>OX940967.1:9535960-12035960 GCA_954870475.1 Euphrasia confusa
GTTTAATGATATTATTTGAGGGAAATTATATCGAATTAAACTCATTGTTTCTTTTATATGGTATTATTCCCATTAAAAGTCAACAAACTCACTGAACCTGTTTGTATGGATTAAAGAAGAAACTTGGATATTATCCTAAACTGCAGAGGAGTACAAATATGTACTCCAAGTCAATGGACCTGCTGAACCAAATGATGATTCCACTACTGAGGAAAGGAAGCTCATTGGAAATGGATCAAGGCTGTGAGATGACGCGGAGCTACATTATGGCTTTCATGTCAAAATGTGCTGCGACATCAGGATCAAGCCATGACCATTACCTATGATATGATGCTTAACCCAAATGATGATTCCACTACTCAATGTGCTGCGGCCGGGCAAAATGCAATGAGGCAACTCATGACGGCCATCATGTCGGAAAAAACGCCGTGAGGAATTACGTTCTTAGAATGACGGGCTATCATAATGAGATAGAGTTTCTGGGAGAAATTATCAATGGGGTAACCCAAGTTGATATTGTGCTCCAGTCTCTGCCGAGAAGTTTTTTTGAACTTCAAGCGGCTGAGGGAATCTTTAAGGGCTCTCAAGCACTTGTGGTTGAGAAATCGGCTCTTCCTAGGCCTTCGGGCGGCAAAAGGAAGAAGAAGCAAATACGGAAACCCAGTGGGCCTAATATATCTGGACCACGGAATGGGACAAGCAAGCCCAAGAGGAAAGTGCTTCCGTTGTAAGCAGTCTGGATACTGGGAGTTTTAATTGTCCTCTCAAGCAACAAGAAGTTGACTCTTCCTTAGTCACCGAAACATGTTTAGTGGTGTTATCTACCAGTACCTTGTGTGTGGATACGGTAACCACTAATCATGTCTGCACTTAAATGCGGGGGTTCCAGGAAACCCGGAGACTTAGAAAGGAAGAAGTAATAACCTACATGGGCAATACTGTTAAGGTAACAACCGTTGCAGTGGGAGATGTTAAATGTTTTTAACGGTAGGATTTTAGTTCTAATAAATTATCTTTATGTGCCGGCATTTAGAAAGAAATTTCATTTCGGATTTCTAAATTGGCTTAGAATGGATATTTCGTTTCTTTGGACAGTTTCGTACTTTTCAGAGTAGGAAACGGGGTTGTTATCCATTCTGGTACATTGACAGACAATTTAATACTAAATTCATATTCTTCCACGATGCAACACACTGGAGCAAATAACACATTGTCAAACCCCAATAAGAGTAAAGATCCTTCTAGGATGAATCAAATGTAGTTATGGAATCTTAGGCTAGATCATTTTAACTTGATTACGATTCAAAGGGTGAAAGATGTTGGACTACTCAGCTAGGTTGAAGGAAAGGACTTTCCAACCTTCGAATCATACTTGGAAGTTTAAATGACCAGGCAACCCTTTACGGTTAAAGGGCATATATCCAAGAAAGTACTAGAGTTGATTCACTCTGATGTATGTGAACCTCTTTAAGGAGTTCAAAGCATACTAATCAGAAAATGGGATTAACTCCCAATTGACTACACCATTCATGCCTCGGCAAAATGATGTGTCATAAAGAAGGAATAGGACTCTTATAGATATGGGAAAGTAGACAATAAGTTATTCGGAGTTACCTAATTCGGTCTTGGGATATGCCTTGGAAACATCGGCGTTTATCCTGAACTTGATTCCTTTGGAAACTTGTACAGATATTCGGCTGTTTATAGGATACCCTAAGAAAACGAATTGAGATATGTAATATAGTCCAAAGGACCAGATGTTCGTTGATTGCATCAACGTTCGGTTCTTAGACATGGACTATATATGCAAGATCACAAGCCCAAGAGTAGAGTAATACTTAATGTGCTTAGAGGGACTGATCAAAACTTAGAACCAGCCTAACTGAGTAGTTCACTACTATAATCTTTAGTCACTAAAGATACACCGGAGCGTCGTCATAGTGGGAGAGTTGTTAGACAACCTGATAGGTTCATGTTTATAGGTGAGTCTTCGGACTCGTTACCTGGAGAACATGAAGCCGAACCCTGGACTTATGACGAGACGCTGAAAGATCAAGATGCTCAGTCTTGGCAAAAGGCGATGAAATCTGAGATTGAATCTTTGGATTCAAATAAGGTCTAGGATCTTGTAGCACTGCCCAAAGGTGTAAAAACCATTGGTTGCAAGTGCGTGTACAAGAGAAAAAGAGGGTCTGACGGGAAGGTGGAAACCTTCAAGGCCAGGCTTGTTGCGAAAGGGTACACTCAGAAAGAGGAGGATCGATTATGAGGAAACCTTTTCGCCGGTATCTAGGCTAAAGTCGATCCGGATTCTTTTGTCTTCACATAGAAGATGGAAGTCAAGACGGATTTCCTAAATCGAAGTCTTGACGGGACCATCTGTGTGGGACAGCTAAATGGATTCATCGAAAAGAGCCAAGAGCATTTAGTAAGCAAGCTTAATCGATCTTTGGATTGAAGGAAGCTTCAAAGATCTTGGACACATGCGGATCTATGAGAAAATCCATTTTATGGATTCTTTCAAGGCATGTTTGGGTCCTGTGTGTAACAAAGAAGTGACGGAAAACATGTGGTGTTTTCTCATTCTTTGTGTAGACAAAATTCTTCTAATTGGCAACAATATGAAAATTTTATCAGACATAAAGGGATGGTTGTCCGAGCAATTCGATATGAAGGACTTAGGATAAGTTAGGCATGTTCTTGGCATCAAAGTTATAAGAGATCGCCAGAAAAGAACATAGGACTTATCCCAAGGCTCATACATAAATAAAATTCTTGCTCGTTTTAGCATGCAGAATTCCAAGAAAGGTTTTCACCTTTTAGATGTGGAATAATTTATCTAAAGTTTTGTGTTTGACACAATAAGAAGATAAATGAAAAGTAAGCAGTTCCCTACACCTTAATGGTGGGAAGCTTAATGTATGCAGTGCTGTGCACGAGACTGATATCTACTATGTCGTGGGCATGGTGGTGAGATATCATAGTAATCCTGGAAAGGATCACTCGACTGATGTAAAGAACATGTTCTAAGTTACAAAGCAGTCAAGTTGTTTCCATTGGATTACAGAGAATTGGATTTCCAAATCAAACAGGGACAGTTGAAAGTCGAAGTCAGGCTATGTGTTCTCACTGTGAAGTGGAGCAGTCACATGGAAGAATGTAATGCAACGATGCATTACAGACTCTACCATGGAAGCTGAAAAGTTAACGGCCTCTGAGGAAGTTAAAAGGTCGGTGTGGCTCCAGAACTTCCTGAGGACTTAGATATGGTTTCTAGTTTGCCCAAAAGCTATTTTGAATAGCGGTTTATTGGCAAACTTGAAATGCCACGAGTCCACAGTGGGAGATAACACGTAGAGCGCAAGTACCACCTGATTCGAGAGATCGTCTAGTAAGACGATGCAGTTGTCACCTAGATAACATCGAGAGGATTGCCTGGTAAAACCGTTCATCAGAGGCTCTTCCAGCGAAAGCGTTGGGTAGGCGTGATGGGGTTATGGGAATCTGATGTTTGGGAGAGGGCAACTAGACTTTTACTATAAGTGGGAGATTGATGTAGTTGTATTCTAAATGTTTAGTTTAGTGGAAATACGGAACTCCTTATCTATGCCTCAGTCTATATATAATTCAAACATGATTGCATTTAATGCAATAGTCCTTGATGTATACGTTGTAGAGAGTATGGCGTGAAAAGACACGCGGAAGATCATACTATCGGTTACTCGTATACTATCAAACAGTAGCTCACGACTTAGATGGACAGGGACAATCCATCGGTACGTCTTAGTGTGACTGGTAGATAGTCGGTCTTGACTATCATGTTACACTCGTACACTTGGTGTATTGAGCAGGACCACGGGAGGGCGTTCGATTTATACTAATCGGAGTAATCTAACTAGACCTCAGATATTACGGATATATGAGTTCCTAATCCCTATATAAATATAGGTGCGTGTGTCCAATGCTCGGTTCTTTGATGTACCAATGAGTGAGACTAATTGATTAGTCGAGATCCTCGGTATATTTGGAATCGGAATTGTACACACGGCATGCTGTAGATTATAGACAGGAAACCGTGTCCCATTTATTGGGTTTATGATGTCCCCGAGATGAGCTCATAAAGTTTATCATGTAAACCCTGCAGGTGGATTCGTTCCACATGATAATAAGGATGAGTGGTACTAGTCTCGGATAATAAGAAACGAATTAATTTAATTATTAGTAATTAAAATTAATTCGTGGACATTCGATATCTTAAACACGGGAAAAGTCGTATATGTAATTTCGGCGGAATTATTATTGTTGAAATAATATTAAATTAATTTCGGGAATTCAATTATTATTTTTTAGTGGAGTGAATAATAATTAAAATTGAAATTGATTAATTAAGGAATTTCTTTTTAAGGATTCAAGTTAATTAATATTTCAATTTAGCCCTTAATTAATTTACCTAAGGTCCCTAACGTAGCTCTATATAAATCCCCTCCCTTGCCCTCTCTTAACCTAAGAAACGCCGCAACAATCATTTTCAGCAGAGAAAATTAATTGCTTAGCGCAATAAAACTTTTCTCTGTTAAAAATAAAAGGTTAACGCAATTATTATTCTCTCAGAGAGAATAATTAATTCTTACGCTGGTTTGGCAGAGAGAGTATAGACTGGAGAACTCCAGCGGATCGTTGCCCACACAACGGTTGGAGAAGGGATCAGAGACATACGTTAGAAGCATCTAAGGTCTCAACAATTCGACCGAGAAGGTATGAGATCGAAACCTTTTCCGCAATTATTCGATCTCTGTTTTTGCGCTAATCATACAACGAACCAAAGATTGGTTTACGGGGTTAAAGATAGTTTTTCTCCAGCCTCTGGGCGGTTGAGGATCGCCGGATCGGTGGTCGGACAGAGAAAAACGGATCGGAAACGGCCCGGAACAGCAGCATCGCGCTGCTGTTCGAAGCAGGCAAGCGCCCGCTTGAGGGGCAGGCGCCCGCTCGCGACAGGTCGCGGGCGCTCGCTTGGGCAGCAAGCGCTCGCTTGCCTTGCTGCGCGAGCGCTCGCCTGGTGGGCAGGCGGCCGCTTGCTCCGGGCAGATTGCGAGCCGCGGCTTCGGCTGCGGCGGACGCGCGATCTCTCGGTCGGGCAGCCATTGCTGTTCGGAGGTGACCTCCAGAAGTCGATTGGGGATGTCCGGATGTTCGAGGGTTCGAACTTACGAGTCCCGGATAGTCGATTTCCAACAAACACCACCCTGTTTCCATCACGTTTCCAATACACCTTTCGTCTATGCCTTTTGATTAATCCATCAAATGGACTATCTCATCAATTCGCAAGTTCCACGATTCATAGTTTTGTAACAATCCATAAATGGATTTACTAAGCTTGTACTCTAAATGATCTTGTCTCTTAACAATAATACTCATTGTTTTCTAAGCAGGCGCATTTAGTTTTAGTACCGCCCTTATGCAGAACTAGGGATCGATTTCATCTCTACTAGGTCTAGAGTTCGAAACTCCTCTAGTCTTATGAAGATCTCTGGTTGTCTAACAACCTCCCACTGCAATGGCGTTCCGGTGTATAAACAGTAATAACAGTAGGTGCAGTTTGTGGTGTACTGCTACTCGGTTTGGCCGGTTCTCAGTCTTTTTTCTCTCATTACAAGGTATTACATTACTTCGGGCTTTGTAGTTCATCTAATAGTTTTCCTCTAGGAACCGGGCGATAGAACTTCCTTCTGGTTCATAGTACTATTGAACATACAATCTTTTGTTCTTCCAGGATATCATACAACCACATTGGATGTGTCGTTGTTTTTCCAAATATCCATAGAACAATAGGTAGTTCCGAATAACTTTTCCTCTTACTATTAGAACCCCATTTCTTATTTCCCGACACACCACTTCTACACAAGAGTGTATGGTGTAGTCATTTGGGATCCTATCCCATTCTTTGATTTATGCTATGTGTTTACTTAGATAGGTAATAGCCTCTGCGATCAAATCACAGGCTTCCAATGAATATACTTTGAAGGTTCCCCACAATAGCTTTGTGTCCATTGACTTGTCAAAATACTTTGCTTTTGTGGCACATCAAGTATTCTAATCCATCTTCGAGTATTCTCAAGGAATAACTCGTACCTTTCTAAGTACACATATGTCTGCATATATCATCGTCAATCAATTTCAATACTTGTCCGAATTCCATCCTTTATCATAAAGGTCCGCTTAGTTGTATTATATTCCAAATTCAATTCTTAGGTCGGAAGGTCCATTCCTTTAACTATAATTGATCAAATCAATTTCGACCTTTGAAACTTATTTGAATAAATACTACTAAGTACAAGAATTCACAAGTATAATGATTCAACAAAGAAATGTATCTAATAAGTAAAACAAGTTATAAAACGGTTTGTTGCATAGTGGTAGACTTAAGATTCATTAAAAATATATTGCTATCTAATGTACGAGAATAGATAATACCATTATTTCTTATCCAAACCATCAAATGATTAAAGAAATAAAAATATCTATTCATTAATAATAGAAAACCAGAACAAAAGTTCTTTCTAAAATAAAGGGGTACATAAAGCAATAAACTTGAAATGAAATCCTATAACTACTAAAAGCAGATAAATGTCTTCCACTGCAACCGCTGCTTCCTCTACAGCTTTGCCAATGTAGACATGAACTCTTCTTCTCTACGTCGTCGGGTTTTCTAGAACCCCTGCATTCAAAATGCACATACCGTCAGTGGTTCCATATCTACACACCATATTTCTGGTAGATAATACCGTTGACTATGTTTTTACGACTAAAGAAAAATTCGTACCTTTGAGAGGACAATCAGACTTCCAGTGTCTAGACTTCTTGCAGCGAAAGCAATTGCCCTTAGGCTTGCCAACCCTTCCTCGTGGTCCATTCTTGGCATCACTGGGTTTCCAGGCTTGCTTCCTTTTCTTGCCCCTACCTCCAATAGCCTTCGAGCCTTTGGACTTGGTAGTTACAAGCGCTTGAGACTTGCCCTTCTTATAGATCCCCTCCGCCGCCTTCAGTTCAGTCAGGAGTTGCGCAAGAGTATAAGATAGTTTACCCATATTATAACTCATACGGAACTGCTCAAAACTAGGGGTCAGAGACTGGAGTATGATGTCGAATTGCGTCTCACCATCAATTTGAGCTCCTAGGATATCAAGTTCATTCAACAAACTCATCATCTTAAGAACGTGTTCCCCAACGGGCGTTCCTTCAGACTGAGTAGTTGTCATAAGGACTCTCATGGCTTCTTGCCTTGCCGCACGGTCTTGGTGCCCAAACATATCCTTGAGGTTATACAGCATATCCTCGGCAGTGGCCATCGACTCATGTTGGGTTTGGAGTATATTTGACATGGAACCCAAAATATAGCACCTAGCCATTTCATCAGCCTTTTTCCACTTTCGATATGCTTCCCTTTCCTCATTAGTTGAGGCACCCGTGGGTTCAGCAGGGCATTGCTCATAGAGTACAAACTTGTACTCCTCTGCAGTCAGGACAATGTCCAAATTTCTCCTCCAATCAATGTAATTGGGGCCATGAGTTTATTCTCCTTGAGTATCATAGAAAGTGGATTCATAGCTATTCTCTAAACCTATAAGCACATATAAATAAACAATCAATTTAATGTCCGATATTATCTCCCTTAAATAATATCATTAAATTACTAATTACATCTAAAATCCTATCAGATATGGTAAGCCACGATAGTGTGGACGTTTACCTATCCAAATGATTTCGTAATTAGATTTACTTTGGTCGTACATCATCATAGCGTTACTTCGATGGGAAGAATACTATAAAGTGTACCTAAGTGTAAACCATTACTCAGTACTAAGAAGATTGCTCGAGACTCGTATATTACCGCAAGCCACGATAGTGTGGACGTTTACGTTAACACACGATCCTTCACTTTCTTCTATAACTGTCTACATCAATTATTCCAAAATACCATTCAATATAGCAAGCCACGATAGTGTGGACGTTTACTATACCAAAAGATTTTTATAATTGACATCCAATTACTTGATCCATTCGATTTTCGTAAATCAAGACGCGGATAATTATAAGTGAAACTTGAAGTTTCTAACCAGTGATTCACCATGCGAACAACCCTATCTCTCATTAGATGAGGGAGCCGAGCAGACAATCGATCCATTTCAAGAAATGGTACGAAGGTCTCTAATTTGTGTCATTCACATGACCAAGTGGCTTTGGCTCCATTCCACTCCCCGGGGTGAGAATGAGTCGACTTGAAGTCAGGTTCAGAAAGACAAATTAGGCATTGTTTGATAAACTTAATCAATGTATCTTGTAAAAGGAATTACAAGAATTCTCCTCCAATGACTCGTCTATACGAACTTCAAAAGTCCATAAGAGTCACCAAGAGAACAGTAATGGAGACCATGAGAATGTTTCCATTCCCTCTCCCACTTAGCTTTTTACAATAAAGGGATACGCTATCTAATGCATAATTAAATACATAAGCATGCATACATGTAATAAAGCACATAAATATTATCACATAGTCAAAATAATACTAGAATATTATTTGCCGACTATCATGGCTTTATTCCATCTCCGTACGCATCTGCTAGTCTTCAGTCTTCGTTCTTGAATGCTCCATGTGACGAGAATATTAATCCCAATATTTAAATCTATTTATTGTCAATTAATCCAAAAGTTACTTAATTCAAAAATTATGTCAATCGAATATATCAAAAATAAAATTAAATATTATTAATATTTTTATTGATTTTTTATTTTCCTTTCTAATTCTATTAAATCTCTAGAATCTCATTCAAGTCAAACTTGGAATATTCTAGAAGACTTCTATAATAGAAAAAAGAAATAAAATAAATTAGGACTCTTCTTCTTTCCATAATTAATTAATTTTCATCTATTGAAAATTCCCAATAATAGGAATAATCAAATAGGAAATAAATTAATTCCAATTTAATTCTTTTCCTATTCCATGAGAGTTCCCAAACTTAGGAATACTCAAAATAGGAAAACCGAACTAAATTAGGAAAGTCGGATCTTGGTAGGAGTAGCACGGGTTGGGAGACCTCGCGCCACCCCCACCATCGACCACCACCACCCACCGTCGGCCAAGGCCCACGCGCCACCTCCCTTGGTGGCCGGCATGGCCGAGAGCCCTAGGGCAGCCCGGGGTCGATCGATCCTCATGGGGATCGATCATGGGGATGATCGACCCCCCCCCCCCCCCCCCCCGGTTTTTGTCCTCTTCGTCTTCTTCGTCACATCTTCGTCTTCCGGCGATCGTCTCAACATCGAACCAACGTAAATAAATTACAAGAATTTAAATTACAATTTCGGTATCGATTCTATACATGAAATCGATCCTATACAATTTCCGGAAAACATAGAACAATAATAATAAATCCTAAATTCGGTCAACCCCGAATTTTTACTATTACAAGCATTCATCCATACAAAACGAATCTCGACATGTCCGATAGTTTAATAATCATGGTAAAATAATTAACGAAAAATTAAACCATGATAGCCGGAAATCCTACAAGGTAGAACAATAATCGAACATATACATGAACACGAAACCAACGCTCTGAAATCGATATCCCGGGCTATCAAAAATATCGCGGAACCGACAACCCGACTGAAATCCTCGATCGCCGGAGAACCAACCGCGAACCACCACGCGAGCCGGGGTTCCGACCGAACGCATCGTCGGGCCGAAGCCGCGCACGCCCAGCCGGATCCCCCGCATGGGGATCGCGATCGCCTCGAGGACGATCGATGGGGATGCACGAGGCATCCCCGGGGCTGCTTGTAGCAGCCCCGCAGCGGGTCGCGTGACCCGCTGCTCACGCGAGGGCATCGCCCTCGCACCATACGAGGACGCTGCGGGTGGATCTCGAATCTCCGTCCCCAAAGTTCGTACGTTTCCCGGATCGTGCGTTCATGTATATATTACGATTAATTAAATGCATAATCATAAGAGGGGGTTTACGATTATACCTACGTCTCGTTGTGCGGAGAAACGAGATGGTTTGAAGACCTACGGATCTTCCCACGTATTCCTTGCACTTCGTTCGAACGTCGTGTGGCCGATGATCCTCCGAACTCCTATGGATCTCCTTCACGAACTCTCTAGAATATCAAGTATGATAATCTTATGGTGTCTTGAATTGTGAAGAACATGTAGTGCTTTTATAGGCTATGTAGGGGATCTAAAGGAGGTGGAATATTGGGCTCCCAATATTAATGATTAAATTGAGCCCAAGCCCAAATCTATTAATCCATTAATATTAATTTATTTATTTTCCACTATATAAATTAATTGCACTCCCAATATTAAACCATATTATATAAAATAATATTTTTTCGGTAGTATTATTTATTCCGTGTATTTAAGATTTAAATATCCATGAATAAATTTTATTTATTGCATAATAAATTTATTCATCTCTTTTATTCGAGAATAGTACCGTTCAACTTTAATTATTATGCGGAACAATTCCACCTGCAGGGTTTACATAATAATTCCTTATGAACTCATCTCAGAGATATTATCAACCCTTCCGGGATACACTTTCCCGTCAAGTATTCACGGCATGTCATATATAAAATATAGTGACCCAAATTTACCGGTAATTGTCCCAATAATAAACCGGACAATTCCTTTGGAAAATCAAAGTCGCTTATATTAAATACACACACCCGCAATAGTATTGGAGGTTAAGAATAAAATACACAGAGAATTAAATCGATTATCTAAGGCAATCATAATCGATAAATCTCAAACGATCCGCCCAATACACCAAGTGTACAAGTATGATAAAATAATCAAGACCGATTATTTTCTCCCTCATACAACGACTATACCGATGGTTTGGTCCGTGTCCATCTAGGTCGTGAGCAACTGTTCGATTAAATACGAGTAACCGATAGTATGATCTTCTGTGTGACGGCGCACACCATATTAACTACAACGTATATAATCTAGGACTATATTTGCATATATTTAATTATCAAATAATTAAAAGCAAACAATTGTTTATTTAATTAATAGATTAAATTCTATGACCGGGAGTTACCGTTACTTAAATCTAGACATTAAGTATACAACTCCAACATCCACCCGGGTCTCGAGTCGCCGGCGGTCCGGCGGTCCAAGACCGCCACCTCCCGACTCGTCCCGGTTTGGATCCCCATTTATCGGATCTTGTTTTTCGATAATATTTCAATAAACATGAATTAAATAGCGGAAATAATTAATTCACCTTTAGATTCGTTGTGCGGAGAAACGAGATCTTATTGAAGACATTGAGACCTTCCCACGTATTCCTTGCACTCGTTCGAACGTCGGGTGGGCGACGATCCTCCGAACTCTATGGATCTCCTTCTCTACTTTCTCTCTCTAGAATTGTGATCTTCAAGTTATGAGAATAGAGAAGACCATGTAGTGCTTTTATAGGCTACGTAGGGGATCTTAAGGAGGTGGAATATTGGGCTTCCAATATTAATGATTAAATTGAGCCCAAGCCCAAATCTATTAATCCATTAATATTAATTATATTTATTTTCCACTATATAAATATAATTGCACTCCCAATATTATACCATATTATATCAAATAATATTCTCTCCGTAGTATTATTTATTCCGTGCGTTTAAGATAGAAATGTCCATGAATAAATTTAATTTATTGCGTAATTAATTTATTCATCTCTTGTATCCGAGACTAGTACCATTCAACCTTAATTATTATGCGGAACAAATCCACCTGCAGGGTTTACATAATAATTCCTTATGAACTCATCTCGGAGACATTATCAACCCTTATCGGGACACACTTTCCTGTCAAGAATTCACGGCGTGTCATATATAAAATACCGTGACCCAACCTTACCAGTAATTGACCCAATATTCAAATCGGTCAATTCCTTTAGAAAATCAAATTCACTAATATTAAATATACACACCCGCAATAATATCCGGGATTAAGAATAAAATACACTGAGATTTAAATCGATTATCTAAGGCAATCCTAATCGATAAATCTCAAGCTATCTGCCCAATACACCAAGTGTACAAGTATGATAAAATAATTAAGACAAATTATTTTCTCTCTCATACAACGACTTTACGATGGATTGGTCCTTTTCCATCTAGGTCGTGAGCAACTGTTTGATTATATACGAGTAACCGATAGTATGATCTTCTGTGTGACGACGCACACCATACTAACTACAACGTATATAATCTAGGACTATAATTTGCATATATTTAATTATAAATAATTAAACGCAAATAATTGTTTATTTAATTAAATAGATTAATGGCAATGGATCGGGAGTTAATATCACTTAAATCTAGACATTAAGTATACAACTCCAACAGCGTGAGCCTCGGCTGGACGCCGAGGACACAATCGAGCATGGCTTGATCGCCCGCACGGGCTCGGCCGCGAGCTGCGGGGTTTCCCGCAGCGGATTCGCGGGCTGGCCGAGCCGCTCCCGTGCACGCCCAGCGGGCTGCTGCGAGCAGCCCCGCGCGCATCGCATGGACGCGATACGGGCGTGCCCAGCGGGGTGCTACGAGCAGCCCCGCACGGCTGCTACGAACAGCCGCGAGCCCCACGCGGGGGCTCGACCGGACAACCGCGGTCTATCCCCCTGGCGGGTTTGTTTGGTTGGGCTATCCCCGTGGTGGTTCGTGGCGGGTTTCCGGCAACCGGGATTTCGATTGGAGTTATTGTTCCGCAATTTGACAACCCTGGATATTCGATCTCCAAAGGAATATCGGTCATAATTAATTACATAATTATTTAATTAATTTTATTTAAATTTATTAGTTCCGGGATGTCGATTTCCAACAAAATCCACTTGGTCATGTGGAGGACACAAATTAGGGACTTTCGTGTCATTTTATGACTAGATCGATTGTCTGCTCGGCTCCCTCATTCTATGAGAGATATGGTTGTTCGCATGGTGAATCACTGGTAAGAAACTTCGAGTTTCACTTATGATTCTCCGCGTCTTGATTTACAAGATTGGATGAATCAAGTAATTGGATGTCAATTATAAAAATCTTTTGGTATAGTATACGTCCACACCACGTGGCTTGCTATACTGAATTGGATTTTGGATTAATGATGTAGACAGTTATATGGAATTGTGAAGGATTGTGAGTTATCGTAAACGTCCACACCATGTGGCTTGCGGTGACGTAGCGATTTCGAACGATTCTCCTTAGTACTGAGTAATGGTTCACACTTAGGTACGCTTTATAGTATCCTTACCCACGAAGTAACGCTATGATGATGTACGACCAAAGCAAATCTAATTGCAAAATCATTTAGGTAGGTAAACGTCCCCACCACGTGGCTTGCCATATCTGATGGAATTTTAGATGTGATTAGTAATTTAATGATATTATTTGAGGGAGATAATATCGGATATTAAATCAATTGTTTGTTGTTATATGTGCTCATAGATTAGGAAATGACTTTGAACCCACTTTCTGTGATACTTAAGGAATTTAACTCACTGGTCCCTGAATGTATTGATTGGAATAGAAATTTAGACATTGCCCAAACTGTTGTTGAGTACTAGTTTGTACTCAGTGAGCTTTGTCCTCCCGAGCCTACCAATGTCTCAACTGATGAGGAAAGGACTGATTTTAAGAAGTGGGAAAATGCTTATGCAATGACCACTGATTATGATATCATGTTCAAACTCAAGCAGATGTTTAGTCATGACGAGGCGGCTAGACAAGAAGCGATGAGGATACTCATAAAGGTCAGTGATTTCGAGGAAACGCTTAAACACGTTTTTGAGATGATGGACCTTTTGGACGAGTTGAGACAGAAATCGCAAGCTCTTGTAGCCAATACCAAAGGTTTTGAACCAAAGGGTAAAATCGGGGGAAAGGAAAAGCATGCAAAGAAACCCAGTGGTCCTAAGTTACTTGGACCACGAGATGGGACGAGAAAGCCAAGAGGCAAATGTTCTCGATACAAACAGTCTGGGTACTGAAAGTCTGATTATCCTCTCAAAGAAGGTACAAAATTTTTCTTTAGTCGTAAAAACATAGTCAGTGGTATTATCTACCAGAACCTGGTGGGTAGATATTGAACCACTGACGGTATGTGCATTTTAAATGCATTGGTTCCAGGAAACCTGACGACTTCGTAAAGAAAAAATAGTAGTCTACATGGGAAATGTTGTGGAGGAGACAGCTGTTGCAGTGGAGGACATATATTATAGGATTTCATTTTGAAATATTTATTTATGTACCCTATTATTTTAGAAAAAACTTTGTTCTGGATTTATAAATTTTAATGAATGGATATTTTATTTCTTTTAATCATTAGATGGTTATGGAAAGAAATAAGGATATTATCTATTCTAGTACATTAGTTAGCAATATATATAAATGATGAATCATGAGTCCACCACGATGCAACAAACCGTTTTATATAACTTGTTTTACTAATAAGAGATTTCTTTATTAAATCATTTATACTTGTGGATTCTTATGCTAAGCCATATTTATTCAAATAAGAATTAAAAGGTCGAAAATTGATAGTTTAATCAATTAAGTTGAAGGAGTGGACCTTCCGACCTAAGAATCTAATTTGGAAGATAATACGACTAAGCAATCTTTTATGGATATAAGATATAAGGTCCGGACAAGTATTAGAATTGATTGACTCTGATGTATGATCAGAGCTTGGGATTGGATCCCAAGAGACTACACCATAAAGTCCTCTGTAGAAATGGTGTGTCAGAAACAAGAAATGGAACTCTTATAGAAATAGTAAAAGCATGAGTTATACGGAACTACCTATGTTCTATGGATATGTCTTGGAAACACAGCGCATTCAAATGCGGTTGTAGAATATCCTGGAAGAACTTAAGATGTGTGTTCAATAGTACTACGAACCAGAAGGACGTTATAAGTTCTAACGCCCGATTCTTAGAGGAAGACTATGTGATGAACCACAAGCCCAAAGTGACATGACACTTTTGGAATGAGAGAGAACGATTAAGACTTAGAACCAGCCGAACCGAGTAGCGGTACACCACTAATTGCACCTACTGTTATTACTGTTAATACATTGGAATGCCATTGCAGTGGGAGGGTTTTTGACAACCAGAGATATTCATAAGACTAGGTGAGTCTTCGGACTCTGGACCTAGTATACATGAAATCGATCCCTGGATCTACATAGAGGCAGTACTAGATCTAAATGTGCCTTCTTAGAAAGCAATGGAATCCAAAGGATTATTGCTAAAAGGCAAGATCATTTAGAGTACAAGCTTAGTTAATCCATTAATGGATTGAAACGAAGCTAGAGATCGTGGAACTTGCGAATTGGTGAGATAGTTCATTTAATGGATTTATCAAAGGCATAGACAAATCGTGTGTATTGGAAACGTGATGGAAACAAAGTGGTGTTTCTCAGGTTTTATGTAGAGAACATTCTCATCATTGGTAACAATGTAAAGATGTTGTCAGACATAGAATGATGATTGTCTGGATAAATCGATATGAAGGATGTAGGAAGAAGTTGGACATGTTCTTGAGATCTAGGATCTCTAAAAAGGAACATTGTACTTCTCAAGGACATCTTACATATAAATGATTATGATTCGTTTTAACATGCAAGATTCTGAGGAAGGTTTATTACCTTTCAGATACGGAATGTATCTATCTAAGGACATGTGTTTTGGAACACAAAAAGAAGATAGAAGCAATGAAAGCACTTTCCTACACTTTGAGTGTGGAAAGCTTAAATAAATGCAATGTTGAAAACGAGAACCTGATATCAGCTATGCGGTTAGCATAGTGGGAGGATATCAAGGTAATTATGGAAAGGAATATTCGACTGCTGTAAAGTACTTTCGAAATACTAGATTACGGAGCAGACGAGTTTTTTTCCTTTGGATTACATTTTCTTAGATTTCTAATCGGATGAGTACCGGTGTAAGTCGATATTAGGCTATGTGTTTCACTATTAAAGGAGAAGGAGCTTTAACATGGAAGAGTGATAAGCACGATACTTTTCGGACTCTACCATTGGTAACCAAGAATAGCGGCCTCAGAGGGAGCAGAAGTTCTGGTGTGGCTCCGGGGTAACCTCTGGGACTTAGATGTGATTCTTAGTTTACCAAAGGCTATGTAAATAGCGGTGCATTGGCAAACAACAAGAAATTACAAGTCCATAAGTGTAAGATAACACATAGAGCGCAACTACCACCTGATGCGAGTCATCGTCAGGAAAGACGACGCTGTAGTCACCAAGATAACTTCAGAACGACAATCTTGATTGCTCTTTCACAAGGCACTTCTTGGAAGTGCATATTAAGCACGTGAAGAGTATGGGAGTCGGGAGTTTGGAAGAAAAGACTAGACCTTAGTATAAGTGAGAGATTGATGGAGTTGTATACTTAATGTCTAGATTTAAGTGATATTAACTCCCGATCCATTGTCACTAATCTATTTAATTAAATAAACAATTATTTGCTTTTAATTACTTTAATTAAATATATGCAAATTATAGTCCTAGATTATATACGTTGTATTTAGTATGGTGTGCGACATCACACGGAAGATCATACTATCGGTTACTCGTATATAATCGAACAGTTGCTCACGACCTAGATGGACAAGGACCAATCCATCGGTATAGTCGTTGTATGAGAGAGGAAATAATTTGTCTTAATTATTTTATCATACTTGTACACTTGGTGTATTTGGCGGATCGCTTGAGATTTATCGATTAGGATTGCCTTTGATAATCGATTTAAATCTCAGTGTATTTTATTTTTAATCCCTGATATTATTGCGGGTGTGTGCATTTAATATTAGTGACTTTGATTTTCCAAAGGAATTGACTGATTGGAATAACCAGTCGATTACCGGAAAAGTTGGGTCACTGTATTTTGTGTATGACATGCTGTGAATTCTTGACGGAAAAGTGTGTCCCAATAAGGGTTGATAATGTCCCCGAGATGAGTTCAAAAAGAATTATTATGTAAACCCTGCAGGTGGATTTGTTCCGCATAATAATTAAGGTTGAATGGTACTAGTCTCGGATACAAGAGATGAATAAATTAATTAGCAATAAATATAATTTATTCATCGACATTTCTATCTTAAACGCACGGAATAAATAATACTACTGGAGAGATAATATTATTTGATATAATATGGTATAATATTGGGAGTGCAATAATATTTATATAGTGGAAAATAAATATAATTAATAGATTAATTAATAGACTTGGGCTTGGGCTCAATTTAATTAATTTTATTGGAGCCCAATATTCCACCTCCTTAAGATCCCCTACGTAGCCTATAAAAGCACTACATGGTCTTCTCTATTCTTATAACTTGAAAATCACAATTCTAGAGAGAGAAAGAAGATCGTCGCCCACCCGACGTTCGAACGAGTGCAAAGAATACGTGGGAAGGTCTCAAGGTCTTCAATAAGATCTCGTTTCTCCGCACAACGAGAATCTAAAGGTGAATTAAATATTTCCGCTATTTAATTCATGTTCGTCGAAATATTATCGAAAAACAAGATCCGACAAACGGGGATCCAAACCGGGACGAGTCGGGAGGTGGAGGTCATGGACCGCCGGACTTCTGGCGACTCGAAGACCCTGCTGGACGGACACCGCAAGGAGCCCTCGGCTAGGCAGCCCACAGCCCGCTCGTGCGCGGGCGATCGCCCCGCGGGGAGCGATCTAGCGGTCGCGGCTTTGCCGCGGCTAGGGCTCGATCGAGCGCTCCTCGGATGGTGGCTCCGGGCTGTTCGGTAGTGGTTTTCGGGACGTCGATCGGAGTCGGTTTTACGACGACTCCGGGTGATCGATTTCCAACATAAATATCTACGACTTTAAATATGATTAATTTTTGATACTATAATACATTTTATTTAAAATTTTATTTTAGATTATTATTACGATTTAGATAACATTTTTTAAACTTTATTTTCATTTTATTTTACGACAATATATTTCTTGTAGGAGAACACGTTTAATTATTTTTAATTACACTAAGCTTTGATTATATAATGAATCATACGTAATTTATTTCAATTAAATGGAATGAATTGAACTGGAGTCCGATGACTTTCTTTTCATTAGTAGATGCACGCATGTGGTTGGTGCATTAGAGGATCTTTGGAGTTACTCATGGTGAAACAAGCAGTGACAGAGGGGCAGCCGATGTTGGTGATGATGTGCAAGAAGGATCCGTTTCTCACTGACGATCTTTCATCTCTACGCCCTTCTATTCTTTTTCATTTGCAGGAATTTCATGATGTCTTTCCTGATGATGTATCTCCTGGTTTACCACTACATCGAAGGATTGAACATCAGAGTGACGTGGTTCCGAGTGTGTTCGTAAGAGTGGTGTTCGAGTCTGGCATCGACTTGGATTTGAGGACAAATCCTCTTGAAGAGGAGGGGAATGATGCAACCCAAGGACCAACAATTCCAAATTTATGATACTTTATTTCCTTTTGTTCGCGACTTATTTTCCAAGTTATTTCCTTTGCTTTATTTTTAGGTTTTGTCTATTTAAAGGCTCCCCAAGGTATTGTTTTAATTAAGACTTTGATAATAAAAATTATGTTTCGTGTATTAATAAAATTCTCTCTTCGGTTCGAATTCTATCCGATTATCTCAAAGAATTCAACCGACGAATCAACGAAGCTACCACCCTTCGTTCGTGTGTCTTCACCATCCCCGAGTTGCTTCGTCAATTTCACGTTGGGGTTTAGGGCATCGTTCCTAAATTATTTCGTGGGTTAGATCCAGAGGTTTTGGGACCTTCCGCTAGTATCATTCTCAATTTTTGTCCTTCGTATTTATTGTATTCTTTCATTCCCAACGAGGTTCGTATCACCAACATTTTTTTCTATGCAATTGACCTTTAACCAAGCACATTATTACAATAAAATATAATAAATAAATTATAAATTAAACTTTAATTAATTTTATTAAAAATTCTATCTTTATACTTTGGCATGGAATGAAAATGTGTGTGTCTTTGTTTGTTGTTTTCAATATTAAAGGTCTATTTCCATTTCAATAAAATAGAATTTACAATCAAAAGTCAATTTTTGTGTAGATTTTCAACAAATAAAATAGAGTAACAAATGATTTTTTTAAGATCTTAAATTTCAAAATAAAATGAATAGTAAATTTGTACCTCGATGCGTCCTAGGTTCAACTTGATGTCACCGACATCGTTACCCTCATAGGTAGGCTATCCGATGCCACTGTATCTAATCACGGGTGCACCCTCTGTAACGCCCCAGAAAATTCAAAGGCTTAAAAGGATTGGATATGCTACTCATACCAACAGATGCATCTTCTTTTCTGGTCATCCTCCTATAAGAACTCCAAAGTTAAGCGTGCTGACTCTGGAGTAATTCTAGGATGGGTGACCCCCTGGGAAGTCTCCCGGGTGCGCACGAGTGAGGACAAAGTGCGCTGGAAAAGACAAGTGTTGGTACAGTGGGGTCAAGATATCACTCTCGCAAGCAGTCATTGGTAACCGAGTCGGCCCATTAGGGTCGGGCTTCGACCCCTCAACGGGCCGGGGCGTTACAAATGGTATCAGAGTCGGTGTCGACCGGAATTGTGGGAACTAAGTGTCTTGCGGGGCCAAGTGCTCCACCCAGAAGTTGGTGAGAGTACCCGTAAGGGGCATTCCTGCACGGATGGTTGGTCCTGGGCAAGTAAGGCAAGTAAGCACGCAACGAGGACGTTGCGCATAAAAGGTGGGGTGATTGTAACGCCCCAGAAAATTCAAAGGCTTAAAAGGATTGGATATGCTACTCATACCAACAGATGCATCTTCTTTTCTGGTCATCCTCCTATAAGAACTCCAAAGTTAAGCGTGCTGACTCTGGAGTAATTCTAGGATGGGTGACCCCCTGGGAAGTCTCCCGGGTGCGCACGAGTGAGGACAAAGTGCGCTGGAAAAGACAAGTGTTGGTACAGTGGGGCCAGGATATCACTCTCGCAAGCACTCTGTTGGAATTCGATATCCCGGGTTATTTTAAATTTGCGGAAACCAATAACCCGAACGAACCCTTCGCCGGAGATCACACGAACACGACAACCATGCCGGGATACGACCGAAGCGCACAGCGAGGCCCGAAGGCCGCGCACGCCCCAGCCGCACCCCCACGGGTGCGCGCTCGCGCGATCAAGGATCGATCGCGCACGGGCGATCGATCGGGGTGGGGCTGCCCAGCAGCCCCTGTTGGGGTTATGTACTTAATGTCTAGATTTAAATATCGGTAAACTCCTGATCATAGCATTTAACCTATTTAATTAATGAACAATTATTTGCAATTAATTATTATTAATTAATTATGCAAAATATAGTCCTGGATTTTATACGTTGTAGTTAGTATGGTGTGTCTGGCCCACACAGAAGATCATACTATCGGTTACTCGTATTTAATCGAACAGTTGCTCACGACCTAGATGGACACGGACTGATCCATCGGTATTGTCGTTGTGTGAGAGAGAAAATAATTTATCTTAATTATTTTATCACACTTGTACACTTGGTGTATTGGGCGGATCAGCTTGAGATTTATTGATTAGGATTGCCTTGGATAATCAATTTAAATCTCAGAGTATTTTATTCTTAATCCCCGATAATATTGCGGGTGTGTATATTTAATATAAGTGACTTTGATTTTCCAAAGGAATTAACCGATTTAATTATTGGGTTAATTACCGGTTGAGTTGGGTCACTATATTTTATATATGGCATGCCGTGAATTCTTGAAGGGAAAGTGTATCCCGTAAGGGTTGATAATATCCCCGAGATGTGTTCATAAGGAATTATTATGTAAACCCTGCAGGTGGATTTAATCCGCATAATAATTAAGGTTGAACGGTACTATTCTCGGATATAAGAAATGAATAATATTTATTGAGCAATAAATAAATTTATTCATGGATATTTAAATCTTAAATACACGGAATAAATAATACTAACCGGAGAAATATTATTTGATATAATATGGATAAATATTGGGAGTGCAATTTTATTTATATAGTGGAAAATAAATAAAATTAATATTGATAAGAATTAATGGATTTGGGTTGGACCCAATTTAATTTTCAATATTAGAAGCCCAATATTTAATCTCCTTATGATCCCCTACGTAGCCTATGTTGGAATTCGATATCCCGGGTTATTTAAATTTGCGGAAACCAATAACCCGATCAAACCCTTCGCCGGAGATCACATGAACGCCGACTCATCCGCCGAAGTCCGGCCTTTGGAGACCACGCACCCGAAGGTACGCAGCCCGCCCCCAGCCGAACCCCCGCGAGACGGGGTTCACGCGATCGAAGATCGCGTTCGATCTTCGCGATCGATGGGGCTGCCCAGCAGCCCCCCGCGGCGAGTCCGGCGACTCGCCGCCGCCTGGAGGAGCCCCGCCTTCACGGCGGGTGGGGTGCGGCACCAGCCCGCGCCCCCGGCGATCGATCCCCGTGATCGATCGCGAGCCCTCGGCCCAGCCGAGGGTTCCTTTCCTCCGCGTGCCGCCAAACCCTAGCGGGCGATCCCGCGGTCCGGTGGCTTCGCCAACACCGCGTGATCGTTCGTCTAATCCGGGTTCGACTCTTGGATCTTTGTTCTTCGATAATTGATCAATAAAACTAGAATTAAATTGCGGAAATTTAATTCACCTTTCGATTCGTTGTGCGGAGAAACGAGATCTTATTATGACCTTGAGATCTTCCCACGTATTCCTTGCACTTGTTCGAACGTCGGGTGGGCGACGATCCTCCGAACACTATGGATCTCCTTCTCTACTTTTCTCTCTCTAGAATTGTGATCTTCAAGTTATGAGAATAGAGAAGACCATGTAGTGCTTTTATAGGCTACGTAGGGGATCTTAAGGAGGTGGAATATTGGGCTTCCAATATTAATGATTAAATTGAGCCCAAGCCCAAATCTATTAATCCATTAATATTAACTAATTCTATTTTCCACTATATAAAATTAATTGCACTCCCAATATTAAACCATATTATATCAAATAATATTTCTCCGGTAGTATTATTTATTCCGTGTATTTAAGATATAAATATCCATGAATAAAATTAATTTATTGCTAATTAATTTATTCATCTCTTATATCCGAGACTAGTACCATTCAACCTTAATTATTATGCGGAACAAATCCACCTGCAGGGTTTACATAATAATTCCTTATGAACTCATCTCGGGGATATTATCAACCCTTACGGGATACACTTTCCCGTCAAGTATTCACGGCATGTCATATATAAAATATAGCGACCCAACTTAACCGGTAATTAACCCAGTAATTAAACCGGTCAATTCCTTTGGAAAATCAAAGTCACTTATATTAAATATACACATCCGCAATAGTATCGGGGATTAAGAATAAAATACACTGAGATTTAAATCGATTATCCAAGGCAATCCTAATCGATAAATCTCAAGCGATCCGCCCAATACACCAAGTGTACAAGTGTGATAAAATAATTAAGATAAATTATTTTCTCTCTCACACAACGACTATACCGATGGATTGGTCCGTGTCCATCTAGGTCGTGAGCAACTGTTCGATTAAATACGAGTAACCGATAGTATGATCTTCTGTGTGCCCATGCACACCATACTAACTACAACGTATGAAATCCAGGACTATAATTTGCATATATTTAATTATAAATAATTAAATGCAAATAATTGTTTATTTAGTTAAATAGATTAGTGGCAATGGATCGTGAGTTTCCGTTACTTAAATCTAGACATTAAGTACACAACTCCAACAATCTCCCACTTGTACTAAGGTCTAGTCATTTCCTCCAAACTCCCGACTCCCATACTCATCACGTGCTTAAGTTGTACTTCCAAGAAGTACTATGTGAATGAGCACTCTAGGTTGCCGCTCTGAAGTTATCTTGGTGACTACAGCATCGTCTCCCTCGACGATGACTCGTATCAGGTGGTACTTGCACTATGTGTTATCTTACACTTATGGACTTGTGATTTCTTACCACTTGCCATCGCATCGCTATTTACATAGCCTTTGGCAAATTAAGAATCACATCTAAGTCCCAGAGATTATCCCGGAGTTATACCAAAACTTCCGCTGCCTCTGAGGCCGCTTATTTGGTTACCCATGGCAGAGTCCGAAAAGCATCGTGCTTATCACTCTTCCATGTTAAAACTCCTTCTCCTTTAATAGTGAAACACATAGCCTGATATCGACTTACACCGGTCCTCATTCGATTAGAAATCTAAGAGAATGTAATCCAAAGGATATGCTCGTCTGCTCCGTAATCCAGAACATAGTTTCTAGTACTTCGAAAGTACTTAAAATGTTCATTACAGCAGTCAAGTATTCCTTTCCAGGATTACCTTGATATCCTCCCACTATGCTAACTGCATAGCCGATATCAGGTTCTTGTTTTCAACAATGCATTTATTAAGCTTTCCACACTCGAAGTGTAGGAATCCGCTTTCATTGCTTCTATCTCCTTTTGTGTTCCAAAACACATATCCTTAGATAGATGCATTCCGTCTCTGAAAGGTAACGAACCTTTCTCGGAATCTTGCATGTTAAAACGAACCATAATCGTATAAGATATCTAGAGAAGTACAATGTTCTTTTCTTGAGATCCTAGATCTTAAGAACATGCTCTAACTTCTTCTTTATCTCATATATCGATTTTTCTAGACAACCATTATTTTATGTCTGACAACATCTTTACATTGTTACCAATGATAAAATGTTATCTACATAAAACCTCCGAGAAACACCACCTTGTTTCCATCACGTTTCCCATACACACGATTCGTCAATGCCTTTTGATGAATCCATCAAATTGACTATCTCATCAATGCGCAAGTTCCACGAACTCTAGCTTTGTTACAATCCATAAATGGATCAACTAAGCTTGTACTCTAAATGATCTCGCCTCTTAACAATAAATTTTATTGCTTTCTAAGAAGGCACATTTAGATCTAGTACCGCCTCTATGTAGATCTAGGGATCGATTTCACGTATACTAGGTCCAGAGTCCGAAGACTCACCTATTTTTATGAATATCTCCGGTTCTTATACAACCTCCCACTACAACGGCGTTCCGGTGTGTAAATAGTAATAACAGTAGGTGCAGTTAGTGGTGTACCGCTACTCGGTTCGGCTGGTTCTAAGTCTTAATCGTTTTCTCTCTTTTCATAAGTATCACGTCATTTTGGGCTTGTGGTTCATCTAATAGTCTTACTCTAAGAACCGGGCGTTAGAACTTATAACGTCCTTCTGGTTCATAGTACTATTGAACACACATCTTTTGTTCTTCTAGGATATTCTACAACCGCATTTGAATGTGCCGTTGTTTCCAAGACATATCCATAGAACATAGGTAGTTCCGTTTAACTCATGCTTTTACTATTTCTATAAGAGTTCCATTTCTTATTTCCGACACACCAATCCTACAGAGGGCTGTATGGTGTAATCACTTGGGATCCAATCCCAAGCTCTGATCATAAATCAGAGTCAATCAATTCTAATACTTGTCCGGATCTTATATCTTATATCCATAAAGGATTGCTTAGTCGTATTATCTTCCAAATTAGATTCTTAGGTCGGAAGGTCCAATCCTTCAACTTAATTGATCTTACAATCAATTTTCGACCTTTGAACTTCTTATTTGAATAAATATGACTTAGCATAAGAATCCACAAGTATAAATGATTTAATAAAGAAATCTCTTATTAGTAAAACGAGTTATGTATAATGGTTCGTTGCATCGTGGTGGACTCAGGATTCATCATTTATATATTGCTAGCTAATGTACCAAAATAGATAATATCATTATTTCTTCTTATAACCATAAAATGATTAAAAGAAATAAAATATCCATTCATTAGAAATCCAGAACAAAGTTCTTTCTAATATGAAAGGTACATAAAAGCAATAACTCAAAATGAAATCCTATAAAATGTCCTCCACTGCAACTGCTGCCTCCTCCACAGCATTGCCCATGTAGACTACGATTTCTTCTTTTCTAAGTCGTCGGGTTTCCTGGAACCCTTGCATTTAGAATGCACATACCGTCATTGGTTCTATATCTACACACCAGGTTCCGGCAGATAATACCACTGACTATGTTTTACGACTAAAGAAGATTTCGTGCTATCTTTGAGAGGATAATCAGACTTCCAGCACCCAGACTGTTTGTATCGAGAACACTTGCCTCATGGCTTTCTCGTCCCATCTCGTGGTCCAAAAGGAACCACTGGGTTTCTTTGCTTTCTTGTCTTTTCCCCCGATTCATGCCTTTAGGTTCGAAACCTTTGGCATTGGCTACAAGAGCTTGCGATTTCCGTCTCAACTCGTCTAAAGGGTCAATCATCTCAAAACCGTTTTTAAGCGTTTCCTCGAAGTGACTGGCCTTTATGAGTATCCTCATCGCTTCTTGTCTAGCCGCCTATGTCAATAGGCTCGGGAGGACAAAGCTCACTAAGTACAACCTTGCACTCTTTAACAGTTTGGGTAATGTCTAGATCTCTATTCCAATCATTACATTTAGGGACCAGTGAGTTAAAATCCTTACGTATCACATAAAGTGGGTTCAAGGCCATTTCCTAATCTATGAGCACATATAACAACAAACAATTGATTTAATCTCCGATATTATCTCCCTCAAATAATATCATTAAACCACTAATCACATCTAAAATCCCATCAGGTAAGGCAAGCCACGTGGTGTGGACGTTTACCCACCCAAATGATTTAGCAATTAGATTTTCTTTGGTCATACATCACTTATAGCGTAACCTCGTGGGGAGGAATACTATAATGCGTATCTAAGTGTAAACCATTACTCAGCACTAAAGTAAATCGTTTGGAATTGCTACATCACCGCAAGCCACGTGGTGTGGACGTTTACGACAACTTCACAACTCTTCACAATTCCTTATAACTGTCTACATCAATTAATCCAAAATCCGTTAGTATAGTAAGCCACGTGGTGTGGACGTTTACTACACCAAGAGATCTTTATAATTGACTCCCAATTACTTGATCCATTCGATCTTGTAAATCAAGACACGGAGAATCATAAGTGAAACTCGAAGTTTCTTACCAGTGATTCACCATGCGAACAACCCTATCTCTCATAGAATGAGGGAGCCGAGCAGACAATCGATCTAGTCATCAAATGACACGAAAGTCTCTAATTTGTGTCCTCGACATGACCAAGTGGCTTTGGCTCCATTCCACTCCCCGGGGTGAGAATGAGTCGACTTGAAATCAGTTTTGGAAAGACAAATTAGGCATTGTTTGATAAACTTAATCAATGTTTCTCGTAAGAGGAATTACAAGAATTCTCCTCCAATTACTTGTCTATACGAACTTCAAAAGTCCATAAAAGTCACCAAGAGAACAGCAATGGAGACCATGGCAATGTTTCCATTCCCTCTCCCACTTAGCTTTTTATAACAAAGGGATACGCTATCTAATGCATAATTAAATACACATAAGCATAATAACAAACATACATTTCATGCAAGTACGTTCACAAATAATCAAATAATTACTCAAGTAAAATTATTTCTCGACTATTCGTACCTTGATGAATTCCAGCATGCTTGCCTTGAGTCTTCATTCTACGTCTTGAATACTTTGCCGAGCGACGGAAAAATTCTTTGATTCTCATATTTAATTTTACTCCAATTAAATAAAATCAATTCCATTGATTTCCATATTTAATTCTATTTTAAATAAAATCCAAGATTTTCCAATCCAAAATAAATTTTGAATTAATCTAATGATTTTAAATAAAATACTTAAATAAAATCAATATTATTAAAATCCATTGATTTCCATATTTAATTCTATTCTAAATAAAATCCAAGATTTTCCAATCTAAAATAAATTTTGAATCAATCTAATGATTTTAAATAAAATACTTAAATTAAATAAAATAAATATTATTAAAATCCATTGATTTCCATATTTAATTCTATTCTAAATAAAATCCAAGATTTTCCAATCCAAAATAAATTTTGAATTAATCTAATGATTTTAAATAAAATACTTAAATTAAATAAAATCAATATTTTAATAATTTCTCAATCCTATTTAGATTAGATCTCAAGAATCCCAATCAAAATCGAATTTTGATTCTTCTTAAGACTTTTAATCCAAGTAGGTATAGGATGTCTAGAGAAACTAGGATTTTCTTTCCTAATTTAACTCTCCATCTAATTCCATTATTTAAATCCATAATTAAGAAATATAATCCAAATAGAATTTGAATTAATTCCAAAATTAAATTAAATAAAATTAGAAAGATTAAATTATTTTCGGAAAGATCGGATTTACCGGGACGAACCGAACTAAATTCCGGTCATCCCAATCGAACCAAGAACGTGCATGCCCCATACACAGCACCATCCACGCCATACCATGCATCAATTAACTCCATGCAAGTGGACATGCAATACCATGCCATGCACAACATCATGAATTAAAATTCATGCCATGTACAGCATCGAGAATGAATTAATTCATTCAACGGCCCGCGCAAAGTCGTGCCCAGCCACGGGAGGCTTGCCAGCGATCTCGACATCCGGTGACCACCGCCCTTGGTGAATCAAGCCGTCGATTTCTGCCAACATCCCAGCCTGTGCGACCAGCCACCTCGCCGCTGCTCCGAGAGCAGCCGAAGCAGCCAGGTTCATGCCTATGCCGCGGTCGATCGATCGATCGCGCGGACCTTCGCCGGAGCAGCCTGACGACGCCCTCACGTCCCGCCATCGACTTCGCTCCAGCCCGCACGCCCAGCCGCTGCCCAGCAGCCCGTACAGCCCGTGCCTCCAGCTACCTCCCCGGCAGCCCGCACGAGCCCACGGTCGATCGATCCGGTTCGATTTCCCAAAACCCTCGATTTTAATTTTTAATTTTTTCCGACAAACACAATTCACACAAGAGAGAAAACAAGTTCGTAGAACAAATATAGCACAATAATTTAACGCAATTAAATTAATCTATGGCCATATACAACGATAATCGATTATCGAAACAATTAACGAAAAACGCAATCGTACGCTCTGATACCAATTGTTGGAATTCGATATCCCGGGTTATTTAAATTTGCGGAAACCAATAACCCGATCAAACCCTTCGCCGGAGATCACATGAACGCCGACTCATCCGCCGAAGTCCGGCCTTTGGAGACCACGCACCCGAAGGTACGCAGCCCGCCCCCAGCCGAACCCCCGCGAGACGGGGTTCACGCGATCGAAGATCGCGTTCGATCTTCGCGATCGATGGGGCTACCCAGCAGCCCCCCGCGGCGAGTCCGGCGACTCGCCGCCGCCTGGAGGAGCCCCGCCTTCACGGCGGGTGGGGTGCGGCACCAGCCCGCGCCCCCGGCGATCGATCCCTGTGATCGATCGCCAGCCCTCGGCCCAGCCGAGGGTTCCTTTCCTCCGCGCGCCGCCAAACCCTAGCGGGCGATCCCGCGGTCCGGTGGCTTCGCCAACACCGCGTGATCGTTCGTCTAATCCGGGTTCGACTCTTGGATCTTTGTTCTTCGATAATTGATCAATAAAACTAGAATTAAATTGCGGAAATTTAATTCACCTTTCGATTCGTTGTGCGGAGAAACGAGATCTTATGATGACCTTGAGATCTTCCCACGTATTCCTTGCACTTGTTCGAACGTCGGGTGGGCGACGATCCTCCGAACACTATGGATCTCCTTCTCTACTTTTCTCTCTCTAGAATTGTGATCTTCAAGTTATGAGAATAGAGAAGACCATGTAGTGCTTTTATAGGCTACGTAGGGGATCTTAAGGAGGTGGAATATTGGGCTTCCAATATTAATGATTAAATTGAGCCCAAGCCCAAATCTATTAATCCATTAATATTAATTAATTCTATTTTCCACTATATAAAATTAATTGCACTCCCAATATTAAACCATATTATATCAAATAATATTTCTCCGGTAGTATTATTTATTCCGTGTATTTAAGATATAAATATCCATGAATAAAATTAATTTATTGCTAATTAATTTATTCATCTCTTATATCCGAGACTAGTACCATTCAACCTTAATTATTATGCGGAACAAATCCACCTGCAGGGTTTACATAATAATTCCTTATGAACTCATCTCGGGGATATTATCAACCCTTACGGGATACACTTTCCCGTCAAGTATTCACGGCATGTCATATATAAAATATAGCGACCCAACTTAACCGGTAATTGACCCAGTAATTAAACCGGTCAATTCCTTTGGAAAATCAAAGTCACTTATATTAAATATACACATCCGCAATAGTATCGGGGATTAAGAATAAAATACACTGAGATTTAAATCGATTATCCAAGGCAATCCTAATCGATAAATCTCAAGCGATCCGCCCAATACACCAAGTGTACAAGTGTGATAAAATAATTAAGATAAATTATTTTCTCTCTCACACAACGACTATACCGATGGATTGGTCCGTGTCCATCTAGGTCGTGAGCAACTGTTCGATTAAATACGAGTAACCGATAGTATGATCTTCTGTGTGCCCATGCACACCATACTAACTACAACGTATGAAATCCAGGACTATAATTTGCATATATTTAATTATAAATAATTAAATGCAAATAATTGTTTATTTAGTTAAATAGATTAGTGGCAATGGATCGTGAGTTTCCGTTACTTAAATCTAGACATTAAGTACACAACTCCAACAGCCTATATAAGCACTACATGGTCTTCACTTTTTACAACCTAAGATACGCCAATCATAAAGTCTTGAAGATTGAAGAGGATCCATAGGAGTTCGATAGATCGTCGCCCACACGACGTTCGGACGGAGTGCAAGGAATACGTGGGAAGATCGCAAGGTCATCAAAGGTGTTTGATTTCGTTTCTCCGCACAACGAATCAAAGGTAAAATCATAAACCCTTCTATGATTTTATGTGTTTTTAATTGTAGCGTATACATGAACACACGATCCGGGTAAACGTACGAAATTCGGGGACGGGGATTCGAGATCCCCGGCGAAGATCGAAGGACCCTCGGCTTAGAGCCAAGGGATCGATCGAACCCTAGGGCTCGATCGATAGGCGCGCGGACGAGGGAGCCCCGGCTGGATCGCCGGGGCAGGCGATCGACCATGGGTCGATCGCGGGGAGACCGCCGTGGGCTGGTGCCACGGCAGCTGGTCTCTCCCCAGCCCTCGACCGGCGGCGTCCGCACGGGAGTCACCCCGGCTCCGGCTGGGGTGAGCGATCGCGGCTGGTGCGCGATCGCGAAGGAAGCCGCGGCTGGGCCGCGGCGGGTCAGCTGGGGGCTGACCGCCCTCCTCTGGCGGCGGTGGTGAGTCGCCAGACTCACCACCGGGGGCTGCTGGGCAGCCCCAGCGATCGCATGGTGCGCGATCGCGAGCCCCTCGCGGCGGGGGCTCGGCTAGGGTTTTGCCGCGGCTTGTCCGCGGTGGAGCTCTCGTCGGGCCCGGTTCCGTCGTACGGTGGTTCGCGTTCGTGGATCCGACTCGTGGGGGACTTCGGCTGGGGGCGGGCTGCGTGTCTTCGGGCGCGTAGTCTCCAAAGGTCGGACTCCTGCGGATGAGTCGGGGATCCGATTATTCCGGCGATGAAGGATTTCGTTCGGGTTATTATTTTCCGCAAATTTTAATAGCCCGGGATATCGATTTCCAACAACTGGTATCAGAGCGTTTGGTTTCGTGTTCATGTATATGTTCGATTATTGTTCTACCTTGCAGGGATTTCCGGCTATCATGGTTGGATTTAATTATTGTTAATTAATTATCATGATTATTCGTTTATTAAACTCTCGGACATGTCGAGATTCGTTTTGTGTGGATGAATGTTTGTAATAGTAAAAATTCGGGGGTTGACCGAATTTAGGATTTATTATTACGTTCTTTATTTTTCCGGAAAATGTATAGGGTCGATTTCATGTATAGAATCGATACCAGATAGTGTAATTTAAATTCTTGTAATTTTTTTTACGTTGGTTCGATATTGGAACGATCGCCGGAAGACGAAGAAGTGACGAAGAAGACGAAGGACCGAAGGGCCGATCAACCCCATGATCGACCCTTGCATCGATCAAGGTGGAGGGGGCGACGCCTCCCTTGGCCGTGGGCCGCCGCCGGTGGGTGGTGGCTGGCCGGCTGGGGTGTGGCGGCGGCGGCCCTCCTCTTAGATGATCGACCGATGGTGGTGGGGTGGTGCGGGGACTCCCAACCCGTGCTACTCCTACCATAACCCGACTTTCCTAAATTAATTCCACTTTCCTATTTGAGTATCTTCCTTTTAGGAAACTCTCATGGATTAGGAAGAGAATTAATTGAATTAATTTTATTCCTATTTGTTTTATTTCCATTATGGAGATATTCATGGATTAGGAATTTAATTAATTTGGTATTAATTAATTTCCTATTTGATTATTCCTATTCTTGGGAATTTTCATTAGATGGAAATTAATTAATTATGGAAAGTAGGAGAGTCCTAAATTTATTTTATTTCCTTATTCTATTATAGAAGTCTTCTAGAATATTTCGAGTTTTACTTGGATAGATTATTCTAGAGATTTAATAGAATTAGATGGGAAATTAAATAAATAAAAATATTAATAATATTTAATTTTATTTTCGATATATTCGATTGACTTAATTTTCGAATTAAGTAACTTTTGGATTAATTGAAAATAAATAGATTTAAGTATTAGAGATTAATATTCTTGTCACATGGAGCATTCAAGAAACGAAGACTGAAGACTAGAAGATGCATACAGAGATGGGATGAAGCCATGATAGTCGGAAAATAATTTTCTAGCATTATTTTGACTATGTGATACTATGTGCTTTATTGCTTGTATGCATGCTATATGTGTTTATTTTATGCACTAGATAACGTATCCCTTTGTTATAAAAAGCTAAGTGGGAGAGGGGATGGAAACATTCCCATGGTCTCCATTACTGTTCTCTTGGTGACTCTTATGGACTTTCGAAGTTCGTATAGACGAGTCATTGGAGGAGAATTCTTATAATTCCTCTTACGAGAAACATTGATCAAGTTTATCAAACAATGCCTAATTTGTCTTTCTGAAACTGACTTCAAGTCGACTCATTCTCACCCCGGGGAGTGGAATGGAGCCAAAGCCACTTGGTCATGTGGATGACACAAATTAGAGACCTTCGTACGATTCTTTGATAGATGGATCGATTGTCTGCTCGGCTCCCTCATTTATGAGAGATAGGGTCGTTCGCATGGTGAATCACTGGTTAGAAACTTCGAGTTTCACTTATGATTCCCCGCGTCTTGATTTACAAGATCAAATGGATCAAGTAATCGGATTTCAATTATATAAATCTTTTTGGTATGGTAAACGTCCACACTAACGTGGCTTGCTGTACTGAATGGGATTTTAGAATAATTGATGTAGACAGTTATAGGAAATTGTGAGGGATTGCGAGTTATCGTAAACGTCCACACGAACGTGGCTTGCGGTGACATAACAATTCTAAACGATTCGCCTTGGTACTGAGTAATGGTTTACACTTAGGTACGCTTTATAGTATTCTTCCCAACGAAGTAACGCTATAATGATGTACGACCAAAGCAAATCTAATTGCTAAATCATTTGGGTGGGTAAACGTCCACACGAACGTGGCTTGCCTTACCCGATGGGATTTTAGATGTGATTAGTGATTTAATGATATTATTCCAGGGAAATAATGTCGGATATTAAATTAATTGTTTGTTTAAATGTGCTTATAGGTTTAGAGAATTGCTATGAATCCACTTGAGTTGATAATTGAGGAATTTGACGCACTGGTTCCATACTGTGTTGAATGGAAAGAAGAGTTAGACATTGCTCAGACTGCAAAGGAGTACAAAGACGTACTCAGTGAAACTTGTCCTCCTGGACTCACCATTAACTCAACTGAGGAGGAGATTTTTGACTTTGAAAAGTGGGGCAGTGCTCGTGCATTAGCCGCTAATCATGATGTCATGCTTAAACTCAAGTTGTTGTTTGGACATGATGGGGAGGCTAGAAAAGAGGCGATGAGGATACTCATAAAGATCTGTTACTTCGATGAAACACTTGATCATGTTTTTGAGATGATGGATCTTTTAGACGAGTTGAAACAATCGCAAGCTCTTATAGCCAAAGCCAAAGGTTTCGGACCTAAAGGCAAGGGAAAGGAGAAGAAGACAAGGGGGTCCGGTGGTCCTAAGGGACTTGGACCAAAGGGTGGGATAAAGAAGCCTTCTGGCAAATATCCCCAAGGGAAGCAGTCTGAGTACTGGGGGTCTACATCTTGTCCTCTCAAAGGTACGATTTTTCTTTAGTCGTAAAACATAGTCAGCGGTATTATCTACCAGAATTCTGGTGTGTAGATATGGAACCACTGACGGTATGTGCATTCTAAATGCAGGGGTTCCAGAAAACCCAGCGACTTAGATAAGAAGAGTTCGAGTCCACATGGGCGAAGCTGTTGAGGAAGCAGCGGTTGCAGTGGAAGACATTGATCTATCTGTTTGATAGTTATAGGATTTCATTTCAAGTTTATTGCTTTGTACCTTTTATTTTAGAAAGAACTTTTGTTCTGGTTTTCTATTATTAATGGATATTTTTATTTCTTTAATCATTTGATGGTTTAGATAAGAAATAATGGCGATATCTATTATGGTACATTAGATAGCAATATATGAATGATGAATCCTTAGTCTACCACGATGCAACAAACCGTTATATATAAACTTGTTTTACTTATTAGATGTATTTCTTTATCAATCATTATACTTGTGAATTCTTGAACTTAGTAGTATTTATTCAAAAGGGGATTCAAAGGGTCGAAGTTGATTTATTCAATTATAGTTGGAGGAATGGACCTCCCGACCTAAGAATCAAATTTTGGAAGAAGATACAACTAAGTTAACCTTTCTGGATAAAGGATGGAGTTCGGACAAGTATTGAGAATGATCAAAGATGATATATGCAGACATATGTGTAAATAGAAAGGTATGAGTAGTTTCTTTTTTTTGGAATACTTGAAGATGGATTAGAATACTTGATGTGCCATAAAAGCGAAGTGTTTCAAACACAAAGCTATTATGGGGAACCTTCAAAGTAAATCCGTTGGAAGCCTGCGACTTGCTCGCGGAGGCCACTACCTATCTAAAGAGCACATAGCATAAATCAAGGATTGAGATTAAGTCTCAAATGACTACACCATACACTGATGTGTAGACATGGTGTGTCAGGAATAAGAAATGGAATTCTAATAGTAAAAGGACAAGTTTATTCGGAACCACCTATGTTCTATGGATATTTCTGGACACAACGACACATTCGATGTAGTTGTAGAATATCCTAGAAGAACAAGTATTTGTATGTTCAATAGTACTACGAACCAGAAGGGTGTCTTCACCCGGTTCTTGAAGAAGACTATTAGATGAACTACAAATGCCCTAACGAACAAGGTACCTTATAATGAGGAAAGAGAAGACTGAGAACCAGCCTAACTGAGTATTAGTACACCACTTACTGCACCTAATGTTATTACTGTTATACACCGGAATGCCATTGCAGTGGGAGGTTGTTAAGCAAATGGAGATGTTCATAAGACTGGAGGAGTTTTTAACTCTGGATCTAGTAGACATGAAATCGATCCCTAGTTCTGCATAGGAGGCAGTACTACTCTAAATGTGCCTACTTGGATAACAATATTTTATTGTTAAAGAGGCGAGATCATTTAGAAGTACAAGCTTAGTAAATCCATTTATGGATTATAACAAAGCTGAAACTTGTGGAGCTTGCAAATTGATGAGATAGTCCATTTTATGGGTTCATCAAGAAGCATAGACAAGATTGGTGTATTGGAGACGTAATGGAAACAAAGTGGTGTTTTTCGGAATTTTGTGTAGATAACACTTCATCGTTGGCAACAATGTAAAAGTGTTGTCAGACATAAAATAGAGGTTGTCTGAATAAATCGAGATATGAGATTAAGATGAAGTTGGATCATGTTCTTAGAAATCTTTCGATCTCTAGATAAGAACATTTGTACTTCTCTTAAGATATCTCATACAATTATGGTTCGTTTTAAACATGCACAATTCTGAGAAAGGTTATTGCCTTTCAGGAACAGAATACATCTATCTAAAGGTATGTGTTTTGAACACATAAAGGAGATGGATATAGACAAAGCAGTTTCCTTCACTTCGAGTGTAGAGAGCTTTGTAAAAGCGATGTTATAAAACAAGAACCCGATATCAACTATGCGGTTAGCGTAGTGGGAGGATATCAAAGTGATCTGGATAAGAGATATTCGAATACTGTAAAAGTACTTGGAAGTACTGGATTACTGAGCAAGTCGAAATCTTCTTAGATCACAGTTTCTCAGATCCAAAATCAGAGAAAGACCAGTGTAAGTCGATATCAGGCTATGTGTTCACTTTTAAAAGAGGTGGAACCTAAGGATGAAAGAGTGATAAGCGTGATGCTTCTCGGACTCTATCATAAACCGAAAAGCAGCCTCAGAGGCAGCGGAAGTTTTTGTTGGGTTCCGGAATGACCTCTGAACTTGGATATGATTCTTGGTTCACCAAAGGCTATGTATATAGCGGTGCATGGAGAACTGGAAGAAGTCATAAGTTCAAAAGGTGATGATAACACATAGAGCAAGTACCACCTGATACGAATCATCGTCAGAGAGACGACGCAGTAGTCACCGAGATAACTTCAGATCGACAACCTAGATTGCTCATTCACATAATACTTCAGGGAAGTATAACTTAAGCACGTGATGAGTATGGGAGTCGGGAGTTTGGAGGAAATGACTAGACCTTAGTACAAGTGGGAGATTGTTGGGGTTATGTACTTAATGTCTAGATTTAAGTATCGGTAAACTCCTTATCATAGCATTTAACCTATTTAATTAATGAACAATTATTTGCAATTAATTATTATTAATTAATTATGCAAAATATAGTCCTGGATTTTATACGTTGTAGTTAGTATGGTGTGTCTGGCCCACACAGAAGATCATACTATCGGTTACTCGTATTTAATCGAACAGTTGCTCACGACCTAGATGGACACGGACTGATCCATCGGTATAGTCGTTGTGTGAGAGAGAAAATAATTTATCTTAATTATTTTATCACACTTGTACACCATGTGTATTGGGCGGATCAGCTTGAGATTTGTTGATTAGGATTGCCTTGGATAATCAATTTAAATCTCAGAGTATTTTATTCTTAATCCCCGATAATATTGCGGGTGTGTATATTTAATATAAGTGACTTTGATTTTCCAAAAGAATTAACCGATTTAATTATTGGGTTAATTACCGGTTGAGTTGGGTCACTATATTTTATATATGGCATGCCGTGAATTCTTGAAGGGAAAGTGTATCCCGTAAGGGTTGATAATATCCCCGAGATGAGTTCATAAGGAATTATTATGTAAACCCTGCAGGTGGATTTAATCCGCATAATAATTAAGGTTGAACGGTACTATTCTCGGATATAAGAAATGAATAATATTTATTGAGCAATAAATAAATTTATTCATGGATATTTAAATCTTAAATACACGGAATAAATAATACTAACCGGAGAAATATTATTTGATATAATATGGATAAATATTGGGAGTGCAATTTTATTTATATAGTGGAAAATAAATAAAATTAATATTGATAAGAATTAATGGATTTGGGTTGGACCCAATTTAATTTTTAATATTAGAAGCCCAATATTTAATCTCCTTATGATCCCCTACGTAGCCTATATAAGCACTACATGGTCTTCACTTTTCACAACCTAAGATACGCCAATCAAAAAGTCTTGAAGAGTGAAGAGGATCCATAGGAGTTCGATAGATCGTCGCCCACACGACGTTCGGACGGAGTGCAAGGAATACGTGGGAAGATCGCAAGGTCATCAAAGGTGTTTGATTTCGTTTCTCCGCACAACGAATCAAAGGTAAAATCATAAACCCTTCTATGATTTTATGTGTTTTTAATTGTAGCGTATACATGAACACACGATCCGGGTAAACGTACGAACTTCGGGGACGGGGATTCGAGATCCCCGGCGAAGATCGAAGGACCCTCGGCTTAGAGCCAAGGGATCGATCGAACCCTAGGGCTCGATCGATAGGCGCGCGGACGAGGGAGCCCCGGCTGGATCGCCAGGGCAGGCGATCGACCATGGGTCGATCGCGGGGAGACCGCCGTGGGCTGGTGCCACGGCAGCTGGTCTCTCCCCAGCCCTCGACCGGCGGCGTGCGCACGGGAGTCACCCCGGCTCCGGCTGGGGTGAGTGATCGCGGCTGGTGCGCGATCGCGAGGGAAGCCGCGGCTGGGCCGCGGCGGGTCAGCTGGGGGCTGACCGCCCTCCTCCGGCGGCGGTGGTGAGTCGCCGGACTCACCACCGGGGGCTGCTGGGCAGCCCCAGCGATCGCATGGTGCGCGATCGCGAGCCCCTCGCGGCGGGGGCTCGGCTAGGGTTTTGCCGCGGCTTGTCCGCGGTGGAGCTCTCGTCGGGCCCGGTTCCGTCGTACGGTGGTTCGCGTTCGTGGATCCGACTCGTGGGGGACTTCGGCTGGGGGCGGGCTGCGTGTCTTCGGGCGCGTAGTCTCCAAAGGTCGGACTCCTGCGGATGAGTCGGGGATCCGATTATTCCGGCGATGAAGGATTTCGTTCGGGTTATTATTTTCCGCAAATTTTAATAGCCCGGGATATCGATTTCCAACAGCCCCCGCGGCGAGTCCGGCAACTCGCCGCCACCAGGAGGCCCCCGCCTTCACGGCGGGGTAGGGCACGGCACCAGCCCGTGCCCAGCGATCGATCCTTGTGATCGATCGCTCACCCTCGGCCCAGCCGAGGGTTCGCCCTCCACGCCCCGCCGAAACCCTAGGGTCGATCGCCGTGGTCCGGCGATCCTAGATCGCCACCACGCGTTCGTCCTCTAGTCCAGGCTTCGATCTCGGATCTTCGTCCTACGGTATTCTCAATAATCGAATCAAATTAAAATCATAAAGCGCGTTTAGATTTTTACCTTCGATTCGTTGTTCGGAGAAACGAAATCTAGATGACCTCGCGATCTTCCCGCGTATTCCTTGCACTCCGTTCGAACGTCGGGTGGGCGACGATCTATCGAACTCCTATGGATCTTCTTCACTCTTCAAGACTTTATGATTGGCGTATCTTAGGTTAATGAATTGTGAAGACCATGTAGTGCTTTTATAGGCTACGTAGGGGATCAAAAGGAGATTAAATATTGGGCTTCTAATATTGAAGATTAAATTGGGTCCAACCCAAATCCATTAATCCTTATCAATATTAATTTTATTTATCTTCCACTATATAAATAAAATTGCACTCCCAATATTTATCCATATTATATCAAATAATATTTCTCCGGTTAGTATTATTTATTCCGTGTATTTAAGATTTAAATATCCATGAATAAAATTTATTTATTGCTTAATAAATTTATTCATCTCTTATATCCGAGAATAGTACCACTCAATCTTATTTATTATGCGGGAACAAATCCACTCGCGAGGTTTACATAATAAATCCTTATGAGCTCATCTCGGGGATATTATCAACCCTTCCGGGATACACTGTCCCTTCAAGAATTCACGGCATGCCATATATAAAATATAGTGACCCAACTTAACCGGTAATTAACCCAATAATTAAATCGGTTAATTCCTTTGGAAAATCAAAGTCACTTATATTAAATATACACACCCGCAATTGTTTTAGGGATTAAGAATAAAATACTCCGAGACTTAAATCAATTATCACAGAGCAATCCTAATTGATAAGTCTCAAGCGATCCGCTCAATACACCAAGTGTACAAGTGTGATAAAATAATTAAGATAAATTATTTTCTCTCTCACACAACGACTATACCGATGGATTGGTCCGTGTCCATCTAGGTCGTGAGCAACTGTTCGATTAAATACGAGTAACCGATAGTATGATCTTCTGTGCGCCCATGCACACCATACTAACTACAACGTATAAAATCCAGGACTATAATTTGCATATATTTAATTAACAATAATTAAAAGCAAATGAATGTTCATTATAAATAGGTAAATGAAAGTGTACATAGAGTTCAGAATACTCAAATCTAGACATTAAGTATACTACTCCATCAATCTCCCACTTATACTAAGGTCTAGTCTTATCTTCCAAACTTCTGACTCCCAAACCCTCCAAGTGCTTGTAATATACTTCCTTAGGAAGTATCTTGGTGAAAGGGTCCGCTAGGTTGTCTTCCGAAGCTATCTTGGTGACTATCGCATCGCCCCTCTTGACGATGTCTCGAATCAGGTGGTACTTGCGCTCTATGTGTTTCGTAGCACTATGGGACCGTGGTTCCTTACTGTTTGCCACTGCACCGCTATTGTCACAATAAATTGTCATAGCCTTGGGCAAACTCGGAATCACATCTAAGTCCTGGAGGAAATTAAGGAACCACACTGACTCTTTCGCTGCCTCTGAGGCTGCAACATATTCAGCTTCCATGGTAGAGTCCGAAATGCACTTCTGCTTAACACTCTTCCATGATACGGCTCCACCTCCCAAAGTGTACACATAGCCTGATGTCGACTTACGCCGGTCCTTATCAGCCTGGAAATCCAAATCTGTGTAACCCAAAGGAATCAGATTGTCTGCTCCGTATCTCAGAACATAATCCTTAGTATTTCGCAAATACTTGAAAATGCTCTTTACGGCAGTCCAATGAGCCTTTCCAGGGTTACTCTGATATCTCGCTACTATGCCAACGGCATAACAGATATCAGGCCTCGTGCATAACATTGCATACATTAAGCTTCCCACAGCCGAAGCGTAGGGAACCGCTTTCATGTCATCTTTCTCCTTCTGTGTCTGAGGACACATTTCCTTAGAAAGATAAGTTCCTTTACTGAAGGGCAGATCACCCTTCTTGGAATCTTGAATGTTAAAACGAGCTAGAATCGTGTCTATGTAAGATTGCCGGGAAAGACACAATGTTCTATTCCGGCGATCCCTTATAACTTTGATCCCTAGAACATGTCCAACTTCTCCCAAATCTTTCATATCGAATTTTCTAGACAACCATCCCTTTATGTCTGATAACATCTTCACACTGTTGCCAATGAGAAGTATGTCGTCTACATAAAGCACGAGAAACACCACTTTCTTTCCATCACGTTTCCAATACACACACGATTCGTCCATGCTTTGAATGAATCCAAAAGATTGGACTACTTCATCAAACCGCAGGTTCCACGATCTCGAGGCTTGTTCCAATCCATAAATGGATCGATTAAGCTTGCACACTAGATGATCTCGCCCCTCAGCAATGAATCCTTCTGGTTGTTTCATATAAATCGTCTCGTCAAGACTTTCATTAAGGAAAGCTGTCTTGACATCCATTTGCCACACCTCATAATCCATATGAGCTGCTATGGATAAGAGAATCCGGATTGACTTTATCTTGGCTACCGGCGAGAAGGTCTCCTCATAATCGATTCCCTCTTTCTGAGTATATCCTTTCGCAACAAGCCGAGCTTTAAAGGTTTCAACCTTTCCGTCAGATCCTCTCTTTCTCTTGTAGACCCATTTACACCCAATTGGCTTTACGCTGCTTGGTGGTTCTACAAGATCCCATACTTTATTAGAATCCATAGATTCTATTTCGGATTTCATTGCTTTCTTCCAAGAAGGCGCATCTATATCTTGTACCGCCTCATCATAGGTCCAGGGATCGACTTCATGAACTCCGGGTGCCGAGTCCGAAGACTCACCCAGTCCAATCCATCTGTCCGGTTGTTTAACAACCCTCCCACTACGACGGCGTTCCGGTGTATTAACAGTGACAGTATTAGGTGCAGGTTCTATTGGTGTATCTATACTCGGTTCGGCTGTATCCAGGTCTTCCTCGTTACCTCTCAACTCATCAAGCATTATGTCACTTTTGGGCTTGTGGTCCATGACATAGTCTTCCTCTAAGAACCGAGCGTTAGTACTTATAACGATCTTCTGGTCCGTAGGACTATAGAACATGCCACCCTTAGTTCCTTTCGAGTATCCTACAAACAACCCTATTTCTGATCTAGGTTCTAACTTATTGGCGCCTTGTCACAACACATGTGCTGGACATCCCCAGATCCGAATGTGTTTCAAGTTAGGCTTACGCCCACTCCACAATTCCATGGGTGTAGTTGGCACCGTTTTGGTCGGAACCCTATTCAGAACGTACGCCGTTGTTTCCAAGGCAAGTCCCTAGAACATAACAGGTAAATCCGAGTAACTCATCATCGATCGCACCATCTCCATAAGAGTCCTATTCCTTCTTTCTGACACACCATTCTGCTGAGGAGTATATGGTGAGGTCAGCTGGGATTCAATCCCATTTTCTGCCAAGTATGCCTTGAATTCTCCAGACAGGTACTCGCCTCCGCGATCAGATCGCAAGCATTTTATGGATTTACCACGAAGGTTCTCCACAAGAGCCTTGAATTCCTTGAACTTGTCAAAAGAATCACTCTTGTGGCGCATCAGGTATACATATCCATATCTTGAGTAATCATCAGTAAAGGTGATGAAATACTCGTACCCTCCCCTTGCCTGAGTAGACATAGGTATGCATACATCAGAGTGAATCAAATCCAATACTTGTTCAGCTCTACGACCTTTACCAGAAAAAGAACGCTTGGTCATTTTACCCTCCAAACAGGATTCGCAGGTTGGAAGGTCCTCTCCTTCTATGCCGCTAATGAGACCATCAGCTTTCAACCTTTGAATTCTATTCGAATTAATATGACCTAGCCTTAGATGCCACAAGTATAATTGATTCATTTTAGAAGGCTCCTTTCTCTTATTGGTGTTCGTAGATGTGTTATTACTCTCGGTTAGTTGCACCGTGTTAGACTCAGGATTTAGAATATACAAATCGTCTACCAATGTACCAGAACAGACAATCTCACTATTTCTTCTTATGACCACAGAGTGATCAAAAGAAACAGAATATCCATTCAGAATTAACTTAGAAACTGAAATCAAATTCTTTCTAAAATTCGGTACATAAAGACAATTTTGTAAAACTAAAACCCTATCACTACTAAAGAGTAAGTGAACGTCTCCCACTGCAACAGCCGCCACCTTCGCGGCATTGCCCATGTAGACCACGATCTCTCCCTCTCTAAGTCTCCGGGTTTCCTGGAACCCCTGCAATGAATTGCAGACATGGTCAGTGGCACCCGTATCTACACACCAGGTGCTGGTAGATATCACCGCTGACAATGTTTCAGTGACTAAGGAAAATTTCGTACCTTTGATGAGAGGACAATCAGACCTCCAGTGCCCAAACTGCTTGCATCGAAAGCACTTGCCCAAAGGCTTGCCTTTCCCAATCCGTGGCTTTAAGCCACTGGGTTTCTTTGCACGCTTTTCCTCTAGCCTTGCCACAAAAGCTTGTGATTTTCTTAACTTACGCACAAACTCCGTTCTCGCCGAATCCTTTTTAAGGGACTCATTGAGAGAGAATTCTGTGAGTATGTTAATCACCTCTTGTCCGGCTTCCACGCTATGTCTCAACATCATCCTGAGGTCATTTCGAATGTCCTCATCAGTTGGGACAACAGTGGATTCAGAAAGCTCAACAGTCTGAACAATGTCCAGATTTCGTTCCCAATCATTACTATATGGAACCGGTGAGTTTTCATCCTTAAGTATATCACAAAGTGGGGTCACAGTCATTCTTAACCTATAAGCACATAAAACAAACAAACAATTTAATACCGATATTATCTCCCTCAAATAATATCATTAAATCACTAATTACATCTAAAATCCCATCAGGTAAGGCAAACCACGTGGTGTGGACGTTTACCCACCCAAATGATTTAGCAATTAGATTTTCTTTGGTCATACATCATTTATAGCGTGACCTCGTGGGGAGGAATACTATAATGCGTATCTAAGTGTAAACCATTACTCAGTACTGTTTTGGGTCGTTTTTGTCGGGGATTATTATATATTATAAGCGCTTGGTAGGGTTTGGAGACGACGCAAAAAACAGGGATATTTGTATGTAGAAAGGGAACTGAAATGAAATCACACCGAGACTAGACTTGAATGCCCGAGATTAATATCTCTATTTATTTACTGGTATTTTATCTTGTTCTTCCTTGAGAACTATTACAGTGGGTTTCTTCCTCGGGTCCTCCTTCCGTTGTCCCGGATCGCCCCTATTTATAGGAGAATTAAGTAGACTACACACCTGTTTATTATCGACACGTAACCTATGCATGCAAAGATAAGAACGTATTCTATTTGTCCACTTCTAGCTGGTGTAGGTCTTATCTGCGTGTTGCCCGGGGTACGGTCCCGGAGTCCGGGGCCCATCATCCTCATCTTTGTGCACGGCGGGTTGTCGGCACCCGTGCATGGTGCTCGGGAGCGGTTCTGGGTCTCGGACTCCCGTCGTCCCGCATGTAGCTCGGGCGCGGTCCTGGGTCTCGAAGCCCCTTCGTCCCGTATGTAAGCTCGAGTGCGGCCCTTGGTCTCGAAGCTCCTTCGTCCCGTATGTAAGCTCGGGTGCGGTCTTCATTTGTCGTGCTTGGTGCTCGGGGGGCTCGAAGCTCGTCGTCCCGCATATACGGTTGTGGTCGCCCGTGCCGGGTGCTCGCGGCGCGGTCCTTGTGTATGCTGGGTTGTCATTCTCCTTGCTCGGTGCTCGGGCGTGGTCCGGAGTATGGTTCTGGGACCCGCATGTATGGTCGTCTTTGCCCGTGCTTGATGCCCGTGGTGAGGTCCGGGGTACGGTCCCGGGATATGGTCCTGAGTCTCGTTATTCTATGTGTCTGGCCCCGGGTCTGGTAGAAGTCTTCTACGAATATTCTCCCCCGGCGCGGGCTGCACCTATGCTCCGTGAAGGGTGGCCGTTACGCTCGACCCGACTTCTCGTAGAAGCGAGTTGGTAGGTGGGCCCATGACACGTGTCTGTGGAGGATTTTTGTGGCTCAACAAGTACCAAAGTAAATTATTTGGAATCGCTACATCACCGCAAGCCACGTGGTGTGGACGTTTACCCACCCAAATGATTTAGCAATTAGATTTTCTTTGGTCATACATCATTTATAGCGTGACCTCATGGGGAGGAATACTATAATGCGTATCTAAGTGTAAACCATTACTCAGTACCAAAGTAAATTATTTGGATTCGCTACATCACCGCAAGCCACGTGGTGTGGACGTTTACGATAACTTCACAACTCTTCATAATTACTTACAACTGTCTACATCAATTAATCTAAAGTCCATCAGCATAGCAAGCCACGTGGTGTGGACGTTTACTACACCAAGAGACTTTTATAATTGATTCCCAATTACTTGATCCATTTAATCTTGTAAATCAAGACGTGGAGAATCATAAGTGAAACTCGAAGTTTCTAACCAGTGATTCACCATGCGAACAACCCTATCTCTCATAAATGAGGGAGCCGAGCAGACAATCGATCCATCTATCAAAGAATGGTACGAAGGTCTCTAATTTGTGTCCTCTACATGACCAAGTGGCTCTGGCTCCATTCCACTCTCCGGGGTGAGAATGAGTCGACTTGAAATCAGCTTTGGAAAGACAAATTAGGCATTGTTTGATAACTTAATCAATGTTTCTCGTAAGAGGAATTACAAGAACTCTCCTCCAATGACTTATCTATATAAACTTCAAAAGTTTATAAAAGTCACCAAGAGAGCAGCAATGGAGACCATGGGTATGTTTCCATACCCTCTCCCACTTAGCTTTTTACAATAAAGGGATACGCTATCTAGTGCATAAAATAAACACATATAGCATGCATACATGTAATGAAGCACATAGTATTTGTTGGAAATCGATATCTCGGGCTATTAAAATTTGCGGAAATTAATAACCCGACCGAAATCCTTCATCGCCGGAGATCCGATCGCGAACCGCCGCACGAGCCGGGGCCCGACCGAACACCCAGCGAGGCCCGAAGGCCGCGAGCGTCCAGCCGAGCCCCCGCACGGGGCTCGCGATCATCTCACGATGATCGATGGGGATGCACGAGGCATCCCCGGGGCTGCTCGCAGCAGCCCCGCAGCGAGTCCACGAATCGCTGCTCGCGGGGGGGTCGATCCTCCCCGCATCGCCGCTGCGGGAAACCCCGCAGCTTGATACGAGGCGCTGCGGGTAATCCCGCAGCTCACCCGGCGATCGAACCCTAGGTTCGATCGCCCCCTCGGCTCCAGCCGAGGGTTTCAGCCCGCGACGCCGCCGGTCGTGAGGGGCTGGGGTTCACCCGCCGTGGCACCAGCCCACGGCGAACCCCGGCGGTCGACCCGAGGTCGACCCCACGCCCCAGCGTCCAGGCGGGGCTCATCCCTTCAACCGCGCGCCGGCGGTCGAAGCCCTAGGGCTCGACCGCCACCCTCGACTCTGTTTTGGGTCGTTTTTGTCGGGGATTATTATATATTATACGCGCTTGGTAGGGTTTGGAGACGACACAAAAAACAGGGATATTTATATGTAGAAGGGAACTGAAATGAAATCACACCGAGACTAGGCTTGAATGCCCGAGATTAATATCTCTATTTATTTACTGGTATTTTATCTTGTTCTTCCTCGAGAACTATTACAGTGGGTTTCTTAGTAGGTGGGTCTTCCCGTCGTTCGGTCCCCCTTCCGTTGTCCCGGATCGCCCCTATTTATAGGAGAATTAAGTAGACTACACACCTGTTTATTATCGACACGTAACCTACGCATGCAAAGATAAGAACGTATTCTATTTGTCCACTTCTAGCTGGTGTAGGTCTTATCTGCGTGTTGCCCGGGGTACGGTCCCGGAGTCCGGGGCCCATCATCCTCATCTTTGTGCACGGCGGGTTGTCGGCACCCGTGCATGGTGCTCGGGAGCGGTTCTGGGTCTCGGACTCCCGTCGTCCCGCATGTAGCTCGAGTGCGGCCCTTGGTCTCGAAGCTCCTTCGTCCCGTATGTAAGCTCGGGTGCGGTCTTCATTTGTCGTGCTTGGTGCTCGGGGGGCTCGAAGCTCGTCGTCCCGCATATACGGTTGTGGTCGCCCGTGCCGGGTGCTCGCGGCGCGGTCCTTGTGTATGCTGGGTTGTCATTCTCCTTGCTCGGTGCTCGGGCGTGGTCCTGGGTCTCGGAGCCCCATCGTCCCGCATGTATGGTCGTGGTTGCCCGTGCCGAGTGCTCGGGCGCGGTCTTGGGTCTCGGAGCTCCGTCGTCCCGCATGTAAGCTTGGCGTCGTCCGTGCTTGGTGCTCGAACGCGGTCCTGGGTCTCGGAGCCCCGTCGTCCCGCATGTATGGTCAGGGTTGCCCGTGCCGGGTGCTGGGGCGCGATCCGGGGTACGTTCCCGGGACCCGCATGCATGGTCTTCTTCGTCCGTGCTCGAAGCCCGTGGTGAGGTCCGGGGTACGGTCTCGGGATATGGTCCCGGGTCCCGTTATTTCATGTGCTTGGCCCCGGGTATGGTAGAAGTCTTCTAAGGATAATCTCTTTCCGACGCGGGCTGCACCTGTGCTCCGTTAAGGGTGGTCATTTCGCTCGACCCGACTTCTCGTATAAGTGAGCTGGTAGGTGGGCCCATGACACCTGTCTGTGGGAGATTTTTGTGGCTCAACATTGGCCCCCAGAGAAGTCCGTGGAGGAACTCCGCTGATTTCTCTGTAGGTTGAGTTGGTTCTGGTCTTTGGTTCATGGACTTTTCGCTTGTTTTCTTTAATGGAATGGTTGGGCGTGACTAAGTGTCGCCTTTCGTTGACGATCGTGGCAGCAGCTCGGGCGTGTGTGTGTCGCGGCTGATACGGGCTGTAGCGGCTTGTCGCGGTGGATGGCGTTCCATGGCTCGATCGACTATGGTTCGGCCGAGCTTCGTCTCGTCTCACTCTTCGTTTGTCGTATACCTGGCCACAACATATATATTGTATATATATACATGGGTGAAGTCAAAATAATTTATTTACTTTGTTTTGATCTTTCACCGACAACCGGCTCCCGGTTTCTGGCTCCCGGTTTCCGGCTCCCGGCCCCAAGTATAATTCTCATGCACACCTTTTGTATTTATTCTTCCTGGGCCCCGGGCTCAAGTTTATATACACAAGTTTATATACACATACCATCACACATGCAATTTCTTTGTGTTTTTTCTCTTCCCGGGCCACGGGTTAAACTTTTCACACCAAAGTATATGCATATGCATGTGCTGCATACAGTAACACCTTTCCACTATATTTAATATTAATATAGTAAGTAATCTATATATGCATTAATATACTACTAGTATTTATACACTACACATATATATTACACAGTATATTTTATTTTATTTTCTTGGGCCCAGGTGTAATTCTAGGAAATAAATTTTCGCTTCCTCCTTTCTTCCTTCCCGAGACCCGAGTTCAAGATATAATATAAGTTTCTTTCACTTGGGCTTTCAACGATGTCAAGTATATATATATATATATCATAAAAATATATGTGAATACCGTTATTACAGGTGTGCGTGGCCCGGGACCCAGGTCTCCCGAGCTCCGAGTACGTTTTCACATAGGGAGCTGCACGTCATCCCGTTTGTCTCGAGGTGCTTACGCTGGCCCGAGGAGACTGCCATTGGTGTTGCCTGCTTGTTTAGCTCGCACGTCGGCTAAATCGAGGTGGGTTAATATCTGCGAGACGGGGCGCGGGCCCCTGTCGGGACCGCGACCACCCTCAGGTCATGCAGCGTGATAAATAAATCTGTGAGGCTGGGCGCGAGCTCCTTTCGCACCACGAAAGCCTATAAGTCATTCGTTACGGCGAGACCGGGCCCGGGATCCTTTCAGAGCCGCGAAAGCCTACGGTTCGTTTCTTACGACGAGACCGGGCCCGGGATCCTTTTGGAGCCGCGAAAGCCTACGGGTCTTTTCTTACGACGAGACCGGGCCCGGGATCCTTTCGGAGCCGCGAAAGCCTACGGGTCTTCTCTTACGACGAGACCGGGCCCGGGATCCTTTCGGAGCCGCGAAAGCCTACGGGTCTTCTCTTACGACGAGACCGGGCCCGGGATCCTTTCGGAGCCGCGAAAGCCTACGGGTCTTCTCTTACGACGAGACCGGGCCCGGGATCCTTTCGGAGCCGCGAAAGCCTATGGGTCTTCTCTTACGACGAGACCGGGCCCGGGATCCTTTCGGAGCCGCGAAAGCCTACGGGTCTTCTCTTACGACGAGACCGGGCCCGGGATCCTTTCGGAGCCGCGAAAGCCTACGGGTCTTCTCTTACGACGAGACCGGGCCCGGGATCCTTTCGGAGCCGCGAAAGCCTACGGGTCTTCTCTTACGACGAGACCGGGCCCGGGATCCTTTCGGAGCCGCGAAATCCTACGGGTCTTCTCTTACGACGAGACCGGGCCCGGGATCCTTTCGGAGCCGCGAAAGCCTACGGGTCTTTTCTTTGTGCTTCCCCAGTTTAGTCGATATTGAGCTTACGGGGTCTGCAAAAACATTTTCAACATAGGAGTACAAGTATGAAAAAACACTGATTAGTCTCTTATTGGTTTCCCCTAATCGTGCACCGTGCGCCGGTAGGGGTTAGAGATTTTAATACAGTGGCCCGGGGTGGCCGAAGCTAACTGTCCCGGTCCCCGGGATGGGTTATTAGGCCCCGTAACTCTCCTTCTTCGGGGCATGCGAGGAGGGCTCATCACTTCTCATAAGGCGTTGGTAACGATATTGAGCCCCGGCTTTGACTTTGAAATCTTCGTAGCTTTGGGGACAACTCAGCATAAGGTGTTTGAACAGTTCCGAGTTTCTCCTGAGGCCGGACATCGCGACGTGCAATTTTAATGAGTCGTTGACATCTTCACCTTCGAGCAAAATATCCCCTACTCGGTCCACGTAGACCTCATCTGTTTCTCCGATCTTTTGTTTGATGCCGATCAACCTCTGGCTCTGCTTCAGCTGGTTGATCTTGGACGCAAAGTGTGCCAGGAAACGGTGTACAAGTTCATCAAAATTATGTATGGAATTTGACGATAAACATGTGTACCACTTAAAGGCCATGTCCCCCAGCGTGAGCGGGAAAAGACGGCAACGGGTGGCGTCGGTGGCTCCTTTAGCGGACATGTGCGTTCGGAATCGGCTCAGGTGAGTCTCCGGGTCCGTCTTCCCATCGTAGAGTGAGGTTTGGAGTGGGTGGACCTCATCCTGCAAAGGTGCGTCTACTATCTCAGGAGCCAAAGGCTCTTTAAGGAAATTAGGATTTGTGTGCAGGACCTGGGTCTCGGCTAGCCTTTGCTCCATCCCCGCTATTCTATCGCATAAGTCTGAGAGACCAGGATCAGGACCTGGGGTTGGTCGGTGGGGCTCGGGCCCCGGGACCAGTATGTCTGAGAGACCGGGACCGGGCCCCGGGGATTTTGGGTTTGCCTCCGAGGTCCGGCGTTGCGCACCCGGACGTGCTTGAATGTTGTATGAGTCCGCGAGACCGGGACCGGGCTCCGGGACAAGTGGGTCGGCATCCGGGGTCCGGTATTGCGCCTTCGGTCGCGTGGACCTGCTACCTGCGTGATTAAGCGGTGTAGTTAACACGTACCTGCGACGTTGAAGTTCATCCGCGCCTTCGGTACCCGGGTCCGAAGTCAACGGTGGTAGCGGACCTTGCCCGGCACGCGCCAAGCGTTGTCGACGATTGGGCCGTGGGCGGCGCATAACTCGCGCAACCAAGGCATCATCCCTTCGGTTCTCGGTTGTAAGGTACCCCGTTCGGCCTTCTTCTCGAACATCTTCCTCCATCTCCGTTGGATCTTGCTCTAGATCTGAGATCGGGACGGCGTCTTCATCTTCTCCGGCCAGCATCCTTCCCCGTTCCAGCTTCCGTCTCTCGGGAAACGGTGAGGGTTTTGATGCCGTGGCTCGTCCTTCTTCACCGCTCCACATCTCGTAGCCGGATCTCGGATGGTTAGATTTCTCAGTTCCCTACCTGGCGCGCCAACTGTTTTGGGTCGTTTTTGTCGGGGATTATTATATATTATACGCGCTTGGTAGGGTTTGGAGACGACACAAAAAACAGGGATATTTATATGTAGAAGGGAACTGAAATGAAATCACACCGAGACTAGGCTTGAATGCCCGAGATTAATATCTCTATTTATTTACTGGTATTTTATCTTGTTCTTCCTCGAGAACTATTACAGTGGGTTTCTTAGTAGGTGGGTCTTCCCGTCGTTCGGTCCCCCTTCCGTTGTCCCGGATCGCCCCTATTTATAGGAGAATTAAGTAGACTACACACCTGTTTATTATCGACACGTAACCTACGCATGCAAAGATAAGAACGTATTCTATTTGTCCACTTCTAGCTGGTGTAGGTCTTATCTGCGTGTTGCCCGGGGTACGGTCCCGGAGTCCGGGGCCCATCATCCTCATCTTTGTGCACGGCGGGTTGTCGGCACCCGTGCATGGTGCTCGGGAGCGGTTCTGGGTCTCGGACTCCCGTCGTCCCGCATGTAGCTCGAGTGCGGCCCTTGGTCTCGAAGCTCCTTCGTCCCGTATGTAAGCTCGGGTGCGGTCTTCATTTGTCGTGCTTGGTGCTCGGGGGGCTCGAAGCTCGTCGTCCCGCATATACGGTTGTGGTCGCCCGTGCCGGGTGCTCGCGGCGCGGTCCTTGTGTATGCTGGGTTGTCATTCTCCTTGCTCGGTGCTCGGGCGTGGTCCTGGGTCTAGGAGCCCCATCGTCCCGCATGTATGGTCGTGGTTGCCCGTGCCGAGTGCTCGGGCGCGGTCTTGGGTCTCGGAGCTCTGTCGTCCCGCATGTAAGCTTGGCGTCGTCCGTGCTTGGTGCTCGAACGCGGTCCTGGGTCTCGGAGCCCCGTCGTCCCGCATGTATGGTCAGGGTTGCCCGTGCCGGGTGCTGGGGCGCGATCCGGGGTACGTTCCCGGGACCCGCATGCATGGTCTTCTTCGTCCGTGCTCGAAGCCCGTGGTGAGGTCCGGGGTACGGTCTCGGGATATGGTCCCGGGTCCCGTTATTTCATGTGCTTGGCCCCGGGTATGGTAGAAGTCTTCTAAGGATAATCTCTTTCCGACGCGGGCTGCACCTGTGCTCCGTTAAGGGTGGTCATTTCGCTCGACCCGACTTCTCGTAGAAGTGAGCTGGTAGGTGGGCCCATGACACCTGTCTGTGGGAGATTTTTGTGGCTCAACAGACTCGGTTCGAGGGTTTCTCGATCTTCGCCGGGGATCTCGAATCCCCGTCCCCGAAGTTCGTACGTTTACCCGGATCGTGTGTTCATGTATACGCTACAATTAAAACACATAAAAATCATAGAAGAGTTTATGATTTTACCGTCGATTCGTTGTGCGGAGAAACGAAATCAAACACCTTTGATGACCTTGCGATCTTCCCACGTATTCCTTGCACCTCGTCCGAACGTCGTGTGGGCGACGATCTATCGAACTCCTATGGATCTCCTTCACTCTTTAAGACTTTATGATTGGCGTATTTTAGGTTAATGAATTGTGAAGACCATGTAGTGCTTTTATAGGCTACGTAGGGGATCAAAAGGAGATTAAATATTGGGCTTCTAATATTGAAGATTAAATTGGGTCCAATCCAAATCCATTAATCCTTATCAATATTAATTTTATTTATTTTCCACTATATAAATAAAATTGCACTCCCAATATTAAATCATATTATATCAAATAATATTTCTCCGGTTAGTATTATTTATTCCGTGTATTTAAGATTTAAATATCCATGAATAAATTTAATTTATTGCTAATTAATTTATTCATCTCTTGTATCCGAGAATAGTACCGTTCAACCTTAATTATTATGCGGATTAAATCCACCTGCAGGGTTTACATAATAATTCCTCATGAACTCATCTCGGGGATATTATCAACCCTTACGGGATACACTTTCCCGTCAAGTATTCACGACATGTCGTATATAAAATATAGTGACCCAACTTAACCGGTAATTAACCCAATAATTAAATCGGTTAATTCCTTTGGAAAATCAAAGTCACTCATATTAAATATACACACCCGTAATAATCTCGGGGATTAAGAATAAAATACTCTGAGATTTAAATTGATTATCCAAGGCAATCCTAATCAATAAATCTCAAGCGATCCGCCCAATACACCAAGTGTACAAGTGTGATAAAATAATTAAGATAAATTATTTTCTCTCTCACACAACGACTATACCGATGGATTAGTCCGTGTCCATCTAGGTCGTGAGCAACTGTTCGATTAAATATGAGTAACCGATAGCATGATCTTCTGTGTGGGCCCGACACACCATACTAACTACAACGTATAAAATCCAGGACTATATCTTGCATAATTAATAATAATTAATTGCAAATAATTGTTTATTAATAAAATAGGTTAAATGCTATGACGGGGAGTTTACCGATACTTAAATCTAGACATTAAGTACACAACTCCAACAATCTCCCACTTTTACTAAGGTCTAGTCATTTCCTCCAAACTCCCGACTCCCATACTCATCACGTGCTTAAGTTATACTTCCCAGAAGTATTATGTGAATGAGCAATCTAGGTTGCCGCTCTGAAGTTATCTTGGTGACTACTGCGTCGTCTCTCTGACGATGATTCGTATCAGGTGGTACTTGCTCTATGTGTTATCATCACCTTTTGAACTTATGACTTCTTCCAGTTCTCCATGCACCGCTATATACATAGCCTTTGGTGAACCAAGAATCATATCCAAGTTCAGAGGTCATTCCGGAACCCAACCAAAACTTCCGCTGCCTCTGAGGCTGCTTTTCGGTTTATGATAGAGTCCGAGAAGCATCAAGCTTATCACTCTTTCATCCTTAGGTTCCACCTCTTCTAAAAAATGAACACATAGCCTGATATCGACTTACACTGGTCTTTCTCTTATTTTAGATCTGAAAGACTGTAATCTAAGAAGATTTCGTCTTGTACAACATTCGAATATCTCTTATCCAGATTACTTTGATATCCTCCCACTACGCTAACCGCATAGTTGATATCAGGTTCCTGTTTTATAACATCGCATCTACAAAGCTCTCTTCACTCGAAGTGTAGGAAACTGCTTTGTCTATATCTATCTCCTTTATGTGTTCGAAACACATACCTTTAGATAGATGTATTCTGTTCCTGAAAGGCAATAACCTTTCTCAGAATTGTGCATGTTTAAAGCAAACCATAATCGTATAAGATATCTTAAGAGAAGTACAAATGTTCTTATCTAGAGATCGAAAGATTTCTAAGAACATGATCCAACTTCTTCTTAATCTCATATCTCGATTTATTCAGACAACCTCTATCACTTTTACATTGTTGCCAACGATGAAGTGTTATCTACACAAAATTTCGAGAAAAACTACCTTGTCTCCATTACGTCTCTAATACACCTTTCCTTGTCTATGCCCTTTGATGAACCCATAAAATGGACTATCTCATCGATTCGCAAGTTCCACAATTTTTCAGCTTTGTGACAATCCATAAATGGATTCACTAAGCTTGTACTTCTAAATGATCTTGCCTCTTAACAATAATACTTATTGCTACCCAAGTAGGCACATTTAGATTAGTACTGCCTCCTATGCAGAACTAGGGATCGATTTCATGTCTACTAGATCCAGAGTTTAAAACTCCTCCAGTCTTATGAACATCTCCGGTTGCTTAACAACCTCCCACTGCAATGGCGTTCCGGTGTATAACAGTAATAACATTTGGTGCAGTTAGTGGTGTACTACTACTCGGTTAGGCTGGTTCTCAGTCTTCTCTTTCCTCATTATAAAGTACCTTGTTCGTTAGGGCATTTGCAGTTCATCTATTGAACATACAATTACTTGTTCTTCTAGGATATTCTACAACCATATTGAATGTGCCGTTGTATCCAGAAATATCCATAGAACATAGGTAGTTCCGAACAAACTTGTCCTTTTACTATTAGAATTCCATTTCTTATTCCTGACACACCATGTCTACACATCAGTGTATGGTGCAGTCGTTTGAGACTTAATCTCAATCCTTGATTTATGCTATGTGCTCTTTACATAGGTAGTGGCCTCCGCGAACAAGTCGCAGGCTTCCAACGGATATACTTTGAAGGTTCCCCATAATAGCTTTGTGTCAAACACTTCGCTTTTATGGCACATCAAGTATTCTAATCCATCTTCAAGTATTCCTTAAAAGGAAACTACTCATACCTTTCTATTTACACATATGTCTGCATATATCATCTTTGATCATTCTCAATACTTGTCCGAACTCCATCCTTTATCCAGAAAGGTTAACTTAGTTGTATCTTCTTCCAAAATTTGATTCTTAGGTCGGGAGGTCCATTCCTCCAACTATAATTGATTAAATAAATTTCGACCTTTTGAATTCCCTTTTGAATAAATACTACTAAGTTCAAGAATTCACAAGTATAATGATTGATAAAGAAATACATCTAATAAGTAAAACAAATTTATATATAACGGTTTGTTGCATCGTGGTAGACTAAGGATTCATCATTCATATATTGCTATCTAATGTACCAGAATAGATATCGCCATTATTTCTTATCTAAACCATCAAATGATTAAAGAAATAAAATATCCATTAATAATAGAAAACCAGAACAAAAGTTCTTTCTAAAATAAAAGGTACAAAGCAATAAACTTGAAATGAAATCCTATAACTATCAAACAGATAGATAAATCTCTTCCACTGCAACCGCTGCTTCCTCAACAGCTTCGCCCATGTGGACTCGAACTCTTCTTATCTAAGTCGCCGGGTTTTCTGGAACCCCTTTGAGAGGATAAGATGTAGACCCCCAGTACTCAGACTGCTTCCCTTGGGGATATTTTCCAGAAGGCTTCTTTATCCCACCCTTTGGTCCAAGTCCCTTAGGACCACTGGACCCCCTTGTCTTCTTCTCCTTTCCCTTGCCCTTAGGTCCGAAACCTTTGGCCTTGGCTATAAGAGCTTGCGATTGTTTCAACTCGTCTAAAAGATCCATCATCTCAAAAACGTGTTCAAGCGTTTCCTCGAAGCAACTGATCTTTATGAGTATCCTCATCGCCTCTTTTCTAGCCTCCCCATCATGTCCAAACATCAACTTGAGTTTAAGCATGACATCATGATTAGCGGCTAATGCATGAGCACTATCCCACTTTTCAAAGTCAACTATTTCCTCATCAGTTGAGTTAATGGTGGGTCTAGGAGGACAAGTTTCACTGAGTACGTCTTTGTACTCTTTTACAGTCTGAGCAATGTCTAACTCTTCTTTCCATTCAACACAGTATGGAACCAGTGCGTTAAATTCCTCAAGTATCAACGAAAGTGGATTCATAGCAATTCTCTAAACCTATAAGCACATATAAACAAACAATTAATTTAATATCCGACATTATTTCCCTGGAATAATATCATTAAATCACTGATCACATCTAAAATCCCATCAGGTAAGGCAAGCCACGTTCGTGTGGATGTTTACCTACCCAAATGATTTAGCAATTAGGTTTGCTTTGGTCGTACATCATTATAGCGTTACTTCGTTGGGAAGAATACTATAAAGCGTACCTAAGTGTAAACCATTACTCAGTACTAAGGCGAATCGTTTAGAATTGTTACGTCACCGCAAGCCACGTTTGTGTGGACGTTTACGACAACTCGCAATCCCTCACAATTTCCTACAACTGTCTACATCAATTATTCCAAAATCCCATTCAGTATAGCAAGCCACGTTCGTGTGGACGTTTACCATACCAAAAGATTTATATAATTGAAATCCAATCACTTGATCCATTTGATCTTGTAAATCAAGACGCGGAGAGTCATAAGTGAAACTCGAAGTTTCTAACCAGTGATTCACCATGCGAACGACCCTATCTCTCATAAATGAGGGAGTCGAGCAGACAATCGATCCATCTATCAAAGAATGGTACGAAGGTCTCTAATTTGTGTCATCCACATGACCAAGTGGCTCTGGCTCCATTCCACTCCCCGGGGTGAGAATGAGTCGACTTGAAGTCAGTTTCAGAAAGACAAATCAGGCATTGTTTGATAAACTTGATCAATGTTTCTTGTAAGAGGAATTACAAGAATTCTCCTCCAATGACTCGTCTATACGAACTTTGAAAGTCCATAAGAGTCACCAAGAGAACAGCAATGGAGACCATGGGAATGTTTCCATCCCCTCTCCCACTTAGCTTTTTATATCAAAGGGATACGCTATCTAGTGCATAAAATAAACACATATAGCATGCATACAAGCAATAAAGCACATAGTATCACATAGTCAAAATAATGCTAGAAAATTATTTTCCGACTATCATGGCTTTATCCCATCTCCGTATGCATCTTCTAGTCTTCAGTCTTTGTTTCTTGAATGCTCCATGTGACAAGAATATTAATCTCCAATATTTAAATTTATTTATTTTCAATTAATCCAAAAGTTACTTAATTCGAAAATTAAGTCAATTGAATATATCAAAAATAAAATTAAATATTATTAATATTTTTATTTATTTATTTTCCTATCTAATTCTATTAAATCTCTAGAATAATCTATCCAAGTAAAACTTGGAATATTCTAGAAGACATCTATAATAGAACAAGGAAATAAAATAAATTTAGGACTCTCTTACTTTCCATAATTAATTAATTTTCATCTAATGAAAAATTCCCAAGAATAGGAATAATCAAATAGGAAATAAATTAATACCAAATTAATTAAATTCCTAATCCATGAATATCTCCATAATGGAAATAAAACAAATAGGAGTAAAATTAATTCAATTAATTCTTTTCCTAATCCATGAGAGTTTCCTAAAAGGAAGATACTCAAATAGGAAAGCCGAATTAATTTAGGAAAGTCGGATTATGGTAGGAGTAGCGCGGGTTGGGAGTCCCCGCACCACCCCCACCACCATCGATCGACCACCTAAGAGGAGGGCCGCCGCCGCCACACCCCAGCCGGCCAGCCACCACCCACCGGCGGCAGCCCACGGCCAAGGGAGGCGTCGCCCCCTCCACCTTGATCGATGCAAGGGTCGATCATGGGGTTGATCGGCCCTTCGGTCCTTCGTCTTCTTCGTCACTTCTTCGTCTTCCGGCGATCGTTCCAATATCGAACCAACGTAAATAAATTACAAGAATTTAAATTACACTATCCGGTATCGATTCTATACATGAAATCGACCCTATACATTTTCCGAAAAAAAGAACGTAATAATAAATCCTAAATTCGGTCATACCCCGAATTTTTACTATTACAAACATTCAACCACACAAAAACGAATCTCGACATGTCCGAGAGTTTAATAAACGAATAATCATGATAATTAATTAAGCAATAATTAAATCCAACCATGATAGCCGGAAATCCCTGCAAGGTAGAACAATAATCGAACATATACATGAACACGAAACCAAACGCTCTGATACCAGTTTGTTGGAAATCGATATCCCGGGCTATTAAAATTTGCGGAAAATAATAACCCGACCGAAATCCTTCATCGCCGGAGATCCGAACGCGAACCGCCGCACGAGCCGGGGCCCGACCGAACACCCAGCGAGGCCTGAAGGCCGCGAGCGTCCAGCCGAGCCCCCGCACGGGGCTCGCGATCATCTCACGATGATCGATGGGGATGCACGAGGCATCCTCGGGGCTGCTCGCAGCAGCCCCGCAGCGATTCCACGACTCGCTGCTCGCGGGGGGGTCGATCCTCCCCGCATCGCCGCTGCGGGAAACCCCGCAGCTTGATACGAGGCGCTGCGGGTAATCCCGCAGCTCACCCGGCGATCGAACCCTAGGTTCGATCGCCCCCTCGGCTCCAGCCGAGGGTTTCAGCCCGCGACGCCGCCGGTCGTGAGGGGCTGGGGTTCACCCGCCGTGGCACCAGCCCACGGCGAACCCCGGCGGTCGACCCGAGGTCGACCCCACGCCCCGGCGTCCAGCCGGGGCTCATCCCTTCAACCGCGCGCCGGCGGTCGAAGCCCTAGGGCTCGACCGCCACCCTCGACTCGGTTCGAGGGTTTCTCGATCTTCGCCGGGGATCTCGAATCCCCGTCCCCGAAGTTCGTACGTTTACCCGGATCGTGTGTTCATGTATACGCTACAATTAAAACACATAAAAATCATAGAAGAGTTTATGATTTTACCTTCGATTCGTTGTGCGGAGAAACGAAATCAAACACCTTTGATGACCTTGCGATCTTCCCACGTATTCCTTGCACCTCGTCCGAACGTCGTGTGGGCGACGATCTATCGAAATCCTATGGATCTTCTTCACTCTTCAAGACTTTATGATTGGCGTATCTTAGGTTAATGAATTGTGAAGACCATGTAGTGCTTTTATAGGCTACGTAGGGGATCAAAAGGAGATTAAATATTGGGCTTCTAATATTGAAGATTAAATTGGGTCCAACCCAAATCCATTAATCCTTATCAATATTAATTTTATTTATTTTCCATTATATAAATAAAATTGCACTCCCAATATTAAATCATATTATATCAAATAATATTTCTCCGGTTAGTATTATTTATTCCGTGTATTTAAGATTTAAATATCCATGAATAAATTTAATTTATTGCTAATTAATTTATTCATCTCTTGTATCCGAGAATAGTACCGTTCAACCTTAATTATTATGCGGATTAAATCCACCTGCAGGGTTTACATAATAATTCCTCATGAACTCATCTCGGGGATATTATCAACCCTTACGGGATACACTTTCCCGTCAAGTATTCACGGCATGTCGTATATAAAATATAGTGACCCAACTTAACCGGTAATTAACCCAATAATTAAATCGGTTAATTCCTTTGGAAAATCAAAGTCACTCATATTAAATATACACACCCGTAATAATCTCGGGGATTAAGAATAAAATACTTTGAGATTTAAATTGATTATCCAAGGCAATCCTAATCAATAAATCTCAAGCGATCCGCCCAATACACCAAGTGTACAAGTGTGATAAAATAATTAAGATAAATTATTTTCTCTCTCACACAACGACTATACCGATGGATTAGTCCGTGTCCATCTAGGTCGTGAGCAACTGTTCGATTAAATACGAGTAACCGATAGCATGATCTTCTGTGTGGGCCCGACACACCATACTAACTACAACGTATAAAATCCAGGACTATATCTTGCATAATTAATAATAATTAATTGCAAATAATTGTTTATTAATAAAATAGGTTAAATGCTATGACGAGAAGTTTACCGATACTTAAATCTAGACATTAAGTACACAACTCCAACAGTATTATCACATAATCAAAATAATACTAGAATATTATTTTCCGACTATTATGGCTTTATCACATCTCCGTACGCATCTTCTAGTCTTCAGTCTTCGTTTCTTGAATGCTCCATGTGACGAGAATATTAATTTCCAATATTTAAATCTATTTATTTTCAATTAATCCAAGAGTTACTTAATTCGAAAATTAAGTCAATTGAATATATCAAAAATAAAATTAAATATTATTAATATTTTTATTTATTTTATTTTCTTTTTCCACTCCATTAAATCTCTAGAATAATCTATCCAAGATACTCTTGGAATATTCTAGATGATATCCATAATGAAATAAAGAAATAAAATAATTTAGGACTTTTATACTTTCCAAATTTATTTTATTCCTAATCCATGAATATTCCCATGAGTAGGAATAATCAAATAGGAAAAATAAATTTAGTACTAAATTAATTCTTTTTCTATTTCTTGAATATTCCATAAAGAAATAATCAAAATAGGAAAAACCGAATTAAAATAGGAAAGTATATTTCCGGTAGGAGTAGCATGGGTTGGGAGGCCCCACGCCACCCCACCTTCGTTCGATCGGCCAGCCACGGGGAGGAGCGCCGCCGCCCAGCCACGCCGCCAACCACCGAACCGGTGGTAGCCGCGGCTAGGGCAACCAGCCCCTCGCCCTTAGCCATCGATCCGGGCATCACCATGGGATCGATCCAATCGATCCCTAGCCCTCGTCCATCTCGTCACTTCGTCTTCTCCGGCGGTCTTCGATTCGTCGATCCAATCGCAAAATAAATTTACAAAATCTAAATTACAAATCCGGTATCGATTCTATACATGAAATCGACCCTATACATTTTCCGAAAAAACAATGAACATAATAATAAATCCTAAATTCGGTTAACCCCCGAATTTTTACTATTACAAGCATTCACCACCAAAAACGAATCTCGACATGTCCGAGAGTTTAATAAAACCAACAATCATGACAAAATAAATTAAACAAATAATTAATCAAGCCATAATAGTCGGAACCCTGCAAGGTAGAACAATATTTTATCGAAAATACCGCGAACGTAAACCACGCTCTGATACCAATTGTTGGGATTCGATATCCCGGGTTATTTTAAATTTGCGGAAACCAATAACCCGAACGAACCCTTCGCCGGAGATCACACGAACACGACAACCATGCCGGGATACGACCGAAGCGCACAACGAGGCCCGAAGGCCGCGCACGCCCCAGCCGCACCCCCACGGATGCGCGCTCGCGCGATTAAGGATCGATCGCGCACGGGCGATCGATCGGGGTGGGGCTGCCCAGCAGCCCCCGCGGCGAGTCCGGCGACTCGCCGCCACCAGGAGGCCCCCGCCTTCACGGCGGGGTAGGGCACGGCACCAGCCCGTGCCCAGCGATCGATCCTTGTCATCGATCGCTCACCCTCGGCCCAGCGGAGGGTTCGCCCTCCACGCCCCGCCGAAACCCTAGGGTCGATCGTCGTGGTCCGGCGATCCTAGATCGCCACCACGCGTTCGTCCTCTAGTCCGGGCTTCGATCTCGGATCTTCGTCCTACGGTATTCTCAATAATCGAATCAAATTAAAATCATAAAGCGCGTTTAGATTTTTACCTTCGATTCGTTGTTCGGAGAAACGAAATCTAGATGACCTCGCGATCTTCCCGCGTATTCCTTGCACTCCGTTCGAACGTCGGGTGGGCGACGATCTATCGAACTCCTATGGATCTTCTTCACTCTTCAAGACTTTATGATTGGCGTATCTTAGGTTAATGAATTGTGAAGACCATGTAGTGCTTTTATAGGCTACGTAGGGGATCAAAAGGAGATTAAATATTGGGCTTCTAATATTGAAGATTAAATTGGGTCCAACCCAAATCCATTAATCCTTATCAATATTAATTTTATTTATTTTCCACTATATAAATAAAATTGCACTCCCAATATTTATCCATATTATATAAAATAATATTTCTCCGGTTAGTATTATTTATTCCGTGTATTTAAGATTTAAATATCCATGAATAAAATTTATTTATTGCTTAATAAATTTATTCATCTCTTATATCCGAGAATAGTACCACTCAACCTTATTTATTATGCGGGAACAAATCCACTCGCGAGGTTTACATAATAAATCCTTATGAGCTCATCTCGGGGATATTATCAACCCTTCCGGGATACACTGTCCCTTCAAGAATTCACGGCATGCCATATATAAAATATAGTGACCCAACTTAACCGGTAATTAACCCAATAATTAAATCGGTTAATTCCTTTGGAAAATCAAAGTCACTTATATTAAATATACACACCCGCAATTGTTTCAGGGATTAAGAATAAATAACTCCGAGACTTAAATCAATTATCACAGAGCAATCCTAATTGATAAGTCTCAAGCGATCCGCTCAATACACCAAGTGTACAAGTGTGATAAAATAATTAAGATAAATTATTTTCTCTCTCACACAACGACTATACCGATGGATTGGTTCGTGTCCATCTAGGTCGTGAGCAACTGTTCGATTAAATACGAGTAACCGATAGTATGATCTTCTGTGCGCCCATGCACACCATACTAACTACAACGTATAAAATCCAGGACTATAATTTGCATATATTTAATTAACAATAATTAAAAGCAAATGAATGTTCATTATAAATAGGTAAATGAAAGTGTACATAGAGTTCAGAATACTCAAATCTAGACATTAAGTATACTACTCCATCACAGTCATTGGTAACCGAGCCGGCCCATTAGGGTCGGGCTTGTAGGTATCGACATACCGATCCGATCGATATATCGTGTGTGCGGAAGCGTGTAAAGCAATAGATCTACTATGCCATGATCTTAGTGCACACTTAATGTGTATAAGAACACATATAAACATATATATATACACCTTGTGAATGAACCACCTTAATAGATCAGCAACTCAAAGATCTCCTTGTGAATGAACTCGTCACTCCTTTGGATCGTCCGGATGTTGAAGCCGCACAAATGGCCCGGCCTCTACGTGTTGCACACGAACCCGGATAATGAACACCTTTGCTTGCTTGAGAATGGATCTCCAAGATCACCTCTTTTCTCTCTATTTGTGTGGAATTTCGTGGCTGAATGTTGTGTGTGTTGAAAATCAGATTTTCATCTATATAATCACACCATTATGCACATCATTACACCTCTTTGTAACCTCCATCATAATGTGCATAAAGATGCACCATTTAACACACAAAAGGGGTTACAAAGGAGGTGAAAGGTCATGCCACATACACATGCCACAACGCATTGTATGTGGTCCCACTTGCTTGTGTGGCATGCCATGTCACACTATGTGACATGCATCCATGCAAACCATGCATCCTATGCATGTATATTAATTCCACGTAAATATTGATTCTAAATCAATATATATATCAAGCATCGTACATTATCTTCGAGTTCATGTGTGACCCTGTAGGTATGATTTTGATTGATCAATATTATATTGTTCCCAACAATTAATATTATCAAATAATCATTTAACATCCATAGACGACCTTATGACTTTATCGATTGCACACGTAGGATCGAATGACATATCCCAACAATCTCCCACTTGGCCTTCAGAGCCAGTGTGCTGCCAATTTTCTGTTGTCACTTTATGTCTAAATTTGAACTTGAGGCAAGACTCGAGTCATCCTCAATCGGTTCAAACCTTTCTTGACTTTGAGACAGACTGTAAAACCAGATTTATCACTATGATACGAATCTGGACGTGGCCACGTATTTTCCACAGTCTCGACTCTCCAAGTGGCCGGTAAGACATGTATCCCATTATAGAATGGAGGACAATCTCATCTTGTCAATCCAAGCTCTCCCACTTGCTTCATGATATACCCAATAACAAGTTTTATAACCTCCTTTTACGAAAGGCGTTTACTTGTATCAAAGTACACCATTTCACAATGGAATCACTCTGGACTACTCAGGTCAGAGGAAATTGCTCGACAGTCAATGAAATAGTATTATGACTCGAAATCTTAAATACTATTCCAGTCGGGTCTGTTCGATCATTAGCTCCCAGCTAATATCTATGTAATTGTACTTGATGTCCCACATCACTAGCCCATGAAGCGGCGCTATAGTACACATTACAATCTAGTTCTTTGTATCGTCAGTTTGTCCGTACTCGATGATACGAACTAGGAACAATTTATGACTTAATTATATTAGTTCAACAATTGGGACTTCATTATGTGGTAAATCGACCTCATAACCCAATTAATATAATTTAATCATTTGGACAATTCATACAATTTAAACCACAATTATATGAAGAAATTATTGAATATCATAAAAGATACGTGAATGTTTACACAAACTCCAAAAGTAGACAATACAGTAATAGGAATCACAATCCATCTCTAAGATATCGTATCCCTATTGCAGTCGTATGAGCATCATGCTTTGACTGCTGGAGTGGTTTAGTTAACGGGTCTGCAACATTATCATCAGTTGCAACTTTATTTATCTCGATGTCTCCACGACTAACTATCTCCCTGAGAATGTGGAACTTCCTGAGCACATGTTTGGATTTGTGGTGCTCCCTAGGCTCCTTGGCTTGCGCGATAGCTCCACTATTATCACAATAGAGAGATATCGGATGGGCCGAACTAGGTACAACACCAAGCTCATCTAAGAACTTTCTTATCCAAACGGCCTCCTTTGCTGCTTCAGATGCAGCAATGTACTCAGCCTCTGTAGTAGAATCAGCTACAGTGGGTTGCTTGGAACTCTTCCAGCTCACCGCACCTCCATTCAGACAAAAGACAAAACCGGACTGAGACCGGAGATCATCTCTGTCTGTTTGGAAGCTTGCATCCGTATAGCCTGTCATAACCAACTCTTCTTGTCCACCGAAGACAAGAAAATAATCTTTAGTCCTTCTAAGGTACTTAAGAATATTCTTGGCCGCAGTCCAATGCGCCTCACCTGGGTTTCCTTGAAACCGACTCGTCATGCTCAAAGCATACGATATATCCGGTCGTGTACATATCATGGCGTACATAATAGACCCTATTGCCGAAGCATAAGGAATATTTGCCATCCTCATTTGCTCATCAGGTCCCGAAGGGCACTGCCTCTTGCTCAGAGAGGTACCACGAGTCATTGGAATGAGACCCTTCTTGGCGTCTTTCATTCTGAACATGTCAAGTACCTTATCAATATAAGTTGCTTGACTAAGTCCAAGCATCCTTTGTGATCTGTTCCGACAGATCTTGATGCCCAATATGTACTGTGCTTCTCCAAGATCCTTCATTGAAAACCATCTTCCCAGCCATTCTTTAACAGAATTAAGCATAGGAATATTGTTTCCAATGAGGAGTATGTCATCGACATACAACACAATGAATACAACGTAACTCCCACTGAATTTCTTGTAAACACAAGAGTCTTCCATGTTCTTTTGAAATCCAAACTCTTGTATGGATTCATCGAACCGAAGATTCCAGCTCCGAGATGCTTGCTTTAATCCATAAATGGATCTATTAAGCTTGCATACTCTCTCAACCTGATTAGGATCGATAAAACCCTCTGGTTGTGTCATAAACACTTCCTCTACTAGAATCCCATTCAAGAAGGCGGTTTTAACGTCCATTTGCCATATCTCATAATCATAATGAGCAGCAATGGCTAAGAGAATCCGAATGGATTTAATCATAGCAACTGGTGAAAAGGTTTCATCATAATCCACCCCGTGAATTTGTTTATATCCTTTAGCCACCAACCTTGCTTTGAAAACACTAGGTTTTCCATTCATGTCTGTTTTTATTTTGTAAATCCATTTGCATCCAATGGGCCTAGCCCCTTTAGGCAAATCGACCAAGTTCCAAACTTGATTTTCAGACATTAATTCCATTTCGGATTTCATGGCACCCTGCCATTTCTCGGCATCTGGACTCGTCATAGCTTGGATATAGGTCGAAGGTTCATTGCTTTCTAAAAGCATGACTTCATAGCTCTCGTTTGTCAGAATACCTAGGTATCTGTCAGGTTGAGATCTAATCCTTCCGGACCTTCGAGGGTTAGGTGTGGTTTCCAAAACCACTAGAGTACTCTCGACTTGGTCTTGAGTGTCCATCTCAGTTTGATCTTCTTGAACCTCGTTCAAGTTTTCTTGAACTTCGTTCAATTCAACAGAGCTCCCACTTACTTTCTTGGAAAAGATATTCCTTTTCAAGAAATACACCATCTCGAGCAACAAAGACTTTGTTCTCAGATTGGTTGTAAAAGTGGTACCCTCGTGTTTCTTTTGGATAACCCACAAAGAAACATTTATCCGATTTGGGTTTAAGCTTTGTAGAGATATTTCTCTTCACATAAGCTTCACATCCCCAAACCTTGATATAAGACAAGTTAGGGACCTTCCCTTTCCATACCTCGTATGGTGTCTTATCAACAGATTTTGACGGTGTCCTATTCAGTGTATAGGCCGCTGTTAAAAGTGCGTGTCCCCAAAAAGATTTTGGTAGTTCACTAAGGCTCATCATCGATCGAACCATATCTAATAAGGTTTTATTCCTCCTTTCGGAAACACCATTCATCTGGGGTGTTCCAGGAGGAGTGAGTTGATATAGAATACCACAACTCATAAGATGATCATCGAACTCTTGGCTAAGATATTCACCACCTCGATCCGATCGAATGGCTTTTATCTTCTTACCAAGTTGATTCTCAACTTCATTTTGGAATTCTTTGAACTTTTCAAAGGCTTCCGACTTATGCCTCATTAAATAGACATAACCATATCTACTTAAGTCATCGGTAAAAGTTATGAAGTAGAAATAACCTCCACGTGCTTGTGAGCTCATTGGACCACATACATCAGTATGGATTAAACCCAATAGATCATTTGCACGTTCTCCTTTTCCCAGAAAAGGTGACTTTGTCATTTTGCCCATCAAACATCCTTCACATGTATCAAATGACTCCAAGTCAAAAGATTTGAGAATACCTTCCTTAAGAAGTTTCTCTACACGCTTAATGTTGACGTGGCCTAATCGACAATGCCAAAGGTATGTTTCATTGAATTCATTCGATTTGGCCTTTTTGGTATCAATGTTATATATATGATTGTCAAGTTGAAGTATATATAAACCATGTTCTAATCGTGCCGAACCATAGAACACTCCACTTTTCGAAATAGTAAATAAACCATTTATTATAGTGAAGGAAAATCCTTCAGTATCCAATACTGAAATAGAAATGATGTTCTTGGTAATACTTGGTACGAAATAAAAATTATTCAATACTAAAACAAGGCCCGAAGGCAAACACAAATCATAAGATCATACGGCTAATGCAGCGACCCTCGCTCCATTTCCAACCCGCAGATCGACATCTCCCTTTACCAAACTTCTACTTCTTTGCAGTCCCTGCACATGTGAAACAATGTGAGCACCGCATCCGGTATCCAATACCCAAGAAGAAGAATTTGTAAAGTTTATGTCTATGACATAAATACCTGAAGATGAAGGAACGACACCGTTCTTCACATCCTCTTGGAACTTTTTGGTGCCTCCTTCCCGAATCATAAGAACTTCCCTCCTAGGGTCCTTCTTAATCGCCGGCTCAGCAGCCTTAAGCATCCCATGGAGCTCATGAAGCGATTTCTTCAGTCCATTCATGTGGAAATTCAGCCTAAAGGCGTCATATCCATCATGAAGAGAATGAAGAATGAAATCGGTAGCCAACTCGTCATCATATGCAAAACGAGGCGAGCACTTGAAGCAAATAATCCAATCATTTGCTGCACATGTGGTCCCACGGGTTTACCCTTTTCCAGCCTAGCTGTTGTTATAGCCCGGGTGACACCGAAGCGCTCAATCCTAGCCTGTTCCCCGAACATGCTCTTGAGCTCTTCTATGATGTCATAGGCTTCCATGAACTCGAATTGTTTTTGCAACTCGGGTACCATGGATGCCAACATCAAACATGTCACCTCATTTGAGGCTTTCTTAGCAAGGGCATATGATGCCTTTTGGGCATCCGTGCCCCCATCAGCGGGAAGCACGGGAAGGGGTTTGTCCAACACACTTTCCTTTTCTTCGTATTTGAGGACTATCCTCAAGTTACGTTGCCAATCAAGGAAATTGGTGTTGTTCAACTTTTCTCTATCCAAGATAGAGCTGAACTTGAATTGAGTTGATACAGACATATTAAACTACAGAAGAAAGATAAATTAAGTAAGTAAACATCCACAAAGCGTTTAAACAAATAAGGTTGTCTTTGTTGGAGTTGTGTACTTAATGTCTAGATTTAAGTAACGGAAACTCCCGATCCATTGCCACTAATCTATTTAATTAAATAAACAATTATTTGCATTTAATTATTGTTAATTAAATATATGCAAATTATAGTCCTGGATTTCATACGTTGTAGTTAGTATGGTGTGCATGGGCGCACAGAAGATCATACTATCGGTTACTCGTATTTAATCGAACAGTTGCTCACGACCTAGATGGACACGGACCAATCCATCGGTATAGTCGTTGTGTGAGAGAGAAAATAATTTATCTTAATTATTTTATCACACTTGTACACTTGGTGTATTGAGCGGATCGTTTGAGATTTATCGATTAGGATTGCCGGCGATAATCGATTTAAGTCTCAGTGTATTTTATTCTTAATCCCTGATACTATTGCGGGTGTGTATATTTAATATAAGTGACTTTGATTTTCCAAAGGAATTGACCGGTTTAATTACTGGGTCAATTACCGGTTAAGTTGGGTCGCTATATTTTATATATGACATGCCGTGAATACTTGACGGGAAAGTGTATCCCGGAAGGGTTGATAATATCCCCGAGATGAGTTCATAAGGAATTATTATGTAAACCCTGCAGGTGGATTTGTTCCGCATAATAATTAAGGTTAAATGGTACTAGTCTCGGATATAAGAGATGAATAAATTAATTAGCAATAAATTAATTTTATTCATGGATATTTAAATCTTAAATACACGGAATAAATAATACTACCGGAGAAATATTATTTGATATAATATGGTTTAATATTGGGAGTGCAATTAATTTATATAGTGGAAAATAAATTAATTAATAATAGTAAGGATTAATAGATTTGGGCTTGGGCTCAATTTAATCACTATTATTGGAAGCCCAATATTCCACCTCCTTTTGATCCCCTACGTAGCCTATAAAAGCACTACATGGTCTTCTCTATTCTCATAACTTGAAGATCACAATTCTAGAGAGAGAAAGTAGAGAAGGAGATCCATAGTGTTCGGAGGATCGTCGCCCACCCGACGTTCGAACAAGTGCAAGGAATACGTGGGAAGATCTCAAGGTCATCATAAGATCTCGTTTCTCCGCACAACGAATCGAAAGGTGAATTAAATTTCCGCAATTTAATTCTAGTTTATTGATCAATTATCGAAAAAAAAGATCCGAAGTTCGAACCCGGATTAGAAGGACGATCGCGTGGTGGTGGCGAAGCCACCGGACCACGCCAATCGCCCGCTAGGGTTTCGGCGGGGGCGAGAGGATCGAACCCTCGGCTGGGCCGAGGGCTTGCGATCGATCCAAGGATCGATCGCCGGGGGCACGGGCTGGTGCCGTCCCCCTCCCCACCTCGACGGGGGTTCGGCTGGGGGCGGGCCGCGTGCCTTCGGGTGCGTGGTCTCCAAAGGCCGGACTCCGGCGGATGAGTCGGCGTTCATGTGATCTCCGGCGAAGGGTTTGATCGGGTTATTGGTTTCCGCAAATTTAAATAACCCGGGATATCGAATTCCAACAATTGGTATCAGAGCGTACGATTACGTTTTTCGTTAATTGTTTCGATAATCGATTATCGTTGTTTATAGTCATAGATTAATTTAAATTGTTAAATTATTGTGCTATATTGTTCTACGTACTTGTTTTTCTCTCTTGTATGAATCGTGTTTGTCGGAAAAATTAAATATTAAAAAACGAGGGTTTTCGGAATATCGAACCTTGTCGATCGACCGTGGGCTCGGGAGAGGGTTGTGTGTGTTGCTGGACGTGAGCAGGGGCATGGCTGGGCGCGCCGGCGTGTGCCACCAGTGGTGGTGGTTCGCCGGCAGCCAGCGGTTGTGCTCGGCAGTCATGTTGGCGGGAACACGAACGCATCTCCGGATTCGAGCTCGGACGGCTGGGAGCGGGCTGTGCAACAGCGGCTTGACCTGGCTGTTTCGGCTGCTCTCGGAGCAGCGGGGAGGAGGCTTGTCGCCGGATGTCGATCGCCGACATGAAGCTCGAGCGGGCTGTCCATGGCTTCGCGCGGGCTGCTGGTGCGCCAAGGCTGGTCGGCTTGGCGTTCACCATCGCAAGATGGTTCGCCGGAAGTCGGCGGGAGTCGGCGGCGCGGCTACGAGCGCGCAGCCATCGGGGACGTGTTTCGTTTTTCGTGGGTTGCGTTGACGAGCACGGCTAGACGCGTGGTTTGCGTGGGCTGTGACGGGGATGATGGCGTGTATCGTCGGTGGTGACAACATGCCGGAAATCGACCCTGATGCAGAGGCCTCCCGAAGAAGACGATCGATTGCACTAATTAACAAAGCATGTCGGCCGACATTGTTTTTCAAAGTAGGCCGACACCATTGTTTTTCTGGTGCATGTGCATGTGCGTGAATTGATTCTTGGATGCATGGCCACATGCATGGGCTAATTAATTCTCGTGGGTTAATTGATTGTGCATACGCATGAGCATGGCCGGGCTCGTGTTGGTTCGATTGGGATGACCGGAATTCGTTTCGGTTCGTCTCGGTAATCCGATCTTTCCGGAAATAATTTAATTTTTCTAATATTATTTAATTTAATTTTGGAATTAATTCAAATTCTATTTGGATTATATTTCTTAATTATGGAATTAAGTAATGGAATTAGATGGAGAATTAAATTAGGAAAGAAAATCCTAGTTTCTCTAGATATCCTATACCTACTTGGATTAGAAGTCTTAAGAAAAATCAAAATTCGATTTTGATTATGATTCTTGAGATCTAATCTAAATAGGATTGAGAAATTATTAAAATATTGATTTTATTTAATTTAAGTATTTTATTTAAAATCTATAGATTAATTCAAAATTTATTTTGGATTGGAAGATCTTGGATTTTATTTAGAATAGAATTAAATATTGAAATCAATGGATTTTAATAAATATTGATGTTATTTAATGTAAGTATTTTATTTAAAATCATTAGATTAATTCAAAATTTATTTTGGATTGGAAAATCTTGGATTTTATTTAAAATAGAATTAAATATGGAAATCAATGGAATTGATTTTATTTAATTGGAGTATTTTATTTAAAATCATTAGATTGATTCAAATTTATTTTTGAATTGGAATCTTGGAATTTATTTAAAATAAATTAAATATGAGAATCAAAGAATTTTTCCGTCGCTCGGCAAAGTATTCAAGACGTAGAATGAAGACTCAAGACAAGCATGCTGGAATTCATCAAGGTACGAATAGTCGAGAAATAATTTTACTTGAGCAATTATTTGATTATTTGTGTACGTACTTGCATGAAATGTGTGTTTGTGATTATGCTTATGTGTATTTGATTATGCATTAGATAGCGTATCCCTTTGTTATAAAAAGCTAAGTGGGAGAGGGAATGGTAACATTGCCATGGTCTCCATTGCTGTTCTCTTGGTGACTTTTATGGACTTTTGAAGTTCGTATAGACAAGTCATTGGAGGAGAATTCTTGTAATTCCTCTTACGAGAAACATTGATTAAGTTTATCAAACAATGCCTAATTTGTCTTTCCAAAACTGATTTCAAGTCGACTCATTCTCACCCCGGGGAGTGGAATGGAGCCAAAGCCACTTGGTCATGTCGAGGACACAAATTAGAGACTTTCGTGTCATTTGATGACTAGATCGATTGTCTGCTCGGCTCCCTCATTCTATGAGAGATAGGGTTGTTCGCATGGTGAATCACTGGTAAGAAACTTCGAGTTTCACTTATGATTATCCGCGTCTTGATTTACAAGATCGAATGGATCAAGTAATTGGGAGTCAATTATAAAGATCTCTTGGTGTAGTAAACGTCCACACCACGTGGCTTGCTATACTAACGGATTTTGGATTAATTGATGTAGACAGTTATAAGAAATTGTGAAGAGTTGTGAAGTTGTCGTAAACGTCCACACCACGTGGCTTGCGGTGATGTAGCAATTCCTAACGATTTACTTTAGTGCTGAGTAATGGTTTACACTTAGATACGCATTATAGTATTCCTCCCCACGAGGTTACGCTATAAGTGATGTATGACCAAAGAAAATCTAATTGCTAAATTATTTGGGTGGGTAAACGTCCACACCACGTGGCTTGCCTTACCTGATGGGATTTTAGATGTGATTAGTGGTTTAATGATATTATTTGAGGGAGATAATATCGGATATTAAATCAATTGTTTGTTGTTATATGTGCTCATAGATTAGGAAATGGCCTTGAACCCACTTTATGTGATACGTAAGGATTTTAACTCACTGGTCCCTAAATGTAATGATTGGAATAGAGATCTAGACATTACCCAAACTGTTAAAGAGTGCAAGGTTGCACTCAGTGAGCTTTGTCCTCCCGAGCCTATTGACATAGGCGGCTAGACAAGAAGCGATGAGGATACTCATAAAGGCCAGTCACTTCTTAAACACGTTTTTGAGATGATTGACCTTTTGGACGAGTTGAGACGGAAATCGCAAGCTCTTGTAGCTTATGCCAAAGGCTTTGAACTTAAGGGCAAAATCGGGGGAAAGGAAAAGAAAGCAATGAATCCCAGTGGTCCTAAGTTACTTGGACCACGAGATGGGACGAGAAAGCCATGAGGCAAGTGTTCTCGATGCAAACAGTCTGGGTACTGGAAGTCTGATTATCCTCTCAAAGAAAGTACGAAATCTTCTTTAGTCGTAAAACATAGTCAGTGGTATTATCTGCCGGAACCTGGTGTGTAGATATGGAACCACTGACGGTATGTGCATTCTAAATGCAAGGGTTCCAGGAAACCCGACGACTTAGAAAAGAAGAAATCGTAGTCTACATGGGCAATGCTGTAGAGGAGGCAGCAGTTGCAGTGGAGGACATTTTATAGGATTTCATTTTGGGTTATTGCTTTTATGTACCCTTCAAATTAGAAAGAACTTTGTTCTGGATTTCTAATAAATGGATATTTTATTTCTTTTAATCATTTGATGGTTATAAGAAGAAATAATGATATTATCTATTTTGGTACATTAGCTAGCAATATATAAATGATGAATCCTGAGTCCACCACGATGCAACGAACCGTTTTATATAACTCGTTTTACTAATAAGAGATTTCTTTATTAAATCATTTATACTTGTGGATTCTTATGCTAAGTCATATTTATTCAAATGAGAAGTTCAAAGGTCGAAAATTGATTGTAAGATCAATTAAGTTGAAGGAGTGGACCTTCCGACCTAAGAATCTAATTTGGAAGATAATACGACTAAGAAATCCTTTATGGATATAAGATATAAGATCCGGACAAGTATTAGAATTGATTGACTCTGATGTATGATCAGATCTTGGGATTGGATCCCAAGTGACTACACCATACAGTCCTCTGTAGAAATGGTGTGTCGGAAATAAGAAATGGAACTCTTATAGAAATAGTAAAAGCTTGAGTTATACGGAACTACCTATGTTCTATAGATATGTCTTGGTAACAACGGCGCATTTCAATGCGGTTGTAGAATATCTTAGAAGAACAAAAGATGTGTGTTCGATAGTACTATTAACCAGAAGGACGTTATAAGTTCTAACGCCCGGTTCTTAGAGTAAGACTATTAGATGAGCCACAAGCCCAAAAATGACTTGATACTTTTGGAATGAGAGAAAACGATAAAAAGACTGAGAACCAGCCGAACCGAGTAGCGGTACACCACTAACTACACCTACTGTTATTACTGTTTATACACCGGAATGCCGTTGTAGTGGGAGGTTGTGTGACAACCAGAGATATTCATAAGACTAGGTGAGTCTTCGGACTCTGAACCTAGCATACATGAAATCGATCCCTTGATCTACATAAAGGCAGTACTAGATCTAAATGTGCCTTCTTGGAAAGCAATAAGGATTATTGTTAAGAGGCGAGATCATTTAGAGTACAAGCTTAGTTGATCCATTTATGGATTGAAACAAAGCATTGAGTTCGTGGTACTTGCGCATTGATGAGATAGTCCATTTTATGGATTCATCAAAAGCATAGACGAATTGTGTGTATTGGAAACGTGATGGAAAACAAGGTGGTGTTTCTCGGGTTTTATGTAGATAACATTTTATCATTGGCAACAATGTAAAGATGTTGTCAGATATAAAATGATGGTTGTCTAGAAAAATCGATATATGAGATAAAGAAGAAGTTAGAGCATGTTCTTAAGATATAGGATCTCAAGAAAAGAACATTGTACTTCTCTAGATATCTTATACGATTATGGTTCGTTTTAACATGCAATATTCCGAGAAAGGTTCGTCACCTTTCAGAGACGGAATGCATCTATCTAAGGATATGTGTTTTGGAACACAAAAGGAGATAGAAGCAATGAAAGCGGATTCCTACACTTCGAGTGTGGAAAGCTTAATAAATGCATTGTTGAAAACAAGAACCTGATATCGGCTATGCAGTTAGCATAGTGGGAGGATATCAAGGTAATCCTGGAAAGGAATACTTGACTGCTGTAATGAACATTTTAAGTACTTTCGAAGTACTAGAAACTATGTTCTGGATTACGGAGCAGACGAGCATATCCTTTGGATTACATTCTCTTAGATTTCTAATCGAATGAGGACCGGTGTAAGTCGATATCAGGCTATGTGTTTCACTATTAAAGGAGAAGGAGTTTTAACATGGAAGAGTGATAAGCACGATGCTTTTCGGACTCCGCCATGGGTAACCAAATAGCGGCCTCAGAGGCAGCGGAAGTTTTGGTATAACTCCGGGATAATCTCTGGGACTTAGATGTGATTCTTAATTTGCCAAAGGCTATGTAAATAGCGGTGCGATGGCAAATGGTAAGAAATCACAAGTCCATAAGTGTAAGATAACACATAGTGCAAGTACCACCTGATACGAGTCATCGTCGAGGGAGACGACGCTGTAGTCACCAAGATAACTTCAGAGCGGCAACCTAGATTGCTCATTCACATAGTACTTCTTGGAAGTACAACTTAAGCACGTGATGAGTATGGGAGTCGGGAGTTTGGAGAAAATGACTAGACCTTAGTACAAGTGGGAGATTTTTGGAGTTGTGTACTTAATGTCTAGATTTAAGTAACGGAAACTCCCGATCCATTGCCACTAATCTATTTAATTAAATAAACAATTATTTGCATTTAATTATTGTTAATTAAATATATGCAAATTATAGTCCTGGATTTCATACGTTGTAGTTAGTATGGTGTGCATGGGCGCACAGAAGATCATACTATCGGTTACTCGTATTTAATCGAACAGTTGCTCACGACCTAGATGGACACGGACCAATCCATCGGTATAGTCGTTGTGTGAGAGAGAAAATAATTTATCTTAATTATTTTATCACACTTGTACACTTGGTGTATTGAGCGGATCGTTTGAGATTTATCGATTAGGATTGCCGGCGATAATCGATTTAAGTCTCAGTGTATTTTATTCTTAATCCCTGATACTATTGCGGGTGTGTATATTTAATATAAGTGACTTTGATTTTCCAAAGGAATTGACCGGTTTAATTACTGGGTCAATTACCGGTTAAGTTGGGTCGCTATATTTTATATATGACATGCCGTGAATACTTGACGGGAAAGTGTATCCCGGAAGGGTTGATAATATCCCCGAGATAAGTTCATAAGGAATTATTATGTAAACCCTGCAGGTGGATTTGTTCCGCATAATAATTAAGGTTGAATGGTACTAATCTCGGATATAAGAGATGAATAAATTAATTAGCAATAAATTAATTTTATTCATGGATATTTAAATCTTAAATACACGGAATAAATAATACTACCGGAGAAATATTATTTGATATAATATGGTTTAATATTGGGAGTGCAATTAATTTATATAGTGGAAAATAAATTAATTAATAATAGTAAGGATTAATAGATTTGGGCTTGTGCTCAATTTAATCACTATTATTGGAAGCCCAATATTCCACCTCCTTTTGATCCCCTACGTAGCCTATAAAAGCACTACATGGTCTTCTCTATTCTCATAACTTGAAGATCACAATTCTAGAGAGAGAAAGTAGAGAAGGAGATCCATAGTGTTCGGAGGATCGTCGCCCACCCGACGTTCGAACAAGTGCAAGGAATACGTGGGAAGATCTCAAGGTCATCATAAGATCTCGTTTCTCCGCACAACGAATCGAAAGGTGAATTAAATTTCCGCAATTTAATTCTAGTTTATTGATCAATTATCGAAAAACAAGATCCGAAGTTCGAACCCGGATTAGACGGACGATCGCGTGGTGGTGGCGAAGCCACCGGACCACGCCAATCGCCCGCTAGGGTTTCGGCGGGGGCGAGAGGATCGAACCCTCGGCTGGGCCGAGGGTTTGCGATCGATCCAAGTATCGATCGCCGGGGGCACGGGCTGGTGTCGTCCCCCTCCCCACCTCGACGGTGGGGATCCTCCAAGCGGCGGCGAGTCGCCGGACTCGCCGCGGGGGCTGCTGGGAGCAGCCCCACCCATCGATCGCCAAGACGCGATCTTCGATCGCGTGAACCCCGTCTCGCGGGGGTTCGGCTGGGGGCGGGCCGCGTGCCTTCGGATGCGTGGTCTCCAAAGGCCGGACTCCGGCGGATGAGTCGGCGTTCATGTGATCTCCGGCGAAGGGTTTGATCGGGTTATTGGTTTCCGCAAATTTAAATAACCCGGGATATCGAATTCCAACAGTCTTACATAACTACTTTATTTGTTTCATTTTGTTCATTCGATATCTAATATCGTCGTTCCCAATTATCTTAATATCAAAACCGTGATAAATCGTAAGTGAAAACTCGAGGTTTTCTAACCAGCGATTTTATCATGCAATTGAAGCCCTATCTCTCATTAAAATGAGGGAGCCAACCAGACAATCGATTCACGCCATCCAATGGCTCGAATGTCTCTAATTTGTGTCATTGATGAACTTAAGTGTTTTGGATTAAATCACTCCCCGAGGTGTAAATAATCCTAACCTTATAATCCACCAAATGAAAGACAAATTAGGCATTGGTTTTTGACATTTTAATAAATTAGAACAAAACGATCCCAAGACCCTCATCTTGCGAATCCTTAAGCCGACTGAGTCCGCACTTAAGAACTCCAATATAGGTAGACATCCCATGTCAATGACATCCAATGTCACTCTCGGTCGATGAGATTCCCATTCTCATCTCATGTCTCGATAGCCACGCCTGCAGTGGATCTATCGATGAGAAAACCAAATTCACTTGTAAGGGTCTAACCCTTACTCCCACTTATCCCAAGATAACAAGTAGTACCCCGCTGAGGCGGACCTACCAACTTATGATCGAGGGCTTTATGGGTGTGATGTTTTGGACAAGACATTATACTCATTATTTTGGGAACTTGCATGCATATGTTTGTTTATATGTAAGTTGAACATTTATAACATAAAACAACCTATAACTAGCAAAGCAAATAAATACGAAATCGAAAGGCCCCTAGAACCTCACAACTCTCAAAAGAAAAGAATTAAAGTAACAACAAAAGCCTTGAACATCTTCTGGACTGATCCTCGCCCGTCGTTTCAGTTCCGTGCCCTCCGATTTTGGTCAAATCTATTCCGTACCCAAAAAACCACGAACGGCGCCCGCCGTTTCACAATCAGCGGTCGCCGAACACCACCGGCGGTCGCCGTTTCCAAAACGGCGCCCGCCAAAAGGGTTTGGAAAAAATCTGCCAAGAATCAGGGCTTTCGGCGGTCGAAACGAAGCGTAACGAAGCAAAACGAAGCAAACCGGGCTGCTGGAGCTAAACGGCGGTCGAAACGTAACCCTCAAAAGACTATGGCCAATCGAAACGTAAAAAACGACGAAACCATTCACCCGACCACTAACGGTGGCCGGCCTTACATCTAATCACATAATCACAATTAAACAAATAATCCAATTATGTAGATTTAACCTTCGTGTCCAACACAAAAGTGTGCACGAGCCCTAGGCTCTGATACCAATTGTAGGTATCGACATACCGATCCGATCGATATATCGTGTGTGCGGAAGCGTGTAAAGCAATAGATCTACTATGCCATGATCTTAGTGCACACTTAATGTGTATAAGAACACATATAAACATATATATATACACATCCAATATATATATATATAAGGTTCAACGATTACTTACTTTTGGTGATCGTTGACTTTGGTTAAGGTGGTGTTGAGTCGATTGAACCACCTTAATAGATCAGCAACTCAAAGATCTCCTTGTGAATGAACTCGTCACTCCTTTGGATCGTCCGGATGTTGAAGCCGCACAAATGGCCCGGCCTCTACGTGTTGCACACGAACCCGGATAATGAACACCTTTGCTTGCTTGAGAATGGATCTCCAATATCACCTCTTTTCTCTCTATTTGTGTGGAATTTCGTGGCTGAATGTTGTGTGTGTTGAAAATCAGATTTTCATCTATATAATCACACCATTATGCACACCATTACACCTCTTTGTAACCTCCATCATAATGTGCATAAAGATGCACCATTTAACACACAAAAGGGGTTACAAAGGAGGTGAAAGGTCATGCCACATACACATGCCACAATGCATTGTATGTGGTCCCACTTGCTTGTGTGGCATGCCATGTCACACTTTGTGACATGCATCCATGCAAGCCATGCATCCCATGCATGTATATTAATTCCACGTAAATATTGATTCTAAATCAATATATATATCAAGCATCGTACATTATCTTCGAGTTCATGTGTGACCCTGTAGGTATGATTTTGATTGAACAATATTATATTGTTCCCAACAATTAATATTATCAAATAATCATTTAACATCCATAGACGACCTTATGACTTTATCGATTGCACACGTAGGATCGAAGGACATATCCCAACAGGGCTTCGACCTCTCAACGGGCCGGGGCGTTACACCCTCAAATTTAATTTGGTTGAAATTATTTGAGGAGTTAGATCTATAAATATCAAATAAAGGCCTATTTCCAGTTCAATTAAATTTCATACAATATCATTTTTATGATATTATATGACATGTTACTGTCAATAATTAAATATTATTATCGTCACGAATACTATTTTAACGAAATAATCATATCGCTGCAAATTTGAACAATTATCGACAAATCATAGTTTGTTATTTCATGACCTTTAATATTCTCCCTAATTAATTTCAATATCGTCATCAATGGTTTATGTGAATTTTTTTTTTCGTCCAGATAATTTTTAATTAATAAAAAAAAATTATTGACGAAATAATATTTTATTATAAAAAATAATATTTTCGGTAACAATTAATTTTTTTTATAACGAAATCGATAATTAAGTGACAAAAATTGAATTTGTAATTTTTTAGTAATAATTTGTGATGAATTTAATGTTTTCAAAAAGAAAATTGTCATAATAAAGTATAATTTTTTGTACATGCGATTATTATTCTGACTACTATATTGCATTTTCAATATTTCTCAGTATACTTTATTGTGTTTGTGTGTTAGACAAATTATTGAATCATTTTGTTTCACAAATCTACATGTCTTTTCTTAGTAATTTTTTGATTTGATTTGTAATGAATTTTTTTCGTTTTCATTACATTATCGTTACATTGGTGAGTCTTGAGTTGACAATAAAAATTGACTAAAAATATTCAAGGGAAGAAGTAGGTGCTGGGTAAGAGTTATACAATTGATCACCAATTTCTTCAAATGAAAAAACATCTATTAAATACCTTTCAGTTATGACCCGACTACTAGCCAGATAGGTCTTGATAGCCCTGGGATAATCAGTATTCTTTGCGGAGAATTTCAGCACGTAAGTTGTGCCGTTATCGCACTTTTTATATTTTCCATCGTATAGTTTTACAAGAATCAACTCAGTAGTGGTTGATTCTTCGTGATCCAACAATACATAGTTGGCTAGATATTTCATCGATCCCTCGAGTTCGATCGACGTCAAAGGATACCAAGAACATGAAGATTGCAATCGGGAGGATTCATTGGGAGTCAAGACCAACAAAAATGAGATGAAAATGAAGATGAAGGGGGACATCTTTACAACTCGCAATGGTTATGTAAATGGATTATTGTTCTATTTATTGTTTACAACTTAGATATCTTTATGTTAAATAGGCTTGGTTTAATGCTAGGCGTTGCATATCATTAAATGCCATATTTAATTCACATAATAAGTTTGATGAGTATAAATTTATAAATAAAGTGTTGAAATGTTTGTTTAAAATAAGAAAAATAATTATATATAGATTTTTATGGTAATTAAGAAGATAAAATTATAATTTTAAGATTATTATTTATGTTATTCAAATTTGTATTAATATTTTTTTTATCAAATAATAGAAATTAGCATTAATAAATTACACTAAATTAGCATAACTATAGATAGATTAATATGTTCATTAGTAATAAATTTGTACATACATATGTTAAACAGCATGACAATAAATTTTTGGCAGTAACGTATTACTAGTAATTAATGAACTATATATTTAAATTCACAATATATATGTCAAAATTAAGTTTTATTATCACCACAAAAGTATCGATCAATATGATTTCTCTAACAAAGAAAATTATTGAAATCGCAATCTTCTTTTTGATAACGAGGTGTGTATTACTGGATGATACTCGAGCTATCGATACAATTCCTCTCAGAGGTCCGTTAGCTTCACCATCAAAAGGATCATATGACAAAAGATACTTGCCAATTTCAACAACTGTCGTCGATGGCAACGAAAAAAGTAAAGAATGTTATAGTGTTATTACGAAAAGTGAACAGACTCACATTGCGAAAGTCCTGTGTAAAGAAAAAGACTTTATAATTACGGAGGATTACGAGTGTTGTTCTGCTGTGGTTCTCCTAGATGAGTGTTATTTCCAGAATTTGATTCCAAACCTTCTCGCAGAGTATCCTTGTAGCAATAATTTTTTTGAGATTATGTTGAGGGCTAAACAGATTTGGGTTTTCTGTAATGGACAAATATAGATCTAATAACAACAATTAATGTGATTTGTTTTAATCTCATTTAATATGTGTGTATGGCCTTTTATATTAACAATATTTATAATATATTTATTAAGTATATTAAAATTTTATATTAATAAATTAAATAAAAAAACACAATCAACGAGTTTAAAACTATGAATAAATAACCAAAACTATGAATAAATAACTTCTATATTTAATGCAATAATATACTCATTAAAAGAGTTTAAAATGGAAAATTAATGATAATATATTTATCATATAAAGTGAGGTTATATTTGAAATAATTATAAATTAGGTGTAATTTTTACGGTGAACATTAATGTCTTCTACTCGTGGACAATTTATACTATACAACTACATGTAAAATAAATAAATTTATTTTTAATTTCAATTTTCATTTGACACATATTTTTATTTTTATTTCTCTGTTCTTTTTTTCTCTCGTTGTATTTTTTTATATTTTTTAATTTTCACAAAAGATATATATAATATACAATATTAAAAGAATCGTTAGAATTGACACATTGTATATACTAGTATAATCCCCATCCATTAAACCATAAATAGTCATTGGAGAAATTCAAATTAACGTAAACAAATGAACGAAAATTTTAATGATATGTGATAAATTTTAAACTTGCGTTACATAATGATTTTAGTTGAATACATGGAATTAATTTCCATTTGCAACATGTTATAAATATTTTTGATTTTTAATATTATATAAATATTTTATATAAAATAAATATTTAATTTATTTGAATATAAATATTTTTAACGAAACATAAATTAATATATTATAAACAATTATATTTTATTATATCATTAAATAAAATTAAATTTGAAAATTAAATTAAAATTGCTAATTATATTAGTAATAATATAAGTTTATATATTTAATAGGAAAAAACTAATTTCTATTGTTTTAATAATTATTTTCAATTAAACAACATCCACTTATGGAAAAATTATAAAATATAAAAACTTGACAACAATAAACTGTCAATTTGAAAAAAAAAAAGCAAATTAAAAAATTGAAGTTTTTAACTTGTCAATTAATTGATTTTTTATTATCACTCTCTTTTTGTACAAGTATACTTTCCAGTAATTTTTCAATAGGGGTATGTGATAGTAAAACAGAGATAAAAATTTGATTGGTCTCAAAAATCTTGTTTTTTTTCGATTTGGTCCCATAGAAATACACATTTTAAATTTAGTCTCAAACAAGTTGAATTGAGTTTCAATTTAATTTTTTTTGGCCGGAAAATTCAATTTTGGCCGGAATGTGACCACGTGACCCGCACGTGATCGGAGGAGCGGCCATGGCTGCTGACTCAGCGACACGTGTCAGCAGACCATTGGCCTCAATTAGACATTTTGAATAAATAAATAAGATTGATTCAAACTTCTTTAATTATTCGATTAGATAAAAAATAAAATTTATTTAATTATTTTTTTATAAAAAAAATGTATTCGATGTATACACACAATTGTTGATAAAAAAAAATATAGTGCTAAGGGCATGTTGGTTACTCAATTCATACCAATTGACTATTTTTAAAAATAAATTTAATCAATTTAATCAATAAATAAACTGAATTATTTATCATTTACATTGGTTTTTCGGTTTGAACTAATTTTATGAGCTCACTACTTTTTAATATTAATAATAAAAATTGCAACTTTAATTAAAGCTTTACTTGCCAACATGTAGAGTGTGATACACTTTCTTGTGGCAGACCAATTAACTAAGGACATGTGTCAATGTTTGTAAAAAAATAAATAAATAAGTTGAGTTCATACATTTGAACTCGGTTCATTTCACAATTTGCAGTAGAGTGGGCCATATAGATAAATTAAACTGAACTCACTCTTGCAATGGTTACAGTTCAATTAAATGAGTTCAAACTCAAAAAAATTGGTACCATTGTACATGCTCTAAGTAGAGCTGGGACTTTCAGCCCGGCCCGATGGGCCAGCCCGGTCGGCCCGACTAATGTGCCGGGCTGGGTCATAAAATAAGAGGCCCAAAAACATTCGGGCCTTTTTAGCCCGGCCCGATGGGTCGGTGGGCTAAATGGAGTTTAGCCGAATTTGGCCCGATGAGCCGGGTCGGTCCGAATTTTTTAATTTTTAATATTTTTTTATTAATTTAATATTTTTTTATTATTAATTTTAATTAATATTAGAGTTATATTTATGATTTGTTTATAAATTTAATTATATTTATCAATTTAAAATTTTATTATATATTTATTTTATATTTTAAATATATTTAATAATTAATTTATGTTAAAAATATACAAAATTATTATTTATAAAAATTAATTAATTATTTAATTATACAAAAATATCATGCCATTTTGGTCCGGTGGCCCGACAGCCCAGCTGGGCTGGGTTCCAAAAATTCAGGCCCAATTTTTTTTAGTCGGGCCCAAAATAATGATATGGCCCGATGGGTTAGGCCATGCTGGCCTGGCCCGGCCCAAGTCCCAGCTCTAGTGCTAAGAAATACTAGATGTTCTCCCGTGCATTGCAATAAACATTGCAATAAAATCAAAGGTTGTTAGCTCAGTTGATTGAGCACTTGAATTGAAAATCGTAAGGTCTAAGGTTCGAACTCAAGACATTGCAATTGACATACACAAAAAAAAAAGTTTACATGATAATCGGGACATTATCAACCTTTATTGGGACACATTTTCCTTTATAGAATTCACAGCATGTCATACTAATAACATAGTAACCCAATTTACCGGTGATCGACCAAAGTAAAATTTAGTCTCTCCGCAAGTCAAAGTTATTAATGTGACATTAACCACACCTATATGGACACATTTTCCCTTCTAGAATTCACAGCATGTCATACGAATAATACAGTAACCCAATTTACCGGTGATCGACCAAAGTAAAATTTCGTCTCTCCCATTGGCAAGTTAAAGCTATTAATGTTAATTCACAACATGTCATACGAAAAACACATTTACCCAATTTACCGGTGATCGACCAAAGTAAAATTAAGTCTCTCCCATTGTCAAGTCAAATCTAATAATGTTAATTGTACACACTCGTAATAATTGGGAATTTAAAATTTAATGCACTGATATTTAATTTAATTATCTAAGACAATCCTAATTGAACTAATCAAATAATCCCAATCGGTCCGCTCAATACACCAAGTGTACAAGTGTAACGTAATAGTTAAGACAAGTTATTTACCAGCCACACTACGACTATGCCGATGGATAGTCTCTGTCCATCTAGGTCATGAGCTACTGTTCGATTATATACGAGTAACCGATAGTATGATCTTCCGCGAGACGTCGCGCACCATACTAACTACAACGTGTATAATCTTGGATGATTGCACATATTCAATTAAACATAATTAAAGGCAATAATTTTTATTATATTAAATAGGATAAATATTACTTAAATCTTACATGGAGTATACAACTCCATCACATGCAGGATTGTACCCATTAGCTTACGTTGTTCTCGATTTCGAGAACTTTGCTAACTGGAAGTGGTCTTTGGATAATCAGAAATATATCCTTTCTCCTTCTCGTACTGTTACGTTCGTGTCGAACAGGAATATCGGACCGCTCGAGGTGATGAGCAGGGTGTTCCCAGAGTCCCTGCATGACTATTGCATCAATCACTTGAAGATGAACGTGAAAGACAAATTCAGTAGCAATCGGGTGACCAAGGTGTTACGAACAGAATGGTGTGGCTTTTCATGAACTTAGCATACGCAACTCCTCTCGAAGCCTATCAACTGAATATGGGCAAGTTGTTGGACGAGGGAGGCCAGACAGCAAAAGCGTTTTTCGAGAACATGGATCCAAGGAACTGGGCTAACGCGTTCTTCTCCGGGCAGAGATACGGAGAGATGTCGTACAACGCTGCGGAATCGTTCAATTATTGGATTTTGGAATCACGACATCTTCCAATCATGGCATTGGTCAATGACATTAGACTGAAGATGATGACATTTTTTCATGGTATGAATATCACACAACTGCTTTGTGTTGTGCACATTTACACATAATGTGTTAATTTTATACTAAATCCAGCTTTTATGCACTGATATCCCTTGTTTGATACTGAATCAAATAGGAGTGTCGGATTTCAGAATTGGACTTCGGTTTTCTGTCCGTCCGTTGAAAATAAATTGAGTGAACTCATCGACGAAGGAAAGAAATGGGTGGTTGCGGGGTCATCTGATTTTGTTTTCGAAGTGCAGTGCGTTCCGTCCATTGTGTTCGATATTCAGGATCACACGTGTACCAGTTGTCAGTGGCAGATTACAAGGTTGTCGTGTTCCCACGCAACCGTGTGCATTTTGCGGTCACAGAAGCCGATGTCTTCATTTGTGGACACGTTTTACCATGCATAGAGCTAAGCCATGTCTTATCCCGATCCTCTTCGCCCGGTTTTCATGTTTGATCATGTTGGGATATGTCCTTCGATCCTACGTGTGCAATCGATAAAGTCATAAGGTCGTCTATAGATGTTAAATGATTATTCGATAATATTATTTGTTGGGAACAATATAATATTGATCGATAAAATCATACCTACAGGGTCACACACGAGCTCAATATTGATATACATTGCTTGGTAAATATATTGATTTAGAATCAATATTTACGTGGAATTTCGCATGCATGGGATGCATGGCTTGCATGGGATGCATGTCACATGGTGTGACATGGCATGCCACACAAGCTGGTGATTTGGAGTCATAACACATGCCATGTGGCATGGGGGTTATGAAATCCATTCAAATTCACCATAAACACCCATTATGTGTGGTTATGACACACATTGATATGGTGGGTTACAAGGTGAATTGAAGTGGATATAATGAGGATGAAAATCAGATTTTCAAGCCTCATTCTTACACTTTGAAACACAATTTTGAAATACACAAAAAGAGAAAGAGAGAAAAGAGTTCTTGGAGAACCATTTCAATCAATCAAGCAAGTTCATTTTCCGGGTTCGTGTGCAACAAGTAGAGGCCGGGCCATTTGTGCGGCTTCAACATCCGGGCGATCCAAAGGCGTGACGAGATCATTCTAAAGGTGAACATTTCGAGGCTGATCCATTTGAGGTGGTTCAACCGACTCAACACCACCTCAACGACATCAACGAATCACTTCGTCACCAAAAGTAAGATCTCGTTGATATCTCTCTCTCTCTCTCTCTCTCTATATATATATATATATATATATATATATATATATATATATATATATATATATATATATATATATATATATATATATATATATATATATATATATATATATATATTGGATGTATATATATATAAATATATGTGTGTCTATACATATTTGTGTGCACTAAGATCGTGGCATAGTAGATCTATCGCTTTACACGCTTCCGCACACACGGTATATCGATCGGATCGGTATAACGTAACCATCAGATCAACCTTCGACCGTACTTGGTGTTAGCTTTTAGGACAAAACTCTGAACGACACACGATCGACGATGTATTGTACGAATAATAATTCGGAACCCCGAAAATAACTCAACAATAAAAGAGAAGGAGACAAGTAAAGAAGACAAGGAATTTACGTGGAAACCCAAATCGGGAAAAACCACGGGAGGAACGATGAGAACTTTCACTATAATATTGCTCACGATTACAAGGATTTATATCCACTCTAAAACCCTCTAATCTCACACAATATTATCACATGGTGTCTCTCTGGGTGTTTAACACACTTGGTATTTTACCACAACTAATTGTGTCTATGGAGATCCCTATTTATAGGTGTACAAAACCTATCAAATTGGAAACAATTAGAATTAGGAATAAATCTTTTTCCTAATATATGACTCCTAAATTCATAAGGAATAGAATTATATTCAATATAATTCTATTTTCCTAAATAAGGAAACAAAATTACTACGGATTCGAGTCATATTTTAACAATCTCCACCATGACGAGAAACCGCGAAATCCCATCGCTCATGTGAAATCACATCACATATAACACCATGCCGCGAAATCCCATCGCACTCATAGTGTCGTCCCTCGTCTTCCTCCAAACGCCCCAACGAGCCTAGTTCCTAGAAGATTGGACCTTCAAAGGTCCACATGATTCGGAACGTACATACCCGAGTATCTTCTTCGAATTGTGAGCCCAATTCGAGATATACCCTCTCGACCGCTTTCCAAGCGCACATGGATCACCAGGTTTAGAAACTCTCCATAGATCGAGAAACACTCGATCCTTCAAATCGACTTTCCTCACATGTCCAAGCCGCACATGGTCTAGTCGTGTAGACTCTTCATCTGAGAGCCTAGTTTTTCCCACGGTTACTTCGTTCACCGTTTCATCTTCATTAAGCTTGGTCACTTCCGCCTTACTTGATTGCATGCCTCTAAGACGGACAGACTCTTCTAGCAAGAGTTGAGGTTTGGACCCGGTTACTTCCTTCACCGCGCCTTCTTGGAGGACATTAGGTCGCTCTGCCTTGTCGTCTCCTCCCAACACTACCAAAGCCTCTTCGGTAGCCTTAGAAACTCCACCTTCTCCGGTGTAGCTAGTATTAACCTCGGTTACTTCTTTCGTCGAGCTTCCATCGAGAACATAAAGACGACTCGTCTTTCTCTTTCCCTGCAATATTACCAAACCACCTTTGGTAACCCCTTAAAACTCTACCTTTACAAGTGAGTTTATAACCCTTCATATCAAAGGTACTCAAGGAAATAAAATTCCTCTTCAACCATCTTCAATCGGATATTCCCAATCCCTTCGATCTTGCACGAGGTGTCATTAGCCATTAACACTGCACCATGCTCCAAAGCTTCATAAGTCTCAAACATCGTCTGGTCCAGACACATATGTAACGAGCAACCCGAGTCTAATATCCAATCACCACAATAGTTGGAGTTCTCGCCTAGATTCATTAGTAGTTCCCCATAGAATTGGCCATCTACTAATCCAACGTCTTCGGAATTCCGATTACCGAAATTATTGTTGTTCTCCCTGTTCTTCAACGCGTGGCACTACGACTTTATGTGTCCCTTCTTCTTGCAATAGAAACACATCTTATTCCCGTGTCGCGAATTTGAATTTCCCGAGTCGCTCCCTTTATCACGGTATTTCTTTTGCACGTTAAGTCCTTCACCCACATCGGGCACACCATCCTTGTTGGACTCCATCCTTTGTACATTTTCTCTTCACGAGAGACCCCAAGGTCAGTTACACACTCCTTGAATCTCGCTACATGGTTTTGAATCGACGACCCCTCCGCTATCTTGAGGAAGTAGAGACTTCTCTTCAAGTAATGCTTGCTGGACACCGTTTTCTCCACCCACATCGATTCCAACAACTCCCATAATTCCTTTGCGGTCTTCGCCTCCGTCGTTTCCTCAGTCAAAACTTCTGAAACATGTACATTAAATGACATGTAAAAACACTGAATGGCATGTAAAAACACTGAATGTAATCACACACAAGTACAAGTATATTGAATAGCACATAATCACACATAAGAATACAGAATGACACATAAAAACACTGAATAATGTGATCACACATAAGTACACTGAATGCACACACAAACAGTTCAACCAAACCAAAAACATACTGAATGACATATAAAAACACTACATATTCAGGCCATAACTGATGCAACAGTAGAAATTGAACAAAAATACACTGAATGAACTGAAAATAAACTGAATGAGAATGAAAATTTATTTAGGCAAGAAAATAAATTCGAATTACTTACTTCTTCTCCTTTTTCTCGTCTGCGTCAGAATCGCGCCGTCCAGCTCTCCCCTTATTGTTGGAAATCGATATCCCGGGGTTGTCGGTAAACGCGGAAAAAAAAACCCGACCGAAATCCTCTATCGCTGGAGAACAACCGCCAACATCGCACGAGTCGGAGCCCGGCCGAACACACCGCCGCGGGCGAACCCGCGGCTGCCCAGCCGAGCCCCCGTACGGGGCTCGCGATCGCTCTCGTAGCGATCGCTGGGGATGACGAGGCATCCCCGAGGCTGCTCGTAGCAGCCCCGCAGCGAGTCGCGGGACTCGCTGCCCAGCGGGGTGGATCACCCCGTGCGAGTCGCTACGGGTGAACCCGTAGCACGCACGGGGTCGCTGCAGAAAATCCCGTAGCTTGACCCGCGATCGATCCTCGTGATCGATCGCACCCCTCAGCTCTAGCCGAGGGTTTCTCGCCTCTATCCCGGCGGGGATCTCTAGGCCACCGGGGGTCCGGTGGTCTTCGACCACCACCGCCCAGTCTATCCCCGTCCCCGGTTTCGTTCGTCCCAGATCTTTGGTTCATGATTTTACCTTGTTCTCGGGGTGGACGACGATCCTTCGAACTCTATGGATCTCCTTCACGAACTCTCTAAAATATCAAGTATGATAATATTGTCTTATGATTTGTGAAGACCATGTAGTGCTTTTATAGGCTACGTAGCGGATCTTAAGGAGGTGGAATATTGGGCTTCTAGTAGAATTAATTAAATTGAGCCCAAGCACAAGTCTATTAATTAATCTATTAATTATATTTAATTCCACTATATAAATATAATTGCACTCTCAATATTATACCATATTATATCAAATAATATTTTCTCTGCGGTAGTATTATTTATTCCGTGCGTTTAAGATAGAAATGTCCATGAATAAATTATATTTATTGCTAATTAATTTATTCATCTCTTGTATCCGAGACTAGTACCATTCAACCTTAATTATTATGCGGAACAAATCCACTCATAAGGTTTACATAATAATTCCTTATGAACTTATCTCGGGGACATTATCAACCCTTATCGGGACACACTTTTCCGTCAAGAATTCACAGCATGTCATACATAAAATACCGTTACCCAACTTTGCCGGTAATCGACCGAATATTCTAATCAGTCAATTCCTTTGTAAAATCAAAGTCACTAATATTATATGCACACACGCGCAATAATATCATGGATTAAGAATAAAATACACTGAGATTTAAATCGATTATCCAAGACAATCCTAATCTATAAATCTCAAGCGATCCGCCCAATACACCAAGTTAACAAGTATGATAAAATAATTAAGACAAATTATTTTATCTCTCATACAACGACTATACCGATGGATTGGTCCTTGTCCATCTAGGTCGTGAGCTACTGTTCGATTAATATATGAGTGACCGATAGTATGATCTTCCGTGTGACGTCGCACACCATACTAACTACAACGTATATAATCTAGGACTATAATTTGCATATATTTAATTATCATAATTAAAAGCAAATGATTGTTTATTTATTTAAATAGATGAAATAGCAATGGACCAGGAGTTTACGTTACTTAAATCTTGACATTAAGTATACAACTCCATCACTTCTTCGCCTTCCTCGCAGTAGTTGAATGGCTAGGGTTCAGTTGATTTTCACTCGGCGGGGTATATTCGACCAGCCGCTGCTCAGTGTTCTCGGAATCTCCTGTATCCATCCTAGTACGGGTGGTAAGAGTCAACGCCTCCGCTTTGCCGGCTTCATCGTTGAAGCGTTGCTGACGACCGCGGTCGGATTTCTTTGTGTGGCGCCGCTGGACAGTTCCCTTCTTCATGTCGATTGGTTGAGTTCGGTTCAGTTGAGATAAGAAATCGCACGAAGAGGATTTGAGAAAGGAATTATTTGATTTGAGTTCGGTTCGATCGAAGGAAGGAGAGAAGAAATCGTTTTAGCGGGAGAAGGGAATCATGTGTGAGAGAAATGAGAAATTTGTTCTTCAAATTTGTATAAAATGAAGAGTAATATTGTAGTTACACGTTTTAAGTATCCTAATTGCCAATCGTAAAAACTACAAATCCTATTTGCCTAAAAATATTTGTAAAAAAACTCTAATTTATTCTAGGTAAATTTATACTCACTCGGTCCAAAGACACTTGTCATACTTTCTTTTTAGGGGTGTCCAACAATAGTTGACACACCAAAAAAGGAAATAATTATTCTAACTTTTTCATTTTAATATACAATTTTATTCTACTTACCCCACCTACTTTTTAAACTTTACTCACAACTACTTTACTTTTCACTTTTAAAATATATTTTTACTCTTTATTTTTTAATTAAAAAATTAAAAAATAACAATTTTCTTAAAATCCGTGTCCAGCAAAGTATGACATCTATTAATGGCCGGAGGGAGTACTAATTATTTAAAATTAATTACATATAGTAAAATAAATAAACTTCAAAGAATAAAAAGAGTTAAATAATATAATATAAATTTATTTAGAAAATGGGAGTGGAAAACACGTGTATATCAAAGAAGAGGTGTGGGCACTTCCCCACACCTCCAGGGTCGAACTAGCCGATTCCGCGTCTAACACCTAAAGAAGACCCACGACACTTTACACAATTTCATATTCCGCGTCTAACACCTAAAGAAGACCCACTACATGACTTTACACAATTTCATAGGGTAAATTAGATTCCATATAAGCTAGTCGATCTCTCATTTACACTGCACTTGAATTTCCGTTTGTAACTTGTATTGGAAATTCAGTTAGTGATTCCAATTACATGTTTCCTTGTAAGAATTATGCATTAACTTTGATTTTATTGATTAGACTTATTTTATAGTGAAAAAATCATATGTGACATTTTTTGCTGTTATTATATATACACAAGGGATACTGTATTATTTTGTCACTAAACAACACATTTTATGAAGACGAAATACATAAAATAAGACGAAATAATATTCTAATAATGACAAAACGACGTCCTTAAAATGAATTTCATAAATTTAGTAATCGATGATATAACGATTGGCGAGTGTTTGCCACCTTGTCATGTGATGCAATCTCCATGGATTGTCATATATAGATCTTGACAGCACATCTCTGGATGCAATTAAGATCCTTAGCGAATACGGAGTAAATGCAGGCTGTGTTGAACCAACCCATGCTCTGAAAAATTAAAAGCTACTGCAATAATGATCGACATATTGTACTCTATAATTTACAAATGGTACTAAAGTAATAATAAAGCTAATTAACAACAACACGTACACAAAACTCCATTGATTTACAACAATTAATTATATTATTCAACAATTAATTGTAAGTTTAATTATAATTAAAAACAACAAAACATTAATTGATCACTGCAGAAAGGCTTCCGCAAGCATCTGCCCAAGCTTCACCTGGGAAGCAGTCGTCAAATGTACATACGGTTTATCGGGTTCTACCTCTAGGCCGATGGCATCGACACACTTGACGTACGGCATATCAAGTTCCAGCTGCACCTTACGAACAATATCCATGTTCGTTGTGTTGAATCCCGTTGCCAATGCTACCTGCAGCAAATCAATACATACCAAAATTAAATTAAGAAATTTGTCAAATTAAGCCGGCCAATGTTTTTAATTACTTGGATTATGGGAAGATCGGGCAAGTGCAGGTCGGATCGGATGTCGTCGAAGAATCGCACGAGTCGATCCTTGTACACGAGAGCGTCTTCGAGCTTCTTGGTATCACTCTCCCCCTGATACCACAGCATGCCTCGGATGATATTGTTTCCTCCAACCACGGCCGCCTGGGTTCGGTTGAGAAGCTGATTGTAGAGCTTGCTGCTACGTTGCCACTATGTGATGCTGCTTCCGGCTCGAGCTGCCGGAACAAGTCCGATCACGCCGAATTCAGGGTCCCTGTTCAGCACGGTGTTCGAGAACGGCATTCCCGGGCCGATAGATAGTATGGTGCTAGAGGAGATGCCACTAATAATGTCACACAAAGCCGAAGACCCATACAAATCGTCCATTCCACCCCCTAGACAACTAGAGCAAGAAACAATGATCATCAATATAGTGGTTTATAATGAAGACGAGGAGATCTCGATGCTAGATACATCTTTTGAGTCTGAATGTTCAAATACCTATGCCTCGAGTGATGATGATGTAGATGATATGTTTCTCGAACATGCATGTATGACAGAATCACCTCCTTCCTCTCTGAGTGATTTGGTGTGTAATAATTCCGGACACCTTCCTCCCTCACTCGAAATGAACGACCTTATGTATGTTGAGGAGTCAAAGGTGAAACGTGCTCTTCACCCACCCAAGCCGCATGATCCAGGTATTTTCAGATTTAATTTTGCTTTGGGTGGAGATAAAACATCTTTTGGTAAGGTTGATTACATTGAGGATATTAATTCTTTTGATGCTTACATTGTAAATTTTCTTTACATTTATGCTATTGATCTCTTGGGCGAGATGGTGTTTTTGCAAAAAAGTAGCTCGATATTTCTCGGTGTTGAAGCCAAGAAAGATGTGCATGTAAAAGATAGTGTGGGGGTGATCGAGGTACTCGAGAGTGACGATGAAAATGAATCACCTCCACCAAAATTAGAGCTGAAGGGGTTATCAAAATAATGGAAATATGTTTATATAGAAGAGATGACACCTGAGATGATGAGCCTCACTGAGGCTCCTTATTGATGGAAGATGAGTCAAGCTCAAGACGTTAAACAAGCGCCGCGTGGAGGCTAATCCACGGACCGTGCTGCTCTTTCGGTTTCCAAAATGAGCGCCACGTGGGGGCCTTTCCACGAATTCATACGAGCGAGATCGAGAAGACCGAAGTAGCCAACATCACTGTTTGCACCTTCTTACCCTTCCTCTTTTAAGCTTGTTATGTGTATTTTCTTTCTTTACTTTTTCTTTTCTTTTTTATTCGTGTGGACATGCTTTGTTTCTCCCTTGTCTGAGATTTATTTGAGTATGTGTTTTACATTGAGGACAATGTGTCTTTCAAGTGTGTGTGTGTGTGTGTGGGGGGGGGGGGGGGGGGGTAGATTTGCATGTTCTTAGGGTAACCCGTTGTTTCGCGAGGTTTGTTGGGGTTATAGTAGTCTTCAAACGTCGCTTATGTTTGTGTCTTTTAGTATGTTTTGTCATATTGATCACCCTCCCCATTTAGCCCAATTGCGGTATAGTTGTTAGAAGCATGTGCTAGGCAATATAGGCTTCAGTTTACATATAGTTGAATTCAAGGCTTCATCAGGATGATAATGACGAGTTGATTAATTGTGGGTCCTACACTTAGGATTTGCTACATAGGGAGAGCTGTGTTTTTCATGACATCGGTTAGGCACGAGTATTAAGTGGATCGAGTTCATTGATTGTTTGGCCGAGTTATACACGAGGATTCTACTTTGATCGTCTCTCTTATTAGTAGTGTGGCTTAGCTATATATAGGTATTATTCGTAACCGGGCGCAAAAACAGAAGACGTTCGAAAATTTTAGTTGCGTATGTGAAAAAAAGGGCCGGCAGCCGAGCTAGTAAGAAAAAAATAAATAGTTCGAAAAATCCCGTTGCCGAGAGAAAAAATAAAAATAAAATAAAAAAAATAAAAAAAGCAAAAAAGCTAAATAAAATAATAAAAATAGTAGTATTAGTATTAATATTAGTAGAGCAGCCACACTGCTTATACGAGAACGATGAGTATGGGAAACCACGCTAGGATACTCGAGTGACCCTCGACTGTTTACACCTAGTGAATATTGCCTCACTTGATTAACCTGGCTAGAGATTTCAGTGGCTTTGTTTACTTGTGCTCGTTGTTGATATTGGTGGAGTGGAGTCATGGTTTAAACTGTGGGGATTTGAATACTTGAGGGACACTCATTAGTTGGTTTTGATTTGTCGAATGTGAATGACTTGAATTCCTTTATGGTTGATTGTTTGTCTTGAGCTTAATCGATGCTTGGTTCGTATTGTATACCGTGATTGTTTGCTTGAGGACAAGCAAAGAGCTAAGTGTGGGGGAGTTGATTTACATGTTTTTGTGCTATTTTTCATATGATGTTTTGTGTCGTCTCATGCCATTTTGTATCATTCTTGTGCATCATTCTCATTATTCTCGGTAGGTTTGACGTTTTATGGAGTGTGTAGGTGTATGATCATGTTCAATGCGAAAACGAGCAAAAATGAGTTGAAAATCGGTAAAGTGATTTGACCAACCACCTATCGCGATTGCGCTGCAAACTTGGCCACTTTGGTTCTCCCAACTCCGAACACCTAAAAACACGATCCATACATTGTCGGAAAGATCTTGAAATCCTCTACATGGTCCTACCAGTTTGTTCTCATGGTTCCCCGTGACAGAGCCGGAATTCATGGGTTTCCAGCCCAGTATGCAGCTGCCCCGGGGTGTATGTGCAGCAAACCTGGAGAGCTTGGTTCTCCCAGCTCCGACTACATACATTCATGGTCCATACCTTGTCAGAAAGCTCTTGAAGAGGTGTACGAGGCCCTGCCATTTTATTATCATAGATCCCCATCATAAAGTCGAAATCCTTGAGTTTCCAGCCCAGTACGCAGCTGCCCCGGAGTGTATGCGCAACGAACTTGGAGAGCTTGGGTCTCCCAACTCAGACAACCTATGGAGATGATCTATACCTCTACGGAAAGCCCTTAGAGTCTTCTACATGGCCCGGACACCCAAGAGCTCTCCCGAGGCAGGCACCAGGCGACCGCTTCCCTGGAAAGCGGTCGCTTCCTCACTGACGCGAGCGCCCGCCGACTTGCCAAGCGCTCGCTTGGCCCGAATTTCAGAGAAGCTGATTTTTGGACCATGCGCCCGCCTCCTCTCCCAGGCGCTCGCCTGATGCCTCCGCCCAGATTTGACCGAGTTGACTCCCGTTTTTTACGAACTATAAGTAGGGCTTCGTCCCAATTGAACAACACACACTTTTTCACGCACGATTGGAGAACTCTTAGACGCTATTCCCTAGGTTTTAAACGTCTTTTTTCTTTGCTTTTGATTCGTGGATTCAATCGGGGTTAGCACCGATTTTGTTTTGGTCTTGAACAAGTAACTAGTAAGTTGTTTTTATCTTTTCTTATTTATTGTTTTAGTTTATTTCTTGCTTTATTATTTTCTCTCTACTTGTTTAGTTTTCCCTTGTTCTTATTTCAATATGAATTTTCAACACGTTATCGATTTCAACACGATCATGAGTAGCTAAATCTATTGCTAGGGTTAGGGGAATCCAAACTTGAATTAGGGGTTAGAGATTTACGAGTGCAACTTAGGTGTTCGATTAAATGTCAACTTGATTTTTAATGATTGTATGAGCCTTATGAGCAATTACATGACTTAGGTTAATCGAACTCACTAAAATCAACCGGAGACGGACATTTTAGTATAATTGTTTCTCGTAAATCGACGTCCCGAAATTTATGTTTGTTGAACCCGAAACCCTAGTCTTTCTCTATTTTCATTAAATCGTATTAATTGCTTCTTGTTTAATTTCAACTTCTTAATTCTTAGTTAATTTAGTTTAAAACAAAACCAACCAAATCACGCATTATGCTATACACTTCTTCCTCTTTTCTTCGTTGCAAACATAAAAACATTTTTACGGGCCGATAGTAGTGTTCCTCGTGAGATCGACTCGGGCGAATTGCTTCGGCAATAAGTTCGGTTATTTTTATTTGATTTTTGACGCACTACAACGTCTAATCAAATTGGCGCCGTTGCCGGGGAACACTTTAGGCACTAGTATTAGTGTTTGAGTGTTTGCAATTTTTTTTTATGACTTTTATTTCTCCCACTGGTGCGTTTAATGTTTTTGTCAAGTGTTTGTGTTAGCAGTGATGAATACATATAACAACTATCCGTGGGAGTTCACAAGGCCTCAGACGAGCACTTACTACGAGCCTTCCCAATATGACGCGACAACACATTTTGGCTCTCAGTCTCAGGCATACAATCCGGAGTGGGATACTCAATCGAGCTATCATTTTGATCCACCTCACCAACAATGGCTTCAACAACAATGGACTCCTCAGAACATGGTGTACCCTTCACAATATTCAATGCAACCAGAGCTGCCATACAAGCCCTCATTGGATGAAGTTTTTCAGGATTTCATGAAGACGGCCAACCAAATAATAAAATCGAATGAAGCTGCGATGATAGAGAATGAAGTGGCGATGGCCAGAAATGTTGAAGAAAATTTGGCCTACCCTCCACCATATTCGATGCAACCGGAGCCGCCGTGCAATCCATCTTTTGATGAAATTTTTCACGATTTCATGCAATCGACCGAACAGATAATGAAAGCAAATGAAGAGGCAATGGCAAAAAGGGAAGAAGCAGAGGAAAGGTCCAATGCTTTCGAGGAGAAGATAGGTATGCTGTCGATCCCATTGCACGAGTCGGAACAAGATGAAGAAAATCATACGCGCCAACCGACGGAGGCCCATGCCCTCGCGATTCTCCATGGTGACTACGAAGATGAGGATGTAGAACCTAATGAGGTCGAGTCCACAGTGGAGCATGTGTACCTCGATGAATTACATTTGGAGGAAAATGACGAAAAAGAGACGATAGATAGTATGGTGCTAGAGGAGATGCCACTAATAATGTCACACAAAGCCGAAGACCCATACAAATCGTCCATTCCACCCCCTAGACAACTAGAGCAAGAAACAATGATCATCAATATAGTGGTTTATAATGAAGACGAGGAGATCTCGATGCTAGATACATCTCTTGAGTCCGAATGTTCAAATATCTATGCCTCGAGTGATGATGATGTAGATGATATGTTTCTCGAACATGCATGTATGACAGAATCACCTCCTTCCTCTCTGAGTGATTTGGTGTGTAATAATTCCGGACACCTTCCTCCCTCACTCGACATGAACGACCTTATGTATGTTGAGGAGTCAAAGGTGAAACGTGCTCTTCACCCACCCAAGCCGCATGATCCAGGTATTTTCAGATTTAATTTTGCTTTGGGTGGAGATAAAACATCTTTTGGTAAGGTTGATTACATTGAGGATATTAATTCTTTTGATGCTTACATTGTAAATTTTCTTTACATTTATGCTATTGATCTCTTGGGCGAGATGGTGTTTTTGCAGAAAAGTAGCTCGATATTTCTCGGTGTTGAAGCCAAGAAAGATGTGCATGTAAAAGATAGTGTGGGGGTGATCGAGGTACTCGAGAGTGACGATGAAAATGAATCACCTCCACCAAAATTAGAGCTGAAGGGGTTATCAAAATAATGGAAATATGTTTATATAGAAGAGATGACACCTGAGATAATGAGCCTCACTGAGGCTCCTTATTGATGGAAGATGAGTCAAGCTCAAGACGTTAAACAAGCGCCGCGTGGAGGCTAATCCACGGACCGTGCTGCTCTTTCGGTTTCCAAAATGAGCGCCACGTGGGGGCCTTTCCACGAATTCATACGAGCGAGATCGAGAAGACCGAAGTAGCCAACATCACTGTTTGCACCTTCTTACCCTTCCTCTTTTAAGCTTGTTATGTGTATTTTCTTTCTTTACTTTTTCTTTTCTTTTTTATTCGTGTGGACATGCTTTGTTTCTCCCTTGTCTGAGATTTATTTGAGTATGTGTTTTACATTGAGGACAATGTGTCTTTCAAGTGTGGGGGGGGGGGGGGGGGTAGATTTGCATGTTCTTAGGGTAACCCGTTGTTTCGCGAGGTTTGTTGGGGTTATAGTAGTCTTCAAACGTCGCTTATGTTTGTGTCTTTTAGTATGTTTTGTCATATTGATCACCCTCCCCATTTAGCCCAATTGCGGTATAGTTGTTAGAAGCATGTGCTAGGCAATATAGGCTTCAGTTTACATATAGTTGAATTCAAGGCTTCATCAGGATGATAATGACGAGTTGATTAATTGTGGGTCCTACACTTAGGATTTGCTACATAGGGAGAGCTGTGTTTTTCATGACATCGGTTAGGCACGAGTATTAAGTGGATCGAGTTCATTGATTGTTTGGCCGAGTTATACACGAGGATTCTACTTTGATCGTATCTCTTATTAGTAGTGTGGCTTAGCTATATATAGATATTATTCGCAACCGGACGCAAAAACAGAAGACGTTCGAAAATTTTAGTTGCGTATGTGAAAAAAAGGGCCGGCAGCCGAGCTAGTAAGAAAAAAATAAATAGTTCGAAAAATCCCGTTGCCGAGAGAAAAAATAAAAATAAAATAAAAAAAAATAAAAAAAGCAAAAAATCAAAATAAAATAATAAAAATAGTAGTATTAGTATTAATATTAGTAGAGCAGCCACACTGCTTATACGAGAACGATGAGTATGGGAAACCACGCTAGGATACTCGAGTGACCCTCGACTGTTTACACCTAGTGAATATTGCCTCACTTGATTAACCTGGCTAGAGATTTCAGTGGCTTTGTTTACTTGTGCTCGTTGTTGATATTGGTGGAGTGGAGTCATGGTTTAAACTGTGGGGATTTGAATACTTGAGGGACACTCATTAGTTGGTTTTGATTTGTCGAATGTGAATGACTTGAATTCCTTTATGGTTGATTGTTTGTCTTGAGCTTAATCGATGCTTGGTTCGTATTGTATACCGTGATTGTTTGCTTGAGGACAAGCAAAGAGCTAAGTGTGGGGGAGTTGATTTACATGTTTTTGTGCTATTTTTCATATGATGTTTTGTGTCGTCTCATGCCATTTTGTATCATTCTTGTGCATCATTCTCATTATTCTCGGTAGGTTTGACGTTTTATGGAGTGTGTAGGTGTATGATCATGTTCAATGCGAAAACGAGCAAAAATGAGTTGAAAATCGGTAAAGTGATTTGACCAACCACCTATCGCGATTGCGCTGCAAACTTGGCCACTTTGGTTCTCCCAACTCCGAACACCTAAAAACACGATCCATACATTGTCGGAAAGATCTTGAAATCCTCTACATGGTCCTACAAGTTTGTTCTCATGGTTCCCCGTGACAGAGCCGGAATTCATGGGTTTCCATCCCAGTATGCAGCTGCCCCGGGGTGTATGTGCAGCAAACCTGGAGAGCTTGGTTCTCCCAGCTCCGACTACATACATTCATGGTCCATACCTTGTCAGAAAGCTCTTGAAGAGGTGTACGAGGCCCTGCCATTTTATTATCATAGATCCCCATCATAAAGTCGAAATCCTTGAGTTTCCAGCCCAGTACGCAGCTGCCCCGGAGTGTATGCGCAACGAACTTGGAGAGCTTGGGTCTCCCAACTCAGACAACCTATGGAGATGATCTATACCTCTACGGAAAGCCCTTAGAGTCTTCTACATGGCCCGGACACCCAAGAGCTCTCCCGAGGCAGGCACCAGGCGACCGCTTCCCTGGAAAGCGGTCGCTTCCTCACTGACGCGAGCGCCCGCCGACTTGCCAAGCGCTCGCTTGGCCCGAACTTCAGAGAAGCTGATTTTTGGACCATGCGCCCGCCTCCTCTCCCAGGCGCTCGCCTGATGCCTCCGCCCAGATTTGACCGAGTTGACTCCCGTTTTTTACGAACTATAAGTAGGGCTTCGTCCCAATTGAACAACACACACTTTTTCACGCACGATTGGAGAACTCTTAGACGCTATTCCCTAGGTTTTAAACGTCTTTTTTCTTTGCTTTTGATTCGTGGATTCAATCGGGGTTAGCACCGATTTTGTTTTGGTCTTGAACAAGTAACTAGTAAGTTGTTTTTATCTTTTCTTATTTATTGTTTTAGTTTATTTCTTGCTTTATTATTTTCTCTCTACTTGTTTAGTTTTCCCTTGTTCTTATTTCAATATGAATTTTCAACACGTTATCGATTTCAACACGATCATGAGTAGCTAAATCTATTGCTAGGGTTAGGGGAATCCAAACTTGAATTAGGGGTTAGAGATTTACGAGTGCAACTTAGGTGTTCGATTAAATGTCAACTTGATTTTTAATGATTGTATGAGCCTTATGAGCAATTACATGACTTAGGTTAATCGAACTCACTAAAATCAACCGGAGACGGACATTTTAGTATAATTGTTTCTCGTAAATCGACGTCCCGAAATTTATGTTTGTTGAACCCGAAACCCTAGTCTTTCTCTATTTTCATTAAATCGTATTAATTGCTTCTTGTTTAATTTCAACTTCTTAATTCTTAGTTAATTTAGTTTAAAACAAAACCAACCAAATCACGCATTATGCTATACACTTCTTCCTCTTTTCTTCGTTGCAAACATAAAAACATTTTTACGGGCCGATAGTAGTGTTCCTCGTGAGATCGACTCGGGCGAATTGCTTCGGCAATAAGTTCGGTTATTTTTATTTGATTTTTGACGCACTACAACGTCTAATCAAATTGGCGCCGTTGCCGGGGAACACTTTAGGCACTAGTATTAGTGTTTGAGTGTTTGCAATTTTTTTTTATGACTTTTATTTCTCCCACTGGTGCGTTTAATGTTTTTGTCAAGTGTTTGTGTTAGCAGTGATGAATACATATAACAACTATCCGTGGGAGTTCACAAGGCCTCAGACGAGCACTTACTACGAGCCTTCCCAATATGACGCGACAACACATTTTGGCTCTCAGTCTCAGGCATACAATCCGGAGTGGGATACTCAATCGAGCTATCATTTTGATCCACCTCACCAACAATGGCTTCAACAACAATGGACTCCTCAGAACATGGTGTACCCTTCACAATATTCAATGCAACCAGAGCTGCCATACAAGCCCTCATTGGATGAAGTTTTTCAGGATTTCATGAAGACGGCCAACCAAATAATAAAATCGAATGAAGCTGCGATGATAGAGAATGAAGTGGCGATGGCCAGAAATGTTGAAGAAAATTTGGCCTACCCTCCACCATATTCGATGCAACCGGAGCCGCCGTGCAATCCATCTTTTGATGAAATTTTTCACGATTTCATGCAATCGACCGAACAGATAATGAAAGCAAATGAAGAGGCAATGGCAAAAAGGGAAGAAGCAGAGGAAAGGTCCAATGCTTTCGAGGAGAAGATAGGTATGCTGTCGATCCCATTGCACGAGTCGGAACAAGATGAAGAAAATCATACGCGCCAACCGACGGAGGCCCATGCCCTCGCGATTCTCCATGGTGACTACGAAGATGAGGATGTAGAACCTAATGAGGTCGAGTCCACAGTGGAGCATGTGTACCTCGATGAATTACATTTGGAGGAAAATGACGAAAAAGAGACGATAGATAGTATGGTGCTAGAGGAGATGCCACTAATAATGTCACACAAAGCCGAAGACCCATACAAATCGTCCATTCCACCCCCTAGACAACTAGAGCAAGAAACAATGATCATCAATATAGTGGTTTATAATGAAGACGAGGAGATCTCGATGCTAGATACATCTCTTGAGTCCGAATGTTCAAATATCTATGCCTCGAGTGATGATGATGTAGATGATATGTTTCTCGAACATGCATGTATGACAGAATCACCTCCTTCCTCTCTGAGTGATTTGGTGTGTAATAATTCCGGACACCTTCCTCCCTCACTCGACATGAACGACCTTATGTATGTTGAGGAGTCAAAGGTGAAACGTGCTCTTCACCCACCCAAGCCGCATGATCCAGGTATTTTCAGATTTAATTTTGCTTTGGGTGGAGATAAAACATCTTTTGGTAAGGTTGATTACATTGAGGATATTAATTCTTTTGATGCTTACATTGTAAATTTTCTTTACATTTATGCTATTGATCTCTTGGGCGAGATGGTGTTTTTGCAGAAAAGTAGCTCGATATTTCTCGGTGTTGAAGCCAAGAAAGATGTGCATGTAAAAGATAGTGTGGGGGTGATCGAGGTACTCGAGAGTGACGATGAAAATGAATCACCTCCACCAAAATTAGAGCTGAAGGGGTTATCAAAATAATGGAAATATGTTTATATAGAAGAGATGACACCTGAGATAATGAGCCTCACTGAGGCTCCTTATTGATGGAAGATGAGTCAAGCTCAAGACGTTAAACAAGCGCCGCGTGGAGGCTAATCCACGGACCGTGCTGCTCTTTCGGTTTCCAAAATGAGCGCCACGTGGGGGCCTTTCCACGAATTCATACGAGCGAGATCGAGAAGACCGAAGTAGCCAACATCACTGTTTGCACCTTCTTACCCTTCCTCTTTTAAGCTTGTTATGTGTATTTTCTTTCTTTACTTTTTCTTTTCTTTTTTATTCGTGTGGACATGCTTTGTTTCTCCCTTGTCTGAGATTTATTTGAGTATGTGTTTTACATTGAGGACAATGTGTCTTTCAAGTGGGGGGGGGGGGGGGGTAGATTTGCATGTTCTTAGGGTAACCCGTTGTTTCGCGAGGTTTGTTGGGGTTATAGTAGTCTTCAAACGTCGCTTATGTTTGTGTCTTTTAGTATGTTTTGTCATATTGATCACCCTCCCCATTTAGCCCAATTGCGGTATAGTTGTTAGAAGCATGTGCTAGGCAATATAGGCTTCAGTTTACATATAGTTGAATTCAAGGCTTCATCAGGATGATAATGACGAGTTGATTAATTGTGGGTCCTACACTTAGGATTTGCTACATAGGGAGAGCTGTGTTTTTCATGACATCGGTTAGGCACGAGTATTAAGTGGATCGAGTTCATTGATTGTTTGGCCGAGTTATACACGAGGATTCTACTTTGATCGTATCTCTTATTAGTAGTGTGGCTTAGCTATATATAGATATTATTCGCAACCGGACGCAAAAACAGAAGACGTTCGAAAATTTTAGTTGCGTATGTGAAAAAAAGGGCCGGCAGCCGAGCTAGTAAGAAAAAAATAAATAGTTCGAAAAATCCCGTTGCCGAGAGAAAAAATAAAAATAAAATAAAAAAAAATAAAAAAAGCAAAAAATCAAAATAAAATAATAAAAATAGTAGTATTAGTATTAATATTAGTAGAGCAGCCACACTGCTTATACGAGAACGATGAGTATGGGAAACCACGCTAGGATACTCGAGTGACCCTCGACTGTTTACACCTAGTGAATATTGCCTCACTTGATTAACCTGGCTAGAGATTTCAGTGGCTTTGTTTACTTGTGCTCGTTGTTGATATTGGTGGAGTGGAGTCATGGTTTAAACTGTGGGGATTTGAATACTTGAGGGACACTCATTAGTTGGTTTTGATTTGTCGAATGTGAATGACTTGAATTCCTTTATGGTTGATTGTTTGTCTTGAGCTTAATCGATGCTTGGTTCGTATTGTATACCGTGATTGTTTGCTTGAGGACAAGCAAAGAGCTAAGTGTGGGGGAGTTGATTTACATGTTCTTGTGCTATTTTTCATATGATGTTTTGTGTCGTCTCATGCCATTTTGTATCATTCTTGTGCATCATTCTCATTATTCTCGGTAGGTTTGACGTTTTATGGAGTGTGTAGGTGTATGATCATGTTCAATGCGAAAACGAGCAAAAATGAGTTGAAAATCGGTAAAGTGATTTGACCAACCACCTATCGCGATTGCGCTGCAAACTTGGCCACTTTGGTTCTCCCAACTCCGAACACCTAAAAACACGATCCATACATTGTCGGAAAGATCTTGAAATCCTCTACATGGTCCTACCAGTTTTTTCTCATGGTTCCCCGTGACAGGGCCGGAATTCATGGGTTTCCAGCCCAGTATGCAGCTGCCCCGGGGTGTATGTGCAGCAAACTTGGAGAGCTTGGTTCTCCGAGCTCCGACTACATACATTCATGGTCCATACCTTGTCAGAAAGCTCTCGAAGAGGTGTACGAGGCCCTGCCATTTTATTATCATAGATCTCCATCATAAAGTCGCAATCCTTGAGTTTCCAGCCCAGTACGCAGCTGCCCCGGAGTGTATGCGCAACGAACTTGGAGAGCTTGGGTCTCCCAACTCAGACAACCTATGGAGATGATCTATACCTCTACGGAAAGACCTTAGAGTCTTCTACATGGCCCGGACACCCAAGAGCTCGCCCGAGGCAGGCACCAGGCGACCGCTTCCCTGGAAAGCGGTCGCTTCCTCACTGACGCGAGCGCCCGCCGACTTGCCAAGCGCTCGCTTGGCCCGAACTTCAGAGAAGATGATTTTTGGACCATGCGCCCGCCTCCTCTCCCAGGCGCTCGCCTGATGCCTCCGCCCAGATTTGACCGAGTTGACTCCCGTTTTTTACGAACTATAAGTAGGGCTTCGTCCCAATTGAACAACAAACACTTTTTCACGCACGATTGGAGAACTCTTAGACGCTATTCCCTAGGTTTTAAACGTCTTTTTTCTTTGCTTTTGATTCGTGGATTCAATCGGGTTTAGCACGGATTTTGTTTTGGTCTTGAACAAGTAACTAGTAAGTTGTTTTTATCTTTTCTTATTTATTGTTTTAGTTTATTTCTTGCTTTATTATTTTCTCTCTACTTGTTTAGTTTTCCCTTGTTCTTATTTCAATATGAATTTTCAACACGTTATCGATTTCAACACGATCATGAGTAGCTAAATCTATTGCTAGGGTTAGGGGAATCCAAACTTGAATTAGGGGTTAGAGATTTACGAGTGCAACTTAGGTGTTCGATTAAATGCCAACTTGATTTTTAATGATTGTATGAGGCTTATGAGCAATTACATGACTTAGGTTAATCGAACTCACTAAAATCAACCGGAGACGGACATTTTAGTATAATTGTTTCTCGTAAATCGACGTCCCGAAATTTATGTTTGTTGAACCCGAAACCCTAGTCTTTCTCTATTTTCATTAAATCGTATTAATTGCTTCTTGTTTAATTTCAACTTCTTAATTCTTAGTTAATTTAGTTTAAAACAAAACCAACAAAATCACGCATTATGCTATACACTTCTTCCTCTTTTCTTCGTTGCAAACATAAAAACATTTTTACGGGCCGATAGTAGTGTTCCTCGTGAGATCGACTCGGGCGAATTGCTTCGGCAATAAGTTCGGTTATTTTTATTTGATTTTTGACGCACTACAACGTCTAATCAATAGTTAACCATACCTGATAGCCGTGCGTGGACCAACCTCAACGGGCCCAGATAAGCGTAGGACGACCCATCTCCCCCTAGACGGGCCGCTCGACGTGACTTCCTATGCATATAGGCAGCGTACTGCGACGCTGCATCAATCTGAAAACGCAAATAAGAAAAGTCACTTAAGAGCGTGGTCGGCTCACAAAGGTATAGGTCGTCCGACGAGTCATCCCCCGACTCCTCGGACGTAGAGTCCAGTGCTGAAGCAGCCGTGCGGCGCGTTGAGCTAAAGGACTTGGTCCTTTTCTTCCTTGGGCCACCTGCAATGGTTAGTGGCTCAACGATCGGCCCCTCCGCGTAGCGCCGCCTGTCATCTTCCTCATTCCCCAACTGGCGCCATGGTAGATCAACTACCTTGTGAGGTGCAATATACTTAGAGTCAAATCTGAACTGGATGATGGACTCCATTTCGTCTTCTTTGTCGTACGTGAAGCCCTGGCTCACAAGTATAGCACTGATCAAATGGGGGCACGGCAGTTTGGATTGAGTAAGCTCAGAATCGGTCATCAGGCCGTATGACGCGATCTTGTTAAACACTACTTGACCCAGATCTACCTGGACACCACGACTTAATTTATACATTAAGTGTAGTGCATCCGCGTGCACCACTGATGTGTTCGACGTCGGGATCCAATTGTTGGCGATGATTTTGTTGAGATGTGTAAAGAATTGGGTCAACGTGGTGCAAGCCGGTGCCTCCACCGGTGAAAGACCGCCTGTAACGACGAACCCCATCATTTTGCTATCAGGGTGATGCTTGGGAGGCACGTCCCACGAGGCTTGGATGCGGGAGCGTTTGAACATGGCGTTGATCGTGGCAGGAGAAAGATCATACTCATGCTCCCGGATGATAACTTTCCCTGTAGGACGCGGAGGCGGGGTCGCTGAACGCAGCATCAATGTGGCCAAAAACGACTTTGTGGACGTACGGGCTGTAGTCCACGTCGAAGTTCACTGCATCCATGAGATGCATCGTATTCATAAAGGCCTGAAGGCCACGTTGAACCCACTTCTTGGTGCCGTACCACCGTTCGGCATTGATTTTCTGATCCACCAAGGTGTCAAAACGATCACTGCACCATTCGTAGAAGAAATCGGCAGAGTGACCTTCTCCGACGTAGCGCGCGGCTACAAGCCTGTTTTCAGGCACCTTTTCTTCCTCAGCGACAGGCTCATCGTTGAGCGGGGATGATGGAGTAGGGGCAACAACAGTGGTGGACGCACCACTAGCGTCCTTGGGCTGTTCAACGGGAACAGTAGTGGTGGCAGCAGCAGATCCGGTGGGACGGTCCACCACAACTTCAGTATTGGTGGCTCTACGGTCAGCCACCTCCTTTTTCTTCTTTTCGGAAACAGCTAATCGTGCAGCCGCCTCTCGCTCTTTCTTTTTCTTCTCCTCTGCGGCCACACGTGCCGCCTCTTCTTCCTTCTTTTTCTTCAATTCGGCTAAACGGTCAGCCTCTTCCTTTTCCTTCTTTTTCCTCTCCAACTCGGCTACACGTGCAGCCTCATCAGCAATACGTTTGCGTTCTAACTCCGCCAAACGTTCGTCCTCCTCCTTTTTCTTTCTTTCTTCCTCTGCTCTACGAGCCTCCTCTTCCCTTATGGCTTTTTCAGCCATCATCTTGTTACGCCGATGCGCAAGTATAGAAGCACGTACAGCACTGATTTGTTTTTCCAGTTCATCGACTTTGTCAAAGTCCTCTTCCACGGCTTGCGCAGCTTCCAGTGTGGCCTCCTCTGCCTTAAGTTCAGTAATTTTGTCCGCGTAGAACGAGGGCAATTCGTATGTGGGCTTGGTGGGAGCAATCGAATTTGAAGAAGTCATTTTGTGGAACGGTGAGAGAGTGTAACCTGCGTTGAGCAAAGAACAAATTTCTGGGTAGAAGATATGAGATTCAACGTAGAAGATATGAACAAACAATTTGCAAGGGTTTCTCTTTCTAAAACACGCAGTGTAAGGTGCACTATGTGTTTGACCCGAGGGGGTATTTATAGTGGTGGCGTAACGGTTGAAATTCTGTGGCGTAGAGTGAGCCACGTGTCCACCAGCCAGCCAAGCGTAGGGGAAGTCTAGTAGATGCAAGTGGTAGAGCGTCGGTCACGACCGTAGAGAAGCTCAAGCGCGTTGAGCACAACAGTTGCAGTTTCAACGTATCTGCAAGGTCATACACCAAACAAACCAACGCACCACAAGTATATTTAAGTGAATAACCAAGGGACTTAGAGAGAAATGTGAGAAAGTATAAACCAAATGGGATAGCGGGCAGATCAACGGTGTAAAGTGTGGCAGATTCATGTGGTTGAACGCTCCAGTAGTCAAGTATGGGCTGCCAGGATGTGTCCACGGGCCAGGTAGCACAACGTATGAGCAACAACCTAAATCACAGAGTAGCACGCGCTGCAAAAGAGGTTATGGGTAGGACAACCATACTTATAATGTAAAATCAGCAAACAGCACAACAATCAATGATTAACACGTTAGACAGGAACGACGTTCATGAGAACTCAAAGTAGCACACGTAGAGCAGGAGTAAATACACAGAGACACACGTTGAATTACCCAGATTTCAAATTCACTTAAAAATTTGTCTTGTCCAACGAAGCCTAAAGAAGCACTTCAAGGGTAGAACAGCTATGCTTCGTCGAACAGTAGTACTCTGCAAAATTTAATAACACGAAATACAGTTAAAGGCATAACAGGCACACACAAGGTGGACGTACGTACTACCACACAGTGAATCAAAATCGCTGGAAAGAACACGAAGTAGAGATATTGGAGGTAGAGTGACAGTGCTGTATGGAAGGTATTGCTATTTTGGCCAGTTCAACGTGTAATCACGACCATTTCTTTTGCTTTTTCAAGCGTAGAGCAGGCTTATTAGTACCCAAAGAGGGGTGTTATAGATGATGTTTCCATATATATTTTTTTTGTTTTCATCATTATATGTATAAGACCATGTCTTTTGCATTTGCCCGAAGACCAAGTCAGTCAAGACCCGATCCATCGAGGAAATCTTTAGGCCGACTTTTCCTGCTAGACATAGAGCAAACAAGTTTGCTCCAATGAATTGCTTATATAAATATTTAAGGAACAGTATGTCCAAATACTACGTCACTTTGCACCGTCAACAACTAACCTCACCTTGCTCTACCTCATGGTTCCATTGAGAAAATAAACGGCTGTGGGTGTAGGTAGCCAATTTGCGGCCTACTACCCTTCAAGATGTGGTCATGCAGAGAGACTTCCGTAAGTTCAAAAATCTTTCCGAAGCAAGTGGTTTTGTGAAGAAGTCTGAGAGTTGTTTCTCCGTAGGCACATGTTCCATTACAACCTTACCCCGTTCTACCAAGTCTCGAATGAAGTGATGCCGTATGTCAATATGCTTGGTCTTTGAGTGTTGTACCGGATTCTGACTTATCTTTATAGCACTTTGGTTGTCACATTTTAAAGTGAGTGGCGTGCTCTCAATTTGATAGTCGGCGAGCATTTGTTGAAGCCACAGCATTTGGGTACAACAACTCCCAGCAGCCACATACTCGGATTCGGCGGTAGATAGAGCAATGCAATTTTGCTTCTTGCTATGCCATGAAACAAGATTGTTGCCTAAGAAGCAACACCCACCGCTAGTGCTCTTCCTTTCATCATTGTCACCAGCCCAATCTGCATCTGCAAAACCAACAAGATAAGAAGAAGTATCTTTAGTGTACCATAGACCGAGGTTGGTAGACCCGGCCACATATCGAAGGATACGTTTTACAGCAGCTAGATGTTCTTCCTTTGGTTGGGCTTGGTAGCGGGCGCAAAGGCACACACTATACATGATGTCCGGGCGAGTGGCGGTGAGGTAGAGCAGGCTTCCAATAAGAGACCTATAGGTAGAGATGTCAACGTCCTTGCCCTGCTCAGCCTTGCTCAACTTGTCCGTGGTGGCCATTGGTGTCTTCATGTGCTTGGCGTCCGCCATATCAAACTTCTTGAGCATGTTGATGGCATACTTGGTCTGAGAGACAAACATACCATTGTGGCGTTGCGAGATTTGAAGTCCAAGAAAATGACTCAACTCTCCCTCCAAGCTCATTTGAAACGAGGAAGCCATAGCGTTCGTGAATTCTTTTACCAAGTGGTCATGGGTAGCACCAAACACAATGTCGTCGACATAAATTTGTGCAATGAGCATTTCGTTCCCAACAATTTTTATGAAGAGGGTAGTGTCGGCATTTCCACGAGTGAACCCAAACTTCAAGAGAAACTCAGTAAGGCAGCTATACCATGCACGAGGTGCTTGTTTCAAGCCGTAGAGGGCCTTGTGTAAGAGGTAGACATGATCCGGCTTGTGAGGGTCTACAAAGCCCTTGGGTTGTTCAACATAAGCCTCTTCATCCAACACTCCATTAAGGAAAGCCGCCTTCACATCCATTTGCCTCAACGGGATATTTTTGTGACATGCCACCGCAATGAGCAAGCGAATGGACTCTATGCGTGCTACCGGGGCAAAGGTCTCCTCAAAATCTATTCCCTCTACCTGGGTATACCCTTGAGCAACCAGTCGTGCCTTGTTGCGCACTATTTGATTGAACTCGTTGGTTTTATTCTTGTAGATCCACTTAGTGCCAATGACATTCACTCCTCTTGGTCTAGGAACTAAAGACCACACCTTATTCCGTTCGAACTCATGTAGCTCTTCCTGCATTGCCGCAATCCAAAACTCATCTAGAATGGCTTCCTTTATATTTTTGGGCTCAATTTCGGAGACGAAGCTCATTATGCCCACATCTGGAGATAGGAGAGCCAAATTTGAGAGAGTAGAAGGGTCGCTTGCGAGAAAGGTATCCGTATGTCGGGTAGAGCGGGTAACCCGTTGATTTAGATCACCAATCATTTGTTGGTCTGGATGCCGCTTACGAATGTATGCAGGTGGTCCAGAGTTCGGCACTCCGGTGGAGGTAGAGGCGCCCGTGGTGCCTGCAGCAGGGTATGAGTTACCTTGATTTAAACCTTCATCATCACTCTCTGAGGGGGTAGAGTCACCAGAGTTGTGAGATGTGGAAATCCCATTGAGTTGTACACATGGTCCTGTTCCTTGATCTACCTCCCCCTCAACCAACACTTCCGTTGTGGGTAGAACAGCATCAAAATTGTTTCGTTGCAAGGTAGACCTAGACGGATTGTCATGAAAATGATGCTCGTCAAACTTAATGTTTGTGGATTCTTGTACCGTCTTAGTCCGTAGGTTGAACACACGGTAGGCATGACTGTTAAGGGCATAGCCGACAAAAATAGCCTTGTCCGACCTAGAATCAAACTTCTTCAACGGATCTCTGTCATTCAAGATATAACAAAGGCACCCATACACACGAAGATGTGCTACGTTTGGTTTCTTGGAAGTTAAAAGTTCATACGCCGTACATTGAGTACCGGCTCGAATGCTGATCCGGTTGACTACATAACAAGCCGCGCTCAATGCCTCTGCCCAAAACCCCTTTGCCATACCCGCAGCCACCAACATAACTCTTGCCATCTCCTGTAGAGTCATGTTCTTCCTCTCAACAATTCCGTTTTGTTGTGGTGTCTTTGGAGCAGAGAATTCATGGTGGATCCCTTTGCGAGTGCAATATTCCACGAACACCCCATTTTGAAATTCACCACCATGATCACTCCTTATTCGTTGAACCCTTTTGGCGTAGGTGGTGCGAATTCTACGGGCTAAAGACCGAAATGCTTCAAATGCCTCATCCTTTGTGCCAAGAAAATTTACCCAGGTATACCTAGAAAAATCATCAACGATGACAAGGGTATACCACTTATTTCCCAAACTTTGCACTTCCATGGGACCCATCAGGTCCATATGAAGGAGTTCAAAGCACTCGGTTGTGCGATTATGGGTAGAGATAGCTGGATGAGGGGATCTAGTTTGCTTTCCCATTTGACAATCTCCACAAACTCTCTTGTCAATCTTGGGTAGACTATCTATGCCTCTGACTGCTTTAATTTGAACCAACTTTTCAAGGTTTCGAAGGCTGGTATGACCAAGTCTTTGGTGCCATATATCAATCTCGTCGTGGGTAGAAGCACTTAGACAAGACTCAGTGATGGCATAACAGTTGTTCTTTGCACGAGCCGCGGTGAGAATGCATTCTCCTTTGGCATTGTACACTTCACAACTTTCTTTGTTGAATTTAACATTTAGTTCATCATCACATAGTTGGCTGATGCTTATAAGATTGGCACACAGCCCATCGACCAAAAGTACATTTTTGAGGGCAGGTAAACCCTTCACATTCAGCGTTCCACTACCAACAATGCTTCCTTTTGCCCCACCTCCATAAGTGACGGGGCCACCGGAATGAGGAACGAAGTCGATCAGGGAGTCTTTGGTGCCGGTCATGTGTCGTGAGCACCCACTATCGAAATACCAAGTCTCCTTTGTCGTACCTTTAGCAACTGTGAATGCCACATTGCATTTCACTTCTTCCTTTCTCCTCCAAACTAGTTTTGGTGTAGTGATCTTGGATGCGGGTAGAGCAGCTTTAATTCTCCAGCTCTGTTTCGTCCTGTCGTGCGTGTACCTAGTCACGGGTCTCCATACTTGTCTCACAACAACTCCGTGAGAGTTCAAGTCATCAATACGCTTATAGCAAAACGGTTTGATGTGCCCCTTCTTCCCGCAGTAATGACATACATAAGTACGCTTGTAGTGGGTAGAAGAAGTCCTCCTTTTCTGAGTGGTCATGCCCGCAGCAGGATTTACCAAAGGAGTAGATCCGGACAATCGATCCAGTCGAGTGGATTTAGTAGTAGAGTTATATGCCTTAGATCGATTCGAGACATTTCGTGTAAAAAATTTCTTGTTATGAGTAGACTCGAGTTTAGTCGCGGGTAGAGCAGCGTTGGAGATCGGTGTCACCAAGGACAATGAAGCAATTTTGGGTTGAGGAACAGCGTTTGTGCGTTTGAGAATTTTGACCTTTGAGGTAGAAGTCACATTGCCTTTGGATGCACGAGCATCCTCCGGCTTGACCCCATTCGATTCAATAATAGTTTTGTCTTTAGCATGCACAAACTTAGAAAGCGTATAAGGAGAGTCAGAGTAAACGGAATCAAAAGTTTCCTTAAACCCAAGCCCAAAATGCTTGGTGTTAACACAACCCAACATATTATCAAGTTTAGAGGTGCCAGTGTTTAGTTTCTTAAAAAGACAATCAGCAACATCAAGTTTATCTTTCACTTGGTAGAGCTCCTTGGTGCGCATAGCATAGCCTTCCTCCATCTTGGCAAGAGAGTCCCTCAAGAAATCTTTCTCCGCATCGTCCTTCTTCACAATCGCCTCCAGCTCACTTGCCTTCTTCAGCGCCCTCTCCAACTCCAACTTCACAATCTCGAACTCTCTCTTGCTCACCCTCTCAGCATCAAGGGTTGAGTCAGCTTTCTTCTTGGTCATGCCCCCAGCCAGAGAATTGGGGGTAGAACTAGCGCCCTTCTCAGTTATGCCTGCAACCACAGAGGTATAGCAAAAAATATTTTCATGAGTAGCCAAGTCAGCTTGATCTACCTCGAACTCTTCATCACTCTCATCATCAATAGCACTTAAGAGTGCATTAACTTCATTGGGCTCTACCATCTTTCCCTTGTCGTCTTCAGAGGAGTATAAGGCATCATCACCATCGAACACCAAGTAACTCACATCCATATTGTTCTTCCGATGCAAGTTAGGACATTCATTCTTCACGTGCCCCATCCCCTTGCACTCGAAACATTTGATACGCGACATGTCCTTGCTGGGGGCACCACTAACGAACTTCCGACTTGGGGTGAACCCACTGCGGTTGGTTGCGGGTGGAGTGGAGAACGAATTCCCAGGGGTCCTCTGATTCCGGAATTGTTTGAACCTCCTCTTCCTCTTGATGTCTTGACGAACAAGATAGCTCACGGCATCTTGAATAGCGATGAACTTGTCGGGATTTGGAGAATCAAGAAGTGAAAGAGCCTCGCTTTCATCATCGGAGTCTTCGGCAAGAAAAGCATTACTCTCGGTAGATTGAGGAGAGAGGGTAGAGCTGGCCTTGTTAGAGGTAGAGCTAGATGCATTCTGAGAGATAGCGAGCGCCTTCATGGAATTTTCAAATGGAGCCATAGAGTAAGATTTGTCTTTCAACTTCAAGTTCAACTCGTAGTTCTTCAAGTGACTCATTATCTCGTTGTAGTCGCCCGAAAGACCAAGCTTCGTGTCTTCCATTGTAGTGACCTTGACGCTAAACTTTTCGGTTACACCTCGCAAGACTTTGGTGCAGATGAGGGGTGGGGGTATGGGATCTCCAAGCTCTTGGCATTCACTCACGATTGCCATTATCTTGTTAAAGAAGGAGTCAAGGTCTTCATCTTCCCTCATTTCGAGCCGGTGGAAGGTAGTGGTAAGCCCTCTAATCTTGGACCTTTTGATGCTATCACTCCCTTCACACATGCGCTCCAAGGTGTCCCACACATGCTTAGCCGAAGTGAGATGTCTCACCACAGAGAACATGTGGACATCGATGAGGTCAGTGATAATGTGGATGGCCTTGGAATTGAAAGTGGCGGCCTCATGTTCGGCCGTGGTCCATGTAGACTCATCCTTTTCGACGGTGTCGCCATCTTTGTCAACTATGGTTGGTGCTTGCCAACCGTTCAACACAGCACCCCACACACGTGAGTCCACGTTCTTCAACTTCAACCTTGTCTTGCTCTTCCAGTAAGAGTAATTTGTAGAATTGAGGATGACGGGCTTGACGACGGTGAATGACTCCATTGTAGAATCTCTTCCTAGGATCACACCAAAGGTGGTGAACTAGCTCTGATACCAATTGAAATTGTGTACTTTGTACTTGGTTCTACCTAGAACTAGAATGTAAAGGGTAGAGTACAAACACTTAACACAATTTGGAGATTCTAAAAGAAAACTCTTTTATATATCTTGTAAAGGGTGGAACCACTTACAAACACATCTACAAAATTCTAGCGAATCTTGTAGAAAGGTCAACACGACCAAAAACTAAGTCTACGAAGAACTAATCTAGCGATGCGTTCTACTAAGACTAAACTGAGGGTAGAACCGGAGCTTTCTAGCGAAGTCTCTCGGTCTACAAATTTTCTCTCTCTAGAAAATGTCAAATCAATGCATAAATAGTGAATTCCAACAACCCGCTATTTATAGGTGTCGAGAAATAGGGTTTCCGGAATTCACGCTTAATGGGCCGAGCCCAAAGCATCTTCATGGAATATTCGAGATTCCAAATCGATTGTACTTGACGAACCCAGCTCTACGCACCGCCACACTAGCGTGTTCTTCGTGCTTCGAGCTAGTGGTGGGCATAGCTGGAATACTTAGTATTTTCCATTTGACTATCATCCTTCTAGCGAAGTCTTCTAGTCGCACCCGCAGCTGGCTTCATTCCTTAGCAGTCATTCGTCCAGCCCTTATGTGTAGCTATGCTTGCACCGCGTCCGTCAAGGTGTTAACTCTGATTCAAGGTCTTCACGGTAAGCCTTGAACACTCTGATTGGTAGTGCGTTGGTGAACTCGCATTTCACTCTGATCCACGTTGAACCACGTTGATGAAATAGCTCGTTCAACGCTGACGCACTGATGTAACTCCATGATGCTTGTAAAGCCTAAGTCTACTTGCTCCATGCTGATGAACCGTGGTCACGCGTTGAGCCACTTGTTAATTCCACAGTTCAACAGCTCGTACTACGTTGACCTAGCAGACTTGTATGAATTAATGAATAGAAAGAATACAAACATGAAACATGAAGTTACTACAAAACAAAGTGTATAGTTCAACGTAGTTCAAACAAGAACAACGTGGTTCTATGTTGAACTAGGAAGAACTACACACTAACAGTCCAAAAATCGATATTGTAAAAAAAAAAAACAATTATTATAGAATTTGAAGTGTAACCATAATTTGTAATAAGGAAGATCAAGCGATCGGTTATAGCCACATAATCCAATAATCTATGTGTCACAATATGAAGAATACACCATTAATTATGGAAAACTATGAAGATTCAAGCAACATTTTGTTGGGCGTTCATGTCCTGATCAAGTCAACAAACACCAATTATAAAAGCTGTAATTTTTATATATTACCAAAAATATAGCACTTTCATTTAATTTATTGCAACTTTTGCCTATAAAAAACACTTTTTAAAATAAGTGTTTTAATTTAGTGTAGGAGGTAGAACCAAAAATATACTCCTATATAGTATTTTTTTTAAATGTATTAATGATTTGAAATATTTTTTCAATATTTTTATGTTTTGAATAATGTTTTTTTACATCAATTTTTTTATACGTTGCAAGTCAATGTTAAAATTTCAAAACAATATATGAATAGAAATTAAGTATTCGAATTTTTTAAATACTACCCCTACAAATTACTGTATATATTACTATTACAAAGTGTTTTAATACTTATATAATATATTTTTTTTCGTTCATTCCCTTAAATTAATTACCTATCGGAATGTTTTTTTTAGCAAACTTTGCATGTGCGCTCTTATTTCCCTTTTATTTATTGCTTACATTAATTGCTCACAAACTTTGCATGTGATGTGCACTTTACATTGACCAACACAATAACACCCCATATGTATAAATCAATTAATTAAATTGAATTTCTTGTATCACTTCTATATGAAGCTCAAAATCAAACAATCATTTATCTTAATTTTCTTTAACTCTCAAGTGTAAGTAATTAAACGAAATAATCTCTCACAAAATTAACGTATTAACCTTAATATATTAAGCTCATACGGTCATGATCAGTTTATAAACGCTCAATAATCCATACTCTATAGGTTATGAATACTTACATCATCATGCCATGTCATGTCACGTGTCAAATATATTTACATTAAATTGTAAATTTGAGGTAATTTTAAAAATAATATTTGTAGAAAAATTATGGATTTATGTAGGTAAAAATTAATTCTAATTTTTTACATAAAATTATTAAGCATAATATATTTTTTTTAATATAATCTGATAATTTAATTTATTAAAAAACAATACATATTGATCTATTGACCATAATTGTTAGTTGATACTACAAGTTGAATAATATATTCTACTTATTAGAATTTATTAACAAAAACTATGAATAATATTTTGTTTAATTAAAAAATAAGATTTTTTACGATTTTGTTATATTTTATTTATAGAATAATTTTGTTTTGCTATAAAAATGAAGAATCATATTTTAATTTACATTTCATAAAAAATCAATAAATACATGTTTGTGTATTCATCGGTAATGAGTACTCCTTCCGTGTCAGATTAATGATCACACCTTCTTTGTATATTTTGAAGGAAGTGTGACTATTGGTATGAGACAGAGGGTTTATTCTATGCTACCCTAATAGGGTAGTACCCCAATCCATATAAAATGTTACATGTGGCCACTATAAAAAACTTAACCAATGAAAAAAGTAAAAAGATAAATATAAATACACATGTAAATGTGTGTATGGCAATGGGGTAGTACCCTTATGCTAGCATAGAACTAACCGAGACAGAGATGGTATTTAGTTTGGTGAATATCAATTTTACAATTTATTTTAATAATCATTTCACAATTGATAATTTAGTTTGGTGAATATCAATTTTACAATTTATTTTAATAATCATTTCACAATTGATAATTAGTACTCATATTCATTTCACGTAATTAGTACTCTTTCCGTCCCGTGACAATAGTCACGAGTGATAGTACACGCAGATTAAAATATAGTGTTATTGATTGTTTGATTAAAAAGTTTAGGGTAAATTTTTATTTTAAAATTAATAAAGTAAATAGTTAAGGGAAATGTTTTAAAAAATAGATAAAAATGTAAAGATATATATATATATATATATATATATATATATATATATATATATATATATATAGGGACGAGAGGCTATAGCATGGGGTAAGGGCGCATGCAATCTGTATGGTCCCCCACTGTTAACAAAACCATTTTGACCTAATTATTTTCCCTTCTCCGACCGCTCTTTTTGCTCTCTTCTATACGCAAAATCACAGAGAAATAATTCTCTTCTTGAAACCGCACATGAAATCGCCGCCGGAGCTCTCATCTCTTAACTGTGTCGCAGCAGCCACCTCTTCCGCAAGCACCATCCGGAGAAACCACCTCCGCCGCAAGCATCATTGTTAGTGTAATATGCTACGCAGTGCACTGCCGCAGCGAGTCGCTAGGCAATGCGATGCAGCAGCATACTTACATATTTTTCTCTTTCTTCACATTGTGTACTGTTATGCATCATACATTTCATGTATGATCTGCTTTAGCATGTTACATGCTTGGACGATCAATCAACACGTAACGAGTATTGAAGAGTGATGCAGCCATGATGTCTTATACATGATGCATCAAGATTATATGCATGGGAATGTTTGCTGAAGACTTAAGGCACAACAGTTGCTGCAAGACCTCCTGAGGATATTGACGCAAGGTGTTGCAGCAGCAACTGAAGCTGGCCCTCTGCTAGACGTTGTAGCAGCGGTCAAACCAGAATCTCTATATTCTAGCAAGTGCCTAACAACTCGGTTTTCAAGGGATTTTGTTGAAGACTGAAGACGCACCGTTGCAGCAAGACTCGTTGAAGAGGCTGATGCAATGTTGTGCAGAAGTTGTCCTGTCTGCGCAAGGCGTTGCAGCATTGGTCAAAACAGATTTCCTAATTTATATGAGCTGCTCAACAACTCGTATTTCAAGGGAGTTTGTTGATGTTTTGGGCCTATAAATACAAGGAGTTTTCAGCACATTCCTCACCCACCTCAGAACACCTTTTCATCTTTGTGAAAAGTCTCACCCGAGCTTTTCTTCTTTGTGAAAACCAATTGGATTTTCTTTACAATATATATAACTAAATTTGACTTTTCAAAATCTCTCATAATTATGAGAGATTTCGATAGACTTCTTTACAACACGAAAACCCAAACACGAAAAATAAAAATAAAAAAATTGTTGGTCAATTAACAAGAGTTACCCAAATCACTCTATTAAAATAATCAAAATTTTATATAAAAAATTGATCTTATCATATTTTTGTTAAAATTAATTATTTATACATGATATTAATAATAAATTATTTTGTGATAGAAATAAAAATTATAAAATTAGAATAATAATGTAATTTTTTTTTTCTAAAAAAATTGAATTTTGTTATGTACAAGTATGTTTGGATCAATAATTGAAATGTATGAAAGTTTACATAAATAAATAAAAAGTATATTTTACACTTCTTTAAAATTTATGAAAATTCATGTGAATCAATAATAAGCTCGCCCAAATTTTCCTTAGAATCTGTGAATTTTCAAAATCAATAGACTTTTTAAAATGCAAAAAAAATCCTATAAAGTCTTATTCGAATACGCCCCTAAATATATAGTTCATTAATTACTCGTAATTCGTTACTACCAAATTTACTGTCACCCTATTAAACATATGTTATTTGTACAAATTTATTACTTAATCTTACTCATGCATCTTTATGGCATTACATATATAATGAACTTTTAATTTTACTCATATTAATCTATCTATAGTTATGCTAATTTAATGTAATTTATTAATGCTAATTTCTTGTATTTGATAATATTAATCTGGCAATTTATACACTATGGGAAAATGTCTCATAGACACCAGTTCATAGACACCGGACGTCTTTGGAAACGGTGTTAAAAATGTTTATAACACCGGTCGAAAAAAAATAGGAGGTTAAACTATTTTTAACACCGGATTTTGTACAAACTGGTGTTAAATGTTTCATTTCCAATTTCAATTTTCATTTATAACACCGTTTTTTCGTTGGACCGGTGTTAATAGTATTTCAATATTTTTAATAAAATTAAAAGTTTTTTTAACACCGGTCCTGTAGAAACTATATACTAGTATTTTTGTAGGAGAGAGCCACGTTCACTTATGTATTGTAAGAGCATCTCCAATCTATACCAAAAACCTATTTTGGAGTAGGGGAGATGCTTCAACCGATACCAAAATATAAACTTATTATAAGTTTTATGGTGGGACCCACATAAAAAATACTTAGATTTACGTTACTTAAACTCAAACAAAACACTATTTATTATTTATAAAATAATCTTTTTATTTTACAAATTAATAAAAAAGAGCTATTAACCTTTTATTTTAATTTTTATTTAATATATTTTGTAAAGTAATTTTTTTAATAATCATATCATTAATAATTAAAATAAAATTTTATTTTAAAAATAAAAATAAATATTTATAATTAAATATTAAATATTTATGTTTGCGCAATTTTATTATATTTAATAAATATTTTATTTTTGTATCTTTTATATTTTTTATTTTTTAAATTTTAAATTGAAAATAATATTTATTAGATTTTTTAAATTTAATGTTAAAAGTTATGGGGTTAAATTATAAATTTGTAAAAATATTAGTTATTTATAAAAATAGTATAAAAAATTGTATAAGAAGAATAATTTGAGAATATCCTTTTAAGTTTAAGTATTGGAATCTAGTTGGAGCCAAATAACTGTAAACTTAAACCTAAACTTATTTTTAAGTTTAAGTTTTTGTGTTCGGTTGGAGATTACCTAAGTATATAGTAAATTAGTAATCTAATTTATTAAGTCCTACATTATCTTTAACACTTAGTAAATTAGTAATCTAATTAAAGTCCTACATTATCTTTAAGAAAAAAAACCCGTACAATCTCTTCTTCATCTTCTTCCTATTGCCGGTAAAGCGTACAGCCCAAAGAAGCAAATCAAAATCATACTCGCCTTCTTCATCTTCTTACTTATATTTATTTCTGATTTATTTTTTCGTTCTTCTCTATTATTCTCGCTGAAAATATGGTTTTGTCGGTATGCGATTCCTCAGATCCCTCTTCCCGATTTCTCAGGTGAGTTTTTCTTTTCGTTTTCTTTCTTCTCTCTTCGCTTTTGTTCTCGCTCTGACCCTCCCATTCCACTCTCTCAAGCAATCTCAACAAAAAACTGTGGGGATTTTTTTCCGGAGTTGTTTTAGGTTTTATCGTCCGCGATCATTCTCAGATATGTCTGCATTTCATGTTCAATTGATTTCGATTCAGGTACAGAATGCGTCGATTAGGTTTATTGTTCAACCCCTTTGATATATTCATGCTGTTTATGATTGGATTTCGTTTTTTTGGGGATGAGTCTGGGATCGACGGTGTTATAATTTGAGGGATTTGATTGAGTTTTTATTATTTGATTGCATTTTTTATGTTATGAAATTGTGTGGATTCGTGAATTTTGAGGTTATCAATCTATAATTTGAGGGATTTTATTGAGTTTTTGATTATTTGATTGCATTTTTTATGCTATGAAATTGCGTGGATTCGTGGATTTTGAGGTTATCAATCTCTGTTGATTTTGTTTTTCTTTCTTTTTCTGTGTGTAAAAAGTAGGTCTTGTAAGTTGGCTCCTCAGAAGATATCGATGCGCCACGTAGGTGGCCAGATGCATCAGAGTGCTGGCCCAGCGGGTCGGGTGGAGACGCGGGCGATGCTGCCTTCGCCCAGTGGCTCCAGTCTGCCAGATTGCAGCATTTGGGCTCTTCCTAATCTATTAATGCAGGTATTTATTACGATGCCTTTTATGAATTTATGGTTTTTGCATACAAATTATCTATACTTATATTGAAAGATGGTTTTTTGAAAAGAGAGCGCCACATCTCCCTTAAAATTCCTTACAAAAGCACCACGTCTGCTGAATTTCTTATGCGTAGTTAAAAATTTTGACTATAAAGAGCTGAATATAGGAAGTATTTTACTGTAAAGAATTCGGGTTTAAGTGACAAATACATAAGCACAGTGCAACAAGGAAGATTATCTGTTTGCTACAAGAGCTCCATTAAAAATACTTCTCTATAATTTCACAATTATCCTATTCTTAAAGCTGTTCAAATTGATTTCTTTAATGGAGATGGTTTTGTTCTATTTCTTCTGATTCTTCATTTACTTTGGAATTCATGACTATTTGTTTCTTGGTTTTGATGGGTGTCTACCCACATATACTTCCTTTGTATTCATTTTGAAGTTTTGGCTTGAGATGGATAAACCTGCTTATTTATTGAGACGGTACTTTTTTTACAATTTTCATGATCGCTTGAGCACTCGACCTTTCCTTGGACTCATTGAAAAGAAATGATTTTCTTTTCAGGTTCCAGTCTCTTTTTTTGTGAAATCTTGTTGCTGCAATGTGAATTATATATTGTTACAAAAACGTGGGAAAGAGAATCACACTTGCCTTTTAATTTGCAGTTGCTTTATGCTGCTTAACAGAGCCACAAGCATGCATGGAATATGTTATGGTCATATGAATTATAATAGTCAATTTTAAGTACCTGCAAGGTCTTTGTTCCCTTTCATTGAAACACATATAACTCTTTGCAGGTGACATTAAATGTGAGAATGTGCATGGAACATGCTGATTACGCTTCTTATTAGTGTTTTTTTTGTTGTTTTAGCGTTTCGCCTTCGGAGTTTCTATACAAAAAAAATCTTGCAAGAGCAGCGTAAGCACCAGACCATTACTTACAAGCATTCATTTTTGATGATTTTTTTCATTTTTTTCGTTTCTCGGGTGAATTTAGGGTTCTTTTTTGCGATTCCTCATCCCTCCTTTCCAATTACTCAGGTGAGTTTATCTTTCCGTATTATTCTCGGGTGAAGAAGCACCGGAGAACCTATTTGAAAAGCATTAGATTTCCAAATCTAACCTGATTTAGCAAAAGCACAAAGTTCTGCATATGAAGAAAGAGCTTAAGACAAAAATCAAGTCTATAAAGCATATAATGAAGTCTTCTTCTGCCTGGGATTTCAAAGATGAACTTAAAGCAAGGAAAAGAGTGCTCAGGAAGCAAGGAAAAGAGTGCTCAGGAGAAAAAGGAGAACAAAAGGTTGATGATGCTCTAAGTTTATGGAATATTGTTGGACGCATTCTAACGCTCGCCCGAAAGCCTTATTCCGGAGTTCGGGATCAAATCAGATTCGGAATCGGAATCCACTTATTAAGACAGACGACCGAGAAAGAAAGGCTCCGCGTTCTCCAAGTGGTTGATCTTAGCTTAGCGTGCTAGCCGCTGCTTCATTTCGTATAGTGATAACGCTTTCTCTTATAGGGGTCTAATTGAGAAGTATGATATTTCTATTCGAGATCGTGTGCGAAGAGAATATTTGACTAAAGGACCTTGTCAACTAATTGGGCATATATATCCGAAGAAAAAATATGGCATTCAAGAACGAAGTTTTCAAGATGTTTGGTACAAACGGTTTTCATGGCTCGAGTATAGCGTCTCAAAAGATGCAGACTTTTGTTTTTGGTGTTATTTGTTTAAGAATCCTGATAAAAGCGGTCGATACGGACAAGGCGCGTTCATAAAAATGGGGTGTAATAATTGGAAAAAAGCATTGGAGAAATTCAATTATCATGTCGGCGCAGCAAATAGTTGTCACATTTAATATTGTTGTCAAGAATCTAAGTTTATGGAAAATAGTTGTCACATTTAATATTGTTGTCAAGAATCTAAGTTTATGGAATATTGTTGTTTTACAATTGTAAGGTTTGGAGACTTGATTATTTTGAATATTGTATTTGGATATCAGGAATTTAATATAATTTTAATTATTTGAAATTTATAAAATTATATTTTTTTTATTTTAATTATTATCAAAGACATCAGTCATATATGAAAAAAACCTGGTGTTATTACTTTTCACACCGGTTGATTTTTCTAGTTTCAATGAAACTGTCCGGTGTCTTTAATAATATAGACACTGTGCAAATCACAAAACCCGGTGTTATAAATTATTTTTAACACCGGTCATTGACTGATGTTAAAACATAGCTAATCTTTAACACCACACACAATAACACCAGACAATTTTTTTTAACACCGGTCAATGCCCGGTGTCTATGAGACATTTTCCCATAGTGATACCGTGTCCCTAAGAGTACTATTCTAATTGTACACCCATGAGTATTTAATAAATATTCATTAGGTATGTTAATATATTCATTGCTATGCTAATTTAATGTTTATAATAATTGTTTTTTAAATGAAGATTTCTTAATTATTAAATGATGATTTTTATATTTTAAATGGTGAGAACACTATTTATATTGTACTTCCGGAGTATGATATAAGTATTGAATTAATCTACTATAATTATGCTAATTTAATATAATTTATTAATGCTAATTTCTTGTATTTGATAAAAAAAATGGAAATTTGAATAAGGTTAATAATTTTAAGATAATTATTTCATCATTTTAATTACGAGAAACTTTTATACGTATATAATTATTATTTTTTTTAAACAAAAAGAAACAACGCTTTATTTATAAATTATAAATTCATCAAACTTATTATTTGAATTAAATATACTTCATTTAATGATACATAACACCTTAAACCTAGCATTAAATCAAGCATGCATGTTTAATAAAGATACCTAATTAATTAAGTAGTAAACAATGTGCATTTTTCTATAAACAGAACGAATCCTATGTTCTATCAGTATATATAGTTTACACAACCCATTGCGAGTTGTAAGAATGTCCACCTCCATCTTCATTTTCATTTCAATTTTGGTGGTTTTGACTACCAACGAAGCCTCCCAATTGCAATCTTCCTCCCAATTGCAATCTTCGTGCTCTTGGTATCCTTTGACGTCGAACGAACTCGAGAGTTCGATGAAATATCTAGCCAACTATGTATTGTTGGACCAGGGAGAATCAACCAGTGTTGAGTTCGGTCTTATAAAAATATATGATGGAAAATATAAAGAGTGCGATAATGGCACAACTTACGAGTTGAAATTATCCGCAAAGAATATCCACAACGAGGAGCCTATCAAGACCTATCTGGCTAGTAGTCGGGTCATAATTGAAAGGGATTTAATAGATGTTTTTTCATTTTAAGAAATTGGTGATCAAGTGTATAATTCTTTAGGGGTGGCAATAGTACAACATTCCATTCCAACCAATTCATGTACCTACCGTATCAATTATATTGGTATACCGTCAAGTTGGTACACGATAAAATGATACAGTATACCGTACCAATATTTAAAATATGGTTGATATGTGGTATATATTTTATTTGTACCATGGTATATGGTACATATCAACTTATACAAAAAAATATTAATACATATATTTTTTATTTTTTATTTATGTTATTTCATCAAATTAAATGATATTCAACCAAATAAATGGAATAATAAATTGATAAATATTTTTGATTAAATTATTAATTATGTTTTATAACATTTGATTAATTATTTTATATTTAATCTTGGTATAGACTATTAAATACACACATATATATATATATATATATATATATATATATATATATATATATATATATATATATATATATATATATATATATATATATATATAATAAAATTAAGATAAAATTACTCTTTTAGTAATATAAAAACTTATGAATTTTTATAAATAAGTAAAAATATATAAAAAAAAAGGTAATATTAGGGTATGGGGCAGATTGGATTTTAATATTATTTCCAACACTAATTGTTTTTCACCTCATTTGTAGGGGTTATATATTTTTTAATTGTTTGTTTATTAGGGTATTTGTATTTTTTAAATACTAAGTAGGGGCATTTTTTAAAATGTATAAAGTCATAAATATCCCTACAATAATATTACGGTAATATATATTAATTTATTTTAATATTCATTATTATTAAATACGCTACTAATATATATTTATATATTTGCGCTAAATATATTTGGTAAAATATATTTTCGTAAACATGAGATTACATTAATATCAAAATATATTACGCAAACAAAATATATTTGCATTATATATTTATAATTATATATAAATATAATTATATATTTTGTATGAGCAAAGAGATGCGTGTTTTATTGAGATGCGTATGTGGAACATTCTTTGTGTAATGTTTTTACATATTTTTTGCATCTATAATAGATTTTAGTTTAGTTTGTAAATATCTATAATAGATTTATGATTTACGTATGTGATTTTATGAATTCTTTGATATCTATGATAGATTTCAATTTTTTTTCATATCTATGATAGATATATCAATATTATTATACGAATTATTTATGACAAATTTTTGAATTCAAGTGATTTTATATCTATGATAGAAGTGTTGATTTTATATCAATGAGCTGAAGATGAAAGATTTTGGAATGTCTTTGACGAAACTTGATGTGTGTAGTCAAAAACGAACTATTGAACGTAGGATAGTTTAGATTTTTGCGTAATTTTATATATCAATTAATTTTGATTTTATATCAATGAGCGAAAGATTTTTGAATGTATTTGACGAAACTTCAATATATGTGTAGTCGAATGAGGAACTATTGAATGTATGATAATAGTTTAGATTTTTTGCGTAATTTTATATATCAATTAATTTCTTAATTTTTTTTAATGAAAAAAGATAAAATGGGCAGAGTGCCCTGTATAATACTAAGAGAAAAAATTAGGTACTATAAATAATAATCATCTTAGAAGTGCCCTCGTTCGTGATTACCCCTAAAAAAAATCTTTTGAAAATTTATCTTTATAATTTTAATAATTTATTTGTAAAATAATTTACTATATTACGTATTTTTAACATTAATATTTTTTTTTGTTTTTTTAATCATTTTTTGAGAATATATTATTACTTGATAGTATTTTCAAAATTTGTCTCTTTGGATTTCCACACATATTTTGCACTTTTTATTTGATAATTGATTTAAAAGTAATAAATTTTTATTTTTATCTATCGTTATTTAAAATTTGCCATTAAAATTTGTAAGTAAAAAATAAGTTGGTATAACCTTAATACCAACCGTTGTTATTAAAATTTGAAAGTAAAAAATAAGTTGGTATAACCTTGATACCAACTGTACCAACCGAGTACTTACCGTTCCAACTAGGTGGTATACCAACATAATTAGTTGATAGAAACCGAAAATTTTTCATACCTATTATATATTGGTTGGTACATAGTATTTCGAAAACAAAGTTGGTATACCTATCAATCCACCCCTATCATTCTTACGCATAAAACAAAAGAAATTCATTACAAATCAAATCACAAAATTATTAAGAAGACGTGTACTTTAAAAATAAAAAGATTTAATAATTTGCCATAGACCCAAACACAACAAAGTACACTATATAGTGTACTTTGAGAAATATTAATAATGCAATATAATAATTTGAATAATAATCTCACTTGTACAAGAAATCATACTTTTAATGACAATTTCTTTTCCACGACATTAATTTAATCACAAATTATTACTTAAAAGTGACAAATTCAATTTTTGTCACTTAATTACCGATTTCATGATAAAGAAATTAATTTTCACCAAAAATATTGTTTAAGGGAAATATTAGTGCTCCATTTGTGAAACCCAAATAGTCGTTTGAAAAAATCATATGTGACAGTTTTTGTTGTTAATATATACTATACACAAAGAATATTATTTTCTCACCAAACAACACATTTTATGAAGACGAAATATATAAAATAAGACGAAATAATATTCTAATTGTGACAAAAAGACGCTTTTAAAATTTCATAAATTTTAATTGATGATACAGTATAAGGATTGGCGAATGTTTAATTTGCCACCGTGTCATACGATGCAATCTCCATTCGATGCAATTAAGATCCTTAGAGAGGAAGTACGGAGTAAATGCAAGCGACAAAGCTATTGCAATATTATCGACATATCGTACTCTATAATTTACTAATAGTACTAAAGTAATAACAAAGCTAATTAACAACAACACGTACACAAAACGGTTGGAATGGTGTCCTTCATCCCATGTGTGTTGTACCGAATAAAGCTATGCAGTGCGTCCTGTGTAGGTGGATCGATTGAGTGACGTTAAGTGTCGAGTCGAGAATGCGAACTTAATAGTCGATAATCAAGCCAAATGAGTCACACGACCTTATTGATCATGTATACTTGGAGTATATAAACCTTGATTGGGAATCGAGGTTGAACGACGGAAGAAACGAAGAAGAAAAACGAGTCGAACATCATTTTGTACTTGATGTTGGCCGACACCCATTTTGTACATGGGTGGTGTCGGTCGACAGTGTGAACACAATGAGATTGTGCAATTTGCAATGGGTGTCGGCCGACACCCAATTTGCACTACAATGGTGTCGGGCGACATTCTGTGTATTTCAGCATAAGTCGGCCGCGAAAATTCCTGTTCTTAATCTGTTTCAACCCTAAACTCTCTCATACCTCCTCCTATATAAAGATGACATTATATCCACGATTTTGGGGGCTATTCTACACGAAATATATTATTTCACAAGCACCAAAATACGAGAGAGACGAGAGAATCGAGTGGGACTCGATACAAGTCAAGGGTTAGTCGTTCGTTGATCAAGGAGGGTTCGTGCAACGAATTGAGGCCGAGTACGTTCGCGGCTATCCATCTACGCGTGAGCTATCTACATACAAGAATTATAAGGTACATAATTCTTTACTAACTTAATTAATTGTTCTTACTACGTACTTGTGCACTAGATCCATGATTAGGGTTTTACGTGTTTATGCATGATTTCTTCTTCCGCACTTTTTCATGCTTGTAAAATACGTAAATCCATCTATGGATGAGATTCATACAAAACCCAACAGTGGTATCAGATCCTTTGGTCGTGCGTTTGCGTATGCGCGTAGAACAATTGCCTATAAAAATTGTTTTAATTTTTATTTGTGAATTTTTCCGTGGACTATTTTTTGGAAAAATAGTGTTTAATTGTATGTTAATTTAATTGGATTATTTTTTCATAAATCAAGTGTCCATGAATTTTTTTTTGATTTATTCATGTAATTTTTATGGAATATTTTTTGCAAAAATAGTACTTGATTTGATGTTAAAAATTTATTCGATTATTTTTGTATGCATAAATCAAATCCCCATGATGTGAAATTCGGAATTGATAAATTTATTTGAAATATTATTTGTCAATTTAACTTTCAATCATGATTAATAAAGAATTTAGAATTCTTGTATTTTTCATTAATTTCATGTTTTATCAAATTTTCAAAACAATGCCTAATTTGTATTTCAAATATTAATTTCAAGCCGATCTATTTCTCACCTCGTGGAGTGGAAATGAGACCAGAGTGCTTAAATTAGTCGATGACGCAAATTAGAGACTTTCGAACCATGGGATGGTATGATCTTTTGGTTGGCTCCCCCATGTCACATGGGAGATATGGCGCAATTGCATGACAAATCGCTGGTTAGAAACCTAGAGTTTTCACTTACGATTTGTCGCGTTTTGATTATTGGGATAATTATGAACGGGGATACAAATAGAAATCGATTATTGGGAATAATCGAACAATTAAAATCTGATTTTATTTAGAATAAAATTAATAGGCATATTTGAGTTATATGTTGCATCTTGCTTGCTATGAATTCATAATTCTTGTTGCTTGCTAGATATAAGTCCAATGACCGATAGTCATTGGGTGTATGCCCTGCATTTTTCGTACTCTATGGCCTTAGAGTTTTATATGGACTGCGTGCTATCAAATATTTTGTAATAGTATAGATTTATTTTGTGCTATGGCATGCGTGCCATTTTTACAATGTAAGCTGTGGTGGGATCCACAATTGAGCCTTACAAGAGACAAAGATTTGAAGATACGTTTACACGAGTGAGACTCGCCCAAGACGAAATCGAGTGGGACTCGAGAAGACGCAAAGCCATAATCGAGCGGGGCTCGAGATGAAGAAGACGAAGACGAGAGTGGGACTCAAAATTACAAGTACCTCGAGGAGGATACCAATTTGTAATTTATCGTTTTCGTAGTATAGGACTTAGGTGTCATTGGAGTGCGTTTATGTGTTGTGGTAGTATGCATGCTTTAGGTTTTATTTTGCGTTTAATATCTTGTTCAATCGATTAAAACGTAACCTGCATGCTATGTCTCATAAAATGAGTTATCGCCTTGTCCAAAAAGGCACACCCCCTAAAGCTCTCGATCATCAATTAGTAGGTTCCGCCTCCGCGGGGTGCTATATTTTTGATCTTGAGATAAGGTGAGGGTAGAGGAACAACGAGGCCTCTACAACGTGTTTTTGGTTTCTCATCGACGAACCCACTGCAGGCGTGGTAGTCGAGGCGAGGAGATAAGAATAGAATTCTTATCGACCGAGAGTGTTATTGTCGATAGTGGTACTATTGAAATAACATTGACAATGAGATTGTCTACCTATCTTGGATTTTTTGAGTGTCAGCTCTCCTTGGCTCGAAAAATTGCGAGATGAGGATCTTGGAATTGTTTTGTCCTAGAGACACCAATGTTAGACATTGGAGGACAAAATAGAAAACCAAATAAGTGTTCGAGGAACGACTTGTTGTCAAACTTTTGAATGTTTACTGAATACTTGCTTATTTCTTTCTCTAGTTAATATATCTCATCTAAACTCTATCACCCAAGTTATTATGCGTTCAATCCTTGAGAAGGAAATCCTTGAGAAGGAAAAACTGAACGGTACTAACTTTCTCGATTGGCATCGAAACATGAGATTGGATCTCAAATTTGAAAAACGAGAGAATGCTAATGAAAATCCAATTCCTGTGCTTTCCGAAACGAATATCGTTCTGCACTCGTTGCATGATGGTTATGACTCCTTGAGGACGAACTATCATGTGAACGGAGTACATAGATCGTTTATGGATCTACATAGTCATTTGGAGACTGTAGAGCCTACGATCAAGAACAACTCTGGGAGAGATGTTCTTATAATAAAGGAATGTGGAATTTCTAAAAGGAAGAACAAATCCAAGTCCATTGGCAAGGGTAAAGTTGTTGCTGCACCTAAGGCCAAAGACAAGAAGACTTCGGTGGGACCAAAGTGCTTCTATTGCGATGGCGTGGGCCATTTCAAAAGGGATTGTTCTAAATACAAGGAAGATATGAAGAATGGGGTTTCCCTTTCATCTTCAAGTATCTATGTTGTAGATATACACCTTTCTCACACTACTTCATAGGTATTAGATACTGGTTGTGGGACTCACATTGTTAGATGTGTGGAGGGCCTACAAAGAAGTAAGAAGTTAGAGAAATGTGAAGTCCATCTACGTGTGGGGAATGGAGCGAGGGTCGCAACATTAGCCGTAGGGACTTAATGTTTATCTTTTCCCTCGGGGCTCGTACTAGAACTTAATAATGTTTATTTTGTTCATAGTATTACCATGAATATTATTTCCATTTCTGCATTGGATGCTGAATGATTTAATTTTACAATTATTAGCGGAATTTTTTCGTTGTTTAATCGTAATGTATTCTATGGTATGACACATCTAGAACGGGGCTTATACGTGCTCGATTTAGATAAACAAATCTACAACATAAATACCAAACGAGCTAAATCAAACGAGATTAACGAAACGTACCTCTGGCTCTGTCGTTTGGGCCATATAAACAACAAGCGTGTTGAGAAACTCCTCAAGGAGGGTGTTATAAAATCATTTGATTTGGAATCATTTGATACATGCGATATGTCTATTAGGAAAAATGACGAAATCACCACTTCTGGGAACTGGTGAGGGAGCTAGTGATCTATTGGGCCTACTACACACTGATGTGTGTGGACCAATGAGTTCACCAGCACGAGGTGGTTACGTGAAAATCAACTTGACAAGACGATAAAAGTTCTTCGATCGAATCGAGGAGGCGAATATCTGAGTCAAGAGTTTGACGATCATCTAGTAAAGTGTGGGATTAGATCTCAACTTACACCTCCCGGAACTCCTCAGTTGAATGGAGTTTTTGAGATAAGAAATTGAATTTTGTTGGACATGATTCGATCTATGATGAGCTCAGCAAAACTTCCTATATCCCTTTGGGGACATGCACTCTCTACTGCTGCTCTAATACTGAATAAGACGCCGTCAAAGGCTATGGATAATACACCATATGCGATATGGAGCGGGAGGGTCCCGAATTTGTCTTATCTGAAGATTTGGGGTTGCGAAGCCTACGTCAAGAGATATATCTCTAGTAAGCTTGAACCCAAATCTGACAAGGTTTTCTTTGTGGGTTAACCAAAACCAAAAGAAACCCGAGGCTATTATTTCTACAATCAATCGGAGAACAAAGCTTTTGTTGCTCGCGATGGTATCTTTCTGGAAAAGTTATTCCATTCTAAGAAAGATAGTGGGAGTAAGGTTGTTCTGGACGAGGTCCATGATGAACAACCAGTTACCGAGGAAACAAACGACGAGGTCGTAGAATCTTTCCCACCCTTGGAGGCGCTAACTGTTCCTCGTAGGTCACATAGGAGGTTCTTCTCTTAGAGAGTAATGAACCATCGACCTATAGTCAAGCCATGACAAGTCTGGATTCCGAGAAATGGCTGAGAGCCATGAAATCCGAAATGGACTCCAAGTCCGTTAGGATACTTCATGCCATTGCCACTCATTGATTATGAGATTTGGAAAATGGATGTTAAAACCGTCTTCTTGAACGGAGTTCTTGAAGAGGATGTGTATATGACACAACCTGAGGGTTTTATCGATCCAACAAAGGTTAAGAAGGTATGTAAGCTTAGGAGGTCCATTTATGGACTTAAGCAAGCATCTCGGAGTTATCTGCGTTTCAACGAAGCCGTAAAGGAATTCGGCTTTAAACGAAACCCAGAGGAATCTTGTTTATACAAGAAGGTCAGTGGGAGCGCAATCGTTTTCTTGTGTTGTATGTCGAGACATACTCCTTATAGGAAATGACATTCCGAAGTTGTACTCTATGCTGGAGTGGCTTGGAAAGTGTTTCTCTTTTAAGGATCTGGGAGAAGCACAATACATGACACATGACAAGTCTCTTAGCAAGACTCAGTGTCCGCAAGGAGATGATGAGCAAAAGAGGATGTATAATGTTCCTTATGCTTCGGCAATAGGATCGATTATGTATGCCATGATATGTATGAGGCCAGACTTATCGTATGCTTTGAGCATGACGAGTCGTTTTAAATCAAACTAGGGTGAGGCGCATGGGATGTGGCCAGAAACGTTCTCAAGTTCCTTAAGGGGACTAAGGAGAATTATCTTGTCTCTGGGGGACAAAAAAAGTTAGAAATGACGAGATATACGGATGCGAGTTTTCAGACTGATAAAGACTATTTCCGATCTCTATATGGATATGTCTTTTGTCTGAATAAGATCTGCTTTTTGTTGGAAGGGTTCCAAGCAAATCACTATCGCTGACTCAACTACAGAGTCTGAGTACATTGCGACCTCGGAGGCTGCAAAGGAATGTGTATGGATGAAAAAGTTCCTCGAGGAGCTTGGTGTCATCTCCAGTGCTGCCAAATCTTTAGTTCTCTATTGTGATAATAGTAGAGCTATAGCCTAGGCACAAGAGCCGAGGGATCACCATAAATCCAAACATGTGCTCAGAAAGTTTCAGATTCTTCGCGAGATCATGGAGAGAGGTGATATTGAAATTTGCAAAGTAGCAACCTTGGATAACGTTGCTGACCCATTATTCAAACCTCTCCCGCAGTCAAAGCACGAGGCTTTAAGTACTGCGATAGGAATTAAACGTCTTAGAGACTAAATTCTTATGTTGTAATTTATTTACAAACGGAGATTGTAAAGTAAACATTCAAGGTTGATTGAAAAATCAACTTATTCATATTTTCATGGTTTGGATTATATGAACTGTTCAACGTAGATTTTAAATTTTATCTGAGTTATGTGATAATGTCACATAATGAGGCTCAGTGATTGAACAAAAATTAAAATCAACTTAAGTCCCTAATCTAGATCACCGTGTACGAACACACACAATAGATCTATATAAAGATTTAGATTGCATGTTTTACTATAGCGCCACCTCATGCGCTAGACGTGGGACGTCGAGTACAATTGTATAGACAACAGCTGGGAGCTGGGTGTCGGACGTGACTTCTTGGAATTCGATATCCCGGGCTATTAAAATTTGCGGAAACAATAACCCGATCAAAAACCCGTCGCCGGAGATCACATGAACACCACCGCACGCGCCGGAGCCCGACCGTGGAGACCACGCACCCGAAGGCGCGCGATCGCCCCAGCCGAACCCCCGCATGGGCGAGGTTCGCGATTGCATGGATCGATCGCTATACGCGATCGGTTGGGGCTGCTCCGGCAGCCCCCAACAGCAAGTCCGGCGACTTGCTGCTCGCCGTGGAGGGGCGGCTCGATGACGAGCCGCTGCGGGCGCACCAACCGCCCGCCCGGCGATCGCGCACTAGGCGTCGATCGCCCCCTCGACTGAAGCCGAGGGCTCCCCATGCACGCCGAAACCCTAGGTGGGTCGAACGCCGCGATGCCGTGGTGTTCGACCACCATCGCCGGTTGATCCTCCTTCGGGGTTTCGTATCTCGGATCTTGGTTCTACGATATTTACGATAATTATCGAATAAAATCATCAAGGGTGTTTACGATTTTATACCTTCGATTCGTTGTTCGGAGAAACGAGATCAATCGATGACCTTAGAATCTTCCCACGTATTCCTTGCACTTGTTCGAACGTCGGGTGGGCGACGATCTTCCGAACTCTATGGATCTCCTTCACGAACTCTCTAGAATATCAAGTATGATAATCTTGTCTTGTAAAATTGTGAAGACCATATAGTGCTTTTATAGGCTAAGTAGGGGATCTAAATGAGGTGAAATAATGGGCTTATAATATTAATGATTAAATTGAGCCCAAGCCCAAATCTATTAATCCCATTAATATTAATTAATTTTATTTTCCACTATATAAAATTAATTGCACTCCCAATATTAAACCATATTATATCAAATAATATTATCTCCGATATTATTATTTATTCCGTGTATTTAAGATTTAAATATCCATGAATAAAATTTATTTATTGCTTAATAAATTTATTCATCTCTTATATCCGAGAATAGTACAATTCAACTTTATTATTATGCGGGAACAAATCCACTCGCGAGGTTTACATAATAATTCCTTATGAGCTCATCTCGGGGATATTATCAACCCTTATCGGGATACACTTTCCCGTCAAGAATTCACGGCATGTCATATATAAAATATAGTGACCCAACATTACTGGTAATTGACCAGATATTCTAATCGGACAATTCCTTTGGAAAATCAAAGTCACTTGTATTAAATATACACACCCGCAATAGTATCGGGGATTAAGAATAAAATACTCTAAGATTTAAATCAATTATAAAAGGCAATCCTAATTGATAAATTTCAAGCGATCCGCCGAATACACCAAGTGTACAAGTATGATAAAATAATCAAGACCAATTATTTTCTCTCTCATACAACGACTATACCGATGGATTGGTCCGTGTCCATCTAGGTCGTGAGCAACTGTTCGATTAAATACGAGTAACCGATAGTATGATCTTCCGTGTGACGACGCACACCATACTAACTACAACGTATATAATCCAGGACTATAATTTGCATATATTTAATTAACAATAATTAAAAGCAAATGAATGTTTATTTATTAATAGATAGATGACAGTGTACAAGGAGTTCAGAACACTTAAATCTATACATTAAGTATACCACTCCAACAATCTCCCACTTATACTAAGGTCTAGTCTTATCTTCCAAACTTCTGACTGCCAAACCCTTCAGGTGCTTGTAATATACTTCCTTAGGAAGTATCTTTGTGAAGGGGTCAGCTAGGTTGTCTTCTGAAGCTATCTTGGTGACTACAGCATCGCCTCTCTTGACGATGTCTCGAATCAGGTGGTACTTGCGCTCTATGTGTTTCGTAGCACTATGGGGCCGTGGTTCCTTACTGTTTGCCACTGTACCGCTATTGTCATAATAAATTGTCATAGCTCTGGGCAAACTCGGAATCACATCTAAGTCCTGGAGGAAATTAAGGAACCACACTGATTCTTTCGCTGCCTCTGAGGCTGCTACATATTCAGCTTCCATGGTAGAGTCCGAAATGCACTTTTGCTTAACACTCTTCCATGATATGGCTCCACCTCCAAAAGTGTACACATAGCCTGATGTCGACTTACGCCGGTCCTTATCTGCATGGAAATTCAAATCTGTGTAACCCAAAGGAATCAGATTGTTTGCTCCGTATCTCAGAACATAATCCTTAGTATTTCGCAAATACTTGAAAATGCTCTTTACGGCAGTCCAATGAGCCTTTCCAAGATTACTCTGAAATCTTGCCACTATGCCAACGGCATAACAGATATCAGGTCTCGTGCATAACATTGCATGCATCAAGCTTCCCACAGCCGAAGCGTAGGGAACCGCTTTCATGTTATCTTTCTCCTTTTGTGTCCGAGGACACATCTCTTTAGATAGATAAGTTCCTTTGCTGAAGGGTAACTCACCCTTCTTGGAATCTTGCATGTTAAAGCGAGCCAGAATCGTGTCTATGTAAGATTGCTGGTAAAGGTACAATGTTCTATTCCGGCGATCCCTTATAACTTTGATCCCTAGAACATGTCCAACCTCTCCTAAATCTTTCATATCGAATTGTCTAGACAACCATCCCTTTATGTCTGACAACATCTTCACACTGTTGCCAATGAGAAGGATGTCGTCTACATAAAGCACGAGGAACACCACCTTCTTCCCATCATGTTTCCAATACACACACGATTCGTCCATGCTTTGAATGAATTCAAAATATTGGACTACTTCATCAAACCGTTGGTTCCACGATCTCGAGGCTTGTTTCAATCCATAAATGGATCGATTAAGCTTGCACACTAGATGATCTCGCCCCTTAGCAATGAATCCTTATGGTTGTTTCATATAAATCGTCTCGTCAAGACTTCCATTTAGGAAAGCTGTCTTGACATCCATTTGCCACACCTCATAGTCCATATGAGCTGCTATGGATAAGAGAATCCGGATTGACTTTATCTTGGCTACCGACGAGAAGGTCTCCTCATAATCGATTCCCTCTTTCTGAGTATATCCTTTCGCAACAAGCCGAGCTTTAAAAGTTTCAACCTTTCCGCCAGATCCTCTCTTTCTCTTGTAGACCCTTTTACACCCAATTGGCTTTACGCCGTTTGGTGGTTCTACAAGATCCCATGATGGAGTAGTATACTTAATGTCTAGATTTGAGTATTCTGAACTCTATGTACACTTTCATTTACCTATTTATAATGAACATTCATTTGCTTTTAATAAATTGTTAATTAAATATATGCAAATTATAGTCCTGGATTTTATACGTTGTAGTTAGTATGGTGTGCATGGGCGCACAGAAGATCATACTATCGGTTACTCGTATTTAATCGAACAGTTGCTCACGACCTAGATGGACACGGACCAATCCATCGGTATAGTCGTTGTGTGAGAGAGAAAATAATTTATCTTAATTATTTTATCACACTTGTACACTTGGTGTATTGAGCGGATCGCTTGAGACTTATCAATTAGGATTGCTCTGTGATAATTGATTTAAGTCTCGGAGTATTTTATTCTTAATCCCTGAAACAATTGCGGGTGTGTATATTTAATATAAGTGACTTTGATTTTCCAAAGGAATTAACCGATTTAATTATTGGGTTAATTACCGGTTAAGTTGGGTCACTATATTTTATATATGGCATGCCGTGAATTCTTGAAGGGACAGTGTATCCCGGAAGGGTTGATAATATCCCCGAGATGAGCTCATAAGGATTTATTATGTAAACCTCGCGAGTGGATTTGTTCCCGCATAATAAATAAGGTTGAGTGGTACTATTCTCGAATATAAGAAATGAATAAATTTATTAAGCAATAAATAAATTTTATTCATGGATATTTAAATCTTAAATACACGGAATAAATAATACTAACCGGAGAAATATTATTTGATATAATATGGATAAATATTGGGAGTGCAATTTTATTTATATAGTGGAAAATAAATAAAATTAATATTGATAAGGATTAATGGATTTGGGTTGGACCCAATTTAATCTTCAATATTAGAAGCCCAATATTTAATCTCCTTTTGATCCCCTACGTAGCCTATAAAAGCACTACATGGTCTTCACAATTCATTAACCTAAGATATGCCAATCATAAAGTCTTGAAGAGTGAAGAAGATCCATAGGAGTTCGATAGATCGTCGCCCACCCGACGTTCGAACGGAGTGCAAAGAATACGTGGGAAGATCCCGAGGTCATCTAGATTTCGTTTCTCCGAACAACGAATCGAAGGTAAAAATCTAAACGCGCTTTATGATTTTAATTTGATTCGATTATTGAGAATACCGTAGGACGAAGATCCGAGATCGAAGCCCGGACTAGAGGACGAACGCGTGGTGGCGATCTAGGATCGCCGGACCACGGCGATCGACCCTAGGGTTTTGGCGGGGCGTGGAGGGCGAACCCTCGGCTGGGCCGAGGGTGAGCGATCGATCGTTGGGCACGGGCTGGTGCCGTGCCCTACCCCGCCGTGAAGGCGGGGGCCTCCTGGTGGCGGCGAGTCGCCGGACTCGCCGCGGGGGCTGCTGGGCAGCCCCACCCCGATCGATCGCCCGTGCGCGATCGATCCTTAATCGCGCAAGCGCGCATCTGTGGGGGTGCGGCTGGGGCGTGCGCGGCCTTCGGGCCTCGCTGTGCGCTTCGGTCGTATCCCGGCATGGTTGTCGTGTTCGTGTGATCTCCGGCGAAGGGTTCGTTCGGGTTATTGGTTTCCGCAAATTTAAAATAACCCGGGATATCGAATCCCAACAATTGGTATCAGAGCGTGGTTTACGTTCGCGGTATTTTCGATAAAATATTGTTCTACCTTGCAGGGTTCCGACTATTATGGCTTGATTAATTATTTGTTTAATTTATTTTGTCATGATTGTTGGTTTTATTAAACTCTCGGACATGTCGAGATTCGTTTTTGGTGGTGAATGCTTGTAATAGTAAAAATTCGGGGGTTAACCGAATTTAGGATTTATTATTATGTTCATTGTTTTTTCGGAAAATGTATAGGGTCGATTTCATGTATAGAATCGATACCGGATTTGTAATTTAGATTTTGTAAATTTATTTTGCGATTGGATCGACGAATCGAAGACCGCCGGAGAAGACGAAGTGACGAGATGGACGAGGGCTAGGGATCGATTGGATCGATCCCATGGTGATGCCCGGATCGATGGCTAAGGGCGAGGGGCTGGTTGCCCTAGCCGCGGCTACCACCGGTTCGGTGGTTGGCGGCGTGGCTGGGCGGCGGCGCTCCTCCCCGTGGTTGGCCGATCGAACGAAGGTGGGGTGGCGTGGGGCCTCCCAACCCATGCTACTCCTACCGGAAATATACTTTCCTATTTTAATTCGGTTTTTCCTATTTTGATTATTTCTTTATGGAATATTCAAGAAATAGAAAAAGAATTAATTTAGTACTAAATTTATTTTTCCTATTTGATTATTCCTACTCATGGGAATATTCATGGATTAGGAATAAAATAAATTTGGAAAGTATAAAAGTCCTAAATTATTTTATTTCTTTATTTCATTATGGATATCATCTAGAATATTCCAAGAGTATCTTGGATAGATTATTCTAGAGATTTAATGGAGTGGAAAAAGAAAATAAAATAAATAAAAATATTAATAATATTTAATTTTATTTTTGATATATTCAATTGACTTAATTTTCGAATTAAGTAACTCTTGGATTAATTGAAAATAAATAGATTTAAATATTGGAAATTAATATTCTCGTCACATGGAGCATTCAAGAAACGAAGACTGAAGACTAGAAGATGCGTACGGAGATGTGATAAAGCCATAATAGTCGGAAAATAATATTCTAGTATTATTTTGATTATGTGATAATACTATGTGCTTCATTACATGTATGCATGCTATATGTGTTTATTTTATGCACTAGATAGCGTATCCCTTTATTGTAAAAAGCTAAGTGGGAGAGGGTATGGAAACATACCCATGGTCTCCATTGCTGCTCTCTTGGTGACTTTTATAAACTTTTGAAGTTTATATAGATAAGTCATTGGAGGAGAGTTCTTGTAATTCCTCTTACGAGAAACATTGATTAAGTTATCAAACAATGCCTAATTTGTCTTTCCAAAGCTGATTTCAAGTCGACTCATTCTCACCCCGGGGAGTGGAATGGAGCCAGAGCCACTTGGTCATGTAGAGGACACAAATTAGAGACCTTCGTACCATTCTTTGATAGATGGATCGATTGTCTGCTCGGCTCCCTCATTTATGAGAGATAGGGTTGTTCGCATGGTGAATCACTGGTTAGAAACTTCGAGTTTCACTTATGATTCTCCACGTCTTGATTTACAAGATTAAATGGATCAAGTAATTGGGAGTCAATTATAAAAGTCTCTTGGTGTAGTAAACGTCCACACCACGTGGCTTGCTATGCTGACGGACTTTGGATTAATTGATGTAGACAGTTGTAAGTAATTATGAAGAGTTGTGAAGTTATCGTAAACGTCCACACCACGTGGCTTGCGGTGATGTAGCGATTCCAAATAATTTACTTTGGTACTGAGTAATGGTTTACACTTAGATACGCATTATAGTATTCCTCCCCACGAGGTCACGCTATAAATGATGTATGACCAAAGAAAATCTAATTGCTAAATCATTTGGGTGGGTAAACGTCCACACCACGTGGCTTGCCTTACCTGATGGGATTTTAGATGTAATTAGTGATTTAATGATATTATTTGAGGGAGATAATATCGGTATTAAATTGTTTGTTTGTTTTATGTGCTTATAGGTTAAGAATGACTGTGACCCCACTTTGTGATATACTTAAGGATGAAAACTCACCGGTTCCATATAGTAATGATTGGGAACGAAATCTGGACATTGTTCAGACTGTTGAGCTTTCTGAATCCACTGTTGTCCCAACTGATGAGGACATTCGAAATGACCTCAGGATGATGTTGAGACATAGCGTGGAAGCCGGACAAGAGGTGATTAACATACTCACAGAATTCTCTCTCAATGAGTCCCTTAAAAAGGATTCGGCGAGAACGGAGTTTGTGCGTAAGTTAAGAAAATCACAAGCTTTTGTGGCAAGGCTAGAGGAAAAGCGTGCAAAGAAACCCAGTGGCTTAAAGCCACGGATTGGGAAAGGCAAGCCTTTGGGCAAGTGCTTTCGATGCAAGCAGTTTGGGCACTGGAGGTCTGATTGTCCTCTCATCAAAGGTACGAAATTTTCCTTAGTCACTGAAACATTGTCAGCGGTGATATCTACCAGCACCTGGTGTGTAGATACGGGTGCCACTGACTGTTGGAAATCGAGTACCCGGGATACGTCCGTTCGACTACTCGAACATCCGGACGTCCCCAATCGACTTCTGGAAGTCACCCTCGGACAGCCATGGCCGCCCACCCAAGAGATCGCGCGTCCGCCGCAGCCGAAGCCGCGGCTCGCGATCTGCCCGGAGCAGGCGACCGCCTGCCTACCAGGCGACCGCTCGCGTAGCAAGGCAAGCGAGCGCTTGCTGCTCAGGCGATCGCCCGCGACCTGTCGCGAGCGGGCGCTTGCCCCTCTGGCGGTCGCCTGCCTGCTGCGAACAGCGGCGCGATCCGCCCGTTCTGGCTGTTCCGACGCAATTTTCTCGATCCGACTGCCATGCCGGAGGTCAGAAACCTCCCAGCAGTCCGAGAATATCACATCCAAGCCACGGAACCGATCTACGTTCATGTATGTTCAACGAGATAAATTGAGATCGAATAATTGCGGAATTAAAAGTTCCGATCTCATACCTTCTCGGTCGATTGTTGAGACCTTAGATGCTTCTAACGTATGCCTCAGATCCCGTCTCCAACCGTTGTGTGGGCAACGATCTGCTGGAGTTCTCCCGTCTGTACTCTCCTTTCCAAGACCAGCGTATGATTATTCTCAATGAGAGAAATAAAAACTTTAATTGCGTTAACTTTTATTTTTAACAGAGAAAACTTTTAATTGCGCTAAGCAATTTATTTTTCTCTGATGAAAATAATTATTGCGGCCAATGTTAGGTCTTAGGAGAGTAAGGGAGGGGGTTTATATAGAGTTACGTTAGGGACCTTAGGACAAATTAATTAAGGGCTAAATTGAAATATTAATTAACTTGGAATACGTAAAAGCAATTCCTTAATTAATTGATTTCAATTTTAATTATTATTAACTCCACTATAAAATAATAATTGAATTCCCGAAATTAATTTTAATATTATTTCAACAATAATAAATCCGCCGAAATTACATATACGACTTTCCCCGTGTTTAAGATATCGAACGTCCACGAATTTATTTAATTACTAATAATTAAATTAATTCGTTTCTTATTATCCGAGACTAGTACCACTCATCCTTATTATCATGTGGAACAAATCCACCTGCAGGGTTTACATGATAAACTTTATGAGCTCATCTCGGGGACGTCATCAACCCGATAAACGGGACGCGGTTTCCTGTCTATAATCTATAGCATGCCGTGCGTACAATTACGATTCCCAATTTACCGAGGATCTCGACTAATCAATTAGTCTCACTCATTGGCAAGTTAAAGAACCGAGAATTGGACACACGCACCTATAATTATATAGGGATTAGGAATTCGTATATCCGTAATATCTGAGGTCTAGTTCGATTACTGCGATTAGTATAAATCGAACGCCCTCCCGTGGTCCTGCTCAATACACCAAGTGTACGAGTGTAACATGATAGTCAAGACCGACTATCTACCAGTCACACAACGACGTACCGATGGATTGTCCCTGTCCATCTAAGTCGTGAGCCACTGTTCGATAATATACGAGTAACCGACAGTATGATCTTCTGCGTGTCTCCTCACGCCATACTGTCTACAACGTATATATCTAGGACTATAGAGCACAGAGTTATAATAAACAAAATGCAGACTGTTTGATTAATAGATAATAAAACACAGATAAGGAGTTCCATATTGTCACTAAACTAGACATTTAGAATATAACTCCATCAATCTCCCACTTATACTAAAAGTCTAGTTGCCCTCTCCCATACATCCGATACCCATCCCCTTCACGTGTCTCTTGAACGCTTCCGCTGGAAGTGCCTTCGTAAAGGGGTCTGCCAGGTTATCCGCTGATGCAATCTTGGTGACAACCGCATCGCCTCTCTTGACGATGTCTCTAATCAGGTGGTACTTGCGATCTATGTGTTTACTCGCATTGTGGGCTCGTGGTTCCTTCGCATTTGCCACTGCACCGCTATTGTCACAATAAATTGTGATAGCTCTAGGCAAATTAGGAATCACATCTAAGTCCATGATGAAGTTCCGGAGCCACACCGATTCTTTAGCTGCCTCAGAGGCTGCTACATATTCGGCTTCCATGGTGGAGTCCGAAATGCATTTCTGCTTAACACTCCTCCATGAAACTGCTCCACCTCCCAATTTGAACACATAGCCTGATGTAGACTTTCGCTGTTCCTTATCAGATTGGAAATCCGAATCTGTGTAACCCACAGGAATCAATTCAGACGCTTTGTATCTCAGAACATAATTCCTAGTCCTTCGCAGGTACTTAAGTATGTTCTTTACAGCAGTCCAGTGACCCTGTCCAGGGTTACTCTGATATCTAGCTACCATGCCTACGGCATAGCAGATATCAGGTCTCGTGCACAACATAGCATACATTAGACTACCCACTGCCGAAGCATAAGGAACTGTCTTCATGTAATCTATCTCCTTCTGTGTTTTGGGACACATATCCTTAGATAGATGAATTCCATGGCAGAAAGGTTGAGAACCTCTCTTGGAATTCTGCATGTTGAAACGAGCCAGAATCGTATCAATGTATGAAGCCTGGGACAAGCTCAATGTTCTTTTCTGGCGATCTCGTATAACCTTGATCCCAAGAACATGCCCTACTTGTCCTAAGTCTTTCATATCGAATTGCTTGGACAACCATCCCTTTATGTCCGACAACATCTTCACATTGTTGCCAATTAGAAGAATGTCGTCTACATAAAGCACGAGAAACGCCACGCTGTTTCCGTCACTTCTCCGGTATACACACGACTCGTCCATGCTTTGAATGAATCCATAAGACTGGATAACCTCATCAAACCGCATGTTCCAAGATCTAGAAGCTTGCTTCAATCCATAAATGGATCGCTTTAGCTTACACACTAGATGCTCTTGGCCTTTCTCGATGAAACCCTCTGGCTGTCTCATATAAATGGTCTCGTCAAGATTCCCATTCAAGAATGCTGTCTTGACGTCCATTTGCCACACCTCATAATCCATATAAGATGCTATAGACAAAAGAATCCGGATTGACTTTAGCATAGCTACCGGCGAAAAGGTTTCCTCATAATCGATCCCTTCTTTCTGAGTGTACCCTTTCGCAACAAGCCTAGCTTTGAAGGTTTCCACCTTCCCGTCAGACCCTCTTTTCCTCTTGTACACCCACTTGCAACCAATGGCTTTTACACCTTTGGGCGGTGTTACAAGATCCCAGACCTGATTTGAATCCATAGATTCAATCTCAGATTTCATCGCCTTTTGCCAAGACTGAGCATCTTGATCTTTAAGCGCCTCGCCGTAGGTCCAGGGATCGGCTTCATGTTCTACAGGTAACAAGTCCGAAGACTCACCTATAAACATGAACCTGTCGGGTTTTCGAACAACCCTCCCACTACGACGACGCTCCGGTGTAACCTCAGTAACTACAGGTGCAGACTGTGGTGGCGTATCACCCGGTTGGGTTGGATCTAAGCCTTGATCGTTCCCTCTCAGTTCGTTAAGTATTATCTCACTATTGGGCTTGTGGTCCATTATATAATCCTCTTCCAAGAACCGAGCGTTGGTGCTAACAACGATCTTCTGGTCCTTAGGACTATAAAATAGACCACCTTTCGTTCCTCTAGGATATCCTATAAACAACCGAATATCTGAATGTGACTCCAACTTATCAGCCCCGTGCTTCAGCACATGTGCTGGACAACCCCAGATCCGAATGTGTTTCAAGTTTGGCTTACGCCCGGTCCACAATTCCGAGGGTGTCTTAGGGACTGATTTGGAAGGAACTAAGTTCAAGATATAAGCCGCTGTTTCCAAGGCATATCCCCAGAACGAAACTGGTAGTTCTGAGTAACTCATCATAGATCTTACCATTTCCATAAGAGTCCTATTCCTTCTTTCTGCTACACCATTCTGCTGGGGCGTGTATGGTGCAGTCATCTGGGAATCAATCCCATTCTCTAATAAGTACGCCTTAAACTCTCCCGAGAGGTACTCTCCTCCACGATCAGATCGTAGAGTCTATATGGTCTTACCATGAAGGTTCTCCACAAGAGCTTTGTACTCCTTGAACTTGTCAAAGCACTCGCTCTTGCGGCGCATCAGGTATATAAAACCATACCTTGAGTAATCATCAGTGAAGGTTACAAAATATTTGTAACCTCCTCTCGCTTGGACAGATAAAGGCCCGCACAAATCAGAGTGAATCAATTCCAGTACTTCCTTGGATCTATACCCCTTATCACTAAAGGGTCGCTTGGTCATTTTTCCCTCCAGGCATGATTCGCAGGTTGGAAAGTCCTCATCTTTCACATCACTGAGTATTCCATCAGTTATCAACCTTTGAATCCTGCCCAAGTTAATATGACCTAGCCTAAGATGCCATAAGTACTTTTGATTCATCCTAGAAGGCTCCTTTCTCTTATTGGTACTAGATGTGTTATACGACTCTACTCGTTGCATCGTGGAATAATTAGGATTTAGTATATATAAGTTGCCTATCAATGTACCAGAACAGATATAATCACCATTCTTTTTGACAATAACAGAATTATCAAAAGAAATTGAATATCCATTCAAAACCAACTTAGAAACCGAAACAAGGTTCTTTCTAAAATCCGGTACATAAAGACAATTATTCAATACCAAAACATTATTATTAAAAGATAAATGAACATCTCCCACTGCAACCGCCGCCACTTTCGTAGCGTTGCCCATGTAGATGGTGATCTCTCCCTCTCTAAGCCGCCGGGTTTCCTGGAACCCCTGCAAAGAATTGCAGACATGATCAGTGGCTCCCGTATCCACACACCAGGTACCGGTGGATAACACCGCTAAACATGTTTCAGTGACTAAGGAAAAATTCATACCTCCTTGTCTGAGAGGACAATTAGACTTCCAATGTCCGGACTGCTTGCAACGGAAACACTTGCCCTTAGGCCTGTTCACTCCATTCTGTGGTCCACCAACTCTGGGCCCACTGGGTTTCCGTCCTTGCTTTTTCTTCTTCTTAATCCCCGAAGGGCGAGGAAGAGTCGATTTCACAGCCACAAGTGCTTGAGAGTTCTTAAAGATACCCTCTGCCGCCTGGAGTTCAGTCAGGAGTTCCGCCAACGTATATAACCTCTTGTTCATGTTATAGTTCAGGCGGAACTGCTCAAAACTCCTAGGCAGAGACTGGAGCACTATATCGATCTGGGTTTCCCCATCGATAGCTCCTCCCATAATCTCTATCTCATTCAGATAGCCTATCTTCCTAAGAACGTGATCCCTCACGGGCGTTCCTTCGGACATAGTGGCCGTCATGAGTTGCCTCATAGCATCTTGTCTGGCTGCCCTGTTCTGACTACCAAACATCTCCTTGAGGTTAAGAATCATATCATAGGCAGTGTCCATGGCTTCATGCTGATGTTGCAGCACATTTGACATAGATGCCAAAATGTAGCACCGCGCCATCTGATCAGCCTTGACCCACTTCCGATGAGCTTCCTTTTCCTCAGGAGAGGATGTTTCAGTAGGTGCAACAGGACATTCGACCTGGAGTACATACTTGTACTCCTCAGCAGTTAGGACAATGTCCAAGTTTCGTTTCCAATCAACATAATTTGGACCAGTGAGTTTGTTTTCTTTTAGTATCACAGACAGCGGGTTGAGTGCCATATCTATAAAAGAGACAAATCAAACCGTCAAATTTAATTCGATATTAACTCCCTTAATTAATATCATTAAATTTACCAATCAATCCTAAAATCCCATCAGACCAGCATGCCACGTTCATGTGGACGTATACTAGTCCAAACGATTTTATAATTGGACTTTTACTTTGGTCGTACATCATTACAGCAGTGACTCCGATGGGGAGGATACTGTAAAGCTTACCTAAGTGTATACCATTTCTCAGTACTAAGTTAACCGCTCGGGAACTACATATCCACCGCAAGCCACGTTAGTGTGGACGTTTACGTTGACACGCGGTCCCTTTACGATTTCCTATAACTGTCGAGCCTCAATTAACCCAAAGTTCCGTTTCCGTCTAGTAAGCCACGATAGTGTGGACGTTTACTAAACAAACAACTTTGTTAATTGAATTCCATTTAATAAATTTCACAATTTCGTTAATCAAAGCTTGATATCTCGTAAGTGAAACTCGAAGTTTCTAACCAGCGATCAATCATGCAATTGAGCCCTATCTCTCACTAAGTGAGGGAGCCAACCAGACAATCGATCTAGTCATCGAATGACTCGAATGTCTCTAATCAGTGTCATTGACATAAGCAAGCGCTTTGGCTCCATTCCACTCCCCGGGGTGAGAATGAGTCGAGTTGAACTTAGTCTTTGAAAAACAGATTAGGCATTTGCTTTGAAAAACTTAAGTGTTCAATTCTATAAATGGAATTGAATTCGAATTTCGATCAAAGTGATTTCCGTGTATCGACTTTATCCGATAGGGAGGATGACACTAAAGCCAACTCGTAAGTCAATACACATCACTCTCGAAACAGAGAATGGAGACCGCGGGATTGTTTCCAATCCCTCTCCCACTTAGTATTTTACGATTTAGGGATATACATGCATAAAATAATAAGCATAATAAAACACGTAAATCACACAATAAGCAATTAACGTGGCCCGATTATTATGGCCTTAAAATCTTGAATGCACGTCTCTTGGAACTCGAACTCGTTGCTCGTCTCAACTTCGATTCTCGTTCCTCCGGGCTTCGATCTCGTCTCGATCCAATAGCAGAAAATAATTACAAAAAAATATTCTACTAAGTCCGGCATCGATCCTATACATTTGATCGACCCTATACAAGTCCCGGATGCAACGAAAAATTAAATAAACCTAACGACTCAACCCGTCGTTTTTATTTATTAAAAACAAGCAACTTTCCAAAAAAAACTGATCTCGACAAGCCCGAGAGTTTAATCAAAACCACATACATACAGCACAAAATATAAAAATAAATTGGCCATAATAATCGGGTTCAACCTGCAAGGCAAAACTCGCAAACAATACAAAGAACGAACAAAAACCGGCTCTGATACCATTTGTTGGAAATCGAGTATCCGGGATACGTCCGTTCGACTACTCGAACATCCGGACGTCCCCAATCGACTTCTGGAAGTCACCCTCGGACAGCCATGGCCGCCCACCCAAGAGATCGCGCGTCCGCCGCAGCCGAAGCCGCGGCTCGCGATCTGCCCGGAGCAGGCGACCGCCTGCCTACCAGGCGACCGCTCGCGCAGCAAGGCAAGCGAGCGCTTGCTGCTCAGGCGATCGCCCGCGACCTGTCGCGAGCGGGCGCTTGCCCCTCTGGCGGTCGCCTGCTTGCTGCGAACAGCGGCGCGATCTGCCCGTTCCGGCTGTTCCGACGCAATTTTCTCGATCCGACTGCCACGCCGGAGGTCAGAAACCTCCCAGCAGTCCGAGAATATCACATCCAAGCCACGGAACCGATCTACGTCCATGTATGTTCAACGAGATAAATTGAGATCGAATAATTGCGGAATTAAAAGTTCCGATCTCATACCTTCTCGGTCGATTGTTGAGACCTTAGATGCTTCTAACGTATGCCTCAGATCCCGTCTCCAACCGTTGTGTGGGCAACGATCCGCTGGAGTTCTCCCGTCTGTATTCTCCTTTCCAAGACCAGCGTATGATTATTCTCAATGAGAGAAATAAAAACTTTAATTGCGTTAACTTTTATTTTTAACAGAGAAAACTTTTAATTGCGCTAAGCAATTTATTTTTCTCTGATGAAAATAATTATTGCGGCGAATGTTAGGTCTTAGGAGAGTAAGGGAGGGGGTTTATATAGAGTTACGTTAGGGACCTTAGGATAAATTAATTAAGGGCTAAATTGAAATATTAATTAACTTGGAATACGTAAAAGCAATTCCTTAATTAATTGATTTCAATTTTAATTATTATTAACTCCACTATAAAATAATAATTGAATTCCCAAAATTAATTTTAATATTATTTCAACAATAATAAATCCGCCGAAATTACATATACGACTTTCCCCGTGTTTAAGATATCGAACGTCCACGAATTTATTTAATTACTAATAATTAAATTAATTCGTTTCTTATTATCCGAGACTAGTACCACTTATCCTTATTATCATGTGGAACAAATCCACCTGCAGGGTTTACATGATAAACTTTATGAGCTCATCTCGGGGACGTCATCAACCCGATAAACGGGACGCGGTTTCCTGTCTATAATCTATAGCATGCCGTGCGTACAATTACGATTCCCAATTTACCGAGGATCTCGACTAATCAATTAGTCTCACTCATTGGCAAGTTAAAGAACCGAGAATTGGACACACGCACCTATAATTATATAGGGATTAGGAATTCGTATATCCGTAATATCTGAGGTCTAGTTCGATTACTGCGATTAGTATAAATCGAACGCCCTCCCGTGGTCCTGCTCAATACACCAAGTGTACGAGTGTAACATGATAGTCAAGACCGACTATCTACCAGTCACACAACGACGTACCGATGGATTGTCCCTGTCCATCTAAGTCGTGAGCCACTGTTCGATAATATACGAGTAACCGACAGTATGATCTTCTGCGTGTCTCCTCACGCCATACTGTCTACAACGTATATATCTAGGACTATAGAGCACAGAGTTATAATAAACAAAATGCAGACTGTTTGATTAATAGATAATAAAACACAGATAAGGAGTTCCATATTGTCACTAAACTAGACATTTAGAATATAACTCCATCACTGACCATGTCTGCAATTCATTGCAGGGGTTCCAGGAAACCCGGAGACTTAGAGAGGGAGAGATCGTGGTCTACATGGGCAATGCCGCGAAGGTGGCGGCTGTTGCAGTGGGAGACGTTCACTTACGCTTTAGTAGTGATAGGGTTTTAGTTTTACAAAATTGTCTTTATGTACCGAATTTTAGAAAGAATTTGATTTCAGTTTCTAAGTTAATTCTGAATGGATATTCTGTTTCTTTTGATCACTCTGTGGTCATAAGAAGAAATAGTGAGATTGTCTGTTCTGGTACATTGGTAGACGATTTGTATATTCTAAATCCTGAGTCTAACACGGTGCAACTAACCGAGAGTAATAACACATCTACGAACACCAATAAGAGAAAGGAGCCTTCTAAAATGAATCAATTATACTTGTGGCATCTAAGGTTAGGTCATATTAATTCGAATAGAATTCAAAGGTTGAAAGCTGATGGTCTCATTAGCGTCATAGAAGGAGAGGACCTTCCAACCTGCGAATCCTGTTTGGAGGGTAAAATGACCAAGCGTTCTTTTTCTGGTAAAGGACGTAGAGCTGAACAAGTATTGGATTTGATTCACTCTGATGTATGCGGACCTATGTCTACTCAGGCAAGGGGAGGGTACGAGTATTTCATCACCTTTACTGATGATTACTCAAGATATGGATATGTATACCTGATGCGCCACAAGAGTGATTCTTTTGACAAGTTCAAGGAATTCAAGGCTCTTGTGGAGAACCTTCGTGGTAAATCCATAAAATGCCTGCGATCTGATCGCGGAGGCGAGTACCTGTCTGGAGAATTCAAGGCATACTTGGCAGAAAATGGGATTGAATCCCAGCTGACCTCACCATATACTCCTCAGCAGAATGGTGTGTCAGAAAGAAGGAATAGGACTCTTATGGAGATGGTGCGATCGATGATGAGTTACTCGGATTTACCTGTTATGTTCTAGGGACTTGCCTTGGAAACAACGGCGTACGTTCTGAATAGGGTTCCGACCAAAACGGTGCCAACTACACCCATGGAATTGTGGAGTGGGCGTAAGCCTAACTTGAAACACATTCGGATCTGGGGATGTCCAGCACATGTGTTGCGACAAGGCGCCGATAAGTTAGAACCTAGATCAGAAATACGGTTGTTTGTAGGATACCCGAAAGGAACTAAGGGTGGCATGTTCTATAGTCCTACGGACCAGAAGATCGTTATAAGTACTAACGCTCGGTTCTTAGAGGAAGACTATGTCATGGACCACAAGCCCAAAAGTGACATAATGCTTGATGAGTTGAGAGGTAACGAGGAAGACCTGGACACAGCCGAACCGAGTATAGATACACCAATAGAACCTGCACCTAATACTGTCACTGTTAATACACCGGAACGCCGTCGTAGTGGGAGGGTTGTTAAACAACCGGACAGATGGATTGGACTGGGTGAGTCTTCGGACTCGGCACCCGGAGTTCATGAAGTCAATCCCTGGACCTATGATGAGGCGGTACAAGATATAGATGCGCCTTCTTGGAAGAAAGCGATGAAATCCGAAATAGAATCTATGGATTCTAATAAAGTCTGGGATCTTGTAGAACCACCAAGCGGCGTAAAGCCAATTGGGTGTAAATGGGTCTACAAGAGAAAGAGAGGAATTACGGAAAGGTTGAAACCTTTAAAGCTCGGCTTGTTGCGAAAGGATATACTCAGAAAGAGGGAATCGATTATGAGGAGACCTTCTCGCCGGTAGCCAAGATAAAGTCAATCCGGATTCTCTTATCCATAGCAGCTCATATGGATTATGAGGTGTGGCAAATGGATGTCAAGACAGCTTTCCTTAATGGAAGTCTTGACGAGACGATTTATATGAAACAACCAGAAGGATTCATTGCTGAGGGGCGAGATCATCTAGTGTGCAAGCTTAATCGATCCATTTATGGATTGAAACAAGCCTCGAGATCGTGGAACCTGCGGTTTGATGAAGTAGTCCAATCTTTTGGATTCATTCAAAGCATGGACGAATCGTGTGTGTATTGGAAACGTGATGGAAAGAAAGTGGTGTTTCTCGTGCTTTATGTAGACGACATACTTCTCATTGGCAACAGTGTGAAGATGTTATCAGACATAAAGGGATGGTTGTCTAGACAATTCGATTTGAAAGATTTGGGAGAAGTTGGACATGTTCTAGGGATCAAAGTTATAAGGGATCGCCGGAATAGAACATTGTGTCTTTCCCAGCAATCTTACATAGACACGATTCTAGCTCGTTTTAACATGCAAGCTTCCAAGAAGGGTGATCTGCCCTTCAGTAAAGGAACTTATCTTTCTAAGGAAATGTGTCCTCAGACACAGAAGGAGAAAGATGACATGAAAGCGGTTCCCTACGCTTCGGCTATGGGAAGCTTAATGTATGCAATGTTATGCACGAGGCCTGATATCTGTTATGCCGTTGGCATAGTAGCGAGATATCAGAGTAACACTGGAAAGGCTCATTGGACTGCCGTAAAGAGCATTTTCAAGTATTTGCGAAATACTAAGGATTATGTTCTGAGATACGGAGCAGACAATCTGATTCCTTTGGGTTACACAGATTCGGATTTCCAGGCTGATAAGGACCGGCGTAAGTCGACATCAGGCTATGTGTACACTTTGGGAGGTGGAGCCGTATCATGGAAGAGTGTTAAGCAGAAGTGCATTTCGGACTCTACCATGGAAGCTGAATATGTTGCAGCCTCAGAGGCAGCGAAAGAGTCAGTGTGGTTCCTTAATTTCCTCCAAGACTTAGATGTGATTCCGAGTTTGCCCAAGGCTATGACAATTTATTGTGACAATAGCGGTGCAGTGGCAAACAGTAAGGAACCACGGTCCCATAGTGCTACGAAACACATAGAGCGCAAGTACCACCTGATTCGAGACATCGTCAACAGGGGCGATGCGATAGTCACCAAGATAGCTTCGGAAGACAACCTAGCGGACCCTTTCACCAAGATACTTCCTAAGGAAGTACTCCCTCTTTCCCTTAAAACAATGCATACTTTCCTTTTTAGTTCATCCCTTAAAACAGTGCACATTCCATAAATGGAATGTCTTTTCACATTTTTATCCTCCCAATACACATTTATTTACTCTTATACCACTACTTTTTCAACTATCTACTTTATTACTTACACATCAATACCTATTATACCCCTACTTTATATTATAAAACACACAAAAAATCATTTTTTCTTAATCTACGTGTCATTTTCTCTATGCATAGTGTTAAGGGAAGGAGGGAGTATATTACAAGCACTTGGAGGGTTTGGGAGTCAGAAGTTTGGAAGATAAGACTAGACCTTAGTATAAGTGGGAGATTGATGGAGTAGTATACTTAATGTCTAGATTTGAGTATTCTGAACTCTATGTACACTTTCATTTACCTATTTATAATGAACATTCATTTGCTTTTAATTATTGTTAATTAAGTATATGCAAATTATAGTCCTGGATTTTATACGTTGTAGTTAGTATGGTGTGCATGGGCGCACAGAAGATCATACTATCGGTTACTCGTATTTAATCGAACAGTTGCTCACGACCTAGATGGACACGGACCAATCCATCGGTATAGTCGTTGTGTGAGAGAGAAAATAATTTATCTTAATTATTTTATCACACTTGTACACATGGTGTATTGAGCGGATCGCTTGAGACTTATCAATTAGGATTGCTCTGTGATAATTGATTTAAGTCTCGGAGTATTTTATTCTTAATCCCTGAAACAATTGCGGGTGTGTATATTTAATATAAGTGACTTTGATTTTCCAAAGGAATTAACCGATTTAATTATTGGGTTAATTACCGGTTAAGTTGGGTCACTATATTTTATATATGGCATGCCGTGAATTCTTGAAGGGACAGTGTATCCCGGAAGGGTTGATAATATCCCCGAGATGAGCTCATAAGGATTTATTATGTAAACCTCGCGAGTGGATTTGTTCCCGCATAATAAATAAGGTTGAGTGGTACTATTCTCGGATATAAGAGATGAATAAATTTATTAAGCAATAAATAAATTTTATTCATGTATATTTAAATCTTAAATACACGGAATAAATAATACTAACCGGAGAAATATTATTTGATATAATATGGATAAATATTGGGAGTGCAATTTTATTTATATAGTGGAAAATAAATAAAATTAATATTGATAAGGATTAATGGATTTGGGTTGGACCCAATTTAATCTTCAATATTAGAAGCCCAATATTTAATCTCCTTTTGATCCCCTACGTAGCCTATAAAAGCACTACATGGTCTTCACAATTCATTAACCTAAGATACGCCAATCATAAAGTCTTGAAGAGTGAAGAAGATCCATAGGAGTTCGATAGATCGTCGCCCACCCGACGTTCGAACGGAGTGCAAGGAATACGTGGGAAGATCGCGAGGTCATCTAGATTTCGTTTCCCCGAACAACGAATCGAAGGTAAAAATCTAAACGCGCTTTATGATTTTAATTTGATTCGATTATTGAGAATACCGTAGGACGAAGATCCGAGATCGAAGCCCGGACTAGAGGACGAACGCGTGGTGGCGATCTAGGATCGCCGGACCACGGCGATCGACCCTAGGGTTTCGGCGGGGCGTGGAGGGCGAACCCTCGGCTGGGCCGAGGGTGATGCAGCCCCAGAGTCGTCCATGTTACAAGACCCGGTGCATGTTCCAGCTGGACCAGTGACGCGCTCGAGAGCCAAGAAGTTCAAGGCAAGCTTGTTGGCATTGATCGAGGAAGTATGGGCGCAAGAGCTATTGAAGAAACCCATCGGTGATGTGGAGAAGCCGAGCATTATCAACATGATTTCATACGAGGAGGCCGAACCAACCGAAGGTGAGGAGTTTCAAGTTGGAACCATGAAGAAGAAGCTGGAACGGAGGTCAGACGAGAGCCGAGGACGCGCCGCGAATTTCAGCCAAGAAATTGGCCTAATGTCGGCCGACACCAAAAATGCACTACAAGAATGTCGGCCGACATCTTCAGAAAAGTCATGGGTCTTACAGCAGGATGAAACCGCGCCCGAAGGATGATCCCGCGGACGAAGGTCCAATGTCGGCCGACATCCTTCTTAGTGTAAATCAATGTCGGCCGACATTGAGTTCAGAAACGTGATATTTTTGGAAATCGCGGACGTGACTTTGATTTCAGCGTTTTTTAGTCCTTTTCCTCATGTTTTTAGGTTTGCCTATATATAAAGGCTGTGGAGACTTTATAGAACATAACTTTGATCATAATTAATTTAATTCGTGAGTTTTATTCTCTCATCTTTTTCGTTCTCTTTTCGATTGTGCCAAAAGAGATCAACCGACGAATCAACGGAGCATACATACTTCGTTCGTGTGTCTTCATCATCACCAAGTAGCTGCGTCAATTCCGTTTTGGGGGTTAGGTTTTCAATCTAATCAATTCAACGAATTAGGTTCAGAAGTTTGGGGATTTCCATCTATCCAGGTATCCGAAACCCGAATTCCGTGTTCTTCATATCAATTCAATTATCTATCCAACGAGGTACGTATCAGAGGGTGAGCGATCGATCACAAGGATCGATCGCTGGGCACGGGCTGGTGCCGTGCCCTACCCCGCCGTGAAGGCGGGGGCCTCCTGGTGGCGGCGAGTAGCCGGACTCGCCGCGGGGGCTGCTGGGCAGCCCCACCCCGATCGATCGCCCGTGCGCTATCGATCCTTAATCGCGCGAGCGCGCATCCGTGGGGGTGCGGCTGGGGCGTGCGCGGCCTTCGGGCCTCGCTGTGCGCTTCGGTCGTATCCCGGCATGGTTGTCGTGTTCGTGTGATCTCCGGCGAAGGGTTCGTTCGGGTTATTGGTTTCCGCAAATTTAAAATAACCCGGGATATCGAATTCCAACATCCCAGACTTTATTAGAATCCACAGATTCAATTTCGGATTTCATCGCTTTCTTCCAAGAAGGCGCATCTATATCTTGTACCGCCTCATCATAGGTCCAGGGATCGATTTCATGAACTCCGGGTGCAGAGTCCAAAGACTCACCCAGTCCAATCCATCTGTCCGGTTGTCTAACAACCCTCCCACTACGACGGCGTTCCGGTGTATCAACAGTGACAGTGTCAGATGCAGGTTCTAGTGGTGTATCACTACTCGGTTCGGCTGTATCTAAGTCTTTATCGTTACCTCTCAACTCATCAAGCATTATGTCACTCTTGGGCTTGTTGTCCATGACATAGTCTTCCTCTAAGAACCGAGCGTTAGTACTTATAACGATCTTCTGGTCCGTAGGACTATAGAACATGCCACCTTTAGTTCCTCTAGGATATCCTATAAACAACCGCACTTCAGTACGAGGTTCTAGCTTATCGGCCCCTGTCTTCAACACGTGTGCAAGACAACCCCAGATCTGAACGTGCCTTAAGCTAGGCTTGCGCCCGCTCCAACGTTCCATGGGAGTTGAAGGAACCGTTTTAGATGGAACCAAGTTCAGAATGTGCGCCGCTGTTTCTAAGGCATATCCCCAGAACATAACAGGTAAGTCCGAGTAACTCATCATTGAACGTACCATCTCCATAAGAGTCCTATTCCTTCGTTCCGACACACCGTTTTGCTGAGGAGTATATGGTGATGTCATTTGGGAATCAATCCCATTCTCTGCTAAGTATGCCTTGAATTCCCCAGACAGGTACTCGCCTCCGCGATCAGATCGCAGGCATTTTATGGATTTACCTTGAAGGTTCTCCACAAGAGCTGTGTACTCCTTGAACTTGTCAAAGCACTCGCTCTTGCGGCGCATCAAGTATACAAATCCATACCTTGAGTAATCATCAGTGAAAGTGATGAAGTACTCGTACCCTCCTCATGCCTGAGTAGACATAGGTCCACATACATCAAAGTGAATCAAATCCAATACTTGCTCGGATCTTCGTCCTTTACCAGAAAAAGAACGCTTGGTTATTTTACCCTCCAAACAGGATTCGCAGGTTGGAAGGTCCTCTCCTTCAACACCACTGATGAGACCATCAGTTTTCAACCTTTGAATTCTATTTGAATTAATATGACATAGCCTAAGATGCCACAAGTATAATTGATTCATCTTTGAAAGTTTCTTTCTCTTATTGGTGTTCGTGGATGTGTTATTACTCTCGGTTAGTTGCATCGTGTTAGACTCAGGATTTAGTACATATAAATCGTCTATTAATGTACCAGAACAGATAATTTCACTATTTCTTCTTATGACCACGGAGTGATCAAAAGAAACAGAATACCCATTAAGAATTAGCTTAGAAACCGAAATTAAATTCTTTCTAAAATTCGGTACATAAAGACAATTTTGTAAAACTAAAATCCTATCATTACTAAAGCGTAAGTGAACGTCTCCCACTGCAACAGCCGCCACCTTCGTGGCATTGCCTATGTAGACCACGATCTCTCCCTCTCTAAGTCTCCGGGTTTCCTGGAACCCCTGCATTGAATTGCAGACATGGTCAGTGGCCCCCGTATCTACACACCAGGTGCTAGTAGTGTTGGAAATCGATATCCAGGGCTATTAAAATTGCGGAAACAATAACCCGACCGAAATACCTTCGCCGGAGGACACGATCGCGAACCACCTCACAAACCGGGGCCCGACCGAACACCCAGCGAGGCCCGAAGGCCGCGTGCGCCAGCCAAGCCCCCGCGAGGGGGCCGCGATCGCCGTGCATGGCGATCGCATGGGGACTGCCCAGCAGCCCCCCGGCGGTGAGTCCGGCGACTCACCGCCATCGTCGGAGGTGGGGGGGGGGTGGGGGGGTGGGGGGGTGGACTACCAGCCGCGGCGTCTCCTGTTGGAGTTGTGTACTTAATGTCTAGATTTAAGTAACGCAAACTCACGATCCATTGCCATTAATCTATTTAACTAAATAAACAATTATTTGCATTTAATTATTTATAATTAAATATATGCAAATCATAGTCCTGGATTTTATACGTTGTAGTTAGTATGGTGCAAGCATGGGCGCACAGAAGATCATACTATCGGTTACTCGTATTTAATCAAACAGTAGCTCACGACCTAGATGGACACGGACCAATCCATCGGTATAGTCGTTGTGTGAGAGAGAAAATAATTTATCTTAATTATTTTATCACACTTGTACACTTGGTGTATTGAGCGGATCGTTGAGATTCATCGATTAGGATTGCCGACGATAATCGATTCGAGTCTCAGTGTATTTTATTCTTAATCCCCGATATTATTGCGGGTGTGTATATTTAATATAAGTGACTTTGATTTACCAAAGGAATTAACTGATTTAATTATTGGGTTGATTACCGGTTAAGTTGGGTCACTATATTTCATATATGACATGCCGTGAATAATTGACCGGACAGTGTATCCCGGAAGGGTTGATAATATCCCCGAGATGAGTTCATAAGGAATTATTATGTAAACCCTGCAGGTGGATTCATTCCGCATAATAATTAAGGTTGAATGGTACTAGTCTCGGATACAAGAGATGAATAAATTAATTAGCAATAAATTAATTTTATTCATGGATATTTATATCTTAAATGCACGGAATAAATAATACTACCGGAGAAATATTATTTGATATAATATGGTTTAATATTGGGAGTGCAATTAATTTTATATAGTGGAAAATAGAATTAATTAATATTGATAAGGATTAATGGACTTGAGCATTGGGCTCAATTTAATCTTCAATATTGGAAGCCCAATATTCCACCTCCTTAAGATCCCCTACGTAGCCTATAAAAGCACTACATGGTCTTCTCTATTCTCATAACTTGAAGATCACAATTCTAGAGAGAGAAAGGAGAGAAGGAGATCCATAGTGTTCGGAGGATCGTCGCCCACCCGACGTTCGAACTAGTGCAAGGAATACGTGGGAAGATCTCAAGGTCATCATAAGATCTCGTTTCTCCGCACAACGAATCGAAAGGTGAATTAAATATTTCCGCTATTTAATTCTTATTGAAATCAATTATCGGAAAAACAAGATCCAAAGGTCGAACCCGGAGTAGACGGACGATCGCGTGGTGGTGGCGAAGCCATCGGACCACGCCAATCGCCCGCTAGGGTTTCGGCGGGGGCGAGAGGGTCGAACCCTCGGCTGGAGCCGAGGGGATGCGATCGATCGCTTGGATCGATCGCGGAGGGCGCGGGCTGGTGCCGCCCCTCCCCACCGTGAAGGTGGCTGACCTCCAAGCGGCGGCGAGTCGCCGGACTCGCCGCGGGGCTGCTGGGCAGTTCACCCCATCGATCGCGATGGACGCGATCGGAAATCGCATGGAGCCCCGCTCGCGGGGGCTCGGCTGGGGCAGCGGCGTGCCTTCGGGTGCGTCGTGTCCTCGGTCGTGCTCCGGCGCGTGCGGTGGTGTTCGCGTGATCTCCGGCGAAGGGTTTGATCGGGTTATTGGTTTCCGCAAATTTAAATAACCCGGGATATCGAATTCCAACAATTGGTATCAGAGCGTATGGTTACGTTTTTCGTTAATTGTTTCGATAATCGATTGTCGTTGTTTATAGCCATAGATTAATTTAAATTGTTAAATTATTGTGCTATATTTGTTCTACGTACTTGTTTTATCTCTCGTATGAATTGTGTTTGTCGGAAAAATTAATTATTAAAAATCGAGGGTTTTTCGGAAAACGAACCGGAGAGATCGAACGTGCGCTCGGTGCGGGCTGCCGGGGAGGTGGCTGGAAGCACGGGCTGTGCGGGCTGCTGGGCGTGACCTAAACGTGGCTGGGCATGCCGGCGTGTGCCACCAGTGGTGGTGGTTCGCCGGCAGCCGGCGCCTGCGTTCGACGGTTGCGGCATCGCGGACCGCTTCGCATTTTTGACGGCTGGAGACGCGGGCTGCTGGGAGGCGGCGGCTGGGCACATGGGCTCGTCGACTTGGCGTTCACCATCGTGAGATGGTTCGCCGGAAGTCGACGGAAGTCCGGCGTGTTGCAGCTGCTCGTTCCGGCGAAGGCGCGATCGATCGAATGGCGTAGTACGCTCGACTTGATCGCAGGCTGCTCGTGCGTGGGTGCACCATGGGTCGATGGCATGGATCGTCAGTGGAGACGTCGTGCCAGAAATCGACCAGGGCTGGTGCACATATCCGCCGTTGAAGAAGACGATCGATCGAATTTGCACGCTGAGATTTTACAAAGATGTCGGCCGACATCTTGTTTGTCAGAGGCCGACAATGTGAATTCTGGTGCGTGAATTGCATGGTGATTAATGTTGCTGTGCATGTGGGTTGTCCACTTGCATGCATGAGGTTATTAATTGATAGCCATGGGTCGATGTCAATATGCATGTACTGCATGTTCTTGGGTTCGATTTTGGGATGACCGGAATTGTTTCGGTTCGTCCCGGTAAATCCGATCTTTCCGCAAATAATTTAATCTTTCTAATTTTATTTAATTTAATTTTGGAATTAATTCAAATTCTATTTGGATTATATTTCTTAATTATGGAATTAAATAATGGAATTAGATGGAGAGTTAAATTAGGAAAGAGAATCCTAGTTTCTCTAGATATCCTATACCTACTTGGATTAGAATTCTTAAAAAGAATCAAAATTCGATTTTGATTAGGATTCTTGAGATCTAATCTAAATAGGATTGAGAAATTATTAAAATATTGATTTTATTTAATTTAAGTATTTTATTTAAAATCATTGGATTAATTCAAAATTTATTTTGGATTGGAAAATCTTGGATTTTATTTAGAATAGAATTAAATATGGAAATCAATGGATTTTAATAATATTGATTTTATTTAATTTAAGTATTTTATTTAAAATCATTAGATTATTTCAAAATTTATTTTGCATTGGAAAATCTAGGATTTTATTTAGAATAGAATTAAATATGGAAATCAATGGATTTTAATAATGTTGATTTTATTTAATTTAAGTATTTTATTTAAAATCATTAGATTAATTCAAAATTTATTTTGGATTGGAAAATCTTGGATTTTATTTAAAATAGAATTAAATATGGAAATCAATGGAATTGATTTTATTTAATTGGTAAGATTAAATATGAGAATCAAAGAATTTTTTTCGTCGCTCGGCAAAGTATTCAAGACGTAGAATGAAGACTCAAGGAAAGCATGCTGGAATTCATCAAGGTACGAATAGTCGAGAAATAATTTTACTTGAGCAATTATTTGATTATTTGTGTACGTACTTGCATGAAATGTATGTTTGTTATTATGCTTATGTGTATTTAATTATGCATTAGATAGCGTATCCCTTTGTTATAAAAAGCTAAGTGGGAGAGGGAATGGAAACATTGCCATGATCTCCATTGCTGTTCTCTTGGTGACTTTTATGGACTTTTGAAGTTCGTATAGATAAGTCATTGGAGGAGAATTCTTGTAATTCCTCTTACGAGAAACATTGATTAAGTTTATCAAGCAATGCCTAATTTGTCTTTCCAAAACTGATTTCAAGTCGACTCATTCTCACCCCGGGGAGTGGAATGGAGCCAAAGCCACTTGGTCATGTCGAGGACACAAATTAGAGACTTTCGTGTCATTTGATGACTAGATCGATTGTCTGCTCGGCTCCCTCATTCTATGAGAGATAGGGTCGTTCGCATGGTGAATCACTGGTTAGAAACTTCGAGTTTCACTTATGATTCTCCGAGTCTTGATTTACGAAAATCGAATGGATCAAGTAATTGGGAGTCACTTATAAAAATCTTTTTGGTATAGTAAACGTCCACACGAACGTGGCTTGCTATACTGAATGGGATTTTGGATTAAGTGATGTAGACAGTTATAGAGGAGAGTAAAGGAGCGTATGTTAACGTAAACGTCCACACTAACGTGGCTTGCGGTGAATATGCGTGTCCCAAACAATCTTCTTAGTACTGAGTAATGGTTTACACTTAGATACGCGTTATAGTATTCCTCCCAACGAGGTTACGCTGTAAGTGATGTATGACCGAAGCAAATCTAATTGCTAAATCATTTGGGTGGGTAAACGTCCACACGAACGTGGCTTGCCTTACCTGATGGGATTTTAGATGTGATTAGTGGTTTAATGATATTATTTGAGGGAGATAATATCGGAGATTAAATCGATTGTTTGTTGTTATATGTGCTCATAGATTAGGAAATGGCCTTGAACCCACTTTATGTGATACGTAAGGATTTTAACTCACTGGTCCCTAAATGTAATGATTGGAATAGAGATCTAGACATTACCCAAACTATTAAAGAGTGCAAGGTTGTGCTCAGTGAGCTTTGTCCTCCCGAGCCTATTGACATAGGCGGCTAGACAAGAAGCGATGAGGATACTCATAAAGGCCAGTCACTTCGAGGAAATGCTTAAAAACGTTTTTGAGATGATTGACCTTTTAGACGAGTTGAGACGGAAATCGCAAGCTCTTGTAGCCAATACCAAAGGTTTCGAACCTAAAGGCATGAATCGGGGGAAAGGACAAGAAAGCAAAGAAACCCAGTGGTTCCTTTTGGACCACGAGATGGGACGAGAAAGCCATGAGGCAAGAGTTCTCGATGCAAACAGTCTGGGTACTGGAAGTCTGATTATCCTCTCAAAGAAAGTACGAAATTTTCTTTAGTCGTAAAACATAGTCAGTGGTATTATCTACCGGAACCTGGTGTGTAGATATGGAACCGCTGACGGTATGTGCATTTTAAATGCAAGGGTTCCAGGAAACCCGACGACTTAGAAAAGAAGAAATCATAGTCTACATGGGCAATGCTGTAAGGAGGCAGCTGTTGCAGTGGAGGACATTTTATAGGATTTCATTTTGAGTTATTGCTTTTATGTACCTTTCATATTAGAAAGAACTTTGTTCTGGGTTTCTAATGAATGGATATTTTATTTCTTTTAATCATTTGATGGTTATAAGAAGAAATAATGATATTATCTATTTTGGTACATTAGCTAGCAATATATAAATGATGAATCCTGAGTCTACCACGATGCGACGAACCGTTTTATATAACTCGTTTTACTAATAAGAGATTTCTTTATTTAATCATTTATACTTGTGGATTCTTATGCTAAGTCATATTTATTCAAATGAGAAGTTCAAAGGTCGAAAATTGATTGTAAGATCAATTAAGTTGAAGGAGTGGACCTTCCGACCTAAGAATCTAATTTGGAAGATAATACGACTAAGCAATCCTTTTGGATATAAGATATAAGATCCGGACAAGTATTAGAATTGATTGACTCTGATTTATGATCAGAGCTTGGGATTGGATCCCAAGTGACTACACCATACAGTCCTCTGTAAGATTGGTGTGTCGGAAATAAGAAATGGAACTCTTATAGAAATAGTAAAAGCGCGAGTTAAACGGAACTACCTATGTTCTATGGATATGTCTTGGAAACAACGGCGCATTCAAATGCGGTTGTAGAATATCCTAGAAGAACAAAAGATGTGTGTTCAATAGTACTATGAACCAGAGGGACGTTATAAGTTCTAACGCCCGGTTCTTAGAGGAAGACTATTAGATGAACCACAAGCCCAAAATGACGTGATACTTCTGAAAAGAGAGAAAACGATTAAGACTTAGAACCAGCCGAACCGAGTAGCGGTACACCACTAACTGCACCTACTGTTATTACTGTTTATACACCGGAACGCCATTGTAGTGGGAGGTTGTATAACAACCGGAGATATTCATAAAACTAGGTGAGTCTTCGGACTCTGGACCTAGTATACGTGAAATCGATCCCTAGATCTACATGAAGGCAGTACTAGATCTAAATGTGCCTTCTTGGAGAGCAATAAGGATTATTGTTAAGAGGCGAGATCATTTAGAGTACAAGCTTAGTTGATCCATTTATGGATTGAAACAAAGCATTGAGTTCGTGGTACTTGCGAATTGATGAGATAGTCCATTTGATGGATTCATCAAAAGGCATTGACGAATCATGTGTATGGGAAACGTGATGGAAACAAAGTGGTGTTTCTCGGAGGTTTTATGTAGATAACATTTTATCATTGGTAACAATGTAAAGATGTTGTCAGACATAAAATGATGGTTGTCTAGAAAAATCGATATATGAGATAAAGAAGAAGTTAGAGCATGTTCTTAAGATCTGGGATCTCAATAAAAGAACATTGTACTTCTCCTGGACATCTTACATATATATGATTATGGTTCGCTTTAACATGCAAGATTCCGAGAAAGGTTCGTTACCTTTCAGAGACGGAATGCATCTATCTAAGGATATGTGTTTTGGAACACAAAAGGAGATAGAAGCAATGAGAGCGGTTTCCTACACTTGGAGTGTGGAAAGCTTGATAAATGCAATGTTGAAAACGAGAACCTGATATCGGCTATGCAGTGAGCATAGTGGGAGGATATCAAGGTAATCCTGGAAAGGAGTATTCAACTGCTGTAAAAGTACTTTCGAAGTACTGTTCTAGACTACGAAGCAGACGAGTTTTTCCTTTGGATTACATTCTCTTAGATTTCTAATCAAATGAGGACCGGTGTAAGTCGATATCAGGCTATGTGTTTCACTGTTGAAGGAGAAAGAGTTTTGACATGGAAGAGTGATAAGCACGATGCTTTTTGGACTCTGCCATGGGTAACCAAATAGCGGCCTCAGAGGCAGCGGAAGTTTGGTATAACTCCGGGATAATCTCTGGGACTTAGAGGTGATTCTTAATTTGCCAAAAGGCTATGTATATAGCGGTGCGATGGCAAATGGTAAGAAATCACAAGTCCATAAGTGTAAGATAACACATAGTGCAAGTACCACCTGATACGAATCATCGTCGAGGGAGACGACGCTGTAGTCACCAAGATAATTTCAGAGCGGCAACCTAGAGTGCTCATTCACATAGTACTTCTTGGAAGTACAACTTAAGCACGTGATGAGTATGGGTGTCGGGAGTTTTGGAGGAAATGGCTAGACCTTAGTACAAGTGGAAGATTGTTGGAGTTGTGTACTTAATGTCTAGATTTAAGTAACGCAAACTCACGATCCATTGCCATTAATCTATTTAACTAAATAAACAATTATTTGCATTTAATTATTTATAATTAAATATATGCAAATCATAGTCCTGGATTTTATACGTTGTAGTTAGTATGGTGCAAGCATGGGCGCACAGAAGATCATACTATCGGTTACTCGTATTTAATCAAACAGTAGCTCACGACCTAGATGGACACGGACCAATCCATCGGTATAGTCGTTGTGTGAGAGATAAAATAATTTATCTTAATTATTTTATCACACTTGTACACTTGGTGTATTGAGCGGATCGTTGAGATTCATCGATTAGGATTGTCGGCGATAATCGATTCGAGTCTCAGTGTATTTTATTCTTAATCCCCGATATTATTGCGGGTGTGTATATTTAATATAAGTGACTTTGATTTACCAAAGGAATTAACTGATTTAATTATTGGGTTGATTACCGGTTAAGTTGGGTCACTATATTTCATATATGACATGCCGTGAATAATTGACCGGACAGTGTATCCCGGAAGGGTTGATAATATCCCCGAGATGAGTTCATAAGGAATTATTATGTAAACCCTGCAGGTGGATTCATTCCGCATAATAATTAAGGTTGAATGGTACTAGTCTCGGATACAAGAGATGAATAAATTAATTAGCAATAAATTAATTTTATTCATGGATATTTATATCTTAAATGCACGGAATAAATAATACTACCGGAGAAATATTATTTGATATAATATGGTTTAATATTGGGAGTGCAATTAATTTTATATAGTGGAAAATAGAATTAATTAATATTGATAAGGATTAATGGACTTGAGCATTGGGCTCAATTTAATCTTCAATATTGGAAGCCCAATATTCCACCTCCTTAAGATCCCCTACGTAGCCTATAAAAGCACTACATGGTCTTCTCTATTCTCATAACTTGAAGATCACAATTCTAGAGAGAGAAAGGAGAGAAGGAGATCCATAGTGTTCGGAGGATCGTCGCCCACCCGACGTTCGAACTAGTGCAAGGAATACGTGGGAAGATCTCAAGGTCATCATAAGATCTCGTTTCTCCGCACAACGAATCGAAAGGTGAATTAAATATTTCCGCTATTTAATTCTTATTGAAATCAATTATCGGAAAAACAAGATCCAAAGGTCGAACCCGGAGTAGACGGACGATCGCGTGGTGGTGGCGAAGCCATCGGACCACGCCAATCGCCCGCTAGGGTTTCGGCGGGGGCGAGAGGGTCGAACCCTCGGCTGGAGCCGAGGGGATGCGATCGATCGCTTGGATCGATCGCGGAGGGCGCGGGCTGGTGCCGCCCCTCCCCACCGTGAAGGTGGCTGACCTCCAAGCGGCGGCGAGTCGCCGGACTCGCCGCGGGGCTGCTGGGCAGTTCACCCCATCGATCGCGATGGACGCGATCGGAAATCGCATGGAGCCCCGCTCGCGGGGGCTCGGCTGGGGCAGCGGCGTGCCTTCGGGTGCGTCGTGTCCTCGGTCGTGCTCCGGCGCGTGCGGTGGTGTTCGCGTGATCTCCGGCGAAGGGTTTGATCGGGTTATTGGTTTCTGCAAATTTAAATAACCCGGGATATCGAATTCCAACATCTCCCTCGGCGTCCAGCCGGGGCTTCCCTCGAAGCACGCCGGCAGCGAGGATGCACGCGATCGCGAGCCCCGGCGGGGGCTCTGCTAGGGTTTCTAGCCGCGGGTTTATCCCACGGCGGTGATTCTCTCGTCGGGCCCGGCTCCGTGTGGTGGTTCGCGTGTTTCCGGCGATGGGATTTCGGTCGGGTTATTATTTCCGCAATTTTTAATAGCCCGGGATATCAATTTCCAACAGGAGCCGAGCAGACAATCGATCTAGTATAAAATGACACGAAAGTCTCTAATTTGTGTCATTCACATGACCAAGTGGCTTTGGCTCCATTCCACTCCCCGGGGTGAGAATGAGTCGACTTGAAATCAGTTTCAGAAAGACAAATTAGGCATTGCTTGATAAATTCAATCAATGTTTCTCGTAAAAGGAATTACAAGAATTCTCCTCAAATAACTTGTCTATACGAACTTCGAAGGTCCATAAAAGTCACCAAGAGAACAGCAATGAAGATCATGGGATTGTTTCCAATCCCTCTCCCACTTAGGTTTTTACAATAAAGGGATACGCTATCTAACGCATAATTAAATACACATAAGCATGCATACATGAAATAAAGCACATAAATATTATCACATAATCAAAATAATACTAGAATATTATTTTACGACTATTATGGCTTTATTCCATCCCCGTACGCATCTTCTAGTTTTCAGTCATCGTTCTTGAATGCTTCATGTGACGAGAATATTAATTCCAATATTTAAATCTATTTATTTTTAATAAATCCAAAAGTTACTTAATTCGAAAATTAAGTCAATCGAATAAATCAAAAATAAAATTAAATATTAATAATATTTTTTATTTATTTTTATTTTCCTTTCTAATTCTATTAAATCTTTAGAATTCTATCCAAGTCAAACTTGGAATATTCTAAAAGACTTCTATAATAGAATAAAGAAATAAAATAAATTAGGACTTTTAAATTTCCAAATTAATTAATTTCCATATCCATGAAAATTCCTAAGAATAGGAATAATCAATAAGGAAATAAATTAATTCCAATTTAATTCTTTTCTTATTCCATGAGAGTTCCTAAAAATAAGAACACTCAAAATAGGAAAACCGAATTAATTAGGAAACTGTATCTCGGTTAGGAGTAGCACGGGGTGGGGATCCCCGCACCACCCCCAACCGATCAACCGCCGCCACCGGAGAGGAGCACCGCCGCCCAGCCGGCCGGCCAACCACCACCGTGATCGACGGCAGCCCCAGCCGAGGGCGATCGAGCCCCCTCCTCGCGGTCGATCATGAGGGTCGATCATGGGGATGATCGTCCCTCTTGTTAAGTATCCCACATCGGTTGGCAAAAGGTCATAAAGCTCAAATATAAGTTGGATTACCTTATCACCTTAATAAGGCCTTTTAAGGTGTATACTGGCCCAACTTTGACATGGTGTCAGAGCGGGCCCAACACGATGATGGGTGCCCCAGCCGATGAAATTTCCGGCTTGACCAAAGATGGCACTATGTCCACGAGTAGAGCCGACAAAACCGAGCCTACTCGTGAGGGGGCGTTTTAAGTATCCCACATCGGTTGGAAAAAGGTCCTAAAGCTCAAATATAAGTTGGATTACCTTATCACCTTAATAAGGCATTTTAAGGTGTATACTGGCCCAACTTTGACACCTCTCGTCCTTCGTCTTCTTCGTCACTTCTCGTTCTCCGGCGATCGTTTCAACATCGTACCAACGTAAAAATAACTACAAAATTAAATTACAATTCCGCTATCAATTCTATACATGAAATCGACCTTATACACTTTCCGGAAAAACAAGAACAATAATAATAAATCCTAAATTCGGTCAACCCCCGAATTTTTACTATTACAAACATTCATCCACACAAAACGAATCTCGACATGTCCGAGAGTTTAATCAAAACATATTATGACAATAATTAACGAATAATTAACAAGCCATAATAGTCGGAAACCTTGCAAGGTAGAACAATAATCGAACATACACATGAACTTAGAACCAACGCTCTGATACCAATTGTTGGAAATCGATATCTCGGGTTATCAAAATTGCGGAACCGACAACCCGACCGAAATCCTGATCACCGGAGACCAACACCGAACCACCACGCGAAGCCGGAGCTCGGCCCGAGCATCGCCGCGGGATGAACCCGCGGCTAAACCCTAGCGGAACCCCTGCGAGGGGCTCGCGATCGCCTCGCGGCTGATCGCTGGGGATGCATCGAGCATCCCCGGGGCTACTCGTAGCAGCCCCGCAGCGAGTCCCGTGACTCGCTGCCAGCGGGGGGCTGGTCCCCGTACGAGCTACTGCGGGAAACCCCGCAGCACGTACGGGCTCGCTGCGGGAAACCCCGCAGCCTACCCGCGATCGAACCCTAGGTTCGATCGCACCCCTCGGCTCCAGCCGAGGGTTCCTCGCCTCGATCCCTGCGGGGATCTCTAGGCCGGCGGCGGTTCGGTGGTCTTCGACCACCACCGCCCGGTCTATCCCCGTCCCCGGTCTCGTTCGTTTTCCGGACCTTCTGTTCATGTGTATATCACAATTAAATCGTATAAAATCATAAGAAAGGGTTTATGATTTTTACCTTCGTCTCGTTGTGCGGAGAAACGAGATTAATTGAAGACCTTTGAATCTTCCCACGTATTCCTTGCACTTCGTTCGAACGTCGTGTGGGCGACGATCCTCCGAACTCATATGGATCTCCTTCACGAACTCTCTAGAATATCAAGTATGATAATCTTGTCTTGTAATTGTGTTCTAGTTGTGAAGACCATATAGTGCTTTTATAGGCTACGTGGGGGATCTAAAGGAGGTGGAATATTGGGCTCCCAATAGATTAATTAAATTGAGCTTAAGCCCAAGTCTATTAATTAATCTATTAATTATATATTAACTCCACTATATAAATATAATTGCACTCCCAATATTATACCATATTATATCAAATAATATTATCTCCGGTAGTATTATTTATTCCGTGCGTTTAAGATATAAATGTCCATGAATAAATTATTGCTAATTAATTTATTCATCTCTTATGTCCGAGAATAGTACCATTCAACTTTAATTATTATGCGGAACAAATCCACTAATGAGGTTTACATAATAATTTCTTATGAACTCATCTCGGGGACATTATCAACCCTTTCGAGGACACACTTTCCCATGAAGAATTCACGACATGTCATACACAAAATACCGTGACCCAACTTTGCCTGTAATTGACCGGTAATTCTAATCGGTCAATTCCTTTGGAAAATCAAAGTCACTAATATTAAATGCACACACCCACAATAATATTAGGGATTAAGAATAAAATACACTGAGATTTAAATCTATTATCTAAGCCAATCCTAATCGATAAATCTCAAGCGATCCGCCCAATACACCAAGTGTACAAGTATGATAAAATAATTAAGACCAATTATTTTCTCTCTCATACAACGACTATACCGATGGATTGGTCCTTGTCCATCTAGGTCGTGAGCTACTGTTTGATCAATATACGAATAACCGATAGTATGATCTTCCGTGTGACGTCGCACACCATACAAACTACAACGTATATAATCCAGAACTATAATTTGCATATATTTAATTATAAATAATTAAAAGCAAATGATTGTTTATTTATTTAAATAGATTAAATGCCATGACAGAGAGTTTATGTTACTTAAATCTAGACATTAAGTATACAACTACATCAGGCGCAATGTACTCAACTAAGGAACAACTGGCCACAACCATTGGGTTATACCACGTAGACAAATTTTGTGAATACCGAATCAAGTACTCGGACAAGAAGAGAATGAAGGTAGTATGCAAGTCCAAACAATGCAATTTCACAGTTACTTCTAGTGCGGCACGCGGTATTTGGAGTGTGTATAAAATGATAGATCATACTTGCACGTTAGACCCGACTCGTAGTGGTCCACGTAGAATGCCTTCCAAAATACTTGGTGCTTATTTTGCCCCGCGGCTACTTGAACAGAATTCAACATTAAATACAAGATCCATGATGAGTGAACTTCAGCAACACAATTCCATTCATGCTAACTATGACCAAGCTTTACCAGCTGAGCATCATGCGATTAAGTATATTTTTGGTGATGAGAAAGAATCTTTTGCTAATTTGTCATCTTTCTTGTATATGTTGAAGGAGTGCAACCCGGGGTGAGTTACGGATGTTGAAATAGACCCAAGTACCAATGTGTTCTCAAATTCTTTCTATGCATTAGTGGCGTCGATCAATGGGTTTAAGAATTTTGGTCGACCGGTGATTGTAGTCGATGGTACACACCTTAAAGGAAAATACAATGGTATCATGTTTGTCGCAGTGACCTACGATGGTACCATCAGATGTGAAAGGTATAATATGCCTTCCTCTAGATAGGCAGAGGCAAGCAGGTCGACCGCGTCAATCAAGGTTCACATCAGGTAGATCAAGAAGTGCGTCAAGGACACCCGCAAAGCAAAGTTGCTCACGTTGTGGTGGAAAAGAACACAACATTACAACATGTGATGTGCAAATATCTCAACCTACGGTTCCGCCAACACAACAACAGAAAAGTCGTGCTCCTAAGAAATTCTCCCTGTGTAAATCAACTAATCACACTCGTAGAAAATGCCCCTCCTATGTTGGGGTTGCACACGCAAATATCGATCTTCAGTAAGTTACAACTATTTCTGGATTTTCAGTAAATTAACTATGTGTGGATTTTATGTAAGTTACCTACTTGTGGATTTTCAGTAAGTTAACTATTTGTGGATTTATAAACCATTCGACATTTGATTCTAACATTCGATAAGCATATCTAAGGATTCGACAAGGCTTACTTCAGATTCGACAAGAGTTACTGTCATTCGATTACCATTATTGAAGAAGAAAAATATGTTGTCGAATAGTATCTAGGCTTGTCGAATAGCATCTAGGGCTTGTCGAATGATTTCCATTCGACATGGGTTTTGAATTCAAATTCACATTTGAATTTCCTAACCATCAATGCAACAGTAAAATGACTAGCCGTTGCACTAGCACCAATAAATACATGATAGATACTTGACAACACATAACTTGCTTGCAATTTCATCCAATATAATATATAAGAAATGAAACCCGCTCCCGAGTCACCGTACATAGACGGGTATACCACCTATTCATCTGCTATAGATGGACCTCCTGTGAATTGTCACCATGGTTTAGAGGCCGAACTACTAACTACAACAACAAGATATCTGCGTTGTGGCGTTCATGAGGTAATTTGTAATTTAAATCACAAATACATTTGTGTTTTTTATTCTAACCCGTTGATGACTGATGTAAATTGTTTTCTAGTACGATGATTGTGAATTTTTCCGCCTGGTTGACGGTGAACTAGCTAAACTCCAAAATGGTATTGTAGCATGATTGAAAGTGCAAATTGATAAGTTGGAGCATGATAACAGGGTGCTCAAAGGAAGACTGGAGACATTCACTAATAAGTGTGTTGGTTCGTCATCTCATTTTGAGTAAAATATTATGTAACCTTTGTCGAATAAAAAAATAATCTGTTTTTTTGTTGTTAGTCGAATCAATAATTTACTGTAAATTGTCTTATTCTAAGTTTTATTTGGATTGTGGATTTGAACTAATTATTTGGGACTGTAATCGTGATTCGACAAGGCTTTTTTATCATTCGACAAGGCTTTATATCATTCGACAAGGCTTTATATCATTCGACAAGGCTTTTTTATCATTCGACAACATACGTTTTATCACTCGAATGCATACGTATTAGATAAATAATTAAAAGACGATTTATTCATTAAATTTCAAAATAAGATTAAACGGGTACAACAAATAAGAAAAGAGAAAAGATAATAAATTGATCAGACATCGACCACCGGCGGTGGCTGACCAATCCTCCTGCGAAAGTTTAGAACTTCGCAGGCGCTGTGGTCAAACACAACGACTTCAAATTTGTCCACTGGATTTTGTCGATTCATCGGGAAGTAGTGAAACACGAGGAACCAATCTTCTTGAACGCGGTGATCCCTGTAGAAACTGGGCCATCCCCGACCAAAGTATAAATCGTCGTTTACTCGGGTTACTGTAACGTCGTAATGGTCGTTGTTAACATCGTAAAACTGGACCACCTTGTTCTCTAGGTTCCCGGCATGCCGCGCAAATTGTGGAGGAAGTAGAAGATGGGTTGCCCAATCCCCAATCATAACTTTAAAGAATTTTCTTTCCATGTTGTGAGATTGTGATTGTGAATATTTCTTTAGATGTGGAAGGTAGGAGAATCGATTCCAATACAAGCATTAAATAGAGTTCTGCCTTATAGCAGGATGTATTTTAATACTTATTCAACCACGTTCTGCGTTATGGTAGGATGTGATTTAATACCTATTCAACCACCACGTCTCCTTGTTTTATGGTTCCATTTAATGATAATTACTCATTCGACCAGGGTTAACTCTCATTCGCCAAGTGATATTTGTCTTTCGAAAAGAGTTATTTCTCATTCGCCAAGGGTTAACTCCCATTCGACATGAGTTATTTCTCGTTCGACAAGGCTTAACTCCCATTCGACATGACTTATTTCTCGTTCGCCAAAGGTTAACTCCCATTCGACAAAGGGTTAATATTGACAAGGGCACACTATGTTTGTCATATTGCATTGAATATATGGTTGGACCGCAATTCGTAATAAATTCCAGTCAATCTCGCAATAAATTAGAGTTTACCATAGTAATTTACAGTAAATCTCGCAATAAATTTAGGGTTTACCTACTACAATGAGTTGGTTGTATCTACCCATATTCAAAACCTAGTGCATTCAATCCCCAATTGTGTATAAAAACCTAGTCCATCAGAAAATAAATTATTAACAATTACTGAGTTTCAATCCCCAATGGAAACATTTTATCGCACCATAATTCCTCACGAACATTCTGAGAAAATGATGCTACCACCTATAGGCAAGCCGAGCATATTTCATTTGAAAGATCAGACTTTCACGCTTCAAGATGCAGAAGGAAAAACTTGGGGAGTCAAATAAACGAGAGAGGCTGACGGGGAGTTGCTTTTCAAACAAGGTTGGCCAAAGTTTTTCAAAGATCATTCATTATGTTTTGGTAAGGTTCTAGTGTTTGAAAGAAAAGATGCAACCAGATACTTGGTTCGTGTTTTTGGTGCAGACGAGTGCGAGATTGACAAATTCTCTAACTCTGGTTACGTCAATCATCTATGGTTCGTGTTTTTGTGGCTTTTATTATGTTTCTTGTTCGCGTAATATGTAGTTTCTGTGTGTCGAATTCAATAAAAGTGCATTCACGAACATAACATTGAATCAACATTCACTGCACATGAAATATCTTTCGACAAACATGAAATATCATTCGATAATAAATATAACATTCGACATTCGATATTCGACAAACATTAAATATCATTCGACAAACATAAAATTGCTGGGATTCGATGTCCCGGGCTATCAAAAAAATTGCGGAACCGATAACCCGATCGAAAAACCCGTCGCCGGAGATTACACGAACACCGACTCATCCGCAGGAGTCCGACCTTTGGAGACTACGCGCCCGAAGACACGCAGCCCGCCCCCAGCCGAAATCCCCCGCGAGTCGGAAATCACGAACGCGAACCACACGCGAAGAACCGGGCTCGACGAGAGCATCGCCGCGGGATGAACCCGCGGCTAAACCCTAGCCGAACCCCATCCGCGGGGTTCGCGATCGCCGTGTATGGCGATCGCTGGGGCTGCCCAGCAGCCCCCGGTGGTGAGTCCGGCGACTCACCACCTTCGCCGGAGGAGGGCGGTCAGCCCCAGGCTGACCCGCCGCGGCATCAGCCGCGGCTTTCCCTCGCGATCGACCACGCGGTCGATCGCTCGCCCCGGCTTCAGCCGGGGCTCCTCCCTTGCGCACGCCGCCGTCGAGGGCGGCTGGGGTCCGCCACGGCACCAGCCCGTGGCACCCCAGCGATCGACCGAAGTCGATCGCATGCCCCGGCCTCCAGCCGGGGCTTCGCCCCTCGTCGCGTGCGCCGGGCGGTCGAGCCCTAGGGTTTCGACCGCCCCCTTCGATCTTCGCCGGGGATCTCGAATCCCCGTCCGCGATGATCGTCGTTATCCCGGATCGTGCGTTCATGTATATATCACAATTAAACAAGCATATAATCATAGAGGGGGTTCTCGATTATATTACCTCGATTCGTTGTACGGAGAAACGAATCCAATTGACGACCTTGCGATCTTCCTACGTATTCCTCGCACCTCGTCCGAACGTCGTGTGGGCGACGATCTATCGAACTCCTATGGATCTCCTTCACTCTCCAAGACTTTATGATTGGCGTAGGTCAATTATTGTGTGTTTGAAAAGTGAAGACCATGTAGTGCTTATATAGGCTACGTAGGGGATCATAAGGAGATTAAATATTGGGCTTCTTAATATTGAAGATTAAATTGGGTCCAACCCAAATCCATTAATCCTTATCAATATTAAACTTTATTTATTTTCCACTATATAAATAAAATTGCACTCCCAATATTAATCCATATTATATCAAATAATATTTCTCCGATTAGTATTATTTATTCCGTGTATTTAAGATTTAAATATCCATGAATAAATTTATTTATTGCTCAATAAATAATATTCATCTCTTATATCCGAGACTAGTACCGTTCAACCTTTATTATTGTGCGGAACGAATCCACTCATGAGGTTTACACAATAATTCCTTATGAACTCATCTCGGGGATATTATCAACCCTTCCGGGATACACTTTCCCGTCAAGTATTCACGGCATGTCATATATAAATATATCGACCCAATTTTACCGGTAATTAACCCAATAATTAAATCGGTTAATTCCTTTGGAAAATCAAAGTCTCTAATATTAAATATACACACCCGCAATAATATCAGGGATTAAGAATAAAATACTCTGAGATTTAAATTGATTATCCAAGGCAATCCTAATCAATAAATCTCAAGCGATCCGCCCAATACACCAAGTGTACAAGTGTGATAAAATAATTAAGATAAATTATTTTCTCTCTCACACAACGACTATACCGATGGATTGGTCCGTGTCCATCTAGGTCGTGAGCAACTGTTCGATTAAATACGAGTGACCGATAGTATGATCTTCTGTGTGGGCCCGACACACCATACTAACTACAACGTATAAAATCCAGGACTATATTTTGCATAATTAATTAATAATAATTAATTGCAAATAATTGTTTATTAATTAAATAGGTAAAATGCTATGACCGGGAGTTTACCGATACTTAAATCTAGACATTAAGTACACAACTCCAACAATCTCCCACTTGTACTAAGGTCTAGTCATTTCCTCCAAACTCCCGACTCCCATACTCATCACGTGCTTAATTTATACTTCCCAGAAGTATTATGTGAATGAGCAATCCAGGTTGCCGCTCTGAAGTTATCTTGGTGACTACTGCGTCGTCTCCCTAGACGATGACTCGAATCAGGTGGTACTGGCTCTATGTGTTATCATCACCCTTTTGAACTTATGACTTCTTCCAGTTCTCCACGCACCGCTATGTACATAGCCTTTGGTGAACCAAGAGTCATATCCAAGTTCAGAGGTCATTCCGGAACCTAACCAAAACTTCCGCTGCCTCTGAGGCTGCTATTCGGTTTATGATAGAGTCCGAGAAGCATCACGCTTATCACTCTTTCATCCTTAGGTTCCACCTCTTCTAAAAGTGAACACATAGCCTGATATCGACTTACACTGGTCTTTCTCTGATTTTTGGATTTGAGAAACTGTAATCTAAGAAGATTTCGTTTTGCTAGTAATCCAGTACTTCCAAGTACTTTTACAGCATTCGAATACCTCTTATCCAGATTACTTTGATATCCTCCAACTACGCTAACCGCATAGTTGATATCAGGTTCTTGTTTTTCAACATTGCATCTACAAAGCTTTCTACACTTGAAGTGTAGGTAACTGCTTTGTCTATATCTGTCTCCTTCATGTGTTCAAGACACATACCTTAGATAGATGCATTCTGTTCTCGAAAGGCAATAACCTTTCTCAGAATTGTGCATGTTTAAAACAAACCATAATCGTATAAGATATCTTAAGAGAAGTACAAACGTTCTTATCTAGAGATCAAAAAGATTTCTAAGAACATGATCCGACTTCATCTTATATCTTGATTTATTCAGACAACCTCTATTTTATGTCTGACAACACTTTTACATTGTTTCCAACGATGAAGTGTTATCTACACAAAATTCCGAGAAACACCACCTTTGTTTCCATTACGTTTCTAACACACCTCTCCTTGCTTTTTGATGAATCCATAGAATGGACTATCTCATCAATTCGCAAATTCCTATGCAGAACTAGGGATCGATTTCATGTCTACTAGATCCAGAGTTCAAAACTCCTCCAGTCTTATGAACATCTCTGGTTGCTTAACAACCTCCCACTGCAATGGCGTTCCGGTGTATAACAGTAACAACATCAGGTGCAGTTAGTGGTGTACTACTACTCGGTCAGGCTGGTTCTCAGTCTTTCCCTTTCCTCATTTTAAAGTACTTTGTCAGTTAGGGCATTGTAGTTCATCTAATAGTTTTCCTCTAAGAACCGGGCGAGGACACCCATCTGGTTCGCAGTACTATTGAACTTACAATTACTTGTTCTTCTAGGATATTCTACAACCACATTGAATGTGCCGTTGTATCCAGAAATATCCATAGAACACAGGTAGTTCCGAACAAACTTGTCCTTTCACTATTAGAATCTCATCTCTTATTTCTGACACACCATGTCCACACATCAGTGTATGGTGTAGTCGTTTGAGACTTAATCTCAATCTTTGATTTATGCTATGTGTTATTTAGATAGGTGATAGCCTCCGCGAACAAGTCGCAGGCTTCCAATGGATATACTTTGAAGGTTCCCCATAATGGCTTTGTGTTGAAAACACTCCGCTTTTATGGCACATCAAGTATTCTAATCCATCTTCGAGTATTCTTGAAAGAACGACTCGTACCTCTCTAATTACACATGTCACGGCATTAATCATAAATCATTTTCAATACTTGTCCGAATTCCATCTTTTATCCAGAAAGGTTAACTCAGTTGTATCATCTTTCAAGATCGATTCTTAGGTCGGGAGGTCCATTCCTCCAACTATAATTGATCAAATCAATTTCGACCTTTTGAATCCCTTTTGAATAGATACTACCAAGTTCAAGAATTCACAAGTATAATGATTGATAAGAGAAATACATCTAATAAGTAAAACAAGTTATATATAACAGTTTGTTGCATCGTGGTAGACTAAGGATTCATCATTCATGTATCGCTATCTAATGTACCAGAATAGATATCACCATTATTTCTTATCCAAACCATCAAATGATTAAAGAAATAAAATATCCATTAATAATAAAGAAAACCAGAACAAAAGTTCTTTTTCAAAATAAGGGGTACATAAAGCAATAACTTAAAATGAAATCCTAAAACAGATAAATGTCTTCCACTGCAACCGCTGCTACCCCAACAGCTTCACCCATGTAGACTCGAACTCTTCTTCTCTAAGTCGCCGGGTTTTCTGGAACCCCTGCATTTAAAATAATGCACATACCGTCAGTGGTTCCGTATCTACACACCAGAATTCTGGTAGATAATACCGCTGACTATGTTTTTACGACTAAAGAAAAATTCGTACCTCTGAGAGGACATTCAGACTTCCAGTGTCAAGACTTGTTGCATCGGAAGCACTTGCCCCTTGGCTTACTAGCCCCCACTCGGGGTCCATTCCTCTTGGCACCACTGGGTTTCATGGCTTGCTTCCTTTTCTTGCCCCTACCTCCAATAGCTTTCAAGCTTTTGGACTTGGTAGCCACAAGCGCTTGAGACTTGCCCTTCTTGTAGATCCCCTCTGCCGCCTTCAGTTCAGTCAGGAGTTGCGCAAGAGTATAAGATAGTTTACCCATATTATAGCTCATACGAAACTGCTCAAACTTAGGGGTCAGAGACTGGAGTATGATGTCGACTTGCGTCTCATCATCAATAGAAGCTCCTAGGACCTCAAGTTCATTCAACAAACTCATCATCTTGAGAACGTGCTCCCCAACGGGCGTTCCTTCAGACTGAGTAGTCGACATGAGGACTCTCATGGCTTCTTGCCTTGCCGCACGATCCTGCTCCCCAAACATCTCCTTGAGGTTAGTCATCATATCCCGGGCAGTGTCCATCGGCTCATGTTGGGTTTGGAGTACATTTGACATGGAAGCCAAAATATAGCACCTAGCCATTTCGTCAGCCTTTTTCCACTTCCGATATGTTGCCTTTTCCTCATCAGTTGAGGCAGCCGTGGGCTCAGCAGGGCAATTATCAGAGAGTACAAACTTGTACTCTTCAGCAGTCAGGACAATGTCCAAATTTCTCTTCCAATCAATGTAATTGGGACCAGTGAGTTTATGTTCCTTGAGTATCACAGAAAGTGGATTCATAGCTATTCTCTAAACCTATAAGCACATGTAAACAAACAATCAATTTAATGTCCGATATTATCTCCCTCAAATAATATCATTAAATCACTAATTGCGTCTAAAATCCCATTAGGTAAGGCAAGCCACGTTCGTGTGGACGTTTACCCACCCAAATGATTTAGCAATTAGGTTTGCTTCGGTCGTACATCATTATAGCGTTACTTCGTTGGGAAGAATACTATAAAGCGTACCTAAGTGTAAACCATCACTCAGTACTAAGGTGAATCGTTTAGAATTGTTACGTCACCGCAAGCCACGTTCGTGTGGACGTTTACGATAACTCGCAATCCCTCACAATTTCCTATAACTGTCTACATCAATTATTCTAAAATCTCATTCAGTATAGCAAGCCACGTTCGTGTGGACGTTTACTACACCAAAAGATTTATATAATTGAAATCCAATTAGTTGATCCATTTGATGTTGTAAATCAAGACGCGGAGAATCATAAGTGAAACTCGAAGTTTCTAACCAGTGATTCACCATGCGAACGACCCTATCTCTCATAAATGAGGGAGCCGAGCAGACAATCGATCCATCTATCAAAGAATGGTACGAAGGTCTCTAATTTGTGTCCTCTACATGACCAAGTGGCTCTGGCTCCATTCCACTCCCCGGGGTGAGAATGAGTCGACTTGAAATCAGTTTTGGAAAGACAAATTAGGCATTGTTTGATAAACTTAATCAATGTTTCTTGTAAGAGGAATTACAAGAATTCTCCTCCAATGACTTGTCTATATGAACTTCGAGAGTCCATAAAAGTCACCAAGAGAACAGTGATGGAGACCATGGGAATGTTTCCATCCCCTCTCCCACTTAGCTTTTTACGATAAAGGGATATGCTATCTAGTGCATAAAATAAACACATATAGCATGCATGTAAACAATAAAGCACATAGATCACATAGTCAAAAATAATGCTAGAGAAATTATTTTTCCCGACTATCATGGCTTTATCTTCATATGCATCTTCTAGTCTTCAGTCTTCGTTTCTTGAATGCTTTATGTGACGAGAATATTAATCTCCAATATTTAAATCTATTTATTTTCAATTAATCCAAAAGTTACTTAATTCGAAAATTAAGTCAATTGAATATATCAAAAATAAAATTAAATACTATTAATATTTTTTATTTATTTATTTTCCTATCTAGTTCTATTAAATCTCTAGAATAATCTATCCAAGTAAAATTTGGAATATTCTAGAAGACATCTATAATAGAACAAGGAAATAAAATAAATTAGGACTCACTACTTTCCAAATTTATTTTTATTCCTAATCCATGAATATTCCCATGAGTAGAAATAATCAAATAGGAAAAATAAATTTAGTACTAAATTAATTAAATTCCTAATCTTTGAATAATTCCATGAAGGAAATAAATCAATAGGAATAAAATTAATTCAAATTAATTCTTTTCCTAATCCATGAGAGTTTCCAAAAAGGAGAACACTCAAATAGTTTCTCTGGAAAAGTTGACAGGAGTCTCCGTTTTTGGCGTTCTCTGGAAAAGTTGACAGGAGTCTCCGTTTTTGGCATTCTCTGGAAAAGTTGACAGGAGTCTTCGTTTTTTTGGCGAAAAATGAGTCTCCGGTTTTGGAGACGTGAGTCTCCGCTTTTTCAGCGACTCCAGTCGCTAGTTCCAAAAGCGGCGACTCCAGTCGCTGGATCCATGTTGTAGCTCTTGAAGAGTAGATTCCAAAGAATTTTGAATCAAGTCAATCGGAGCTAGCACGAAGGAGATATGGCCAAAATCGACGGACTGCACGCTTTCAGCCGTGGCGTGCGACTCCTGTCGCCTGCGACTCCAGTCGCATGGTTTTTACATTACTTGTCATATATGGATACGTAGCTCTTGAAGTTTGGATTCCATAGCATTTTGAATCAACACAATCGGAGCTCGCACGAAGAAGATATGACAATAGTCGACGGACAGCGCACACCTTCCCAACCACTCCTTATAGTTGTCCTTACTAATATATGGGTAGTGACAGCAGTAGACATCAGCCACCCTGATTTTTACACACACCCTGCTAGAATTCTAGTTCCAGTTGGCACTCGTGTTGACGTGATGCATTGGACATCACTGATTCCATATCACCATGTTATATGTTATTCATCCATTCATTCAACACCTGAAACAAAACACAAACACCCAAAACATATGTTGTCGCCAAAACCAACATCTACAATTTCCCCCTTTTTGGCACAACTCATATGATCAAGAGTTAGCATAAGGAGATATACAAAATCTCAAAAACCAAGCAACAAAAACATATGTTGTTGCCAAAACCAACATCTACAATCTCCCGCTTTTTGGCACAACCCAGATGAACAAGAGTTAGCACAAGGAGATACAAAACAATCTCCCCCTCAAGAGATACACATCAAAATATGACTAAGTTAAAACAAAGTTAATCAATTAATCAACAATGAAGAACTAGCATTGATAAGATATGAAAAACCAAACACACTTAGTCAAAACATCAAGATATCAAGACATATGCATGCAAACGGAATAGTTCAATAGTTATTCAAAATAGAGAAACCATGCATTACGCAGTCCTTTGCCAGATGAACCAGCATCATCACCTAAACCTCCCCCTTGATGGGTCATCTGGTGAAGATAGGCAAACGTAGTACTGAGTGACACCGGATGCTGCTGCACTCATCTAACGCCATAAAGATTGAACTCCACGAGATGCTGAATATGAACTACAAGAGTACCAAATCAAAACAACACATCCCGAGTTAGTATTCAAGCGTTCAACACACTGAAAACATTCAAACACATTTTAGTGGAGATTCGAGGGGTGATATTAAGCAATGAAGAGCAAATATTTTCCCACAAAAGAGACACTTTCATCATTTTCCAAAACAAAAATTTCACACAAGGTGAACGCAACTTTGAGTTAATGAAAAATCTCTCATATTAAAAACCGGTGAGATGGACCGAAGTATATTGATAGACATGTTTACTTGTCCTTCGTCACAAACACAAGGGTGCAGTCGTGTTTCGTCGAAACATATTGGATGAGTTTGCACCGCACAAGAGATTTTAATTCATGAATGCAAGGTGAACTTTTAAGGCACTCCACTTGGGACTAGCTTTACTACACAGAGGGGAGCCGGCGGACAATGTGACCCGGCGTCCTCCAGACGAGTTTTAGCTTTAAATGAAATGCAACAGATGCTCATTACAGCAGTCAGAGGGGAGCAAGGATCATCCTGCATCTCCGAAGTGTGATGGTAGAGCATCTTAGATTAGAGCGTCCATGTGCTACCTTTCGAAGAGGGGAGCCGGCGGACAAAGTGATCCGGCGTCCTCCGTTACTTGGTATTATGGATCTATGCAAATGAGCTTATGGGAGTATAATGCCAAGTTCACATGTTTGCATTCAGCGAAATAAATACACTTGGGTCCGAAGACTAAAGCGGCCTCGAATCCATGTTTGTCTGACTGGACTAATCCACGACAATTCCGAGTGCGTATTCAGAAGTAAAGAAACTACTCTTTCAGACTTCAAAATTTTTCGTGAACTCTTAGAGAGAACACATGCAGAGAGAATTTCTTAGAGTTTTGAATCTCTCAAAGTCAAGAGGTTTGGTAAAGATGTCAGCAAGCTGTTTTTCTGTTGAAATATGCTGTAGACTGACTATATCACGATCAACCAAATCTCTAATGAAATGATGTCGAATGTCGATGTGTTTAGTTCTTGAATGCTGGACAGGATTTTCACTGATTTTGATAGCACTCTGGTTATCACAATACAACACTAATGGAGCACTCTCAAGAAGATAGCCATTCAACATTTGCTTTAACCATAGCAATTGAGTGCAGCAACTCCCAGCTGCAACATACTCCGACTCGACAGTTGATAGTGCGATGCAATTCTGCTTTCGACTATGCCATGAAACAATATTATTGCCAAGAAAGCAACAACAGCCGGAGGTAATCTTTCACTAGTAAAAATATGACATTAGAAATCGGTGATTCACTGATTTCTATGAGGTATCCGCACTGATGTTGATGGAGCCGATATCTATAGTCTGCAGCTATAGACATCGGTGATTAACCGATTTCTATGTACATTTTAGAAATCAGTTTTTATTTTTCAACCGATTTCTTTTGTGTTCATAGAAATCGGTTGATTTCCGGTACTAACTCACAATACTAACTGATATCTAACATCTCCTTTAATATCGATTATTTAGCTTAGAACCGATAACTATATAGTATTACATAATCATTTTTATTTTAAAAACCGATTTCTATATAAAGATTTTATTTTAAAAAGTGATTTCTATAGAGTGATTTATTTGTGTTATAATTCCTGTAATTTTGTAATTTTTATATTAAAATTGCACAAATTTATAAAATCATCAAAATATCATAATGCATAAAATATCTTCAACATTCATACAAAATATTGTAGCTAGAGTACAATCATAATCCAAAATCAAAACATTCATAGTTGTAGCTAGAGTACATCAAATTGTTTTGCCAATGCATAACCTTAGACATTCAAATTGCTGCAGCCACTATATCCATTCATAACCAGTGCACCATCACATCATTAACCATCACATCATCAGGTAAATAGACATTCAGCTCATTCACAGCTCGCACAATCTGAAGCACAAATATATTTACATGAAGTCAGCAGTAGCAATTTCAGTGACAAACACAGAAAAACAGGTTCATATTAGTGGCAATTCATCTAAAATTTACATATTCATATAACTAGTGATTCAACAACAATTTCAGTTCGTAAAGATCAGTTCAAGATTTTTGATTAAAATCTTATCCTTCCATGGACCTTTTAGAACAATCAACGGAAAAAAGACTCCAAGTTCATCCTGAAAAGAACTTTAGAATCAGTGAAAATGTGAAATGGGATATACAGTATATATTTAAACATCAATTTTTTTTCACTGTCCAATTGGATGTGGTGGGGTGAAATTTTCAGACCAAGATGTCTGCTTATTACTCCTGTCAAGGATCAACAATGGCAAATGCTTTTTAAAATTATAATGCTTGATTATGTATTTAAGTATTAAATTCAAGTAACTGGATATCATTTGCAGTTTACCTTGGGAGACTTGTCTATGAGAGAATCGGGTAGAGACTCGGATGCATCCGATATTTTTTGACTTCTCATTTGAGTAACTGAAAAGGAAAAACGGTCAATTTATAGTAAAACTGGTTTAACATCACTAGAACGCTTGGCCATGATGTCATATTTCATTTTTATGTACAAGAATAGAAACAACATAAATTATCAAATAGAAGCATTCAACTACGAGATGGATTTTGACAACAGAGTCGAAAGTTTAATAATAAATATTACGTTGAGAGTATAGTAACCCATATTAGCTTTACACAGTCCACCCATAGAAGTCTCTGCTCCACAGGAACCACTCAGTAGGTGATTAAATGAGCAAAAGGCCAAAGCTTCCAACCAGCCTGTTAGATACGAAAAACACAAAAAAGGGAGCAAACCCATTCGGTCACTTAATAAGTGCTTGGAAAACAAAAAACAAAAAACAAAAAAACAAAGAAAAATGTTACGCAAGAGTATCTTACTGTCAACATGGGCCAAAATTGGTAATAGTATTGAGAAAGCCATCCATGGAGCGTGAACCCGACGACCCCTGATCTAAGCATGCGCGTCCAGTCAAACTCAAAGAGGGGCTTTCCTTCAAAACTGTCGGAATAATGAATCACGATTAGACATACATGTGAACTGATTAAGCACCGTAAACAAGAGAAATCATTGTTAGTTAATTGGGCAATCCAATCTCCGAGCGAGTAGACGATCTCGCTTATGGCTATTTTGGCCAGCACGGGGTTAAAAACCCTGGGCTTCTGCATAAGCATTTCAGTTATGCTCGGGGGTATATCTCAACACCTCATACAGGGTCCATCCCTGGATTTCGGAAAACAGAAACATACCAATTCGGATTCCCACAGAAAATTGAAATGAAATTCAGTGCACTTACTTATAAAATTAAGTGCACTTACTTGTAATTACATGCCAATAATCATGATCGATGGTGAGCAGCTTTGTGATGGCGAGAGAACCGACGCAAGGAACAATAGAGGCGTTGAGCAATCGATCGATACTGAATGCGCTATCAATTCGTTTTGAAACTGAATCGTCGTTTTCTTCTTCATCGTCGCCTCTTCTTTCCGTGGGGCCAACTTCTCTGTCTTCTGTGACAGCGTTTGTGGGCCGAAGGGCTTGAGAGGGTTTGATTTTAAAGATGGCTTTGCAGGAGCGGAGATGTGAAGATAAGATGAAGAAATTGAGGTTGAGGGTGGAGATGCTTCTTGTTCTTGGGTTCGATCAGATGCGAATCTGGAGAGAGAAAAGTGTGAAGAGTAGAAGTAGTCACTTTTAATTAGTCGGAAGAGAAAGTGTTTGGGGAGGAGTTGAGCTTCGATTGTCGATTATGAAATTGGAGTTGATAATCAGGACCAGATCTGGGAGACGAGATCTGGTAGACGAAGAAGTATCGTAGTTGCTAGGGATTCAATTTTGAGTGTCTTGAGAGGGAGGTATTGTAGTTGCTAGGGTTGGAGAGGAATTAAAGAGGGAGAAAGATTTATTTAACCGGGTTTTTTTTAAGGTTTGCGAAGCGAGAGTTTTCTTTTCTTATTCTCGTACTTAAATTTTTATAAAAAATTAAAACACAAAGAAATCGGTTTTTTATTAGCACTGATTACTAAATAAATCAATATTTTAATAAAAAATTAAAACACACGAACACATCGGTTTCTTATTACTACCGATTACTAAAAAAAACAGTATTTAAAAACGAAGTCATAGTAATCAGTTTACTCAAACACAGATTTCGTTGATACCAAATGTATCATTATTTATGCGACTGATATCATTGGTGTCATAGAAATCAGTTGAATCAACAACTGATTTCTTTGAAGTGATATCTAATCCACTTTTTTTAGTAGTGTTTCTTTCGTCCGTATTACTTGCCCAATCTGCATCGGAGAAGCCGAAAAGATTTGATGATGTGTGGCGTGTATACCAGATTCCCAAGTTAGCAGTTCCTGAGATGTAGCTGAGAATCCGTTTGACAGCTCGTAGATGAACTTCCTTTGGATCTGCTTGGTACCTGGCACACATACAAACATTAAACATAATGTCAGGGCGAGTTGGAGTTAAATATTGTAAACTTCCAATCATGGAACGAAAGAGTGTTTGATCAACACTTCGGCTTTTAGTCGATTTTAATAACCGTTCATAGGTTGCCATATGGGTCGTTGTTGATTCAAATTCATGCTTGTCAGACTTCTCTTCCATATTTTCTGCGGCCTTTCGAGATACAAAGATAGAAGTAGAACTTTCATAGATAAGAATCTCAAGAGTCAGCTTAGGAGAAGAAGTCTTCGAAGTAAACGCCAAGTCCTTAAGCACATCAAATTTAGCTCCGGAGATTTTGGGTGTCGGAGCCTCAGACATAGCTGCCTGCGCAAGAGTGTCCATGACGAAATCCAAAATTTCTCTCTCAGTTGATTCCTCTGATTTTTGTTTGTCATTTTGACAGTTGCCATAGACGTAGGAATTGTTCTTAGCACGATGACACTTGAAAATGCACTTCCCTTCACTATCAAAGACTTTGCAAGAGTCTTTGTCAAAACTGACATTCAGCTGGTCATCGCAAAGTTGGCTTATACTTATCAGATTGGCCAATAGTCCTTCAACATGGACAACATTCTTGAGTGGTGGCAATCCTTTTAGATGGAGAGTTCCTTTGCCTAACACGATACCTTTTTCTCCCCCTCCAAACATGACGGGGGTTTCAGTCACAAGTTCGTAATCTTTAAGAAATTTCTTCGTTCCAGTCATGTGGTGGGAACAACCACTATCAAGGTACCAGACTCCTTGCGAGTGTTTCTTAGAAGCGTTTAGCACAACATTGCAGAAAATCAGTAGTCTTGGTAACCAAATTTTTCTTGGAGTGGAGTAAGAAGTAACTTCATTCTTCTTCACTTTTGGCACCCATTTCTTCTTGATTTCAAGATTTTGAGTAGTGCTCTTGATTTTTGGTTTCCAGACTTTTTGATTCTTCACTTTTAGCACCCATTGCTTCTTCACTTGCTTCGCTGAGCCATTCTTCTTTTTCACAACCATAAAGCCACGATTCACATCATCCTTCATTTTGTAACAATACGGCCTAATATGTCCAGGCTTGTTGCAATAGTGGCAAACATTCTTTTTCTTGTGCTTTACTTCCTTTCGTTTGATGTTTTCAACATTAGTAGAGATAGGAGCAAGCATTTTGGGTGTCGACCTTGAAGATGAGGACTCCGTCAAATTTTTCATCGAAGCATCTTCATGAAACGGAGTTTGAAGTCGGACTCTCTTGGAATATACGTTCATTTTCTCAGTCACTATCCCTCGGTTCACATCATCTCTCAACTTGTAGCAATAAGGTTTGATGTGTCCGGGTTTGTTACAGTAGTGACAAACATACTTCTTCTTGGGCTTAGCTTCCTTTAGCTTTGGCTTTTCAATCTTAGTAGAAGAAGAAGTGGACCTTTCTTTCAGAGAGACACTTGGAGCCAATTTCTTTAGCTTATTCATGAAGGCGTCCTCATAAGATAGAGTGTTTCTAGGTTTCTTCATGATAGTCTTTGGAGGCTGATATAACTTGGCATTGAAACATTTTGAGGAGCTAGCTTCAGGAATCTCAACCTTGGACTCTGAAGTCATAATTTTCTTTCCCTCTGCAATCTCCTTTCGCTTAGATGTTTCATTTTCGATTTTTCCATCAGTCTCAACTTTGGAATGTTCATCAGAGGAAGCCTTGACAAACTTCATTTGCTTATTCTCAGGAGTTGAGTATATGGAGTTGAATACTTTTTGGAATCCTAGACCATATCGATTTGGATTCACTAAGGAGGTAGCATTATCAAAAACTGAAGAATTTGTGTTCATCTTCTTCAAAAGCTCATCTGTCATGTGCAATTTAGCTTTCAGGTTGAAGCAATCTTTGACACTCATAGCAAGATCTGTCTAAGTCTGTGTCAAAGTCGTTTTTAATTCATCATTCTCAGCATCGGAAGTTTTGAACAAATTTTGAAGCATTTTGACTTCAGCAATTTCCTTTTTCAAGGATGCTTTCAACTTGGAATTTTCAGTATTAGACTTTTCAAATAGTGATCTCAACTCAACTGCTTCCTTGAAGAATTTGTGCTTCTCTTCAAAGAGATCATCAAACTTTTGTTCCAGATTTTTACGAGAAGCTTTCAACTTTAAATTTTCAAAGTTAGACTCTTCAACCAAGTTTCTCAACTCAATAGCTTCTTCGGAGAGTTTTTGTTTTGATTTAGAGAAGTCATCAACGCACTCCTTCAAACATTTTAGAGACACTTCAAGTGTTCCTTTCTCAGTGATTGCTGCTTCGTAAAGTTTTTGCAATTCAAAGAGATTCACCTTCACTGCAAGCACTTCATCAGACACTAATTCATTCTGAGACACTATTGGAGTTTGAGACACAACTTCATTTTGCTTCATAACATTGACAGTCGTCGTGTCCTTCATAATTTCATCAATTTTGTGATCATCATCAAATGATCCTTCCAATATATTGTAATACACATGAAGTGCTCCTTTTTCAGTATTAGCTGTTTCAAGCTCCCTTTGGAGAGTTATGATGCTTTCTTTCAAGTCCAACACTTTCGTAGACTCAACTTCAGCTTGAGGTGTTTTAGGAGCAATCTCTGTAGATCCCGATTCATACCCAGAATCCATATCAGAGGAAATTCTGCCAGAATGTGTTTCACAATTTTCGTTATCTTCATGCTCTCCCATCTGAGGTTTATGAACTAGAGTAGTGAGAGTGCAACTCTTAGATTGGTTGACATGTTTGTGTCCAAAAGTTCTCTGGAGAGTTTCCCAAGCTTCTTTGGCTGAGGTACAATTTTTGACAAGTTGATACATGTTGAGCTCCAACCATTCACAAATGAAACGTAAAGCTTTGTTGTTGGCAGTAGAAGCTTCACGCTCTTCATTAGACCAATGTCGTTCAAGTTTGAGAATTTTGTTGCCTTTAGCATCAATAGTAAATGGGCGTTGCCAGCCTTCTAACACTGATCTCCATGCACGAGAGTCATGTCCTTTTATTCTAGATGATACTTTGGCTTTCCAGTTCGAGTAGTTCTGATGTGTAAGCATAATCGGCTTCTGTGCGAACATTGGTGACTCCATTGTAGCGGAAATATGAAGTCAAGTAACGGATCACGTCTTATACGTATGACGTCCCGCTCTGATACCAATTGAAATTACGTCTTCGACGTATGATACCAACTTTTCGCGAAGTTGGCCTTAAACTCAAAGTCAGCAGCTTCAGTCGAAGAACTCACAGTCAGCAGCTTCAGTCGACGAACTCACAGTCAGCAGCTTCAGACGACGAACTCACAGTCAGCAGCTTCAGTCGACCAACTCACAGTCAGCAGCTTCAGTCGACGAACTCACGCACTCTCTCAACTATCGCTTGCTTGTGTGTATAGTTCAAACTCAATGTAAGTAAAGTAAAGTAAAGTGCTAAAGACAAAGTTATGTAATAGTTTTCATTTCATTGAACAACGAAACTAAACTATTACACGGGTAGAGAAAAGTAGACGGAATGATCAAAGGTCGTATCCCAAGTGACGCAACACTCCAACGAACCAGAGATCTAGTACTACTACACCTAGAGCTAAATCACATAACTCTACTATTGGTGCACAACACAAAACAACTACCAAAACTCTAAGACTCAGCGTCTACAAAACAAGGATCGTCGATACTAGGATATCAGATTTCGTTCTCTCAAAATCGTCAAAAAGTGAAATCGAAATCCATGGGTTTATATAGGCAGCCCGCACATGTGAGGTGATGATTTGGCACGTTCTGATTGGTCACATGCTTGGCTGATGTCACTTCTCCATGGATGACATCACTATTGTAGAACTTGGATTCTTGAATCTTGGAATCTTGAATCTTCGAATCTTGAATCTTCAATTTCAAAATCAGAACTTCAATTCAATCTTGACTCCATCGATCTCAATTCTTCATCTTCAATTTCTTGTGAAAATCTCTAAGTGTTGAAGCCTCGGAATTTCATCGTCTTCATGGTCGTCGATATCATTGAAGTAGTAAACATCGGAACCATTCTCCATTTCTTGATTTGAGTACTTAATGAAAAAGAGATCACGTTGAATGTACTCAATGCATATGTCGTCGGTTCCATAGTTGCAAGGTGAGAGTCCATAGTTCCATAGTTCCATAGTTCCACAGTTCCATAGTTGCAAGATGCGTGTCCATAGTTCCATAGTCCCATAGTTCCATAGTTCCACAGTTCTATAGTTGCAAGATGCGTGTCCATAGTTCCATAATCGCAGGTTACAAACATGAGATGTCAAAAATCCGGAGACATGAGTCTCCGTTTTTGTGGACAGTAGTCTCCGTTTTTGGCGTTCTCCGAAAAAGTTGACAGGAGTCTCCGTTTTTGGCGTTCTCTGGAAAAGTTGACAGGAGTCTCCGTTTTTGGCATTCTCTGGAAAAGTTGACAGGAGTCTCCGTTTATGGCATTCTCTGGAAAAGTTGACAGGAGTCTCCGTTTTTGGCGTTCTCTGGAAAAGTTGACAAGAGTCTCCGTTTTTGGCATTCTCTGGAAAAGTTGACAGGAGTCTCCGTTTTTTTGGCGAAAAATGAGTCTCCTGTTTTGGAGACGTGAGTCTCCGCTTTTTCAGCGACTCCAGTCGCTGGTTCCAAAAGCGGCGACTCCAGTCGCTGGTTCCATGTTGTAGCTCTTGAAGAGTAGATTCCAAAGAGTTTTGAATCAAGTCAATCGGAGCTCGCACGAAGGAAATATGGCCAAAATCGACGGACTGCACGCTTTCAGCCATGGCGTGCGACTCCTGTCGCCTGCGACTCCAGTCGCATGGTTTTGACATTACATGTCATATATGGATACGTAGCTCTTGAAGTTTGAATTCCATAGCATTTTGAATGAACACAATCGGAGCTCGCACGAAGAAGATATGACAATAGTCGACGGACAGTGCACACCTTCCCAACCACTCCTTATAGTTGTCCTTACTAATATATGGGTAGTGACAGCAGTAGACATCAGCCACCCTGATTTTTACACACACCCTGCTATAGTTCTAGTTCCAGTTGGCACTCGTGTTGACGTGATGCATTGGACATCACTGATTCCATATCACCATGTTATATGTTATTCATCCATTCATTCAACACCTGAAACAAAACACAAACACCCAAAACATATGTTGTCGCCAAAACCAACATCTACATGACGTTTACTCGTAAACGTCACTAAGAAAGCGTCACTATATAGGGTATTTTTTAGTAGTGGAAATACATTACATAAGTTTGACTTCACATTTTTTACTTTACGTATGTTGAGTGTGAGCGTACACGAAACCCGAATCGAGCGCCACCTGGCGCCAACATTGTGATTGTGAACCAAAGTTATTGAAGTTTGATTTTAAGACCAATATCGCGAAAAGTTAGTATCATATATCGAAGACGTAATTTCAAGATCCTTATTTATAGGTGTATAAAACCCATAAACTAGGTAACCAAATAAAAATATGAAATAAATGTTAAACCTAATATAACTTCAGAATCCCAATAAATAAGGACTGTAATTATATCTACTATAATTCTAATCTCTCTAAATAAGGAAATAAAATTCATACGGATTCGAGTCATATTGTAAAAATCTCCACCTTCACGAGAAACCGTGAAATCTCATCGAACATGTGAAATAACATCACATATAACACCAATCCGCGAAAATCACATCGCGCATGGGAAATCACATCGCACATCAAACCATAAAGCGAAATCACATCGCCCATGCGAAATCACATCGCATCCAAGTCTCGTCCATCGTCTTCCTCCAAATGCCCTATCGGGCCTAGTTCCTAGAAGATTGGACCTTCAAAGGTCCCTATGAATCGGAACGTACATACACGAGTGTCTTCAAGTGGTGAGCCCAATTAGAGATATCCACTCTCGACCGCTTCCTAAGCGCACAATTCTCATCAGATTTAGAAACACAACATCGATCGATAATCACTCGATCCTTCTTGTCGGCTTTTCTCACATGCTCAAGCCTCACATGGTCTAGTCGTGTAGACTCTTCATCCGTGAGCCTAGTTTTTCCCACGGTTACTTCGTTCACCGCGCCTTCATCTTCATTCAGTTTGGTCACTCCGGCCTTCGTTTGCATGCCTCTAAGCCGGATAGACTCTTTTACCGTGGGGCGGGGAGATCTTTTTCCTCACAATGTTTTTTGAGATGACGGAAAATATGTGTGGTTCATTGCCAATTTTGTGTGGTTCATTGCCAATTTTGAAATATATGAGATGTAATTGTTCAAACAATTTTTTTTTTAATTTCTATTTGTCAATTTTCTCTAATTTTAATTTTTTTAAACAAAGAAACAATTAGGAACAAATTTTACCGACAATCACAAGTCTATCGCTACGACGTGACTTCTCTCATTCGAACCTAAATTAGATCAATTGTGATGTCATCCTTGTTGGAATTCGATATCCCGAACTATTAAAATTTGCGGAAACAATAACCCGATCAAAAACCCTTCGCCGGAGATCACACGAACACCACCGCATGCGCCGGAGTCCAACCGAGGAGACCACGCACCCGAAGGCGCGCGATCGCCCCAGCCGAGCCCCCGCATGGGCGGGGTTCACGCGATCGATGATCGCGTTCGATCATCGCGATCGATGGGGCTGCCCAGCAGCCCCCGCAGCGAGTCCGGCGACTCGCCGCCGCCTGGGGTGGTCGGCCCGCCTCCAGCTGGGCCGTCGCGGGGCCCAGCCCGCTGCCAGCGATCAATCGGGTGATCGATCGCACCCCGACGTCCAGCCGGGGTTCGCCCCATGCGCGCGCTTCGAAACCTTAGGCGGGCGGTTGCCTGTGGTCCGGTGATTTCACCACCACCACGCGATCGTCCGTCTATCCCGGGGTTCTACGGTATATTCAATAATTATCGATTAAAATCATAAAGGGTGTTTACGATTTTACTTTCGATTCGTTGTTCGGAGAAACGAGATCAATCGATGACCTTTGAATCTTCCCACGTATTCCTTGCACTCGTTCGAACGTCGGATGGGCGACGATCCTCCGAACTCTATGGATCTCCTTCACGAACTCTCTAGAATATCAAGTATGATAATCTTTTCTTATAAAATTGTGAATACCATGTAGTGCTTGTATAGGCTGCGTAGGGGATCTAAAGGAGGTGAAATATTGGGCTTTTAATATTAATGATTAAATTGAGCCCAAGCCCAAATCTATTAATCCCGTTAATATTAATTAATTTTATTTTCTACTATATAAAATTAATTGCACTCCCAATATTAAACCATATTATATCAAATAATATTATCTTCAGTATTATTATTTATTCCGTATATTTAAGATTTAAATATCCATGAATAAAATTTATTTATTGCTTATTAAATTTATTCATCTCTTATATCCGAGAATAGTACCACTCAACTTTATTATTATGCGGGAACAAATCCACTCGCGAGTTTTACATAATAATTCCTTATGAGCTCATCTCGGGGATATTATCAACCCTTATCGAGATACACTTTCCCGTCAAGAATTCACGGCATGTCATATACTATAAAATATAGTGACCCAACTTTACCGGTAATTGACCAGATATTCTAATCGGTCAATTCCTTTGGAAAATCAAAGTCACTAATATTAAATATACACACCCGCAATAGTATCGGGGATTAAGAATAAAATACTCTGAGATTTAATCAATTATCAAAGGCAATCCTAATTGATAAATCTCAAGCGATCCGCCCAATACACCAAGTGTACAAGTGTGATAAAATAATTAAGACAAATTAGTTTCTCTCTCACACAACGACTATACCGATGGATTGGTCCTTGTCCATCTAGGTCGTGAGCTACTGTTCGATTAAATACGAGTAACCGATAGTATGAATATCCGTGTGACGTCGCACAACATACTAACTACAACGTATATAATCTAGGACTATAATTTGCATATATTTAATTAACAATAATTAAAAGCAAATGAATGTTTATTTATTTATAGATAAATGACAGTGTACAAGGAGTTCAGAACACTTAAATTTAGACATTAAGTATACCACTCCAACAATCCTGACATCACCCCACCCTAATAATTGTCACGTGATTAAAATATTGTGATGTCACCGCATGACATCATCCTAATTGGGGTTGGCCTTGACTTTGAGGCAGCTCCCAATTTCCCGTTCGAAAACTCGTTCTAATCCCATACACTTGAATTTCTGTTCGTAATTTGAACGGTGCGAATCGTTGAAATGCTCTTAAAATATAATTTTTCTTGTTCGGTTCGAGTTAAAAAAAATGATACTCGAAACTGCTTGATTCGATAAAGCAACGTGAGAAAAAATTCTGCGCAATTAGATATATACTTCATACGTTTCAAATTTTTTGTAATTTACAAAATAAGTGTGACAATAAAATTAAGTCATGCAATAAGTTTTAGGCACGAAAGTGCAATTTTATAAAATTTATAGGTTTATTTGTATTTAAAACATGAAGATAATTCCAAATCCCAAGAGGGTGCATGCCACCTTATGGTTTTGGTGATGTTTACAATTACTATTTCTAGTGGCCGGTGGCCAAATGATATTTCTAGTGGTTATTGACACACTTGAAATTAATGTTGAAATCTTTTGAAGAATGCTAATTGCTACCTACAGAGAAGCCAACACATAGCAACACGACGGGCTTTGTGGTATCTCCATTGATCGTCATAGATAGATCTTGAGACCACATCTATCGCTGCACCAACCACCACTGCATTATCCTACTCTATTATTTACAAATACTAAAGTACGGAGTAATAATAAAGCTAACAACAACACACAAAACTCCATTTATATGTACAACAATTATAGTATTATTCAACAACACGTTTACATTATATAAAAAAAAAACAAAATTACACAAAAAGTGTTATTATTAAAAAAACTAATTAAGTTGAGTCCCTGGCATTGGCGAGCATCTCCCCAAGCTTCACCTGAGCATTAGTTATCAAATGTATGGGGTCCTCTGGTTTTACCTCGAGGTCGATGGCATCGACACATTTGACGTACGGCATGTCAAGTTCCAGTTGCACCTTACGAACAATATCTATGTTCGTTGTGTTGAATCCCGTTGCCAATGCTACCTGCACCAAAATTATAAAATTAAGAAATTTGACAAATTAAGCATCATCATATCAATCAATCGAAATGTGAAGGACTACTGATTGAAAGACTTTAGAGACAGAGAGAGAAGTGGATACATAGAATTGGAGTGGTGTAGATAATGCAGAGATAGAGGAGCTTATATATAGAGGATTAGGTCATGATGGGGCACTGGCTCCTCTGTTTTTTAATAGTAATCTTATATTATTAATTGTCTTTCGAAATTTGTTTATTTACAAACTTTCCATGTGCACTTTACATTCACCCAACAACAATACCTATATCATACTCCCGGGAGCACAATATAAATAGTGCTCTCACCCTTTAAAATATAAAAATCATCATTTAATAATTAAGAAATCTTCATTTCAAAAAACAATTATTATAAACATTAAATTAACAAATCAATGAATATTTTAGCATAACTAATGAATATTTATCAGATAATGCATGAAGATATAACATGGGTGTACAATTAGAATCCTACTCCTAGGAACACGGTATAAATTGCCACCCAACACAAGTAACACTCCTCGTGTAAGATAATGAGTGTATTAAATTTCCATTGATTATATCAGTTTATATAAAACTCAAAATCAAACAATTTTTTACCTTAAGTTTCTCTAGCAATTATATAAATTTGCATGAAATACTAAATTCCTTCTATTTTTTTACCAACAAAAGTAGCAATTATATAAATTTGCACGAAATTTGCACGAAATATTAAATTCTTTATATTTCTTATATTTTTTACCAATACAAGTAGCAATTTTGTAAATTTGCACGAAATTTGCACGAAATACTAAATCCCTTTTATTTTTTTATTCTAGAAAATTATATCACATGACAATCAATTTGATAATAATTTTACAATTGGTAAAAATGGTACTACTTTAGCTTGCTCACTATAATCCTCTATATATAAGCTCTTCTGTCTCTATATTATCTACACCACTCCTCCCCTATGTATCCACTTCTCTCTCTGTCTCTAAAGTCTTTCAATCAGTAGTCCTTCACATTTCGATTGATTGATATGATGATGCTTAATTTGTCAAATTTCTTAATTTTATAATTTTGGTGCAAATAGCATTGGCAACGGGATTCAACACAACGAACATGGATTCAATTATATAAATTTGCACGAAATACTAAATTCCTTCTATTTTTTTACCAACAAAAGTAGCAATTATATAAATTTGCACGAAATATTAAATTCTTTATATTTTTTTACTAACACAAGTAGCAATTTTGTAAATTTGCACGAAATTTGCACGAAATACTAAATTCCTTCTATTTTTTTATTCTAGGAAATCATATCACATGACAATCAATTTGATAATAATTTTACAATTGGTAAAAATGGTACTACTTTAGCTTGCTCAATATCAATTTGATAACACTATAGTACAGTATTTATTCTAGAAAATCATATCACATGACAATCAATGAGAGGATTGAAACAATAACCCACCACACAGAATTTAAAGAACTATCTCTAACTTTTAAGTGTAGTAAATGAGTGTAATTGTAAATCTCTCAAAATTAAATATTAATCATAATACATCACATACACGCCCGTAAGATCTTTTTATAAACGACCAAGAATCGATATTGTAGAAGAAATTCAATTATTATAGAATCTCAAGTGCAACCATTTCCAATAACGTAGATCAAGCCAACGGTTAAAGTCATGTAACCCAATAATCAATGTGTCACAAAATTAAGAATACACTATTTAATAATAAAGATAACAACACACAAAACTCCATTTACTTACAACAATTATATTATTAATTCCACAACACGTTTTACATTATATAGAAAAAAACACAAAATTACACAAAAAGTGTTATTATTAAAAAACAAATTAAGTTGACTCCAGGTTGGCATTGGCGAGCATCTCCCCAACTTTCACTTGAGCGGTAGTAGTCAAATGTATGGGGTCCTCTGGTTTTACCTCGAGGCCGATGGCATCGACACATTTGACGTACGACATGTCAAGTTCCAGCTGGACCTTACGAATAATATCCAAGTTGCCAATGCTACCTGCAGTACACCACCAAATTAATAAAACCAATTCTAAAAATAATGAGCAATAATAGATTGTTTTTACCTGTATTATAGGAAGAAAAGGCAGCTGGAGATCGGACCTGATGTCGTTGAAAAATTGTTCAATTCGAGTCTTGTACGCGATAGCATCTTCGTGGGTTCCGGTATCACTATCCCCCTGATACCACAACATTCCTCTGATGACACCTTCGCCCCCTGAAGTCATTGCGTTGCCACTGCATTATGGTGCTTCCCGAGAGAGCAGCCGGAACTAACCCGATGACTCCGAACGAAGGGTCGTTTTTCAGAAGCGTAGTCGAGAAGGGCATTCCGGGCCCGATTCCATCGACCTCATGACAGAGGAGCCATTGCCTCCTCATGACCTAATCCTCTATATATAAGCTCCTCTGTCTCTGCATTATCTACACCACTCCTCTCCTATGTATCCGCTTGTCTCTCTGTCTCTAAAGTCTTTCAATCAGTAGTCCTTCACATTTCGATTGATTGATATGATGATGCTTAATTTGTTAATTTTATAATTTTGGTGCAGGTAGCATTGACAACGGGATTCAACTCAACGAACATGGATTCAATTATATAAATTTGCACGAAATACTAAATTTCTTCTATTTTTTGACCAACAAAAGTAGCAATTATATAAATTTGCACGAAATTTGCACCAAATATTAAATTCTTAATATTTTTTATATGTTTTACCAATACAAGTAGCAATTTTGTAAATTTGCACGAAATTTACACGAAATACTAAATCCCTTCTATTTTTTTTATTCTAGAAAATCATATCACATGACAATCAATTTGATAATAATTTTGTAACAACCCAAAATTTAATTTACTGAAATCTTAAATTCACCTAAATATTTTTACTAATTTATAAATCAATTTAATAAATTAAAGCTACTAAATAAAATAAATTTTAATTAAACTTTAAATTTAATAAATAACATAATGTTAAATATATAAATAATATTTTTGATTTCACCCAATTTATTTAATATAATTATTAAAAGCTATCTTGACAAACAAGACATCTCAATAATTAATCTTTTCCATTCTTACTCTTAATCATCTCTATAAATACCCATGTTTTACCCTAAAAATCACCACTCTATAAATACCCATGTTTTACCCTAAAAATCACCACGCCCACCACCAATTCTCTCGAAATAGGTCAGTAGATAAATTTTCTATGTCCTCCTTTCATCTTTTCCAAATCACAGCAAAAGATACACCATCTTTACGTATGTCAATCTACCCCTTATCTCAGCCTACAATCTTGTGGTAATATGTCCTCAGTACAACCCGTAATTGGGTCTTCTGCCTCATAACACAATTAGGCCCTCCAACACAATCCATGGAAGCCATGCCGAAGTAATCTCAAGCCTCGTAGTCGCTAGATGCTGTCCTCTCCTTGGATGATGCCCAGCCCGTCAACACGGTTCGAACAACATCGCCTCACGGCCGTTGCAGTCCATGTAGCGCGACTTTGCCGCCGTCGTCCCCTGGCCGAGAAAGACAGCCCCTAAACTCTCCAGATCCAGTCGGTTGTGATGTTGACGCCCCTCCTCCGAGGTAAAATAGGGTTGCCGTCGCACGCCGTCCAACCGAGCAGCTGCAGTCATCGTCGGTGGGAAACACGATTCTATCTCTCTCCGCAAATCCTCATTCACGATGTCTCAATTAATGTTTTACTCCATTATTAAATAAGAAGAATTGCAAAAGGGTCCTTGGACTTTAAGGTAACTATGGTCACTCCTTTATTAAATTAACATAATATAACTTAGTCCACTCTAAATTTTAATATTATATATCCAGCCCCTCAAGATTTGGAAGTTGCTACTTCAATCCTCTAAGGTCTTAGACGCACTTTGGATTTTCACGTTCACGTCCTAGCTCATCGAGGTAGGTGTCATGTTGTCGATTTACCTTATTTACTACTTGTTTCATTATATGTGTCTCTATTTGTGCATCTATGTGAATTAATTAAAATATATTTTTCGTTGTAACCTGAGACCGGGAAAAGGGTCGAAGGGGACCAACGCAATAGTTGGCGCAACTCGCAATATCCAGATTATTAAATGGATCTCATGTTTATTAAAATTACAATATTTTCATGTTATCCAGATTATTAAATGGATCTCATGTTTTATTATCGTAATATCCAGATTATTAAATGGATATCATGATTTATTAAAATTACAATATTTTCATGTTATGTTCATTGGTTATACATGTATTTGATTTCGGTATTAGATGAGGTAATAACCCTCATGCTTGAATCATACATAGGAATGAGGTATAGATAAGGAGTTCCGTATTTGCACTAAACTAGACATTTAGAATACAACTCCATCAGTGGCCGGCGTGGCCAGGAACCCTCGCGGACAACCCCTTGGCCGCGGGTCGATCGATCCTCATGGGGATCGATCAAGGGGATGATCGACTACCCCGGTTTCTCGTCTTTCGTCTTCTTCGTCACACCTCGTTCTCCCGGCGATCGTTCCATCATCGAACCAACTTAAAATAAATTACAAAATTTAAAATACAATTCCAAAATCGATTTTATACATGAAATCGACCCTATACAATTTCCGGAAAAACAAGAACAATAATAATAAATCCTAAATTCGGTCAACCCCCGAATTTTTACTATTACAAACATTCATCCACACAAAACGAATCTCGACATGTCCGAGAGTTTAATAAACATATTATGACAATAATTAACGAATAATTAACAAGCCATAATAGTCGGAAACCCTGCAAGGTAGAACAATAATCGAACATACACATGAACTTATAACCAACGCTCTGATACCAATTGTTGGAAATCGATATCCCGGGTTCTCAAAAAAATGTGGAAACCGACAACCCGACCGAAATCCTCTCGCCGGAGTGTTGGAGTTTTGTACTTAATGTCTAGATTTAAGTATCGGTAAACTCCCGGTCATAGCATTTAATCTATTTAATAAATAAACAATTGTTTGCATTTAATTATTATTAATTAAATATATGCAAATCATAGTCCTAGATTATATACGTTGTAGTTAGTATGGTGTGCGGGCCACACAGAAGATCATACTATCGCTTACTCGTATTTAATAAAATAGTTGCTCACGACCTAGATGGACACGGACCAATCCATCGGTATAGTCGTTGAGTGAGAGAGAAAATGATTTGTCTTAATTATTTTATCACACTTGTACACTTGGTGTATTGGGCGGATCGCTTGAGATTTATCAATTAGGATTGCCTTTGATAATTGATTTAAATCTCAGAGTATTTTATTCTCAATCCTCGATACTGTTGCAGGTGTGTATATTTAATATAATTGACTTTGATTTTCCAAAGGAATTAACCGATTTAATTATTGGGTTGATTACCGGTTAAGTTGGGTCACTATATTTTATATATGGCATGCCGTGAATATTTGACGGGAAAGTGTATCCCGTAAGGGTTGATAATATCCCCGAGATGAGTTCATAAGGAATTATTATGTAAACCTCATGAGTGGATTTGTTTCGCATAATAATTAAGGTTGAATGGTACTATTCTCGGATATAAGAGATGAATAAATTAATTGTCAATAAATTAATTTTATTCATGGATATTTAAATCTTAAATACACGGAATAAATAATACTACCGGAGAAATATTATTTGATATAATATGGTTTAATATTGGGAGTGCAATTAATTTATATAGTGGAGAATAAATTAATTAATATTGATGGGATTAATAAATTTTGGCTTGGGCTCAATTTAATCATCAATATTGGAAGTCCAATATTCCACCTCCTTTAGATCTCCTATGTAGCCTATAAAAGCACTACATGGCCTTCACAAAAGAACAAGACAAGAATATCAATAGTTGATAGTTCTAGAGAGTTGAAGGAGATCCATAAGCTTAGAGGATCGTCGCCCACCCGACGTTCAAGCTAGTGCAAGGAATACGTGGGAAGATTCAAAGGTCTTCAACTTGATTTCGTTTCTCCGCACAACGAATCAAAGGTAAAATCATAAACCCCCTTGTATGATTTTTATGTGAATTAATTGTGATACATACATGAACATACGATCCGGGAAAACGACGAACCTCGGGGATGGGGATTCGAGATCCCCGGCGAGGATCGAAGGTGGCGGTCGAACCCAAGGGTTCGGACCGCCGGCATGCGCGATGAGGGGAAGCCTCGGCTGGACGTCGGGGCATGCGATCGACTTCGGTTGATCGCCGGAGATGCCGCGGGTTGGAGCCGCGGCGGATCCACCAGCCCTCGCCGCCGGCGAGGCTAAGGGAAACCCTCGGCTGGAGCCGAGGGGTGCGATCGATCCTCGGATCGATCGCGGGTAAGCTGCGGGGTCACCCGCAGCGACCCCGTACGTGCTGCGGGTTCGCCCGCAGCGGATGCGTGCGGGGGCTAAGCCCCGCTGGGCAGCGAGTCATGGACTCGCTGCGGGGCTGCTGCGAGCTGCCCGGGGATCGCTCGTAGCGATCCCAGCGATCTTCCGTAGACGACCGCGAGCCCCTCATGGGGGCTCGGCTGACGCACGCGGCCTTCGGGCCTCGCTGGGCGTTCGGTCGGGCCCCGGTTCGTGAGGTGGTTCGCGATCGGGATTTCCGGCGATGGTATTTCGGTCGGGGTTATCGGTTCTGCAATTTTTGATACCCCGGGATATCGATTTCCAACACGGAGAACCAACCGCGAACACCACGTGAAGCCGGGCTCGACAAGAGCGTCGCCGCGGGATGAAACCGTGGCTAAACCCTAGTCGAACCCCATCACGGCTGGGGTTCGCGATCGCCAAGCATGGCGATCGCATGGGGCTGCCCAGCAGCCCCCGGCGGTAAGTCCGGCGACTCACCGCCATCGCCGTCCGGGGAAAGGGCACCAGCCCGTGGCAGCCCCGCGATCGAGCCCAGCTCAATCGCCCGCCCAGGCTCCAACCGGGGCCTCCCCTTGTGCGCACGCCGGCGGTCGTGTCCTAGGCCGACCGCCACCCTCGACTCCCAGTCGAGGGTTCCTTTGATCTCCGCCGGGGATCTCGAATCCCCGTCCGCGGAGTTCGTACGTTTCCCGGATCTTCGGTTCATGTGTATATCATGATAAAATCATAGAATCATAAGAGGGGTTTTATGATTACTACCTTAGTCTCGTTGTTTGGAGAAACGAGAATAATTGAAGACCTTTGGATCTTCCCACGTATTCCTTGCACTTCGTTCAAACGTCGTGTGGGCGACGATCCTCCGAACTCCCGTGGATCTCCTTCACGAACTCTCTAGAATATCAAGTATGATAATCTTGTCTTGTAGGTTTTGAATTGTGAAGACCATGTAGTGCTTTTATAGACTACGTAGGGGATCTAAAGGAGGTGGAATATTGGGCTTTTAATATTAATGATTAAATTGAGCCCAAGCCCAAATCTATTAATCCATTAATATTAATTATATATTACCTCCACTATATAAATATAATTGCACTCCCAATATTTACCATATTATATCAAATAATATTATCTTCGGTAGTATTATTTATTCCGTGCGTTTAAGATATAAATATCCATGAATAAAATTAATTTGTTTCTAATTAATTTATTCAGCTCTTATATCCGAGAATAGTAACATTCAACTTTAATTATTATGTGGAACAAATCCACTCATCAGATTTACATAGTAATTCCTTATGAACTCATCTCGGGGATATTATCAACCCTTTCGAGGACACACTTTTCCGTCAAGAATTCACGGCATGCCATACATAAAATACCGTGACCCAACTTTATCGGTAATTGACCGATTATTCCAATTGATCAATTCCTTTGGAAAATCAAAGTCACTGATATTAAATGCACACACCCGCAATAATATTAGGGATTAAGAATAAAATACACTGAGATTTAAATCGATTATCTAAGGCAATCATAATCGATAAATCTCAAGCGATCCGCCCAATACACCAAGTGTACAAGTATGATAAAATAATTAAGACAAACTATTTTCTCTTTCATACAACGACTATACCGATGGATTGGTCCTTGTCCATCTAGGTCGTGAGCTACTGTTTGATCAATATACGAGAAACCGATAGTATGATCTTCCGTGTGACGTCGCACACCATACTAACTACAACGTATATAATCCAGGACTATAATTTGCATATATTTAATTATAAATAATTAAAAGCAAACGATTGTTTATTCATTTAAATAGATTAAATGCTATGACCGGGAGTTTACGTTAATTAAATCTAGATATTAAGTATACAACTCCATCAAGTATGATCTTCCGTGTGACGTCGCACACCATACTAACTACAACGTATAAAATCTAGGACTATGGTTTGCATATATATAATTAAATATAATTAAATGCAAATAATTGTTTATTATTAAATAAGATAAATGCTTTAGACGGAGTTCACATGTTACTTAAATCTAGACATTAAGTATACAACTCCATCAACGATTTCTTGTGAATCGTGTAGATGAGCTGGTAGGGACCACAACCACGAAAGAATCATACATTTTGGTTAAGAATCGAGTGAGAAATCTCTCGACCTAGACCCTGCACCCACGGCCACATACGAACCAAAACGACGTCGTATTATCTCTTCGGGAAATTTGAATTCCTTGGAAATTACCAAAATGCCCATGTGCTCGTTTTTGTTGAATTTTCACCCGGTTAAAATTTTGTGTACATTTTAACACAATTTATGTATTTCGGTTCATGAAATGGTGCAGAAAAGTACACATTATCGATCACGTAAATCCTATAGATCTAGTGCACACACATGTAGTAAGAACAATAAATCAAGTTATTTAGATTAATATACCTTATGATTTTTATGTATGTGATGTACCCACGTACATAGATAGATCGGCCGTGAACGTACTCGACCTCAATTCGTCCCACCTACCTTGTTGATCAACGAACACGAAAGATCTTGAACTTGGATCGAGTCTCACTCGTCTCTCTTGTGTAGCCACAAATATTGTGCTTATGGAATATCTTCCTTAGGTTGTGTAGCATCAAATTTCGTAGCTAAGGAATCCTTTATTTAGGAGGTAAGTCCTAAGGGTCGCACAAGAGGGTATAGAGTCCAAATAGAAAAATGAGTGCAAAATCCGCGCTGAAAATACAGGGCTGTCGGCCGACAGGATGGGGGTGTCGGCCGACACCTTTGTATTTTTAGCCGATGTCAAAATTGCACTTGTTGTCGGCCAACGGGAAAGGCGTGTTGGCCGGTGCCTTTGTATTCTTGGCGAAAATCAACAACTTCCATTTTCTCTTCGTTTTGTTACGTCGTTCAACCTCGATTTCCAACCAAAGTTTATATACTCTAAGTATACGTGATCAATAGGGTCGTGTGACTCGTTTGACTTGATTGTCGACTATTAAGTTCAAGCTCTCAGCTAGACACTTAATGATACGCACCTCGATTCGGAAGAGAAGAAGATACGGAATAATTGAAGGATACCTGGTGGAGATCCCAAAACCTTTGAACCTACCCCCGAAATGATTTAGATTCGTCGACCTAAACCCCAACGGAACGCGACTCAACAATTCGGAGACGATGATTGACACACAAACGAAGGATGAAAGCTTCGTTGATTCGCCGGTGAATTCTTTTGGTAGAACCCGGGAGAATTCGGAAAACCCAAAGGAGAAATATATCTCGCAAATAATTTATTCAAATATCAAAGTCTGCGTAAAACAATGTCTTGAAAAACCTTAAATAGGCATAAAGAAACCCTAAAAGAAATAACAAAAAAAAGGAAACAAAACAATGTAAAAGTCTTCCGCCCCGCGTTTCAGAATTCTGGGATTTTGTCGGACGACAGGATATAGTGTCGTCCGACATCCTCTTATCGTCCGACAGGAAATCCTGTCGTCCGACAAATCTTCGTCGCTCGCAGGCTCAACCTGCGAATCCCGTCTGTACCGTCCTCTCTTTTACACTGCATGTCGTACGACAGCCAAGAGGTGTCGTCCGACAAACCACTTGTCGGCCGACAGCTTTCCATGTCGTCCGACACTCGGTCATTTTCGCAGCCAAAATCAGCGGTGCGTCCTCGGCTCACGTCTGACCTCCGTTCCAGCGTTTTCTTTGCCATTCTAGCCCGACAACGAACATCTTGCCTCTTAAACGATCCTCGGGCCGCATCATTCCCCTCCTCTTGAAAAGGATTTGTCCTCAAATCCAAGGCTGCACCAGGCTCAAACACCACTGGCCCGAACAAAGGCGGCACATCCGCAATCCCTCCCATGTGTGGTGATCCAGGAGGAGTATCAACAGGAGTTATATCAACAAAATCCTGCAAAATAGACTGAACAGAAGGTAGTAGCGGAGAAAGATCGTTAGTGATAAACGGGTCCTTCTCGCACAACATCGCCAACGTATTTGCCCCCACTCCGTGCATCACGTCACTAGCCTCGCTTAGTAAGGGCTGCTCCTTAGACTTTCCCCTTTCGGCCTCTCGTTGCAACTGCACTTGATCCTCGTAAACCTGTGTAGGAGTGAGAGGAACAAGGGATACCTTCTTCTTCTTATACTCGAAAGAGTACTTGTTGGCGAAACCGTCATAGATAGCCCGCCGATCATACTGCCACGGACGCCCCAATAGAATATGGCTCGCATGCATGGGAATGACGTCACATAGTACCTTATCTTTATACTTCCCAATGCGAAAAGGAACCTCCGCTTGCTTGGTCACCTTGATGACGCCAGTCGCATTCAACCACCGTAGATGGTATGGCCTAGGATGCTGCACCACAACCAAACCCAAACGCTGAACCATGGTTGCACTAGCCACGTTCGTGCAACTACCTCCATCAATGATGACACTGCACACCTTATCCTGCACATGACACCTTGTGTGGAAAAGGTTCTCTCGCTGCTCCTGAGCATCGGGCTGAATGTGTGCACTCAAGACTCTTCGCGCTACAAAAAGTTTCCCGTCAGGTGCGAGAATCTCCTCCTCCTCCTCAGACTCTTCCTTAGCCTTCGGTTCCGGCTTGTCACCCTCGTCATCAGTCACAACTTCCCCATCATCTCTTAAGAGCATAAGTCTCCGGTTGGGACACTCACTCATGATATGCCCGAATCCCTGACACTTGAAGCACCTCTTATCCCGATTGCGACTATCAGGAACCACGGGACTGGCCTGAGTAGTCGGACCTGCACCCTCCAGACGATCTTTGTAGAAGATCTTCTTCTCATCCCGTGTTGTTGTTTCCTCCTTCCATTAGTTCCCCTTGTATGATGAACCACTAGGGCCCTGGGATTGTCTCCATGTAGACTGAATTGGCTTCGAATGGCCCAAGCTACCCCTCCTCTTAAGCTGGTTCTCAATCTTGATTGCCACATGAACCATGTCCTCCAACTCAACGTATGGCTGCAACTCCACGGTGTTACGAATCTCCCAATTTAAACCAGCCAGGAATCTCGCCATGGTCGCCTCCCTGTCCTCGTCAATATTGGCTCGAATCATAGACACCTCCATTTCCTTGAAGTACTCATCCACACTCTTCGACCCCTGTCGTAGATTCTGCAACTTGTTGTACAACTCTCGGTAATAGTGAGTTGGAACAAACCGCTTCCTCATCACAGCTTTCATCTCGGCCCATGTTTCAATAGGTTGTTCTCGGTTCCGCCTCCGACTGGTTACAAGCTGATCCCACCAAACCAGTGCATATTCAGAGAACTCTATCGCTGCTAGCTTCACCTTCTTGAGCTCAGCATAGTTATGACAGTCAAACATCAGCTCCACCTTACGCTCCCACTCCAGATACAACTCGGGATCGTTCTTCCCTAAGAATGAGGGAATATTCATCTTGATGTTGCCCAAACTGTCATCTTCCCGGTCTCTACCTCCTCGCCTCCTCCCATCAGTTTCAGAATTTTCATCTTCATCGGATCCAAAATCCCTATGTCGTTCATGGTGACGACGATTGCCATTCCGACCATCTCGTTGTCTCCGATTAGGCCTCTCTTCTGTCATTCGGTCATGCAGTGACTCCATTTCCGAGGTAACGAACCTTTTCAATTCAGATCGCAAGGCCTCCATGATGAACTTAGTTTGGATGTTGGCCACCGTGCCGTCCACCTTTGGCGAAGATCCACCAGACATCCTGCAAAACAACGTTAAAACAAAAACAAGAGAAATAAAGAAATCGTTCCTCACAGCTCTCGTATGTCTCTCAATATAGGATGTCCACTCAGTATTCTCTCACTTTCTCCCTTAAGAATCTAACTTCCGGAATTACCAGCCGAATTCACTCCAACAAAATCAACGAAAATACTCAATAGGATTAGGGATGGAAAAAATATCCGAAATACCGAAATACCGAACATACCGTACCGAAAAATACCGAATTTATTGAAATTTTCGGTATGCATTTTAGTTCGGTACGGTATCATACCGTACCGAACGTTTCGGTACGGTATCGATATACTATTTTCAGGCATTCGGTATATCGATACGGTACGGTATAAGTTCGGTATTACGGTAACGGTATCCATATTGTTAATTGGTAAGAGTATCACATAGACCACTGCACACTCACTCACTCACGTGACATATTAATAATTTAATTATATAATATGTAATTATTAAAAGAATAAACTTAAATTTGTTTTTTACTCTCACTTATCACTTTCCTCATACAGAATTTCAGATCTGAAAAATTGTGAACGGTGAAACTGTGAACCTTATTTTTTTTACTTTCATTCCAAAACGAGCTATTTATTCAGCCACACGCAGCATTCGATTTAGGATAATTGGGATACTGCCGGCCAGAAAAGGTAATTATGTTTCTCGATTTAGGTTTTCTCGCTCAGTAACTTCTCTACAATTCTTCTTTCTTCCTTTATTTAATTATTAATTTAAAATTTTGGAGGTGAGTCTGTAAAGTCCCTTCCTTCTTGCAACTTTATAACTTGCACTGATGAGTGATGAAGAGTAAAACCCCAACATGCTTTGATGAACCTTTGACCTTTGATTTGAAACAATTATTTTTAGAATTTAGAGTTATTCTATTTATTTATTATTGAAATAATATTTGTTGTTAAGTTTGGAATGCAGAATTCACTAAATTCTGGGCTTATGCTACAAAACCCGTATGTGATTGGATTTGATGTTTAATTTTATTGGATTATAGCTCGATGATGATTGTATTGTTAATTTTTTGTGTCTTAACTTTGGGACTGTTATAACATTGAAATGCTTTTGCTTAGGTTTTTTTTCTTTGGCAGTGGTTCTTATTTGTTCGGTAATTTTCGGTATATCGTTATTTTTCGGTATACCGAAATGTTCGGTATATCGTTATTTTTCGGTATACGCAAATGTTCGGTATATTTCGGTATGACACGGTATTGATTTTATCTCATGCCGAAAAATCGGTATATCGAAGTTCGGTATACCGAAATATTCGGTACGGTATCAAAATGATTTTTTCAAATTTTAAAGTTTCGGTATGACAATCGGTATGGGGTGTTCGATACGGTACGGTACGGTATTCCATCCCTAAATAGGATGGTCGGTTGGAAGGTGATAGAATTTGACACGAAAATTTCGATAGTACCAAAGTTGCTCAAAACGATGCCGGAAATCTCAGGAATCACACACAAAATTTTGGTCGAAGAAAAATTTTCCCGCCAAAATACTTTTTTTTTTTTTTTTTTTTTGTGCTTTCGATGAACAGTAAAAAGGGGGAAAAGAAACGAAAAAAATTTTTTGAGGAAGAAGGGTTACGAAAAGGAAAAGAATTAACGAGGTACGAAATCAGAAATTAGCCCTAACCTGGGCTCTGATACCAGATGATACGCACCTCGATTCGGAAGAGAAGAAGATACGGAATAATTGAAGGATACCTGGTGGAGATCCCAAAACCTTTGAACCTACCCCCGAAATGATTTAGATTCGTCGACCTAAACCCTAACGGAACGCGACTCAACAATTCGGAGACGATGATTGACACACAAACAAAGGATGAAAGCTTCGTTGATTCGCCGGTAAATTCTTTTGGTAGAACCCGGGAGAATTCGGAAAACCCAAAGGAGAAATATATCTCGCAAATAATTTATTCAAATATCAAAGTCTGCGTAAAACAATGTCTTGAAAAACCTTAAATAGGCATAAAGAAACCCTAAAAGAAATAACAAAAAAAAGGAAACAAAACAAAGTAAAAGTCTTCCGCCCCGCGTTTCAGAATTCTGGGATTTTGTCGGACGACAGGATATAGTGTCGTCCGACATCCTCTTGTCGTCCGACAGGAAATCCTGTCGTCCGACAAATCTTCGTCGCTCGCAGGCTCAACCTGCGAATCCCGTCTGTACCGTCCTCTCTTTTACACTGCATGTCGTACGACAGCCAAGAGGTGTCGTCCGACAAACCACTTGTCGGCCGACAGCTTTCCATGTCGTCCGACACTCGGTCATTTTCGCAGCCAAAATCAGCGGTGCGTCCTCGGCTCACGTCTGACCTCCGTTCCAGCGTTTTCTTTGCCATTCTAGCCCGACAACGAACATCTTGCCTCTTAAACGATCCTCGGGCCGCATCACTTAACAACCTCCAATCGATCCATCTACACAGGACGCATTACAGGGCTTGTTTCTGTTAGAAACCGTTTCATCCAACAACTCGAACTGTTAGAGAAGTTGGGCAACTAGACATTTATAGTGGACCGAATATATTCTCCAATACTCCCCCTCACTTGTGGGCCGATTTCAACCCCAATGGAAAGCCCAACAAGTGGATAATTAATTCGGGTGGAGTCGCACATGGCGGAAGTCGAACCCAAGACCTGCCAAAGTACTAATTGAGGAATCGTCGACAAAGCTTGGGAAAATATATTATTTCTATCAAATGATAAAAACTAAATTAAAATCAATAAAATAAAATTTATTGTACAAGTTTTTGTTACTTTTAATTAAATATTATTGTTTATTTGCTTTTTTTTTTAATTATTAGGTTGATGTTGAAAGTGTGTGTGGTTATGGTTTAGGAAAAGCGTCTTTTTAATTCTTGATATATTTGAGTTTATTGTGTGGTCATTTTGTGTAATTGTATTCTCTATTTGTTGTAATTTGTCAAAGTTGGGTCAATAACACATTAAAAGGCTTTCTTAAGGTATTAAGGTTGTCAAACTTATATGTGAACCCAGGATTCTTTATCCAATCGATGTGAAATATCTAACACTCCCCCTCACGAGTAGTCCGGAAATTCCATATGCTCTAGTCGTGGATTAATGTCATCTTTGTGGCGAGCCTGAAATTCCATCGGCTGGGGGATCCACATCGTATTGAGCCCGCTCTGATACCATGTCAAAGTTGGGCCAATAACACCTTAAAAAGGGGGAGTGTTAGATATCCCACATCGATTGGATAAAGAACCCTGGTCTCACATATAAGTTGGACAACCTTAATACCTTAATAAGGCCTTTTAAGGTGTTATTGACCAAACTTTGACAGAAACATGCAAAATCTTTCAATTTTAATTGACATTTCATGCTTGAGATATTGATTAATAATGATATTTAATACGAATTTACAAATTTGGGTAAATGTTCAAAAATAAAGTTTTAGTCGATTAATAATTCTTTAGTGAAATACGGATAAAATTTATAGATTATTTTATATGGATCAATTTTTTAAAAAATATCACGTGTATCGCACGGGCAATTGTACTAGTTAAGCAAAATTAAAAAATATATAAATCATTTTTTTTATTTGATTTGTTTCACTTAAATCTATACTTGGGCAATACAGAAACCCCAAACCTGTTTAGCTCTTAACATAATCTCTAAAGGATTATTGTTACAAGGATATTCCGTCACAAGATCATGAATCAATTCCTTAAAATAACAATTCTTTTGGATATACCAAATATGACCGCAACTGTCGTAATTATCTCCAGTGTTAAGTGGAACGTCAATATCTTCACACAAGACTTTCGCAATATGAGTCCTGTTACTTGTCGGAACAATACTATAACATTCTTCATTTTTTGCTTTTCCTTGGACGACTACTCTTGTTGAAATTGGCAAGTATCGTTTGTCATATAATATTCCTTTTGATGGTGAAGTTGACGGATTATATGATCCTTTTGGTGGTGAAGATGACGAGCCTTTACGAGTAATTGTATGGATGGCTCGAGTGTCATCCAGTAATGCACACCTCGTTACCAAAAAAAGGACTACAATTTCAATAATTTTCTTTTTTAAAGAAGTCATACTAATCGAAATGACTTTTGTGATGATAATACACCTTTAATTTTGATATATATATATATATATATATATATATATATATATATATATATATATATGATAGCGTTCATTAATTAGTAGAAATACGTTATTGCTAAATTTATTGTCAGGCTCTTTGCAAGATGAAACATTCTACACATTTAATAAATTCGAAGTTACATAGTATATAATGAACTTTATTAAAATTAATCTATCTTGCTAGCAATACATGGCATGTAATTAATTTCATGTACATTGAGTTAAAAATATAACTAATGCTACAATCATCATTCCAAAAAATACTTACAAGTAAAATATGTACATTTTGCATAATAGTATAATATAAATTGTCGATTTCTTGTATTTGTAAAACTGTTTTATGAAAATTTTAATATGGTAAATTAATGCCATTTCATTTACTTTTCACAATAAACAAATTCAGAATTCATTTTTGACAAGTTAAACTCGGACAAAAAAAAGGAAAAATTATATTTTATTACCTGAACTTAGAGTTTTTTGTACTTTCATAACTAAATTTTAATTTTTTACAATTTAGTGGGTGGCATATGAAGAAATTGCATTTGACTACTATTTTGACCGAAATCCGGCAACATGTGAAACACATATGTTTTTTAATTTATTTTATTATTATTTTTTATATTTTATAATGTTAAATTACCATATTACCCCCATCTTAGAAATAATAGGGTAATTTAACTTTATAAAATATAAGAAATATTAATAAATTATTTTTAAAAACCACATGTGTATCTCATGTTTTCGTATCCCAGTCAAAATAGTATGGAAGTGTAAAAGTGTCATAAGTTTAAAGTGTAAATTATAATTTTTCCAAAATACAAATTATGTAATTTTTTTTTTATTAGGAATTGTTGAAGTGTTCGATTGAATATTTCTTAAAATTGTCTATTGAAGTATAGAGTTTTGTGTGTTGGAGTCTCTTTGTAATTTATAAGAGTTTGACCCCGCACTTCTTAGTTTATTACAGTTTGGTCCCTAAGTTATTAGGGTTAGGATTTTATTTAGATGCTTATAAAAGATGGATATGTGTACGTATCCAATCATCAAGAAATATATTCAGTTTTATTTTTTTTCTTCCGTTTGTTTTTTTTCTTATTTCTTCTCTCTTTTATTTATTTTATAAATTCAAAATGGTATCAGAGAAGTGATAAATTACAAAAAAAACCAACACACAAAACACTAACCACATATACTTCAATATTATCATATTCAAATAATTATTATACAACAATATTATAAAATATAATTTATAATGTTAATTTCTTGTATTTGCAAAACATTTTTATTTATGAAAATTTTAATATGGTAAAGAATCTTTAAAAAATATTGAGAGCGAATCTATATTTCAAACGTATATATTGTGAAGTGAATACTTTAACTACAGATAAAAATAATTTATTCACAGTTATATAAATTTGTAGTAAATCAAATTATTATGAATATTTAAATTTTATGTCATGATCATGTCGTCAATATAAGATGATGATTTAAAATGTGTCATAAATTAAGATATATGTTGAAAATATTCACAACAGTTAATTGATTATATGAATTATATGTGAATTAATATGTTATTTATGTCACCAAGATTTGAACAATATATATGTATATAGGACGACTTATTTGCAGATATAATTTTTTTGTCAATTAATTTTAAATGAATATTGCATTAATATGTGATGAATATTGTATAACTATAGCATATATGTGATGAAAAATAGTAATATCATAATAAAAATTCACTTAAAGTATTACTATAATAAAATCAAACCAAAATCCATAATTCTCAATAATCAATAATTGACTTAAAATGTATGAAGTACAATTATTTTCATTGTGAACCCGAACACTTTAATTCCAATAATAGCACCCTAGCTAGCTCCAAACATCCTGTAAACAACCAACGAAACTTTTCGTCGCCTCTTCCCATTTTTACAATCGTCGCCTCTTCCCATTTTTACAGAGTCACACATTCTTCGAGGACAAGAAGTCCGCTACCATCCATATATAGATTCGTCATAGAAGATGAAGACATGCTTCCGTTTGTGCGCCCTTGCTAGAGATCATACCTTTCGTCGTATAAGACGAAGTCTCACCAAGAACAGTGACATGCATGCCTTTGATGGTCTTTGTGACCAATATCGATGGACATGAGGGTCGTCCGTGCGACCCTCAAGTTGTGTTAATATAATGCTCTAGTTACGGTATGACATGTTGGAATTCGATATCCCGGGTTATTTAAATTTGCGGAACCGATAACCCGAACGAACCCTTCGTCGGAGATCACACGAACACGACAACCATGCCGAGATACGACCGAAGCGCACAGCGAGGCCCGAAGGCCGCGCACGCCCCAGCCGCACCCCCACAGGTGCGCGCTCGCGCGATCAAGGATCGATCGCGCACGGGCGATCGATCGGGGTGGGGCTGCCCAGCAGCCCCCGCGGCGAGTCCGGCGACTCGCCGCCGCCTGGGGTGGCCCGCCTCCAGCTGGGCCGTCGTGCCCAGCAGTTGCCCGCGATCGATCATGTGATCGATCGCGCCCCGGCGTCCAGCCGGGGATCGTCCCATGCGCCCACCGCCGAAACCCTAGGCGGCGATCCCGCGGTCCGGTGGCTTCGCCACCACCGCGTGATCGTTCGTCTAATCCGGGTTCGACTTTTTCGGATCTTCGTCCTACGATATTCTCGATAAATTAAATCAAATAATATCAAGGGTGTTTAGATATTATACCTTCGATTCGTTGTTCAGAGAAACGAAATCTAGATGACCTCGCGATCTTCCCGCGTATTCCTTGCACTCCGTTCGAACGTCGGGTGGGCGACGATCTATCGAACTCCTATGGATCTTCTTCACTCTTCAAGACTTTATGATTGGCGTATCTTTGGTTAATGAATTGTGAAGACCATGTAGTGCTTTTATAGGCTACGTAGGGGATCAAAAGGAGATTAAATATTGGGCTTCTAATATTGAAGATTAAATTGGGTCCAACCCAAATCCATTAATCCTTATCAATATTAATTTTATTTATTTTCCACTATATAAATAAAATTGCACTCCCAATATTTATCTATATTATATCAAATAATATTTCTCCGGTTAGCATTATTTATTCCGTGTATTTAAGATTTAAATATCCATGAATAAAATTTATTTATTGCTTAATAAATTTATTCATCTCTTATATCCGAGAATAGTACCACTCAACCTTATTTATTATGCGGGAACAAATCCACTCGCGAGGTTTACATAATAAATCCTTATGAGCTCATCTCGGGGATATTATCAACCCTTCCGGGATACACTGTCCCTTCAAAAATTCACGGCATGCCATATATAAAATATAGTGACCCAACTTAACCGGTAATTAACCCAATAATTAAATCGGTTAATTCCTTTGGAAAATCAAAGTCACTTATATTAAATATACACACCCGCAATTGTTTCAGGGATTAAGAATAAAATACTCCGAGACTTAAATCAATTATCACAGAGCAATCCTAATTGATAAGTCTCAAGCGATCCGCCCAATACACCAAGTGTACAAGTGTGATAAAATAATTAAGATAAATTATTTTCTCTCTCACACAACGACTATACCGATGGATTGGTCCGTGTCCATCTAGGTCGTGAGCAACTGTTCGATTAAATACGAGTAACCGATAGTATGATCTTCTGTGCGCCCATGCACACCATACTAACTACAACGTATAAAATCCAGGACTATAATTTGCATATATTTAATTAACAATAATTAAAAGCAAATGAATGTTCATTATAAATAGGTAAATGAAAGTGTACATAGAGTTCAGAATACTCAAATCTAGACATTAAGTATACTACTCCATCAATCTCCCACTTATACTAAGGTCTAGTCTTATCTTCCAAACTTCTGACTCCCAAACCCTCCAAGTGCTTGTAATATACTTCCTTAGGAAGTATCTTGGTGAAAGGGTCCGCTAGGTTGTCTTCCGAAGCTATCTTGGTGACTACCGCATCGCCCCTCTTGACGATGTCTCGAATCAGGTGGTACTTGCGCTCTATGTGTTTTGTAGCACTATGGGACCGTGGTTCCTTACTGTTTGCCACTGCACCGCTATTGTCACGATAAATTGTCATATCCTTGGGCAAACTCGGAATCACATCTAAGTCCTGGAGGAAATTAAGGAACCACACTGACTCTTTCGCTGCCTCTGAGGCTGCAACATATTCAGCTTCCATGGTAGAGTCCGAAATGCACTTCTGCTTAACACTCTTCCATGATACGGCTCCACCTCCCAAAGTGTACACATAGCCTGATGTCGACTTACGCCGGTCCTTATCAGCTTGGAAATCCGAATCTGTGTAACCCAAAGGAATCAGATTATCTGCACTGTATCTCAGAACATAATCCTTAGTATTTCGCAAATACTTGAAAATGCTCTTTACGGCAGTCCAATGAGCCTTTCCAGGGTTACTCTGATATCTCGCTACTATGCCAACGACATAACAGATATTAGGCCTCGTGCATAACATTGCATACATTAAGCTTCCCACAGCCGAAGCGTAGGGAACTGCTTTCATTTCATCTTTCTCTTTCTGTGTCCGAGGACACATCTCCTTAGAAAGATAAGTTCCTTTACTGAAGGGCAGATCACCCTTCTTGGAATCTTGCATGTTAAAACGAGCTAGAATCGTGTCTATGTAAGATTGCTGGGAAAGACACAATGTTCTATTCCGGCGATCCCTTATAACTTTGATCCGTAGAACATGTCCAACTTCTCCCAAATCTTTCATATCGAATTGTCTAGACAACCATCCCTTTATGTCTGATAACATCTTTACACTGTTGCCAATGAGAAGTATGTCATCTACATAAAGCACGAGAAACACCACCTTCTTTCCATCACGTTTCCAATACACACACGATTCGTCCATGCTTTGAATGAATCCAAAAGATTGGACTACTTCATCAAACCGCAGGTTCCACGATCTCGAGGCTTGTTTCAATCCATAAATGGATCGATTAAGCTTGCACACTAGATGATCTCGCCCCTTAGCAATGAATCCTTCTGGTTGTTTCATATAAATCGCCTCGTCAAGACTTCCATTAAGGAAAGCTGTCTTGACATCCATTTGCCACACCTCATAATCCATATGAGCTGCTATGGATAAGAGAATCCGGATTGACTTTATCTTGGCTACCGGCGAGAAGGTCTCCTCATAATCGATTCCCTCTTTCTGAGTATATCCTTTCGCAACAAGCCGAGCTTTAAAGGTTTCAACCTTTCCGTCAGATCCTCTCTTTCTCTTGTAGACCCATTTACACCCAATTGGCTTTACGCCGCTTGGTGGTTCTACAAGATCCCAGACTTTATTAGAATCCATAGATTCTATTTCGGATTTCATCGCTTTCTTCCAAGAAGGCGCATCTATATCTTGTACCGCCTCATCATAGGTCCAGGGATCGACTTCATGAACTCCGGGTGTCGAGTCCGAAGACTCACCCAGTCCAATCCATCTGTCCGGTTGTTTAACAACCCTCCCACTACGACGGCGTTCCGGTGTATTAACAGTGACAGTATTAGGTGCAGGTTCTAGTGGTGTATCTATACTCGGTTCGGCTGTATTCAGGTCTTCCTCGTTACCTCTCAACTCATCAAGCATTATGTCACTTTTGGGCTTGTGGTCCATGACATAGTCTTCCTCTAAGAATCGAGCGTTAGTACTTATAACGATCTTCTGGTCCGTAGGACTATAGAACATGCCACCCTTAGTTCCTTTCGGGTATCCTACAAACAACCGTATTTCTGATCTAGGTTCTAACTTATCGGCGCCTTGTCGCAACACATGTGCTGGACATCCCCAGATCCGAATGTGTTTCAAGTTAGGCTTACGCCCGCTCCACAATTCCATGGGTGTAGTTGGTACCGTTTTGGTCGGAACCCTATTCAGAATGTACGCCGCTGTTTCCAAGGCAAGTCCCCAGAACATAACAGGTAAATCCGAGTAACTCATCATCGATCGCACCATCTCCATAAGAGTCCTATTCCTTCTTTCTGACACACCATTCTGCTGAGGAGTATATGGTGAGGTCAGCTGGGATTCAATCCCATTCTCTGCCAAGTATGCCTTGAATTCTCCAGACAGGTACTCGCCTCCGCGATCAGATCGCAGGCATTTTACGGATTTACCACGAAGGTTCTCCACAAGAGCCTTGAATTCCTTGAACTTGTCAAAAAAATCACTCTTGTGGCGCATTAGGTAAATATATCCATACCTTGAGTAATCATCAGTAAAGGTGATGAAATACTCGTACCCTCCCCTTGCCTGAGTAGACATAGGTCCGCATACATCAGAGTGAATCAAATCCAATACTTGTTCAGCTCTACGTCCTTTACCAGAAAAAGAACGCTTGGTCATTTTACCCTCCAAACAGGATTCGCGGGTTGGAAGGTCCTCTCCTTCTATGCCGCTAATGAGACCATCAGCTTTCAACCTTTGAATTCTATTCGAATTAATATGACCTAGCCTTAGATGCCACAAGTATAATTGATTCATTTTAGAAGGTTCCTTTCTCTTATTGGTGTTCGTAGATGTGTTATTACTCTCGGTTAGTTGCACCGTGTTAGACTCAGGATTCAGAATATACAAATCGTCTACCAATGTACCAGAACAGACAATCTCACTATTTCTTCTTATGACCACAGAGTGATAAAAAGAAACAGAATATCCATTCAGAATTAACTTAGAAACTGAAATTAAATTCTTTCTAAAATTCGGTACATAAAGACAATTTTGTAAGACTAAAACCCTATCACTACTAAAACGTAAGTGAACGTCTCCCACTGCAACAGCCGCCACCTTCGCGGCATTGCCCATGTAGACCACGATCTCTCCCTCTCTAAGTCTCCGGGTTTCCTGGAACCCCTGCAATGAATTGCAGACATGGTCAGTGGCGCCCGTATCTACACACCAGGTGCTGGTAGATATCACCGCTGACAATGTTTCAGTGACTAAGGAAAATTTCGTACCTTTGATGAGAGGACAATCAGACCTCCAGTGTCCAAACTGCTTGCATTGAAAGCACTTGCCCGAAGGCTTGCCCCTCCCAATCCGTAGTTTTAAACCACTGGGTTTCTTTGCACGCTTCTCCTCTAGCCTTGCCACAAAAGCTTGTGATTCTCTTAACTTACGCACAAACTCCGCTTTCGCCGAATCCTTTTTAAGGGACTCATTGAGAGAGAATTCTGTGAGTATGTTAATCACCTCTTGCCCGGCTTCCACGCTATGTCTCAAAATCATCCTGAGGTCATTTCGAATGTCCTCATCAGTTGGGACAGCAGTGGATTCGGAAAGCTCAACAGTCTGAACAATGTCCAGATTTCGTTCCCAATCATTACTATATGGAACCGGTGAGTTATCATCCTTAAGTATATCACAAAGTGGGGTCACAGTCATTCTTAACCTATAAGCACATAAAACAAACAAACAATTTAATATCCGATATTATCTCCCTCAAATAATATCATTAAATCACTAACCACATCTAAAATCCCATCAGGTAAGGCAAGCCACGTGATGTGGACGTTTACCCACCCAAATGATTTAGCAATTAGATTTTCTTTGGTCATACATCACTTATAGCGTAACCTCGTGGGGAGGAATACCATAATGCGTATCTAAGTGTAAACCATTACTCAGTACCAAAGTAAATTATTTGGAATTGCTACATCACCGCAAGCCACGTGGTGTGGATGTTTACGATAACTTCACAACTCTTCATAGTTACTTACAACTGTCTACATCAATTAATCCAAAGTCCGTCAGCATAGCAAGCCACGTGGTGTGGACGTTTACTACACTAAGAGACTTTTATAATTGACTCCCAATTACTTGATCCATTTAATCTTGTAAATCAAGACGTGGAGAATCATAAGTGAAACTCGAAGTTTCTAACCAGTGATTCACCATGCGAACAACCCTATCTCTCATAAATGAGGGAGCCGAGCAGACAATCGACCCATCTATCAAAGAATGGTACGAAGGTCTCTAATTTGTGTCCTCTACATGACCAAGTGGCTCTGGCTCCATTCCACTCCCCGGGGTGAGAATGAGTCGACTTGAAATCAGCTTTGGAAAGACAAATTAGGCATTGTTTGATAAACTTAATCAATGTTTCTCGTAAGAGGAATTACAAGAACTCTCCTCCAATGACTCATCTATATAAACTTCAAAAGTTTATAAAAGTCACCAAGAGAGCAGCAATGGAGACCATGAGTATGTTTCCATACCCTCTCCCACTTAGCTTTTTACAATAAAGGGATACGCTATCTAGTGCATAAAAATAAACACATATAGCATGCATACATGTAATAAAGCACATAGTATTATCACATAATCAAAATAATACTAGAATATTATTTTCCGACTATTATGGCTTTATCACATCTCCGTACGCATCTTCTAGTCTTCAGTCTTCGTTTCTTGAATGCTCCATGTGACGAGAATATTAATTTCCAATATTTAAATCTATTTATTTTCAATTAATCCAAGAGTTACTTAATTCGAAAATTAAGTCAATTGAATATATCAAAAATAAAATTAAATATTATTAATATTTTTATTTATTTTATTTTCTTTTTCCACTCCATTAAATCTCTAGAATAATCTATCCAAGATATTCTTGGAATATTCTAGGTGATATCCATAATGAAATAAAGAAATAAAATAATTTAGGACTTTTATACTTTCCAAATTTATTTTATTCCTAATCCATGAATATTCCCATGAGTAGGAATAATCAAATAGGAAAAATAAATTTAGTACTAAATTAATTCTTTTTCTATTTCTTGAATATTCCATAAAGAAATAATCAAAATAGGAAAAACCGAATTAAAATAGGAAAGTATATTTCCGGTAGGAGTAGCGTGGATTGGGAGACCCCACGCCACCCCCACCTCGATCGACCGCCACCTAGGGCACGCCGCCGCCGCCCAGCCCACGCGCCACCACCACTGGTGGCCGGCGTGGCCAGCGTGGCCGGGACTCCCACGGACAGCCCGCCTAGGGCCGTGGGTCGATCGATCCCCTCGGGATCGATCATGGGGATTGATCGATCCCCGGTCCTTCGTCTTCTCGTCACTTCGTCTTCTCCGGGGTCTTCGATTCGTCGATCCAATCGCAAAATAAATTACAATAATCTAAATTACAATTCCGGTATCGATTCTATACATGAAATCGACCCTATACATTTTCCGGAAAAACGATGAACATAATAATAAATCCTAAATTCGGTCAACCCCCGAATTTTTACTATTACAAGCATTCACCACCAAAAACGAATCTCGACATGTCCGAGAGTTTAATAAAACCAACAATCATGACAAAATAAATTAAACGAATAATTAATCAAGCCATAATAGTCGGAACCCTGCAAGGTAGAACAATATTTTATCGAAAATACCGCGAACGTAAACCACGCTCTGATACCAATTGTTGGAATTCGATATCCCGGGTTATTTAAATTTGCAGAACCGATAACCCGAACGAACCCTTCGCCGGAGATCACAGGAACACGAAAACCATGCCGGGATACGACCGAAGCGCACAGCGAGGCCCGAAGGCCGCGCACGCCCCAGCCGCACCCCCACGGGTGCGCGCTCGCGCGATCAAGGATCGATCGCGCACGGGCGATCGATCGGGGTGGGGCTGCCCAGCAGCCCCCGCGGCGAGTCCGGCGACTCGCCGCCGCCTGGGGTGGCCCGCCTCCAGCTGGGCCGTCGTGCCCAGCAGCTGCCCGCGATCGATCATGTGATCGATCGCGCCCCGGCGTCCAGCCGGGGATCGTCCCATGCGCCCACCGCCGAAACCCTAGGCGGCGATCCCGCGGTCCGGTGGCTTCGCCACCACCGCGTGATCGTTCGTCTAATCCGGGTTCGACTTTTTCGGATCTTCGTCCTACGATATTCTCGATAAATTAAATCAAATAATATCAAGGGTGTTTAGATATTATACCTTCGATTCGTTGTTCGGAGAAACGAAATCTAGATGACCTCGCGATCTTCCCGCGTATTCCTTGCACTCCGTTCGAACGTCGGGTGGGCGACGATCTATCGAACTCCTATGGATCTTCTTCACTCTTCAAGACTTTATGATTGGCGTATCTTTGGTTAATGAATTGTGAAAACCATGTAGTGCTTTTATAGGCTACGTAGGGGATCAAAAGGAGATTAAATATTGGGCTTCTAATATTGAAGATTAAATTGGGTCCAACCCAAATCCATTAATCCTTATCAATATTAATTTTATTTATTTTCCACTATATAAATAAAATTGCACTCCCAATATTTATCTATATTATATCAAATAATATTTCTCCGGTTAGCATTATTTATTCCGTGTATTTAAGATTTAAATATCCATGAATAAAATTTATTTATTGCTTAATAAATTTATTCATCTCTTATATCCGAGAATAGTACCACTCAACCTTATTTATTATGCGGGAACAAATCCACTCGCGAGGTTTACATAATAAATCCTTATGAGCTCATCTCGGGGATATTATCAACCCTTCCGGGATACACTGTCCCTTCAAAAATTCACGGCATGCCATATATAAAATATAGTGACCCAACTTAACCGGTAATTAACCCAATAATTAAATCGGTTAATTCCTTTGGAAAATCAAAGTCACTTATATTAAATATACACACCCGCAATTGTTTCAGGGATTAAGAATAAAATACTCCGAGACTTAAATCAATTATCACAGAGCAATCCTAATTGATAAGTCTCAAGCGATCCGCCCAATACACCAAGTGTACAAGTGTGATAAAATAATTAAGATAAATTATTTTCTCTCTCACACAACGACTATACCGATGGATTGGTCCGTGTCCATTTAGGTCGTGAGCAACTGTTCGATTAAATACGAGTAACCGATAGTATGATCTTTTGTGCGCCCATGCACACCATACTAACTACAACGTATAAAATCCAGGACTATAATTTGCATATATTTAATTAACAATAATTAAAAGCAAATGAATGTTCATTATAAATAGGTAAATGAAAGTGTACATAGAGTTCAGAATACTCAAATCTAGACATTAAGTATACTACTCCATCATGACAAAGCAATATCATTTTAATTAAGAGAATTGATGCAACCCAAGATCCGGGATGACGAAGAGAGCATCGGAATGGGAGTCGGGAACGTGCCGATAAGGTGCCGCGAAGCTTTGAACTGAAAAGGGGCGATTTTTGGACTTTTTGGGCGAAAGTGCACTGCCGTCGGCCGACAGAGAATTTGCACTACGAGACCGTCGGGCGACATCCGAATGTCGGCCGACAGAGAAAACCCGTCGGGCGACAGGTCCTGGAAAATTGGGTACGGAGCAGATTCCAATCGCAGGTTGAGCCTGCGAGCGACGTAGGCATGTCGGACGACAGTATTTCCTGTCGGACGACAGGACCCAAAAGTGGGCGAAATTTAGGGTTTAGCGTGAATCATTGTTTTATTTCCCTTTTCTTTAATATTTTAATGTTGCCTATATATAAAGGCTTGTTAGACTTTTATTAGACAATTATGAATTAATAAAAAAGTACGTTTTGTGAGTTTTACTAAAATCTCTCTTGGGTTCGAATTCTACCCGATTATCCAAAGAATTCAACCGACGAATCAACGAAGCCTTCATCCTTCGTTTGTGTGTCATCATCGTCTCCGAATTATTGATTCAACGTCTCGTTGGGGTTTAGGGCTTCGAACCTAAATTATTTCGTGGGTTAGGATCAAGGGTTTTGAGATCTTCCACCAGGTATCTTTTTCGATTATTCCTTGTCTATTTATCTTCCTATCGAGGTACGTATCAAGAATATTCTTTATATAATTTTTTTTATTTTAAAAATATTTCAACATTACTTTATTTATAAATTGGGTAAAAAATTTTAACCCCGAATTTTTTTAAAAAGTTACACTTTACCTTCAAATCTTTCAGAAAATACGTTAAACACTCTAAAAAATCAATTTTCAAAAATACAACATTTTTTTATTTTGATACTATATTTGTATTTTTGAGTTGATAAATAATTTAATTTATATTTTTTTACAGTCATTTTTTAATTTTAATAATAAGAATTAAAATAAAACTTTAAAAAATTATATATATTTTTTAAATAATGATATGATATCATGAGTAATAATTTCAAATTAAATTAATATTATTACTATTTAAGAAAACAATTTACATTGTCATTTTCATATAATTGTTTATTTTTTGAAATATTATTTTAATTTATATTATTAAAATAAAAAATAAAAAAATTAATAGATTTTTAACTTTTTTGGAAGTAAAATACATTTTTACTAAAAAATTTAACATTTTAAATATTAAAATAATAAAAAAATTGTGTAAATTGCAACTTTTATCAAAGTTTAAGTGTTTAATGCATTTTCTCAAAGATTAATTTGAGGGTTAATTGCAATTTTTATGAAAGTTTTGGTGGTTAAATGCTTTTTAGCTTATAAATTTATATCAAATTGATGTGAATTAAATAAATGTGCTTCATTTAATGATATATACTATATAACGCCTAACATTAAACCAGGTTATTTAACATAAAGATATATATCTAAGTAGGTAACGATAAATAGAACAATAATCCTATGTTACGTTCTATCAGTATTTTACACAACCATTGCGCGTTGTAAGAATGTCCACTTTCATCTTCTTTTTCATCTCAATTTTGATGGTCTTGACTCCCAATGAAGCCTCTCAATTGCAATATTCGTGTTCTTGGTATCCTTTGACGTCGAACGAACTCAAGGGATCGATGAAATATCTAGCCAACTATGCATTGTTGGATCACGAACAATCAACCCTTTATGAGTTCAGCCTTGTAAAAATACACGATGGAGAATATAACAAGTGTGATGAAGAAACAACTTTTTACTCGCTGAAATTCTCAGCAAAGGACGTCGAAAATGGGGCTATCAAAAACTTTCTGGCTGGTTTGCGGGTCAACTATGAAAGGTTTTATATAGATGTTTTGTCATTTGAAGAAATTCGTGGTCAAATGTATAACTCTTACCCAACATCTACTTCTTCCCTTAAATATTTTTAGATAATTCTTATTGGCAAATTCAAGACTCACCAATATAACTATAATGTAACGAGAAACAAAAGGATTCAATAATTTGTTTTCGACCCAAACACAATCCTTTGAGAAATATTGATAATGCAATATACTAATCAAAATAATAATTTTAGTTCTTGTGTAATTAATAGGGGTGGACATCCCATAATCTCAATCTCGTCTCAATTTCGCTCTTAAATGGGATGAAATTAGACAATATTGAAATTTGAAATTGTTAATTCCGTCCCATCCCGATTTAAAATAACACGACGAGAGCGGGATTAAATAAATAAATCCCGTGAAATTCCATCCCATCCCGTTTTTACATATATTTATTTACAAAAAATAATTTTTAGCAAGAGTAATTTAGAGAAAAAATAAGAATGAATTTATGATTTAAAGAAAACTATTATACTTTCCAATCCTATTAAAAAAGGTAATTAATTTATTGCATATATATAATTTAATGTATTTATATTAATTGTATTCATAACTTAGGTAAACTTTTCAAATTTAAACTGTCTTTTTAACCTTTGTATTATATAAATTATATTTGCCATTTTTTTTGTTACGTTAATGAAATTATTCCTGAAAATATTTGCCTTTTATTTTTTACGCACACGTCGAGCTCTTCCAAGCAGTTATCCAGGACAAATTTTCTCCAACCATTGCGAAGTCCACCGATATAACCTCTGTTCACAAGTTCATACTCTATTTAATGATGCCAAATGTATTTATTTATTCCTCGTACACTCGCGAAGGGGACAATCACAAACAAATGATCCTGGAATGCAACGAGGAATGCTTGCATGTATCTCTCATGTTATAGAGAAAACATCACATATGCAGAAGGGTTGCAATTTTATTAACCTCACTTCGGTTAGATTCAATTTGATGTGCTGCAGAAAGAAAATGACCTTGACTTTTATTTTGGCTTTTTTGTTTCTTTTGAATTTAGTACGAGTATACAAATGTTATGCCATGTGAATTTGCATATTTAGTTATTTTCATATGCAAAAACCTGTCAAATGGTTTCAACATTTTCGATTTATAATTTTCATTTTTTCATAGATCCACCACACATAGACCTGAGTAGACGATGGAATTAGGGATGTTGAGACATGATCCACCACCTATGATCTAGTGAATTTAACATGTCCAACTTGTGCTAAATATTAAATTACACTCCGTTAAACATAGCATATGAAAGAAAGATGCAATTGCACACAAATGGTAGTTACACGAGTACACACATAAAAGCACCGAGGAAAATTCAACTGATAAAGTACACTATAATACTAATAGTAGTAAGTTTTTTTATTTCAAACAAAAAAGGTTGGGACGAATTTAACTGGTTCTGTGAGGTCACTAAGGTGATATGAAAGCATCACACCTATACACGACGCTACACTAGTTGTAAATTTGGCGCCAACTTTTTCTGGTATAAATGATCTCTATAGTCGGCATTGCTTGGTTAGGTGATCACACCCTTCATAGACTTCCAAGCCCGCCTGCCCGAGTTAAATTAATCTATGGCTATAAACAACGACAAACGATTATCGAAACAATTAACGAAAAAACGTAACCGTACGCTCTGATACCAATTGTTGGAAATCGATCACCCGTAATCGTCATAGAACCGACTCCGATCGACGTCCCGGAAACCAAGACGGAACAGCCCGGAGCTACCGCCCGAGGAGCGTCCGATCGAGCCCTAGCCACGGCCGAAGCCGCGACATGTCGATCGCTCCCCGCGGGGCGATCGCCCGCCGCCTAGGCGGGCTGTGGGCTGCCCAGCCGAGGGCTCCCACGCGGTGATCCTCCAGCCGGGTCCTCGAGTCGCCGGCGGTCCGGCGGTCCAAGACCGCCACCTCCCGACTCGTCCCGGTTTGGATCCCCGTTTATCGGATCTTGTTTTTCGATAATATTTCAATAAATATGAATTAAATAGCGGAAATATTTAATTCACCTTTAGATTCGTTGTGCGGAGAAACGAGATCTTATTGAAGACCTTGAGACCTTCCCACGTATTCCTTGCACTCGTTCGAACGTCGGGTGTGCGACGATCCTCCGAACTCTATGGATCTCCTTCTCTACTTCTCTACTTTCTCTCTCTAGAATTGTGATCTTCAAGTTATGAGAATAGAGAAGACCATGTAGTGCTTTTATAGGCTACGTAGGGGATCTTAAGGAGGTGGAATATTGGGCTTCCAATAATAGTGATTAAATTGAGCCCAAGCCCAAATCTATTAATCCTTACTATTATTAATTATATATTAATTCCACTATATGAATATAATTGCACTCCCAATATTATACCATATTATATCAAATAATATTCTCCGGTAGTATTATTTATTCCGCATGTTTTAGATATAAATGTCCATGAATAAATTATATTTATTGCTAATATTATTTATTCATCTCTTATAATTCCGAGAATAGTACAACTCAACTTTAATATCATGCGGATCAAATCCACTTGCAAGGTTTACATGATAATCCTTATGAGCTCATCTCGGGGACATTATCAACCCTTTCGAGGACATGCTTTCCCGTCAAAAATTCACAGCATGTCATACAAAAAATACAGTGACCCAACTTTGCCGGTAATTGACCCAATATACTAACAAGTCAATTCCTTTAGAAAATCAAAGTCACTAATATTAAATGCACACACCCGCAATAATACCAGGGATTAAGAATAAAATACACTGAGACTTGAATCGATTATCTAAGGCAATCCTAATCGATAAATCTCAAGCGATCCGCCCAATACACCAAGTGTACAAGTATGATAAAATAATCAAGACAGATTATTTTCTCCCTCATACAACGACTATACCGATGGATTGGTCCGTGTCCATCTAGGTCGTGAGCAACTGTTCGATTATATACGAGTAACCGATAGTATGATCTTCCGTGTGACGACGCACACCATACTAACTACAACGTATATAATCTAGGACTATAATTTGCATATATTTAATTATAAATAATTAAACGCAAATAATTTTTTATTTAATTAAATAGATTAATGGCAATGGATCGGAAGTTCATATCACTTAAATCTAGACATTAAGTATACAACTCCAACACGGTGGGTGGGCCCGTGAGCTTACTTGGATTAGGCCTTTCGGGCCTTAATAAAAGTAGGATATAACAAATTCCCCTCGGGAGAGGTGTGGGCGACCGAGGACGAGTAGACCTATCTCGATCGAAGCCCAATCTATTTTTATGCCCGTTCCCGGTCCACATGGGGACTTTCCGCCGCCATTGTCTACTCTGAAGCGATATGACTTTTCGGGTGGGCTCGCGAGTCCTTTCAACTTAATAAAATGCCTTTTTTGAATTTCAAAATCTTGTATCCCCCCGCCTCTTCAACTTCCCCATATATATATATATAGGTTCATAACTGTTCTATCCCACACTGCTTCTCTATTTTATTATTCGTGAGAGAGAGAAAGAAAGCAGGATTCCAGCGACTTGAGATTTTTCCGGCGAACTCTTGTACGCGATTATTCCCAGGTGCGTATCACTCGTAAGCCTTTCCTCTTATTATACACAGCGTTGTTTGGGAATTTGAGTGGGAAACCCTTTTGATACCTTTAGGCTCCTCAAACTCCGGCGGTGGTCCGATCGGTATTAGTGTTTTCCGGCGGCGGCCCTGGGATAAGTATTGTTGGTAAGGTTAAAAAGATCTAGAGAATTAGGTTAAGAAATTTCCCCTCCTCCTTGTTTATATTCACCGGGAATGAACGACGAGAGATCCCCAATTCCTGACCCCTCGAGTCAGTCTCCGGGCACGTCCTCGGGTGCAGTCTTCTTTGACCTTCCCCCTCTTTCGGCCCGTTTAGATGCTATCCCAGAGATGGCAACTACTAAAGAGTGGACGCTGTCGAAATATCCCCTGACTGAGGAAGAGTCGATAGATATGTTAGACGGACAGACCGATAAAGCATATCGCCGTCTTTGAAGGATCCTCGTGGACTCGCTGATGGAGTTATATTCTAAATGTCTAGTTTAGTGACAATATGGATCTCCTTATCTGTGTTTTACATTATCTATTAATCAAACAAGACTGCATTTTGTTTTATATACACTCTATGCTATAGTCCTAGATATATACGTTGTAGACAGTATGGCGTGAGGAGACACGCGGAAGATCATACTGTCGGTTACTCGTATACTATCGAACAGTAGCTCACGACTTAGATGGACAGGGACAATCCATCGGAACATCGTAGTGTGACTGGTAGATAGTCGGTCTTGACTATCATGTTACACTCGTACACTTGGTGTGTTGGAAATCGATCACCCGGAATCGTCGTATAACCGACTCCGATCGACGTCCCGGAAACCACGACGGAACAGCTCGGAGCCACCGCTCGAGGAGCGTCCGATCGAGCCCTAGCCGCGGCGGAGCCGCGACTTGTCGATTGCTCCCCGCGGGGCGATCGCCCGCCGCCTAGGCGGGCAGTGGGCTGCCCAGCCGAGGGCTCCCACGGTGATCCACTCCAGCCGAGCCTCGAGTCGCCGGCGGTCCGGCGGTCCAAGACCTCCACCTCCCGACTCGTCTCGGTTTGGATCCCCGTTTATCGGATCTTGTTTTTCGATAATATTTCAATAAATATGAATTAAATAGCGGAAATATTTAATTCACCTTTCGATTCGTTGTGCGGAAAAACGAGATCTTATTGAAGACCTTGAGACCTTCCCACGTATTCCTTGCATTCGTTCGAACGTCGGGTGGGCGACGATCCTCCAAACTCTATGGATCTCCTTCTCTACTTTCTCTCTCTAGAATTGTGATCTTCAAGTTATGAGAATAGAGAAGACCATGTAGTACTTTTATAGGCTACGTAGGGGATCTTAAGGAGGTGGAATATTGGGCTTCCAATAATAGTGATTAAATTGAGCCCAAACCCAAATCTATTAATCCTTTAATTATATATTAATTCTACTATATAAATATAATTGCACTGCCAATATTATACCATATTATATCAAATAATTTTCTCCGTTAGTATTATTTATTCCGCATGTTTAAGATATAAATGTCCATGAATAAATGATATTTATTGCTAATATTATTTATTCATCTCTTATAATTCCGAGAATAGTACCACTCAACTTTATTATCATGCGGATCAAATCCACTTGCAAGGTTTACATGATAATCCTTATGAGCTCATCTCGGGGACATTATCAACCCTTTCGAGGACATGCTTTCCGTAAAAAATTCACGGCATGTCATATATAAAATATAGCGACCCAACTTAACCGGTAATTGACCCAATAATTAAACCTGTCAATTCCTTTGGAAAATCAAAGTCACTTATATTAAATATACACACCCGCAATAGTATCAGGGATTAAAAATAAAATACACTGAGATTTAAATCGATTATCCAAGGCAATCCTAATCGATAAATCTCAAGCGATCCGCCCAATACACCAAGTGTACAAGTATGATAAAATAATCAAGACAAATTATTTTCTCTCTCATACAACGACTATACCGATGGATTGGTCCTTGTCCATCTAGGTCGTGAGCAACTGTTCGATTATATACGAGTAACCGATAGTATGATCTTCCGTGTGGGCCCGCACACTATACTAACTACAACGTATATAATCCAGGACTATAATTTGCATATATTTAATTATAAATATTTAAACGCAAATAATTGTTTATTTAATTAAATAGATTAATGGCAATGGATCGGGAGTTAATATCACTTAAATCTAGACATTAAGTATACAACTCCAACAATCTCCCACTTATACTAAGGTCTAGTCATTTCCTCCAAACTCCCGACTCCCATACTCTTCACGTGCTTAATATGCACTTCCAAGAAGTGCCTTGTGAAAGAGCAATCTAGATTGTCGTTCTGAACTTATCTTGGTGACTACAGCGTCGTCTTCCCTGACGATGACTCGTATCAGGTGGTACTTGCTCTATGTGTTATCTTACACTTATGGACTTGTGATTTCTTACGTTTGCCATTGCACCGCTATTCACAATAGCCTTTGGTAAACTAAGAATCACTTCTAAGTCCAAGAGGTTATCCCGGAGCATTACCAGAACTTCCGCTGCCTCTGAGGCCGCTATTCTTGGTTACCCATGGGAGAGTCCGAAAAGCATCGTGCTTATCACTCTTCCATGTTAAAAACTCCTCCTCCTTTAATAGTGAAACACATAGCCTGATATCGACTTACACCGGTCCTTATTTGATTAGAAATCTAAGAGAATGTAATCCAAAGGAAAAGATCGCCTGCTCCGTAATCCAGAACATAGTCTCCAGTACTTCGAAAGTACTTGAAATGTTCATTACAGCAGTCGAATATTCCTTTCCAGGATTACCTTGATATCCTCCTGTTGGGACATGTCCTTCGATCCTACGTGTGCAATCGATAAAGTCATAAGGTCGTCTATGGATGTTAAATGATTATTCGATAATATTAATTGTTGGGAACAATATAATATTGATCGATAAAATCATACCTACAGGGTCACACGCGAGCTGGAATTACGTTGCTTGCTATATTGATTTAGAATCAGTACATATGGAATTTCACATGCATGGGATGCATGGCATGCATGGGATGCATGGCTTGCATAGATGCATGGCATATGGTATGACATGGCATGCCACACAAGCAAGGGGACCACATCCATGCCAATTGGCATGGTGATGTGGAAATGACCCTTTACCTCCCCATTAACCACCATTATTGGTGCATTATGATGCACATAATGGGGGGTTACAAGGAGAGGTTAATTGTGGTGAATAAAGTGATGAAAACATGGTTTTCATATCACTTAATCATCAGCCACGAAATTCCACACAACAAGAGAGAAAAGAGTGAGAGAATCACTCAAGAACAAGCAAGCAAGTTCAATTCCGGGTTCGTGTGCAACACGTAGAGGCCGGGCCATTTGTGCGGCTTCAACATCCGGGTGATCTAGACAAGAGGAGTGACGAGGTCATTCACAAAGAGAGCTTCGAGAGGCTGATCCATTTGAGGTGATTCAATCGACTCAACACCACCTCATCGACATTAACCAAAGTCAACGATCACCAAAAGTAAGTAATAGTTGAACCTTATATATATATATATATATATATATATATATATATATATATATATATATATATATATATATATATATATATATATATATATATATATATATATTGGATGTGTATATATATATGTTTATAGTGTTCTTATACACATTAAGTGTGCACTAAGATCATGGCATAGTAGATCTATTGCTTTACACGCTTCCGCACACACGGTATATCGATCGGATCGGTATATCGTAACCTACAATTGGTATCAGAGCCTAGGGCTCGTGCACACTTTTGTGTTGGACACAATATGTTTAAATCAACATAATTGGCTCTATTGTTTTTATGTGATTATGTGATTATGTGTTTAGAAATAAGGCCGGCCACCGTTAGTGGCCGGGTGAATGAAATTGTCATTTTTTACGTACGATTGACCATAGTTTTGGAGGGCTGCGTCCCTTGGAATCTTTTGTAATAGATAGGTTTTTTCTATTCAAAAATGTATTGTTCAATGTGTAAGCAATGGATTGAATCCATGGATCGACATTGGATATCAGCTCTCCGTCGAATACGAGAAGAAACGAAGCAAAACGAAGCGAAACGGGCGAAAACCGGGCTGCTGGAGCAAAACGGCGGGCGCCGTTTGTGCTCCGGCGGGCGCCGAATGGATTCGGCGGGCGCCGTTTTGGAAACGGCGACTGCCGAAAGGCTCTTTTCAGGTCAGCCCCGATTCCGTACCCTTTTGGCGGGCGCCGTTTTGGAAACGGCGACCGCCGGTGGTGTTCGGCGACCGCCGTTTGTGAAACGGCGGGCGCCGTTCGTGGTTTTTGGGGTACGAACTAAGGTTGACCTAAATCGGCGGGCGCGGAACTAAAACGGCGGGCGTGGACCAGTCCAGATGATGTGAAGGCCTATTTTAATGCTTTTAATCTTTTTGTTTGAGAGTTGTGAGGGTCTAGGGGCCTTTCGATTACGTATTTAATTGCTTTGCTAGTTATAGGATGTTTTATGTTATAAATGTTCAACTTACATATAAACACCTATGCATGCAAGTCCCAAAAATAATGAGTATAATGTCTTGTCCAAAAACATCACACTCATGAAGCCCTCGATCATAAGTTGGTAGGTCCGCCTTAGCGGGGTACTAGTTGTTATCTTGGGATGAGTGGGAGTAAAGGTTACACCTTTACACGTGAGTTTGGTTTTCTCATCGATAGATCCACTGCACGCGTGGCTATCGAGACATGAGATGAGAATGGGACTCTCATCGACCGAGAGTGACATTAGATGTCATTGACATGGGATGTCTACCTATCTTGAAATTCTTAAGTGTGGACTCAGTCGGCTTAAAGATTTGCAAGATGAGGGTCTTGGGATCATTTTGTTCTAATTTATTAAAATTTCAAAAAAACAAATGCCTAATTTGTCTTTCATTTGGTGGATTATAAGGTTAGGATTATTTACACCCCGGGGAGTGATTTAATCCAAAACACTTAAGTTCATCAATGACACAAATTAGAGACTTTCGAGCCATTGGATGGCATGAATCGATTGTCTGGTTGGCTCCCTCATTTTAATGAGAGATAGGGCTTCAATTGCATGATAAGATCGCTGGTTAGAAAACCTCGAGTTTTCACTTACGATTTATCACGTTTTTTGTCATTGAAATAATTGGGAACGACGATATTGGACATCGAATGAACAAAATGGAACAAATAAATTAGTTTTGCTAGACAACTTTATTTGTTTACAGCTTTGTGGATGTTTACTTACTTAATTTATCTTTCTTCTGTAGTTTAATATGTCTGTCTCAACTCAATTCAAGTTCAGCTCTATCTTGGATAGAGAAAAGTTGAACAACACCAATTTCCTTGATTGGCAACGTAACTTGAGGATAGTCCTCAAATACGAAGAAAAGGAAAGTGTGTTGGACAAACCCCATCCCGTGCTTCCCGCTGATGGGGGCACGGATGTCCAAAAGGCATCATATGCCCTTGCTAAGAAAGCCTCGAATGAGGTGACATGTTTGATGTTGGCATCCATGGTACCCGAGTTGCAAAAACAATTCGAGTTCATGGAAACCTATGACATCATAGAAGAGCTCAAGAGCATGTTCGGGGAACAGGCTAGGATTGAGCGTTTCGGTGTCACCCGGGCTATAGCAACAGCTAGGCTGGAAAAGGGTAAACCCGTGGGACCACATGTGCAGCAAATGATTGGATTATTTGCTTCAAGTGCTCGCCTCGGTTTTGCATATGATGACGAGTTGGCTACCGATTTCATTCTTCATTCTCTTCATGATGGATATGACGCCTTTAGGCTGAATTTCCACATGAATGGACTGAAGAAATCGCTTCATGAGCTCCATGGGATGCTTAAGGCTGCTGAGCCGGCGATTAAGAAGGACCCTAGGTGGGAAGTTCTTATGATTCGGGAAGGAGGTACCAAAAAGTTCAAGGGGATTAAGAAACCGGAAGTGAAAGGCAAAGGGAAAGGGAAAGTTGTGGAAACTCCTTCCAAAAGGTTCTTGAAAGCTTCTAAGGTTCCTGGGAAATCTGAGTGTTTCTACTGCAAGGGTGTTGGACACTACAAGCGGGATTGCCCCAAGTTCAAGGAGGATGTGAAGAACGGTGTCGTTCCTTCATCTTCAGGTATTTATGTCATAGACATAAACTTTACAAATTCTTCTTCTTGGGTATTGGATACCGGATGCGGTGCTCACATTGTTTCACATGTGCAGGGACTGCAAAGAAGTAGAAGTTTGGTAAAGGGAGATGTCGATCTGCGGGTTGGAAATGGAGCGAGGGTTAGTATTGAATAATGTTTATTTCTTACCAAGTATTACCAAGAACATCATTTCTATTTCAGTATTGGATACTGAAGGATTTTCCTTCACTATAATAAATGGTTTATTTACTATTTCAAAAATTGGAGTGTTCTATGGTTCGGCACGATTAGAACATGGTTTATATATACTTCAACTTGACAATCATATATATAACATTGATACCAAAAAGGCCAAATCGAATGAATTCAATCAAACATACCTTTGGCATTGTCGATTAGGCCACGTCAACATTAAACGTGTAGAGAAACTTCTTAAGGAAGGTATTCTCAATTCTTTTGACTTGGAGTCATTTGATACATGTGAAGGATGTTTGATGGGCAAAATGACAAAGTCACCTTTTCTGGGAAAAGGAGAACGTGCAAATGATCTATTGGGTTTAATCCATACTGATGTATGTGGTCCAATGAGCTCACAAGCACGTGGAGGTTATTTCTACTTCATAACTTTTACCGATGACTTAAGTAGATATGGTTATGTCTATTTAATGAGGCATAAGTCAGAAGCCTTTGAAAAGTTCAAAGAATTCCAAAATGAAGTTGAGAATCAACTTGGTAAGATGATAAAAGTGTTGGAGTTGTGTACTTAATGTCTAGATTTAAGTATCGGTAAACTCCCGGTCATAGCATTTAATCTATTAAATTAATAAACAATTGTTTGCATTTAATTATTATTAATTAAATATATGCAAAATATAGTCCTGGATTTTATACGTTGTAGTTAGTATGGTGTGTCGGGCCCACACAGATGATCATACTATCGGTTACTCGTATTTAATCGAACAGTTGCTCACGACCTAGATGGACACGGACCAATCCATCGGTATAGTCGTTGTGTGAGAGAGAAAATAATTTATCTTAATTATTTTATCACACTTGTACACTTGGTGTATTGGGCGGATCGCTTGAGATTTATCAATTAGGATTTCCGTTGATAATTGATTTAAATCTCAGAGTATTTTATTCTTAATCCCCGATACTATTGCGGGTGTGTATATTTAATATAAGTGACTTTGATTTTCCAAAGGAATTAACCGATTTAATTATTGGGTTAATTACCGGTAAAATTGGGTCGCTATATTTTATATATGACATGCCGTGAATACTTGACGGGAAAGTGTATCCCGGAAGGGTTAATAATATCCCCGAGATGAGTTCATAAGGAATTATTGTGTAAACCTCATGAGTGGATTTGTTCCGCACAATAATTAAGGTTGAATGGTACTATTCTCGGATATAAGAGATGAATAAATTAATTAGCAATAAATTAATTTTATTCATGGATATTTAAATCTTAAATACACGGAATAAATAATACTACCGGAGAAATATTATTTGATATAATATGGTTTAATATTGGGAGTGCAATTAATTTATATAGTGGAAAATAAATTAATTAATATTGATGGGATTAATAGATTTGGGCTTGGGCTCAATTTAATCATCAATATTGGAAGCCCAATATTCCACCTCCTTTAGATCCCCTACGTAGCCTATAAAAGCACTACATGGTCTTCACAATTCATAACCTACAAGACAAGATTATCATACTTGATATTCTAGAGAGTTCGTGAAGTAGATCCATAAGCTTGGAGGATCGTCGCCCACCCGACGTTCAAGCTAGTGCAAGGAATACGTGGGAAGGTCGTAAGGTCTTCAATTGATTTCGTTTCTCCGCACAACGAATCGAAGGTAAAATCATAAACCCCCTTCTATGATTTTATGTGATATTAATTTTGACATATACATGAACGCACGATCCGGCGATGGTTCAAAGGACCCTCGGCTGGGAGCCGAGGGGTGGCGATCGAGCCCTAGGGCATCGATCGCCGGCAGCGATCACGCGAGGGGAGCCCTGGGTGGATGCCGGGGCGAGCGATCGACCTAGGGTCGATCGCTGGGGGCCGTCGCGGCCTTGCGCCGCGGCTGGCGGCTCCCTCCATGGTCGGTGGTGGCGGTGAGTCGCCGAACTCACCGCCGGGGGCTGCTAGGCAGCCCCATGCGATCGATCAAGATCGCGAGCCCCACGGTGGGGCTCGGCTAGGGTTTCGGCCGCGGGTTCATCCCGCGGTGACTCTCCGGTTGAGCTCCGGATATCGTGGTGCTCGTGATCGGTTTCCGGCGACGGGATTTCGGTCGGGGTTATCGGTTCCGCAATTTTTGATACCCCGGTATATCGATTTCCAGCAATTGGTATCAGAGCGTTTGGTTTCGTGTTCATGTATGTGTTCAATTATCGTTCTACCTTGCAGGGATTTCCGGCTATCATGGTTTAATTATTTGTTAATTATTTTACCATGATTATTCGTTTATTAAACTCTCGGACATGTCGAGATTCGTTTTGTGTGGATGAATGTTTGTAATAGTAAAAATTCGGGGGTTGACCGAATTTAGGATTTATTATTACGTTCTATGTTTTCCGGAAAGTGTATAGGGTCGATTTCATGTATAGAATCGATACCGGAATTGTAAATTTATTTCTTGTAATTTATTTACGTTGGTTCGATGATGAGCGATCGATGGCCTTGGGGGGGGGGCTCGATCGTCTCGGTTGCGGGCTGCCGCCGGTCCGGTGGCTGGCCGGCGTGGCTGGGCGGCGGCGCTCCTCCCCGGGTGGCCGGCCGGTCGATCATGGTGGGGTGGTGTGGGGTCTCCCAACCCAAGCTACTCCTACCAAGATTCACTTTCCTAAATTAATTCGGTTTTTCCTATTTGAGTGTTCTTATTTGTAGGAACTCTCATGGATTAGGAAAAGAATTAATTGGAATTAATTTTATTCCTTATTGAGTATTCTCTTTTATGAGAACTCTCATGGATTAGGAAAAGAATTAATTATGAATTAATTTATTTCCTATTTGATTATTCCTATTCTTGGAATTTTCATTAGATGGAAATTAATTAATTGTGGAAAGTAGAAGAGTCCTAATTTATTTTATTTCCTTATTCTATTATAGAAGTCTTCTAGAATATTCAAGTTTTACATGGATAGGATTCTAGAGATTTAATGGAATTAGATAGGAAAATAAACAAATAAAATATTAATAATATTTAATTTTATTTTTGATATATTCGATTGACTTAATTTTAGAATTAAGTAACTTTTGGATTAATTAAAAATAAATAGATTTAAATATTGGGATTAATATTCTCGTCACATGGAGCATTCAAGAACGAAGACTGAAGACTAGAAGATGCGTACGGAGATGGAATAACGCCATGATAGTCGGAAAATAATTTTCTAGCATTATTTTGCTATGTGATACTATGTGCTTTATTACTTGTATGCATGCTATATGTGTTTACTTTATGCACTAGATAGTGTATCCCTTTATTGTAAAAAGCTAAGTGGGAGAGGGGATGGAAACATTCCCATGGTCTCCATTACTGTTCTCTTGGTGACTCTTATGGACTTTCGAAGTTCGTATAGACGTGTCATTGGAAGAGAATTCTTGTAATTCCTTTTACGAGAAACATTGATCAAGTTTATCAAACAATGCCTAATTTGTCTTTCTGAAGCTGACTTCAAGTCGACTCATTCTCACCCCGGGGAGTGGAATGGAGCCAAAGCCACTTGGTCATGTGGATGACACAAATTTGAGACCTTCGTACCATCTTTTGAAGGTGGATCGATTGTCTGCTCGGTTCCCTCATTTATGAGAGATAGGGTTGTTCGCATGGTGAATCACTGGTTAGAAACTTCGAGTTTCACTTATGATTCTCCGCGTCTTGATTTACAAAAGTCGAATGGGTTCTTGTAATTGGGAGTCAATTATAAAAGTCTCTTGGTGTAGTAAACGTCCACACCACGTGGCTTGCTATACTAACGGATTTTGGGTTAATTGATGTAGACAGTTATAAGGAATTGTGAAGAGTTCTGAAGTTGTCGTAAACGTCCACACCACGTGGCTTGCGGTGATGTAGCAATTCCAAACGATTTACTTTAGTACTGAGTAATGTTTACACTTAGATACGCATTATAGTATCCTTCCCCACGAAGTTACGCTATAATCGATGTATGACCAAAGAAAATCTAATTGCTAAATCATTTGGGTAGGTAAACGTCCACACCACGTGGCTTGCCTTACCTGATGGGATTTTAGATGTGATTAGTAATTTAATGATATTATTTGAGGGAGATAATATCGGCATTAATTAATTGTTTGTTTATATGTGCTTATAGGTTTAGAAAATAGCTATGAATCCACTTTCTGTGATACTCAAGGAGAATAAACTCACTGGTCCCAATTACATTGATTGGAAGAGAAATTTGAACATTGTCCTGACTGCTGAAGAGTACAAGTTCGTACTCTATGAGCTATGCCCTGCTGAACCCACGGCTGCCTCAACTGATGAGGAAAAGGAAACATATCGGAAGTGGAAAAAGGCTGATGAAATGGCTAGGTGCTATATTTTGGCTTCTATGTCAAATGTACTCCAAACCCAACATGAGTCGATGAACACTGCCGAGGATATGTTGTTCAACCTCAAGGAGATGTTTGGGCATCAAGACCGTGCGGCTAGGCAAGAAGCCATGAGAGTCCTCATGTCGACTACTCAGTCTGAAGGAACGCCCGTTGGGGAGCACATTCTTAAGATGATAAGTCTGTTGAATGAATTGGAGGTCTTAGGAGCTCAGATTGATGGTGAGACGCAAGTCGACATCATACTCCAGTCTCTGACCCCTAGTTTTGAGCAGTTCCGTATGAGTTATAATATGGGTAAACTATCTTATACTCTTGCGCAACTCCTGACTGAACTGAAGGCGGCAGAGGGGATCTACAAAAAGGGCAAGTCTCAAGCGCTTGTGGCTACCAAGTCCAAAAGCTTGAAAGCTGTTGGAGGTAGGGGCAAGAAAAGGAAGCAAGCTTGGAAACCCAGTGGTGCCAAGAGGAATGGACCACGAGTGGGGGCTAGTAAGCCAAGGGGCAAGTGCTTCCGATGCAACAAGTCTGGACACTGGAAGTCTGAATGTCCTCTCAAAGGTACGAATTTTTCTTTAGTCGTAAAAACATAGTCAGCGGTATTATCTACCAGAATTCTGGTGTGTAGATATGGAACCACTGACGGTATGTGCATTCTAAATGCAGGGGTTCTAGAAAACCCGGCGACTTAGAGAAGAAGAGTTCGAGTCTACATGGGCGAAGCTGTTGAGGAAGCAGCGGTTGCAGTGGAAGACATTTATCTGCTTTAGTAGTTATAGGATTTCATTTCAAGTTTATTGCTTTATGTACCTTTTATTTTAGAAAGAACTTTTGTTCTGGTTTTCTATTATTAATGGATATTTTATTTCTTTAATCATTTGATGGTTTGGATAAGAAATAATGGTGATATCTATTCTGGTACATTAGATAGCAATATATGAATGATGAATCCTTAGTCTACCACGATGCAACAAACCGCTATATGACTTGTTTTACTGATTAGATGTATTTCTTTGTTAAATCATTGTACTTGTGAATTCTTAGTAGTATTTATTCAAATAAGATTAAAAGGTCGAAATTGATTTGATCAATTATAATTGAAGGAATGGACCTTCCGACCTAAAAATTGAATTTGGAAGATAATACAACTAAGCAAGCTTTTCTGGATAAATGATAGAATTCGGACAAGTATTGAAATTGATTGTTAACTGATAGATGCGGAGATATGTGTAATTAGAAAGGTATGAGTAGTTCTTTTTTACTCAAAGATGGATTAGAATACTTGATGTGCCATAAAAGCAAAGTGTTTTTGACTAGTCAATGGACACAAAGCTATTATGGGGAACCTTCAAAGTATATCCATTGGAAGCCTGCGACTTGTTCGCAGAGGCTATCACCTATCTAAAAAACACATGGCATATATCAAAGATTGGGATTAAGCCTCAAAGGACTACACCATACACTCAAGTGTAGACATGGTGTGTCGGAAATAAGAAATGGAATTCTAATAGTAAAAGGACAAGTTCATTCGGAACTACCTATGTTCTATGGATACTCCTGGAAACAACGGCACATTCAATGTGGTTGTAGGATATCCTAGAAGAGCAAGTGATTGTATGTTCAATAGTACTATGAACCAGAAGGACGTCATCGCCCGGTTCTTAGAGGAAGACTATTAGATGAACTACAATGCCCTAACTGACGAGGTACTTTAAAATGAGGAAAAGAAAAGACTGAGAACCAGCCTAACCGAGTAGTAGTACACCACTAACTGCACCTAATGTTATTACTGTTATACACCGGAACGCCATTGCAGTGGGAGGTTGTTAGGCAACCAGAGATGTTCATAAGACTAGAGGAGTTTTGAACTCTGGATCTAGTAGAGATGAAATCGATCCCTAGCTCTGCATAAGGATGGTACAAATCTAAATGTGCCTACTTGGAAAACAATATGTTTATTGTTAAGAGGCAAGATCATTTAGAGTACAAAGCTTAGTAGATCCATTTAGAGCTTCTCCAGTGGTAGTTTTAACTTTTGGGTGAGAAGTAAGCCACCTATGCGCCAACTCATACTTTTTTTATTTCTACCTAAAAAAACTTCTACCTCGTCCAATGGTTCTACCTACAAAAGTTCTACCACTAACTTATTTTTTTTATTTTTTATTTAATATTTATAAAAATTATCAGGATTTTTTTTATTTTTTATTTAATATTTATAGAAATAATCAGGGATATACTGATTTAAAAATTTTAACTATTTCAAAATTTTCATCTTTAATTAAATTTTATATAAAATAAAATATAGTTTCTAAAGCTAAAAATTTAACTATTTCAAAATTATTATTTTTAATTAATTTTTATATAAATAATTTTTAACGCAAAAAAATTAACTATTTAAATTTTTTTATTTTGTATTAATTTTTATATAAAATAGAATAATTAGTTAAAATACAAAATAAGTTAAAATTTAATCTATTTCAATATTATTAATTTTAAATAATTTTTATATATTCAAAATTCTTATTTTTAATTAATTTGTATGTAAATAATTTTTAACACTAAAAATTTAACTATTTGAAATTTTTTATTTTGTATTAATTTTTATAGAAAATAGAATAATTTGTTAAAATAAAAAATAAGTTAAAATTTAATCTATTTCAAAATTCTTAATTTTAAATAATTTTTATATAAAATAAATAATAATCGTTACGTTAAAAATTACAATTGCAGTATTAATTATGTTAATTAATAATATTAAATAATAATAATAAATTAATAATGATAAATAATAATAATAAAATAATAATATAATTTACTTCTACCCGGGTAGAAGTTCTTCTACCCCAGATGTTTTAGGAACTTCTAACCTTAACACGTCATCGCATCTCCAATGGCTTCTACCCCATTTTTGGGTGAGAGGTAGAATTACACGTAGACTTCTACCTCTCCATTGGAGATGCTCTTATGGATTGTTACAAAGCTGTAAATTGTGGAACTTGCGAATTGATGAGATAGTCCATTAGATGGATTCATCAAAGGGCATAGACGAGGAAGGTGTATTAGAAACGTAATGGAAACAAGGTGGTGTTTCTCAGAATTTTATGTAGATAACGCTTCATCATTGGCAACAATGTAAAAGTGTTGTCAGACATAAAATAGAGGTTGTCTAAATAAATCGAGATATAAGATTAAGAGTAAGTTGGATCATGTTCTTAGAATCTTTTGATCTCTAGATAAGAACATTGTACTTCTCCTAGATATCTTATGAGATTATGGTTTGTTTTAAACATGCATAATTCTGAGAAAGGTTATTGCCTTTCGGAAACAGAATACATCTGTCTAAAGGTATGTGTCTTGGACACATAAGAGGAGATAAATAAAGCGGTTTCCTATACCTTTCTGTATGGAAAGCTTTATAGATGCAATGTTGAAAAACAAGAACCTGATATCAACTATGCGGTTAGCGCAGTGGGAGGATATCAAAGTAATCTGGATAAGAGATATTCGAATGCTGTAAAAGTACTTGAAAGTACTAGATTACTAAGCAAGACGAAATCTTCTTTGATTACAAATTCTCAGATCCCAAATCAGAAAAGGACCAGTGTAAGTCGATATCAGGCTATGTGTTCATTTTTTGGAAGAGGTGGAACCTTAAGATGAAAGAGTGATAAGCATGATGCTTCATGGACTCTATCATAAACCGAAAAGCAGCCTCAGAGGCAGCGGAAGTTTTGGTTAGGTTCCAGAATGACCTCTGGACTTGGGTATGATTCTTGGTTCACCAAAGGGCTATGTATATAGCGGTGCATGATGAACTGGAAGAAGTCATAAGTCCAAAAAGGTGATGATAACACATAGAGCAAGTACCACCTGATACGAGTCATCGTCGAGGGAGACGACGCTGTAGTCACCAAGATAACTTTAGAGCGGCAACCTAGAGTGCTCATTCACATGGTACTTCTCGGAAGTACAACTTAAGCACGTGATGAGTATGGGAGTCGGGAGTTTGGAGGAAATGACTAGACCTTAGTACAAGTGGGAGATTGTTGGAGTTGTGTAATTAATGTCTAGATTTAAGTATCAGTAAACTCCCGGTCATAGCATTTAATCTATTAAATTAATAAACAATTGTTTGCATTTAATTATTATTAATTAAATATATGCAAAATATAGTCCTGGATTTTATACGTTGTAGTTAGTATGGTGTGTCGGGCCCACACAGAAGATCATACTATCGGTTACTCGTATTTAATCGAACAGTTGCTCACGACCTAGATGGACACGGACCAATCCATCGGTATAGTCGTTGTGTGAGAGAGAAAATAATTTATCTTAATTATTTTATCACACTTGTACACTTGGTGTATTGGGCGGATCGCTTGAGATTTATCAATTAGGATTGCCGTTGATAATTGATTTAAATCTCAGAGTATTTTATTCTTAATCCCCGATACTATTGCGGGTGTGTATATTTAATATAAGTGACTTTGATTTTCCAAAGGAATTAACCGATTTAATTATTGGGTTAATTACCGGTAAAATTGGGTCGCTATATTTTATATATGACATGCCGTGAATACTTGACGGGAAAGTGTATCCCGGAAGGGTTGATAATATCCCCGAGATGAGTTCATAAGGAATTATTGTGTAAACCTCATGAGTGGATTTGTTCCGCACAATAATTAAGGTTGAATGGTACTATTCTCGGATAAAAGAGATGAATAAATTAATTAGCATTAAATTAATTTTATTCATTGATATTTAAATCTTAAATACACGGAATAAATAATACTACCGGAGAAATATTATTTGATATAATATGGTTTAATATTGGGAGTGCAATTAATTTATATAGTGGAAAATAAATTAATTAATATTGATGGTATTAATAGATTTGGTCTTGGGCTCAATTTAATCATCAATATTGGAAGCCCAATATTCCACCTCCTTTAGATCCCCTACGTAGCCTATAAAAGCACTACATGGTTTTCACAATTCATAACCTACAAGACAAGATTATCATACTTGATATTCTAGAGAGTTCGTGAAGTAGATCCATAAGCTTGGAGGATCGTCGCCCACCCGACGTTAAAGCTAGTGCAAGGAATACGTGGGAAGGTCGTAAGGTCTTCAATTGATTTCGTTTCTGCGCACAACGAATCGAAGGTAAAATCATAAACCCCTTCTATGATTTTATGTGATATTAATTGTGACATATACATGAAACCACGATCCGAGAAAACGATGAACTTCGGGGACGGGGATTCGAGATCCCCGACGAAGGTTCAAAGGACCCTCGGCTGGGAGCCGAGGGGTGGCGATCGAGCCCTAGGGCATCGATCGCCGGCAGCGATCACGCGAGGGGAGCCCCGGCTGGACGCCGGGGCGAGCGATCGACCTAGGGTCGATCGCTGGGGGCCGTCGCGGCCTTGCGCCGCGGCTGGCGGCTCCCTCCCCGGTCGGTGGTGGCGGTGAGTCGCCGGACTCACCGCCGGGGGCTGCTAGGCAGCCCCATGCGATTGATCAAGATCGCGAGCCCCACGGTGGGGCTCGGCTAGGGTTTCGGCTGCGGGTTCATCCCGCGGTGACTCTCCGATTGAGCTCCGGATATCGTGGTGCTCGTGATCGGTTTCCGGCGACGGGATTTCGGTCGGGGTTATCGGTTCCGCAATTTTTGATACCCCGGGATATCGATTTCCAGCAAAAAGCCATTCGATCGGATCGAGGTGGTGAATATCTTAGCCAAGAGTTCGATGATCATCTTATGAGTTGTGGTATTCTTTATCAACTCACTCCTCCTGGAACACCCCAGATGAATGGTGTTTCCGAAAGGAGGAATAGAACCTTATTGGATATGGTTCGATCGATGATGAGCCTTAGTGAACTACCAAAATCTTTTTGGGGACACGCACTTTTAACAGCGGCCTATACACTGAATAGGACACCGTCAAAGGCTGTTGATAAGACACCATACGAGGTATGGAAAGGGAAGGTCCCTAACTTGTCTTATATCAAGGTTTGGGGATGTGAAGCTTATGTGAAGAGAAATATCTCTACAAAGCTTGAACCCAAATCGGATAAATGTTTCTTTGTGGGTTATCCAAAAGAAACACGAGGGTACCACTTTTACAACCAATCTGAGAACAAAGTCTTTGTTGCTCGAGATGGTGTATTTCTTGAAAAGGAATATCTTTCCAAGAAAGTAAATGAGAGCTCAGTTGAATTGAACGAAGTTCAAGAAAACCTGAACGAGGTTCAAGAAGATCAAACTGAGATGGACACTCAAGACCAAGTCGAGAGTACTCCAGTGGTTTTGGAAACCACACCTAACCCTCGAAGGTCCGGAAGGATTAGATCTCAACCTGACAGATACTTAGGTATTCTGACAAACGAGAGCTATGAAGTCATGCTTTTAGAAAGCAATGAACCTTCGACCTATATCCAAGCTATGACGAGTCCAGATTCCGAGAAATGGCAGGGTGCCATGGAATCCGAAATGGAATCAATGTTTGAAAATCAAGTTTGGAACTTGGTTGATTTGCCTAAAGGGGCTAGGCCCATTGGATGCAAATGGATTTACAAAATAAAAACAGACATGAATGGAAAACCTAGTGTTTTCAAAGCAAGGTTGGTGGCAAAAGGACATAAACAAATTCACGGGGTGGATTATGATGAAACCTTTTCACCAGTTGCTATGATTAAATCCATTCGGATTCTCTTAGCCATTGCTGCTCATTATGATTATGAGATATGGCAAATGGACGTTAAAACCGTCTTCTTGAATGGGATTCTAGTAGAGGAAGTGTTTATGACACAACCAGAGGGTTTTATCGATCCTAATAAGGCTGAGAGAGTATGCAAGCTTAATAGATCCATTTATGGATTAAAGCAAGCATCTCGGAGCTGGAATCTTCGGTTCGATGAATCCATACAAGAGTTTGGATTTCAAAAGAACATGGAAGACTCTTGTGTTTACAAGAAAGTCAGTGGGAGTTACATTGTATTCATTGTGTTGTATGTCGATGACATACTCCTCATTGGAAACAATATTCCTATGCTTAATTCTGTTAAAGAATGGCTGGGAAGATGGTTTTCGATGAAGGATCTTGGAGAAGCACAGTACATATTGGGCATCAAGATCTGTCGGAACAGATCACAAAGGATGCTTGGACTTAGTCAAGCTACCTATATTGATAAGGTGCTTGACAGGTTCAGAATGAAAGACGCCAAGAAGGGTCTCATTCCAATGACTCATGGCACATCTCTGAGCAAGAGGCAGTGCCCTTCGGGACCTGATGAGCAAATGAGGATGGCAAATATTCCTTATGCTTCGGCAATAGGGTCTATTATGTACGCCATGATATGTACACGACCGGATGTATCGTATGCTTTGAGCATGACGAGTCGGTTTCAAGGAAACCCAGGTGAGGCGCATTGGACTGCGGCCAAGAATATTCTTAAGTACCTTAGAAGGACTAAAGATTATTTTCTTGTCTTTGGAGGACAAGAAGAGTTGGTTATGACAGCTATACGGATGCAAGCTTCCAAACAGACAGAGATGATCTCCGGTCTCAGTCCGGTTTTGTCTTTTGTCTGAATGGAGGTGCGGTGAGCTGGAAGAGTTCCAAGCAACCCACCGTAGCTGATTCTACTACAGAGGCTGAGTACATTGCTGCATCTGAAGCAGCAAAGGAGGCCATTTGGATAAGAAAGTTCTTAGATGAGCTTGGTGTCGTACCTAGTTCGGCCCATCCGATATCTCTCTATTGTGATAATAGTGGAGCTATCGCGCAAGCCAAGGAGCCTAGGGAGCACCACAAATCCAAATATGTGCTCAGGAAGTTCCACATTCTCAGGGAGATAGTTAGTCGTGGAGACATCGAGATAAATAAAGTTGCAACTGATGATAATGTTGCAGACCCGTTAACTAAACCACTCCAGCAGTCAAAGCAGAATGCTCATACGACTGCAATAGGGATACGATATCTTAGAGATGGATTGTGATTCCTATTATTGTATTGTCTACTTTTGGAGTTTATGTAAACATTCACGTATCTTTTATGAGATTCAATAATTTCTTCATATAATTGTGGTTTAAATTGTATGAATTGTCCAAATGATTAAATTATATTAATTGGGTTATGAGGTCGATTTACCACATAATGAAGTCACAATTGTTGAACTAATATAATTAAGTCATAAATTGTTCCTAGTTCGTATCATCGAGTACGGACAAACTGACGATACAAAGAACTAGATTGTAATGTGTACTATAGCGCCGCTTCATGGGCTAGTGATGTGGGACATCAAGTACAATTACATAGATATTAGCTGGGAGCTAATAATCGAACAGGCCCGACTGGAATAGTATTTAAGATTTCGAGTCATAATATTATTTCATTGACTGTCGAGCAATTTCCTCTGACCTGAGTAGTCCAGAGTGATTCCATTGTGAAATGGTGTACTTTGATACAAGTAAACGCCTTTCGTAAAAGGAGGTTATAAAACTTGTTATTGGGTATATCAGGAAGCAAGTGGGAGAGCTTGGATTGACAAGATGAGATTGTCCTCCATTTTTTAATGGGATACATGTCTTACCGGCCACTTGGAGAGTCGAGACTGTGGAAAATACGTGGCCACGTCCAGATTCGTATCATAGTGATAAATCTGGTTTTACAGTCTGTCTCAAAGTCCAAGAAAGGTTTGAAACGATTGAGGATGATTCGAGTCTTGCCTCAAGTTCAAATTTACACATAAAGTGACAACAGGAAATTGACAGCACACTGGCTCTGAAGGCCAAGTGGGAGATTGTTGGGACATGTCCTTCGATCCTACTTGTGCAATCGATAAAGTCATAAGGTCGTCTATGGATGTTAAATGATTATTCGATAATATTAATTGTTGGGAACAATATAATATTGATCGATAAAATCATACCTACAGGGTCACACACGAGCTGGAATTACGTTGCTTGCTATATTGATTTAGAATCAATACATATGGAATTTCACATGCATGGGATGCATGGCATGCATGGGATGCATGGCTTGCATGGATGCATGTCATATGGTATGACATGGCATGCCACACAAGCAAGGGGACCACATCCATGCCAATTGGCATGGTGATGTGGAAATGACCATTTACCTCCCCATTAACCACCATTATTGGTGCATTATGATGCACATAATGTGTTGGAGTTGTGTACTTAATGCCTAGATTTAAGTAACGGAAACTCCCGATCCATTGCCATTAATCTATTTAATTAAATAAACAATTATTTGCGTTTAATTATTTATAATTAAATATATGCAAATTATAGTCCTAGATTATATACGTTATAGTTAGTATGGTGTGTGTCGTCACACGGAAGATCCCCTACGTAGCCTATAAAAGCACTACATGGTCTTCTCTATTCTCATAACTTGAAGATCACAATTCTAGAGAGAGAAAGTAGAGAGGGAGATCCATGGAGTTCGGAAGATCGTCGCCCACACGACGTTCGAGCTAGTGCAAGGAATACGTGGGAAAATCTCAAGGTTTTCAAATTGAGTTCTTCGTTTTTCCGAACAACGAGAACGAGGTAAATCGTAAAACCCTCTTTATGATTTTATCGTTTAATTATCGTGAAAATATCGTGAACCAAGATTTGAGGAAGAAACATCGTGAACCAACATCCCATGTAGAGCGATGTGGAGCACGACTGCTCCACACGACTGCTCCACACGTGTATTGATCGACCGAGGTGGAGCACCGACTGCTCCACATATCAATTGCTCCACACGGGATGTGGAGCGTTGTTCTCTCTCTAGAATTGTGATCTTCAAGTTATGAGAATAGAGAAGACCATGTAGTGCTTTTATAGGCTACGTAGGGGATCTTAAGGAGGTGGAATATTGGGCTTCCAATATTAATGATTAAATTGAGCCCAAGCCCGAATCTATTAATCCCATTAACATTAATTAATTTATTTTCCATTATATAAATTAATTGCACTCCCAATATTAAACCATATTATATCAAATAATATTTCTCCGGTAGTATTATTTATTCCGTGTATTTAAGATATAAATATCAATGAATAAAATTAATTTATTGAAATTTATTCATCTCTTATATCCGAGAATAGTACCATTCAACCTTAATTATTATGCGGAATAAATTCCACCTGCAGGGTTTACATAATAATTTCTTATGAACTCATCTCGGGGATATTATCAACCCTTTCGGGATACACTTTCCCGTAAAGTATTCACGGCATGTCATATATAAAATATAGCGACCCAACTTAACCGGTAATTGACCCAGTAATTAAACCGGTCAATTCCTTTGGAAAATCAAAGTCACTTATATTAAATATACACACCCGCAATAGTATCGGAGATTAAGAATAAAATACACTGAGATTTAAATCGATTATCCAAGGCAATCCTAATCGATAAATCTCAAGCGATCCGCCCAATACACCAAGTGTACAAGTATGATAAAATAATCAAGACAGATTATTTTCTCCCTCATACAACGACTATACCGATGGATTGGTCCGTGTCCATCTAGGTCGTGAGCATCTGTTCGATTATATACGAGTAATCGATAGTATGATCTTCCGTGTGACGACGCACACCATACTAACTACAACGTATATAATCTAGGACTATAATTTGCATATATCTAATTATAAATAATTAAACGCAAATAATTGTTTATTGAATTAAATAGATTAATGGAAATGGATCGGGAGTTTCCGTTACTTAAATCTAGACATTAAGTACACAACTCCAACAATCTCCCACTTGTACTAAGGTCTAGTCATTTCCTCCAAACTCCCGACTCCCATACTCATCACGTGCTTAAACTGTACTTCCAAGAAGTACCATGTGAATGAGCAATCTAGGTTGCTGCTCTGAAGTTATTTTGGTGACTACAGCGTCGTCTTCCCTGACGATGATTCGTATCAGGTGGTACTTGCTCTATGTGTTATCTTACACTTATGGACTTGTGATTTCTTACCATTTGCCATCGCACCGCTATTTACATAGCCTCTGGAAAATTAAGAATCACATCTAAGTCCCAGAGATTTTCCCGGAGCTATACCAAAACTTCCGCTGCCTCTGAGGCCGCTATTTGGTTACTCATGGCAGAGTCCGAAAAATATCGTGCTTTTCACTCTTCCATGTTAAAACTCCTTCTCCTTCAATAGTGAAACACATAGCCTGATATCGACTTACACCGGTCCTTATTTGATTAGAAATCTAAGAGAATGTAATCCAAAGGAAATGCTCGTCTGTTTCGTAATCCAGAACATAGTTTCCAGTACTTCGAAAGTACTTAAAATGTTCATTATAGCAGTCGAGTATTCCTTTCCAGGATTACCTTGATATCCTCCCACTATACTAGCCGCATAGCAGATATCAGGTTCTCGTTTTCAACATTGCATTTATCAAGCTTTCCACACTCCAAGTGTAGGAAACTGCTTTTATTGCTTCTATCTCCTTTTGTGTTTCCAAAACACATATCCTTAGATAGATGCATTCCGTATCTGAAAGGTAACGATCCTTTCTCGGAATCTTGCATGTTAAAACGAACCATAATCATATATATGTAAGATGTCCAGGAGAAGTACAATGTTCTCTCCTAGAGATCCAAGATCTCAAGAACATGTCCAACTTCTTCCTATATCTTTCATAATGATTTATCCAGACAACCATCATTTCATGTCTGATTACATCTTTACATTGTTGCCAATGATAAAATGTTATCTACATAAAACCCGAGAAACACCACTTTGTTTCCATCACGTTTCCAATACACACTATTCGTCTATGCTTTTATGAATCCATGGAATGGACTATCTCATCAATTTGCAAGTACCACGAACTTAATGCTTTGTTCCAATCCACAAATGGATCAACTAAGCTTGTACTCTAAATGATCTTGCCTCTTAGCAATAATCCTTATTGCTTTCCAAGAAGGCACATTTAGATCTAGTACTGCCTCCATGTAGATACAGGGATCGATTTCATGTACACTAGGTCCAGAGTCCGAAAACTCTCCTAGTCTTATGAATATCTTCGGTTGATCCACAACCTCCCACTACAACGGCATTCCGGTGTATAAACAGTAATAACAGTAGGTGCAGTTAGTGGTGTACCGCTACTCGGTTCGGCTGGTTCTCAGTCCTTATCGTTTTCTTTCATTCAAAGTATTACGTCACTTTGGGCTTGTGGTTCATCTAATAGTCTTCCTCTAAGAACCGGGCGTTAGAACTTATAACGTCCTTCTGGTTCATAGTACTATTGAACACACATCTTTTGTTCTTCTAGGATATTCTACAACCGAATTTGAATGCGTCGTTGTTTCAGACATATCCATAGAACACAGATAGTTCCGTATAACTCATGCTTTTACTATTTCTATAAGAGTTCCATTTCTTAATTTCCGACACACCATTTCTACACAAGAGTGTATGGTGTAGTCATTTGGGATCAAATCCCAATCTCTGATCAGTATGCCATGCATTCCTCAGACAGGCACTTGCCTCCGCGATCAAATCGCAGGCTTTCAATGGATATACCATGATGGTTCCCCACAATAGCTTTGTGTCCATTGACTTGTCAAAACACTTTTCTTTTGTGGCACATCAGGTATGCTAATCCATTTTTCGAGTAATCATAAAATGAAGTACTCGTACCTTATTGTCTGAGTAAACAAAGGGCTGCATACATCAGAGTAAATAAATTCTAATACTTGTCCCGATCTTATACCTTATATCCATAAAGGATTGCTTAGTTACGTTATCTTCCAAATTAGATTCTTAGGTCGGAAGGTCCACTCCTTCAACTTAATTGATCAAAATATCAATTTTCGACCTTTGAACTTCTTATTTGAATAAACGTGACTTAGCATAAGAATCCACAAGTATAAATGATTCATTACAGAAAAATCTTTTAAAAGTAAAACGAGTTATATACTACGGTTCGTTGCATCGTGGTGGACTCAGGATTCATCATTTATATATTGCTAGCTAATGTACCAGAATAGATAATATCATTATTTCTTCTTATAACCATCAAATGATTAAAAGAAATAAATTATCTATTCATTAGAAATCCAGAACAAAGTTCTTTCTAAAAGGTACATAAAAGCAATAACTCAAAATGAAATCCTATAAAATGTCCTCCACTGCAACAGCTGCCTCCTCCACAGCATTGCCCATGTAGACTACGATTTCTTCTTTTTCAAGTCGTCGGGTTTCCTGGAACCCTCGCATTTAGAATGCGCATACCGTCAATGGTTCCATATCTACACACCAGGCTCCGGTAGATAATACCACTGACTATGTTTTTACGACTAAAGAAAAATTTCGTACTTTCTTTGAGAGGATAGTCAGACTTCCAGTACCCAGACTGTTTGCATCGAGAACTCTTGCCTATTGGCTTTCTCGTCCCATCTCGTGATCCAAGAAACTTAGGACCACTGGGTTTCTTTGCTTGCTTTTCCTTTCCCCCGGTTTTGCCCTTAGGTTCGAAACCTTTTGGCATTGGCTACAAGAGCTTGCGATTTCCGTCTCAACTCGTCCAAAAGGTCCATCATCTTGGAAACGTGTTCAAGCGCTTCCTCGAATGAATGACCTTTATGAGTATCCTCATCGCCTCTTGTCTAGCCACTACGTCATGTCTAAACATCTCCTTGAGTTTGAACATGATATTAAAATCAGTCCCTTCCTCATCAGTTTAGACATTGGTAGGCTCGGGAGAACAAAGCTCACTTGAGTACAAACTTGTACTCTTTAACAGTCTGGGCAATGTCCAGATCTCTATTTCAATCAATACATTCAGGGACCAATGAGTTAAAATCCTTAAGTATCACATAAAGTGGGTTCAAAGTCATTCCTAATCTATGAGCACATATAATAACAAACAATCGATTTAATATCCGATATTATCTCCCTCAAATAATATCATTAAACCACTAATCACATCTAAAATCCCATCAGATATGGCAAGCCACGATAGTGTGGACGTTTACCTACCCAAATGATTTAGCAATTAGATTTGCTTCGGTCGTACATCATCATTAGCGTTACTTCGATGGGAAGAATACTAAGAAGCGTACCTAAGTGTAAACCATTACTCAGTACGAAGAAGTTCGTTTGGGAGTCGCATGTCACCGCAAGCCACGATAGTGTGGACGTTTACGTTGACATACGGATCCTTTACTCCCTTCTATAACTGTCTACATCAATCGTTCCAAAATCCCATTTAGTATAGCAAGCCACGATAGTGTGGACGTTTACCACACCAAAAGATTTTTACAATTGACTCTCAATTACTTGATCCATTCGATTTTTGTAAATCAGGACGCGGAGAATCATAAGTGAAACTCGAAGTTTCTAACCAGTGATTCACCATGCGAACAACCCTATCTCTCATAAAATGAGGGAGCCGAGCAGACAATCGATCCACCTTCAAAAGGATGGTACGAAGGTCTCTAATTTGTGTCCTTTACATGACCAAGTGGCTTTGGCTCCATTCCACTCCCCGGGGTGAGAATGAGTCGACTTGAAATCAGTTTCAGAAAGACAAATTAGGCATTGTTTGATAAACTCAATCAATGTTTCTCGTAAAAGGAATTACAAGAATTCTCCTCCAATGACTTATCTAAACGAACTTCGAAAGTTCATAAAAGTCACCAAGAGAACAGCAATGGAGACCATGGCATTGTTTCCAATCCCTCTCTCACTTAGCTTTTTATAACAAAGGGATACGCTATCTAATGCATAATTAAATACACATAAGCATGCATACATGAAATAAAGCACATACTATTATAACATAATCAAAATAATACTAGAATATTATTTTCCGACTATTATGGCTTTATCGCATCTCCGTACGCATCTTCTAGTCTTCAGTCTTCGTTCTTGAATGCTCCATGTGACGGGAATATTAATTCCAATATTTAAATCTATTTATTTTCAATTAATCCAAAAGTTACTTAATTCGAAAATCAAGTCAATCGAATATATCAAAAATAAAATTAAATTTTATTAATATTTTTATTATTTTTATTTTCCTTTTCTACTCCATTAAATCTCTAGAATCTTATCCAAGACCCACTTGGAATATTCTAGAAGATTTCCATAATGGAATAAGGAAATAAAATAATTTAGGACTCCTAATCCTTCCAAATTAATTCCTTTCCTAATCTATTAAAAATTCCATAAAGGAATAATTAAATAGGAAAAATTAATTAAGGATTCTTAAAACTTTCCAAATTAATTATTTTCCTAATCCATTAAAAATTACATAAATGAATAATCAAATAGAAAGAATAAATTAATTCTAAAATTATTACTTTCCTTGTCCATGAAAATTCCAAAATAGGAATAATCAATAAGGAAAAATAAATTTATTTCAATTTAATTCTTTTCCTATTCCATGAGAATTCCCAAACTTAAGAATACTCAAAATAAGAAAACCGAACTAAATTAGGAAAATCGGATCTTGGTAGGAGTAGCATGGGTTGGGAGACCCCACACCACCCCACCATGATCGACCGGCCACCGGAGGGGATCACCGCCGCCGCCACCCCAGCCGGCCAGCCACCACCAACGCCGGCGGCACCCCACGGCCGAGGGGCGATCGGCCCCTTCCTCGCGGTCGATCGTGAGGGTCGATCATGGGGTTGATCGTCCCTCTCGTCCATCGTCTACTTCGTCACATCTTCGTCTTCCGGCGGTCGTTTCGTCATCGATCCAACGTAAAATAAATTACAATAATTTAATTAAAATTATCCGGTATCGATTCTATACATGAAATCGACCCTATACATTTTCCGGAAAAAGTAGAACATAATAATAAACCTAAATTCGGTCAACCCCCGAATTTTTACTATTACAAGCATTCACCACACATAAAACGAATCTCGACATGTCCGAGAGTTTAATCAAAACATATTATGACAATAATTAACTGAAAAATTATATCTAGCCATAATAGTCGGAAACCCTGCAAGGTAGAACAATTTATCGCATATACACATGAACTAGAACCACGCTCTGATACCAATTGTTGGAAATCGATATCCCGGGGTTAATAGAATTGCGGAAACATAACCCCGATCAAAATCCCTTCGCCGGAAACCACCGCGAACCACCGCGCGAACCGGGCCCGACCAAAGCAACACCGCCGCTGGATAAACCCGCGGCTAGCTCTAGCCGAGCCCCGCGAGGGGCTCGCGATCACACGCGGTGATTGTCGGGGATGCATCGCGCATCCCCCGGGGCTGCTCGTAGCAGCCCCCGGCGGTGAGTCCGGCGACTCACCGCCACCGCTCGTGGAGGAGCAGTCCGCCCAGCGGACCGCGATCGGGCCAGCCACGCGGCTGCCCGGCGATCGAGCCCAGCTCGATCGCATGCCCCGGCGTCCAGCCGGGGCTCCTCCCGTGTGCATCGGCGATCGAGCCCTAGGGCTTCGATCGCCACCCTCGGCGTCCAGCCGAGGGTTCATTGCTATCGATCCCGGCGGGGCTCGCTTGACCGCCCGCGGTCCGGTGATCTCGGATCACCACCGCGCGGTCAAACCCCATCACCGGGTTCGTCCCTCGGATCTTCGTTCATGCGTATACCCGAATTAATAATTAAAATCATCGAGGGGGTTCGTGATTTTACCTTTGTTCTAAAATGTACGGAGAAACAAGATCTATGAAGACCTTGAGACCTTCCCACGTATTCCTTGCACTAGCTCGAACGTCGGGTGGGCGACGATCTTCCGAACTCCATGGATCTCCCTCTCTACTTTCTCTCTCTAGAATTGTGATCTTAAAGTTATGAGAATAGAGAAGACCATGTAGTGCTTTTATAGGCTACGTAGGGGATCTTAAGGAGGTGGAATATTGGGCTTCCAATATTAATGATTAAATTGAGCCCAAGCCCAAATCTATTAATCCCATTAACATTAATTAATTTATTTTCCACTATATAAATTAATTGCACTCCCAATATTAAACCATATTATATCAAATAATATTTCTCCGGTAGTATTATTTATTCCGTGTATTTAAGATATAAATATCCATGAATAAAATTAATTTATTGCTAATTAATTTATTTATCTCTTATATCCAAAAATAGTACCATTCAACCTTAATTATTATGCGGAATAAATTCTACCTGCAGGGTTTATATAATAATTCCTTATGAACTCACCTCGGGGATATTATCAACCCTTCCGGGATACACTTTCCCGTCAAGTATTCACGGCATGTCATATATAAAATATAGCGACCTAACTTAACCGATAATTGACCCAGTAATTAAACCGGTCAATTCCTTTGGAAAATCAAAGTCACTTATATTAAATATACACACCCGCAATAGTATCGGGGATTAAGAATAAAATACACTGAGATTTAAATCGATTATCCAAGGCAATCCTAATCGATAAATCTCAAGCGATCCGCCCAATACACCAAGTGTACAAGTATGATAAAATAATCAAGACAGATTATTTTCTCCCTCATACAACGACTATACCGATGGATTGGTCCGTGTCCATCTAGGTCGTGAGCAACTGTTCGATTATATACGAGTAACCGATAGTATGATCTTCCGTGTGACGACGCACACCATACTAACTACAACGTATATAATATAGGACTATAATTTGCATATATTTAATTATAAATAATTAAACGCAAATAATTGAATATTTAATTAAATAGATTAATGGCAATGGATCGGGAGTTTCCGTTACTTAAATCTAGACATTAAGTACACAACTCCAACAGAGTCTTCCTTGTACACGTGCTTATGGTTGTTATCTTTTGCACATTTTTGTTATTACATGAGTTCTCTCCTTGATAATGCTCTTGTGATCTATCCTTTCTTAAATATGCAAGTTCATCTTGATTTGATTCTTTTCGCTTGCATATGACTATTTGGAGTGTTCCCATGCTTCGAGAGGTAAAAGAAATGAGTGCATCATTTGTGAGGAAAAAGCCGGTTTGTTGAAGTAGCACGATTGCTTATGAACTTGCTCGATGTGATCTTTGTGGTGTTTGAACTTTTCTCGGTAGTACATGCTTTTGATCGATAGCCGGAATTAACTTCTAGACTCTTTTGTGGAGAACTTGCCTTGTTTTCGTTTTTCTTTGTGTGCTTTTGTTTGCTCGAGGACGAGCAAAGGTGTAAGTGTGGGGGGGTTGATTGACTCATTTTTGGTGCGTAGTTCGGGTCGTTTATGGGTCATTATGCCTCTCTTTGGTGAAATAGTATGATCGAGACAAGTTTTGTGGCATGTAGGTGAAAATGGCATTAAAATGGAGCTTTGAGATGGAGAGATGGAGAGACGAGGAAGTATGCCGGCGACCAGCACTGCACGACTTTGGAAGAACTGCATTTCCCGCTTCGTTAACCGTCGGATCAGCCCCAAATTTGTACTGTGTGTTCCTAACTTCACCCTCTACAAGATCAACGGTCAAGATTGAGTTTGGATGTTCTAGCAAGAAGATAAGAATCGACGAATGCACCAGCAAAACTTACACAACACTTTTCATAAATAGTCTTTCACAACTAAGGGTGTTGACCCTTTTACTAAGGGTATAAATAGTCTTTTGGCTTGTATTTTGAAACTTACACTTTCACAACACTTTCAAAACACTTTCACAACTTTTCATCTCCCATTTTTAGCTTTCTCCCCAAGCAACATTGTTTCTCAATTGTTCTTCATTCAATTCAATCAAAGATTCTAAATCTACTTTTCATACGTTTGGAATTCGACAAAATCTCATTTACAAACGTTGTTCACCTCATCGAGACGGACGTTTCCATCTGATTAGTTTCTTCGTGTGACAAGTTGAAGTTCGGTCCTGATTTTGGAAGCTCTTTTCGATTGCCTCGTTCATCCACCGATTCCTCGATTCCCGTGGTGAGATTTCTATCGTCTTCTCAATTATGGATTATTCGTCTACGGATTTTTGTATTGAGTGCTTGATGATGGCTAGCTAAACTTGTGTGAGGGTGTTTGATAAAATTCCTCAATGAATTAGAGTTGATCTTTCAAAGTAGCTCGATTTCTATTAATTGGACAATTACACCTCTCGACTTGTTGTTTCGTGTCGAACAACTTCGTAGTATATCGCTAGTGGACCATGCGGTTGATGTGTAATGTCAAAACTCGAAATATCGGCACGCCGAGTAGAGGACCTCGAGGGGTGAAACTCTCGTGTGTGTCGTGATTGAGTGTAGACGATCATTGGTGAGGGGGAACGTGACAACACCGTGATCTCTAGTCCGATTATTAGTTAATTGGGAGTTTTATAAATCCAATTCAACTCTAGTTCGTTAGGAAGAGTAATCGGAACACCCTTGCGTTTCCAAAACCTTTGTTACAACTTGATCTTTAATTACTTGCTTTTAATTACTCGTTCTTAGTTGTTAATCAAACACTCATTTGCAACCCCCCTTAGTTTATAATGATTTTCTTTCCCGTTATGAAACTTGTACTTAGCATATACAAAGTGACATTCACAAGCCGATAACATTGCTCCTCGAGAGATCGACTCGGGGGATTAGTTTTTGTGCAATCAAGAGGGTTATTCTCTAAGAGACTTGGTTTCTCCTCTGAGTGTGTTGCTCCCAGGCGCCCAGAAGCGTGTAACTCAGCGCATACCTCTTAGGCGCCGAGTACCGATTTGAGCTCCTCTTCTAGGCGCCATAATCTTAGGCGCCCAATATTGAGTGAAGCGCTGAGTGGTTCGACTCTTCGAAGGTTTTACGCTTTCTACACGACTTCGCGAAAAGTTGGTATCTTACATCGAAAACGTAATTTCATTGCCATTGAATGCAGATTGGTTTGTTTCCATTTTTTAAAATCGATTAATGTCTGATTTCATAGATTTATCGCTAAGTAATTTTATTTTTTTGTGCAATATCGAGTAGTTTATATTTTTGTAAATCTATTAATTAATTGTTATTTTTGTTTTCAAGGATTCAAAAATTAATTAATTAATTCTTAATCAAGTCTCCGCTGCCAGATAAAATAACAAATTATTTATCGGTGTTTCGATCTTGAAGTTGCGCAGAGAAAGGACCTAGGATGAACATGGAGGACGAGCATATTTGCATTGATAATCTGCCTCTGATTTTGGCGAAAGTATTGCAAGTTTCCTTTTACCCAGAGCTTTCTACGGGGTGTGTCAGTTGTAAATCTTGCAAATGTCTTTAAACAGTGTTTAGGTGTATGAGGTTCTATTAGATCCGTATAAATTTGATGTGATTATCTATTCAACAACAAATCAACAATTATCATTAACCATTTATTGATTGTCAATATGTTGTAGGTGTTTGTGATGGAGTTGTATACATGATGAGCCATATTTTTTGGCTCATTTTTAGGTTTTTAGAATCAAGTATATCGAGTCTTTGTTTTGTTTTTAGTTTGTTTGTGTCTGGGAGGGCACATTTGGGTACTTGGACATGTTTTGCAGATGGGCAGGTAAAGGAGTGAAAAGAAGGAGCGCACTGTGTGAAAGAGGCAAGGAAATCACCTTCCATGGTCAAGAGCACTCGTTGAGCAAGTCAGACTGACGAAAAGATCTAGTGGAGTTGAGCAAGCAACTAGGATGTCAGCAGGTGGAGCAAGACTAGAGTCCGACCAAGTACCGCACATGATCCGCTACCTCAATCAGTCAGAGAAGGAAATACATGGGCAAGCGCGAACGTTGACGGAGACGGAATGTTGGGCATGCGGTGTACCAGGAGTCCTGAATTCTGTGGAGTCTTTTAAAGAGGACCAGATTCACACTCCCGTCTAAGATGGACTCTCGTCCGGTCTTAGAGGTATTTCCCCCTCACGTCTCTTATCCATTGAAGACCGTCTATATAAGGTGCAAGTGACTGATGCAGAAGAACAACGTATGAGAAGCGAAGAACACGGATCGAAGACCTACCTGTCCAGCGAAGAAGAAGAAGGCCGCGTGAGCAACCAAACTCGTCGGCCTTTATTTCCTGTTAAGCCCTCGGTCTGGAAACAATTTCTTTTATGTTTTTTATGTTTTTGATTTCGTACTTAGTTTTAATTTCCGTTTGAACAATTTCCTTTTTATAATGCAATTCGTAGTTCGTCAAATTTTTTTCCTTGTTTTATTTTCGTTTATTTCCATGAGTAGCTAATCTGTTTGTATCTGGGCAAAGACAGAACCTGACCAACCCTAAGACGTGATCATGCTGGGAGGCTTAGTGAGGATAGCAACTAGCTGATTTTGTTCCCGATTCAACAGGGTAGTAACTTAAGCATGTTAGGGACTTGGGCAATCCTACAATGACCAGTGGGAACCCCGACTTGCCTAACACATGAGTATGTGGATCAACGCGACCGGGAGACTCGGCGTCCGCGAAGTACAACATGTTGCTGGAGATGTGGTCGTATGACTTGGGTCTGTCCAGGCATGCTATTGGCCATTCCGGGTTTGCTTGGAGGATGAAGGCGACTTGATCAACTTAGACTCATGCGGTCACATAGTGTCGAATTGGTCAACGTCAGGGGACCTATTGAGAGAGATCTAATAGGACTTAAACATAAGAGCGAATAAGGGTCAGGGGTATTGGTGTGCGTGACATCATAGGGACGTTAAAATTTTGGGCCTATAACCGGAAGATGAAACTGTTAGCAAAATGATATACGTACCAATGATCGGCAGCACATAGGTCAAGGGGGTAGTCAGTGGAGTCAATGCCTGGATACTTTATTCTTTATTTGTTTCTTCTTATCTGTTTAGTCAAGTTTGTTAATTGCTCAGTTTGTTAGTTAAGTTGCATGCTAGTTTATTTTCTTTTAAGTTATTTGTTATTTTCCAGTCAAGTAAACACGGTGACCACGGTTCGGCAGTGCCCAACTGCTTTCCAAAACAAAACATTTTCAAAAGTGACAACCCAATTGAGCAATAAAATCCGGGAAAACTATAAGCTAATTCGCCTCCTCGTGAGATCGACCATATACTTGCTATTAGTACTTGTGCTAGTGAATAGTTTAGGTCTTATAAATATTATTTTGCGCTACTCCACGACGGTAGCGTCAATATATACTTAATGTCTAGATTTAAGTAACGTAAACTCCCGATCATAGCATTTAATCTATTTAAATAAATAAACAATCATTTGCTTTTAATTATTTATAATTAAATATATGCGAATTATAGTCCTGGATTATATACGTTATAGTTAGTATGATGTGCGACGTCACACGGAAGATCATACTATCGGAGCTGAAGAACAAGAGAAACACATAGATTATCACTGGGATGAATGTAATAAGGACTCATGTGGTCGTCGGAAAAATGGATGACCTCGCGATTTCCAGTTCCTCTCACCATAATACAGTAGCAAAAACAATGTCGAGAAATAAAGAGAAATCAAACAGAGATGAGCTCTGATACCATAAGAAGATTTAAGATTCAAATCTCAGATGAATTGAAAATCGATTTGGGGAAGAAGACACCAAAATATGAAGCGGGAAATCTCAAAATATTTCACTCGACTTATTCAATAAAAGAGCCTAGTGCGCCTTTTATAGTCATGTTACAAAAGCGCTATTTGAGTAAAGAAATGCAAAAATAGATGACAACTTTATTCAAATAAAAGAGGGAAAATGTAAAAACACAGCTCCACTTCTCTTTTCTTCTTCACTGCAAATCAACTCTGCACACTGCACTTGCACTTCAACACTTCACTTCAATTAACAATCTCAATACGATTGATATTTGATCCCGGCGCCTTCATGCTCGAACTTTCAGGTTCGCGGTCGAACCTTCTAGAGGAATAGAATGATATGGTTACGAGGCCCAAGTTATAATTAGTTTTTTTATTTATTGTTTATTTCTAGTTTTAAATAAAGCCCAATTATATTAGAGTTTAGAGTTATTTATATGTCGTATTGTCTTTGAGTTTAAACCGTTATTTTGGAGATTGAGTAAAAGAGTTTTCTCTTTGTTTTATTAAGTTTCGTTATTCGAAAGAATCAACCAATCTTGAGATTGAGATTGAGTATTGAGATTTACAGGAATTAAAAACCAAGATTTGTGTCTTTTTTTTATTAATAATAGAATTAGGAAAAGACTAATATACCCTCTATCTCAACGGAAATAATAAATTACCGAGTTTCCGCTCATTTTAATATGAAAGTGCAAAATCGTAGAAAAGTGTCGCAATAAGAAAAATCAAAATATGTCAATAGCCCCCACATTCAAATATTTAATACAAAAATGAATGTAAAATACTATAATTAAAAATAATATACACTTTCTTCATTCGGTGATCATTGTAGCTTTTGAAGCAGATCAACCCTTTTTTTGTCCAGAAAAACTGTTGTTGTTATAAGTTATAACTAACACTAAACATATAACGTTATCAATAAGATTTTGAAAATATACATATTATATCATGCAGTTTAGAAGCTTTGCTCAAGCCACACTCTCCTCCTGCTCTATACAGACCTGATCCAACCAATGCGCTGCGGTTTCTCGACCACCCCTTGCTCCCCCTTTGCTCAAGCCCCCCTATAAAAATGAATTTTATTTATATAGTACATTGAGGCCTGATATACTTTTTTAATATTAAAAAAATAATTAACAACATAGAGTTTTTTTTAATTTTTATTTCTTATTTATTATACGCAAGTTTTTAATATTTGAAAAAAATATTAAAACAAGTAGTGTTTTCTAATTTGTATTTATTATATTATACGCACACGTAATTAATGTTATAATTATCTTGCACACTTAATTGCAAAAATTAATTTGAAATTAAAAAAAAAATTATGTTGTGAACTTAAAAGAAATTGAGAAAGAATAATAGATTAGATATAGGGAGAACATAATAACAGAATATAATTGTTATTTATATAGGATACAAAGTAGAGAATTTGTCTTATTCACCCAGAAAGGGTGAACTAGTCATTAATAAATTATAAATTACAATATTTATAACACTCCCCCTTGAATCACTATTTACAGCATTGTTGTCTCGTTAAAACCTTGTCAGGAAAACCAGTGGAATAAAACCTCGACGAAAGAAAAAAGAGTACAATTTGCTCCCCCTAATGCCGGGAAATGATCTTCGTTAAATATGCAAATCAGAGTATAAATCGATCTTCTGGATCGTGGGCTCGAGATATTTAATATATCTTATTTTCTATTATGCCCGTTCATAAAAATACACTTTAGTGGTGATATGAATATAAGTTGCGTATTAATTACCCGTATGCATCATTTTCATTTTAAAGTATATTTGTAAGTACTCAGTTGGGATAATTAGTAAAGCTTTTTCGGAGCTCTCTCTTAATATGTCATCCTTTGCATAAAAGTATCTTTACCAATGATTCCATGATTACCCACATAATAAGATCAATCGAATTTGGCGTTTCACTATAAGTATCATGATGTAACTTTATTAAAAAATATTTAATGTTTGAACTTTGCTTATTCGGGAGCAATCAATAAAAATATTTTTTTCAAGAATATTTTGTATTATTTCTTATAAATATCAATATCGATTAAAAATATTTAAACTTTAATTGCTATAAGCAATTTGATTTGAAATTTCTGCGGGAATACTATCATGATGTTTTTCAAGAACATTTAAAATTTATTTTTGATATTTATTCATGAATATCCTATCATAATGTTTTTCGGGAACATATAAAATTTATTGCTACTACGGGAAAAATTTAATTTGATATTTCCAAACTTATTGTTATTACGGGAGCAATTTGATTTGATATATATTAAGAATAATTGATTTGATATTACTTCAGAAATATCAAATTATAATGTTTTTCGATAGTAGTTCCCTTCACTTTTGGTCACTACACATACATACTATAACCCAAACATCGATTGGACTTTAAATCATAATCAATTTGATATTGATATTTCTGCAGAAATATCATATCACGATGTTCTTCAGGAACATTTAATTTTGATATTTCTTCAGAATATCATATCATAATGTTCTTTAGAAATATTAAAATTTTAATCGATTTACTAAGCATAATTAATTTGAATATCACATTATAATGTTTTTCAGGAACATTAGACATGTATTTGCTTCAACATGAGCAATTTATGAAGAAGTTCAGGAATATCAGATTTCAATGTTTTGGTATTGAATCTTTGGTGATTAGTGTTGGAATTCGATATCCCGGGTTATTTAAATTTGCGGAAACCAATAACCCGAACGAACCCTTCGCCGGAGATCACATGAACGCCGACTCATCCGCCGGAGTCCGGCCTTTGGAGACCACGCGCCCGAAGGCACGCAGCCCGCCCCCAGCCGAACCCCCGCGAGACCGGGGTTCACGCGATCGAAAATCGCGTTCGATCTTCGCGATCGATGGGGCTGCCCAGCAGCCCCCCCGCGGCGAGTCCGGCGACTCGCCGCCGCCTGGAGGAACCCCGCCTTCACGGTGAGTGGGGTGCGGCACCAGCCCGCGCCCCCCGGCGATCGATCCCCGTGATCGATCGCGAGCCCTCGGCCCAGCCGAGGGTTCCTTTCCTCCGCGCGCCGCCAAACCCTAGCGGGCGATCCCGCGGTCCGGTGGCTTCGCCACCACCGCGTGATCGTTCGTCTAATCCGGGTTCGACTCTTGGATCTTGTTTTTCCGATAATTGATTTCAATATACATGAATTAAATAGCGGAAATATTTAATTCACCTTTCGATTCGTTGTGCGGAGAAACGAGATCTTATGATGACCTTGAGATCTTCCCACGTATTCCTTGCACTAGCTCGAACGTCGGGTGGGCGACGATCCTCCGAACTCTATGGATCTCCTTCTCTACTTTCTCTCTCTAGAATTGTGATCTTCAAGTTATGAGAATAGAGAAGACCATGTAGTGCTTTTATAGGCTACGTAGGGGATCAAAAGGAGGTGGAATATTGGGCTTCTAATATTGAAGATTAAATTGAGCCCAATGCTCAAGTCCATTAATCCTTATCAATATTAATTAATTTATTTTCCACTATATAAATTAATTGCACTCCCAATATTAAACCATATTATATCAAATAATATTTCTCCGGTAGTATTATTTATTCCGTGTATTTAAGATATAAATATCCATGAATAAAATTAATTTATTGCTAATTAATTTATTCATCTCTTATATCCGAGACTAGTACCATTCATCCTTAATTATTATGCGGAACAAATCCACCTGCAGGGTTTACATAATAATTCCTTATGAACTCATCTCGGGGATATTATCAACCCTTACGGGATACACTTTCCCGTCAAGTATTCACGGCATGTCATATATAAAATATAGCGACCCAACTTAACCGGTAATTGACCCAGTAATTAAACCGGTCAATTCCTTTGGAAAATCAAAGTCACTTATATTAAATATACACACCCGCAATAGTATCGGGGATTAAGAATAAAATACACTGAGACTTAAATCGATTATCGCCGGCAATCCTAATCGATAAATCTCAAACGATCCGCTCAATACACTAAGTGTACAAGTGTGATAAAATAATCAAGACAGATCATTTTCTCTCTCACACAACGACTATACCGATGGATTGGTCCGTGTCCATCTAGGTCGTGAGCAACTGTTCGATTAAATACGAGTAACCGATAGTATGATCTTCTGTGTGGGCCCGACACACCATACTAACTACAACGTATAGAATCCAGGACTATAATTTGCATATATTTAATTATAAATAATTAAACGCAAATAATTGTTTATTTAATTAAATAGATTAATGGCAATGGATCGTGAGTTTCCGTTACTTAAATCTAGACATTAAGTACACAACTCCAACAATCTCCCACTTGTCAGAGACTGGAGCACTATGTCGATCTGGGTTTCCCCATCGATAGCACCTCCCATAATCTCTATCTCATTCAGATAGCCTATCATCCTAAGAACGTGATCCCTCACGGGCGTTCCTTCGGACATAGTGGCCGTCATGAGTTTCCTCATAGCATCTTGCCTGGCTGCCCTGTCCTGACTACCAAACATCTCCTTAAGGTTAAGCATCATATCATAGGCAGTGTCCATGGCTTCATGCTGATGTTGCAGCACATTTGACATAGATGCCAAAATGTAGCACCGCGCCATCTGATCAGCCTTGACCCACTTCCGATGAGCTTCCTTTTCCTCAGGAGAGGATGTTTCAGTAGGTGCAACAGGACATTCGACCTGGAGTACATACTTGTACTCCTCAGCAGTTAGGACAATGTCCAAGTTTCGTTTCCAATCAACATAATTTGGACCAGTGAGTTTGTTTTCTTTTAGTATCACAGACAGTGGGTTGAGTGCCATATCTATAAAAGAGACAAATCAAACCGTCAAATTTAATTCGATATCAACTCCCTTAATTAATATCATTAAATTTACCAATCAATCCTAAAATCCCATCAGACCAGCATGCCACGTTCATGTGGACGTATACTAGTCCAAATGATTTTATAACTGGACTTTTACTTCGGTCGTACATCATCACAGCAGTGACTCCGATGGGGAGGATACTGTAAAGCGTACCTAAGTGTATACCATTTCTCAGTACTAAGTTAACCGCTCGGGAACTACATATCCACCGCAAGCCACGTTAGTGTGGACGTTTACGTTGACATGCGGTCCCTTTACGATTTCCTATAACTGTCGAGCCTCAATTAACCCAAAGTTCCGTTTCCGTCTAGTAAGCCACGATAGTGTGGACGTTTACTAAATAAACAACTTTGTTAATTGAATTCCAATTAATAAATTTCACAATTTTGTTAATCAAAGCTTGATGTCTCGTAAGTGAAACTCGAAGTTTCTAACCAGCGATCAATCATGCAATTGAGCCCTATCTCTCACAAAATGAGGGAGCCAACCAGACAATCGATCTAGCCATCAAATGACTCGAATGTCTCTAATCTGTGTCATCGACATAAGCAAGCGCTTTGGCTCCATTCCACTCCCCGGGGTGAGAATGAGTCGAGTTGAACTTAGTCTTTGAAAAACAGATTAGGCATTTGCTTTGAAAAACTTAAGTGTTCAATTCTATAAATGGAATTGAATTCGAATTTTGATCCGGTGATATCCGTGTGTCCACTTTATCCGATAGGGAGGATGACACTAAAGCCAACTCGTAAGCGACACACATCACCATCAAAACAGAGAATGGAGACCGCGGGATTGTTTCCAATCCCTCTCCCACTTAGTTTTTATGAAAGGGATAACATTCACATGCATATAAAATTAAAGCATAATAAAGCACGTAAACACATAGAAAGCATTTAACGTGGCCCGATTATTATGGCCTTTAAAATTCTTCGATGCACGTCTTCTCGGATCTTCGTCTCGTTGCTCGTCTAGGTCTCGGTCCACCACCGACTCGTCTAAGTGCCAAGAGACGAACCCCTCCCACTGGAGTATCATCCCGGGCAAAAGCCGAGCGTTCCGTGATGTCCGTCGAACCCCCGAGCCGCTGCTGCCAAACCTCGAACAGCGCCCGCTGTATGACCATCAGCGGTCGCTGGAGGAGCTGCAAACGGCGGTCGCCGTTTGCCCTCCAGCGGGCGCCGTTTATGCACAGCAGGCTGCGGGTTCGACTTCCTCGACCCTCGTTCGTCCGGCCTTCGATCTCGTCTCGATCCACCAAGCAGCAGCTACATTACACAATAAAGCTAACTACTTCCGGCATCGATCCTATACATATCGATCGATCCTATACATCCGGATAAACGAAAAACGAAAATAAAACCTAAACGACTCAACCCGTCGTTTTAACTATTACAAGCAAGCAACGATTCAAAAAACAAAGATCTCGACAATCCCGAGAGTTTAACACACCACAAAATACAGTACAATAAACGTGACCATAATAATCGGGTGATCCTGCAAAAACAAATCTCGCAAACGATACAAGAACGCACAAACCGGCTCTGATACCATTTGTTGGAAATCGACTACCCGAGATGCGTTCGTTCGATCGCTCGAACATCCGAACGATCCCAGTCGACCTCCACGTCCGTTACTTCGTTCACACGACAGCCCATGACCCGAATCACGCCCAGCCATTGCCCCGGAGGACAACCGCGCGAAACGGAGCCGGACTGCACCCAATCAGCGCCCGCCGATTGCAGTCCAGCGGTCGCTGGTGGAGCTGCAAACGGCGACCGCCGTTTGCCCACCAGCAGGCGCTGTTCGTCCGCGAACAGCAACGCGACGTTGCTGTTCCGGGCTCGTTTCCGGGTCGTTTTTCCTCTTCCGACTACCGATCCGGAGGTCCTTGAACCCCCAGTAGTCGAGGAATGAAACCCACAGCCCCGGAACCCGATCTACGTTCATGTACGATCAACGAGAAAAATGAGATCGATAAAAGCGGAATAGAGAATTCGATCTCATACCTCTCGGTCGATTGTTGAGACCTTAGAAGCTTCTAGTGTATGACTCTGCCCGAATCCAGCCGTTGTGTGGGCAACGATCCGCTGGGTTCTTCCTTGTCTGCACTCTCCTTCCAAGACCAGCGTATAAACTATTCTGTGAGAATAATTTTTATTTGCGTTAACTATATTTATTTTAACAGAGAAAAAGTTTTTATTGCGCTAAGCAAAATAATTCTTTTCTCTGCTGAAATAAAATGTTGCGGCGAATGTTAGGTCTTAGGAGAGGGCAAGGGGGGGTTTAAATAGAGCTACACTAGGGACCCAAGGTTAAATTAATTAAGGGCTAAAATGCAATATTAATTAACTCGGAGTCTTTAAAAAGAAATCCTTAATTAATTACATTTTTAATTATTGTTAATTCCACTAAATAACAATAATTGAATTCCCGAAATTAATTTAATATTATTCAACAATAATAATTCCGCCGAAATTACATATACGACTTTCCCCGTGTTTAAGATATCGAACGTCCACGAATTTATTTAATTACTAATAATTAAATTAATTCGTTTCTTATTATCCGAGACTAGTACCACTCATCCTTATTATCATGTGGAACAAATCCACCTGCAGGGTTTACATGATAAACTTTATGAGCTCATCTCGGGGACGTAATCAACCCAATAAACGGGACACGGTTTCCTGTCTATAATATACAGCATGCCGTGCGTACAATTACGATTCCCAATTTACCGAGGATCTCGACTAATCAATTAGTCTCACTCATTGGCAAGTTAAAGAACCGAGAATTGGACACACGCACCTATAATTATATAGGGATTAGGAATTCGTATATCCGTAATATCTGAGGTCTAGTTCGATTACTGCGATTAGTATAAATCGAACGCCCTCCCGTGGTCCTGCTCAATACACCAAGTGTACGAGTGTGACATGATAGTCAAGACCGACTATCTACCAGTCACACAACGACGTACCGATGGATTGTCCCTGTCCATCTAAGTCGTGAGCTACTGTTCGATAGTATACGAGTAACCGACAGTATGATCTTCCGCGTGTCTCCTCACGCCATACTGTCTACAACGTATATATCTAGGACTATTGCATAAAGTACATGAAAGACAAAATGCCGACAATTTGATTAATAGATAATAAAACACAGATAAGGAGTTCCATATTGTCACTAAACTAGACATTTAGAATATAACTCCATCAAAAATAATCAAGACAGATCATTTTCTCTCTCACACAACGACTATACCGATGGATTGGTCCGTGTCCATCTAGGTCGTGAGCAACTGTTCGATTAAATACGAGTAACCGATAGTATGATCTTCTGTGTGGGCCCGACACATCATACTAACTACAACGTATAGAATCCAGGACTATAATTTGCATATATTTAATTATAAATAATTAAACGCAAATAATTGTTTATTTAATTAAATAGATTAATGGCAATAGATCGTGAGTTTCCGTTACTTAAATCTAGACATTAAGTACACAACTCCAACAATTAGAACTTCGGATCTTAGATGAGTGGAACTTCGATAAATATTTGATGAAGAACGCAGTTGAATTTTCTTAGGGCATCGTGTTATACGGTTCAACTTGTTTAAAGCATCGTGCTGATAACGTGTTGTAAACTCAAGAGAATTGAGAGAGAATAATATATTACAAAGAAAAAACATAGAAGAGAATAGAATTGTTATTTCATTGGTATGAGAGACTTTTATATAGTATACAAAGTAGACTTTCTGTGTTGTTCACCAAGAAATGGTAAACTAGTCATTCATAAATTACAACATTTATAACAATTTAAATATTTTTTGTTTAAGGTTATATTTTTTTTAAAATAATTTATATCTTGTCTATTTTAATTTTATTTTTTTTTAAATGTTAAAATATTATTTCTTTGTACATTTTAGTGTCTATAATTAACATATTTTTTAATTTTTTAAATTTGCATCAATTATTTATTTTAAATGTTACTTATTATATTTATGTATTAATTCATTTGGATTACTATGATCATGATCAAAAAATCATTTTTCAATAACAATAATTTAATTTTGATTTTTTTCAAATTTGTACTAATTTATTATTTTTAATATTTTTATATTGTAATATATCAAATTATAATGCAAGTTAATTAAAATATTTTCATATGATATGAGCTACTTAATTAAAATATTATTTTAAAATTGCATCTAAATTATCTAAAGCTATTAAGATTTTAAATTTTTACATAAAAATAAATAAATCAAATTATACTACTTGCATATTCCAACTAAAGTAGAATTCACTTTGTTAAATAAAAACAATCTTTGTTGATTCAATTAAATTTTATTCATTTTTTTTAAATTGACTATTTAATTATGCTCAATATTATTATATTGAAATGTTAAATTAAAAATTAAAATTAATTATTCTATAATCATTATTCTCCTATAGGATCAATGCAATTTTATATAACTATAATCGAAAAAATGTTGATTACACATCATTAAATTAATTTATTTGAATAATTTATTTATAATTGCATCAAGTAATTATTCTCAATATTATTGTATTAATTTTCACATTATTCAATTAAATTATAGGATATGTTCACACCGTATAAACAAAAAATTGTGCATTCAATATTACATATTCAATTCACATCATTTTAATATTGTACAAATTAAAGTGTCACATGAAAAATTCAAATTAAATTTGGTATTTAGAATATTAATGCAAGAGAAATTATAATCGAGAATACACCAACTTCATTCCACAAATTCAATTCAAATATTTTACTTATGCATAAAGAATTTTAAATAATTAGACTAGAATTTGTGTCAATTTAATTATAGAAAATTTAATATTATAAATTTTAATAAATAAACTACATTTTATGTATAATTTATTATAAGAAATTAATTTGAAGTACAATATTGATTTCTTAAAATATATAGTATATTTTTTTATTAATGTTTTTTGTACAAAATTTATATTGTACAATTCCTTATATTTAAAAATAATTATTTCTTTAAATGTAATTTTAAGAAATTTATTATACATAAAATAATTATTCCCTAAAATAAACTTTCGCTATTTTTTATTATAAAATTTATTATATTTAAAAGCTTTTTACTAGTTTAATTAAATTTTTTAATTTAATTTAAAATTTTACTTTATCAATTGAATGTAAGTACTTACTTCATTAGTTTTATTAGAAATATAATTAACAAATCTACTAAACTAATTAATAAATTTAATTTAATTTAAAATTCAATCAATTAAATTAATTAATTTACTTTCAAATTTATAGTAACTAAAATGTTCTTACTAAATTTAATAAAGAAAGAAAATTAAACAAAATTTAATTTGATTTGTACTACCAAATTTATAAATATCATATCGAAAAAAATGTTTTAATCAATAATGCTACGTGTCGAAATTTTATTGGCGGTGTAGATAGTAATCCTTCACCTGGTATAAATGTAGACTTTTGGTTCATGTAGTTTAATTTAATTTGAATAAAATTATGTATGTAAATTTCATTTGTCGGATTGATTAAATGTTTACATATGTTTCACAATTAAATTGCATAGTAATAAATGTGGTTGTAACATATTATTAATATGAAGGTTATATAAATACTTAGTTCAGAAAGGCTGTCATGAATAAAGTAATTGTATTTCATTGTTAAATTAAAATTTCAATCAAAATGACGTCGTCTTTAACGAAGAAAATCATTGAAATTGCATTTCTCTGTTTGGTGATGAGCTGTGCATTACTAGACGGTACACGAGCCATCAACAAGATTGATCACAAAAGCCCGCCACCGTCACCTTCACCATCAGAAAGACCATATTGTCCATCCGTCGAGGACATGAAAAATCACTATGATGATGAAATCGAACCATATGCACCGAGTCCAACACCTTTTGAAGATGGAGAATGTTATAGTGATCTTCTTCCGACAAGTAACAGAACTCATCTCGCTAAAGTCCTGTGCGAAAAAACTGACGTTTCTGTAATCACTAAAGCTAATTATGCGTGCTGCACTCATATTTGGTTTATCAACAAGGATTGTTATTTCAACGACTTGATTCAAGATCTTCTAACACAATATCCTTGTAACAATAATGATTTTGATATTAGATGCAGGGCTAAACAGGTTAGAGATTACTGTAATGCTTTGATATAGATTAACAAGTGTTGAATATATCTAATAACACCAACTGTTTTCTTCAATTAGTGTCATTAAATATATAGTGTGTGGCCTTTCTTTAAGCATTACTTGTAATTTTTGATGTAATTTAACAATATAACATTACATTACCCGGGCAGTAGCAAGAATTGTTGAGGCCGGAACAGAAGCGGAGTATATTGTACTTAGAAATATGTATATATAGGTCTTAGATGCACAATAATCCGAAAACCAAGCAGTCTCATTCTTTATATTATTTGGGAGTCAAATAATTTAAGTGAAGGTAGATAAGTATTATCTTTCAAAATAAAATTCCCGGCTTCAAGACATCTTTTTTATAAACTAACAAATATTACCAAATAAAAAAGGCAGAAGCATACAAATTACAATTAATATTTAATGACATCTTCACGGTTATTGACACACGAGTCGACTTGAAATTAAGGAGCATCAATCTGATCAGGTGATCTTGAAATCTTTTGAAGAATGCTACTTACAGAGAAGCCAACCCATACCAACACGACGGGCCTTGCAGTATCTCCATCGATCGTCATAGATCTTGAGACCAGATCTCTGGATGCAAGATCTGTAGCTGTTGGGACATGAATCGTTCGTCTTCACTATTTCTCAGAAAATACCACCTTCACCTCTGGACAAAATAAACAAACCTTCAGTAATGAGACACACAGCACAGCACAACACGAAATCGACCTACATTCCCTTCCAATAATAATACCCTTTATTACTCGCTATCATATCTATTGTCGCAATTAACATCATACAAACCTCGAGAGGCAGTCCAGCACAAACATAAAGAATGTTTACAAACCTATGGAGCAACAGTGCGGGAGCCAGTACGTACGGAGTAATGCAGGCTGTGCTCAAACCAATCTATTGATGCCCTGCACCTCCAGCACCAATCACGGCTGCACTATCGATCGTACTCTGTAATTTAGAAATACAAACGTAATAAAGCTAACAACAACACACAAAACTCCATTGATTTACAGCAATTATTCAACAACACGTTTTACGTACATTATGTTAGAAGAAACACAAAATTACACAACAAGTCTTATAATTAAAAAAAAAAAAAAAAAAAACAGAAATTAAGAAACATATGAAGATTGAAAGTTGTAGAGAGATGAAATGTAGAAGGAAATCGAACGAGAGGAAAAATTGGGAAAGTGAAAAATGAAATGTTATTTGCAAAATGAAAGTAACATTAGTAGAAAGGTCCATTACCTTATACCCTTTATAACCAGCTGGATATCCCAGAAAAACATATTTGACGGCTCGAGGAGAAAATTTGTCTCTGCCTCTTTTTAAGGTGTTAGCAAAACAAAGGCCTCCAATTTTTTTTAAATATGTATAAGAGGGCGACCTTTTGAAGAGAGCAGAGACAGGAGTGATAGCATTAGGGAGAACAGAAGAAGGAGTTCTGTTTATCAAATAAGAAGTTGTAAGGATGCAGTCTCCCCAAAATTCCGATGGAATGTGAGATTGAAACATAAGACCCCTTGCCACATTTAAAAGGTGCTGACGCTTTCTCTCTACTCAAGAATTTTGATGAGGAGTATCAACACAAGAATGTTGAACGACAGTGCTAGTGGAGGAGAAAAGAGAAGGTAAATGAAATTCGGATCCATTATCACACCTCACAACTTTCACTCTCAATGAAAACTGAGTATGGATACAGTAGTGAAAAATTCAGTTAAGACATCTTTGATATCAGATTTTAACTTCAAAAGAAATGCCCATACAAATCTGGAAAAATCATCAAATATTGTAAGGAAATAGCTATTACCCTCAACTGTTTGGACTGAGAAAGAGCCCCACAAGCACAATGTATCAGATCAAATATAGCACTAGCATGAGAAACAAAAACAAGGGAAGCTTTTGTTGTTTTGCTAAAGGACAAATCTCAGAAATTGATTCTTTGGCATTATTAAAACACAACTGAGGTGATAACAACGATAACTTTCCAGGCGACAAGTGTCCCAATCTAGAATGCCAAATATCCTTAGATACAACAGAACAAACAGAGGGTAAGACAAGGGCAGATGTAGACATTGAAGGCAATTGCGGTACATAAAGATTTCCAAGTCGGTTACCCATCCCAATCTGAATTCCCTTGGAAGTCTCTTGAATTATGCAAGAAGTAGGGTTAAACACAACAGGGTAAGCAGAGTCTAGGGTGAGAGCACTGACAGAGAAAGGGTTAAAATTAAAACTGGGAACAAAACCGATTAAAAAATGAGAGAAGGAGAAAGCTGAAGGAGTCATGTGCCAAAAACTTGTGCACTTTTTCCATTGGGCAAGTTTACATAAGTAGTATCATTTACTGAATGAGAACAATGGAATAGAGAACACATATAACACACATGATGAGTAGCGACTTTGTCTATAAGTCAACTAGCAGGACTGGGAACACCATTAACGTTACCAGCGAAGTAAGAGTGATGTTACCAGTAAAGTTATGATGGACATGGGCAGCAGAGGCTGATGGAGTTACTATAGGTGAAGACACTAATGAAGAGGTGTGCAGCTGATTGTTCAGAAAATGGATGAGCTGTAGACACTGCATTTGCAAATTTGAATCAGATGATCCTAAAACTGGTTGAAGTGGAGGAGGTCCAGATACCGATGAAGGACAGCCTGCATTTTGGGAAGCGACTTCACTCCCTTGAGTGAGATTCACATGGCACTTATCTCCAAGAGCATTATCTTTTCCTCTACGCCATGTGGAAAACCATAAATCACAAAGCATCTATCAACACTGTGATTTGTCTTCCTACAATGAGTACAAAATAATTTATTTCTTCCTCTACCAACTCCCACAGGCCACAGCATAAGCATAATTCACAGGTTGCTCACTACAGGTCTGTGTTACATATTTCTGTGTATTCCCACCAATACCTATTTGTCGTTTCTCTTGAATAACCAAAACAAAAACTCTGGATTGAGAATTAGGTTTTAGAAGCTGGGATTTAGGGGCGATTTAGGATTTAGGTTTGCATTGAATTTGATTTGGGAACTTCGAATTTTTAGGAGCTGGGACTTGGGAGCGATTTAGGGTTCTTGCAACTGGGAAAGAAATTGGGGATCGAGTTATGAGATTTAGTTGTGGGGTTTACGGTAATTAAAAAACCAAGATTTTGTGTCTTTTTTTTTTATTAATAATAGAATTATGAAATTGAAGACGGATGGATATTGTTGATAAGTACGTACCATGACAGTTTTGAAACGAATGAGCGGTGGATGGAGATGATCAGACATTGGGACTTCATTGGGGTTATGCAGCTCGTAAAATTCATTATGAACGACTGCAAACGAAATTACAGTAATTAATTAGCATGATCTGTAAACACACACAAACAGTAGTAATCTGTAAACACGCACACACGCAGTAAAAGAATCGCGGAATGTAGAAGGAGATCGAAACAGAGGAAAATTTGGGCAAGCGAAAAATGAAAAATAGTATTTTCAAACATCGAAGTCCAATACAACAAAATAATAGTACTTAATTAAAGAAACAAGAACTATATAAACTCTAAACACGCTTTTTCCATCGCCGGCGCGCCTTTTATTCTCCTTCAAACAGCACAGCACAGCATTCACTCCGGCGCCAGGAATGCATCTGCGAGCATCTGCCCAAGTTTCACCTGAGCGGCAGTCGTCAGATGAATCGGGTCCGTGGGTTCTTGTTCCAGCCCGAGTCCATCAACGCATTTGACAAACGGCATGGCAAATTCCAGTTGCGTCTTACGGACAATATCCATAAAACTCGGGTCCACTCCGGTTGCCAAAGCTACCTGCAGTACACCAGTACCAAAATGAAAACCAATTAACTGGTAATAAGAAATTTACTAGTTAATTTTTTACTTGGATTATCGGAAGCTCTGGCAACTGCAGGTCGGATCGGATGTCGTTGAAGAACCGCTCGAGTCGTTCCTTGTACATGTCAGCATCTTGGAGCGTAGCGGTATCACTCTCCCCCTGATACCACAGCATTCCTCTGATGATATTTACTCCATCAGCTTCCACCATGGCCGCCTGGGCTCGGACGAGAAGCTGGTCGTAGAGTTCGACGCCGCCACGCTGCCACTGTGTGATGCTGCTTCCGGCACGAGCTGCCGGAACAAGTCCGATCAGGCCGAACTCAGGGTCCATGTTCAGCACGGTGTTGGCGAACGGCATTCCCGGGCCGATTCCGTCGGAGTTGTTATGCTTGTTATCGATGTCTCGATGGAGAGGCTCGGCGGCCTCCTCCCAGCCGAGGTCCACGTTAAGTCGGAGTATCTCCGGCCGAGGAGAGCACTCCGGTGGGACGTAACCGTCCCACGCGCTACCACGCGCCACCCCTCCGTGGCCTCCCATATTGCTCTGCCCTGCTAATAAAATAATCTGTTTCTCCACGAAACAGATGCCGGGGTGGGGTAAGAGAAGGAGGACAAAGTGTAGAAACAGAGACACACAGAAGCAAGAGGTTAAAGCCATTTTTTTAGCCAAGGGTCGATACGAGAAGTAGTAGTAGACTAGTCGATGGTAATTTGTGATACAGAATAGTGGCAGTCGCAGATATATATAGAGGGAGACGGGCGGATTTTTAATTTTATATAATTAAATATAATTAATTAATGTAAAAATGTCGTGTGTGCACGTGTCGTGTGTGTGCAACTGTGCATGTGTAATGCCTCTCAATCAAATACTAATACTGCATAATCTCATGGGAAAAATATATTTCTACGCCTATACATATATTCATCCCTCTTATCTACACTCGAACTTAAATAATTAGTACTCCCTCTGTCCCAAAGCTATAGTCATTTGTGGTTAACGCTAACTTTTTTTGACCGTCCAATACGTATGATAAACGGTACACAAAAATTATGAAAAAATAACTAAAATAAAATTTAATAGTTAAATTTTATTTTAGTTATTTTTTCATAATTTTTTTGTACCGTTTATCATACGTATTGGACGGTCAAAAAAAGTCAGCGTTGACCACCTGTGACTATAGCTCTGGGACAGAGGGAGTAGCTTTTTTACACACAAAAATCGCTAACGTCCGATATTACCCTAATAAAAATAAAAATAAAAAGTTATTTTAAATTTATTGGGCACTCAATCCGACCGCTGCCACCATTGTTTTCATAACTCAAACTCCTAAATAACAAAAAAATATATATATCAGTAGAAATTAATTCGGAAATTAAGTCTAAAAAACAAAACAAATAATAGTTAATTCTTGAAAATAATTTAAATTTGGGGAAAATTTTATAGGAAAGAGTGTTGTTTGTTTCTTATTACCACAATCGTCATCTTATTTTTTCATAACTGAAATCTTAAGAAAAATACTACAAACAATAAGCATTAACTCTTAAAGAATGTCATATCAATAGGTCATCTTATTTTTTCATAACTGAAATCTTAAGAAAAATACTACAAACAATAAGCATTAACTCTTAAAGAATGTCATATCAATAGGAGTAATCATTTCAATAAATTAGGTTTCGACTAAATAGAAGTGTATAAAAGATGAATTTTTAAATAGAAGTGTATAAAAGTGTAATTGTTATAGTATTAAGTATTTATTTACCTATTAATTAACCTTAATCTCAATCTAATATAATTTCAATATAGTTTAACCGTTTGACCATTAGCCACCAACTCCATAGCAATATAGTAAGTTTGACTATTAGCCACCAACTAATCAAACACAACTTTCCTATAAATACAAAATATTGTATTCAAAGCATGAGAGATAATAAATGGATTGGGCATGTGAGATAATAAATGGATTGGGGTTATTAATTTTTCATGATAAACGAAAAGTATAAATATTTTTTTTTTAAATAATGCCATTAATTGTATTAATCAATTGAATTGATTAAATTAAACATTTTAAACTAATATGACATAAAATTTAAAGTGGATTGGAACAAAATATGTTGAACACTTACCCTTGTGCTAACAATCGCCCACGAGTGTATCATGACACCTTATAACGCTTTGTTTTTCATTTTGTAAAATTAAAGCGAAAGGTTTATAAAATGGAGAAATTAATTTAAAAGATTTCTAGTAAAATAAACTAAATTTTCAAAACAAGTATTTTCTTAAAAATTAAAACTAGTCATTCAAACATGAAAATACTTTCAAAAAGTAATAAATAAGAGTCAAACTCAAAGACATTACAAAATTGAAAGTCAAGCCATGACAAATTAAGCCTATAAACGTTAAAAATAGTGATGTCACATTGTGCCATGCTCGTCACACCCTTCCAAGTCTCCAACCGTACCTAAAAAAAATTCCAAGTATTTTCTTAAAAATTAAAACTAATCATTCAAACATGAAAATACTTTCAAAAAGTAATAAATAAGAGTCAAAGTCAAAGACATTACAAAATTGAAAGTCAAGCCATAACAAATTAAGCCTATAAACGTTAAAAATAGTGATGTCACACTGTGACATGCTCGTCACACCCTTCCAAGTCTCCAACCGTACTAAAAAAAAAATCCAAGTATTTTCTTAAAAATTAAAACTAGTCATTCAAACATGAAAATACTTTCAAAAAGTAATAAATAAGAGTCAAAGTCAAAGACATTACAAAATTGAAAGTCAAGCCATAACAAATTAAGCCTATAAACGTTAAAAATAGTGATGTCACACTGTGACATGCTCGTCACACCTTTCTAAGTCTCCAACCGTACCAAAAAAAAATTCGTTGATTAAGGTGATCTCAACGTGCTCAGCAGGAAAAGATTCATTTCAAAAATAATATAATAATCACTGTGCGAACATATAATCGATATAACATGAATAAACACATAGTCATATCATAGCATGTTGCACAACCTTTGTGCAAAACAATTCCGATGACCCGTGACGATCACAGACCCTTAAGAGGATCACATGTCATGTAATAAGTTTCAACCCTGACGCGGAACAAGTCCGATAATCAAATAATAGATCACATACCCTTAAGAGGATCACAGGCTAAAATATTTAATTATTTGTAAATTTAAGCATACAATCACGTATTCATGTGCAACATACATTGAAATATAATTTTAAAAGAGATGAAAAATCTCATACCTCTTGAAGGCGACCCTAGCTCAACTCCTAAGCCGTTGTTTCCGGGAGCTTTGATTAAATGACCTTTTCATAACTTCATATTTATCATCTATCCCCATCTTAAATAAATTTTACCGTATACCCTATTATTTATTAAAAGAGAATATTAATTATTTAGAGCTGCCCACCTTTCCAAAAAAAAAGCTGCCCCTCTCCAACACTAATTCATTCGCACCTCAAATGCCCCGCAAATTCACTCCACAATGCTACGAATTGAAGAAATGTCGGAATACAATATATTCGAAATCACTATTCCGCTCATCTCCTCATGCGAATTGAAGAAATCTCTGGAATCTCGCTCGAAATCGTTCGATTCTGGATCGATGCCGCCGCCGCGAACGCACCTCTGAAGAAGCAGGGATTCAGTTTCCTCCGCAACCGACCCCGCGAAAAATCGGGGACATCGTTGGACGACTCCGCCCGTCGGTCAGATAGCTCGGATGCGGAGTTGGTGGAAAAATCGAACTCGTTCGTGGGGACGGAGGAGTACGTTGCGCTGGATTTAACGGGAGAGGTGACTCCGTTGAGGGACCTGATCGGGAAACTGCTCGAGAAGGACCGGCGAAGAGGATCTCCGCGGTGCGGGGAAATCAAGCATTGTTTAAACTTGTTATAAAACAAAAACTTAGATGATAGTAGTAGAAAAAATTAAATTATTGTTTAAATTAGGTGTATAGAGTGTACAGTAATTTACATTGTTTATTGGTATATGATAAAATTGAATGAAATGTACATTATTTTGTGATGTAGTATATGAAATTTATGTATAGGTGTATGAATTTGAATGAAGTGTACTTTATTTATTTTGTGATGTGGTATATGAAATTTATGTATATGTATATGAATTTGAATGAAGTGTATATTATTTATTTTGTGATGTAGTATATGATATTTATGTATAGGAGGTATATGAATTTGAATGAAGTGTACACTATTTTGTGATGTGGTATATGGAATTTATGTATAGGTATATGACAACATAATACTTTTGCTGACATGATTCTTGTTATAAAGTTCAACTACAAGCAAAAACACTGCAATCAACAATCAAACATTGTTAAATTTGTGAAAAACCAAAAAATAGGTGATAGTAGTTGAAAATGTTAAGTTATTGTTTTAAGTGTAATTTTAAGCTTATTCTTTTGCTGATTTATACATAATACATCATATACAATGCATTTGATTTGTTATACATCATACATAATACAATTAAAATTTTGTTTGTCATAATTTAAATTTCAAAACTATAACTTATCACATTAATTCAGTATTATTCATACATAGCGAATATTTCATCTGTCATAATTTTAATTTCAATTCCAATTTCTTCTTCATTTTTTTTTAATTTCTCCCAAATTTTTTGATTTGCCAAAAGTAGAATATCAAGTCAATGTATAATGCACACTAAATCGAGCTTACTCATAAAAGAACATACTAGTAAATATCTCAAATTTATTTAAAAAATATATTGGTACAACCTAAATAAAATTCTATTATATCAAGAACATCTTTGTTGGATAAGTCTAATACAATCATCTATTATGAATCCTTAGTTAGAATGCGATTCCAACTCAGCTTGAACCTTTTTCATTCTCAGAACAATCTTTCAGTCAAACCTTTTTCATCAACTCCACCGCACCATCGTTCATACTCGTAAAGCTAATATCAGTATCACAAAGCAACACTCCCAAAAATCAAAGATCTCTGAATATTTACGCAAATGTTCAAAATCAGAATATACCAATAAAACAAACAAGCCGTAGAATTTCTTTAAAAATAGTACTCCATATATATCAGTATTTACAGAGTTACAACCCATAAATAAGCTCGCTCCATGGACTCAATCAAGAGTAATTTCGTTGTTTGGTCCATATCGATTTCTTTTCGAATACGATATAAATCCTTGATGAAATGTAGAGTAACGCCGACACAAGCAACCGCATCGACGAGCACAACATCGACGAGCAATCCCACAACTCAAAATTTTCGAAATCCCCCAAAGGTTCATGATCGGGATGAGTTTAAAAATAAAGACGAGCCCAAGAATCCCATTAAAAATTTCGTCGTCCCTCTCGAAGAAAGTCCAGCACGAACAAGCGACGTCAAACGCCGACTCGATGGATAGTTTGTGGGAGTGCCGGAGGGCATAGGGTAGGGGTTCAACTATCTCACCCTCAAACATAAAAACAAGCATTAAAATATAAAGAAAACTTGTAACTGTGTCCCGCTGAGATTTTCCCAGAATTGATGATAGGGTTACATAAAAACAGTCTCAATTGACACAAACACCGCTCAAAATACAAACAAACGACTCCCAAATGGACGGAAAGGATAGAATGACGGCCGCGGTGCTTCGTTCGTATGGAATCGACCTAGGTTTGGCTTCCAACCGTCGATTGGATTTGGGCGAGAGGCGTCTGAGAGGAAAAAAATCACAATTTTTCTAGACCTAGGTTTTTCTTCCAACCATCTATTTGGGCGAGTGACGACGAAGAGGGAAAATAAATCACGAATTTTCTGGGTTAGAATCGAATGACGAGGATGAAGTTTTTTTTTTTTTTCTTCTGGTTTTTGGGTTCACGAAATCGGGTGAAGTTTTGTTTTTTTTTCCTATGTTTTTCTGATTTCTTGGGCAGGTAAGGGGAAAAGGGGCAGCTTAATAATGTAAAAATAAAAAGATAACAAATATATTATATAAAATAAAATGTAAATATTAAAAGAGGGTATTTCATAAAAAGTCCCTTTAAATGAGGACATATAATAAATTGTTCCGTTGTTTCCTATGTTCAAAGTCGCTCCTAAGCCTGAAAAGCAAATCTATATTCCGTGTGTTCGATTCCTATAAACATACATATGTTCCTTAAATAATTAATTACCATGATATGTAAATGTATAATTACTTATTAATCAGAAACCTTGTACTAAGTATACTATAATATATATACATGAAATCAATTGCTTTAGTTGAATAATGAAGTGGACTAGAAATTTAAATAGGCAGTGGACTTGAAGTGTACGTGGGCTGGGGTTTAAATAGTTGTTGGATCAAGAACTAAAATAAAGGGGCGGACGCATTTAAAGGCCAAAGCATAAGAGTATACAAGTTCTGAAGCCTCGTCCATAAAAATGTAAAAAATGTAAGTCAAGTAAGACAATTTGAATGAAAAGACTTAAGTGCCCTTAAAAGTTATCTTTTCTCACAAAAAACAAATCGAATATTACAAAATAACAAAAAGAATATCAGAAAAATAAAGTTGCCCCACAAAATCAATTTTCGACGTTTGAAATTCACACGCACGACGAGCGCCGCCACGGTGAAATACCAGCCCCGACCGTTATCGTATCAACTATACAACTCCGTCTCCGACGATCATCATTATGGCAAGCAGTGACAACATGGACAACCCAGACAATGGCGCTCAACCTCCGGTAAGTCCATAACCCTAGCTTTCGAACTTTCGATTATTCGAGCTTTGATGTTTGTAAATCATTCGATTGTAATTTGATATCGGTATATCCTTTCAAGATAGGGTTTTTGTTTCCGACATTTTAAAATGGTTAATGGTTTATTGCTCTCTGCAATTTTTTCGCATGCGGTTGTGTGTCAGTTCTAGTAGACGACGGTTCAACCATGAGTTTTATCACCGTGTATTATCACGGTAGAGTTTAAGACGGTGATATATCTCACGGTTGACATACATCGTGTGTACTTACGGTCTTGTCGATTTACGACTATGATTCATCTCACGGTGTACATTTACCGTGTGTACTTACGGTCTTGTACGAGCACGATCCACGACAGTATTTTATTTCACGGTGTATGTGTACTTACGGTCTTGTACGAGCACGGTCCACGACATTGTTTTATTTCACAGTGTATGTGTACTTACGGTCTTGTACGAGCACGATCCACGACAGTGTTTTATTTCACGGTGTATGTGTACTTACGATCTTGTACGTGCACGATCCACGACAGTGTTTTATTTCACGGTGTATGTGTACTTACGGTCTTGTACGAGCACGATCCACGACAGTGTTTTATTTCACGGTGTACAAACACCGTGTATAAAGTAAACCGTGGAAAAACATATTCACCATATGTTCAAGGTCGTGTGTAATGTTCACCCTGGAAGAACACAGCTTTGTATGTTCACGGTGAATTTACACCGTGATATTCTATAATTTTTTTTCTTACGGTGTAATTTTACCGTGTCGTTATATTTCGCATCTTTTATCCTTTAATTCTTATTTATTTATTTCATATTTCAGTCTGGATTTGAATGGAAGAGACCAACCAATCTGCAGTCGGTCAATTTAAGTCTCAGTTTGTATACTCCCTACGAAGTTCCGGAACTGATCACGAAGACAATAAAAGATATCGGGGGTGATGCCGTCGCAGTTCGCGATTTTTTTGCGCTGCCTTACATGAAAAGTGTTCTGGGAATAAGATTTACTGTCAAATCAAGCACTAATTTTTTTCACCACCTCGTATGTCGAGAGTTGTCAGGTCCGTCAATACCGGAGAAGGAGCATTGGTTCTACGTCGGTGGTAAGACTGCGAAACTCACACCCGCCGCTTATGCCATTGTAACGGGACTGAATTTCGGCACCTACGATAAATTTGACATCCATGCCACACCCCAGTTTGCTCCAGGTAGCTTAAATAAGCGACTATTCGGTGGGAAGCGTGTAAGAAGCAATGATCTACGCAAGTTATTTGCGGCCAAACAACTCTTCGATGGGGAACAACCTGCCTCGTTGGAGGATTACATTAAAGTCGCCAATCTCATCGTCTACTATTCCTTCTTTCTTTGTCGATCCGCTGAAATGTATGTCGAGAACTGGGCATGGGCATTAGTGGATGAGCCAGAAAAGTGGCAGAGTTTGCCATGGGGCGCTTATTCCTACCAGGCTCTGAGCTACTACCTCGAAACAACAACGATGGACCCTGAATTAGCAGAAAAAACTTCGTACCACGTCTATGGCCCCAGTTGGGCTTTTATAATTTGGATTTTCGAGTCCGTTCCGAATATTGGTCAGTTATGTGGTCAACGTGATCCAAATATGAAAGTGCCACGTTGTTTGATGTGGAGTACATCTACAACAAAGACTGATTGCGATGATCTTTTCTTCCAAGGAGAGGTACGTAACCATCTACTCCTACTTATATTTTGCTAGTAATAGTATTTGTTTCACGCGGTGGAATATTAATACTCTGTGTTGATAAGTTTCAGATTGAAGTTGTTCATGAAACTTTGATTCCTACTGATGAAGAGAAAAATGAGCCGTGTTACCTTTCTGTACATGACAGACCATTTCATGTTGAGTACAATCGACCAGTACGCAATGGTGGTAATGCAATCAAAGCCAAACAAAATCCGGAGAAGCAAAAACAAACCAAAAAGCCTTCTTCGAAAAAGCGTGCTGCAGCCACGGATATTGAAATGCCCGTTTCTAGATCACGCAGACAACGTGCTTCTGAGCAGAGTACTCCTGGTCGAAGTGGGCATGTGTGTTGTAGGCCTGTGTGTTGTTGGCGTACACTTTGTTGCCCGCATGAAGATGCTTCTGAGTTGGACAGACGACTGACTGGGCTTTTGAGGGCCAAATTGAGAGCTGAGCATGAACGAATTTTGTCTGATGAGGGTTTGATTGCAGATTTTGCTGGATATATCTTTGAGCGGATTAAAGGCATCACTCCACAACAACTTCATGAGAGCGCGTCTCTGCATGAGTCGCCGGGAGATCTGCGTCGACCTGTATCGCTGATCACATCAGACAATAATACAGCGAGTGAGGCTGCCGGAGAAGCCGACGTCCAAAATCAGACAGTTGCTGCCGTAGAAGTCGAAAAAAACCACGTTCAACCGGAGCAAGATACTGTTTCTGATACCGTCGAAGTCGGCCAAATATTCACAGTCCCTGTTTCTGATACCGTCGAAGTCGGCCAAACCACTGATCCCAACGACTTAGTGATGTCTATTGTTGGACAACTTTCAGCAGATGATGCCAGTGTCCTAGAACCGACACTCCCTGCCGGAGAAGTCGAAGAAAACATTGACCTATCGCCAACAGTTGATACCGGGATGGTAGCTGATGTGGCCAGTGATGTAGCCTCGACAACCGCTGTAGCTGATCACTTGGCGGCGGTTGATCTCGACAGTTCATCAAACGCAGCTGATCCCACCGATCAGCTCACAGTGAATCCCACAGATGCGTGCGAACATGTTGGTAGGCCAATTGTTTCTCCCCGTAGGCTGAGAACTCGTAAGCCTGAAGCGGCGAAAAATGCTCCCCAAACTCACGGTAAGACACCACTTTCTCCCAATGAAGGACTTGAAGCCGTTGTAAAAGCATATCGGTCGTTTTTTGAGATCATTCAAACGGACCAAATCTTCTGTCGATTGTGTAAATTTTCGTGGCACGCAAATTACCGTGAAACGGAAAACATTTCTTGACATTGAAAACGTGAATTGGGACTTCGACGGGGAGGTAACCATTGTAAATTTAAGGTATATAGTAGTATAATTCGGAAATAAAGTTTATATACTTACCAACTAGTATTTTTATATCAGGTGATGACTACCTTCTGCAGTTACGTGGAGTTAAAAATGGAAAAGGAAAAGTGGCCTAAGGAATCCTTCGTAATTTTACCCCCAAACTATTTTGTAAGTTTTCACAGACTCCGTGGTATGAACTCAATAAAATCTAGCTCACTTATGACCTTATATATTTTCGTTGCACTTTTTCAGTTTTGCTTCAAACATGCTTACAGCTCATTGAACAATCCAAATTGGAAACTCCCAGTCAGTTTATATGACGATTTCGAATGGTTCAGATTTTCCCACGTAAGTACTACAATCATATACCCTAAATCACAAACTCTGAACACTAATTAAGCACTCATGATATCGTTTACTTATTTTATGTGAAGGCCGTCATGGTTTGTCATCTTCCGGGACATTGGGTCGTAGTTCGAATTTGTTTAAAAAAAAACAATTCCCCTACGACAAATGCCGTAGGAATATTTATCAATTCTCCCCTACGGGAAATAGCCGTAGGGGACAATTTCCCTATGGCTAGCAGTAGGGGATCCCTTAGGGTAGCATAGAAAAAACGTTCCGAACCCTCTTTTATCACTTTTTTCATGAAAAGTTGAGTTGACGAAATGAAATGACGTGGCATTGTGGGGTTCAATTTTTAAAAAAATTATCGAACGAAATGTGAATTTCGATTTAGTTAAAAAAAATTACAAGACGGAATGTGAATTCCAAATTAAGTAGAGATGACCTATGTTTTAATCGAGTCAGTCATGTCAAATAAACACTTTGATAAAAATATACTACGTATTAATTATTTGAAAAATATATTAATTTTAATATTGCTTATATTTTAAAATAAACATTACTACTATTTATTTAAATAAAAAATCGTACCATGTGTAAATGTGCATGTATGGTGTGTGTGCATGTGTTATGCTTCAAACGGATACATTAATTATTAAACGGAGTTAAACGACGAACGAGGGTGTATCATTGGGTGGTGACTTTCTCAAATTTAATTATAAGCATTTCTCAATCAAATAAAATTAATCTAAACGTTTATCATTGTAAACGTGTTTCATAGCAACTTAAATCAACAATTTTAAAGATTACATATATATATTTTCTCAATCTTTCACACCTAACATCTCAACGGGTCTTCTAAATTTCAAATAACAAAACCTATCAGATGTCAAAACCGAGTACATATTCCAAAACACCCCATCAATATCATACATCATTTCATTGTCAATTTTTATGACTTTGACACTATAATTAAAACAAATGAAGAATTTATCAATGTCAACGGACAAAAAAATACATAGTAGAATTTATATAAAAAAAACAAATATAGAACTATCACTTCAAAAGATATTAAATCATAACTATTTTAGAAAAATAATTGAGAAGAATTAAATTATAAAAGACAAAACACATAAGGAATTATATTTATAATTATTCACATTGACCATTCAATCAAACTAAATAAAATATTTGAAAATCACTTTTTATTACACTTTTTAAAAAGCATCTTAAAATACTTGAAAATTAGTGTTTTGATTTAGTGCAAAAGGTATAACCAAAAATTTATATAGTACTCGAGTATATTTTTTTTATAATGTATTAATGATTTGAAATATTTTTTCAGTATTTTTAAGTTTTGAATAATATTTTTTTACTTATTTTTTTTTATATGTTGCAAAACAATATTAAAATTTCATAAATTTACATTAAATTGCATTTATTGTAGTATTCATTTCCCGTCATTCGTATTGAGTTTGGTGTATGTCGATTTTAAAATTTATTGTAGTAATCTAGTAATCGTTTCAAAATTTATAATTATTATATAGTTGGGTGAATATCAATTTCATAGTTCTGGTATTTATTTTAAGGAATCAAATTGTGTCAATCAATAACTAAAATTTTATTTTATAATATAAGTGCCAGTGAATATTATTATTAATCAATTAAAGATGTTATTGAACAAGTATAAGCAATGATCAACATTGTTACATTTGATGACATGTTTGACAGGTTGTGATTATGTCTTTCGTAAACAAAAATAATTTCAAACGGATGATACGATATTACAAGAATTTGTTTGTGAAGACACTAAATTAATTTTTCAAAACATTTAAATAATTTCAATCATAGTATGTTATCTGTCAATTAAGAATGAAACACACAATTAAGTCTCATGTAAATTATAATATAAAATTCAAAGTCGAACAAAATAGGTTGAACACCCACCCTTGCAAATTACAATCACCCAGTGTATCATGAACTCGCAAGAATGTAGAAAATTGAAACAAAAACACACCACACAAAGATTTTAAGGTATTATCTCTAACTTTTTAGGGAATCAGTAGAGACGGAAATATACCATATAATGGTTCTATCCTTTAACTTGACATCATGAAAGCTATCTCAGGCCTTATCAATTAACTGACAGCCTAAAAGAGAAACAAGCAAGCAACGAGACATGTGAATTATAATATTGTCCTGCTGATCTGAAACACGAGTGAAAACAGGAGAACAAAGATCATGTAAGCATATGCATAAACCTTCTTCCAGTGTTTCTTGTGTCCGGAACACAACGGCATTGGTTTGCATTATCCGTTGCATGTTCAACCGGATTTTGGAAGTTGGAAGGGATCCATTTGAATTACGAAGTTTGTCCAGCCACCCAATGGTCTTCTGTCCAGCATCCCTCTCTAGTGGCTTTTGTTTCTCTCCTGCATTACAAGTTGGTGCATTTTAAATATTAAATATTGTAATACAGGGACTGACCAGAAGGTGTCAAATCAGTAGAATAAAAAACTTGTGGTTACCTGGCCTTTGGATCTCCGCAACCCTATTTACACAAGCTCGACCAAAGACAACAATGTCAAGAAGATAATTTGCTCCAAGCCGATTGGCTCCGTGTACAGATGCACAGGCAGCTTCCCCAGCAGCAAACAGTCGCGGAATCACACAATCAGGATTATCACCTTTGATGGTAACCACCTTAACAAGAACAATAAATTAAGTAAAGTAACAAATATTTTCGTTATATGTACTTACAGTATATATTTTTACAGTTGAATTTACCTCTCCGTAGTGATTTGTAGGAATTCCACCCATGTTATAGTGGACAGTTGGCAAAACAGGGATTGGCTCCTTCGTAACATCAACACCAGCAAAGATGGCTGCTGTTTCAGAAATACCAGGAAGTCTCTCCTTAAGGACCTCGGGAGGCAAATGATTTAAGTGAAGGTAGATATGATCTTTCAAGGGACCTGTTAAAAACCAAAAAATACAATTCAGGATTCAGGACATGTAGCAGGAGGATAACCTTTGAGACTAAGACTACTTACTAGGCTCGTGGCTCATTTTATTCAATGTGTACATCACGAAGTACGTTTTTATCTTTTGTCAAAACAAAGCAAACTATTAGCAAAAACAGTTGCATGATACAACGATTGACCAATGTTTGTAACCGTGTCATGGTATGTGATCTCATCAGGACAACTGAAGTTAACTTTATATTTTTTATTCAGCTGAGGTCAATATACTCGACCACTAATCCCAATAGGTTTCCCACGAGTCCACGACGAAACTAAATAACGAAAAAAGCAGAAGAAATTATATCCACATCACAACCACCACATAAAATGGCACACGCATACACACTACAATCTTCCAGAGCTGTGAAGAAGCAAGTGACGACCTTCAACCCAAAACAAGGGAATTGGACTCTGGAAATGTGAACAGGGAATTTCATTGGCTAGTAGCACAAGACTTACTGTGTCTACTTATAAAATAGGTAATCATATATAAGCTATTTCTAAGGGTGGGCAAATGAAATTTGACATCTGCAGTTATAATATTTAAAAAGGTTGTTTTAACAGCTATTGACACACGAGTCGGCGTCAAATTAAGTAGATTTGATTAAGCTATTTCTAAGGGTGGGCAAATCAAATGAAGCTATTTCATGTGATTTGATTACTACATATCAACACCACGTCCTCGTATCTCCATTGTCATAGATCTTGACACCACATCTCTGGATGCAAGATCCTTAGTTGTTGGGGCATAGCGTTCCATGAATCTTTCACCTTCATTGTTTCTCAGAATACCACCTTCACCTCTGGACCCTGAACAAGTTGAAATATGTGAAAAAACAAAAACAAACATAATAAAGCTAATAAGCCGAATCAACAGAAAACTAATACTCCAATACATGCCATTGTCCATATAAATTGGGATCAATACAAGGACAAAATAACAAACCTTCAGTAATGAGACAACCAGCACCATATATTCCCGTTGGATGAAACTGTACAAACTCAAGATCCTGCAAGATGAAATCCACATGCGATTGGAGAAAAGTCCACTGCATGTCTTTCAGGAAATATACATATTCCCTTCCAATACCCCTTAATCACAGTTTATAGACGCAATTCACATTATACAAACCTCGAGAAGCAATCCAGCACGTGCAACCATAGCATTGCCATCTCCAGTGCAAGTGTGAGCAGAAGTTGCAGAAAAGTATGCTCTGCCATACCCCTGAAAGGTACATCAGAATTCAGAACAAGCAACTTTGTGTCAGATATAACTGAAAATATAAGAAAGAGAATATCCAAAGCATTACTTGTAGTATTTTTTTATATGCAATTTCACAATATAACATTACCCCAGTAGCAAGAATTGTTGAGGCAGAACGGAAGCGGTGCAAGGTGCCATCTTCCATATTTAAAGCAATCCCACCTTGGCAGCTACCTGATAGCAATCAACAAACACAACCTAAATAGTTAGAAATACATACAAAAGATGCATATTAATCCGAAAACCAAGCAGTTTCATTCTTTATAGTATTGTTTTTGGGTGAAAAAACTCTAGAAGCTCAATATATCTCCTACTATCCTCACGAAAAGGGAAGATTAAATAGAAGGTCAAAGCAAATAACATAATGAAAAGCATGTAGAATGGGACTTTTGAAAACCTACCATCACTGCCCATGATGAAATCAAGTGCAAAATATTCCACAAAAAACTGTGTTATGTTTCATAGCCTGCCCATATAGAGTGTGCAACAAAGCATGTCCAGTTCGATCAGCAGCGCATGCACAATGGTACGCCTGTCCACCTATGATATGAGCAGTAGAGATTGCCTGATTAAAAGATTATGCAAGTGAAAATGCAAAGTGACGATTTGAAATACTAGACCATACCTTTTCCAAAATTCAAGCTTTGACCACCAAATGCACGTTGATAAATCTTCCCGTCTTCAGTCCGGGAGAATGGCAGCCCATAATTTTCAAGTTCTATAACTGCTTTTGGTGCTTCCCTGAGCATGTACTGAATGGCATCTTGGTCCCCTGTGGAAACAAAATATCAGTTTTCATACTTGCGGTGAATCATATCGAACTAATTGGTTAAGAACTACTACAAGGTTATACTGTATAAAATAAGATTAGAATAGTATATGTCGCCACTGGTTCTATTTTCCGTGACAGTTTTTAACACAACAATGTCCAAGGCCTACTCAGATTTTCAAAATGCTTATTGATACCAAGAAGAAAGAACAAGCAACCAGTTCCAAAGGGGTGATTAGTCTACATGTCGAGGCTTATTTCAGAATTACATGTTCAGGCTTAACAGCAAATGAGCAGTGAAACCTGATTTCTGATTTTGAGGGTTCTACAGAACAAGAAATAGAAGTCTGAACATCATATTTACCTTAAGGAAACTCAAATTATGTAGCACAGCCCCGTGAGAGCATGCATACATCCAAGCAGGAATCATGTAACTGAAATTATACATGATACATGGAATCGCATACAGCCAATTATTCTGTCAGTAATTGATTCTAACAAATTGCCATTTTTTATTAGTAACAAATTCTGTTCCACAGAGAAATGGAGAGAGGTCAGAGAAATCGCATACAAACTAGTAATGCTATGTTCTTGAAGAAGCACAATTTAATTCAATAAAAAATACTAGTAAAAATCAATGCTCCAGATACCACTGATAAGTGATAACCACAATTTAAATTCTGGGCTATGTACTACTCAATAAAAAACACATAAATTATATTTTCAGACAAAAAGGCAGAAAACACAAAAAAATTGTTAAGACGAACTATTTGAGGATTTTTTATTTAAGTTTAAGCACAAGGATGTATGATTATGAAGACTAGTATAGAAGAAATAGGAGGATTTTAAATGAATAAATTGAGATGGTAACAAAAAACCTTGGACCGATGCTAAAATGTACCTACATCCCAACATGTTAAATTCACAAACACGCCTTCTCACGCACATAAAGTGATAACATCCTAAATTCTAAACATCCCAACAGTAATATCAGGATATGCTATTTTCATATAAAAGCTGTAAAAAGGAAACCGAGTTCATACACACATAAAGGATGTTAGAGTACAGAAGGGATGAACACGAAATATAATTTTATTAAGAGAAAAATAAGAACTACGGAAGCACTCTTCCGTCCAAGTCAAAAGACTCCAAATTCCTAATGATCCAAAGATAAATCATAACCTAATAATCAAAGACATACTTATAGGAATTATATTCCATAAAACCCTAATACTCTATACTACTCTGCCGCTAATAAGACTACTGCCGCTAATAAGAATCATAATAATAATAATACTAATACTAATAATAATAATAATATAATTAAAGTACTAATTAAACTTCCGCATCATATCAACTCCCTTCCTCTTAAAATTTGCCTTGTCCTCAAGGCGGAAATCTGGGTGTGTAACCATGAATGTCGTTCCCATGCTCCGGTGGGAAAAATCTCATATGTTCGGTTTCTAAGCTCTCTTCCCCCTCTCCCAGAACCATGATCCTTAGAGACTTGCTCGAACACACATGAGTTGGAGAGAATGGCTCCTTGCACTTAAAACATAATCCTTTAGCGCGAAGATCTAAGAATTCGTTATGAGACAATTGTTTAGAGTCGCGTTGGCGAGTCGAGCCTGAAGAACCCAGTGAGTCGGACTGGGAATTCCCGTAGGGCTGCCCCCCAGTCGGTTTTACAGCCCCCTGAGCCCGCGAGTTGTGGGAATAGCCCCAAGAACGGGATGGATTCGGCAGCCCGTTTGATCGACTTTCCCCGACACCTCACCCTTGTTCGAGGCCTGTGACCCATTAATTGCGGCAATTTCATCCTCGATTTCTCTCGCTAAATGCATCGTAGCACATATATCTTCAGCGTCCTTCGAACGAATTCGGACTCGAATGTCCTCACGTAGGCCATTGAGAAATAAGCCGAGTGAGTGGGAGTCGGATAGATTTGTAACTGCTGCCATGCTTGTTATAAATCGCTCAACATAATCGTCGACAGTAGAAATTTGACGGCAGGCCGCTAAAGCTTCGAACGGATTTGTTCGAGGGTTATCTCCGTATCGGCGTAAGAGCTCTAGCGTAAATTTTCTCCAACTCAAGCTCGGGTACCTATCTTGGAGCCACTGCATCCACTGTAGGGTTGTACCTTCCATTGCTATAAGCGCCACTTCCAGTTTCAAATCCTCAGGGGTATTGTCAATGCGAAAATATTGTTCTGCCCTAGAAATCCACGCCGAAGGGTTTTCGCCATTAAAACCAGGTAACGCCAATTTGGTTTGGCTCGTTTTCGGTACTTCTTGGTCTGAACGTCTGGATGAATTTTGTCTAGCCGAGGACTCCGACGTATCTTCTGTTTCAATTCCTTTTTCCTGAAGAAATTTTTTTAGCATGGCGTGCACTCCATCCATACCTTTTAGCGTGGCTTGCACTCCATCCATACTCGCTTGGAGGTGTTCAAAACGATCATCCACCGATGCCTTCAAGTCTCCCATCCCTTTCTCTAACCTCTCGATGGCCGCTTCAGCAGCGATTAGTCGATCCTCGCTTCTCGTCATGGCAGATCCGGCAGCGTCCTCGCGTGATAGATCCGGCAGGTCGGACCAATTTGTTAGAGTACAGAAGGGATGAACACGAAATATAATTTTATTAAGAGAAAAATAAGAACTACGGAAGCACTCTTCCGTCCAAGTCAAAAGACTCCAAATTCCTAATGATCCAAAGATAAATCATAACCTAATAATCAAAGACATACTTATAGGAATTATATTCCATAAAACCCTAATACTCTATACTACTCTGCCGCTAATAAGACTACTGCCGCTAATAAGAATCATAATAATAATAATAATAATACTAATACTAATAATAATAATAATATAATTAAAGTACTAATTAAACTTCAGCATCATATCAAAGGATGTTTATAAAAGTGAAAATACTGAACTTACAAACAGAGATAAGAAAGGATTACACTACCTGTGCAGCAACAGTATGGGAGCGAGTAGGGAATAGCTTGGTTATGTAGGCTGTAGTGAATCCATGCTCGGATAAATCTATTGCTGCCCTCAGCACGCACCTCCTGCACCAACCACGAACGTGTCGCAGGTGTGGTCTACCACTGTATAGGAATAGGATGGTGCTGTCCCATTCTAAAATACAATTGAGGGTGAATATAAAAACAGTAGTAAAACATATAAATAAATTAAAAATCCAAGTTTAGCAATAAGAAAAAAACGCAAATCCACCAATAAGAAAAACCTTAAAAACTAGTACGGAGTAATATTTTTCCAGATGTGAAACCCGAAATCCACAAATTAGAGAAGGGACTAAAAAAAACAATTGGAGACGCGTGAAGAATCTGATCAATTGGTCGATTTGAGGAGAAAAAAGAAAAAAGAAACGAAACGCACCGATTGAGATGAGAAACATTAGTAGAAAGGTCCATTACCTTATACCCTTTATAAAACGCACCGATTGAGATGAGAAACATTAGTAGAAAGGTCCATTACCTTATACCCTTTATAACAAGCTGGATATCCCAGAAAGACACATTTGACGCTCGAGGAGAAAATTTGTCGCTGCCTCTTTCTAAGGTGTTAGCAAAACAAAGGCATCCATAAACTTTTAAATGTGTATTTGGGGGCGACCTTTTGAAGAGAGTAGAGGAAGGAGTGATAGCATTAGGGAGAACAGAGGAAGGAGTTCTGTTTATCAAATAAGAAGCTTTAAGGATTCAGTCTCCCCGAAATTCCAATGGAATGTGAGATTGAAACATAAGACCCATTGCCACATTTAAAAGGTGTTGTGCATGCAGCGAGAAAAAAAAAATGCTTTCTCTCTACTCTAGAAGAGGAATCAACACAAGAATGTTGAACTACAGTGCCAGTGGAGGAGATAAGAGAAGGTAAATGAAATTCGGATCCATTATCACACCTCACAACTTTCACTCTCAATGAAAACTGAGTATGGATACAGTAGTGAAAAATTCAGTTAAGACATCTTTGAAATCAGATTTTAACTTCAAAATAAATGCCCATACAAATCTGGAAAAATCATCAAATATTGTAAGGAAATAGCTGTAACCCTCGACTGTAAGTCACAATGTATCAAATCAAATATAGCACTAGCATGAGAAACAGAAACAGGAAAGGGAAGCTTGTGCTGTTTTGCTAAAGGACAAATCTCACAAATTGATTCTTCCGCATTATTAAAACACAACCGAGGTGATAACAAAGATAATTTTCTAGGCGACAAGTGTCCCAATCTGGAATGCCAAATATCCTTAGATACAACAGAACAAACAGAGGGTAAGACAGGAGCAGATGTAGAAATTGAAGGCATTTGCAGTACATAAAGATTTCCAAGTCGATTACCCATCCCAATCTGAATTCCCTTGGAAGTCTCTTGAATTATGCAAGAAGTAGGGTTAAACACAACAGCGCATCTCCGATCGGAGGGTTCTGAATCTCGCCGTTGACAAATCCGAGCTTGTTTTTGGCTGTTAATGCATCGATTCCAGCTGTTGTAGAGAAACCAGGTTGATTCCAGGAATATCACTAGGTGTAAGTAGTAAGGATTGCTGTGATCGTAGGCGAACGCCGTGACTTCGCGATTGTTGTTACCTCTCACAATTATCAAATAACGAATCGAAAAGATGAAGCAAAATAAAATCGAATCAGCGGAATGTAGAAGGAGAGATCTTAACAGAGGAAAAATTGGGAAAGCGAAAAATGAAATATTATTTCCAAACATCGAAGTCCAATACAACTTAATGGGAGTAACACTTAATTAAAGAAACAAGAACTATATAAACTCTAAACACGCTTTTTCCATCGCCGGCGCGCCTTTTATTCTCCTTCAAACAGCACAGCATTCACTCCGGCGCCACGCATGGGCTGAGCCAGCTTTTGCAATGAGACTGAGTGGCCAAAAATTTATACTTTTTTCTTTTTAAGAAAAAAATCGAAAAAATGATAAATTTAGACTTAAAAAATGTCAAAAAAATGATAACTTTAAGCTCGGTTCGAAAAAAAATTTTGTATTTTTTTCGATAAATTTATTCGATTTTTTTTTTTTCATTTTTTTTATAAAAATGGTATATTAACTAAAATAGTTTAGTTCATATTCATTCAAATTGATTAAAATTGTTTCAAAATAAATTAAAATAAATAAAATCAATTTAGTTTAGATATTCATTTAATTCCGTTTATATTTATTAAAATTAATTAAGTCATTTTCAGTTCAAAATAGATATTTCATAAAAATATACTCCCTTTGTAAAAAATTATCTATTTTCCTTTTTTACATGTCTCTTAAAAGAATATTATACACCTATAAATAAATTCTTTTTTTATAGTCAATTAAAAAAATATTGCACACTTATAAATAAATATTTTCAGAGAATACATTGTATAAATATTTAAAAGGTATATTTGTAAAAGAATCAACCAAACAATTACTTTACGCTACACAATTATACAAATATAATTCATTATACATAAAATAATTAGAATATTTTATCCATAAAAGTCGGGTCCACTGTGGTTGCTAACGCCACCTGTACACCACCAAAATGAAAACCAATTAACTTGATAAAAAAAATTGATAAAGCATCATCAATCAATCGAAAAATGGAGGAAATACACACCATTCAATTATATTGAAATGTCACATTAAAAATTAAAATTAATTATTCTATAATCATTATTTTTCATAATGCAATTTTATATAACCATAGAAAATGCTTATTACACACCCTTAAATTAATTTATTTGAATAATTTATTTTAAAATTGAATTAACTAATTATTCTCAATATTATTGTATTAACTTTTATATTATTTAATTAAATTATAAGACATGTTCACACCTTAAATTAATTTATTTGAATAATTTATTTTAAAATTGAATCAACTAATTATTCTCAATATTATTGTATTAACTTTTATATTATTTAATTAAATTATAAGACATGTTCACACCGTATAAACTAACAATTGTTCATACAACATTACATATATCCAATTCACATCATTTTAATATTGTGCAAATTAAGGTGTCACACGAAAAATTCAAATTACATTTTGTATTTAAAATATTAATGCACTTTACAGAAATTATGATCGAGAATACACCAACTTCACACTACAAATTCAAATCAAATATTTTACTTGTGCATAATTTTTTTTAAATAATTAGACTAAAATTTGTGTCAATTTCATTATACAAAATATAATATAATAAATTTTAATAAATAAACTAAATTTTATGTCAAATTCATTATAAGAAATTAATTTTAAGTAAAATATTGATTTCTTAAAATATATATTATATTTTTTGATTAATGTTTTTTGTACAAAATTTATATTATACAATTCCTTATATTTAAAAATAATTATTTTTTTAATTTTAATTTTAAGAAATTCATTATACATAAAATAATTATTCTCAAAAATAAATTTGCATATTTTTTATTATAAAATTTAATATACTTAAAAGTTTTTTACTAGTCTAATTAATTTTTTTTTAATTTAATTTCAAATTTTACTTTATCAATTGAATGAAAAATACTATAAAATTTATTATACTTAAAAGTTTCTTACTAGTCTAATTAAATTTTTTTAATTTAATTTAAAATTGTACTTTACCAATTGAATGTAAGTACTTACTTCATTAGTTTTATTAGAAATATAATTAATAAATTTACTAAACTAATTAATAAATTTAATTTAATTAAAAATTTAATCAATTAAATTAATTAATTTACTTTCAAATTTATAGTAACAAAATATTTTTACTAGATTTAATCTTGAAAAAAAATTAAACAAAATTTAATTTGATTCTTACTATCAAAAAAATAATCAATAATGTCACGTGTCTAAATTTTATAGACGGTATAGAGAGTTATCTTTTCACCTGGTGTAAAAGTAGCCTTTTGGTTCAAGTAGTTTAATTTAATTTGAATAAAATTAATTATGTAATGTCATTAACCTGCAATGGGGTGGCAAATTTGGACGCAATTGTCAAATTTGCCACCGAATGGCTTCCAATGGTGTTAAAATTCAACTCAAATTCCAACTCAATTTGATATTAATGAATAGTAAAACTCAAATTTTCCTCCAACTCAAATCTATACTCAAACACTATTCATTCATTTTTTAATTATTTTAAATTTATAAATTATTAAAATTTAATTAATTTAACATTTAAATATCTCTTAAAAAATATATAAAATATTATTATTGTATACTTTTTAAAGTTATGATTATTTTATAAATTTTAGCTATATTTCTAAAATTTATCATTTTTTAAATTATGTTTTTTTACTCAAGTTTATACTAATTTATTTTTTTATATTGTTTAATTTTAATTTTGTGATTAATATTTATAATTTAGATTAAAATATAAATTGAAGTAAAAAAAATCAATAATAAGAAAAATATACATATTATAAATTATATTATACAACATAAAATTAAACATAAATATCACAAATATAAATTATAAAATAAAATATATAATAATAAAAAAAAAATTATAAAATTCAATATAAATACTTCACATTAATAATAATTCCGTATATCACTTTATTGTAAAAAAATTATAATTTATATATTGTATTTGTTGTAATAATATGTGTGTTTTTAATTATTAATATTGTATTCTATTAGATTTGTAATAATATGTTATTAATATGGTATTCTATTAGATTTGTAATAAAATTAATTAATTTTATTTATTTGAGTAAACACTTGAGTTTAATGATTGGAGATGATTTACTGTTTGAACCCAAATTTGGTGGCAATTTGAAGATTTTGGTGACAATTTGGATTGATTAAATGTTTACTTATGAGTTCCCAATTAAATTGCATGGTAATAAATGTGGCCATTAATAAATGTTGATCATATCCTAATCAAATAAACACCAAATGACATTAATATATCAATGTTTGCATTCAGTTTAATTTAATTTGAATAAAATTAAGTATGTAACTTTCATTTGTGGGATTGATTAAATGTTACATATGTTTCACAATTAAATTGCATAGTAAATCACACCTCTATGAATCACACCTCTATGAATCGGTTAAAAATACGCACCCTATTTTGCCTAAATCGAGTGTTAACGATTTAAAAACTGGAGTGCACCCTAACCAGTGCCCTAAATTACCTTCGAATCATGGGCCTGTAGTAGCTAATAATTCAACCCGTGCCCACGTCCACCAAGAATCTGATCAACAACAGAAACAAAATTTACAGCGGCCAACAGAGGTGAGGTTACTGCAATTTGGCTCAGTTCTACCTGAACCAAATCCCCTGACCAATCTGTTTGTGGGTAATATTTGTCGTCAGTCGGATCAGTTGCAGGAAGAGAAAGAGACCGAGAGAACGCTTATACCATCGAGGGTCTCGTTACATTTTGTTGCACCAGAAATAAATAATGGGAAGTTATTTGTTAGACCTACATGGGAGGAGCTACAAGAAGGTAGTAAGAGGTAGGAGAATACGTTGGTGGGATATTTTTTGGAACGAACTATCGGTTACCAGGCGACTCGGCGTTTCGTGATGTCGACATGGAAGGGAATTAAGGATGTTAAAGCCACTGACAGTGGCTTCTTCTTTTTTACTTTTAATTCGGAACAGGACCTATACATGGTTGTTGAAGGTGGACCGTGGATAGTGGCTGGACAACCTCTTTTTCTTCAAAGATGGACCGAAGGCATGACACTCGAAAAACGGCTTCATCGGGAGGTACCAGTCTGGGTAAAATTTCGTAACCTCCCCCTTGAATATTGGACGGTTAATGGGCTAAGTATTGTGGCGAGTTTGGTTGGGCAACCACTTTATCCGGATGCGATCACCGCGTCTTTAGCTCGGTTGGACTATGCTCGGGTATGTGTTATGATGAACATCGACGGGGATTTTAAGGATCATGTGGTCCTTCTTAAACCATTACAGGGTAATGTAGGCTACAAAGGAAGTTGCAAAGTGGGAATAGAATATGAATGGCGACCTAAAACTTGCTCGGTATGTGATTCGTTCGGACACGGAAATGCAAAGTGCCCTACTAAGAATATCGCGGCTACCACCACTCCTATCCTCAGGTACGAGGCTAGGGTACAGCCACCGCGTGATACTCGGCCAGAAGCTAAGACGAGCAGCTCGGCGATTACTCGGGATGACCGAATGAGTACAACTCGTGACGATGGTTGGAAAATTGTGGGGTCAAAGTCTCGTGCTCTTAACAGGAAGGGAGTGAACCATCTACCGACGGCAACAGCCACTGCTTCGGATACTCCGGTGAACCACAACATGTCGAAACAAAAAATCACGATAGCGGGGAAGCAACATGACGAGAGTTTGAATGCACAACTGATGGTAAAGAACCGTACAGTCACGTCACCTAAGACTAAGGATCAGAATCCGGCACAACTTCAAGGGGGGTTAACCTCAAACCCGTTTGACGCGCTTCGGGATTTGGATGAGGCGGTCGGAGGAGAGGTCACGGGGGGTATGCACGTGGAGTTACAATCGGGGAACACAATGTCCTTAGGACAACTGACAGTGATGTCGGGTTTAGTTGGGTTTGGTAATATCAGTATTGGGGCTGAAGAGAAGGGTTCTGCTGCCCTTGAAGATCGGATCGACTTGATGGATGGGCAGATTGGGGGAGGCACTATGGTGATTTACGATCAGGGTCCTATAGCAGCCCTACACACCGGTGATCATGTGTAGTACGCTCTGTTGGAATGTTAGAGGGCTGAATAAGCCGGACCACCAGAGGGCTGTCCGAGACCTTATTCACGAGCATTCAGTGTCTCTCGTTGCCTTACTTGAGACACATGTCATTTCTAGCAGATCTTCCTTTGTTGCAGATCGGGTTTTTGGTTCTTGGAGTCGTTACTTAGATTATGTTGATGGGCCGGGGAATCGTATTTGGATTGGTTGGGATCAGAGTTTGGTGGATGTTCAGATGGTTCATGCTACTGATCAGTGGTTTCATTGTAGAGTCACGGAGCTTAGTACAGCTACTTCTCGGTTCTACACATTTTTATATGCCCGTAACACGATTACTGAGAGGAGAGTGTTATGGGATTATATACGTTCTAGTTCTGAGTTCTTGCAGGATTCCGATTGGGTGGTGTTGGGCGATTTCAACACTGTCCTGGATGAGAGCGAGGCTTTGGGTGGGAATGCTCCGACTGGGTCTGTTGATTTCCAGGCTTGCTTGACAGCGGCTGATTTAGTTACGTTACCTACGGTGGGACCGTGGTATACATGGCACAACCAGCAAGCGAGGGACCGGAAGTGGAGACGCCTTGATAGGGTGGTGGCTAATCCTTCTTGGTTGATACATTGTGCTGAGAGCATTTACCACACCCTCCCGTCCCGCACTTCGGATCATGCTCCCCTTCTTCTGAATCCGGTGACTACTGGTCACGGATTCAAGGCGTGGTTTCGTTTCGATAACCACATCACATATATGGAGGATTTCCTTCCACAGACGAGGAGCATCTGGGATCAGTCTTTTTATGGACTACCGATGTATTCAGTTGTTCAGAAGCTCAAGCTTCTAAAGGGTATCTTTCGGCAGATGAGGAAGAGGCAGGGTCACCTCGGAGCGAATGTGACGAGAGCTAGGGAGTTCCTACTCTCGGTCCAGTCGTGTCTGAGCACTGACCCTACGTTTGAACCGCTTCTTATTTTGGATGGTATCTGTCGTCGTGTGTATGCCCGAGCAGTGGAGATGGAGCAGACTTATTTACGCCAGAGGGCGAAGACATCTTGGCTCCGAGATGGGGATCAGTGTACGGCTTTATTTTTCAAGAGTATTGCGGTCCGACGGGCCCGGTCGTGCATCCTTCAGGTCGAGACAGCTTCTGGTGAGCTTGTACACGATTCCTCACTGATCAGCAGCACGATTGTGTCGTTCTTTCAGGGACTTTTGGGTACTTCGAGCCACCCCGTGGTAGGTGATTTACGCCCATTCGTGACTAGGCGGCTGACACCTGAGTTAGCAGAGCATATGATTAGACCGGTGACAGCAGCAGAGATTCAGGATGTTCTTTTTGCTTTCGACGACGATAGAGCTCCGGGTCCTGATGGCTACTCTTCGGCCTTCTTCAAACAAGCCTGGCCAGTGATTAAATTTGAGAGTCTTACGGCCATCTCAGATTTTTTCCGTACTGGAAAGCTTGTTCGAGCGGTCAACTCTACGATTCTCTCGTTGGTACCGAAGGTTGCTTCCCCGAAGCATCCTAAGCACTTTCGCCCCATCTCGTGCTGCAATGTGCTATACAAGGTGATTGCGAAGGTTATTTCAAATCGTATGAGTGACAGTATGGCATTATTGGTGGACAGATCGCAAACGGCCTTCGTACCTGGCAGACGCATTGGGGATAATATCCTCCTTGCACAGGAGATACTGCAGGGATACGGCAAAACGGGACTTCCAGCTAGGTGTGTGTTGAAAGTCGATCTTATGAAGGCCTATGACACGGTGGAGTGGGGTTTTGTACGGGCGACCTTGGAGACCATGGGATTCCATCAGGTTTTCATCGGTTGGATTATGGAATGCCTCACTACTCCGGCTTACTCCGTGAACATTAATGGTTCAGCCGAGGGATATTTCAGAGGTGCCCGAGGATTAAGGCAGGGGGACCCGATGTCACCCTTTCTCTTTTTCTTAGTGATTGAGGTATTACACGGGATTTTGGAGTGGCATATTCATGCGGAGCCGGAGTTTCAGTTTCATTATAGATGTGAGAGGACTCAGACCTATATGTTGAGTTTTGCAGACGACCTGCTACTTGCTTGCCACGCAGATCCTGTCTCTATCGATACGCTCAGATGGGGACTACAGATTTTCTCTGCTTTCTCGGGTCTACACGAGAATGTGGACAAGAGTAACATCTACCTCTCGATGTCGGCACAGGAGGATGCGACGGTTCTTCAGGCAGTCTTTGATTTTCCAGTGGGTACTCTTCCGGTGCGTTACCTTGGAGTTCCTCTGATCTCTTCTCAGTTGAGGATTTCGGACTGTGCACCCTTGATCCGGAGGATTGACGATAGGCTGAGTTCTTGGACTTCGCGATCCCTATCTTATGCTGGGCGCGTCCAGCTGATTCGTTCTGTTCTCAGCACTCTTCATATCTACTGGGCTAGTGTTTTCATCCTTCCACAGGGAGTCATCCAGGAGATAGTGAAGAGGCTGAGGAGATTTCTTTGGTATGGGACGGGCACCCAGGGGTATGCCAAGGTTCGGTGGGAAGATGTATGCCGCCCAACCAGAGAGGGAGGACTGGGGATTCGGGATCTTACCGCACAGAATAGAGCCCTTATGACCAGACATATTTGGGTCATTCTGAGTCGGGACCCGGATTCTGTTTGGGTCAGTTGGATTCAGGCGAATCGACTGCGGAGGCATTCTTTTTGGAGTGCGAAGATGCCTAGGGCGTGCTCTTGGAGTTGGCGACAGCTCCTTAAGCTACGGCCTGCTGTTCTACCGGCTTTCCAGTATCAGATTGGTGATGGGTCACAGTTCTACCTCTGGAGGTACCCGTGGCATATCTTGGGTCGTTTGGAGGAGGTATGTCCGATGGGACCAGCACTGACAGGACTTCAGGTAGCCTCGTCTCTGAGTACTGTCATAGTTGACGGGCAGTGGCAGTGGCCGGTTGATTTTCGAGAAGAGTTCATTGGACTGATGGATGAGTTACCAGAGATAGCTCAGGGGAGGGATACGGTGAGATGGAGATTGCATAGATATGGGGTTTACACTTCAGCCTCGGCCTATTCTCTTTTCCACCCTGAGGGGACTACGGTACCGTGGGCCGCCCTTCTCGCTGGGCCAGGGCGTATTCCGCGACACTGCTTCATTCTTTGGCTTGCTATCCGAGGTCGGCTTCCGACTCGTGATAAGCATTGGATTGGCCAGGGGGTTGATTCGTGTGTTCTGTGTGGTGGGGAGGGTGTTGAGACGCACTCTCATATTTTCTTCGAGTGCACTTTCTCACAGGACTGCTTGCGGAGATTAGAGGGGGAGGTTGGATTCCTATGGCCACGGGGTGACTGGGAGAGTGCTGTCCTTCGTGCTGCTAGTCGGTGGCGGGGGAAGCATTGAATTTCTTGCACCTATCGTGTACTTTTTGCTGCCCTTGTGTACTTTATATGGAAGGAGAGGAACACACGCATTTGGGAGGCTCGCTCGGTGTCGTCTGAGGTGGTGGCTACTTTGGCTATTTCCATTGTGAGGGATAGGATTATCTCGTTACGACTCCCTGACTCACTTCAGGCACGAGCTCTGAAGCGAGTGTGGCATATAGCTTGGTAGCAGTTGCTTTGATTTTATTTGTACTTTATATTATTGTTGGTGGTTCAGAGAGCTAGCATGATAGCTCGTTGATGCGGTAGAACTTTTTGCTGTACTGTACCTCCTTACTTTTTTTTTCGATTTTCTTTTGCATAGTAATAAATGTGGTTGAAACATATTATTAATATGAAGGTTATATAAATATTTAGTTCAGAAAGGCGGTCATGAATAAAGTAATTGTATTTCATTGTTAAATTAAAATTTCAACCAAAATGACGTCTTTAACGAAGAAAATCATTGAAATTGCATTTCTCTGTTTGGTGATGAGGTGTGCATTACTACACGTTACACGAGCCATCAACAAGATTAATCATGAAAGCCCGTCACTTTCACCATCAGAAAGACCATATTGTCCATCCGTCGAGGACATGAAAAATCACTATGATGATGAAATCGAACCATATGCACCGAGTCCAACACCTTTTGAAGATGAAGAATGTTATAGTGATCTTCTTCCGACAAGTAACAGAACTCATCTCGCTAAAGTCCTGTGCGAAAAAACTGACGTTTCTGTAATCACTAAAGCTAATTATGCGTGCTGCACTCATATTTGGTTTATCAACAAGGATTGTTATTTCAACGACTTGATTCAAGATCTTCTAACACAATATCCTTGTAACAATAATGATTTTGATATTAGATGCAGGGCTAAACAGGTTAGAGATTACTGTAATGCTTTGATATAGATTAACAAGTGTTGAATATATCTAATAACACCAACTGTTTTCTTCAATTAGTGTCATTAAATATATAGTGTGTGGCCTTTCTTTAAGCATTACTTGTAATTTTTGATGTAATTTAACAATATAACATTACATTACCCGGGCAGTAGCAAGAATTGTTGAGGCCGGAACAGAAGCGGAGTATATTGTACTTAGAAATATGTATATATAGGTCTTAGATGCACAATAATCCGAAAACCAAGCAGTCTCATTCTTTATATTATTTGGGAGTCAAATAATTTAAGTGAAGGTAGATAAGTATTATCTTTCAAAATAAAATTCCCGGCTTCAAGACATCTTTTTTATAAACTAACAAATATTACCAAATAAAAAAGGCAGAAGCATACAAATTACAATTAATATTTAATGACATCTTCACGGTTATTGACACACGAGTCGACTTGAAATTAAGGAGCATCAATCTGATCAGGTGATCTTGAAATCTTTTGAAGAATGCTACTTACAGAGAAGCCAACCCATACCAACACGACGGGCCTTGCAGTATCTCCATCGATCGTCATAGATCTTGAGACCAGATCTCTGGATGCAAGATCTGTAGCTGTTGGGACATGAATCGTTCGTCTTCACTATTTCTCAGAAAATACCACCTTCACCTCTGGACAAAATAAACAAACCTTCAGTAATGAGACACACAGCACAGCACAACACGAAATCGACCTACATTCCCTTCCAATAATAATACCCTTTATTACTCGCTATCATATCTATTGTCGCAATTAACATCATACAAACCTCGAGAGGCAGTCCAGCACAAACATAAAGAATGTTTACAAACCTATGGAGCAACAGTGCGGGAGCCAGTACGTACGGAGTAATGCAGGCTGTGCTCAAACCAATCTATTGATGCCCTGCACCTCCAGCACCAATCACGGCTGCACTATCGATCGTACTCTGTAATTTAGAAATACAAACGTAATAAAGCTAACAACAACACACAAAACTCCATTGATTTACAGCAATTATTCAACAACACGTTTTACGTACATTATGTTAGAAGAAACACAAAATTACACAACAAGTCTTATAATTAAAAAAACAAAATAGAAATTAAGAAACATATGAAGATTGAAAGTTGCAGAGAGATGAAATGTAGAAGGAGAACGAACGAGAGGAAATATTTGGGAAAGTGAAAAATGAAATATTATTTGCAAAATGAAAGTAACATTAGTAGAAAGGTCCATTACCTTATACCCTTTATAACCAGCTGGATATCCCAGAAAAACACATTTGACGACTCGAGGAGAAAATTTGTCTCTGCCTCTTTTTAAGGTGTTAGCAAAACAAAGGCCTCCAATATTTTTTAAATATGTATAAGAGGGCAACCTTTTGAAGAGAGCAGAGACAGGAGTGATAACATTAGGGAGAACAGAAGGAGTTCTGTTTATCAAATAAGAAGCTGTAAGGATGCAGTCTCCCCAAAATTCCAATGGAATGTGAGATTGAAACACAAGACCCCCTGCCACAAGACAGGAGTGATAACATTAGGGAGAACAGAAGGAGTTCTGTTTATCAAATAAGAAGCTGTAAGGATGCAGTCTCCCCAAAATTCCAATGGAATGTGAGATTGAAACACAAGACCCCCTGCCACATTTAAAAGGTGTTGATGCTTTCTCTCTACTCAAGAATTTTTATGAGGAGTATCAACACAAGAATGTTGAACTACAGTGCCAATGGAGGAGAAAAGAGAAGGTAAATGAAATTCGGATCCATTATCACACCACACAACTTTCACTCTCAATGAAAACTGAGTATGGATACAGTAGTGAAAAATTCAGGTAAGACATCTTTGACATCAGATTTTAACTTCAAAAGAAATGTCCATACAAATCTGGAAAAATCATCATATATTGTAGGGAAATAGCTATAACCCTCAACTGTTTGGAGTGAGAAAGAGCCCCACAAGCACAATGTATCAGATCAAATATAGCACTAGCATGACTACATGAGAAACAAAAACAAGAAAGGGAAGCTTTTGCTGTTTTGCTAAAGGACAAATCTCAGAAATTGATTCTTTGGCATTATTAAAACACAACTGAGGTGATAACAAAGATAACTTTCCAGGCGACAAGTGTCCCAATCTAGAATGCCAAATATCCTTAGATACAACAGAACAAACAGAGGGTAAGACAAGAGCAGATGTAGGCATTGAAGGCAATTGCAGTACATAAAGATTTCCAAGTCGGTTACCCATCCCAATCTGAATTCCCTTGGAAGTCTCTTGAATTATGCAAGAAGTAGGGTTAAACACAACAGGGCAAGCAGAGTCTAGGGTGAGAGCACTGACAGAGAAAGGGTTAAAATTAAAACTGGGAACAAAACCGATTTCAAAATGAGAGAAGGAGAAAGCTGAAGGAGTCCTGTGCCAAAAACTTGTGCACTTTTTCCATTGGGAATGTTTACATAAGTAGTATCATTTACTGAATGAGAACAATGGAATAGAGAACCAATAGAACACACATGATGAGTAGCGACTGTGTCTATAAGCCAACTAGCAGGACTGGGAACACCATTAACGTTACCAGCAAAGTAAGAGTGATGTTACCAGTAAAGTTATGATGGACATGTGCAGCAGAGGCTGATGGAGTTACTATAGGTGAAGACACTAATGAAGAGGTGTGCAGCTGATTGTTCAGAAAATGGATGAGCTGTAGACACTGCATTTGCAAATTTGAATCAGATGATCCTAAAACTGGTTGAAGTGGAGGAGGTCCAGATACCGATGAATGAAAACCTGCATTTTGGGAAGCGACTTCACTCCCTTGAGTGAGATTCACATGGCTCTTATCTCCAAGAGCATTATCTTTTCCTCTACGCCAGGTGGAAAACCATAAATCACAAAGCATCTATCAACACTGTGATTTGTCTTCCTACAATGAGTATAAAATAATTTATTTCTTCCTCTACCAACTCCCACAGCATAAACATAATTCACAGGTTGCTCACTAATGGTTTGTGTTACATATTTCTGTCACTTACGGTTGGCTCATCAATACCTATTTGTCGTTTCTCTTGAATAACCAAAACAAAAATTCTGGATTGAGAATTAGGTTTTAGAAGCTGGGATTTAGGGGCGATTTAGGATTTAGGTTTGCATTGAATTTGATTTGGGAACTTCAAATTTTTAGGAGCTGGGACTTGGGAGCGATTTAGGGTTCTTGCAACTGGGAAATTGGGGATCGAGTTATGAGATTGAGTTGTGAGGTTTAAGGTAATTAAAAACCAAGATTTTATGTCTTTTTTTTATTATTAATAATAGAATTATGAAATTGAAGACGGATGGATATTGTTGATAAGTACGTACCATGATGGAGATGATCATACATTGGGACTTCATTGGGGTTATGCAGCTCGTAAAATTCATTATGAACGACTGCAAACGAAATTACAGTAATTAATTAGCATGATCTGTAAACACACACAAACAGTAGTAATCTGTAAACACGCACACACGCAGTAAAAGAAATCTGCCCACAGACATACACGAAATTTGAAAAAAAAAAAAGCATGATTGATGAACTCACACACAGGGAGTGAAAAAACATGATCTCTCCTTCTCTGCCGACGCCGCTGTCGTCGAGCCACCACCACCAAGATGCTGCCGTCGAAGCTTCACGGGATCCAAGCTACAACCAGAGACCCACTGCTCGAGCTCTCCGTCCAGAACCGGACGCCACTACCGCCGAGACGCTGCTGTCAATCCGAACTATCACACTACCGAAGTCGTCGCCGGATCCGTTCGATTCAAGCCTGTATCTAGAAGGTACGACTCTCGCCGCGGCGATCGGCGTGTCGGGCCTCCTCTTGACACGGTTTAGCTGAGCGTGCGGATTCTCTCGCTGATGGTGATGTTTCCTATGTGCGATTGAGGGAACGATTGGTTTGTCGGATCCGAAATCGGGGATTAGGTTTTCGTCAATTTGGCGGCGGAGAGTGAATATGGGGCGGCTAGGATTGAGAGCGATTCGTTACCATGGTATAGGATCCCTCTCACCATTATCAAATAACGAATCGAAGAAAGCAAAATAAAATCGAATCAGAATCGCGGAATGTAAAATCGAATCAGATATCGAAACAGAGGAAAAATCGGGAAAGCTTAAACACGCTATTTCCATATCAACAAAGTCTGCCACGTCACCACCTATTGGAAAAGCAAATTTGAATTTGGAATCCATACGTGGTCTATCGAGGGGGAAGAGAAAAGCTCTCACACCACTAGGCTGCATTGACTTGTTAGTGCACAAAGTGCTTAAACTTAATGTTTAACCTAAAATAATTTTAAATGTAAATATTGATAATGGTAAAAATAAAAATTAAGTCTAATTGAAATAGTACAAATAATTTAGTGGGAATACCGGATTCAGGACCACCTCATAAAATAAATAAGTTCTGAGGCCCTGTCCATAAAAGTAGAAGTTTATTAGGCAATTGGCTTGGAAAAGTCTACACTGCCCTCGTTGTTTAACAAATGAATATAAATTGAATATGTAATTTAAATAGAATTTCTCTTTTAAAAATTAATAATAAAACTCCAATAGACTATGCACGATAATAAGACACCGTGAGCCCAATCACGATAATTGTACGCCGTGAGTTCATCCACGATAAATAGACACCGTACGACCATCAACGATAAATGGACACCGTGAGAACATCCACGATAATCGTACACCGTGATACCATACACGATAAGTAGACACCGTGAGAACATCCACGAAAGTTGCTCGCCGTGAAAGCATACACGATAAATGGACACCGTGAGAACAACCACGATAATCGTACACCGTGAGACCATGCACGATAAGTAGACACCGTGAGATCATCCACGAAAGTCGCACTCCATGATAACAAACACGATAACTGGACTCCGTGAGCAAATCCACGATAGTCACACATCGTGAGAATAATCACGATTATTGAACACCGTGATACATACACGACTAGTGGACTCCGGGAGACCATCCACGATAAATGAATACCGTCAGAGTACACAATAATCCTAAGCCGTGAAACCAGTCACGATAAATGGACAACGTGGTACGATATGATACACGATAATTAAAAGCGACTGTGTGATAAATTTGAATGAGAATATGAAAATGCAGAAATATAAAATAAATTAAAATCTTATAATTCATTATAGTAACGATTACACAGAAGATTAAAAAGCAGAACCATAAAACTTGAGAACAATTGATGGATCAAAACTCTAAACCCTAAACACAATCGGTCAGCTGTATACCAAAAAGCTAAAAAAACAAGAAAAATAACAAAGCATCACACCAGTGAATCTGCAGCACAGGTTTTTAAGCCTCGATCAGACCTGGTAAATCGAAGGAGGTAGACAAGGAGCTCAGGCTAACATGCACTCCGAATCATCACCACCGACACCCCGGAGTCATAATGAGACACAGATGAATACTAAGGGAGGTTTTGGAACCTCGCGTATCTCGTGCAAGATGACCCAGGGGAATGATGCTTTAATTTTGGAAACTCGAGTATCTCGATACATTAATGCAACTGCTGTGAAATTCGAAAAAGTGTGGTGATAACTGCTCCATGATAAAAACCAGAACAAAACAGAGAAATGAAGAATTAATGGATATAGAAAAATAGAGTTCTTTCGTTCGTATTTATAGGCGTAATATTCTGAACCATCCAACCACCAGGATTTCAATCGTTCCACTAAACGATTCAACTGCCAACTACGCTTATTAATTAAATTAATAGAAAATCACCCCATCGAACACTCTCTATCCATTAATTTGATATGACCATTCAATTCAGGGAATTAATGCATCTCTGTTCTGAATCATCCCACCGCCGGATTTCAATCGTTGCTCGAAACGACTCATCAACTCCCAACCACGCCCATTAAACACATTGCGATTAATTAATTAAGAAAATAAATACGTAAAACCTTAGAACTATGTCGCCGTGGGGTTCCCTCGGTGGATTCTAACACCGTGCAACGGTATTAGGAAGGCAGAAAACCTTAAAACCTAATGTGACGCCGTGGATATTCCACGGTGGATTGTAATACCGTGCACCCAGACACGAAAAGTGGAAACCCTGAGCCATCCACGATAATAAAACGCCGTGTTACAATTTACAAATCACGATAAATGGACACCATCGACGATAAACGGACACCGTGATAAAAACACGGTAGGTGACACCGTGAGAACATGAAAGATAATCGTTACGCCGTGAGACCATCTACAGTTATATTACACCGTGAGACCATCCAAGATAACCCGTCACCGTGAAGAAAGGCACGGAAATCTTATACCGTTTACATACCACGGTCCACGGTTAAAGGTGATATATTAATAAATTTAGGGTTTCAACGTGTCCAAAAGCACTGCATCCCCATTCTCCATCCTCGAACCTTCTACATTAATTGCATTTCAGCAGGTCCAACAACCACAAATAATAATTGCATTTCACCTCGACGTTAATGACACTTCAACAACCCATTGGGCAGTTGCTGTGTTGCTGCTAAAATCAATATGAGAATTTTAGAGTCAAAAAGAATAATGGTCTGAAACCAAACTCAAAACCCATTGGGCAGTTGCTGTGTTGCATTTCTCTCGAATATTGCTAGTTCATTTACACAACAAGCTCAAAACAAGTTCGTTGTCGAGTCTCTGAAGCACATCAAAGGTACGAAAACAACGAGGTAGCACGTTTCGCATTTTGTTTAATTGTTTTAAAGCACACTGAGGTGTTTTTCACCGAATGTCGTCGTTCACCGTGAGATAGAGAGCACGTTGCACGGTTCACTGAAGGTGTAATAGGTTTTCCTTAACCCCGACGTGTTTACGAAATCACCGTATTATTACCACGGAGATTTTACCGTGTTATTTATAGCGGTGGTGTCACCGTAGCACGTTGTCTTCGTTCACCGTTTGATACTTAATCGTAATAACACCGTGTGATAAAAAACATCTCGTTTACATCGTGCATACTTATTAGACCATGCATGCATGCAGGTCGTTAGGTTTTCAATAACTGTTTGTTTTAATTATCTGTAATTTTATATCACAGATGTCGTGGCAGCGTGTTTCTTTACGACATGGTGGTCACTGGGAACAGTCAGCATACGTAGGCGGAGATAGCGTGGCCATACACATTACGTGTTCAGAAATCAGTTATGTTGATCTAATCAATCAAATTAGATCTGTTTTGAATGCTCCAGAGGACAGAGATTACGTGATTTTCTACTTAGACGCGCAGAGAAGTAAGGTTAGTTTGCAAAACGATACAGATCTATTGCGATTCATCGTGCAAGGAAAAGTTACCAATCACGTGCTCTTTTTGACTGAGAGAAGACAATATCGGTCTAAGAATGCTAATGTTGGAGGTACATATTCTGAAGCAGAGAATGTAAGCATTACTCCACCTCAACCACCATCTTGTACTGAACCCGATGACGAGGAAGTATTTACATCAGATGATGAACGAGCGGAACGTGATAAAGAGTTAAACGATAGCCTAATTCAAGAGTTTAGTGATTGACTTCAACATCCGAAAAAAAAAGAGAGGATTGTGGGATCCCGTAAATTATCATCTGATCATCAACCGATCCACGAAGAACCAGTCATGGAACATAATCTACTACTACAGCGAAAACTAAGCAACTGGATGATCCCGATGCCCGATTTTGATATTTTGCCACCACCTATGCGTTGGGTCGAAGAACGTGAACCCGAAGATGGTGAACTCGCAGTTGGTTCCACGTTTCGAAAGAAATCTGACTTGGAAATATCTTTGGGAATGCATCACTTGGAGACTCGCTTAGAATATGTCACTGATCGTTCAAACAAAAAGCGTTGTGCATTCGTTTGCAAGCACGGTAGGAAAGTATGCACGTTTAGATTGTGTGCTAGTGGGAGCGATGATACACTATGGATGATCACAAAGTTGAACTTGAGTCACACTTGTCAGACTATATTGCATCGTACTAGCTGTCGACGAATTAAATCTGTAGTTGCTGCTAGTTACTTTTCTCGTAAACTTGTCAAAGAAGGTGACGTTCTGAAGCCGAAGGACATGATAACAGAATTGCGTGAGCGTTATGGCGTTGAGATGGATTACAGTTTCACTCTCCGAGCGCGGAGCATAGCGATAGAGATGGCGTATGGCTCATATGCTGAGTCATATCATAGGCTCGCTTCGTATTTGTATATATTGAGAGAGCAGAATCCCGGCACATTTTATGAAATACAATCCACACGGAATGGGGGGGTGTTCCAACACATGTTTCTTGCTCTCGGACAGTCTATTTCTGCATTCTATAGTAATCTAAGGCCAGTGATTGTTGTGGACGGGACTCACCTCAAGGGAAAGAGCCAGGGGATATTGTTTGTCGCCATGACGAAGGATGGGAATGAAAACGCCTTCCCACTTGCAATTGGGATTGGTCCGAAAGAAAATGATGAGTCGTGGACATGGTTCCTTCATAACCTGAGCAGGTGCTTCAATAGACAAGATGGTTTGATTGTCGTATCCGATCAGCATAAGAGCATCCAAACTGCCGTTGCGTCTGCATACCCGAATGCAGTGCATGGGTTCTGTATTTACCACATTAAGAAGAATCTAGTTCGCTATGGCGGTCGCGTCAGGGCCGTAATAACCTCTGCATCAAACAGTTACCGTGTTGAGACAATGCACAGACATTTAGCTGATTTGGAGAGGCTGAGCCCTGACGGGGCTTACAAGAGAATGTTAGAAATAGGGGTCGAGAGGTGGTCGAGGGCAATGTGTCCAGTACGACGATATGGTTTCATGACCTCCAATATTGCCGAGTGCTTCAATTCTCGTATGGTCTGGGCGAGACGTCTACCCGTATGTTCATTGGTCGAGGCATTCCGCGCAGTCTTGGAACAATGGTTTCAAGAGCGAAGCGAGAAAGCTGCGTCAAGAGAACATGAGTTGACTGAAGAGACGTTTAATAAACTAACTTGCGCGGTGGAGCACGCTATGCGTATGGTTGTCCGAGACACAACCACACCTGACGTGTATAAAGTGGAGGATGGTAAGCTATCTTTTCAAGTTGATCTTCAAAATCGGACATGCGAATGTCGACGCTTCGAACTTGATGAAATCCCCTGCAGTCACGCTGCAGCCGCTGTTAGGTACGTACTAATCAAACAAACACTTTCAATTTATTAATTCGACAATATGTTCGTACTTGTTAGGATCGTATCACTTCACATTGCCACCACAACTTCTATTTCTCAGACAAAGAGGATTGCATATATATGACTTCGTCAGTGGATATTACAAACAACACAATTTGATGGAGACATATTCGACTCCTATCAAAGGACTTCCGCATCCTGCTGAGTGGGTCGTTCCAGCGTATATAACTGATCACGTCATTCATCCTCCGGTTGCGGTGAGACAGGCTGGTCGTCCGAGGATGAGCCGTGCACGGTCTTCTGTCGAGGGTAATGCCCCCAGAAGAAGAAGTCGGCCTCAGAAGTGTAGTAAGTGTAATTCGACCACACACAACGCGCGCAAATGTGACCAAGTTGTTTTACCCACCCAAAGCCAGACGCTCGAAGATGATCAGAATTCTCAACCCACGGTGGAACCAATCCGACAGAAAAGACAAAAGAAAAAATGTAGCGTATGCCGGAGTGCAGACCATAACAAACAGACATGTCCGGTGCGGGGGGATTAACGTTAAGTTCTGTGACCATGCTGAACAATTGTGATATTTATGTATTGCAACTAATTATGGGTTTTTTTTTTGTATGATATTCTGCGATTGTGTGTTTTTTGGATTATTTGGGGTTGTTGGGATTTGAATGGTTTCTGTGAATTCGTTTTTTGTGTGTCACGGTGAATCTTATAAATGACCGTGTACCACCGTCCGTGTTATATTTCTAGTACATCGTGTGGCGGCCGTGATATTACGCCGTGCATCGGTTGTCCCGCCACCATCTTGGAAACTAGTACTACTGGTACAATACTCGTTAAAATTGATCTGATCTCCGCACGGTAACCCGATACGGTGATATATCACAACATCACCGTGTAAGTATGAACAATGACGTTTTTTGGTGATTATTGCTCGGGTTGTGTGAATATTTTGGTTAAAATGCTAATCCAAAGTTAATTTTCCATCTAGATGATTATATGAAATCGATAAAACTCCAAAATTATGCAAGAAACGATTGAATGTGATATATCATGTGCAATGTATGATCACACTTGAGAATAACTTGTAACAAATGAATTAGACATCTCTTAAATTTGAGACATGCATACTCCAAATCGAATCATACGTGTTTAAAATCAAATACCATACGTCTCAATGATTGAAACATATCACAGTGAACGTTAATAAAGAATTCAAAGTGTGTACAAACCATGAGAACTCGTTTTTTTGGTGTTTCACGAATTCACGATGAATGTTATAAATGACCGTGTAACACCGTAAGTGTTATGTCGTGCGACGGTCGTGATATTTAGTATTTTACACCTTGCGAAACTCCATCCCTTCAGTTTTATTTTCGATAGTTTAATTAGAATTTAAAATATAAATCGGTAAAATTAACTCGCGCCTGCAAAAGCTGTTTTGAGTACAGTGCATCGGTTGTCCCGCCACCATCTTGGGAACTAGTACTATACCAGTACTTTTCTCGTTTTATTTTCAAATTTAAAAATTGATCTGATCTCCGCACGGTAACCCGATACGGTGATATATCACAACATCACCGTGTAAGTATGAACAATGACGTTTTTTGGTGATTATTGCTCGGGTTGTGTGAATATTTTGGTTAAAATGCTAATCCAAAGTTAATTTTCCATCTAGATGATTATATGAAATCGATAAAACTCCAAAATTATGCAAGAAACGATTGAATGTGATATATCATGTGCAATGTATGATCACACTTGAGAATAACTTGTAACAAATGAATTAGACATCTCTTAAATTTGAGACATGCATACTCCAAATCGAATCATACGTGTTTAAAATCAAATACCATACGTCTCAATGATTGAAACATATCACAGTGAACGTTAATAAAGAATTCAAAGTGTGTACAAACCATGAGAACTCGTTTTTTTGGTGTTTCACGAATTCACGATGAATGTTATAAATGACCGTGTAACACCGTAAGTGTTATGTCGTGCGACGGTCGTGATATTTAGCGAAACCTCCATCCCTTCAGTTTTATTTTCGATAATTTAGTTAGAATTTTAAATATAAATCGGTAAAATTAACTCGCGCCTGCAAAAGCTGTTTTGAGTTTTTGAGTACTGTCAATACTTAATAGACCGTGCATCGGTTGTCCCGCCACCGTCTCATCAGGTTCTCCACGAAAATACACGACTAGTTAAATTTCAAATTTTAACATTGATTTTAAAACCGCACGGTCTACTGTCACGGTATAAATTGATACCGTGTGACAAAGAGACCGTGTGGTCATCGCGGAGTTGTTTGACACCGTGCCATGCTGAACTCTCACGGTGTCTAATTAGAAATTTGTTTTCGTGTGTCACGGTGATTTTATTATAGACACGGCGATGATGTGTTTTTTAGGTCTCATATATGATACAACGACCACTAATAAATGGGCCTTTTAATAATAAGTGGGATGCGTAAAACCCGAAACGGCGCCTATCACGGCGCAATTATTTATAATTAAACGCGACCTTTTGGAATCCCGCGAGAAACATTATTTATAGTGATTTATGCAGGCCTAATCTCTATTAAACTCTGATAATTTCTTGGTCCTTAATCCTCATACCAATAATAGATACCCCTCAGATAGCTGATGCTTTCATTGTTGTGCTGACTGATGAACATATTGAATCTAGACGGTTTCGACTTCCCGAACGTTTCTACCGTTTGCGTGTGAGATACAGTACATAGCCTCCTCTCTTCTACCTCCGCGATGTTCACGGTGAGAGGTGGGCAACCTTGATGGGCTTTAAAAATGGCTTGGCGTATTTCTACAGTAATTGGACTGAATTCAAACACATCCACAAGTTGAAGAAAGGCATGACCCTCCTGTTCGAGCATAGGCCACTTCCAGACGAGTTCCTGGTGCGGATATTTCAAGAGGATGGAGATGAACTCAAGTCATTCTTGCCGAGACCTGCTCCAGGAAAGAGAGCATTCGAGGATGTACCTTCGTCGTGGTCGTCTCTGAAAAGAGTAAACCATCTTAGGGTTTCGGCGTTAGGTTTTTCTTTTGTAATTCGGCGCCTTTTGTAATTCGGATTCCCCTAATTTAGTACACCAAAATTACTCCGTATTCCTTTTTCCTTGTTTCCAAAATTATACGCTGGAATATTGCACCGTTGTTTTCACGGTTAATATAAGATTCACGGTGTACACATGGTCTTACCACCGTGTGTATTTCACCGTGTACACACCGTGTACACACCGTGCGCGATAGTATACACCGTGAAAACTAATTTCTAACCCTGCAACAGATTTTTCACAATGTAGTATATGGAGAGAATGAAGCAAACGACCTCAAATTTCATATTTCGAAAATAACACAATGACTAGTTCATTGAAAATCACTTAAGCATAACAATAATTATGATTACAAGAACCATAATTATGGAGACAATAAACAGAGTAGTCTTCAACTGGATGGATACGTCGTGCAATGACGTCTCCATCTTCTTCAGATCTTTCCTAATTTTAGCTTCTGTGGCTTTCTCTTCCGCTCTTGACATTTGTTCATGTTGTATCTCTCCCTCATTTGACGGGTTACACCAGGAATCGAATGTATGATCTTGACAATAATACATCAATTTCTGATAATTCTCAGATTTCGAGGACACCACACGAATCTGAAGTTTCTTCCGACATTTACCACAAACTTTATCTTGGTACTTCAATCGGCTTGGTTGACCAGTACTCACGGAGTTCACCGAGCCTGTAGACATATTGTTGTGATAAGTTTTTGTGTTTTGGATGATTTGAATTCAAATTTGAATTCAAATGTTTGCTTATGTTGGAAGAGGACTGCGTATGGTTAGTTGGTTAGACGTGTGACACAGCTGTCACGCAGTAACACGGGCTAGCAATCGTTTCCGCACCGTGTCACGGTTCAAGATACAGAGTGGAACCATGTACAATTATTGATCCACCGTGACACGGTAATCATAGGAGTCTACCATTGGCTACAACACAGTACTGTGATTACACCGTGGACCTATTCATTCAGGCACCGTGTTTTAATATTCGTGCACAAAACATCAATTACAAACCAGTATTAATGAATCACAACGTGAAAACAACAAACATGTTTATACTAATACGACAATCAAAATGGATCAGCAACATCATTCAAGCTCAGCCAAAAAATCTTCAGGCATATCTGTTTCCTGACCTCCTCAATGTACCCTTCATCGATGTTTTCGTTCCGATGCATAAGAGGGTCGACAAACAAACGGTCAAGCTGCATGGTACAGTAAACCCCACAAGAGTGTTTATCAGTAACATCCTGGACGAATTGTTCGGCGTCCGGCATGACTTTCAACTCGAAGGCCTCCGTAATCGCATGGTGTTGACCCTTCTTTGCCCAGTAATCTGATCTCCTCAACACACGAGGTAAAAACTCCATTAACGGCCTCAATTCCTCCTTCCGAAATCCGTATTCAGGATACGTCGCCAGTTGAGTATGAATTAATGAGTCATACAATTCGATAGTCCAATCTTCGGGGGATATTCGGACGGTGACCCAACGATGGTGGACATTACAAATCGCCACGAGCTTTACATGCCATGTTTAAGGTTTGCGAGTTAGAATTCAGTTTCACACTAGTTAAAATGAAGCATGTATGCTTTTCAATACTTACGTGAGTAGGCTGGTCGGACTCCATTGACATCGGACCATATGTGTCATCCACTGCTTCTCGAAGAGAATCAGGCACTACCCAATCATCAATAGAGCCACGATGAATCTTATATGCAGCATCTATAGTACTCTGGAAAAAGATATTATTAGTAAAAACGAAGGTGTCCAAAATGAGAGTACTGTAAAACTTACCCAAAATTGAGTGCTCAATAAGACTGTGTTTGTACTCCCTTTAACATCACGACCTTTGCACTTCAAATAAATAATATAGAGATCTAGCACCTCAGATTCGAAGGCCCAATTGAAGTCCTCAATTTTATCAAACAATTCTGCACCCACTCTGTGGTCTATGGAGCCTCGACTGCACGAAATCAAGTCGGTAGACCCGGAATTCATCCATTCTCTGAACAACGTTTCCACATATTGGAGTCCGCTTTGGTTCGCACTAGATTGCGAATGGAAACGTTTCATGAGTTCGAAGACTTTTTTAGCAACAGCTTCCTTAAAGCAAGTGCCAGAATCATCAGCAAGGAACGAAACAATATCTGCCCTCAGTTCGGCAGACCAAATTCTACCTACCTGGCGATCGATCTCATCGTTGTCCGGCCCCTCAGGACCGAAGACACCTGCTTTTCGACAGCAAATGTCCGTCACAGAAGTCAGATCAGGTCCGGAAACACGTCGCTTAGAAATAGGCCTTTCTATAGCACGTGAAGCTTTTTGTGCAGCACGCTTGTGAGACGGCTTGGCTCGATCTTTCTTCTTAATACCTCCTTTTCGTCGAGGTGGACAGAATTCAACAGAAAATAGTTCACAATCATCTATAGATTCAGTTACAGTAACATAAGATAATGATTTGGCCTCTTCCGGTGTAGGAATTAACGATTCAAAAACTTCCATCTACAGACAAATATACTTTGTATCAACGTACAACAACAATAAAGGTCAACGCGTGTGCTTTTTAATAATGAAAATTCAATAAAGTACCTTCTCATTGAAGAATTTAGTGACATCGCACGCAGCTTGTTTCGATGCAGTAGAGTCCCACATCAGGCAACGTGGAATTCTCGTAACCCGAGCACGTTTCGCGCATAATGCTCCGATCGACGGTACGGACTCGTACATCCAAAACTGAAAAGCCCAAACCGGCCCGTAGAAATGGTAAGTAGATTCATCATCATGCATGGACGTCGTTTTGAGGTAGTAGGATAAATTCTGATAGGAATAAGCGCCCCAGGGAAATTCCTCCCAACAATCGTGGTCCTCGACCAACAACCATGCCGACTTATCGATTTTAACCTTATGGTCTCGGCAAAGCAATATGAAATAATAAATGAGGAGCTTGGCTACTTTCATATAATCCTCCGCCTTCGCTTCTTTGCCGAGATTTACATCCTCGAACTTTTGGCGTAGCTCCGATAAGCTAATGGTTGTATCTCCTTTGAAAAATCGAATAAACAAGCTATCGGGAGGAAACTCACGTGACTCAAAAATATCAAAGCCTGTGTAGTGCCCAAAATTGAGTCCCGTTACCATGGCATAAGCAGCCGGTGTGAATTTCGCGATCTTCTCACCGACATAAAACCAATGTTCCATCGCCGGTATTGTCGGACCAGTCAACTCTCTACATAGGAAATGATGCAAATAACGAGATGCGTGTGCAGCATGTCCTTTAACTAATCCTTCGTTGGGTTTTACGAATTCCAGAAAATGCTTCATATAGGAATGCTGAGCGAATTCAGCCAATGTTGCATCGCCGCCGTCGATTGAACCCATAACACGCTTTATCAAGTTTATCACGTCGAAACGGTAATACAAATTGATTCTTGGGGTGATCGACTGCAAAGCTACTGGTCTTTTCCATTCGTACCCAGCCTGAAAATATCAATCAAATTAGAGAAGATTTCACGATTCACGGTGAGTTTACTTAACACCGTGGCACGTCAAAGGGTGAAATGTACACGGTGAACATCTAAGGGTGTAGTGTACACGGAGATGTTAAATCCACGACGAGCATATACAACAGTTATCAAGGGTATACGGTGAAGATACACACGGTGATGTCAACCACTGGGATCGTGCATAACCATAAGACGGAATTACACCGTAAGAAAAAAACTATTGAATATCACGGTGTACATTCACCGTGAACATACAAAATGGTGTTTTTCCACGGTGTACAAAAACTATTGAATATCACGGTGAAGATACATACGGTGATGTCAACCACCGGGATCGTGCATAACCATAAGACGGAATTACACCGTAAGAAAAAAATATTGAATATCACGGTGCAAATTCACCGTGAACATACAAAACGGTGTTTTTCCACGGTGTACATTACACACGGTGTATATACACCGTGGATCGAGCACGTACAAGACTGTAAGTACACATACACCGTCAAATAAAACACTGTCGTGAATCGTGATCATACACGACCGTAAGTACACGCGGTAACATTACACCGTGAGATAAATCACAGTCGTGGATCGTGCTCGTACAAGACCGTAAGTAAAAACGGTGTAAGTCACCCGTGAGATATATCACCGTCTTAAACACTACCGTGATAATACACGGTGATAAAACTCACGGTTGAACCGTCGTCTACCAGAACTGACACACAACCGCATGCGAAAAAATTGCAGAGAGCAATAAACCATTAACCATTTTAAAATGTCGGAAACAAAAACCCTATCTTGAATGAATATACCGGTATCAAATTACAAATCGAATGATTTACAAGCATCAAAGCTCGAATAATCGAAAGTTGGAAAGCTAGGGTTATGGACTTACCGGAGGTTGAGCGCGATTGTCTGGGTTGTCCATGTTGTCACTGCTTGCCATAATGATGATCGTCGGAGACGGAGTTGAATAGTTGATACGATAACAGTCGGGGCTGGTGTTTCACCGTGGCGGCGCTCGTCGTGCGTGTGAATTTCAGAAGTCGAAAATTGATTTTGTGGGGCAACTTTATTTTTCTGATATTCTTTTTGTTATTTTGTAATATTCGATTTGTTTTTTGTGAGAAAAGATAACTTTTGAGGGCACTTAAGTCTTTTAATTCAAATTTGCCTACTTAACTTCCATTTTTATGGACGGGGCTTCAGAACTTGTATACTCTTATGCTTTGGCCTTAAAATGCCTCCGCCCCAATAATTTATTACAATGATATTACAAATTCTGAAATACTTTTTTGTAGACTACATTTGTTGTTATATTAATAAGACGTCCACGATAATCACAAAGCAGAAGCTTCAACCCGGCCGTGTTGGTTACTCTAGACAACGCAACGTACAATTGACCATGGGTAAACACTGGATTCTTCAAATAAATTGCAACATTCGTCAACGACTGACCTTAACTCTTATTAATAGTCATGACATACAATATTATAATCATAAATTGTCTTCGTTGAAAAGCCAACGGGAATTTTGTATCCGAGGGCGTCAAGGCAATATTGAATTGTATTTAGAGTTATTTTTTTATTTCGACATAATTAAATATAATTAAATTAATGTCATATAAAATTGCGGTATACATAATTTTTTAGTTTCCAAAAATTGTTCTAAAATAAACAATGTTTCAATTCAACAAAGACTGAAAAGTACTAATAGAAACATATATTGACTTATAACCGAGTTTTGAACCTTAGTCAAGAATTGGTTTGACGCACAATGTCGTTGAAGCACAATAGTAGGAGAAAACTAAAGTCATTCCGACTGTGAAATTATTCCAACTGAGAAAACCAAAGTATTTGCCGTAGAACAAAGATTGACGATAATAATAGGTTGGTAAAATATAACCTCTTTAAATGTGTCAACACATCCTTCGATCACATTAGCGGATGGACCAAATAGCAAGAAATTAATCTCGGTAAAACTGTACATTGAAGAAAAGTAGAATGGTTTAATTAATTAGAAATGCATAGGTAAAAATTCATTCAAACTACATTATAACACTTACTTAACATTACAGATCACAAAACGAATGTACGCATCGCCTCCATTACTATCTCCATGCATGTTGGTGTAATCAATGTCAACAACATGTCCAATTACATCTGTAAAAATGAAAAATCAATATAAGAAGCCAAACAACATTAAATCAATAATAGATAAAAATATAGAAGATGCAAATAAACTTCGTGCCAGTTGTAACATACCAAACAATGGACATGTATCAGGATATGCTGCTTATGTGATTTTCTCAAGAGGAATAAACTTGTAAGGAGAAATTGAAATTTCAAGATCTACAGCCATAGTGATAGATGTATCTTCAAGAAATAGAATCATCCTCGAATTATCCAAGATTGGATTAATAGCAGGGCTAGCGATAACCTAAAAAATTTTGACCACATAAGCAAGGCCTTCACGAATTTCTTCATCGAAAGTATTGATCAATGATTTTCTTACGGATGCATGAATGCGTGAGCCCTAGAACGAAAAGTGTCATGTTATTTATTGTCTAATAAATAAAATACATATTAGAATTCCTAACAAATAATAGGATATTGCTTCTGGATTAAAATCGTTGTTTGGTTTAACAGATTTAAGAAGTCACGGTTTGAATTAAATAGGAGTAACTAAATTAAAAATAGAATCAAATTGACTAAATCGTATCATAGGCGGCGATATTGAAAGTTCTAACCTGCATATTCATAAATACAACTTCAATAGACAACGGAGTACCATTCAAATTTTTAGTAAACCACTTTCTTGTGCATCGAACAACAATTTTCCAACCTGTGAATCTTGTCAAGGTTAGTTGGGATATACGATGTGGTGCATCCATGCTTTTGTTTTCAATACACAGAACTTTGTTTTTGTTTTCAATACACAGAACTTCGTATAATGAGTTAGGAGTATTTTTATTTTACATCTTTTGGAGTGGTGCATTTGTAGATGGAAGGTTACATGAATATTAATATTTAATAATATAATACATAAAAAAACTACATAAATTTGTTATATGAATCAAATTCGATTTGAAATAAATCTTTCGTTTAAATTTAATATTTAAATTAATTAAAAAATAATACAACTTCGTTTTAATAAAATTAAGTTAATTATAATTGAAATTTTGTTTTAATCAATCTGAGTTTAGTTTGAGAATATATTTGTAAAGTCGTACTAATTATTTTTAAAATCGATAATTAAGAAGATGGAAAAAAGAAATTCAATAATGAAAGTGATTATTACGCACGTTAACTTTTTAAACTTTACAAATACAATATTATTACATTCATCATACAATAATATAAGACATAATCGTATAACAGAAGATGGAAAAAAGAAATTCAATAACGAAAGTAATTATTACGCAAGTTAACTTTTTAAACTTTACAAATACAATATTATTACATTCATCATACAATAATATAAGACATAATCGTATAACTATACAAAGCTGCATCTCAAGAAAGACTCCAAAAAGACTCCATCTTCAAGAAAGACTCCAAAAAGACTCCATCTTCAAAATCTTCTGGAAAGTCAGCTGCATCAAGGGAAACAAGAGAGAATACAGGGCGGAGGACACTATTGAAGATCATGGATCAATACTATATATTTTCGAGACAAAAACCCTCGAAAGAAAACACCTACAAAGCACAAAACATAAAAAATAATTAAATACTTATAATGGTCCCTGCAAAAACAAAAAACTAAGTGCATACGATATACTATATAAACGATAGAAGACGAATAGAATGGAAAAAATAAGAACTGATAATCAATGAATTAAATACTTACTATAGTCCCTGCAAAAGAAAAAAACAAACAAATGCATGCGATATATTTACGAATCGAATGGAACAATCGTATAATAAATATACTTACAATAATCCCTGCAAAAACAAAAAAAAATAGGGATAATAATTTAGCTATTAATCGAAAAAAAATAATGAATCATAAAATGAACCCTGCAAAAAAAAGTGAGAGTAGTGAGGAATGAGAATCGATAATGATCCATTTATAGGCCGAGTGGAAGATTAGGGCTTGTATGATGATGATTTAAATTCAGAAAAAATTTGAATTCAAAATTTGGTTTGACCAAGAATTAATGAAGCGTAAAGCCGGTTTAATAATTCGTATGATTTTTATATAATATTGATATTAATAGACGTTTAATTTTAAATTCGTATGATTTTTATATAATATTGATATTAATAGACGTTTAATTTTAATTTAATAAGAAAATAAGAAATAAATAAAAGCTTTAGAAAGAAATAATATATTGATTATACAAATAAATTATTATAGTTTTTTTACTAATACAATGATAAAAAAATTATTAAACATGTAATGCCTGTATACAAATATACAACGGTACACGACTCTTTATCTTTTAAAACTAAATCATCATCTAAGTACGGTTTCATGATATAGTTGAACAAAAGCGTTTGTCTCTGTTTGATTCTTCCTTCAAATGTGGAAACCGAAACTTTAGGCTCAAATTGATTGAAATTATAGCGATTGCAAACAAAAGCTTTTGTCGGCGCTTAAGAAACTTTGACCGATAACTGAAAAAAAGAATCACGAAATGAGTAGTATAAGGTTACATTATTTTTTTTTCTTTAAACGCAAAAGAGGAAATTAAAAATATAATTGCATAAATTAATATAAATACTTACATTGAAATCTGCAAAAAAATATATAAAAAAAAATTGAATTAGTTAGATTAATGAAAAACCGAAAACAAAAAACAAATACTCACATTATGACCTGCATAAAAGCAATATTTTACAGAAAAAAAAAAAACACATTAATTATTAATAGATTATTATGCAATATTAAATAAGAGAAAACTGGAGAGAGAGAGATTATTAGATGTTAATACCTTTTTACATTTTATATTTTGAAGCTCCGTAACTTAATTTACAGGTTAACCTGCAAAAAAAAATTCAAAAATAAAATGATAAATTCAAAAATAAAATGATAATTACATAATCGTAAATAAAAAAACACAAACAATTCTTGCCGTATACTTCTAAAAAAATACAAACACAAACAAAACACATTGAATTAGTTAGATCAATCATAATGAAAAAAAAATTAATAAATAAAATAATAACAAAAAAATCTGAAAAAATTGGCTTGAATGATAATATCGACTGTATTAACTGCAAAAAAATACAAACAAACAAAATTAAAATACTTAGATTTATGAAAACCAAAGAAAATAAATCCTTACATGGTTACTGCAAAAAGAAAAAAGCAAAGATTAAAAAAAAGATGCAAGAATGATAAATAAAATACTTACCGTGTAACATAAAAAAAAAATCATTATTTATTTATATAAAAAAAGGCGAGAGAAGAAAAAAAAACAATGAATGATAAAAATGAAAGAGAGAAGACGCCCTTATATAATGATAAAAGAGCTGCGTTAATTATGGAAAAATATTAATTTAATATTTTTTGAATATAATTGATTGATTCAATAGAGATTAAGAAAAATCATCTAAATAAATGATATATTTATTAATTTAAATTTTGTAAGTAGTTACTATAATTAAGGAGTTTATAAAAACAAACTAATAAAAACAAATCGGCGAATTTAATTAAGAATTTTAATATAATTGTTTTCGTAATTAATTTTTTTTGTTTATAATAATAATTAATAGATATAATTGAGATGAGCCTGAAAAAACATATTTAATCTTTCTTAATATAACGGTTAATTGTTTAACAATAAGTGTAAACACAAAAAAATCCAACGGTAACAATTGTTAGTATATTATATATAGATTATAACATTCTTAAATATATACCAAGTTGTAGTATAAATTATGAATTGCATAATTAATTAAAAATTAAGGCTAAATACACTTTGTCACCCCAGGATATGGGGTTTTTACACTTTTCAACCTAGTCGGAAAAGTTTTACCGATCAGTACCACATGATAAGACATATTACAATTTGTCACCTGCGAGTTGCCGGATCGAAATATTCCGAAGAATATTCCGTGTGATTGAGATTCACGCTCCAGTCAAGCGTGTGAGATTAAACTTAACAATTTAGCTTGAGGGTATTTTTATACTTACACAAAACAATAATTAAAAATAAATTAAATGAAAATAATTGCTGCTAAATTCATTACGGATTCAATTTTCATTTCAAATAAAATATTTCATTACACAAGAACCCTAATTTGAGAATCTTCAATTCTCAAATTTTCTAAGATAAATTATCAAGAACCCTAATTTTTTAATCCCCAATTCTCAAGAACACTAACCCAGATAGGGTTGGAGAGTACATCACAGCGAAACCCCATTTTCTACGTCTACGAGAACAAGGTTTTCTGTTGCGGTTTCGATCTCTCCAACTTCTTCAATTGTAAGTCCGTGAATTTCTTCAAATGAGTCTCGACGGGCGCGCGCCGCGGTGGGTAGAGTTCTGGAGCAACGCGGTCAAGGATCGACGCCGGAGAAACTCAAATTCGTCGTCCTCGACATCGTCGTCGCCGGATCGATACTTGGAGATGCCGAGATCCGAGGCTCCAAAGTGGGTCGACGAGTACGTGAGCCGGATCGAGTCGGTTCTGAGAGAAGGTGGGTGGGCAGAATCGAATGCGTTCATATATTCAAATCAATTGCTAATTTTATTTGATATTTAATTTTTGTATATTCATTTATGTGTTTAATGTTGAAGAAGGATGGTGTACAGTATTTACATTTAAGAGATTCAATGTGTATTTGTATTTTTATTGATTCTGGGTTGAAGAAATATGATGATGTATTTTTATTTGTATTTCTACATTCCCCTTTTTCCGATTGCATCGTGTAGGAGAAAATTAAAGTTCTTGTAGATGTGAAAATCTGGAAGTTGTTTTTGAGATTAAATCACTTTTTTTAATTTTGATGAAGTTGTTTTTATTTTTGTTTTTTATTTTTATTTATTTAATTGTGTTTAATAGAAGAAGAAGATAAAGAGAAAGGGGAATTGAAAAAATAAAAATAAATACCGATAATTGAATGGGGGTAAAATTGTAATCAATCTTTTTATTGGTTTGAAATTTACAAAAACACCCTCCAAAACGGAATATTACGTGGCATATTCCGATCCGGCAACCCGCAGGTGGCAAATTGTAATATACCTTATCCTGTGGTACTGATCGGTAAAAAATTTCCGACTAGGTTGCAAAGTGTAAAAACCTCACTGGGCCTGAGGTGACAAAGTGTATTTAGCCCTAAAAATTATCAATCTCCCTCGTCCCAAACTAATGTTTCTACCTCATTTGTATCTTGAGAAGAAATTGTAACCATTAGTATTAAATAAAAAAAAAATTATATTAAATAACAACAATAACACATAAATAAGATAAAATAATCAAATAAAAAATTATTTCACTTAATTAACATAAAAAAAACAAAAAAAAAACATTTTAAATTTAATTTATTACTATTTATGTCCTAAATAATTAAGTATACTATCATTTTTTTTGATATCTCAATTTAATATGTATACCTTTAAAAAAAATATTTTTAAATGAAAAATACATTTTTACAACTAAAAATTTAAAAGTACAAATATATATTTTGGTAATACAATAAAAAAAAATTAAAGGTATACATATTAAGTTCCAAAATTTTTTAAAAAAATTAGTAGTAAGAAACTAAGAATACATACTAGTATTAGTAAATTAAATGAAAAATGTTTTTTTTAATGCTAATTAAGCCAGATAATTTTTTATTTGATTGTTATATCTTATTTATGTGTTATTGTTGATTTTTATTTAATATCATGATATTACAATTATTTCGACAAGTTAATGTAGCTTAGAAGTGTGGGTTGTTCTCTTCCCCTCAATAGACCATGATTTGATCCCAGCTCCTTCCAACGTTTATTTTGCATTTCCAATAGGTGGTGACGTGGCAAACTCCGCTGATGTGTCATGGTGACATCGGCTTTCCGGCGATTCAAAGATGTCATGTGTCATTCTCGTGACTTTTTGGCCAGAAAGGTGGACCAAATACACTACAAGAAAACTTGAAAATATTTACGAAATTTTGCTTACGGATCGTGTCCATAAAGAAATGCTTACGCTTTTGCTTACGGATTTTTCATTCTAACGGATTTACTTACGGACCATGTCCGTAAGGATATGCTTACGGATTTGCTTACGGTTACGCCACAAGCATTTGCTTACGACCCTTAAGTCGTAAGGAAATTCAGTGCCAAAATTTCCCACCAATTTTGCTTACGAATTTACTTACGGATGCGAGGTAAGCATTAGCTTACGACCCTTAAGCCGTAAGGAAACTCGCCGCCAAAATTTGCCTCCAATTTTGCTTACGAATTTACTTACGGATGCGACGTAAGCATTTGCTTACGACCCTTAAGCCGTAAGGAAACTCGGCGCCAAAATTTGCCTCCAATTTTGCTTACAAATTTGCTTACGGATGCGACGTAAGCAATTGCTTACGACCCTTAAGCTGTAAGGAAACTTGACGCCAAAATTAGCCTCCAATTTTGCTTACGAATTTGCTTACGACTTATTAGATGCTTATTTTATGATATATACATATATGTATCAAAAGTATTTAATTTATTAAATATAAATGTTGTAGCTTAACGGTTTCGGTGACCGACCCTCGTACGGGCCGGGTCGGAGGCTGGTGGCGGGCGGGTCAGGTGTGCCACAAATTATTTTTATAAAAATGTTGGACCGAATTTCCTTACGGCCTTTGTCCGTAAGCAAATGCTTACGGCAATGCTTACGGTCGTTGGCGTAAGTAAATTCGTAAGCGGTTTTGGTCTGAAATTCCTTACGAACTGGTCGTAAAGAAAGACGTAAGGAAATACTTACGGCCAGGGGCGGACCCACGTTGAAGCCAGAGTGGGCCTTCGCCCCCCCTGAGATTTTTGCAAACTTTATATATGTAATATTATATATAATAATACTTTATTAAGTTTCTTAATTTTGGTAGATCGGCCCCCCCTGAATATTTGGTAAGTACTGTATTTATATACTCCGTAGTATATAGGGGCGAAAACTTACAAAGTTTCTTAATTTGTTAATTACATTTATTAATTATCAGAGAGAAAAAAACGTCACTTCCATAAAAAAAAAGGGCATCATTTTCTCGTTCCTTTTTTTTCGCTCTCTCTATATAATATCAGTATTGATTTTTAAGTAATATATGAAGAATTAAAGATAGTGAAAATAAATAGTTTTATTTTTTACTAATACTAGTACTCCATTTATTTTGTTAGAAATTATTTATTTTCTTATTTTTATATAAAAAATAAATAATAAATAAAACTAGAACTAATTAATGTCCTTGACAATTTATTAAAAAATGTTTGTATGTGTGTTTATTTATTTTTTAAATTTTGATATCAAATATTTTTAATTTTTAATTTTGAAGAAAAAAAATATTGTTCAACGATTAATATACTTTTTGTTTCTCAAATAAATATGCATATTTTCAATTTTTAATGTTTCTTCTTAATATGCACTCGTAAAAGATAAATTACAAAAAAAATTAATATTAAAGCACAAAATTTGTAAAACAAATTACATTTTTTTTAAATTACTTTATTTTTTTATTTTTAATATTTAAATAATCAATTTTTCGTAATAAGTTTTGTAAAATTTTACGAGCTGAGACGTTAAAAGAAATTAGGCCCCCCCTCACATAAATTCCTGGGTCCGCCCCTGCTTACGGCGCTCTAAAATCCGTAAGCAAATATTTACCCACGAAAGGTATGCTTACGTCCTAAATCCGTAAGTAAACAGTTTGCTTACGGATTTGGCCGTAAGCATTTTCCAATTTTTTTGTAGTGATATTTGTTTCTCCACGAAACAAATGTCGGGGTGGGGTGAGAGAAGGAGAAGGGGGAGGAACAGAGAGACAGAGAAGAAGGAGGAGGTAAAAGTCATTTTTTTTAGTGAAGGATGATACGAGGTTTGGGATATGTAATAGAAAAGTAGTAGTGGACTAGCAGGAGCAGAGCTAAGATTATGATCTAGGGTGGGCCAAAAACCAGACTCGAGACCATAAATAATATCCATGCTTCTTAATATTTTTGTTTCACTTGTCACTTTTGAAATAAATGACAAGTGTCGAGACCGTAAACTTGACACTTGTCCGATGTGTTGTGATGTTAGAGTAGTAACTTTAGGTATCTAAGAATTAACCATAAAGAAGAGTGAAACGCTTGTAATGTGAAATAAAAAAATATTCTACAATTATAATACACATGCATAAGACTTTCTTTTTTTTTCAGGGTGGGCCTCAGCCCACCCTTGTCCTTAACTAGCTCCGCCGCTGTGGACTAGTCGATAGTGATACAGAGCAGTGGCCGTCGCAGATATATATATAGAGGGAGACGGGCACTGGAATTTTAATTTGATACATTTGATAATATTAAATATAATTAATAAATGTAAAAATCGTGTCATGTGTGTGCATTTGCGTGTGTGTTCATGTGTTGTGCTTCTCAATCAAATAGTACACCATTTCTCAGTCAAATAAAATTTCAATTGTTCTTAAATAAGATTTTATTAAAATTGTATTTCTTTTTGGTGATGAGGTGTGGATTACTAGACGATATGCGAGCCATCAACACGGTTAATCACAAAGGCCCGTCACCGTCGCCATCAGAAATACCATATTGTCCATCCGTCGACGACATGAAAAATGACTACGATGATTTGATAAAAATGGTGTTTTTATTATGGACTAAGTAACTGAATAATACTTAAATATTGATAGTTACAAAATACAATTTTATTTTTAATTATGTTTCAATTTATGCATGAATTTTGCACAAAATATGCACGAAATTCGCACATTTTTAGTTAACTAACCTTAATGGTTGAAATAAGTTGTAGTCAACATTATTTGTGTCGCGGTATCATTCTCCCTTGATACCAAAGCATGCTTCTAATGATATTTAATCCAACAACTTCGACCATGGCCGACTGAGATCTTCTAACACAATATTCTTGTAACAATAATGATTTTGATATTAAGTGTAGGGCTAAACAAATTAAAGATTATTGTAATATTATACATTTGAAACAGTGTGATTATGGTTTTTTTAAAATAATCAAAATAATGAGCAATTATATAAATTTGCACGAACTTTGTAAATTCTTGGTTAACTAATCATTATTAATTATGTCAAGGGTTGTTAGCACAGTTGATTGAGCAGTTGAATTAAGGATCAAAGGTCTTAAGTTCGAACTTAAGACATTGGGAAAAAAAAAATCATCATTGTTTATCTAAGAATAGGTCCTTGTTGAGCCGGACAATGTCGCCGGGCCTCGGAGAACACTCCGGTAGAACATCATTGTCCCACACACTATCCACGACACCTACATGGCCACCTATACAGATATTCATCCCTCTTATCTACACTCCAACTTAAATAATTACCTTTTTTACACACAAAAATCACTAACTTGCGATATTACCCTAATAAAAATAAATTAATATAAAGTGATTTTAAATTTATTTGGCACACACGTCGCCTCAATCCCACCGCTGCCACCATTGTTTTCATAACCCAAACTCCAAAATAATATATATATATATATATATATATATATATATATATATATATATATATATATATATATATATATATATATCAGTAGAAATTAATCTTTAAACTTAAGTCTAAAAAACAAAACAAAAAAAAATTAATTCTTGAAAACAATTTAAATTTGGGGAAATATTTATAGAAAAGAGTGTTGTTTCTTTGTTACTCGTCATCTTATTTTGTCAATGGTTGTTAGCTCAATTGGTTGAGCAGTTGAATTGAAGACCATTAATTCCAAACTTCAAACCCAAAACATTCCAATTGATCTAGAAAAAAAAAGTCATATCAATAGAAAAAGTAATCATTTCAATAAATTAGGTTTCGAATAAATAGAAGTGTGTAAAAGAATATTTTTTAAATAGAAGTGTATAAAAGTGTATTTGTTATAGTATTAAGTATATACTTACCTATTAACCCTAATCTCAATTCAATATAATTTTCAATATAAGTTTGACCGTTTGACCATAGCCACCAACTCTATAGCAATATAGTAAGTTTGACTATTAACCACCAACTGATCAAACACAAATTTCCTATATATACAAAATATTTATTGTATTCAAAGCATATGAGATAATAAATGGAATAGAAGTGTGTAAAAGAAGAATTTTTAAATAGAAGTGTATAAAAGTGTAATTGTTATAGTATTAAGTATATACTTACCTATTAACCCTAATCTCAATCCAATATAATTTCCAATATAAGTTTGAACGTTTGACCATTAGCCACCAACTCCATAGCAATATAGTAAGTTTGAGTATTAGCCACCAAATCAAACCCAACTTTCCTATAAATACTAGGGTTGGGTGCGGGCCGGGCTGGACTCGAAATTTCTAGGGCCCGGCCCAAAACCTGTTTTTGTCGGTCCGGGCCGGTCCGGATTTTTTGAAACTAAGGCCCGGCTTGGGACCGAGCGCGACGGTCCGAGCCGGGTTTTTGACTTTTTCGGGCCCAATTTTTTTAATTTTAAATTTTTTTTAATTATTAAAAATAATTATTTTTTTATTTTTTTATAAAAAAAATAAAATTTTAGATTTTAAATAATATTATTGTATACAATATTTATAATTTAAGGTTTTAAGGTTAAATTATTAATTAAAATATTAAAAATTATATAAAAATATATAATATTTATTAAAAACTTATATAAAAACTAAAAATCGGGCAGGTCTCGGGTTTTCGGTCCCAAAATTTTTTGGGCCCTGGCCCGAACCTGTTTTTATTTTTCGTTCTGGCCTTGGCGGGCCGGTACCAAAAAAATTTAGGCTCGGCCCGCGACGGATTTTTTTCGGGTTTTCGGTCCGGGCTTTCGGGTTTTCGGACCCAAACGCCCACCCCTAATAAATACAAAATATTTATTGTATTCAAAGCATTTGAGATAATAAATGAAAAAGAAGTGTGTAAAAGAAGAATTTTAGAAAAAGTAATCTTTTCAATAAATTAGGTTTCAAATAAATAGAAGTGTGTAAAAGAAGAATTTTTAAATATAAGTGTATAAAAGTATAATTGTTATAGTATTAAGTATATACTTCCCTATTAACCCTAATCTCAATCCAATATAATTTTCAATATAAGTTTGACCGTTTGACCATTAGCCACCAACTCTATAGCAATATAGTAAGTTTGACTATTAGCCACCAACTGATCAAACACAATTTTCCAACAAATACAAAATATTTATTGTATTTAAAGCATGTGAAATAATAAATCGAATAGAAGTGTGCAAAAGAAGAATTTTAGAAAAAGTAATCATTTCAATAAATTAGGTTTCGAATAAATAGAAGTGTGTAAAAGAAGAATTTTTAAATAGAATTGTAAAAAGTGTAATTGTTATAGTATTAAGTATATAATTACCTATTAACTCTAATCTCAATCCAATATAATATTCAATATAAGTTTGACCGTTTGACCATTAGCCATCAACGGATCAAACACAACTTTCCTATAAATACAAAATATTAATTGTATTCAAAGCTTGTGAGATAATAAATGGACTAGAAGTGTATAAAAGAAGAATTTTAGAAAAAAGTAATTATTTCAATAAATTAGGTTTCGAATAAATAGAAGCGGGTAAAAGAGGAATTTTTAAATAAAAGTGTATAAAAGTGTAATTGTTATAGTATTAAGTATATACTTACCTATTAACCCTAATCTCAATCCAATATAATTTTCAATATACGTTTGACCGTTTGACCAACTCTATAGCAATATAGTAAGTTTGACTATTAGCCACCAACTAATCAAACACAACTTTCTCAATAACTATATCATACTCTCGGAAGTACAATATAAATAGTACTCTAACCCTTTAAAATATAAAAATCATTATTTAATAATTAAAAAATCTTCATTTAAAAAAAATTATTATAAACATTAAATTAGCATACTAATTAATTTATTAGCATACCTAATGAATATTTATCTACAAATAAATGAAGATATACTCCTGGGTGTACAATTAGAATTGTACTCCTAGGAACAAGGTATAAATTGCCCAACTTTCCTACAAATACAAAATATTTATTGTATTCAAAGCATGTGAGATAATAAATGGAATTGAATTGTATAAAAGAAGAATTTTAGAAAAAGTAATCATTTCAATAAATTAGGTTTCGAATAAATAGAAGTGTGTAAAAGAAGAATTTTTAAATAGAAGTGTATAAAAGTGTAATTGTTATAGTATTAAGTATATAATTACCTATTAACCCTAATCTCAATCCAATATAATTTTCAATATAAGTTTGACCGTTTGACCAGTAGCCACCAACTCAATAGCAATATAGTAAGTTTGACTATTAGCCACCAACTGATCAAACACAACTTTCCTATAAATACAAAATATTTATTGTATTCAAAGCATGTGAGATAATAAATGAAATAGAAGTGTGTAAAAGAAGAATTTTAGAAAAAGTAATCATTTAAGTAAATTAGGTTTCGAATAAATAGAAATGTGTAAAAGAATATTTTTTAAATAGAAGTGTATAAAAGTGTAGTTGTTATAGTATTAAGTATATCATTACCTATTAACCCTAATCTCAATTCAATATAATTTTCAACATAAGTTTGACCGTTTGACCATTAGCCACCAACTCTATAGCAATATAGTAAGTTTGACTATTAGCCACCAACTGATCAAACACAATTTTCCTATAAATACAAAATATTTATTGTATTCAAAGCATGTGAGATAATAAATGGATTGGGCATATAAGATAATAAATGGATTGGGGTAATTAATTTTTCATGATAAACGGAGAGTATAAATATTTTTTTTAAAAATAATTCCATTAATCGTATTAATCAATTGAATTGATTAAATTAAACATTTTAAACTACTATGATATAAAATTTAAAATGGATCGGAACAAATATATGTTGAACACTTACTTTTATGCTAACAATCACCCACGAGTGTATCATGTCACCTTGTAACGCCTCGTTTTTCGTTTTGTAAATAAAAACGAAAGGTTTATAAAATGAAGAAATTAATTTAAAAGATTTTTAGTAAAATGCGGGGTTACGTAAAATAAACTAAATCGTCAAAATAAGTATTTTCTTAAAAATTAAAACTAGTTATTCAAATATGAAAATACTTTCAAAAAGTCGAGCGTAAAAGTCGATACATAAGAGTCAAAGTCAAAGACATAACAAAATTGAAAGTCAAGCCATAACAAAGCCTATAAAGGTTAAAAATAGCGATGTCACACTGTGCCATGCTTGTCACACCCCTCCAAATCTCCGACCGTACCTAAAAAAAATGTCGTTGCTGGAGTGATCTCAACGTGCTTAGCAAGGAAAGATTCATTTCAAAAATAATATAATAATCACTGTACGAACATATAATCGATATAGCATAAATAAACACATAGTCATATCATAGTATGTGCAAGTCGTAGTGCTTAGGTATTATGAAGAATACGCAGCACTACACAGGCAGCGCACTGCAACGGCAACAACTAGGTGTTGCAGCAGCGCGTTGCATAAAATAAATTCGTTCATTTATTATTTTATTTACTTTGTTTGAGTAGATTATTTATAGTATCAGAAATATATAAATGTATATTCTGATACGATATTAAAGAGTGCGGCGGAATAATGAAAAACGTGAAAAACAAACAAACGAACACACACACACACACCACGTGAAAAGCAAGAGAAGACAACGAAATAATCTTGTATGGGTATTTAAATTATACCCATACGAATGTGCCTTACGGCAAAAATCATTAATAAAGATCGAATGTCTTTACAATATGTGATCTTGAATATACACTCGACTACCTTTCGGACATACACACATGTATTCCTTAGGTATCGTATTCAAAGATCACGACCAAACCAACACTAAACAAACTACGGCTGAATATATTCTGATACAAAGCTTCGTAGTTGAAAGGTTCGATCACTCTCGATGAAATGAGAATAATCGAAGAAGAAAAGCTCGGGTGAGACTTTTCACAAAGATGAAAAGGTATTCTGAAGTTGGTAAGGAATGTGCTGAAAACTCCTTGTATTTATAGGCCCAAAACATCAACAAACTCCCTTGAAATACGAGTTGTTGAGCTGCTCCTATAAATTAGGAAATCTGTTTTGACCAATGCTGCAACGCCTTGCGCAGACAGGACAGCTTCTGCACCACCTTGCATCAGCGTCTTCAACGAGTCTTGCTGCAACGGTGCGTCTTCAGTCTTCAACTAAATCCCTTGAAAACCGAGTTGTTGGGAACTTGCTAGAATATAGGGATTCTGGTTTGACCGCTGCTGCAACGTCTAGCAGAGGGCCAACTCCAGCTGCTGCTGCAACACCTTGCGTCAATATCCTCGGGAGGTCTTGCAGGGCCGTTACCTGGCACCTCATGGCGGCGAAGTCGGCGCGACGACGGGCTGCGGCCTTAGCGGCGGGGTCGGGGATAGGCTGACGACGAGAAGACATCGTAACAGGCTCTGATACCAACTAATGCAGACGGAAACTAATAACACACGATTAAAACTCGTGGATTCATACGAATACTGAAAATTGATAAACTTCAAGAAAATCTTGAAGAACCAGAATACTCTTTTTTTATTTCATCATAAACAACAACTACGTAAATTAATGACAAAAGTAGAATATAAATAATATTAAAACTCTAACAAAATAAATTAAAATAATAAATAAAATAATACTAATAGTTTGAGCGAAAAATTCAATATTTTCTTTCTTTGTATCTGCATTAATAAATCTCTCAAAATTAATATTAATACATCATATACACTCCGATCATTAGCTAGTAAGATATTTTTATAGACGTCCAAGAATCAATATTGTAGAAAAAAATCAATTATTATAGAATCTCAAGTGCAACTATTTCCAATAACGAAAATCAAGCAAACGGTTAAGGCCACATAAACATAATCCAATAATCAATGGGTCACAACATGAAGAATACACCATTTATGGAAAACTATGAAGATTCAAGCAACATTTTGTTGCGTGTTCATGTCCTGATCAAGTCAACAAACACCAATTAAAGGCTGTAATTTTTATATATTACCAAAAATATAGTCATTTAATTTAATTTATTGCAACCTTTGCCTATAAAACAAATCATTTTTTCTTTGTTAGCAAGAAAGCATAAAACTAGTATACTCGAGCCTTTGGGGGGAAAGATTCAATTTCTTCATCAAGTGTATTCAAGTGAACTGGTCGATAGTCCAGTCGAACTTTCTCATTTTCCCAGTATCTGCACGAACGCAATAGTGTTTCATCAGGAAAAATTGAGGTGTAAGAGCACAAGCATCATCAATTCAGCAAGTGATGAAAAATTAAACACAGATTCATCATTTCGAAATATTATATCTCGGGCACTAGTATGTGGGGCTAGCCCCACTCCTGTTTCCAGTTTTTATGCGCTAATCGTAATTCATATGATACCATCATCTCTCAATCGCCAAAAATCAGTTACATAAACACAAGTCATCAAGAACAGATGCGGCATTTTTTTGTCTGATTGTACCAATGGTAACTGAACAATTGACAAGAAAAAGAAACTGAGAAAGGACAGCTTACCCTAATGTATGTTTCATCCAGTTCTCATCATCTCTTTTCTGCACAACACAGACCATTTAACCATCAGTTATACAAAAAACATGAATAATGTATAAATAAACACAGCCCACCAAAAAAATGAAAAAAAAAAAAAAAAGTCACCGTAAAATCTTCACGAGCATGAGCTCCTCTACTTTCTTTCCGGGCTTCAGCAGAGTGCATGGTGATACACGCATTAATTAAAAGGTTCTCTAACTCGATTGTTTCTATCAAGTCCGAGTTCCTGGAAAATAAGTTAAAACCAGGGGAGAAATAAATCAAAGGTGACCACATCAAAATTAATACACAACTTGCAATAAGGAAGCAGTAGAGACGGAAATAAACCATATCATGGTTCTATCCTTCAACTTGACATCATGAAAGCTATCCCAGGCCTTATCAATTAACTGACAGCCTAAAAGAGAAACAAACAAGCAACCAGACACGTGAATTAAAATATTGTCCTGCTGATCTGCATCAAAAGTGAAAACAGGAGAACAAAATCATGCAAGCATATGTATAAACCTTCTTCCAGTGTTTCTTGTGTCCGGAACACAGCAGCATTGGTTTGCATTATCCGTTGCATGTTCAACCGGATTTTGGAGGTTGGAAGGGATCCATTTGAATTACGAAGCTTGTCCAGCCACCCAATGGTCTTCTGTCCAGCACCCCTCTCTAGTGGCTTTTGTTTCTCTCCTGCATTACAAGTTGGTGCATTTTAAATATTAAATATTGTAATACAAGGACTGACCAGAAGGCGTCAAATCAGTAGAATAAAAAACTTGTGTTTACCTGGCCTTTGGATCTCCGCAACCCTATTTGCACAAGCCCGACCAAAGACAACAATGTCAAGAAGAGAATTTGCTCCAAGCCGATTGGCTCCGTGTACAGATGCACAGGCAGCTTCCCCAGCAGCAAACAGTCCCGGGATCACACAATCAGGATTATCACCTTTGATGGTAACCACCTTAACAAGAACAACAAATTAAGTAAAGTAACAAATATTTTCGTGATATGTACTAGTATATATTTTTACAGTTGAATTTACCTCTCCGTAGTGATTTGTAGGAATTCCACCCATGTTATAGTGGACAGTTGGCAAAACAGGGATTGGCTCCTTCGTAACATCAACACCAGCAAAGATGGCTGCGGTTTCAGAAATACCAGGAAGTCTCTCCTTAAGGACCTCGGGAGGCAAATGATTTAAGTGAAGGTAGATATGATCTTTCAAGGGACCTGTTAAAACCCAAATCACAATTCAGGATTCAGGACATGTAGCAGAGGGATAACCTTTGAGACTACTATGCACGTGGCTCATTTTATTCAATTTGTACATAAAGAAGTACGTTTTTTCTAAAATAACAACTCTGTAAATGATGTATCATTACTTTTGACAAAACAAAGCAAACTCTTAGAAAAAACAGTTGCATGATACAACGATTGACCAGTGTTTGTAACCTTGTCATGGTATATTGGTATGTGATCTCATCAGGATAACTGAAGTTAACTTTATATTTTTTATTCAGCAGGTCAATATACTCGACCACTAGTTCTCCACGTGTCCACGACGAAACTAAAAACGAGAAAAGCAGAAGAAATTATATCCGCATCACAAGCACCTGATAAATATGCACACGCAAGCATACACACTACAATCTTCCAGAGCTGTGAAGAAGCAAGTGATAACCTTCAACCCAAAACAAGGGAATTGGTCTCTGGAAATGTGAACAGTGATATCCTTCAAATGACAAGGAATTTCATTGGCTAGTAGCACAAGACTTACTGTGTCTACTTATGAAATAGGTAATCATATAAAGCTATTTCTAAGGGTGGGCAAATGAAATTTGACATCTGCAGTTATAATATTTAAAAAGGTTGTTTTAACAGCTAGACACACGAGTCGGCTTCAAAATAAGTAGATTTGATTAAGCTATTTCTGAGGGTGAGCAAATCAAGTTAAGTTATTTCATGTGATTTGATTACTACATACCAACACCACGGCCTTCTCGTATCTCCATTGTCATAGATCTTGACACCACATCTCTGGATGCAAGATCCTTAGCTGTTGGGGCATAGCGTTCCATGAATCTTTCACCTTCACTATTTCTCAGAATACCACCTTCACCTCTGGACCCTGAACAAGTTGAAATGTGTGAAAAAACAAAAACAAACATAATAAAGCTAATAAGCTGAATCAACAGAAAAATAATACTCCAATACATGCCATTGTCCATATAAATTGGGATCAATACAAGGACCAAATAACAAACCTTCAGTAATGAGACAACCAGCACCATATATTCCTGTTGGATGAAACTGGACAAACTCAAGATCCTGCAAGATGAAATCCACATGTGATTGGAGAAAAGTCCACTGCATGTCTTTCAGGAAATATACATATTCCCTTCCAATACCCCTTACTCGCAGAATATAGACGCAATTCACATTAAACAAACCTCGAGAGGCAGTCCAGCACGTGCAACCATAGCATTGCCATCCCCAGTGCATGTGTGAGCAGAAGTTGCAGAAAAGTATGCTCTGCCATACCCCTGAAAGGTACATCAGAATTAAGAACAAGCAACTTTATGTCAGATATAACTGAAAATATAAGAAAGAGAATATCCAAAGCATTACTTGTAGTATTTTTTTTTTTAATGCAATTTCACAATATAACATTACCCCAGTAGCAAGAATTGTTGAGGCAGAACGGAAGCGGTGCAAGGTGCCATCCTCCATATTTAAAGCAATCACACCTTGGCAGCTACCTGATAGCAATCAGCAAACAGCCTAAATAGTTAGAAATACATACAAAAGATGCATATTAATCCGAAAACCAAGCAGTTTCATTCTTTATATTATTTTTGCGTGAAAAACTCTAGAAGCTCAATATATCTCCTACTATCCTCACTAAAAGGGAAGATTAAATAGAAGGTCAAAGCAAATAACATAATGAAAAACAAATAGAATGGGACTTTTGAAAACATACCATCACTGCCCATGATTAAATCAAGTGCAAAGTATTCCACAAAAAACTGTGTGTTATGTTTCATAGCCTGCCCATATAGAGTGTGCAATAAAGCATGTCCAGTTCGATCAGCAGCGCATGCACAACGGTACGCCTGTCCACCTATGATATGAATTGCCTGATTAATAGATTCTGTAGTGAAAATGCAAAGTGAGGATTTGAAATACTAGATCATACCTTTTCCAAAATTCAAGCTTTGACCACCAAATGCACGTTGATAAATCTTCCCGTCTTCAGTCCGGGAAAATGGCAGTCCATAGTTTTCAAGTTCTATAACTGCTTTTGGTGCTTCCCTGCACATGTACTGAATGGCATCTTGGTCCCCTTTGGAAACACAATATCAATTTTCATACTTGCGGTGAATCATATCGAACTAATTGGTTAAGAACTACTACAAGGTTATACGGTATAAAATAAGATTAGAATAGTATATGTCGCCACTGGTTCTATTTTCAGTGACAGTTTTTAACACAACAATGTCCAAAGCCTACTCAGATTTTCAAAATGCTTATTGATACAAGAAGAAAGAACAAGCAACCAGTTCCAGAGGGGTGATTAGTCTACAATTCGAGTCTTATTTCAGAATTACATATTCAGGCCTAACAGCAAAGGAGCAGTGAAACCTGATTTCCGATTTTGAGGGTTCTACAGAACAAGAAATAGAAGTCTGAACATCATGTTTACCTTAAGGAAACTCAAATTATGTAGCAACACCCCACGAGAGCATGCATACATAAAAGCATGAATCCTATAGCTGGACAGTTATTGGAATCGCATAAAGCCAATAATGGTAACATAGATTCTAACATGGAATTGCATATAGCTGGACATGATACTTGGAATCGCATAAAGCCAATTATTCTTTTAGTTATTGATTCTAACATAGATTTGCCATATTTTATAGGCATTAGAACATAGTTACAACCAAACCTGAGAAACTGTAATGGTAAACAAATTCTTTCACAGAGACAATGGAGAGAGTAAAAAAGCAACATCATCACATGGCATTTGACTTTAAATAGAGTACATCTCTTAAAAGAAAGAATCTTAAAGTCAGGAATTTATCTGGAGAATCACTATACCTAGCCAATCACTTCCTTTTACTGTGTCATACATGTGCCACCTCCAATCATCCTCTGACATATTTCCCAATGCAGCATTTATTCCACCCTGCAAAACATGGTTAGTGTCAGAAATTAGGAGTACATATGTATAAAAACAAATTAGTAATGTTATGGACTTACAGAAGCATAATTTAATTTAATACAAAATACTAGTAAAAATCAATGCTTCAGATACCACTGATAACCACAATCTATATTCTGGGCTATGTACTACTCAATAAAAAACACATAAATTATATTTCCAGATAAAAAGGCAACACACAAAAGCAGAAAACACAAAAAAAAAATGTTGAATCACTGCATAAAAATGATTAGACGAACAATTTGAGTTTTTAATTCCATAATTACATGATCAAATATAGAGGATTTTTTTATTTTAAGTTTAATACACTTGTAGAGCATAATAATGCACAAGGATGCATGATTATGAAGAATAGTATAGAAGAAAAGGAGGATTTTAAATTAAAAAATTGAGATGGTAACAAAAAACCTTGGACCGATGCTACAATGTACCTACATCCCAACAAGTTAAATTCACAAACACACCTTCTCAGTTCTAACGCACATAAAAGAGATAACATCCTTAATTCTAAACATCCCAACAGTAATATCATCAGGATATTACTATTATACATTGGGAGCATATAAAAAGGAAACCGAGTTCTTACACACATAAAGAATGTTTATAAAAGTGAAACTACTGAACTTACAAAACAAGATAAGAAGGAATTAGAGTACCTGTGCAGCAACAGTATGGGAGCGAGTAGGGAATAGCTTGGTAATGCAGGCTGTGTTGAACCCATGCTCAGATAAACCTATTGCTGCCCTCAGCCCTGCACCTCCTGCACCAACCACGACCGCATCGTAGGTGTGGTCCACCACTGTATAGGACGGTGATCCGCCATTCTAAAATACAATTGAGGATTAATATAAAACAGTACAACATATGAATAAATTAAAAAACGAAAGTTTACAATGTTAAACTCCTAATTAATGATTAATCCACAGGCTAAAAACGCAAATCCATCAATAAGAAAAACCTTTAAAAAGTATAGTACCGAGTAATATTTTTCCAGCTGTGAATGATCAATTCAAGAAACTAAAAAAAAAAAACCTAAATCCACAAATTAGAGAAGTGACTAAACGAACAATTGGAGAGGCGTGAATGAATCCGATCAACTGATCGATTTGGGGAGAAAAAAGAAAAAACAAACGAAACCGCACCGATTGAGATGAGAAGAGGCGGTTGATGGAGGCGGAATTCTTGGAGTGAATGGTGAGGCCACGGGACACGCACCGCCACATCTCGGTCAGATGTATCGATACGTGAATGTATATATCGTGATCTACTGTCTGTATTGCGGGGGATGGGGCTTCAAGAAGTATAAATAAATTATCAGTAATGAAATGGGAAAGGTGATGGATGATGGAAGTTGGGAAAGGGGGGGTGCGAATATAAACTTACTACCTGCCCTTCGAAAGCTATGTTACACTAATGGCAATTGCAAGACTCCCCTCTCCTCCCTTTTATTCACATTTAAAAAAAAATGATAAAAATAGTATATTTAAAAAATTAATTAATTATAAAAAATATTATAAAATTATACTCTCACTCCAAGATAATTGACAACTTACATAATTTTTCTTTTGGAACGTCCCATCACACTTACACACTACAATAATTTATTTATTTTATTTTAAAATACAATTTTATATTACTTTATTCACTTAAATTTTAAATTTACTCACAATTACTTTAATTTTTATTTTAAAATATATTTTTACTTTTTATTTTTTAGTTAAAAAACAGGCGATTTTTTATGTGGATCCTCTACAAACACGAAAAACAAGTGGTCTTTCTGGTACGGTCTGGACGAATCCATATTGTCGTAAAACTCGATTAGGCATGTATCATTCAACAATATCTCATTCAACAATATCTCCACATACCAAGCAACCAAGGGTGAATTGGCCGGGCCGGGCTCTAGCCCTCCCTAATTTATTTATATCTACTAATTTTTTCAAACATTATTTCTAGTTCAAATGGTCAACCTCTTTCTTCATGACCAAAAGGTTAAGGGATCAAGCCCAATAAAATACACAACATATTCTCAATATCCTCCAAACCATTGTTTTTATTTAAACTATTCGATCACCGGTCTCCCTTCGACAGATAAACCAGTAATACAATAAACATCGTCGAGGGTAATAGTTATTTCACAGCCGTGTAAGAGATTTTTTTAATGTTGAGCAGTCCGGATCTCTTAAAGAGTTGTTTCCACATTCGATAACGTTGCGTTTCATCTTCCTCCACAAATTTCCAAGCTAAGAGCTTTCCGATATGGCTATGACACTTTATCACACCACGCTCTTTTCCCCTCCAGATGTAATTAGCCACGTGAGTTTGGAACGAGTCCAAAAGTGATGAGAAGCCTCTTTTCCCCTCTAGATGTAATTAGCCACGTGAGTTTGGAACGAGTCCAAAAGTGATGAGAAGCCTCTTTTCCCCTCTAGATGTAATTAGCCACTTGAGTTTGGAACGAGTCCAAAAGTGGTGGAGAAGCCGGTATAGAATTTGGATCAAGTTCATTGTCTTCTTGGACCTCCTTGTTAGCTTCGTCGTCATGGTCGTGATCATGGAAATCTTGTTCTTGTGGCACCACAGTTCTTGTGGCTCATTCAATCCCATCCCACCAATGGTTTCCTCATCACCAAATCAATCTCCTAAGAACAAAGATAAGAACATTAAGATTAAATAGATAAACAGAACACAACAATAAAAATAAGATACAGAATCTAAAAAGGCAAGAAACAAACCAAAAAACTCCAATTATCTTCACATATTCTTTCAAGTAACCGTCTGCAAAAAAAATGAAGAAATTTAATTGCCTCAATGAGATAATTTATATACAAACAAACATTAAAATAAAAAGGGGGAATTAATTAAGTAACCCTAGTAGATCTGAATTCCGCCTCCGTTCCGTGTATGTCCTCCTCCAATGCCTGCCGTCGAAGAACGCTCGCGCTCGCCTTCGAAGATTTGTAGTCGCCAATGGAGGAGTAAGGGGAGAATAGGGTTTGTGTTTTGTGAAAAGTGAGAGAAATAAGGAATAAAAAGGACTAAGTTATAGCGATATATTTCGTTCTTGAAATATTTCATCTCCCGCGCGCTGAAATATTTTTGGAAATCATCTTGCGACAGATGGATATGGCAATTTATACTTTGTTTCTAGGAGTACGATTCTAATTGTATGAAGGTTTTCAATGCCGATCCAATCGCTCGATTACCTTGTTTGTGTGTGCGGAAGCGTGTAAAACAATAGAACACGAACAACATGAAGATCTAGGCACACATTATATGTATAGACACGTTTATATATGTACATCTAATATATATATGTATAGGGATTAACGAGAACACTTACAACCGGTGTAGCGTGTCTCGTTGATGTTGATGAAGGTGGTGTTGAGTCGATTGAACCACCTTCATGGATCAGTCACTAGATGCTCTCCTTGTGAATGACCTCGTCACTCCTTTGGATCGTCCGGATGTTGAAGTCGCACAAATGGCCCGGCCTCTACGTGTTGCACACGAACCCGAATGATAAACACCTTGCTTGTTTGAAGTGGTTCTCCAAGAACGCTCTCTCTTCTCACTCTTTCTTGTGAATTTCGTGGCTAATGATGATGGTGTTAGAATGAGACATGAAAATCTAATTTTTCATGCTCATTATACCCCTTTTACTTCACATGTAACCCCCACCATAATGTGTGTGTCATAACCACACATAATGGGGTGTTATGGTGAAGTTCAAAGGTCATCTCCACATAATCATGCCAAATCATGATATGTGGTCCCATTGGCTTGTGTGGCATGCCATGTCACACTATGTGACATGGATCCATGCAAGCCATGCATCACATGCATGGGAATTAAATCCACGTAAATATTAATTCTAAATCAATATATTTATCAAGCAATGTATATCAATATCGAGCTCGTGTGTGACCCTGTAGGTATGATTTTATCGATCAATATTATATTGTTCTCAACAATTAATATTATCGAATAATCATTTAACATCCATAGACGACCTTATGACTTTATCGATTGCACACGTAGGATCGAAGGACATATCCCAACATTGTACACCCAGTATTAAATCTTCATTTATTTATTGATAAATATTCATTGCGTATGCTAATTTAAGGAATATAATAATTGTTTATTAAAATGAAAATTTCTTAATTATTAAATGATAATTTTATTGGGCTTTTATATTTTAAAGGGTGAGAGTACGATTCTATTTATACTCCCGGGAGTATGATATAGGTATTGGACTGATATAATCAGCAGTCCAAAGCTTCTTCCAAAACCAATTTATAATAATAGAAAAAGAAATAGTCATAAAAATAATAATAAAATAATAATATTTTGACGGATGTGAGCCGTCCTAATGTATATTGCGACAAATCTGTCCATGTTTGTCGCAAAACGTGCTTAAAGAACCTTACGACCGATTGCCCTTTAAAATCAGTCGTAAATGCCCATTTATTTTTGTAGTGGAACTTCCCAACCAACATCGGAAAAAAATTTGTGATAAATATTGAGTTGAAGATTGTTTGTACTATTAGAAAAGAAAAGTCCATGGCAAAGAGTTCTCTTCACATAATTCATGATTCTTTCGCACCCTGAAATAAGTCAATGGGAGCATGTATATATCTCTAGCTTTTATTGTGATCGGGCTTTAACCAGTGGCGGAGCCAGAGAAATTATAAAGGGGGTCCAATTTTTTTTAATAACTATAATAGAGTTTATTGCTAAAAAAGTATACAATAATTTCGTCATTGTATTATTTATGGATGTAAATAAGGCAAGTCCGATATTCGAGTTCTCATATTCTGAAAATTTTGGATAATAAATTTATTATCAATACTTCTGAAGACGTCTTTCTAGATATAACAAACCAAACAATTGGTTTGGTTTTATATCCACACTCGAAGATTCAACAATTCTCTCAATAGTAGAAGATTCAACATTCGGAGAATTTTCTCAATAGTAAAAGATTCAACATTCGGAGATTCGGTAGGAAGAATTGTACTAAGTCCGGTAACTTTTTATTTTAAATAATAAACTTATCCATGAATCTGTCATAAAAATTCAAATACGATGAGATTATAGTTAGCATAAAAAAACATAACCCATAAAATTCAATAATTACTCAATACCTCTAAGGTCAAACCAATAACAAAAACAACAATTAAATCAAAACAAATCACAGCCCTAAATCAATTTAATCATTCAAAATCGAACCAATTTTTCAGGGTTCCATTAAATTAAACAACAATTGAATCGAACTTGATAAGTGAAAAATTAGGGTTCCATTTAATGAGACGATGAGGATAATTGTGTGTGAAAGTAAAAAACTTTTAAACCAATTTGTATTTTTTAATTTTGTTTTATTTTAATTAAATTGAGTATATTTTTTACTTAGAGTAAATAATTGTATTTTATATTTATTAATTTACTTTTTTATTTTATTCTAATTAAAATAAATTTTATTTTTTTAATTTTATTTTTTATTTTTAAAAAATTATTATGAAAGGGGGGTCCCCTGGACCCCCATTCTCTCCGCCACTGGCTTTAACTATAATTTTTCAATTTTTTGCAATTATTTTATATTTAATTTTAAAAATTTTTAAAAATATTTTTAAATTTTCTTGCTTAAAGAAGTACTCTCTCAATTCTTTTACATAGTGCATAGAGAAAGATATAGTAGATTAAAAAAAAAATTGTGTGTTTAATAATATAAATTAGGATTATAATATGTATTGATGTGTAATTAATAAAGTAGTTAGTTGAAAAAATAATGGTATAAGGGTAAATAAATGTGTATTGAAAGTATAAAATTATGAAAAAAAACATTTCTATTTATGGAATATGCACTGTTTTAAGAGATTGACTAAGAGGGTGTTAAGAGAATGTTTGGCAGACCTTATAAGTTCTTTAAAACAGCTTATAAGTTGTTTAAGAGCTTATAAGAGATCATCTCCAACCGATACCAAAACCCTATTTTGAAGTAGGAGAGATGCTCCAACCGATATCAAAACATAAACCTATTATAGGTTTTATAGTGGGACCCACCAAAAAAATACTTAAATTTACGTCTACTGTAAATTCAAACCAAAAATTGTTCATTATTTATAAAATAATCCTTTTTTTTACCAAATTAATAAAAATGACCTATTAATCTTTTTTGTTTTTTATGTAATATTTTTTGTAATGTAATGTTTTTAAATAATCATATCATTAATAATTAAAATAAATTACTTCATAAAAAAATAAATATCACAAAAAGATAATTAAATATTTAATATTTAATTGATATCAAAAATAAAATAACATTAAAATAAAAATAATTGATGCAACCCAAGATCCGGGACGATGAAGAGAGCATCGAAATGGCAGTCGGGAACGTGCCGAGAAGTTCGGGGAGGATTTTGGCGAGCTGTCGGGCGACAGAGTGAAGCTGTCGGACGACAGGCGGCTTGTCGGGCGACACCTCCCAGTTGTCGGACGACAGGTCCTGGAAGATTGGGTACGGAACAGATTCGAATCGCAGGTTGAGCCTGCGAGCGACGGAGGCATGTCGGACGACAACATTTCCTGTCGGACGACAAGTAGCTGTCGGACGACACCATATCCTGTCGGCCGACAGGACCCTAAAGAGGGCGGCGGAATTTAGGTCTCCGCGTGAATTCTTTGTTTATTTCCTTTTTCTTTTATGCTTTTGTTATGCCTATATAAAGGCTTTGCTTTTCATTATTTTAGAACCATTAATATTTTGATGAATAAAAATTATGCTTTGTGAGTTTTATTAAAATCTCTCTTGAGTTCGAATTCTACCCGATTACCAAAAGAGTTCAACCGACGAATCAACGAGACAGTCAAATCTCGTCTGTGTGTCTTCCTCATCCCCGAGTGGCTGTTTCAAGGTCTTCCTCATCCCCGAGTGGCAGTCAAATCATTCTACGGGTTAGAACCAGAGGTTTTGGGACTTTCGCAAGGTATCCTTTATCTTTCTGTTATTCGTTATTCTTCAATTCTTCCATCCCAACGAGGTTCGTATCAATAATATACTTAAAATAAAATGCTACGAATTACAAAAATAAATAAACTATGAATCACAACAACAAAATTGATCAATAAGGAGGTAAATTGAAAATAATATTTATTAAATTTTTTTAATGTCAAAAGTTATAAGATTAAATCATAAATTTATAAATATATTGGTTATTTATAAAAATAGTATAAATAATTGTATAAAAAAAATATTTAAAGAATATTCTTTTAAGTTTGGATATTGGTTTTTCGGTTGAAGTCTAATTACTGTAAACTTAAACTTGTACTTATTTTAAGTTTAAGTTTTGGTTTCTCGGTTGGAGATGGTCTAAGCTCTTAAAATTTGTTTGGTAAAATTTTAGAAAAAGATCTTAAAAAACTTAAAAATAAATTGTTTAACAGCTTATAAGCTCTTAAAATTTGTTTGGTAAAATTTTAGAAAAAAATCTTAAAAAATTTAAATATAAGTTGTTTAACAGCTTATAAGCTGCTTAAAAAAAAGTAAGGAGGGAGGTACTTTTTTTTCAACAGCTTATAAGCTCTCGTAACTTAAACAATAAAAGACCAAACTACCCTTATAATTATTACCTTTTATATATATAAAAAAAATCCAAATTTATTATTTAGTTAATATAAATATTTTTAATTATTTTTTTCAAATACAACAATTTATTTTTGGTAATTTTATTTATATAAGATCTTAAATTGCCAAACAAATTAACATCTTATAAGTTTATATATCTATTTTATCCAAACGATTTAACAACTTATTTATTAAATAAGAATATAACAGCTTATCAGCTCTTAAAACAACTTAGCTCTTAAAACAACTTGCTCTTAAAACAACTTATAAGACGTAACATCTTATAAGCTCTTTTAAATAAACTCACTCAAATGAGCTCTAAAACATAAAATATGCATTATTAATAGCCCAATGCATGCATACTTTATACCACAAATATATATTTGAATTTTTGTTTAAGTGTGTGTCAGATTATCTAAAAAAACTTGATAGTATTTCATTTGTTACTAGATAAAGTCATAAAGTTAGTAATTATTTATAATTTACAAATTAGATAGGATCTTATACTTATTATTTGTAATTATTTGTAGTAATATGTAATAATAATAATTTTTATTCTCTAGCTAGTTTTATTATCTTATGGAATATAAATTAATTTCATTATTATACACCATGCTGGTTGACGTTGCAGCTTCTCACTTGCATGAGTTACACGTGTAAGCTTGAAAATCAAATTCAAGTCTCTTACCCAACTATTTATATTTGTTACATATCCACTGACCAAAAAAGGAGATCGAGAAATAAATAAAATGGCATCGGAATCGGATCTGAGTCCTCGGTACGCTTACACGGTTGTGTACGTGAAAGACGTCGCAAAATCGATTGTTTTCTACGGCAACGCCTTCGGTTATAAAGTGCGCCACCTCGACGACTCTCACAGGTACGATTAATTAATTAATAAGGCCGGAGTCGAATTATTATTATTAATTTATTTATTTATTAGGTGGGGCGAACTGGAGAGCGGGCAGACGACGATCGCATTCACTCCGGCAAAGCAGCACGAGACGGACGATCTGACTGGGCCGGTTCAGATCCCTCCCTCCAACAGGAATCCCGTTGAGGTCTGCTTCGATTATTCCGATGTTGATGCTGCATACAAGGTACGTTAATTAACTTTATAACGGTATATGATATGATTTATATTAATTAATTAATTAATTAATCTCTTCATGATCAATTTAATTACTGTGGTTAAATTCATGATTTTCAGAGGGCGGTGGCGAATGGGGCGGTGGCGGTGGCTGAACCGGCGGAGAAGGAGTGGGGACAGAAAGTCGGTTACGTGCGAGATGTAGATGGGATCATCATCAGGATGGGGAGCCACGTGCGGTCTACCTAGATCACGATATATCGATCGATTGCTGTTTAATTTGTTGCATGCCATGTAAAATTAATAAGCGCTGTTTAATTTGTTGCATGCCATGTAAAATTAATAAGCGCGCAGTTCGGAATGAAACCATAATAATGAAATTGAAATACCAATCGATTGACCATGTTAATGAATTCATTATTATTCCATTATGATGTCTTTTGTTAACTTTAATTCACTAATAATACCAGATGATGTGAAAATTTTAAGTTGTTATAAGTGATTTTTTTTTTCTTTCTTCTAACTAGCTAGAATTAAGAGGTTAAATAAGTCGGCCTCAAAAAATTTGTAAGTTGTTACGTGTTGAACTCCTCCAAAAAAATTCACTAATAAAACCAGATGATGTGAAAATTTTAAGTTGTTATAAGTGAATTTTTGTTTCTTCTAACTAGCTAGAATTAATAGGTTAAATAAGTCTGTTGAACTCCTCCAAAAAAATTCACTAATAAAACCAGATGATGTGAAAATTTTAAGTTGTTATAAGTGAATTTTTGTTTCTTCTAACTAGCTAGAATTAATAGGTTAAATAAGTCGGCTTCAAAAAATTTGTAAGTTAGTTACATGTTGAACTCCTTAAAAAATAACATGTGTACAATGGAGTATCATTTTATAATATTTTATTGTATATATACTGTATTACATAAAAGTTACAAAAATATTAGGGACATAAGTACATAACCAATTGTTGAATTTCAAAGCATAAATAAGTTGAAAGGGAAAAAAACTTACATAACCAATAGCATAACAAGTTAATAAGTTGAAAGGGAAAAAAGAAGTAGGGACATAAGTACATAACCAATTGTTGAATTACAAAGCATAAATAAGTTGAAAGGGAAAAAAACTTACATAACCAATAGCATAAATAAGTTAACAAGTTAATAAGTTGAAAGGGAAAAAAGAAGGTCCCACCGAGACTTGAACTCGGGTTACTGGATTCAGAGTCCAATGTCCTGACCACTAGACCATGGGACCTCGATTGGTTATACATCTCTGATGTCTATATATATAGTTCAAATAACGACATGTAAAAAATAATTAGCAGATCGAAAAAACGGAAAATGTCTCAACTCAGGTTATAAGTTGTTTTTCATCTGCTCACATGACATGACTTTGGTTGCCCGTCCTAATTATTGTTCTAAATAGCTACATAATGGTCGTCCTATTAAGTCCTATATTCCCCATCTTGTTAAGACCTAACTTACACAGGTGAATTTACAATTATACTCTCATGTTAAGTATGGTCCCGAATGCATTTGCCACTTTTTCTGATTGAATGCATTGATGTTAAAATTTGCTCTCTTCATTCCGTAATTTTTTTACCACTTTAATTAAAGTTTATTTTTTTATTAAGCTGATAAAAAGTGTAAAAGTACAATTATATTTTAAAATAAAAAGTAAAATATGTAGATATTCATTAATAAACTTTGTAAATCACAAGTATTTTTGTGTTGTCGTAACTAATCAAGGAAAAAGTTCAACAATTAAATATTGTAAAGTTTAAAGTGAGGATGACTCTTGAACACCATTTGAATCATAGTTAAATTTGGATTATAAAAAAAAGTTCCTGGTTTTAGAATATCTTCAATTGTATAGTACTTTCTATGTGTACAATTTTGTAACAAATCACTTGCCAAATCAAAATTAATTTATACACATTAATTTATACTTACATTCCTTAATAATGAAAAATATATACAATTTTAATTTTCGTAAATCTCTTCTTAAAAACACTTTTTTTTACATGATTATATTAAAAAACAAATAAAAATAATGATAAATTAGGTTCACATTCTTACTTTTATTTTTAATTTAAATATTAAATACTAATTGATACTCATATATCCAATAATAAATGTCAGGTCAACCGCTCTCTTGTTTGACTTATGATAAAAAAAAATATATAAAAATTATTTAAAAAAAATACTAAAATAAAATTTAAAGTCTAAATTTAATTTTAGTATTTTTTTAATAATTTTTATATATTTTTTATCATAAAAGGACAGTTGACCAAAGTGTGACATGTATTCTTGGAGAGAGAGAGTATTAAATTTATCTGTTCTTAGTTGTATTTTATCTTTTAATAATATATTCAAATATTATTTTATGTCTTGAAGGAGTTTTATCTACCCTCTGACTATTTAATAATATAAGCAGAATATTGATTAATTTTGTTTTTAAAAAATGGACTATACAGTACTCGAAGAAGACCAGTAAATTTATACGGACCTACCAATGACGCAATAAATATTATCGATGGTTCTCCGAGGGGGCTTTTTAAGTCTTTCCCCTCTTCTCTCCACTTGCCAAATACGTGTATATTGTACTTATTTTATTACAATACTGTCCAAATGAATTAAAAAAATAATTAAACTTTGCACCCTAGGACTTTTCCTAAATGAAGATTCAACCCCCCAAAAATGTCAAAACCTTAGATCCGCCGCCACCCCCAAAAATGTCTCAATCACTCGAAGAGGAAAACACTACTCCTCCTCCTCCTCCGCAGCAGCAGAGGTACCCTCTGAGTTCCATCGGGTCCACCATCCTCATCCGCCAGATCCCCTCGGAGGGCATCGCCTTCCAGCTCTGGCCGGCCTCCGCCGCCCTCGTCTCCCTCCTCAACCGCCACCGCCTCGGCGAGCCCACTCCCCTCTCCTCCCTCCTCCCCTCCTCCTCCCGCCGCCCCCGCCTCCTCGAGCTCGGCTCCGGCACCGGGATACTCGGGATAGCCGCCGCCGCGCTGCTCGGCGCGTGCGTCACGGTCACCGACCTCCCCAACGTGCTGCCCAACCTGCGGTTCAACGCGGAGGCCAACGCCGGGGTCGTGGCGGCGCAGGGCGGCGAGGTCCACGTGGCGGCCCTGTCGTGGGGGGACCCGCCGGGAGGGATCTGCTGCGGCGGAGAATACGACTTTATAGTGGGGTCCGACGTGGTTTACCACGAGCACCTGTACGAGCCGCTGCTTGTGACGCTGAAGGGGTTGATGGGGAGGGAGAGGGAAGTGGTGTTTCTGATGGCGCATATGAAGAGGTGGAAGAAGGAATCTGGCTTCTTCAAGAAAGCCAACAAGTTTTTCCATGTTGAGCTCGTACACACCGACGCCCCGTGCGAAGGGGCGAGGCTCGGCGTCGCCCTCTATACGTTTGTGAGGAGGAAGAGAGGCTCTCTAAATATTTTGAGTGTTTAAATTCTTCAAGAGAAAAAATAAACTGGTTCACTTCCATGCTCGATCTTATTTACCAAGCACTTTTCTAATTAAGAGCTCCTTCCTATGAGAAATTAATTAATTCGAATTTTATTTTCCTTATTTCATCAAATGATCAGGCTAATTTATTATCCTAATTAAAAATACTCCGTATACTACGTGTGTGTGTTTTCTCACGAATTGTTAATCTTTTCAAATTTAAAAAGACATTTAACTATTCATCATCGTCCGGACAGAAGTACTATCAAAATGTATAGTGTACCTAAATAGAAGTACAACATAACGTCGTGCAGAAATTGTACACATTATTGGAATGCTTTAAAAATAAATAAATAAAGTATAGTAAAAAGATGTGCTTGAAGTAACATTTTACCACCTCGACCCACCTCGACGAGCTAACAAACTAGCTTACTTAACAAACCAAAAACAATCAAAGAGAAATAGTCACCACATTAGTGTTATCGAAGTTAAAAACGTGATTCTTATCACAATTTCAAGATTAACCCGGTGAGGCTTCCGATCGAGCTCGAATCTATTTTTCCCAGACCTTGACAGGCGTTGACTATAAGCTCGTGTTTGTGTCATGTAAGCCTTTTTTTTTTTGGTCATTTCTTCTTCTTATGTAATTGGAAAATTATAAATATAAGCCCGGAATATACATGCTAGGGATATTTATCTCACTTCATCATACCTGCTTAGAGTTCTTGCTATGAAAATGTACGTGTTAGTGTGAGAGTAAATAGAATAATTACCGATGTTCGATGATGTTGTGATTACTGTAATTTATACAAGTGATACAACAGAAAATAGCGAAATCTAAGGAGTCCTACGCTATCTACAAGTACATAAAATAAATTACATATTTATCTGTTATTATGCGTTAACACCCCCGTCAAGCGGTGCGTGGGGTGCAAGCAGACGCAAAGCTTGGAGCGCAGGAGTTCAAATGCCGGTCGTGGTAGACTCTTAGTGAAAATGTCAGCGAGCTGGAGATGAGTGGGAACAAACTTAGTGTAAAGGCGACCAGAGGAAACTAGCTCACGAACAAAGTGACAGTCAATATCGATATGTTTGGCGCGTTTATGAGCAATAGGATTTTGACTAAGAAATATGGCACTTTTATTGTCACAAAGAAGAATAAGGCAAGCAGCAGGTAGTTGGCGAAGTTCACGTAGGAGATTAGCGATCCACACGACCTCTGAAGCAGTGTTAGCCCATGCCCGATACTCAGATTCACTAAGAAATATGGCACTTTTATTGTCACAAAGAAGAATAGGGCAAGCAGCAGGTAGTTGGCGAAGTTCACGTAGGAGATTAGCGATCCACACGACCTCTGAAGCAGTGTTAGCCAATGCCCGATACTCAGATTCACTAAGAAATATGGCACTTTTATTGTCACAAAGAAGAATAGGGCAAGCAGCAGGTAGTTGGCGAAGTTCACGTAGGAGATTAGCGATCCACACGACCTCTGAAGCAGTGTTAGCCAATGCCCGATACTCAGATTCACAACTAGAACGAGCAACCGTGGGTTGTTTCTTTGCACTCCATGAAACAAGATTACCGCCCAAGAAAATCGAGTAGCCATATGTCGAACGTCGAGTTTCAGTGCACCGAGCCCAATCGGCATCAGAGTAACCCACAATAGAGTTTTCAGGACGGCGAGTGAATGATAGACCATAATGAAGAGTGCCCTTAACATACCGAAGGATACGTTTCACAGCCGAAAAATGATCATCTGTAGGAGAATGGAGAAACTGACTGACCGAGTTCACAGCGTAAGAGAGATCGGGCCTAGTGATTGTCAAATATTGGAGCGCTCCGACCAAGGAACGATAAAGCGTGGGATCGCGAAATGAAGAGCCCGTACTGACTAACGATTCACCGGGAACAAGAGGAGTGGCGATTGGCTTGCAGTCCAATAAATCGGCGCGGTCCAGAATATCATTAGCATATTTGGCCTGGCCAACGAAGAGACATGTCGAAGTGTAGGAGATCTCAAGTCCCAAAAAATAATTTAATGGGCCGAGATCCTTAATGGCGAATTCGGAATGAGTTCGGGTAATGAAGCGACGAAGCAAACCGGGATCATTGCCCGTGATAATAATGTCATCGACGTAAAGAAGGAGATAAAGCACCGAGGAACCCCAGAAAAAATAAAAAAGAGAAGAGTCGGACTGCGATTGTCGAAACCCCAAGGACAATAAGTACGAACTGAACCGCTGAAACCAAGCTAAAGGGGTCTGACGAAGACCATAAATGGCCTTCTTGAGACGACAAACATGATCTGGGAAGGAGGGGTCGATAAATCCCGGTGGTTGGGCCATGAAAACTGGTTTGGTGACTATACCATTCAAGAAGGCGTTCTTGACGTCGAGTTGATGGAGAGACCAACCATGATGGACCGAGAGGGCTAAGATGATGCGCACAGTAGCAGCTTTGACAACGGGGCTAAACGTGTGATGAAAATCGGCGCCGGGAACTTGAGTAAATCCATGAGCGACAAGACGGGCCTTATGACGCTCGATGGAGCCATCCGAAAGGAACTTTGTGCGAAAGACCCACTTGGAACCGACAATATTTGTGTTCGGAGGACAAGGGACTAAATCCCAAGTGTGGTTGGTCTTAAGAGCGTCAATTTCCTCTTGCATTGCACTGACCCAATGAGGAGACTTGGAGGCGGACTTAAATCCCTTAGGAACAGGAGTCGCAACGAGAGCAGTAAGCAAGGCAGTCGACGCAAGGTTAACGGGGTACTTCGGCTTGAAGATCCCGGCGCGTGCCCGAGTAACCATTGGATGAGTAGAGACGGTTGGCGGGTCAGCGACAAGGGGAGGAGAGCCAGCTGGAGGCGAAGGAGGGGCTGCTGGAGTTGGGTTGGCAGCAGGTGCAGCAGGTGCGACTACACTGGTGGGAGGACAAGCCTCGGGTGGCGCCTCTGATTCTGGATGAAGGTGACACGAGGAGGGCCGAGGTCCAGGAGGTGCTCTATCACTGTTGATTGGAGAGGACGGTAGAGATGATGAGCTATGGTCCGAGAAGCTCGAAAGAGGTAGATCGTGGGCCGATGTGGCAAGACTACCGGAGAAGGGGAAAACCTGCTCGTCAAATTGGGCATGCCGGGTGACAAAAATTTTGGCGGAAGAAGGATCGTAACACCGAAAACCCTTATAAATGCTGCTATATCCCAAAAAAATACATGGGCGACTTCGAGGTGAGAGCTTGTTTGGAGAATAATCACGGAGATAAGGAAATACACGACATCCAAAGGGCCGAAAAATTGCATAGTGTGGAGTTGAGTGAAATAATAGTTCGTATGGAGATTTGTTGGCCAAGACGGACGAAAGAAGTCGATTAATAATATAGACAGCCGTAGCGAATGCGTCAAACCAATACGACGCTGGGGCAGACGCCTGAAAAAGCATAGAAAGTCCTATTTCCGTGATGTGACGATGTTTGCGTTGCGCCCGTCCATTTTGTTGCGGAGTGTACGGACAAGAGAGGCGATGCAAAATACCGTGATTGAGCATAAAGTCTTGTACTCTTTTGTTCACAAATTCAGTACCTCCATCGGATTGAAATATTTTGAATTTTCTCGAGAACTGGGTACAGACAAAAGTGTGAAATCGTACCAATACATCATAAAAATCTGATTTCGCAAGCATAGGAAAAACCCAAGAGAAGCGAGAAAAATCGTCCACAAACACTGCATAATAACGATACCCTGCATAAGATGTAACGGGGGCGGGCCCCCACAAGTCACAGTGAACCATATCAAGCACATACGAGGCACGTTTATCATTTAAAGGAAACGAAAATTTTTTGCTCTTAGCCAACTGGCAAGGTGAACAAAGAGTAGGGTTCGGTAGTAAGGACGTGACAGATAAATGTCCTTGTTCATTAAGCAACGAAAGAACATCAAATGAAATATGACCAAGGCGCATGTGCCATAAATTAAAACTAGCTTGAACTGCCTTGGAGTGAAGAGCAGCAACAAGAGCCGAACTGCCACGCTCCAAGATATAGAGCCCGTTCTCACACTTGCCTTGAGCTAGTGGTGCTTTTGTCATCCGATTCTGAATGACAAATGACTTGTCAGAAAACACAACATCGACAGCATAATCAGAGGTCAGCTTGCTGATAGATAATAAATTTTTAGTGATGTGAGGTACGACCAAGACATCCAATAATTTTAAATCAGACGCAAGATGACGAGAGCCAATATTAGAAATAGAAAGTGCATTGTCATTGCCAACAATAACCGAACTATTACCAGAGTATGGTGCATGAGAGTCGAGGTGAGTTGTCTTAGAAGTCATATGAGCTGAGGCACCGGAATCAACGTACCAGTCCGAAGAATAGGGGGCTTCAGACAGATTGCAAGCTGCTTTGAATGCGTGTGCGAGGTTAGCCGAGGGAGATGGAGTCGATGAACGGCCTGCTCGATGCTGGAGCTGGATAAATTGGGGACACTTATCGGCATAATGTTCCCCTTTACAAAGCTGGCAGCGAGGAACATACCGACGACGGCATCCTCGACCACCACCAGAGGTGGTACGACCTTGACCCGAAGAGGCGTCTCGGGCAGGGGCTTGTTCTGATGAACGAGGGTTGTGCTGTCGTGAGTCAGGGCTAGTGGTTATAAAGGCAGCCTGTGGTACAGAGGGCCCCTCCATGACAGAAGTCATTTGTTCAAATTGCACAGCCTGGTGAAGGAGGTCTCGAAGTGGAGGTACAGGGGTCATGACCATTCGGGTGTCCGCAAATTGTGTAAATTTTTGGCCGAGCCCGCGGAGGAACCAATGACTCTTATCACTTTCTTCAACAGGTTTTCCAATGGCAGAAAGTTGCGCACATAGAGATTTGAACTTTGTACCATATTCGGCAACAGGAAGCGATTCACGACGCAACGACAAAAGTGCCTCCCGAAGCTGATTGACGCGAGAAGTAGACGCATTGGCAAATATGGATTGAAGTGTGAGCCATGCTGAACGAGACGATGTACAATCGAGGACTTCAGCCATAGCCTCGGGTTCGAGGGTGGCGAAAAGAACACCAAGTAGTTTCTGGTCACGAAGATACCATTCGGCATATGCCGGATTCGGAGATTCAACACCGTTAGTTGTGAGCATTGGAGAGGGGGCGAGAGACGAGCCCGTGATGATGTCGAGCATCTCGAAAGTTGTAGCCATGGAAAGGAATTGACGCTTCCACATCAAAAAAGTAGCCGATGAAAGCTTGATCTGGACAAGATTAATCATGGCAGTGGTTTGAGTTGGGGCAGGTGTGGTAGCGGTAGCAGCCATAGGATCGAAGTGGCTTAGAAAATCCGAGAAGAAGGGGACCTGTTCAAGTCGGAATTCTGGAAAAAAGAGAGAAGCGAAGGGGACCGTTCGCAAAGAAAGATTAGGGTTTAAGATGAGAGGCGTGATACCATGTGAGAGTAAATAGAATAATCACCGATGTTCGATGATGTTGTGATTACTGTAATTTATACAAGTGATACAACAGAAAATAGCGAAATCTAAGGAGTCCTACGTTATCTACAAGTACATAAAATAAATTACATATTTATCTGTTATTATGCGTTAACAGTTAGTTAATGAAATTCATTGATTATATGATTGCATCAAGGTTGGGTTTTTTAATATCACACAATTGAATATGTTGAAATTGAGATCTATTCGAAAAATAGTTCACTATTCAAATATATTGGATTGTATTTATGTTATTGAATGAGTACTACTTGGATCGAGATTACAATCGAACTCTTACCTAATCAATCTAGATATCCTTAACTAGAAAGCTATTCGTCCCGCTATTGATCGAGCCCTTACCTAATCAATTCTAGATATCCTTTCTAGAAAGCTAATCGTCCGACTATTGAACCGCGAAAGCTAGCTAGCTATATTCATGTGGGTCAGTTGAAATTTGTACACGATTTCATGCCTCAATTGACCTATAGTCTGAAAAAAAAAGTTTTCAAGGAAAGAAGCTAGTTTAGAGTATATGTTAGTTTTTTTATGATACTCTAATACCAATTGTTGAGATATTCACGTCAAAGAAACTTAAACAAGACTCTGATTCCACTTGTTATCATATTGAAAACTAAATTGCTCACGACTCTAAAAATATATATGAGATGACGAATAAAAGATAAACGAAAAAGACGAACACATAAATTTACGTGGAAATCCAAAACACGGGAAAAAAGAAAAATTCAGTACATTGTTGAGCTTACAATAATTCACTCTATGATTTTCGAAAAACTACAAATTATAGATGTAGCAAACTTAACAAATTTGAAATAATTAAAATTAGAAATAAATCATTTTTCTAATATTAGTCTAAATCTCTTAAGAATATAATTATATTTTTTAATATAATTATATTTTCAATAAAATTATAATCTTTTTAAATAAAGAAACAAGTAAAATGGACAAAAAACAACCACATCCAAATCAATCGATCCACCGTGAAACTGTAGACATCTCGCGCGCCGTAATCAATTTGATATGTCACATGTGTTCAACTAGGCCACCACTTCCGCATGTGAATTATTTACTTTGGTGATGTCATCGTGACATTACCCACATAATTACGTGCGATAATCGCGAGTCTATATCTTGTGGTCTCTCTGTTTTTGTCTCGTTTTTATTTCGATTCGAGTAATATTTCAACATACTAAAATGAATGTGTTAAGACCAAGGCTCTATTTGAGTTATCTTTGATCAATCGGATTCTTAGTAAAATGTGTCCACCTCTAGCTCTATTTCCCATTTTGGTGCCGGTTTGATGCTTACAATTGTTGAAGGAATTACTTAAACGACATAAGCAATTCGATAAAAATAAATTAGAATACTTACTTGTCTTCGATGCGGAAACGTAAATCGAACGAATCGAATCCTCTTGTTGATTGTTGCTTCTCGCTACGCAGTGTCTACAACATTCTCTCGATTGGAGTGTTGAATTGTTTTTTCACGATCTAAGAACCTTGAACAATATTGTTGTGTATGTTTATTTTATGTTCTTTGTTCTGTTTTTTGCGTCAGAAAGTTTTCATACATTCTGTGTTTTTCATTTCTGTGCGTTAACCGTATGTTAACATTAATTTGCTGCGTTATTATCCACAAATAACTGCACAGACAGATGACAATCGGTAGGGTAGTTATTGGATATATACATTTATAATATATATAATATTACACAAATAATATATATATTATAAAATAAATTAAAATACTTTTATTTTAATTATTTTACGGGTCGGGTCGAGCCCACGGGCGACCCTAATCCTAACATCTCCCACTCGCACAAAGGGCTAGTCTGGACGTCCATATAAACATTCTTAACAACATCATTTCATACATGGAAAATAGATCGTGTGACCTGCGAGCGTGTGAACTATGTCGTCGTCATAAACCGGTTAGTGTATTATGACAGTTCACGAAATATATTGAGGACTTTTACTCGCTGTACCCCAGATATCTTTATAAACCGCACTAATCGACGTATCTCTTATCTCCCTCAGATACTTAGCATACTCGACCTTGTACCAACTCATATTCACAATCATCTCTGTACACGATTGGGCTAGCCTTGAATATCAAGTTAAGTGCATGTTTTAAGATAATCTTCCTTCTCCACTAAAGCCCCTAAACTCCACTTCAGTTGCTTCCCTGATATTATATGTACCGCATTTACCGAATTTCCATGATTATTTGGTAAGATATCAAAGTAGCAGCACCTAGTGAAATCTCAAGACACAGTTGGAAGTCTTAAGGGTAACGAAGTGAGGTTAACGACATCGTTTCAACCTCAAGGTCTCACATAATGAGAAAACAGGGAAGTTTCTCTCATTCACCTTTTAATGATCACAAAAGCACACGTGGTATGAACACACGCTACAATGCTCTTCTTCCACTTTGAAAGCGTATGTCTTTCAACAGAGCATCGTACAGATTATAGTTCAAGTGTCCGTCTCCCACTTGACATGAGTTCTCCCCTCTGTTACGTCCTCAGAGACCCCCACTGTCTCCAGGAGAACTGCAATCTGGCTATATTACAAGTCCATGAATGTGGGGATTCATTTCTGCACATCCTCGATGTCAGAGGTGACTGTTCATGTGAGAGAACCAGTCACAACTTGTAGACATACTTTTCAAGTATAAACATACTTGTACACACAACATTAATACATATTTTAATTTCAACAGAACAACACATTGTTATTTATTGATTACATATAATCAAATTCTATGCAGTCACAAAGACTCGACATGGTCCTTGAACACCTCTTTAGGTATTGGTTTGGTCATAGGATCAGCCACTATCAAATACATAGATATATAATTTTTACTCATTTCTTTTCAACAATGTCCTCGACAAAGTTAAACACATTGTGTTTTTGTTTTTCATGGTATTTGGGATCTTTCGTGTAAGCAATAACGGCTTGACTATCACATTTGATCGTCACATCACACACTGGTGTGCTTACAATCCTTTATCATGAAATGCATTTCTTTACTACTTTTGGGATCCATGTTTCGGCTTAGGTATTCACCTTTTGATAAAAAGAGTATCAATGACTTTACAGGTATCCATCTTGAATCGTTTAAGGAGCTTATGGGTATTAGTCTCTTGCGAGAGTCTAAACAACCTTTGAGAACGAATCCTATAGATTTTGATGCCATACTCAGCTTCACCCACACCCTTCATCTCGGAGATGAGGATAGTAATTTCTTGATCTCATTCAAGTACTCAATTTATTCTTAGCCAAAAAAATATCATCGACATGTAATGATAGTATTACGAAACACTTTTCTGAACGTTTGACATATATAATCACAATGGTCATCATCATTACCTGATGAGATTTCAAGTACCATTGACTGGAAAACAAAACCCACTGGTTGTTCCATATAGATCTTTTTCTTCAATTCTCCATTGAGAAAATTAGTCTTAACGTCAAATTTATATAGTCTCAAATCGAAATTGGCTACAATGGCTAGAAGTAGGCGAATCGAAGAAAACCTCACACTCGGCGAGAAGGTTTCTTCATAGTCTATATCCTCAAATAGGTTATATTCTTTAGCAACTAAATGAGCTTAGTATCGTTCAGTTGCCTTATCAGCCTTTTCGCTTAATTTTGAGAACCCACTTGTTCCCAAATTGTCTTGCACTCACTCAGGAGATCAACTAGTTCCCAGACATAGTTACTCTTCATGGAATTTTTGATCTTCCGTTGCAGTTTTCCATATAACCTTCAGGTTTTATCGAGAAAGCAAAGGATAAAGCCTTTCTGAAAGACTCGCTCTTCTCCTTCAACTGATTCAGTCATAGAAACATACCTATAAATGTCATAATGACGTTTAGGTATACTCTTTCTACAAGAATAACGAATAGGTTCTGATGATTGAACTTTTAGGTATACTCATCTAGAGGTGTAACATATACATCTCTCCCACTCTGATCAACACTACGAGAAATGTTGAGTGGTGTTAGTTCTGAACCTTGTACCTCTAGAGGATCAGAAGCTAATTATGTGTCCCCATTCTCATCATTAACCTCAAAGAACGATTCTTTGTTTCGTAATTCACCTCGACTTGGGAATTCAGTCTCTAGAAAATTTGCATTTCTCGATACTATTTCAGTGATATTATCATCTCCATTGTCACTAATGAACACATAATGAACACATGTGCACAACGTACATGATATGTACTCCTTTGAGTACCTTATGAAAATACAATTATTTTCTCTTAGAGTGATGTTGAGCCATAAAAATCCCCCATCGACACGTGGCATGGGCCCACTTGTCAGGAACACCCGACGCCAGAGAAGGAGACTCAGATTAGGATTCTACCAGGCCCGGGGCCAGACAACATGAACTGAAGGGATTCGGGACCATACCCCGGGTACCAAACGCAGGCTCCCGAGATCTTATCCCGGGCACCGAGCCCCGTGAATGTGCCCCGGATCCCGCCCGAGCATCCCGCACGGGTGCCGACGACCAGGACCCCCACCGACTGCTGGCGTGGACTCACACGCCAATTCGCCATCACAAGAACCAGACAATGCCCACGCATACCGTGCCCGGATCCCGGCCAACTGCAACGGGCGACAATAACCCGACATACGGGACGACGGGTCAAATGGTCCCGGAACGCGGCCCAGCACGAAGCCAAGGCGACCAGCGACCCGCATGCAGTGGGACGATTGCCGAGCCCCCGGATCGCGCCGCGAGCACCCGGCACGGGCGCCAACGACCCGACTTGCGGGAGGACAGATGATAGGGACCCCGGTCGACGGGTCCGCGTTATCAAATCGAATCGTATCGAGACTAAGTCTCGAGGCGCGTCGCGGTCACTTGAGTTGCGTTTGGTTGGGTAGGTTTGCTTGAGTTCGTTGATTTTGGCTAACACCGCACGCCTCCTTTGTTGATAATCGACCGTCTTCGAGTTGTTCTTCAAAATAACAAGTTTTCCGAACTTAAACGGATCGAAACTTGTGTTCTTGTTCGTTCTTGAACGTTCTTCGATGTTCTTGAACGTTCTTCCTCGTTCTTCGATAAACACCAAGTATTTCCGAATAAACGGATTAAACTTGATATAAACAGACAATTGAGTTGCCCAAACTCCAAACGAGTGTGTGGAATCACCCTTTCACAACACGTTCTTCGTACAAAAGATTGCCTCACCAATCAAATGCACGGCTATCTTCGAAAGTATGAACTTCACGAAGATCTTCGATTGAACCCTTTCAATCGGCCTTCTTAAGCGGGGATATTAATCCCAAGCAATAAGAACATCAACTAAGTGGCGTTCTTAGTTGGCTAAGTGTGATTCAAACACTTGAAGAAAAAAGGAGACTAGCACGGAAGCGTAGAAACTAGTTCTTCAATTATGAATGAATGAAAATTACAAAGGGGTGGAGCTCTTTATATAGGAGAGCTCCAACTTGGTGGCCAAGTAAATATCTAATCATGCCTTATTTAGCCTAATCAAATCAAATCCTAATGATATGATTTATTTTATTTTAAATAATAAAATAACTAATTTATTAAAAGCCTAATTAAATGGATAATGTGGGCTTCTAGAAGCTTCGGGAGCCCACCTCCGATTGTCGCCCTTCGCCACCGCGGCCGCCGCCGTCTGCCACCTCAGCCGCCGCCCGTCGCCGGCGATGACTCGCTGTCCCGAGTCATTGTCTCGCTGCCTCGAGTCACTGACTCGCTGCTCGAGTCTCGAGTCATTGACTCGCTGAAATCCCCGAGTAATGTCTCGCTACGAACCTCCTGAAAGTTACTCATTGATTTTCGTAGCGCCTGTGACTCGGTCTTAGTCGCGATCCTATCATTCCCCCCTCCTTTAAAATTATCCTTGACCTCAAGGATATCTTTATCCAACACGGGGGCTTGGCTACGCCTTGATAATGCGTCTGCCACTTTGTTCTCCTTGCCTGGTTGGTAAATGATGTCATACTCGAAACCAAGGAGTTTCACCAAAAACTTCTGCTGCTCGGGCGTCACAATCTTTTGAAGGAGCAAATGGCGTAATGCCTGTTGATCCGTCACTATAGTAAATCGTCGCCCAAGTAAGTAAGGTCTCCAGACTTTTACCGCATGAACTACCGCGAGCATTTCTCGGGCATAAGTGCTCCAGGACTTCTTCATTGGTCCCAATGCCTTAGAGATATAGGCGATTGGCTTGCGTCCCTGGGAAAGCACCGCTCCTATGCCATCGGCACTTGCATCCGTGTATACTTCAAATGGCTCGTCAAAGTTTGGCAATGCCAATACCGGTGTTCGAGTCATGGCCTTTTTTAGTGTCTCGAATGCTTCCCTTGCCTCGGGTGTCCATTCGAACCCATCTTTCTTTAGCATTCCGGTTAACGGCTTGGCTATGAGTCCATAGTGTTGGAAAAATCGTCGATAGTAGCCTGTTAACCCCAAGAATCCTCTAAGTGCCGAGATGTTCGTTGGTAGAGGCCAATCGACCATTGCCTCGATCTTGCGCTCGTCCACTTGCACTCCTTGGCCGGAAATGATGTGGCCAAGGTACTCCAATCTTCCTTGCATGAACTCGCATTTGGAGGGCTTAATGTAGAAATTGTTTGCCTCCAAAATAATCATGACTTGGCCAAGTTGCTCCAAATGTTCTTTCTCCGTTCGCGAATACACAAGTATGTCGTCGAAGAACACGAGCACAAACCTCCGCAAGTAAGGCTTGAATACGGTATTCATAGCCGCTTGGAAAGTGGAGGGTGCATTGCATAACCCGAAGGGCATTACGAGGTACTCGAAGTGACCCGTATGCGTTCGGAATGGCGTTTTATGCACATCTTCCTTCCTCATTTTGATTTGATGGTATCCGGCCCTCAAATCCAGCTTAGTAAAGATAGTTGCCCCGTGCAACTCATCTAACATTTCGTCCACTGTGGGTATGGGAAATCGGTCTTTGACGGTGGCCTCGTTCAAGGCGCGATAGTCGGTACAAAACCGCCAACTTCCGTCTTTCTTTTTCACCAAAAGAACGGGTGAAGAGAAAGGGCTCGTACTCGAGCGAATTAACCCACTACTAAGCATCTCTTCAACTTGCTTCTCAATTTCCCCCTTTTGAAAGTGTGCGTACCGATATGGTGGTACGTTCACCGGCTTACTTTCGTCTCGAAGGGTGATCCGGTGATCAAACTCCCTTTGGGGTGGTAGAGATTTTGGCTCTTGGAGAACGCCCTGATGTTTCTCCAAAATCTCTCTTATGGCCTTGGGTACTTCTTCTAGCCCCGAATCAATAGCCTTTTCTCCCAACGATGGTTGCTCGAACTTAATCGCGTAGCATTGCGAGCCGCTACGATACAACCTCTCGAACATGTTAGCCTCGCAAGGCTTCACTTCTTTGGACGCAATTGCCGTCCAAGTCCGCTTCTTGCCACTAAGGTTGAAGCTCATTGACATGGCCTCGTAGTCCGTGACTACTTTACCAATGCTTCGTAACCAAGCTCCTCCCAGTACCACATCCATTCCGGCGAGCTTAAGGACATGTAAATCCACTTCTATGCGAACGCCTTGAATGTTCAATTTCACGCCTGGTACTAGTGTATCGCACCTTAGTTTCTCGCCATTCGCGACTCGTACATCAAAGGGCTCTACGGGTTCGCTCCTTACCCCGATCTTGTTGATGGTTCGTTCGTTGATGAAGTTGTGGGTTGAACCACTATCAACGAGTAATGATACTTCGTGTTTCCCAAACCATCCGTTCAACCGCATGGTTGAAGGTCTCGGGACTCCAGTCATTGCATTGAGACTAAGCTCTGCTTCGTCTTCGTCTAATGACTCGTCCTCCTCTTCAGACTCGCTATCGGTTTCGATCATCAACATGATCTTACCGCTTTTGCATTGATGGCCTCTTGCCCACGGATCGCCACACTTGAAGCATAAACCCTTCTTGATTAGGTCGTTGAGTTCATTCTGGCTAATCTTCTTAACCTCGGGTCTCGGTGCCCTTGGTTCGTTTCGTGCCATTGGTTTGGGGGCTTCGATTGCCCTCGTATCAGGTCGATACTTTTCCAGCCTCTTCTCGGGTATATGGCTTTCATCATAAATTTCGGCCATGCGCATTGCCTCTTGCAACCTCGTTGGTTGCCTTAACTTCAATTCTCGTGCTACGCTTGATTTCAAACCATCGACAAAAGTGCCGATGAGTGCCTCTTCGGACCAACCTCGAACCAAAGTTTGAAGTTGTCGAAATTCTTCCACATAAGTGCGCACACGACCTTCTTGTTTCAGTTTTGCCAATTGGCCATGTGGATTGACCATTGGCGATGGTCCGAACTGAGATAGCAACTCACGTTCGAACTCCCTCCAGTTCATTGTCCTTCCCGAGTCTCCGTATTGACTCCTTATCCATCTCCACCACTTGCTCGCTTTACCTTCTAGGAAGAAACAGGCCATCGCGACCTTTTCCCCGTCAGGTACTTCGTAAAGATTGAAGTAGTGATCAGCTTTGTCCAACCATTCCATGGGCTCGACTCCATGAAACTTTGGGAAGTCAACTTTAGGACGTCTAAAGTTGTGGGCGCCTCTATCATCCCGGTAATTCTCCGGCTCCCTACGAGGATAGCCCCGATTTCGATAGTTACCTCGTGGTTCACTTCGTAAGCTTGGCGCGTTCTCGGGTGATTCGTCCCGATAGTGCCGGTGTTCTTGCCGGCGTGGCCTTCGGATCCGGCGATCCTCGCCATATTCATTCTCGGAGTCGTATTGCTCCGAATGTGGGTCGGGAACCCAACGTTCCCTGCTCCTTCGATCATGGTCTCTTTGGACATTCGGCCCTTCGTGTGTTGCCTTTGGCTCTTGATTGATTTTAGTAATCAATTCTTGAAAGTTAGCATTCATGAGGTCCATGGCGTCCATCTGTTTCTCGGCCGCTGTGGTAAGGGCTCCAACTTTTTCGTTTAACACGACAAAGTCTTCCTTCACCGCCCCGACATTAGCTTCGAGGGTCTCGAGCCTTTCGCGATGAGTTCTCGCGTGAGCCATTGATCTTTTTGAACAACTCGTCAATTACCTCTCAATGAGAGCACCAGTTTTGATAGGGACCCCGGTCGACGGGTCCGCGTTATCAAATCGAATCGTATCGAGACTAAGTCTCGAGGCGCGTCGCGGTCACTTGAGTTGCGTTTGGTTGGGTAGGTTTGCTTGAGTTCGTTGATTTTGGCTAACACCGCACGCCTCCTTTGTTGATAATCGACCGTCTTCGAGTTGTTCTTCAAAATAACAAGTTTTCCGAACTTAAACGGATCGAAACTTGTGTTCTTGTTCGTTCTTGAACGTTCTTCGATGTTCTTGAACGTTCTTCCTCGTTCTTCGATAAACACCAAGTATTTCCGAATAAACGGATTAAACTTGATATAAATAGACAATTGAGTTGCCCAAACTCCAAACGAGTGTGTGGAATCACCCTTTCACAACACGTTCTTCGTACAAAAGATTGCCTCACCAATCAAATGCACGGCTATCTTCGAAAGTATGAACTTCACGAAGATCTTCGATTGAACCCTTTCAATCGGCCTTCTTAAGCGGGGATATTAATCCCAAGCAATAAGAACATCAACTAAGTGGCGTTCTTAGTTGGCTAAGTGTGATTCAAACACTTGAAGAAAAAAGGAGACTAGCACGGAAGCGTAGAAACTAGTTCTTCAATTATGAATGAATGAAAATTACAAAGGGGTGGAGCTCTTTATATAGGAGAGCTCCAACTTGGTGGCCAAGTAAATATCTAATCATGCCTTATTTAGCCTAATCAAATCAAATCCTAATGATATGATTTATTTTATTTTAAATAATAAAATAACTAATTTATTAAAAGCATAATTAAATGGATAATGTGGGCTTCTAGAAGCTTCGGGAGCCCACCTCCGATTGTCGCCCTTCGCCACCGCGGCCGCCGCCGTCCGCCACCTCAGCCGCCGCCCGTCGCCGGCGATGACTCGCTGTCCCGAGTCATTGTCTCGCTGCCTCGAGTCACTGACTCGCTGCTCGAGTCTCGAGTCATTGACTCGCTGAAATCCCCGAGTAATGTCTCGCTACGAACCTCTTGAAAGTTACTCATTGATTTTCGTAGCGCCTGTGACTCGGTCTTAGTCGCGATCCTATCAACAGACCACCCGGGATCACGCCCCAGCACGGGACACGAACACTAATAACCCGACATACGGGACGACGGGTCAAATAGTCCCGGAACGCGGCCCAGCACGAAGCCAAGGCAACCAGCGACCCGCATGCAGTGGGACGATTGCCGAGCCCCCGGATCGCGCCGCGAGCACTCGGCACGGGCGCCAACGACCCGACTTGCGGGAGGACAGACCACCCGAGATCACGCCCCAGCACGGGACACGAACACTAATAACCCGACATACGGGACGACGGGTCAAATAGTCCCGGAACGCGGCCCAGCACGAATCCAAGGCGACCAGCGACCCGCATGCAGTGGGACGATTGCCGAGCCCCCGGATCGCGCCGCGAGCACCCGGCACGAGCGCCAACGACCCGACTTGCGGGAGGACAGACCACCCGGGATCACGCCCCAGCACGGGACACGGACATTAACTACACGGGCGCCAAAGACCCGGCTTGCGGGGGGATAGACCACCCGGGATCACGCCCCGGCACGGGACACGGACATTAACAACCCGGCGCACGCAATGACGTGGACGATGGGCGAACCAACCCCGAGCCCCAAAATCACGGGAGACCACCACATGAATAAACACGCGAACGAAGGAGCGCCCGAAGACGGAGAAAGGCCATACTTACTCCCGGGCATCGTGTCCCAGGATCGTACCCCGGGCCGCTGACGCCACACAGATGCGACCTGCACCAGGCAGAAGTGCACGAGCCAAAGACGTCTCTATCTTTGCATGTAGATACACGTGTCAATAATGGACAGATGGATTCTGCGTAATCCATCTATAAATAGACTAGATCCGGACGAGAGAAAGGGAGGGGAGGTCGTAAGACTGACGGACGCTCGGGGAGGAAGATCCCGGACGAGTGATCTGATACCCACCCACATATATAATATTACCTGCAAATACCAGAGAATAAATAGAGATATCATCTCGGGCATTCAAGCCTAGTCTCGGTGTGATTTCATTTCAGCTCTCTTTCCACATACAAATATACGTGTTTTTGCACCGTCTCCAAACCCTACCAAGCGTATTTAATATATAATAATCCCCGATAAAAAACGGTCAAAACATTTGGCGCGCCAGGTAGGGAGCTGAGAAATCTAACCATCCGAAGATCCGGCAACGAGATGCCAAGCAATGACGAAGCTTGGCCATGGCGTCAGAACCCGCACCGTTCCCCGAGGAACGAGGGCGCCGGTGGAAGAAGTCATGGGTGTAGAAGACGATGGCCTCATCCCAGTGTCAGATCCAGAGCCCGAGGAGCATGGTCAACCGGAGATGGAGGAAGATGCTCAAGAAGAAAACAGAGCGAAGGACGAGGCCTCGGTCACGCGAGCTTTACGCCGGCGGAGGTCAGACCGTCGACACCGTCGACCGCATCCCGCACGAAGAAGGACGGGACATGGCGACAGACCCAGCGGGGTCCCGGACAACCCAGATCCAAAGAGACGGACTACGCGACTGACCCGCCGAGCATGACCGGACCAACGACAGCGTCTAACACGAGTGAGGCGAGATCTACGCGACCGATAGCGCAACAACGAACACCGGATGCAGACCCACCGGTCCCGGGGCCCGAGCCCCGCCTCTCGGACCAACCGGTGCCGGGGCCCGAGCCCCGTCTCCCAGACCTGCCAATCCCGGGTCCCGAACCCGATCTTGCAAACTTATTTCATGGAGTCATGAAGGTTAGGAGCAGTGATGACGAATGACCCTGACCTTTGCATACCAATGTCCCGGGCGACGACACAGACCAGTGGTCCCGAACCCCCTCTCTCGTGGGCCGGCGTGCAGTTCGCACGGTCCAGGAGGATCAGATAAGAAAAATCAATTGATGTTTCGCTATGTTTGTATGTACGTGTTATAAGTATTATTACAGATTCTCGGCACGCAACTCGTGCAAAGTTGTTGCATGAATCGGCACAACCGACGGGCACTCGTATCGTGAAGAGGTAACCAGACCCGATCTCGCCGAGTCACGGGTCGCGAGACCCAATCCAAAGCGCATTACGATCACGGCTAATGGAGTTCTATGGAAGGCGCCATCCCGACAGCCTTGGATCCAGGGCCGTGGAACGAGACCAACCCGAGAATTTCATGAGATCCGGGGCCCTGCCCCGGACATGGTCGAGACAAAACAGCTCTGACAACGAGCTACAAGGTACTCTGTTTCGATTTCTCAAAACTTATCGCAAGAACTTGTCACTGCCTTTGTTGAAATGAATGTCCAGAAACGACGGGCCAATGACCCAATGGCAAAACCTTCCGGGGCCTCCTTGAGGAGCGAAGGTGTAGTTTTGACTCCCTGCGAGACCCGATTTTCATCACAGCACCGGGACCTCCTTGAGGAGCGGAGGTTGAGTTCTGACTCCCTACTAGGCCCGGCATGATTCACCGCACCCGAACCTCCTTGAGTAGCGGAGGTTGAGTCCCGACTCCCTCAATTACGGTGAATAAAGCGAGTGATGGAAAAACGGTTTTGATGCGAAGGTTGTGTGACAAACGGAGCATATGAGGTGAAGCAACCAGGCGGGACCTAGACCGATACCATGAAGGCCGAGCCACCAGAAGAGACTCTACCAGTGGTCAAGCCAGAAGAGCGAAGAGGAGCCCCGACAGAACCGTCCAAATAAAGGTAATAAATTATTTGCTACAGAGTAGCGAATAGAAAAACACCCCACGAGGGCCCCGGGAATTCAAAGCAATTCCCACCGGGTTACACATCGTCGCGAAAGTCGATGTGACCTAAACCAAAAAGACCCCAAGTCCCGAAGATTGAAATAAACGCAATCCCGGGACACAGGGCAAAAGCTCAAGAGCCATCGTAAAACCCCAAATGTCAACTAGTCCTAAAAACCCGTAAGAGGTACGGGAAGTGAGGGTAGCAAAAATAAATCCCCAAAACCATAATTCATAAACCCACACGGCCTCAATAGGTCTAGGGTCACGAAGGTAAGGGAACCAAAGTTAAATAAAAAACCCAGTGTTCAAACGGAGTCCCGGAATAGAACCCCGGTCCCGGAAAGACACCAAAAACATACACACAGCGCCCCGGGGTAACGTCATCCTATACGAACCCCTAGGTCGATATCAACTAGCAAAAGTCAAACCAGGTCCCGGAGGTAAACCCCGGTCCCGGATCAAACACTTAGAACATTAAAATCGGCATCCCGGAGAACGTCGTAACGACCGAACCCCGGGGCCGTAAGCATTAAATTCGGCATCCCGGAGAACGTCGTAACGACCGAACTCCCGGGCCGTAAACATTAAATTCGGCATCCCGGTGAACGTCGTAACGACCGAACCCCGGGGCCGTAAGCATTAAATTCGGCATCCCGGAGAACGTCGTAACGACCGAACTCCGGGGCCGTAAACATTAAATTCGGCATCCCGGTGAACCTCGTAATGACTGAATCCCGGGGCCGTGAACGTTAAAATCGGCATCCCGGAGAATGTCGTAATGACCGAACCCCGGGGCCGTAAGCATTAAATTCGGCATCCCGGAGAACGTCGTAACGACCGAACTCCGGGGCCGTAAACAATAAATTCGGCATCCCGGAGAACGTCGTAACGACCGAACTCCGGGGCCGTAAACATTAAATTCGGCATCCCGGTGAACGTCGTAACGACCGAACCCCGGGGCCGTAAGCATTAAATTTGGCATCCCGGAGAACGTCGTAACGACCGAACTCCGGGGCCGTAAACATTAAATTCGGCATCCCGGTGAACGTCGTAACGACCGAACCCCGGGGCCGTAAGCATTAAATTCGGCATCCAGGAGAACGTCGTGACGACCGAACTCCGGGGCCGTAAACATTAAATTCGGCATCCCGGTGAACGTCGTAATGACTGAATCCCGGGGCCGTGAACAATACAATCGGCATCCCGGAGAACGTCAAAACGACCGAACCCCGGGGCCGCTAACAATAAAACCCCAAAACCACGAATCCCTAAACCGTACGACCTCAACGAGTCTCGGTACGAGGAGGTGCGGGTGCACAAAACAAATAAGTAAAACTAATCGATGTTTTTCTATAATAATGCTCTCCATTGAGAATATAATCGCAGGTCTCTGTGAACTAACTCCCCCTCGCGGCGCCGAGCGAAGAAAGCAAACCCAAGAAAAATACAACGCGAGTGGTCGCCCAAACGCAGGCCATTTGGGATGGAAACAAATTAGTCAAACGCTAGGACGCAGAGCCCAGAGTAAGGGAAGATGGTTGATGATAAAGGGAAGAGGGCTACGCCCACGGGGCCGAGTAACCGGGCGAAGGGGCCGGACCCCGGCGGCAGAGGAAGTTCATGAAGCAATGTCCCGAGTGGAGTCCGCACACACCAATGATCAGCCCCCGCCATCTCAGCAAAGGGCCACATACCAATTCATCCACCCGGGGATCGGAGCTAGACCCCACATACGACGTACCAACCTCGGTTATCTCGACCGGACGCCGATGATCCACATGCAAAGAGACGAGTTCTGGACACCAGGACCGCATCCACGCACGGACACCGGTGGTCAGCCCCCGCCATCTCGGCAAAGGGCCACATACCAATTCATCCACCCGGGGATCGGAGCTAGACCCCACATACGACGTACCAACCTCGGTTATCTCGACCGGACGCCGATGATCCACATGCAAAGGGACGAGTTCTGGACACCAGGACCGCATCCACGCACGGACACCGGTGGTCAGCCCCCGCCATCTCGGCAAAGGGCCACATACCAATTCATCCACCCGGGGATCGGAGCTAGACCCCACATACGACGTACCAACCTCGGTTATCTCGACCGGACGCCGATGATCCACATGCAAAGGGACGAGTTCTGGACACCAGGACCGCATCCACGCACGGACGCCGATGATCCACATGCAAAGGGACGAGTTCTGGACACCAGGACCGCATCCACGCACGGACGCCGATGATCAGCCCCCGCCAACTCGGACACGGGCCCACGTGCCATATCACCACTACAAAAGACACGGACAGAATACGCAGACCTCGACCATCACGACTCAACGTCGATCACCCGTCAGGCGAAGGTCTCGCCCCGGGCCCCGGTCTACGCTATGGTTCACCACTAATCCCTAAACCCATACGGCCCCAATGGGTCCCGGGTCGCGGAGGTGCAGGTAAGACAAAACCCCAAAACCACTAATCCCTAAACCCATACGGCCCCAACGGGTCCTGGGTCACGGAGGTGCGGGTAAAACAAAACCCCAAAACCACAAATCCCTAAACCCATACGACCTCTCCGGGTTCCGGGACGAGGATGGTACGATTTCACGGAACCAATAAATCCCAAAGTCCAAACGGGGCCGAGTCACCGGGCGACGGGGCCAGACCACGGCGACAGAGCCTGCCTCAAAGCAACGGCCGCCTATCACCCGTTACAGACTAAGGCCCTTCCAAAGCCTCAATCAAGATAAGGAGACGGATTCATAAGCAACGGACCAGACCAAACTCAACATACAGAGAAATCAGCGGATTCCCTCCACGGACTTCTCTGGGGGCCAGTGTTGAGCCATAAAAATCCCCCATCGACACGTGGCATGGGCCCACTTGTCAGGAACACCCGACGCCAGAGAAGGAGACTCAGATTAGGCTTCTACCAGGCCCGGGGCCAGACAACATGAACTGAAGGGATTCGGGACCATACCCCGGGTACCAAACGCAGGCTCCCGAGATCTTATCCCGGGCACCGAGCCCCGTGAATGTGCCCCGGATCCCGCCCGAGCATCCCGCACGGGTGCCGACGACCAGGACCCCCACCGACTGCTGGCGTGGACTCACACGCCAACTCGCCATCACAAGAACCAGACAATGCCCACGCATACCGTGCCCGGATCCCGGCCAACTGCAACGGGCGACAATAACCCGACATACGGGACGACGGGTCAAATGGTCCCGGAACGCGGCCCAGCACGAAGCCAAGGCGACCAGCGACCCGCATGCAGTGGGACGATTGCCGAGCCCCCGGATCGCGCCGCGAGCACCCGGCACGGGCGCCAACGACCCGACTTGCGGGAGGACAGACCACCCGGGATCACGCCCCAGCACGGGACACGAACACTAATAACCCGACATACGGGACGACGGGTCAAATAGTCCCGGAACGCGGCCCAGCACGAAGCCAAGGCAACCAGCGACCCGCATGCAGTGGGACGATTGCCGAGCCCCCGGATCGCGCCGCGAGCACCCGGCACGGGCGCCAACGACCCGACTTGCGGGAGGACAGACCACCCGAGATCACGCCCCAGCACGGGACACGAACACTAATAACCCGACATACGGGACGACGGGTCAAATAGTCCCGGAACGCGGCCCAGCACGAAGCCAAGGCGACCAGCGACCCGCATGCAGTGGGACGATTGCCGAGCCCCCGGATCGCGCCGCGAGCACCCGGCACGGGCGCCAACGACCCGACTTGCGGGAGGACAGACCACCCGGGATCACGCCCCAGCACGGGACACGGACATTAACTACACGGGCGCCAAAGACTCGGCTTGCGGGGGGATAGACCACCCGGGATCACGCCCCGGCACGGGACACGGACATTAACAACCCGGCGCACGCAATGACGTGGACGATGGGCGAACCAACCCCGAGCCCCAAAATCACGGGAGACCACCACATGAATAAACACGCGAACGAAGGAGCGCCCGAAGACGGAGAAAGGCCATACTTACTCCCGGGCATCGTGTCCCAGGATCGTACCCCGGGCCGCTGACGCCACACAGATGCGACCTGCACCAGGCAGAAGTGCACGAGCCAAAGACGTCTCTATCTTTGCATGTAGATACACGTGTCAATAATGGACAGATGGATTCTGCGTAATCCATCTATAAATAGACTAGATCCGGACGAGAGAAAGGGAGGGGAGGTCGTAAGACTGACGGACGCTCGGGGAGGAAGATCCCGGACGAGTGATCTGATACCCACCCACATATATAATATTACCTGGAAATACCAGAGAATAAACAGAGATATCATCTCGGGTAGGGGTGGGAATTTCGGTTTTGGTTATCGGTTAAAACCGAAACCGAACCGAAAATTTCGGTTTTTGGTTAACCAAATATAAGAAATTCGGTTTTCGGTTCGGTTATCGGTAAGAATTTTTTTATATATTCGGTTATCGGTTAACCCGATAACCGATCGTTAAAAACCGAATAACCGAAATATATTATATATATTACATATTATATATATCCTTAAGGACGATTGTATGACAACGCTTTCTTACTTATTTCGGATTTTTTGTATTTTGTTGGATTTATACATGTTAGGTTGAATAAGTTGTATTTTAGTTTAAATTTGTTTATATTTTAATTTTTTTTTTCTTTTTTTTTCACGATATTCTTTTTAAAATCAACTTACTTTTTTTTCTAATCGTTTTTTTGGTTAACCGATAACCGAACCGAAAAAATCGGTTCGGTTATTGGTTATCCAATAAATTATTCGGTTCGGTTTTGGTTAGTCATTTTCGTCATTTTTCGGTTCGGTTAACCGGTCATTCGGTTCGGTTCGGTTTTGGTTAACCGAACTTCCAGCCCTAATCTCGGGCATTCAAGCCTAGTCTCGGTGTGATTTCATTTCAGCTCTCTTTCCGCATACAAATATACGTGTTTTTGCACCGTCTCCAAACCCTACCAAGCGTATTTAATATATAATAATCCCCGATAAAAAACGGTCAAAACAAGTGATTCAACCCAAGATCCGGGACGACGAAGAGAGCATCGGAATTGCTGTCGGAACGTGCCGAGAAATTCGGGGAGGATTTTGGCGGCTTGTCGGGCGACACCTCCCAGCTGTCGGACGAAAGGTCCTGGAAGATTGGGTACGGAACAGATTCGAATCGCAGGTTGAGCCTGCGAACGACGGAGGTTTGTCGGACGACAAGATTTCCTGTCGGACGACAAGAGTATATCGGACGACTACACCATATCCTGTCGGCCGACAGGACCCGAAAGTGGGCGGACTTTAGGGTTCCGCGTGAAATCCTTGTTTTATTTCCTTTTCTTTAGTAGTCTAATGTTGCCTATATATAAAGGCTTGTTAGACTTTTATTAGAAAAAACCAAGACTTTGATGATGAATAAATATTATTTTGTGAGTTTTTACTAAATCTCTCTTGGGTTCGAATTCTACCCGATTATCCAAAGAATTCAACCGACGAATCAACGAAGCGATCCACCCTTCGTTCGTGTGTCTTCCTCATCCCCGAGTTGCTGCGTCGATCACGTGTTGGGGTCTAGGGTTCCGTCCTTAGATTATTTCACGAATCAGACTCAGAGGTTTTGGGACTTCCGCCGGTATCTTTCTATCTTTCTGTTATTCGTTCTTCTTCTATCTTTCTATCCCCAATGAGGTTCGTATCATTTGGTATCAGAGCTAGGGTACATATCATAGAGTTAGCTTTCCGTACATATTATGTACGTTGTGCACATGTGCAGCCGAACCCCAAGGCTTGAGATTATTTAGGTCAGGTCTCCTACCTGTCCATAGTTCATACGGAGTTGAAGTCACTGACTTGGATGATACTCAATTTAGAATATACACTGTAGTTAACAAAAAATATCTCCCCTAAAGGAAATTGATTGGTTAACTTGCGCCATCATGGATCTCACTATGTTTAATAAAGTTCTATTCCTTCTCTCAGCAACACCGTTTTGCTGTGGAGTATTAGGAGTAGTCAACTATCGAGTAATCCATTTTTCAATACACAGTTCCTAAAACTGTTCTGACAAATATTCACGCCCGCAATCGGTTCTAAAAATTTTGATTGTTCATTCTTTTGATTCTCGACTTCACTCATGAAGTATTTGAAACAACCTTGTGCTTCAGACTTGTGAGATATCAAATACACTTAATCAAAATGCGTGAAGTCCTCAATGAATGTCATAAAATATGAAGCTCAATGACGAGCTGTCACACTCAATGAATCACAAATGTCAGTATGTATTGATTGCAATGAATATTTAACTGTTGTTGCCTTACTAAAAAGGCTTGCAAGTCATTTTACATGCAAGACATATTTAACATGTGGACAAATCGAATTTAGAAAGTGAACCCAAAAGTTCTTCTTTCACTTGACGATTTATCTTATCTTTCCCAATTTGTCTCTGATGAGCCATATTTTTTGGCTCATTTTTAGTTCTTTTGAGTCAAGTAATCGAGTCTTTATTTTCTTCTTATTATTTTATTATGTCTGGGTGGACACATTTGGAGTAAGAGTGACGCAGGGCATATAATCCTGAAAATCTAGGAGTCTTCAAAAGAATCCTTATCCAATCAAGATCAACGATTTTACTTGCTCCCCAAGACTCCTATCATCTATAAATATATGAGGACGTGAAGAACACAAAGGGAGACGAAAAAAGAGAGGAACGAACGCAACAACACACAACCCGAGCTCCACAAAACAACACAAAATATATGAGAGATTATATGTATTTGTTTTGAGAGTCGAGTGAGGAGGAACACCGCCCTTTTGGGCAGCCCGTTTGGGCGAAATTGTAAATTATGTTTTTCTTTAATTTAATCCCCTTTTGTTTCAGTTATTTAATTTCGTTTTTGCTTTCGTTATTTATTTTAATTATGTATTGCTGAATTAACATCGTTTGGTCAAGTTCTGATCCTGATCAGGCTGCTGTGTAAAATACTGTGAGGCTTCTTGATGACAGCAACTAGTTTAGCTTTGTTCCCGATTCAACAGGGTAGTATATCGAGGATGTTAGGGACTTGGGCAATCCTACAATGACCAGTGGGAACCCCGACTTGCCTAACACACAAGTACGTGGATCAACGCGACCGGGAGACTGGGCGTCCGCGAAGTACAACATGTTGCTGGAGATGTGGTCGTATGACTCGGGTCTGTCCGGGCATGCTATTGGCCATTCTGGGTTTGCTTGGAGGATGAAAGCGGCTTGATCAACTTAGACTCATGCGGTCTCATAGTGTCGAATGTCAGGAGACCTATTGAGAGAGATCTAAGAGGACTTTAAACATAAGAGCGAATGAGGGTCAGGGGTATTGGCATGCGTGACATCATAGGGACGTTAATATTTTGGGCCTATAACCGGAAGATGAAGATGTTAGCAAAATGATATATGTGCCAGTGAACAGTAAACACTTGACCAGTGTGATAGGGGTAACGACTTGCCCAAATGTTTTTAATTCGTTTTTATTTTGTTTTTGTTTTATTTCAGTCAAGGTAGCAAGGAGATCACGGAACCGCTGTGCCCACAGTGAACACAAAAAAATCCTTTTTAAATCGTGACAACCCTTTGGGCAAAGCCGGGGGAAATTAACAATAAACTCCTCGTGGGATCGACTCTATACTTGCCACTAATACTTCTGTTGGTGAAAGGTCTAGGAAACTTACAAATTTATTTTGACCGGCGTTTGTTCCACGACAAACACTCGTCGTCGTCAAAATTGGCGTCGCTGCCGGGGAGTTTAAATTCCAGTTACTTTCTCCGTGCTATTTGACTTGTGATTTTTGTTTTGCTTTAGCTTGACCATAGGGCAATTGAAGGCAGAACAGGGAGAGCAAGGCAAACTGAACGTGCAACCCAACGCCATGCCCATGACGATAACTTAGGCGCTAGCCAGGAGGCAACCTGGTAGTATCTTTTTCCTTTTTTATTTTATTCAATAAATAAGCCTTGAGCAGTGTTCTCCTCGAAAGGTAGTGTGTTTTGTGTTGCAGATAATGGGCAAGGAGCCAAAGCTGGAGGAGGAAGATGCGCGTTGAGCAAGAACAGAGACCTTGTGGGCAAGTGTCATGACCAGAAAAGACAGAATCGAATGGGCAAGCCATATGAGGTCAAACAATTAAAGATTTTGGGAAGGGCCTTGACTGAGACCAGAGGTATTGCCTGCACACAATGCCCACACTGGGCAAAGGTACCTTGCTGATCTCTCCTCTTGAATGCGTTCCTCTCATTGACATATTTTTATTTGAGTCTGAAGACCTTGGTCGATGGGGTCGACCTCCTTATTTGCACACTTTTCCCAAGGCAAAGTGTGTATGTGGGAAGGTGCGCCAACATCGTTTGGAGTCGGAGTATTGAGTCTGGGGAGATGTTTGCCCATCTTATTACTATTTGTACACTTTTCCAGAGGCAAAGTGTGTGAGTGGGGGAATGGCAAGAGCAACCCCATAGTCTGATCGAGTCGCATGCTTGATAAATACTTGATCAATTTGAATAGTTTTCAAAATTAATAGTCTATGCATAAAAAATATTAGGGACGATGGAATTGCAACTAGGTAAGCTGTGAGGATTTGAGCCTACATTTGTGTGATATTTCTTTCTTGAGCGTAGCTGTTTAAAAAGTTTGTAATGTTGAAGCTTGCCCAAGTTATGACCATTGTGATAATTGAAATTGAGTTGATGTAATAAATGATTTAGGCATTTTGTTCTGTACTATGAATAAAAAGAAGACCCTTGTTAGCCCCTTGAGCCGAGCCTATACTTCTTGATCACCTGGGGGAAAACTCCCACTGCCCTGGCCAACCTGCAGATATGCTCAATTACATAAAAGAAGCAGGTTAGGGCAATGTCTTCTAAAAAAAAAGCAAAAAAAAAGCCAAAAAAAAAAAAATAGATCCATGAATAAAAGGGTGTGCTAAGGCCCATGAGATAATGAGAAGAGATTAGGAGGAAAAATTTGCTAAGTAAAACGCAACCCTACCTGAGATCAATTCTGGGCATTGCCCAAGATAGCCTATACAGTCAACCCCAGAAAGCCCTAAAGATATTGCCCAACTCAACTGAAAATTTCACAGAATAGAACTTGGTCAAGCCCAAAGCAAAGCTTCTTTATAAAACAGCATTGAGCGAAACACTGCCCATACACTATAGAGAGAAACACTTGGAGAGAATACCCAAAATCCTGTTGCAAACCCTTGACCGTTTTTTATGCATTACATTGACTATGATTTTGACTGTCTGTTCACTTGATCAACTTATGTATTTTGATAAGCATGCTTGAGTCTTCTGTTATTTTTTCTATCTCTACCTCCCTTTGATTTCAAACTGAGCAGGCAAGTCATACCACACGCTTGAGGACAAGCGTAGTAAAGTGTGTGCGTGTGATGAGCCATATTTTTTTGGCTCATTTTTAGTTCTTTTGAGTCAAGTAATCGAGTCTTTATTTTCTTTTTATTATTTTATTATGTCTGGGAGGACACATTTGGAGTAAGAGTGATGCAGGGCATAGCAGGTGACACCTTGGGCATAATAGGAGTGAATTACGTGAAAGATGAAGAAGTTTTGCCATTTAAGCAAAAGGCAGCAGAAGCTGGCGGTTTGGGCATAACACTTACTTTGGCCTGATCACCCACTGTGGCAAAACACTCACTCTCGACTGATCACCGACAGTTGACCAAGCAGCCATTATGGGCGAAGGCACTTTGCGAAGATTCCCAACTTATTCCAAAGTATCACACGTTATCCATGTCTTAACCAAGGCAAAGAAAATACCGAGGCGTAAAAGTGGCAAGGAAATCACCTTAGTGGTCAAGGGTGCAGGTTGAGCAAGCTGGTCTGACTGGAACATCCAGGTCCCGTTGAGCAAGTTGGGACATATTCAGAAAGTGGAGCAAGACTGACGCACGACCAAGTACCGCGCATGATCTGCCACCTCGTAAATGAAGAAGGCTATCGAAGATAAAGCAATTGGGCAAGAGCGACAATTGATCAGAGACGGACGTTGAGCAAGCAGTGTACGAAGAGTCCTGGGAATCATGGAGTCCTCAAAGGCGACCAGATTCAGAAAAGTAACAAAGAAGGACTCTCATTCAACCTTAGAGTCATTGTCCAACACGTCTCTATCAAATCAGAGTCCTATATACACACGCGTCTGTCAAGACGTCAGCACGGGCAGGGAGCTGTCCAGAATCCTGAAAATCTAGGAGCCTTCAAGAGAATCCTTATCCAATCAAGATCAGCGATTTTACTTGCTCCCCAAGACTCCTATCATCAATAAATATATGAGGACGTGAAGGACACAAAGGGAGACGAAAAAAGAGAGGAACGAACGCAACAACACACAACCCGAGCTCCACAAAACAACACAAAATATATGAGAGATTATATTTATTTGTTTTGAGAGTCGAGTGAGGAGGAACACCGCCCTTTTGGGCATCCCGTTTGGGCGAAATTGTAAATTATGTTTTTCTTTAATTTAATCCCCTTTTGTTTAAGTTATTTAATTTCATTTTTGCTTTCGTTATTTATTTTAATTATGTATTGTTGAATTAAACATCGTTTGGTCAAGTTCTGATCCTGATCAGGCTGCTGTGTAAAATACTGTGAGGCTTCTTGATGACAGCAACTAGCTTAGCTATGTTCGCGATTCAACAGGGTAGTATATCGAGGATGTTAGGGACTTGGGCAATCCTACAATGACCAGTGGGAACCCCGAATTGCCTAACACACAAGTACGTGGTGAACGCGACCGGGAGACTGGGCGTCCGCGAAGTACAACATGTTGCTAGAGATGTGGTCGTATGACTCGGGTCTGTCCGGGCATGCTATTGGTCATTCTGGGTTTGCTTGGAGAATGAAAGCGGCTTGATCAACTTAGACTAATGCGGTCACATAGTGTCGAATTGGTCAATGTCAGGAGACCTATTGAGAGAGATCTAATAGGACTTTAAACATAAGAGCGAATGAGGGTCAGGGGTATTGGTGTGCGTGACATCATAGGGACGTTAATATTTTGGGCCTATAACCTGAAGATGAAGCTGTTAGCAAAATGATATATGCGTCAGTGAATAGTAAACACTTGACCAGTGTGATCAAGATAACGACTTGCCCAAATGTTTTTAATTCGTTTTTATTTTGTTTTTGTTTTATTTCAGTCAAGGTAGCAAGGAGATCACGGAACCGCTGTGCCCACAGCGAACACAAAAAAATCTTTTTTAAATCGTGACAACCCTTTGGGCAAAGCCGGGGGAAAGTAACAATAAACTCCTCGTGGGATCGACCCTATACTTGCCACTAATACTTCTGTTGGTGAAAGGTCTAGGAAACTTACAAATTTATTTTGACCGGCGTTTGTTCCACGACAAACATGCGTCGTCGTCAGTCTCAAACGTGCATATCAAAACACACCATAAACATGCTCAAAACAAGTAGAAGAAACATTATGAGACAAACCATGATTGACATAATAGTTAAAGAGATGTACTACTACAATTAAGAGACAAACCATAATTAAATATAAAGTCGGCATTAAGATGTTCGTTATTGCACACAGCATTATCATATATAATAGAAACGATGTAATTTTCAAACCAACAACTGATGACCTCAACGAAGAAGAACTACTACTGAAAAAATGGATTCTTAGGAAATTATTTCCTTTCATTTTTACCAGTATCCTTCTTTGAACCTTCACTAGATTCTTTACCCTTTCCTTTGTTCTTGTTCCATTTACGCTAAAAACCAATATTTTTCTTGGAACAAGAACCCACAACCACATAAACATCATCTTTATGAGGTTTCACAACACCTAGTCACTCATCCTCAAGCTCAACATGTTGAGCTGCATCATTGAAGTTTTTGATGTTATCATTGTGGGTAATGTTGACCTTAATGTGCTCCCATTGGTCACGAAGGAAAAATATTAAGGTTTGAACTCGTTGTTCATCTGAAAGAATGTGTCCAACTGTCTTAAGCTCCACAATCATGTTAGACATAATTCACACATGTTGTTTAACAGAATGATGACCACGCTTCGTGTAGGTATCAATTTTGATATTCAACTGACGAAGGGTAGTGCCAAAAGTACCCATCATACTTATCACGCAAATAAGAATAATTAACACGCAAGTTCATGCAATAAAACAAAGGTGCGCATAAAAGGCCATGTACAATAATAGGTACTCATGTTTTCTCTCATCTTTACTTTTTCCATCCACCTCATATTTCTCTGTTATCCACATCATATTTAACTCTCTCATCTTTTAACAAAACAATTAACCCACATCAATGGGTCACTCATCTAACTCTTTTTTTATTTTATTATAATTTATATTTTTTAAAATAAATAAAATTAATATTTATACAATTAGTAAATGCTGTAATAAAATCAAATTTTAATATTTTTGAAATATACATATTTTTTAGAATAATATAATTGATAAATATTTATTTATAGTATTATTTTACAAAAATAAAATAATTCATAACAATTAAAATTTAAAACTAAAAAAATTTTAATTAAAATATAATAATTAATTAATTAATTATTGTCAAATTTAAAATCTTACATTATATTGATATATGTATGTATTGTATGTATGTATATATCATCGTCTCCAAACCACTAACTCGTTTTCAAATTCGTAAAGATGACTACGTCTTCGTTCATTTCATATGGGTCCCACCATTTGCTGGTCTACTAGGCAGCCACATCATCACTTTATTGATTCATCCTTCGGTTGTTTCAGCCGTTGTACATGGTCTAACATTAATAATTAATTACACATGTAGGCATTACTTCATGCAGAACAAGTAACGTAGTGACATGCAGAACACAGTCACGCATTCACCGCAATTCACTTTTCTCGCGCAAAAAAGCAGTGAATTATAGTTAACAAAGAATAATACCCTGAATAATTAAATAGAACTAAGGCAATTCATGAGTAAAGTTCACACAGAACAATAAATCCAAGTTCATTCAGAACAATAAATTGAACAACTAACGCAGTTCATCGCATAATACACACAGAGAACATGTATATAAACATGTATATAAGCATGAACAAAATTAAACACAAAATTTATAAGAGATCCGATCACACAAACACTGATACCAATGAAGGAATTACTTAAATGACATAATCAATTCAATAAAAATAAATTAGAAGACTTAGTTGTCTTCGATGCGAAAACGTAAATCGAACGGATCAAATCCTCTTGTTGATTGTTGCTTCTCGCTACGCAGTGTCTACAACACTCTCCCGATTGGAGTGTTGAATTGTTTTTCACGATCTAAGAACCCGAACAATATTGTTGTGTATGTTTTCATACATTTTGTGGTTTTCATTTGTGTGCGTTAACCGTATGTTAACATTAATCTAGTGCGTTATTATCCACAAATACGAACAATATTGTTGTGTATGTTTTCATACATTCTGTGTTTTTTATTTGTGTGGATTAACCGTATGTTAACATTAATTTACTGCATTATTATCCACAAATAATTGCACAAACAGATGACAATCGGTAGGGTAGTTATTTGATATATACATTTATAATATATATAATATTACATAAATTGTAATAACCCGAATTTCTATATTAAAAATTAGTTAATTAAAATAGTTATTTTTATCTACGTGTTAGTATAGGGTATAGTATTTATGGATTGGACTACTCTCTTAGTGGGCCAGTTTAAATTTAGTACTTTCTTTAAGAGTTGAATTTATATTTTTAATGGGCTTGTCAAATTATAAATCAAATCTTTTGTTTAATGGGCTAATAAACCTTTAAATTAAAATTAGCTAGTTAATCCTAGGGGGAGATTTTACAAAACGACAACAGAAAAATAAAGAGAGAGAAGAGAAGAGCGGGCAACCAACAGAGAAAAAAAAGAGAGGAGAGCGGCGCCGGGAAGGGAGAAGAAGAAGAAGAATCGAATGTTCAACGAACCCCACGAACACCTTGATCTCTCGGCTGCAATTAATTAACAGGCAAGTAGGTTTTAGGTTCTCATATAATTAGAGTTAGTTTGGAATATAGGGTTTAACGCATCGATCATTTAATCCATGTGATTTTTATTCGTCTGTTCCTGCCTATACGTGGAGATATTTACGTGCTTGTGCAGGTGTGAATTTAGTATATATATATATATATATATATATATATATATATATATATATATATATGGGTGCGACTGTGCGAGTGTATGTAATTAACATGTACTGTATGTATGTGATGTGTGTGTGTTTATATGTATGTGTGTGTTTATGTAAGTAGCACAGTAGCATATATTTATGTATGATAGGTTACGTGTCATATGCGATGTATGTATGTGCGGATGTGTGTGTGTGTTTATATATATGTGTGTACCAAGGTGTTAATGTATGTATATAGTTACAATTGTATATAATATTATATGTGTATGCCGGGATGTGGATGATGGATGCTGCTGTAGCAGCATCAATATATATATATATATATTGTAACTATAAATATATATATGGGTATGCATGTGTATATAAGAGGAGTTAACAACATACTTGATTAATAAAATTGTGTTCTTGGACTTGTGTGTTTTGATGCTTTTGTTTTAAAGTTGATAGTATGCTATTACAGGTTTATTCATGTTTGGACTTAATGTTCATCTTAAGAGTTTTCTTTGAATTGTTAATGAGGCGGATGAATGGATTCATGTCATTAAAGTTCATGCATATATATACGTAAGGATACATTTGCATTAGAAGTCTATTTCACGGTCAAGATATTAAAGAATGAAAGTATATGTAAAGTCACGTTTCGTAGGTTAATTAACGTGATTAGTTAAATGTTGAAGTCACGTTTTGGAGGTTAACGTGATAAATGTCTAAATGTTGAAGTCACGTTTCGAAGGTTAACGTGAGTATAAAACGTAAGTCACGTTTCGGAGGTTAACATGAGTATAAACGCAAGTCACGTTTCGGAGGTTAACGTGATAAACGTCTAAATGTTAAGCCACGTTTCGGAGGTTAACGTGAGTATAAAACGCAAGTCACGTTTCGGAGGTTAACGTGAGTATAAAACGTAAGTCACGTTTCGAAGGTTAACGTGAAATAAAATTACTTAAAGTTTCAAATCAAGTTTATGATCTAACTTTAAGTTAAGTTTAAGTCCTACTTCTTAGTTAAGTACGTTGTTGCATTGCATTAAACGTATCAAGATTTACATACAAATTAATTAGGACGACAAGTGGAAAAGATTAAAGCATATAGAATGCATGTCTACTTGCCAGTCAGTGGACTGACCCTTGTTAATATAAAAGATTTCAGGTGACATGCTTATTTCAATCGGAGTAGCCGAGGATGCTTCTGCGTCGTGATTCGTACAAATGCGATTAAGTTCATTTATTCCTTACGTGATACACGTATTTAAAATTATTAATTATTTCCGCTGCATTTATTAATATTTAAACCTTTTTTACCGTTGAAAATTGATGATGACGGCGTGGAGTTTGAAAATATGTATCTCGCGCCCTTGAGATCTTTAAAAATTATTACTTGTATTTATTTTATTTAATAAAATAAAACGAGGAGCGACATAAATAATATATATATTATAAAATAAATTAAAATATCTTTATTTTAATTATTTTACGGGTGGGGTCGAGCCCACTGGCGACCCTAATCCTAACAACGGTCTCAACTGGAATGATATATGGTTCCGATTATTTAACAAAGACTTGATATAATTGTATATATCGAGGACATCACCGTAAATGACAGTGGTGGTCGGAAAAGAGATGGGCTCCAACCTCTATGGGATTGAATTGAGAATTATAGAATTTCTTCTTCTACAAGGATTCTCAATCTTTCATTTTGTTTAGTTGTCAATTATCTATATAATATATAAATCCAGACTTTGCTGATACCACGTGGTTAATGTGAACACAAAAAATACACTACAAAAAATGAGCATGTTCACACTACGTGGCATATATAAAGTTTTTATATGTCTACATGGCACTTCTAAAGCATACTCATATTATTGACGTAGATTTTTCTAAAAATTATAGAATTTCTTCTTCTACAAGGATTCTCAATCTTTCATTTTGTTTAGTTGTCAATTATCTATATAATATATAAATTCAGACTTTGCTGATCCCACGTGGTTAATGCGAACACAAAAAATACACTACAAAAAATGAGCATGTTCACACTACGTGGCATATATAAAGTTTTTATATGTCTACATGGCACTTCTAAAGCGTACTAATATTATTGACGTAGATTTTTCTATATCATTTATTATTGACATGTCATTACATATTATTAATTTTTAATTATGAATTAGGACATCCAAATTATATGCTTTCCATAACTTAAGATTGATTAATTTCATTACATTATCATTTCCATACTATTCTCAAATTTCCATCTCTAATTATGGAAAATATAATTTATAATCAATTATCATTTAATTGTGATATTTATGTTGGAGTTGTGTACTTAATGTCTAGATTCAAGTATCGGTAAACTCCCGGTCATAGCATTTAATCTATTTAATTAATAAACAATTATTTGCTTTTAATTATTATTAATTAATTATGCAAAATATAGTCCTGGATTTTATACGTTGTAGTTAGTATGATGTGCATGGGCACACAGAAGATCATATTATCGGTTACTCGTATTTAATCGAACAGTTGCTCACGACCTAGATGGACACGGACCAATCCATCGGTATAGTCGTTGTGTGAGAGAGAAAATAATTTATCTTAATTATTTTATCACACTTGTACACTTGGTGTATTGGGCGGATCACTTGAGATTTATTGATTAGGATTGCCTTGGATAATCAATTTAAATCTCAGAGTATTTTATTCTTAATCCCCGATATTATTGCGGGTGTATATATTTAATATTAGAGACTTTGATTTTCCAAAGGAATTAACCGATTTAATTATTGGGTTAATTACCGGTAAAATTGGGTCGCTATATTTTATATATGACATGCCGTGAATACTTGACGGGAAAGTGTATCCCGGAAGGGTTGATAATATCCCCGAGATGAGTTCATAAGGAATTATTGTGTAAACCTCATGAGTGGATTCGTTCCGCACAATAATAAAGGTTGAACGGTACTAGTCTCGGATATAAGAGATGAATATTATTTATTGAGCAATAAATAAATTTATTCATGGATATTTAAATCTTAAATACACGGAATAAATAATACTAACCGGAGAAATATTATTTGATATAATATGGATAAATATTGGGAGTGGAATTTTATTTATATAGTGGAAAATAAATAAAATTAATATTGATAAGGATTAATGGATTTGGGTTGGACCCAATTTAATCTTCAATATTAGAAGCCCAATATTTCATCTCCTTTTGATCCCCTACGTAGCCTATATAAGCACTACATAGTCTTCACTTTTTCATAACTCAATTTAACCTACGCCAATCATAAAGTCTTGGAGAGTGAAGGAGATCCATAGGAGTTCGATAGATCGTCGCCCACACGACGTTCGGACGAGGTGCAAGGAATACGTAGGAAGATCGCAAGGTCGTTTGATTTCGTTTCTCCGTACAACGAATCGAGGTATAATCATAAACCCCCTTCATGATTATTTGTGCGTATTAATTGTAATATATACATGAACGCACGATTCGGGAAAACGACGAACCTCGGGGACGGGGATTCGAGATCCCCGGCGAGGATCGAAGTGGCGGTCGAACCCTAGGGTTCGGACCGCCGGACGCGCGGCGAAGGGGAGCCCCGGCTGGACGCCGGGGCATGCGATCGACGTGAAGTCGATCGCCGGGAGGTTCGCCGTGGGCTGGTGCCACGGCGGGTGGACCTCCCAGCCACCCTTGCCGGCGGCGCGTTCCGCGCGAAGCCCTCGGCTGGAGCCGAGGGGCGATCGAGCCCGTGAGCTCGATCGCGGGCGTGCTACGGGATGACCCGTAGCTGCCTCGTATGCGCTACGGGTTCACCCGTAGCGAGGCGTGCGAGGGCGACGCCCTCGCGAGCAGCGAGTCACGCGACTCGCTGCGGGGCTGCTGCGAGCAGCCCGGGGATCGCTCGTAGCGATCCCAGCGATCGTCCGAGGACGATCGCGAGCCCCTCGCGGGGGCTCGGCTGGCGCATGCGGCCTTCGGGCCTCGCTGGGCGTTCGGTCGGGCCCCGGCTCGTGAGGTGGTTCGCGTTCGGGTATTCCGGCGATCTAGGGTTTTTCGGTCGGGTTATCGGTTCCGCATATTTTTTGATAGCCCGGGACATCGAATCCCAGCAACTGGTATCAGAGCGTTTGGTTTCTTGTTCATGTATATATTCGATTATTGTTCTACCTTGCAGGATTTCCGGCTATCATGGTTGATTTAATTATTGCTTAATTAATTATCATGATTATTCGTTTATTAAACTCTCGGACATGTCGAGATTCGTTTTGTGTGGTTGAATGTTTGTAATAGTAAAAATTCGGGGGTTGACCGAATTTAGGATTTATTATTACGTTCTTTATTTTCCGGAAAATGTATAGGGTCGATTTCATGTATAGAATCGATACCGGAATTGTATTTTAAATTCTTGTAATTTATTTACGTTGGTTCGATGTTGAGACGATCGCCGGAAGACGAAGAAGTGACGAAGAAGCTAGGGCTTGGGATCGATCCCATGATGGTGATCGATCCATGGCCTAGCCGGCATGGCTAGGCGGCGGCGGCGCTTCTCCCCGAGTGGCCGGCCGATCCATCATGGTATGGTGGTATGGGGTCTCCCAACCCATGCCACTTCTACCAAGATATTACTTTCCTAATTAATTCGGATTTTTCCTATTTGAGTGTTCTCCTTTTGGAAACTCTCATGGATTAGGAAAAGAATTAATTGAAATTAATTTTATTCCTATTGATTTATTTCCTTTATGGAGATATTCATGGATTAGGAATTTAATTGATTTAGTATTAATTTATTTCCTATTTGATTATTCCTATTCTTGGGAATTTTCATTAGATGGAAATTAATTGATAATGGAAAGTAGAAGAGTCCTAATTTATTTCATTTTTCTTATTCTATTATAGAAGTCTTCTAGAATATTCCAAAGTTTTACTTGGATAGACTATTCTAGAGATTTAATAGAATTAGATGGGTAAATAAATAAATAAAAATATTAATAATATTTAATTTTATTTTTGATATATTCGATTGACTTAATTTTCGAATTAAGTAACTTTTGGATTAATTAAAAATAAATAGATTTAAATATTAGAGATTAATATTCTCGTCACATGGAGCATTCAAGAAACGAAGACTGAAGACTAGAAGATGCATATGAAGATAAAGTCATGATAGTCGGGAAAATAATTTTTCTAGCATTATTTTGACTATGTGATACTATGTGCTTTATTGCTTATATGCATGCTATATGTGTTTATTTTATGCACTAGATAGCGTATCCCTTTATTGTAAAAAGCTAAGTGGGAGAGGGGATGGAAACATTCCCATGGTCTCCATCACTGTTCTCTTGGTGACTTTTATGGACTTTCGAAGTTCGTATAGACGAGTCATTGGAGGAGAATTCTTGTAATTCCTTTTACAAGAAACATTGATCAAGTTTATCAAACAATGCCTAATTTGTCTTTCTGAAACTGACTTCAAGTCGACTCATTCTCACCCCGGGGAGTGGAATGGAGCCAAAGCCACTTGGTCATGTGGATGACACAAATTAGAGACCTTCGTACCATTCTTTGATAGATGGATCGATTGTCTGCTCGGCTCCCTCATTTATGAGAGATAGGGTCGTTCGCATGGTGAATTACTGGTTAGAAACTTCGAGTTTCACTTATGATTCTCCGCGTCTTGATTTACAACATCAAATGGATCAAGTAATTGGATTTCAATTATATAAATCTTTTGGTGTAGAAAACGTCCACACGAACGTGGCTTGCTATACTGAATGGGATTTTAGAATAATTGATGTAGACAGTTATAGCAAATTGTGAGGGATTGCGAGTTATCGTAAACGTCCACACGAACGTGGCTTGCGGTGACGTAACAATTCTAAACGATTCGCCTTAGTACTGAGTGATGGTTTACACTTAGGTACGCTTTGTAGTATTCTTCCCAACGAAGTAACGCTATAATGATGTACGACCGAAGCAAACCTAATTGCTAAATCATTTGGGTGGGTAAACGTCCACACGAACGTGGCTTGCCTTACCTGATGGGAGTTTAGACGCAATTAGTAATTTAATGATATTATTTGAGGGAGATAATATCGGATATTAAATTGATTGTTTGTTTACATGTGCTTATAGGTTTAGAGAATAGCTATGAATCCACTTTCTGTGATACTCAAGGAACATAAACTCACTGGTCCCAATTACATGCAGGTACCGGTATACCGATCCGATCGATAGACCGTGTGTGCGGCAGCGTGTAAAGCAATAGATATACTATGCCATGATCTTAGTGCACACTTAATGTGTATAAGAACACATATAAACATATATATATATACACATCCAATATATATATATATATAAGGTTCAACGATTACTTACTTTTTGTGATCGTTGATTTCGGTTAAGGTGGTGTTGAGTCGATTGAACCACCTTAATAGATCAGCAACTCAAAGATCTCCTTGTGAATGAACTCTTCACTCTTTTGGATCGTCCGGATGTTGAAGCCGCACAAATGGCCCGGCCTCTACGTGTTGCACACGAACCCGGATAATGAACACCTTGATTGCTTGAGAATGGATCTCCAAGATCACCTCTTTTCTCTCTATTTTGTGTGGATTTTCGTGGCTGATGCTTGTGTGTGATGAAAATCAGATTTTCATCTATATAAACACACCATTATTCACACCTTTACTCCTCTATGTAACCTCCATCTTAATGTGCATAAAGATGCACCATTAACACACAAAATAGGTTACAAAGGAGGTGAAAGGTCATGCCACATACACATGCCACTATGCAATGTATGTGGTCCCACTTGCTTGTGTGGCATGCCATGTCACACTATGTGACATGCATCCATGCAAGCCATGCATCCCATGCATGGGAATTAAATCCACGTAAATATTGATTCTAAATCAATATATATTTCAATCATCGTACATTATCTTCGAGTCCGTGTGTGACCCTGTAGGTATGATTTAATTGATCAATATTATATTGTTCCCAACAATTAATATTATCAAATAAAATTACGTCTTCAGCGTAGGATACCAACTTTTCGCGAAGTTGGCCTTAAACTCACAGTCAGCAGCTTCAGTCGAAGAACTCACAGTCAGCAGCTTCAGTCGACGAACTCACAGTCAGCAGCTTCAGTCGATGAACTCACAGTCAGCAGCTTCAATCGACGAACTCACAGTCAGCAGCTTCAGTCGACGAACTCACAGTCAGCAGCTTCAGTCGAAGAACTCACAGTCAGCAGCTTCAGTCGAAGAACTCACGCACTCTCTCAACTATCGCTTGCTTGTGTGTATAGTTCAAACTCAATGTAAGTAAAGTAAAGTAAAGTGCTGAAGACAAAGTTATGTAATAGTTTTCATTTCATTGATCGACGAAACTAAACTATTACACGGGTAGCGAAAGGTAGACGGAATGATCAAAGGTCGTATCCCAAGTGACGCAGCACTCCAACGAACCAGAGACCTAGTACTACTACACCTAGAGTTAAATCACATAACCCTACTAGTGGTGCACAGCACAAAACAACTACCAAAACTCTAAGGCTCAGCGCCAACAAACAACGACAACGATACTCGAATATCAGATTTCGTTCTCTCAAAATCGTCAAGTGATGAAATCGAAATCCATGGGTTTATATAGGCAGCCCGCACATGTGAGATGATGACGTGGCATATTCTCATTCGTCACATGCTTGGCTGATGTCACTTCTCCATGGATGACATCACTATTGTTGAACTTGGATTCTTGAATCTTGGAATCTTGAATCTTTGATTCATGAATCTTCGAATCTTGAATCTTCAATTTCAAAATCAGAACTTCAATTCAATCTTGACTCCATCGATCTCAATTCTTCATCTTCAATTTCTCGTGAAAATCTCTAAGTGTTGAAGCCTCAGAATTTCATCGTCTTCATGGTCGTCGATATCATTGAAGTAGTAAACACAAAGTCTCCGAATCCAATACATGAAGACAGTCGCCAGTTGCTGGGTTGGACAGTCGATAGTCGCTGGGTTGGACAGTCGACAGTCGCTGGGTTGGACAGTCGACAGTCGCTGGGTTGGACAGTTGGAGTCTCCGGTTTTTGAGTCTCCGGATTTTGAGTCTCCGTTTTTGGAGTCTCCACTTTTGTGTAGTCTCCACTTTTGTGAAGTCTCCACTTTTGCGTAGTCTCCACTTTTGCGTAGTCTACACTTTTGTGAAGTCTCCACTTTTGCGTAGTCTCCGGAAAAGTTGACAGGAGTCTCCGTTTTTGCCGTTCTCTGGAAAAGTTGACAGGAGTCTCCGTTTTTGGCATTCTCTGGAAAAGTTGACAGGAGTCTCCGTTTTTTGGCGTTCTCTGGAAAAGTTGATAGGAGTCTCCGTTTTTGGCATTCTCTGGAAAAGTTGACAGGAGTATCCGTTTTTGGCGAAAAATGAGTCTCCGGTTTTGGAGACGTGAGTCTCCGCTTTTTCAGCGACTCCAGTCGCTGGTTCCAAAAGCGGCGACTCCAGTCTCTGGATCCATGTTGTAGCCCTTGAAGTGTAGATTCCAAGGAATTTTGAATCAAGTCAATCGGAGCTCGCACGAAGAAGATATGACCAAAATCGACGGACTGCTCATGGTGAAGCCTTGTAGTCGCCGATCCAAATGTGGCGACTCCAGTCGCCGGATCCAAATGCGGAGACTCCAGTCCCCGGATCCATGTTGTAGCTCTTGAAGTTTAGATTCCAAAGAATTTTGAATCAAGTCAATCGGATCTCGCACCAAGGAGATATGCCCAAAATCGACGGACTGCGCATGGTGAAGTCTTGTAGTCGCCGAAACCAAATTGTGGCGACTCCAGTCGCCGAATACAAATTTTGCGCCTCCATTCGCCAAATCCATTTTGTAGCTCTTGAAGTGTGTATTCCATAGAATTTTGAATCACCGCAATCGGAGCTCGCACGAAGAAGATATGACAATAGTCGACGGACAGCGCACACCTACCCAACCACTCCTTATAGTAGTCCTTACTAATATATGGGTAGTGACAGCAGTAGACATCAGTCACCCTGATTTTTACACACACCCTGCTAGAGTTCTAGTTCCAGTTGGCACTCATGTTGACGTGATGCATTGGACATCACTGATTCCATATCACCATGTTATATGCTATTCATCAATTCATTCAACACCTGAAACAAAACACAAACACCCAAAACATATCGCCAAAACCAACATTTACAATCGCTGAAGACGTAATTTCATCAAATAATCATTTAACATCCATAGACGACCTTATGACTTTATCGATTGCACACGTAGGATCGAAGGACATATCCCAACAATCTCCCACTTGGCCTTCAGAGCCAGTGTGCTGCCAACTTCCTGTTGTCACTTTATGTCTAAGTTTGAACTTGAGGCAAGACTCGAGTCATCCTCAATCGGTTCAAACCTTTCTTGGACTTTGAGACAGACTGTAAAACCAGATTTATCACTATGATACGAATCTGGACGTGGCCACGCATTTTCCACAGTCTCCACTCTCCAAGTGGCCGGTAAGACATGTATCCCATTATAAAATGGAGGACAATCCCATCTTGTCAATCCAAGCTCTCCCACTTGCTTCCTGATATACCCAATAACAAGTTTTATAACCTCCTTTTACGAAAGGCGTTTACTTGTATCAAAGTACACCATTTCACAATGGAATCACTCTGGACTACTCAGGTCAGAGGAAATTGCTCGACAGTCAATGAAATAGTATTATGACTCGAAATCTTAAATACTATTCCAGTCGGGTCTGTTCTATCATTAGCTCCCAGCTAATATCTATGTAATTGTACTTGATGTCCCACATCACTAGCCTATGAAGCGGCGCCATAATACACATTACAATCTAGTTCTTTGTATCGTCAGTTTGTCCGTACTCGATGATACGAACTAGGAACAATTTATGACTTAATTATATTAGTTCAACAATTGGGACTTCATTATGTGGTAAATCGACCTCATAACCCAATTAATATAATTTAATCATTTGGACAATTCATACAATTTAAACCACAATTATATGAAGAAATTATTGAATATCATAAAATATACGTGAATGTTTACATAAACTCCAAAAGTAGATAATACAATAATAGGAATCACAATCCATCTCTAAGATATCGTATCCCTATTGCAGTCGTATGAGCATCATGCTTTGACTGCTGGAGTGGTTTAGTTAACGGGTCTGCAACATTATCATCAGTTGCAACTTTATTTATCTCGATGTCTCCACGACTAACTATCTCCCTGAGAATGTGGAACTTCTTGAGCACATGTTTGGATTTGTGGTGCTCCCTAGGCTCCTTGGCTTGCGCGATAGCTCCACTATTATCACAATAGAGAGATATCGGATGGGCCGAACTAGGTACGACACCAAGCTCATCTAAGAACTTTCTTATCCAAACGGCCTCCTTTGTTGCTTCAGATGCAGCAATGTACTCAGCCTCTGTAGTAGAATCAGCTACGGTGGGTTGCTTGGAACTCTTCCAGCTCACCGCACCTCCATTCAGACAAAAGACAAAACCGGACTGAGACCGGAGATCATCTCTGTCTGTTTGGAAGCTTGCATCCGTATAGCCTGTCATAACCAACTCTTCTTGTCCTCCAAAGACAAGAAAATAATCTTTAGTCCTTCTAAGGTACTTAAGAATATTCTTGGCCGCAGTACAATGCGCCTCACCTGGGTTTCCTTGAAACCGACTCGTCATGCTCAAAGCATACGATACATCCGGTCGTGTACATATCATGGCGTACATAATAGACCCTATTGCCGAAGCATAAGGAATATTTGCCATCCTCATTTGCTCATCAGGTCCCGAAGGGCACTGCCTCTTGCTCAGAGATGTGCCATGAGTCATTGGAATGAGACCCTTCTTGGCGTCTTTCATTCTGAACCTGTCAAGCACCTTATCAATATAGGTTGCTTGACTAAGTCCAAGCATCCTTTGTGATCTGTTCCTACAGATCTTGATGCCCAATATGTACTGTGCTTCTCCAAGATCCTTCATTGAAAACCATCTTCACAGCCATTCTTTAACAGAGTTAAGCATAGGAATATTGTTTCCAATGAGGAGTATGTCATCGACATACAACACAATGAATACAACGTAACTCCCACTGACTTTCTTGTAAACACAAGAGTCTTCCATGTTCTTTTGAAATCCAAACTCTTGTATGGATTCATCGAACCGAAGATTCCAGCTCCGAGATGCTTGCTTTAATCCATAAATGGATCTATTAAGCTTGCATACTCTCTCAGTCTGATTAGGATCGATAAAACCCTCTGGTTGTGTCATAAACACTTCCTCTACTAGAATCCCATTCAAGAAGGCGGTTGTAACGTCCATTTGCCATATCTCATAATCATAATGAGCAGCAATGGCTAAGAGTATCCGAATGGATTTAATCATAGCAACTGGTGAAAAGGTTTCATCATAATCCACCCCGTGAATTTGTTTATATCCTTTTGCTACCAACCTTGCTTTGAAAACACTAGGTTTTCCATTCATGTCTGTTTTTATTTTGTAAATCCATTTGCATCCAATGGGCCTAGCCCCTTTAGGCAAATCGACCAAGTTCCAAACTTGATTTTCAGACATTGATTCCATTTCGGATTTCATGGCACCCTGCCATTTCTCGGCATCTGGACTCGTCATAGCTTGGATATAGGTCGAAGGTTCATTGCTTTCTAAAAGCATGACTTCATAGCTCTCGTTTGTCAGAATACCTAGGTATCTGTCAGGTTGAGATCTAATCCTTCCGGACCTTCGAGGGTTAGGTGTGGTTTCCAAAACCAATGGAGTACTCTCGACTTGGTCTTGAGTGTCCATCTCAGTTTGATCTTCTTGAACCTCGTTCAAGTTTTCTTGAACTTCGTTCAATTCAACTGAGCTCCTACTTACTTTCTTGGAAAGATATTCCTTTTCAAGAAAAACACCATCTCGAGCAACAAAAACTTTGTTCTCAGATTGGTTGTAAAAGTGGTACCCTCGTGTTTCTTTTGGATAACCCACAAAGAAACATTTATCCGATTTGGGTTCAAGCTTTGTAGAGATATTTCTCTTCACATAAGCTTCACATCCCCAAATCTTGATATAAGACAAGTTAGGGACCTTCCCTTTCCATAACTCGTATGGTGTCTTATCAACAACTTTTGACGGTGTCCTATTCAGTGTATAGGCTGCTGTTAAAAGTGCGTGTCCCCAAAAAGATTTCGGTAGTTCACTAAGGCTCATCATCGATCGAACCATATCCAATAAGGTTCTATTCCTCCTTTCGGAAACACCATTCATCTGGGGTGTTCCAGGTGGAGTGAGTTGATATAAAATACCACAACTCATAAGATGATCATCGAATTCTTGGCTAAGATATTCACCACCTCGATCCGATCGAATGGCTTTTATCTTCTTACCAAGTTGATTCTCGACTTCATTTTGGAATTCTTTGAACTTTCCAAAGGCTTCCGACTTATGCCTCATTAAATAGACATATCCATATCTACTTAAGTCATCGGTAAAAGTTATGAAGTAGAAATAACCTCCACGTGCTTGTGAGCTCATTGGACCACATACATCAGTATGGATTAAACCCAATAGGTCACTTGCACGTTCTCCTTTTCCTAGAAAAGGTGACTTTGTCATTTTGCCCATCAAACATCCTTCACATGTATCAAATGACTCCAAGTCAAAAGATTTGAGAATGCCTTCTTTAAGAAGTTTCTCTACACGTTTAATGTTGACGTGGCCTAATCGACAATGCCAAAGGTATGTTTCATTGAATTCATTCGATTTGGCCTTTTTGGTATCAATGTTATATATATGATTGTCAAGTTGAAGTATATATAATCCATGTTCTAATCGTGCCGAACCATAGAACACTCCACTTTTTGAAATAGTAAATAAACCATTTATTATAGTGAAGGAAAATCCTTCAGTATCCAATACTGAAATAGAAATGATGTTCTTGGTAATACTTGGAACGAAATAAACATTATTCAATACTAAAACAAGGCCCGAAGGCAAACACAAATCATAAGATCCTACGGCTAATGCAGCGACCCTCGCCCCATTTCCAACCCGCAGATCGACATCTCCCTTTACCAAACTTCTAATTCTTTGCAGTCCCTGCACATGTGAAACAATGTGAGCACCGCATCCGGTATCCAATACCCAAGAAGAAGAATTTGTAAAGTTTATGTCTATGACATAAATACCTGAAGATGAAGGAACGACACCGTTCTTTACATCCTCCTGGAACTTGGGGCAATCCCGCTTGTAGTGTCCAACACGCTTGCAGTAGAAACACTCAGATTCCCCAGGAACCTTAGAAGCTTTCAAGAACCTTTTGGAAGGAGTTGCCACAACTTTCCCTTTCCCTTTGCCTTTCACTTCCGGTTTCTTAATCCCCTTGAACTTTTTGGTACCTCCTTCCCGAATCATAAGAACTTCCCTCCTAGGGTCCTTCTTAATCGCCGGCTCAGCAGCCTTAAGCATCCCATGGAGCTCATGAAGCAATTTCTTCAGTCCATTCATGTCGAAATTCAGCCTAAAGGCGTCATATCCATCATGAAGAGAATGAAGAATGAAATCGGTAGCCAACTCTTCATCATATGCAAAACCGAGGCGAGCACTTGAAGCAAATAATCCAATCATTTGTTGCACATGTGGTCCCACGGGTGTACCCTTTTCCAGCCTAGCTGTTGCTATAGCCCGGGTGACACCGAAGCGCTCAATCCTAGCCTGTTCCCCGAACATGCTCTTGAGCTCTTCTATGATGTCATAGGCTTCCATGAGCTCGAATTGTTTTTGCAACTCGGGTACCATGGATGCCAACATCAAACATGTCACCTCATTCGAGGCTTTCTTAGCAAGGGCATATGATGCCTTTTGGGCATCCGTGCCCCCATCAGCGGGAAGCACGGGAAGGGTTTTGTCCAACACACTTTCCTTTTCTTCGTATTTGAGGACTATCCTCAAGTTACGTTGCCAATCAAGGAAATTGGTGTTGTTCAACTTTTCTCTATCCAAAATAGAGCTGAACTTGAATTGAGTTGATACAGACATATTAAACTATAGAAGAAAGATAAATTAAGTAAGTAAACATCCACAAAGCGTTTAAACAAATAAGGTTGTCTCGCATAACTACTTTATTTGTTTCATTTTGTTCATTCGATATCCAATATCGTCGTTCCCAATTATCTTAATATTAAAACCGTGATAAATCGTAAGTGAAAACTCGAGGTTTTCTAACCAGCGATCTTATCATGCAATTGAAGCCCTATCTCTCATTAAAATGAGGGAGCCAACCAGACAATCGATTCACGCCATCCAATGGCTCGAATGTCTCTAATCTGTGTCATCGACATAAGCAAGCGCTTTGGCTCCATTCCACTCCCCGGGGTGAGAATGAGTCGAGTTGAACTTAGTCTTTGAAAAACAGATTAGGCATTGGTTTTTGACATTTTAATAAATTAGAACAAAACGATCCCAAGACCCTCATCTTGCGAATCCTTAAGTCGACTGAGTCCGCACTTAAGAACTCCAAGATAGGTAAACATCCCATGTCAATGACATCCAATGTCACTCTCGGTCGATGAGAGTCCCATTCTCATCTCATGTCTCGATAGCCACGCCTGCAGTGGATCTATCGATGAGAAAACCAAACTCACTTGTAAGGGTCTAACCCTTACTCCCACTTATCCCAAGATAACAAGTAGTACCCCGCTGAGGCGGACCTACCAACTTATGATCGAGGGCTTTATGGGTGTGATGTTTTGGACAAGACATTATACTCATTATTTTGGGAACTTGCATGCATAGGTTTGTTTATATGTAAGTTGAACATTTATAACATAAAACAACCTATAACTAGCAAAGCAAATAAATACGAAATCGAAAGACCCCTACAACCTCACAACTCTCAAAAGAAAAGAATTAAAGTAACAACAAAAGCCTTGAACATCTTCTGGACTGCTCCTCGCCCGCCATTTCAGTTCCGTGCCCTCCGATTTTGGTCAAATCTATTCCGTACCCAAAAAACCACGAACGGCGCCCGCCGTTTCACAATCAGCGGTCGCCGAACACCACCGGTGGTCGCCGTTTCCAAAACGGCGCCCGCCGAAAGGGTTTGGAAAAAATCTGCCCAAAAACAGGGCTTTCGGCGGTCGCCGTTTCCAAAACGGCGCCCGCCGAATCAAAACGGCGCCCGCCGGAGCTAAAACGGCGCCCGCCGTTTGGCTCCAGCAGCCCCGGTTTGCTTCGTTTTGCTTCGTTTTGCTTCGTTTCTTCTCGTTTTCGCCGGAGAGCCGAGATCCTCCATCGAATCATGGACCAAGTCCATCGCTTACAAGTAGTACAATACAAATATAATAGAAAAACCTATCTATTACAAATGATTCCAAGGGACGCAGCCCTCAAATACTACGGCCAATCGAAACGTAAAAAACGACGAAATCATTCACCTGACCACTAACGGTGGCCAGCCTTACATCTAATCACACAATCACAATTAAACAAATAATCCAATTATGTTGATTTAACCTTCGTGTCCAACACAAAAGTGTGCACGAGCCCTAGGCTTTGATACCAATTGCAGGTACCGGTATACCGATCCGATCGATAGACCGTGTGTGCGGAAGCGTGTAAAGCAATAGATCTACTATGCCATGATCTTAGTGCACACTTAATGTGTATAAGAACACATATAAACATATATATATATATATACACATCCAATATATATATATATATATATATTAGGTTCAACGATTACTTACTTTTTGTGATCGTTGATTTCGGTTAAGGTGGTGTTGAGTCGATTGAACCAACTTAATAGATCAGCAACTCAAAGATCTCCTTGTGAATGAACTCTTCACTCTTTTGGATCGTCCGGATGTTGAAGCCGCACAAATGGCCCGGCCTCTACGTGTTGCACACGAACCCGGATAATGAACACCTTGATTGCTTGAGAATGGATCTCCAAGATCACCTCTTTTCTCTCTATTTTGTGTGGATTTTCGTGGCTGATGCTTGTGTGTGATGAAAATCAGATTTTCATCTATATAAACACACCATTATTCACACCTTTACTCCTCTATGTAACCTCCATCTTAATGTGCATAAAGATGCACCATTAACACACAAAAGAGGTTACAAAGGAGGTGAAAGGTCATGCCACATACACATGTCACTATGCATTGTATGTGGTCCCACTTGCTTGTGTGGCATGCCATGTCACACTATGTGACATGCATCCATGCAAGCCATGCATCCCATGCATGGGAATTAAATCCACGTAAATATTGATTCTAAATCAATATATATTTCAATCATCGTACATTATATTCGAGTCCGTGTGTGACCCTGTAGGTATGATTTAATTGATCAATATTATATTGTTCCCAACAATTAATATTATCAAATAATCATTTAACATCCATAGACGACCTTATGACTTTATCGATTGCACACGTAGGATCGAAGGACATATCCCAACATTACATTGATTGGAAGAGAAATTTAGACATTGTCCTGACTGCTGAAGAGTACAAGTTTGTACTCTCTGATAAATGCCCTGCTGAGCCCACGGCTGCCTCAACTGATGAGGAAAAGGCAGCATATCGGAAGTGGAAAAAGGCTGATGAAATGGCTAGGTGCTTGTTGGGATATGTCCTTCGATCCTACGTGTGCAATCGATAAAGTCATAAGGTCGTCTATGGATGTTAAATGATTATTTGATAATATTAATTGTTGGGAACAATATAATATTGATCAATTAAATCATACCTACAGGGTCACACATGAACTCAAAGATAATGTACGATGCTTGATATATATATTGATTTAGAATCAATATTTACGTGGAATTAATATACATGCATGGGATGCATGGCTTGCATGGATGCATGTCACATAGTGTGACATGGCATGCCACACAAGCAAGTGGGACCACATACAATGCATAGTGGCATGTGTATGTGGCATGACCTTTCACCTCATTTGTAACCTCTTTTGTGTGTTAATGGTGCATCTTTATGCACATTAAGATGGAGGTTACATAGAGGAGTAAAGGGATGAATAATGGTGTGTTTTATATAGATGAAAATCATATTTTCATCACACCTAATCAACACCCACGAAATTCACAAGAGAAAGAGAGAAAAGAGATTGTTCTTGGAGAATCAACTCGATCAAGCAAGCAAGTCATCATCCGGGTTCGTGTGCAACACGTAGAGGCCGGGCCATTTGTGCGGCTTCAACATCCGGGCGATCCAAAGGCGTGACGAGGTCATTCCAAAAGGTGAATATTTAGAGGCTGATCCATTTGAGGTGGTTCAATCGACTCAACACCACCTCAACGACATCAACGAATCACTTCGTCACCAAAAGTAAGATCTCGTTGATATCTATATATATATATATTGGATGTATATATATATAAATATATGTGTGTCTATACATATTTGTGTGCACTAAGATCATAGCATAGTAGATCTATTGCTTTACACGCTTCCGCACACACGGTATATCGATCGGATCGGTATATCGGTACCTACAATTGGTATCAGAGCCTAGGGCTCGTGCACACTTTTGTGTTGGACACGAAGGTTAAATCAACATAATTGGATTATTTGTTTAATTGTGATTATGTGATTAGATGTAAGGCCGGCCACCGTTAGTGGTCGGGTGAATGATTTCGTCGTTTTTTACGTTTCGATTGGCCGTAGTATTTGAGGGCTGCGTCCCTTGGAATCATTTGTAATAGATAGGTTTCTCTATTATATTTGTATTTTACTACTTGTAAGCGATGGACTTGGTCCATGGTTCGATGGAGGATCTCGGCTCTCCGGCGAAAACGAGAAGAAACGAAGCAAAACGAAGCAAACCGGGGCTGCTGGAGCCAAACGGCGGGCGCCGTTTTAGCTCCGGCGGGCGCCGTTTTGGAAACGGCGACCGCCGAAAGCCCTGTTTTTGGGCAGATTTTTTCCGAACCCTTTCGGCGGGCGCCGTTTTGGAAACGACGACCGCCGGTGGTGTTTGGCGACCGCTGATTGTGAAACGGCGGACGCCGTTCGTGGTTTTTTGGGTACGGAATAGATTTGACCAAAATCGGAGGGCACGGAACTGAAATGGCGGGCGAGGAGCAGTCGAGATGATGTTCAAGACTTTTGTTGTTACTTTAATTCTTTTCTTTTGAGAGTTGTGAGGTTCTAGGGGCCTTTCGATTTCGTATTTATTTGCTTTGCTAGTTATAGGTTGTTTTATGTTATAAATGTTCAACTTACATATAAACAAACCTATGCATGCAAGTTCCCAAAATAATGAGTATAATGTCTTGTCCAAAAACATCACACCCATAAAACCCTCGATCATAAGTTGGTAGGTCCGCCTCAGCAGGGTACTACTTGTTATCTTGGGATAAGTGGGAGTAAGGGTTAGACCCTTACAAGTGAGTTTGGTTTTCTCATCGATAGATCCACTGCAGGCGTGGCTATCGAGACATGAGATGAGAATGGGACTCTCATCGACCGAGAGTGACATTGGATGTCATTGACATGGGATGTCTACCTATCTTGGAGTTTTTAAGTGCGGACTCAGTCGGCTTAAGGATTCGCAAGATGAGGGTCTTGGGATCGTTTTGTTCTAATTTATTAAAATGTCAAAAACCAATGCCTAATCTGTTTTTCAAAGACTAAGTTCAACTCGACTCATTCTCACCCCGGGGAGTGGAATGGAGCCAAAGCGCTTGCTTATGTCGATGACACAGATTAGAGACATTCGAGCCATTGGATGGCGTGAATCGATTGTCTGGTTGGCTCCCTCATTTTAATGAGAGATAGGGCTTCAATTGCATGATAAGATCGCTGGTTAGAAAACCTCGAGTTTTCACTTACGATTTATCACGGTTTTGATATTAAGATAATTGGGAACGACGATATTGGATATCGAATGAACAAAATGAAACAAATAAAGTAGTTATGCAAGACAACCTTATTTGTTTAAACGCTTTGTGGATGTTTACTTACTTAATTTATCTTTCTTCTGTAGTTTAATATGTCTGTATCAACTCAATTCAAGTTCAGCTCTATCTTGGATAGAGAAAAGTTGAACAACACCAATTTCCTTGATTGGCAACGTAACTTGAGGATAGTCCTCAAATACGAAGAAAAGGAAAGTGTGTTGGACAAACCCCTTCCCGTGCTTCCCGCTGATGGGGGCACGGATGCCCAAAAGGCATCATATGCCCTTGCTAAGAAAGCCTCGAATGAGGTGACATGTTTGATGTTGGCATCCATGTTACCTGAGTTGCAAAAACAATTCGAGTTCATGGAAGCCTATGACATCATAGAAGAGCTCAAGAGCATGTTCGGGGAACAGGCTAGGATTGAGCGCTTCGGTGTCACCCGGGCTATAGCAACAGCTAGGCTGGAAAAGGGTAAACCCGTGGGACCACATGTGCAGCAAATGATTGGATTATTTGCTTCAAGTGCTCGCCTCGGTTTTGCATATGATGACGAGTTGGCTACCGATTTCATTCTTCATTCTCTTCATGATGGATATGACGCCTTTAGGCTGAATTTCCACATGAATGGACTAAAGAAATCGCTTCATGAGCTCCATGGGATGCTTAAGGCTGCTGAGCCGGCGATTAAAAAGGACCCTAGGAGGGAAGTTCTTATGATTCGGGAAGGAGGTACCAAAAAGTTCAAGGGGATTAAGAAACCGGAAGTGAAAGGCAAAGGGAAAGGGAAAGTTGTGGCAACTCCTTCCAAAAGGTTCTTGAAAGCTTCTAAGGTTCCTGGGGAATCTGAGTGTTTCTACTGCAAGCGTGTTGGACACTACAAGCGGGATTGCCCCAAGTTCCAGGAGGATGTAAAGAACGGTGTCGTTCCTTCATCTTCAGGTATTTATGTCATAGACATAAACTTTAAAAATTCTTCTTCTTGGGTATTGGATACCGGATGCGGTGCTCACATTGTTTCACATGTGCAGGGACTGCAAAGAAGTAGAAGTTTGGTAAAGGGAGATGTCGATCTGCGGGTTGGAAATGGAGCGAGGGTCGCTGTATTAGCCGTAGGATCTTATGATTTGTGTTTGCCTTCGGGCCTTGTTTTAGTATTGAATAATGTTTATTTCGTTCCAAGTATTACCAAGAACATCATTTCTATTTCAGTATTGGATACTGAAGGATTTTCCTTCACTATAATAAATGGTTTATTTACTAATTCAAAAAGTGGAGTGTTCTATGGTTCGGCACGATTAGAACATGGATTATATATACTTCAACTTGACAATCATATATATAACATTGATACCAAAAAGGCCAAATCGAATGAATTCAATGAAACATACCTTTGGCATTGTCGATTAGGCCACGTCAACATTAAACGTGTAGAGAAACTTCTTAAAGAAGGCATTCTCAAATCTTTTGACTTGGAGTCATTTGATACATGTGAAGGATGTTTGATGGGCAAAATGACAAAGTCACCTTTTCTAGGAAAAGGAGAACGTGCAAGTGACCTATTGGGTTTAATCCATACTGATGTATGTGGTCCAATGAGCTCACAAGCACGTGGAGGTTATTTCTACTTCATAACTTTTACCGATGACTTAAGTAGATATGGTTATGTCTATTTAATGAGGCATAAGTCGGAAGCCTTTGAAAAGTTCAAAGAATTCCAAAATGAAGTTGAGAATCAACTTGGTAAGAAGATAAAATCCATTCGATCGGATCGAGGTGGTGAATATCTTAGCCAAGAATTCGATGATCATCTTATGAGTTGTGGTATTTTATATCAACTCACTCCACCTGGAACACCCCAGATGAATGGTGTTTCCGAAAGGAGGAATAGAACCTTATTGGATATGGTTCGATCGATGATGAGCCTTAGTGAACTACCGAAATCTTTTTGGGGACACGCACTTTTAACAGCGGCCTATACACTGAATAGGACACCGTCAAAAGCTGTTGATAAGACACCATACGAGTTATGGAAAGGGAAGGTCCCTAACTTGTCTTATCTCAAGGTTTGGGGATGTGAAGCTTATGTGAAGAGAAATATCTCTACAAAGCTTGAACCCAAATCGGATAAATGTTTCTTTGTGGGTTATCCAAAAGAAACACGAGGGTACCACTTTTACAACCAATCTGAGAACAAAGTCTTTGTTGCTCGAGATGGTGTATTTCTTGAAAAGGAATATCTTTCCAAGAAAGTAAGTGGGAGCTCAGTTGAATTGAACGAAGTTCAAGAAAACTTGAACGAGGTTCAAGAAGATCAAACTGAGATGGACACTCAAGACCAAGTCGAGAGTACTCCATTGGTTTTGGAAACCACACCTAACCCTCGAAGGTCCGGAAGGATTAGATCTCAACCTGACAGATACCTAGGTATTCTGACAAACGAGAGCTATGAAGTCATGCTTTTAGAAAGCAATGAACCTTCGACCTATATTCAAGCTATGACGAGTCCAGATGCCGAGAAATGGCAGGGTGCCATGAAATCCGAAATGGAATCAATGTCTGAAAATCAAGTTTGGAACTTGGTCGATTTGCCTAAAGGGGCTAGGCCCATTGGATGCAAATGGATTTACAAAATAAAAACAGACATGAATGGAAAACCTAGTGTTTTCAAAGCAAGGTTGGTGGCAAAAGGATATAAACAAATTCACGGGGTGGATTATGATGAAACCTTTTCACCAGTTGCTATGATTAAATCCATTCGGATTCTCTTAGCCATTGCTGCTCATTATGATTATGAGATATGGCAAATGGACGTTAAAACCGCCTTCTTGAATGGGATTCTAGTAGAGGAAGTGTTTATGACACAACCAGAGGGTTTTATCGATCCTAATCAGGCTGAGAGAGTATGCAAGCTTAATAGATCCATTTATGGATTAAAGCAAGCATCTCGGAGCTGGATTCTTCGGTTCGATGAATCCATACAAGAGTTTGGATTTCAAAAGAACATGGAAGACTCTTGTGTTTACAAGAAAGTCAGTGGGAGTTACGTTGTATTCATTGTGTTGTATGTCGATGACATACTCCTCACTGGAAACAATATTCCTATGCTTAATTCTGTTAAAGAATGGCTGGGAAGATAGTTTTCAATGAAGGATCTTGGAGAAGCACAGTACATATTGGGCATCAAGATCTGTCGGAACAGATCACAAAGGATGCTTGGACTTAGTCAAGCAACCTATATTGATAAGGTGCTTGACAGGTTCAGAATGAAAGACGCCAAGAAGGGTCTCATTCCAATGACTCATGGCACATCTCTGAGCAAGAGGCAGTGCCCTTCGGGACCTGATGAGCAAATGAGGATGGCAAATATTCCTTATGCTTCGGCAATAGGGTCTATTATGTACGCCATGATATGTACACGACCGGATGTATCGTATGCTTTGAGCATGACGAGTCGGTTTCAAGGAAACCCAGGTGAGGCGCATTGGACTGCGGCCAAGAATATTCTTAAGTACCTTAGAAGGACTAAAGATTATTTTCTTGTCTTTGGAGGACAAGAAGAGTTGGTTATGACAGGCTATACGGATGCAAGCTTCCAAACAGACAGAGATGATCTCCGGTCTCAGTCCGGTTTTGTCTTTTGTCTGAATGGAGGTGCGGTGAGCTGGAAGAGTTCCAAGCAACCCACCGTAGCTGATTCTACTACAGAGGCTGAGTACATTGCTGCATCTGAAGCAGCAAAGGAGGCCGTTTAGATAAGAAAGTTCTTAGATGAGCTTGGTGTCGTACCTAGTTCGGCCCATCCGATATCTCTCTATTGTGATAATAGTGGAGCTATCGCGCAAGCCAAGGAGCCTAGGGAGCACCACAAATCCAAACATGTGCTCAGGAAGTTCCACATTCTCAGGGAGATAGTTAGTCGTGGAGACATCGAGATAAATAAAGTTGCAACTGATGATAATGTTGCAGACCCGTTAACTAAACCACTCCAGCAGTCAAAGCATGATGCTCATACGACTGCAATAGGGATACGATATCTTAGAGATGGATTGTGATTCCTATTATTGTATTGTCTACTTTTGGAGTTTATGTAAACATTCACTTATCTTTTATGATATTCAATAATTTCTTCATATAATTGTGGTTTAAATTGTATGAATTGTCCAAATGATTAAATTATATTAATTGGGTTATGAGGTCGATTTACCACATAATGAAGTCCCAATTGTTGAACTAATATAATTAAGTCATAAATTGTTCCTAGTTCGTATCATCGAGTATGGACAAACTGACGATACAAAGAACTAGATTGTAATGTGTACTATAGCGCCGCTTCATGGGCTAGTGATGTGGGACATCAAGTACAATTACATAGATATTAGCTGGGAGCTAATGATCGAACAGACCCGACTGGAATAGTATTTAAGATTTCGAGTCATAATACTATTTCATTGACTGTCGAGCAATTTCCTCTGACCTGAGTAGTCCAGAATGATTCCATTGTGAAATGATGTACTTTGATACAAGTAAACGCCTTTCGTAAAAGGAGGTTATAAAACTTGTTATTGGGTATATCAGGAAGCAAGTGGGAGAGCTTGGATTGACAAGATGGGATTGTCCTCCATTCTATAATGGGATACATGTCTTACCGGCCACTTGGAGAGTCGAGACTGTGGAAAATACGTGGCCACGTCCAGATTCGTATCATAGTGATAAATCTGGTTTTACAGTCTGTCTCAAAGTCCAAGAAAGGTTTGAACCGATTGAGGATGACTCGAGTCTTGCCTCAAGTTCAAATTAAGACATAAAGTGACAACAGGAAATTGGCAGCACACTGGCTCTGAAGGCCAAGTGGGAGATTGTTGGGATATGTCCTTCGATCCTACGTGTGCAATCGATAAAGTCATAAGGTCGTCTATGGATGTTAAATGATTATTTGATAATATTAATTGTTGGGAACAATATAATATTGATCAATTAAATCATACCTACAGGGTCACACATGAACTCAAAGATAATGTACGATGCTTGATATATATATTGATTTAGAATCAATATTTACGTGGAATTAATATACATGCATGGGATGCATGGCTTGCATGGATGCATGTCACATAGTGTGACATGGCATGCCACACAAGCAAGTGGGACCACATACAATGCATAGTGGCATGTGTATGTGGCATGACCTTTCACCTCATTTGTAACCTCTTTTGTGTGTTAATGGTGCATCTTTATGCACATTAAGATGGAGGTTACATAGAGGAGTAAAGGGATGAATAATGGTGTGTTTTATATAGATGAAAATCAGATTTTCATCACACCTAATCAACACCCACGAAATTCACAAGAGAAAGAGAGAAAAGAGATTGTTCTTGGAGAATCAACTCGATCAAGCAAGCAAGTCATCATCCGGGTTCGTGTGCAACACGTAGAGGCCGGGCCATTTGTGCGGCTTCAACATCCGGGCGATCCAAAGGCGTGACGAGGTCATTCCAAAAGGTGAACATTTAGAGGCTGATCCATTTGAGGTGGTTCAATCGACTCAACACCACCTCAACGACATCAACGAATCACTCCGTCACCAAAAGTAAGATCTCGTTGATATCTATATATATATATATTGGATGTATATATATATAAATATATGTGTGTCTATACATATTTGTGTGCACTAAGATCATAGCATAGTAGATCTATTGGTTTACACGCTTCCGCACACACGGTATATCGATCGGATCGGTATATCGGTACCTACAGTGCTATATTTTGGCTTCCATGTCAAATGTACTCCAAACCCAACATGAGCCGATGGACACTGCCCGGGATATGATGTCTAACCTCAAGGAGATGTTTGGGGAGCAGGATCGTACGGCAAGGCAAGAAGCCATGAGAGTCCTCATGTCGACTACTCAGTCTGAAGGAACGCCCGTTGGGGAGCACGTTCTCAAGATGATGAGTTTGTTGAATGAACTTGAGGTCCTAGGAGCTTCTATTGATGATGAGACGCAAGTCGACATCATACTCCAGTCTCTGACCCCTAAGTTTGAGCAGTTTCGTATGAGCTATAATATGGGTAAACTATCTTATACTCTTGCGCAACTCCTGACTGAACTGAAGGCGGCAGAGGGGATCTACAAGAAGGGCAAGTCTCAAGCGCTTGTAGCTACCAAGTCCAAAAGCTTGAAAGCTGTTGGAGGTAGAGGCAAGAAAAGGAAGCAAGCCTTGAAACCCAGTGGTGCCAAGAGGAATGGACCACGAGTGGGGGCTAGTAAGCCAAGAGGCAAGTGCTTCCGATGCAACAAGTCTGGACACTGGAAGTCTGAATGTCCTCTCAGAGGTACGAATTTTTCATTAGTCGTAAAAACATAGTCAGCGGTATTATCTACCAGAATTCTGGTGTGTAGATATGGAACCACTGACGGTATGTGCATTGTTTTAAATGCAGGGGTTCCAGAAAACCCGGCGACTTAGAGAAGAAGAGTTCGAGTCTACATGGGCGAAGCTGTTGGGGTAGCAGCGGTTGCAGTGGAAGACATTTATCTGATTTAGGATTTCATTTTAAAGTTATTGCTTTATGTACCCCTTTATTTTGAAAAAGAACTTTTGTTCTGGTTTTCTTTATTAATGAATGGATATTTATTTCTTTAATCATTGAGTGATTTAGATAAGAAATAATGGTGTTATCTATTCTGGTACATTAGATAGCAATATATGAATGATGAATCCTTAGTCTACGACGATGCAACAAACCGTTATGTATAACTTGTTTTACTTATTAGATGTATTCTCTTATCAATCATTATACTTGTGAATTCTTGAACTTAGTAGTATCCATTCAAAAGGGATTCAAAAGGTCGAAATTGATTTGATCAATTATAGATGGAGGAATGGACCTCCCGACCTGAGAATCGATCTTGAAGGATGATACAACTAAGTTAACCTTTATAGATAAAGGATGGAATTCGGACAAGTATTGAAAATGATCTATGATTAATGCGGTGACATGTGTAATTAGAGAGGTACGAGTTGTTGGAAATCGATATCCCGGGCTATTAAAATTTGCGGAAAATAATAACCCGAACGAAATCCTTCATCGCGGGAGATCCGAACGCGAACCACCGCACGAGCCGGGGCCCGACCGAACACCCAGCGAGGCCCGAAGGCCGCGAGCATCCAGCCGAGCCCCCGTACGGGGCTCGCGATCATCTCCATGATGATCGCTGGGGATGCGCGAGGCATCCCCGGGGCTGCTCGTAGCAGCCCCGCAGCGAGTCCATGACTCGCTGCTCGCGGGGGGGTTCGATCCTCCCCGCATCGCCGCTGCGGGAAACCCCGCAGCTTGATACGAGGCGCTGCGGGTAAACCCGCAGCTCACCCGGCGATCGAACCCTAGGTTCGATCGCCCCCTCGGCTCCAGCCGAGGGCTTCAGCCCGCGACGCCGCCGGACGATGAGGGTTGGGGTTCATCCGCCGTGGCACCAGCCCACGGCGAACCCCGGTGGTCGACCCGAGGTCGACCCCACGCCCCGGCGTCCAGCCGGGGCTCATCCCCTTCGCCCGCGCGCCGGCGGTCGAACCCTAGGTTCGGCCGCCACCCTCGATCCCATCGAGGGTTTTTCTCGACCTTCGCCGGGGATCTCGAATCCCCGTCCCCGAAGTTCGTACGTTTACCCGGATCGTGTGTTCATGTATACGCTACAATTAAATCACACAAAATCATAAAAGAGGGTTTATGATTTATTACCTTCGATTCGTTGTACGGAGAAACGAATTAACACGTTGATGACCTTGCGATCTTCCCACGTATTCCTTGCACCTCGTCCGAACGTCGTGTGGGCGACGATCTATCGAACTCCTATGGATCTCCTTCACTCTTCAAGACTTTATGATTGGCGTATCTTAGGTTAATGAATTGTGAAGACCATGTAGTGCTTTTATAGGCTACGTAGGGGATCATAAGGAGACTAAATATTGGGCTTCTAAATATTGAAGATTAAATTGGGTCCAACCCAAATCCATTAATCCTTATCAATATTAAATTTTATTTTTTATCCACTATATAAATAAAATTGCACTCCCAATATTAATCCATATTATATCAAATAATATTTCTCCGATTAGTATTATTTATTCCGTGTATTTAAGATTTAAATATCCATGAATAAATTTATTTATTGCTCAATAAATATTATTCATCTCTTATATCCGAGAATAGTACCGTTCAACTTTAATTATTATGCGGATTAAATCCACCTGCAGGGTTTACATAATAATTCCTTATGAACTCATCTCGGGGATATTATCAACCCTTACGGGATACACTTTCCCGTCAAGTATTCACGGCATGTCGTATATAAAATATATTGACCCAACTTAACCGGTAATTAACTCAATAATTAAATCGGTTAATTCCTTTGGAAAATCAAAGTCACTTATATTAAATATACACACCCGCAATAATATCGGGGATTAAGAATAAAATACTCTGAGATTTAAATTGATTATCCAAGGCAATCCTAATCAATAAATCTCAAGCGATCCGCCCAATACACCAAGTGTACAAGTGTGATAAAATAATTAAGATAAATTATTTTCTCTCTCACACAACGACTATACCGATGGATTGGTCCGTGTCCATCTAGGTCGTGAGCAACTGTTCGATTAAATACGAGTAACCGATAGTATGATCTTCTGTGTGCCCATGCTTGCACCATACTAACTACAACGTATAAAATCCAGGACTATGATTTGCATATATTAATTAATAATAATTAAATGCAAATAATTGTTTATTAATTAAATAGGTTAAATGCTATGACCGGGAGTTTACCGATACTTAAATCTAGACATTAAGTACACAACTCCAACACGAGTCGTTCTTTCAAGAATACTCGAAGATGGATTAGAATACTTGATGTGCCATAAAAGCGGAGTGTTTTTCAACACAAAGCCATTATGGGGATCCTTCCAAGTATATCCATTGGAAGCCTGCGACTTGTTCGCGGAGGCTATCACCTATCTGAATAACACATAGCATAAATCAAAGATTGAGATTAAGTCTCAAACGACTACACCATACACTGATGTGTGGATATGGTGTGTCAGAAATAATAAATGGAATTCTAATAGTAAAAGGACAAGTTTGTTCGGAACTACCTATGTTCTATGGATATTTCTGGATACAACGGCACATTCAATGTGATTGTAGAATATCCTAGAAGAACAAGTATTTGTATGTTCAATAGTACTACGAACCAGAAGGGTGTCCTCGCCCGGTTCTTAGAGGAAGACTATTAGATGAACAACAATGCCCTAGCTGACAAAGTACTTTAAGATGAGGAAAGGAAAGACTGAGAACCAGCCTGACCGAGTAGCAGTACACCACTAACTGCACCTAATGTTATTACTGTTATACACCGGAATGCCGTTGCAGTGGGAGGTTGTTAACCAACCAGAGATGTTCATAAGACTGGAGGAGTTTTGAACTCTGGATCTAGTAGACATGAAATCGATCCCTAGTTCTGCATAGGAGGCAGTACTAATCTAAATGTGCCTACTTGGATAGCAATAAGTATTATTGTTAAGAGGCAAGATCATTTAGAAGTACAAGCTTAGTGAATCCGTTTATGGATTATCACAAAGCTGTGGAACTTGCAAAGGCAAGGAGAGGTGTGTTAGAGACGTAATGGAAACAAGGTGGTGTTTCTCGGAATTTTATGTAGATAACACTTCATCGTTGGCAACAATGTAAAAGTGTTGTCAGACATAAAATAGAGGTTGTCTAAATAAATCGAGATATGAAAATTAAGATGAAGTTGGATCATGTTCTTAGAAATCTTTCGATCTCTAGATAAGAACATTTGTACTTCTCTTAAGATATCTTATGCGATTATGGTTTGTTTTAAACATGCACAATTCTGAGAAAGGTTATTGCCTTTCGGAAACAGAATACATCTATCTAAAGGTATGTGTTTCGAACGCATAAAGGAGATAGATATAGACAAAGCAGTTTCCTGCACTTCGAGTGTGGAGAGCTTTGTAGATGCAGTGTTGTAAAACAAGAACCTGATATCAACTATGCGGTTAGCGTAGTGGGAGGATATCAAAGTAATCTGGATAAGAGATATTCGAATGCTGTAAGAGTACTTGGAAGTACTGGGTTACTAAGCAAAACGAAATCTTCTTAGATTACAGTTTCTCGGATCCAAAATCAGAGAAAGACCAGTGTAAGTCGATATCAGGCTATGTGTTCACTTTTAGAAGAGGTGGAACCTAAGGATGAAAGAGTGATAAGCGTGATGCTTCTCGGACTCTATCATAAACCGAATAACAGCCTCAGAGGCAGCGGAAGTTTTGGTTAGGTTCCGGAATGACCTCTGAACTTGGATATGATTCTTGGTTCACCAAAGGCTATATATAGCGGTGCATGGTAAACTGGAAGAAGTCATAAGTTCAAAAGATGATGACAACACATAGAGCAAGTACCACCTGATTCGAGTCATCGTCTGGGGAGACGACGCAGTAGTCACCAAGATAACTTCAGAGCGGCAACCTAGATTGCTCATTCACATAATACTTCTGGGAAGTATAACTTAAGCACGTGATGAGTATGGGAGTCGGGAGTTTGGAGGAAATGACTAGACCTTAGTACAAGTGGGAGATTGTTGGAGTTGTGTACTTAATGTATAGATTTAAGTATCGGTAAACTCCCGGTCATAGCATTTAATCTATTTAATTAATAAACAATTATTTGCTTTTAATTATTATTAATTAATTATGCAAAATATAGTCCTGGATTTTATACGTTGTAGTTAGTATGGTGTGCATGGGCACACAGAAGATCATACTATCGGTTACTCGTATTTAATCGAACAGTTGCTCACGACCTAGATGGACACGGACCAATCCATCGGTATAGTCGTTGTGTGAGAGAGAAAATAATTTATCTTAATTATTTTATCACACTTGTACACTTGGTGTATTGGGCGGATCACTTGAGATTTATTGATTAGGATTGCCTTGGATAATCAATTTAAATCTCAGAGTATTTTATTCTTAATCCCCGATATTATTGCGGGTGTATATATTTAATATTAGAGACTTTGATTTTCCAAAAGAATTAACCGATTTAATTATTGAGTTAATTACCGGTAAAATTGGGTCGCTATATTTTATATATGACATGCCGTGAATACTTGACGGGAAAGTGTATCCCAGAAGGGTTGATAATATCCCCGAGATGAGTTCATAAGAAATTATTGTGTAAACCTCATGAGTGGATTCGTTCCGCACAATAATAAAGGTTGAACGGTACTAGTCTCGGATATAAGAGATGAATATTATTTATTGAGCAATAAATAAATTTATTCATGGATATTTAAATCTTAAATACACGGAATAAATAATACTAACCGGAGAAATATTATTTGATATAATATGGATAAATATTGGGAGTGCAATTTTATTTATAAAGTGGAAAATAAATAAAATTAATATTGATAAGGATTAATAGATTTGGGTTGGACCCAATTTAATCTTCAATATTAGAAGCCCAATATTTCATCTCCTTTTGATCCCCTACGTAGCCTATATAAGCACTACATGGTCTTCACTTTTTCATAACTCAATTTAACCTACGCCAATCATAAAGTCTTGGAGAGTGAAGGAGATCCATAGGAGTTCGATAGATCGTCGCCCACACGACGTTCGGACGAGGTGCAAGGAATACGTAGGAAGATCGCAAGGTCGTTTGATTTCGTTTCTCCGTACAACGAATCGAGGTATAATCATAAACCCCCTTCATGATTATTTGTGCGTATTAATTGTAATATATACATGAACGCACGATCCGAGAAAACGACGAACCTCGGGGACGGGGATTCGAGATCCCCGGCGAGGATCGAAGTGGCGGTCGAACCCTAGGGTTCGGACCGCCGGACGCGCGGCGAAGGGGAGCCCCGGCTGGACGCCGGGGCATGCGATCGACGTGAAGTCGATCGCCGTGGGCTGGTGCCACGGCGGGTGGACCTCCCAGCCACCCTTGCCGGCGGCGCGTTCCGCGCGAAGCCCTCGGCTCTTGCCGAGGGGCGATCGAGCCCGTGAGCTCGATCGCGGGCGTGCTACGGGATGACCCGTAGCTGCCTCGTATGCGCTACGGGTTCACCCGTAGCGAGGCGTGCGAGGGCGACGCCCTCGCGAGCAGCGAGTCACGCGACTCGCTGCGGGGCTGTTGCGAGCAGCCCGGGGATCGCTCGTAGTGATCCCAGCGATCGTCCGAGGACGATCGCGAGCCCCTCGCGGGGGCTCGGCTGGCGCACGCGGCCTTCGGGCCTCGCTGGGCGTTCGGTCGGGCCCCGGCTCGTGAGGTGGTTCGCGTTCGGGTCTTCCAGCGATCTAGGGTTTTTCGGTCGGGTTATCGGTTCCGCATATTTTTTGATAGCCCGGGACATCGAATCCCAGCAATTTATACGTATTAAAAAAAATGAGTTGTCATTTAGATTTATGATTTATGATATAATAATATCAAATGCGTACGAGTTATTTTCGACTTACAATACAATATAATAATATTTGTATTAATATTTCATCCGATTTAATTTTAATTATTATATTAATGAATAAATATAAATATCAATAGTTTAAATTTCAACTTTTATATTAAAAATAATCATAATATTTATATAATATATAATTCAGACTCTGCTGATCCCATGTGGACAATGTGAACACACAAAATTACACTACAAAAAATGAGCATGTTCACACTACGTGGCAAGAGAAAGCTTTTCTATGTCTACGTGGCATTTATAAAATTTGCAATTCTTAATGACGTGGATATTTCATTATTAATTATGAATTTAAAATTGTAATTTATATCATCCGAATTATATGTTTTTCATAACTTAAAATTAGTGATTTCATATCATAATCATTTCCATAATCCACAATATAATTTATAAATAATTAACCTATTTAATTGTCTCATTACCTATTTAATTAGCACGTAGTTATAGTAATTATATTTTTAAATCAATTCAAATAATTTAATATATTATTTTTATATTCTCTTATTAATATAGGTAAATTTCTCCTAATTAAACTCCACACAATTCAATCAATCTATAAATAATTAATTTATTTATATTACTATAATATAATAATTCCATATAATACGATACAAAATCATATTTAAATTGTTTCTTCTTCACTTCTGTTTTCATCTGCAAACTAATTTTTATTTTCTCTGTAAATAAATTTTGTTTTTCTTAGTTTGGGTAATTGGTTAATTGATTTTTTTTGTAGGCACTAAGTAATTAATTTATAATTATTTCTATGGTCTCTAACTATTTCATCTTGCTGTTCATATATTCTTATTTTTATAAATAACTTTTTTTTTGTAATTTTTTTTTGCAGAAGACGGTAAGGTTTTTTTACCTGTTCATTATTTAAGTTGCTTCTTTTTCTTCTTCATAGTATTCATTTTCATCGACAAGCAATTTTTATAAAGTTCAATGTAATTAACTTGAATTTTATTGCTAATTTAGTCATTGTTTTTATTTTTTGGAGGGCACAATGAATATGATGTATTTATTTAATCCATATATTTTTCAATTTCATCATATTATTGTTTTTTCGAATTAATAAATATTATTCATATTATTATTGTATGGTTCTATGTATTTATGTATAAATTTTTTTGTTTTTTGCAGATTAAAAGGTAATTACATTTTTGTCATATTTATTTTTCAATTAGTGTCATATATTCTTTACATATTTTTTTTTTAAATCATTGAATTTTCTTTCAATTTTTTATTTCATTTTTGTATCCTAATTATCTCATTTTATTATAATATAAATCTCATTTTTTTTGCAGTATTCAGTGTGTGAAAAAGGATTATAAATCTCATTATATTATAAATCTCATTAATATAAGAATTATTTGAAATTGAAAAAGAAATTCATTATAAAGTTTGAAAATGGTTCAAACACCTCAAAATATTGTTTTTTCACTTTTGCTGATGAATTGGTGAGCCCTAATACATCATTTAACATTTAAGTATTTTGACTTCTGCCGGTGACTTATTATTTAGATTATGTTTTCAATTTTTTTTTTGTTTTTTACATATTTTTTTTCTATATTATTTTTTATATGGCTATGATTGTTCATTTTATGTCTAATTATTCGTTAATCTAATTATTCATTAATTTTTAAAATTTTTTTATGACTTAATCATTACTGTAAAAAAACTATTTGATATGACAAGAAAATAGAAATGAAATAAAAATGATGTATTTAACAAGGATATTATGGATTTTTAAATCATTAATAAATTTATATATATAATAAGGGTGGTGTACTTATCAAATTTGGGGTGTAAATAGCATCACCTTTTTCTTTAAAACTAATTTTTATTCATATTTTTTTTTATCATTTGAGCTCTTAATTAATATAGAGCCCCTTATTACGAATTATTTCTAATTTTTTGTTTTATAAATAAACCAATGAAATAAATTTGTTTAACATATTTTAAATTATATTTTAATAAATATTAAGTGATGTTGAAAACAAAATAATATGATAAACTAGGTATCATTTTTTTAAACTAAAAAAATTACATTAAATATTCATGTGCATCGCACAGGGATTAAATTACTAGTTTATTAAATTCTACTATTTATTTTCAATCAATTTCTTAATTATTGATTATTGATTTTATAGAATACTATACAATCCTCCTTAATTATAGTAGTAGTCAAATCAATTCAAGAGAACATGAAATCCGGTCTATATTTTCTCTAATAAATTAATTAATATATTAAATTAAATTTGATCCTTAATTTTAGTAAAAAAATAAAATCAATAATATATTTTATCAAATATTCTTTAATTATAGTAACATTAAAAGTTATTTTGAAAACAAATTTCGTTCTCGATTTATAGTATTGAAATAAAATGTATATACATATTTACAATTAATTAATTCTTTCTCGATTTATGTCTAATATTTAAAAATTCAATAAATCACCCGTTGACCTACTAATTATAATATCCGCATTCATTGTATTTCCGAAAATATTAATTAAACCCTAAGTTTTTCAAATGTGCTAATATAAATAGCTCTTTCATCTTCACTCACCATCGTCATCTTTTGTCCGATTTTTTCTAATTATTTATTTATTTATTGCTTTATTTATTTATTCCAATATTAATCTATATTTAAAACTCTTTTGTTCCATGATTCTACTAATTTGTTTTGCTTGATTCTTTTTTTACAGGGGTGATGTAAGTATTTATTTTTAGTTTTATTTTTATTGATTAAAAAACCATATTTTGTTATTGTATTTTTGCAGGGATCACGGTAACTATTTTGTATTGAATTATTCTTTGTATATTTTATTTTTAGTTTGTATCTCATTCTACTCAATTCTCTTCAATTTCAGACTCATTTATGTCTTTTGTCGTGCTTGTAGATTTTGGATTTTTGAATGACCGGCAATCTCCCTTTCTATGTGTTCATGGTTCTAATGGATCAAGAGGTTAGTTTAGGCTGTGATATTGTCTTTTTTGTGCATGCGTTTACTCTCTCTCTCTCTCTCTCTCTCTCTCTCTCTCTCTCTCTCTCTCTCTCTCTCTCTCTCTCTCTCTCTCTCTCTCTCTCTCTCTCTCTCTCTCTCTCTCTCTCTCTCTCTCTCTCTCTCTCTCTCTCTCTCTCTCTCTCTCTCTCTCTCTCAGGTTTACCTCTGTAAGTATTTTTATTTCTCTAAATCTGAGTTAATTGACTTAATTTAATATTTTAGGGTTTTTGTTGCATTTATTATTAATAATTTTTTGTGTTTTTGCTCTAGCGCTTTTAATTTCTAATTCTTATTTTGTTTTTGAGGTTTTACACTTCAAATAATTTTGTTAATTTGTGCAGAGAACCTTAATTCATGCTCACGTTGAGTCGGAATTCATTTCCAGTCTTATAGATATGATCAAACGAGAGGAGTTTACAACCTATATTATTTCTATTATATTACGCATTGAACTGTATATATGTTTCTAACATGCTATTAATTAATAATATATTTTTTTATCATTCATTCTTTTTTTTCATTTTATATTTATACTTATATTATTTTTTAGGTTATTGATCAATAAAACTTTTTTTCGTATTTTTATTTTTAATAAGTAATTCTTCTTATAAGCTTTGAACACGAAATTAAATTTTCTTATTTGTATTTTTTTGACAGATTATGTAAATTATTTGCATTTTATTTTTATTTTTTATTTACAATTATATTTTTCATTTGGTTTTTATTTTTTCAATTATATTGTTTAATTCTGTTCATAAGTTTGACTTTTTTGTAAATATACTTATTTGTTTCTTTATTTTGCTTAATCAATTTTTGTGATTTTTATTTTTATTTTTAGGCAGTTTTTTATTTTAATTTCGTGTTCATTTTCTGTATAAATAATGTATATTTTGTATTATTAATCATATATTAATTACCATTTTTTTTTGGGTAAAGGTCAATCACATATAAAATAAAAGTGTAAAATACAGTAAAGCGCATAGAGAATAAAGACCCTATCGCATCAACGAGCTAAAATCTACCAACAAAGTATAACACTAAAGAAAACAAATACAATCAGCAGGCAATATGCCATACCCTCTTTAATGCACGTGCCTGGAGAGAGTCTGAACACTACAAAAAAACTGCGAAATCCCTACGGCAGTTCCCGTAGGGATCCCCGTAGGGAAGGCCATCCCCTACGGCATCCCCTACGGGATTTGGACGTAGGGGTTAGCCTCGTAGGGAGCTTAATCCCTACGGGGAATAATAGCCGTAGGGGACATTCCCTACGGGGGGCTCGTAGGGGATCCCGTAGGGAGCATCGTTTTCCCCACCCATCCCTCCCGTAGGGCAGGCCGACGACGACGCCGTAGGGGGCGGACGTAGGGGTTTCCCCTACGGCTCCACCCGTAGGGGACTAATGGAGGGTGTCCCCTACGGCTCCTCCCGTAGGGGGCTAGTGGAGGGTGTCCCCTACGGCTCCTCCCGTAGGGGACCATTAGAGGGTGTCCCCTACGGCTCCTCCCGTAGGGGACTAGTGGAGGGTGTCCCCTACGGCTCCTCCCGTAGGGGACTAGTGGAGGGTGTCCCCTACGGCTCCTCCCGTAGGGGACGTCTGGTGTAAGTCCCTACGGCTCACCCGTAGGGAATTTCAAAAAAAAGGGGCAGGCTTATTTTCGTTTTCCTACCCCAAACCTGCACTCAATTTTTCAGAATCATACCAATTCATTCAACAAACTATAAATCATTCAAAAACATACAAAATCATTCAAAAACACACAACATCATTCAACAACATTCAAAAACATCCAAAATCATTCAAACACAGCTAAAATATGAAGAAGTTAAACAAACAAATCATAATAAACTACAATCAGGGAGGCGGTCGACCTAGCATCTCATCTCGCAAACGCTGCTCCATCTCTTTCAAGCTCGCAGCGAACCCCCTCTGTAACTCGGCACGATCAGCAGCGCGCTCAGCCTCTCGCTCTCGAGCAAGTGCCTCGCGCTCAGCCTCTCGCTCTCGAGCAAGACGTTCCTCGGTCTCCTTCTGCCTCTGCTCGAACTCCTCTCTCAAAGTCTGTCTGATGCGCTCCTCCGACTCTGACGGGCCAGACGAGGAAGACACAGAAAATGAGGAGGAGCCGCTGCTAAAGACCTGAAGCAGACGGAAGCGTAAGTAAACAATTATAACTTGTTGATTCTATGAATAAAGAAAAAATTAACATCCAAACCTTCGCTAAGGTGCCCGTCCCGAAGATCCTATTCTTCTTCTTCGGGGCGACGCTCAGGTAGACCTCGTCCACATCGGGCTCCTCCTGCGTAGAGGCTCGACGCTCCTCAATAGCCTGCTCCACCGAAGCCTAAAAGGAAAATCTTTAATTAGTTAAAAATAATTAAAACAAAAATTTAGAAATAGTCGAAAGAATAACGTTATAAACTTACAATGAGCTGATGTGCTCGCTGAGATGTCGGGGTCCCGTCCTTCTTCGTGTGGAGACGTTTTGCAACGTCCAAAGCTGTCGCAGGTCGACCTAACTCCTCAGCCTTCAAAATATGAAAACATATATAATTAAGTACATATATAATTTAAAATATAAAAATATATATAACTACAAAACTTACAATGTCCAAGGCATATCGGACGCCCGATCGAGATCCTCCAGCGGCCTTTGAAATTCCGGTGCCCGGCCCATCTGGCTCACTCATCCGTTTCTTCGTGTTACGCTCAGACCTCTCTTTATACTCGGCTGGGTCGAATATCACCAACCACCTCTTCCACACCTCATCGGGCACACAGCTCGGAGCCACTCTAGATTCCCTCCACTTCTGACGCCACTCGCTCACGCGGCTGCTGTACCTCCTCATCAACACTGCTCTGAACCATTTATAGATCTCAGCAACAGTGAACCTGCTCCTATCCCAAGTAAAGCGACGCTTCAAAACAGACAAAATAAATACAGTTAGTAAAATCAAAGCGTTAGATAAAATATATACGAGCTACAATAAAATATCAACACACGTACCTGAAACTCGGTCCAATAAATCTCCTGATGACTCTTAGGGACCTTAGAAAGAGTGTATCCATCTGGGTGGATACGAGCCTCAATAATCTCTCGGAGCACCGATGCAATGATCGTCTTATTGCGAGCCACAAAACTACATTAAAAAGACATGATTAACAAAAGATATATAAAATCAACAGTTACTAACATTCAAATAAAATTATACTTACGTCCCTCCCTCTGGATAAATCTCGATAGGAGGGGGAGCAGCTGAAGAAGATGCATCTGCACTCGGAGGAGTAGCAACAGGAGTCAGATCAGCATCAGGAGTAGGAGGAACACTCCCAGAAGAAGGAGTCGGAGGCACACTCCCAGAAGAAGGAGACTGCATGAGGGTGTCGTCATCGCCATCACGATCACTCAGTCTGCGAACACCTCCACCTCCACCTCCAACTCTACGTTTACCTCGACCCGCCATCTGCATATACAATAACAACAATAATATTAATTGACAAACATATTTAACAACAATATTACACATCATTCCAATATTACCTGAGGATGACACTATATTATCATCATCCTCATCAAACGATCCTAGATCATCACTATCATCATTTAGTGCATCAGCATCCTCTAGCATCTCAGTGTCTTCTTGATTGATATTTGGATTTGTTAACAAAAGCAACACATCGTTTGCTTGTACCGGGACGTGATCTTCAATTATTTCCTCTTGAAAAGAGTCTGACAAATGTTCAATATATTCTATGGAAGCCCTTGGTTTTATCTTATATGTTGCCCACCAGTCTTTATTCTCTCTACGAGTACTTGGGTAAGCTGAGTAATAAACTTGCTCAGCTTGTGATGCCAGAACGAATGGCTCGATGCCAGATCCGTATAGGTCGTAACCTTTCTCTGAGATGTGACACTCGGACTCAGAAAAAATACATGTACATATGGACAGCATGTTTTTAAAAGTACATGTACATGTATATTTTACTTGCCAAACTTCAAATGTGTGTTATTAAAAAATATTTAGAAAGACGAGGCTCGACAAATGGACAGCATGTTTTTCATACTCGACAAATCTTTACATACTCGACAAATGGACTTTAACACACTGAACTTTTATAAATTACACGACTTTAACACACTGAACTTTAACACAAATATTTACAACTCCCACACTAAAATAAAAGAAGAAAAATCAAATACAAAAGAAACACCAAACCCTAGATTAATATTTAGAAAGACGAGGCTCGACAAATCTTTACATACTCGACAAACGGACTGCAGGTAGATGAGGCTCGACAAAAAAACACACAGCATGTTTTTCAAAAACACGTAAATGTTGAAAATGAAGTTCAAACCTGAAAACCTTGGATAATCGGTATGAAAGAAGTCCCTTGCACTTTAATTCGCCGGAGACAGCCGGAAATCGCCGGAAATTCGCCTCTCCCGTCGCCTGAACCCTCGAACCCTAATTTCGAAAACCCAAATTCGCACTCAAAATCAACATAATACACACTTCAAGACTTAATAACACTAATACAAACCAAATTCAAACAAAAAATCGAGATTTCAAACTAACCCTAATATTTTCGAAATAGAAAAAATAAACCGATAGAAAGATAAAAATCGATATCTAACCTTGAAGTTGTGTATAATCGGAGTGCTTGACGTGTTCGTAGCTTCAATTCGCCGGAGCAAGAGCCGCTTCGCCTCCAATCGACCGAAACCCTAAGCCCCTTTCTTGAAATCGCGAAGAACAGAAATGAAAAAGAGAGTCTGCCCGTTTTCTGATATTCAGAATTCCCCTACGGGGATCCCCTACGGGTCGAGCCGTAGGGCATAAGTATTAGGCGATACGATGCCGTTTTGTTCCCCTACGGCTAGAGCCGTAGGGCATATTATCGATACGCTGTCGTTTAAAACTCCCCTACGGGGATATTCCCGTAGGGGCCCCTACGGCATCTATCCCGTAGGGGAGAAGTAATTGCCAAAACGCTGCGTTTTGATTCTCCCATACGGGGAGGCATTCCCGTAGGGGACCCCTACCGGGGATGCCGTAGGGCTGCTCCAAATTATTGGAGGGAAATCAACGCGCCTCGTCCCCTACGGGGACAACCGCCGTAGGGCCACATGGCCTACGGCTACCCGTAGGGGCTCCCGTAGGTCCCGTTGGAGGGAAACGAGGCGCGGGCATTCCCGCCTAGGCCCCTACGGGAACCCCCCTACGGGATTCTCCCCTACGTCTCCATCCGTAGGGGTTCCCGTAGGGGATATGAATATGGTGTCTCCCGTAGGGGACGCCGTAGGGACGGCCCTACGGGCTGCGAGCCGTAGGGGATCCCCGTAGGGGATCCGCGACATTTTTGTAGTGGAAAGTCGTAACGAGTGGATCCTCTCTCGTATGATAGAGATCGCCTGAGAAGCCACCACTCCAGACGACACCGAACGAGCCTCATGTATCCTTGTGTTTCTCTCGAGCCAAATAAAATAGATCAAAGCAGCGACAAGTCCACAATACGCACAAGATATCAAGTGCCTCCCACGCCAACGACTAGAGGCCCGTAAAATCTTAATTATTGTTATGATTATTAAATCTTTTAAAATTTAAATCTCTTTTCTTAAATTATAGTAAATGTAAACAATTCAAAATTATCAATCAGTCAATAATTTTCAATCAGTCAAAATAATTACAAATCAATTATATTCTTTTATTAAATATGGAAATTAGTAAATAAAAAATCTTGATTCTGATCCTACTCCCAATTTTCCCTATACAGAAATATTAAATAAAAAATTTATCTTCTAAGCTGACATTCAAATTTACATTTAATTTCCATAATTTAAAGAACTGTACTAGAAACTTTTTGTCTTTCCATGATTTTGAAAACTATTTTTTTCATTTATTAATGTTAATTATTGCGGACAACTCTATTGTTTTTTCATAAAATTTTCTTATTATTGTTATTATTCCCAATTTTAATATTTGCAGTTTACTAAATTAATTTATTATTATATTATTATTATATTAAGGAGTATTTTATTTGGAATAATTTAGTGCTGGCAAATATATCCTAAAAAATACATCAATTAATTGATTTTTTGTCAAAAGATTGAATGAAAACACAAATAAAAATTTTAATTTTTTTTTTTACAATAGTACATATATTAATGTTGTTTTGAAATAAAATAAAACAATAAATAATTAAATAAATAAATCAGACAAATGTATTTAGTGAAAATACTTAGTAGAGATCATGATTATGAATCATGCTTAATTAATGTGATTTTGATAGTACATATATTAATGTGATTTTGATTTATTTTTTATATAAATAATATTAACAATAAATTTAAAAGATTTTTATTATTATATAAATAATTAACTATTGTATTAATATTAATTAATATTTTTTTATTGAAAACGGTTTTATCTATCTTAGATGGATTGAAGAAAATAATGTAATCAGACTTCTAAATTTTAATTCATTTTTGGAAAATTTTGATTATTAAAATGGATTATTTTTTCTTTTTACATCTCAACTGTATTATGTATCTATACATATATAATTTCAGGATCCACTAATGCCACATGGACCAATAGAAAAACAATAATAATGTTGTGTTCACACTATAAATTATAAATAAAAATAATATAAATTATAAATAGTAATATTATTAAACATATATTTTAAATAATAATTTGAAATTATATATTTTTAATAATAATAATTAATCATCATCTTAAATATATAAATTTTTATTTCTTTTCTCAAAATTCTATTTTATTAATTGAAATTAATATTAATTTAATTTCAATTAATAGATCCTTTTTTTATTTTTCTGAACATAATCGATTCATGTATACGTTCTTCTATTCATTCATTTTTTTCCTCGATTTTTTTAATTTTATTTATTAATTATGATTTTTTCGGAGATTTCAGAATCAAATTGTCGAGTTATTAATTATATTCGACTAGATTTTTTTTTTAATTTTTAGTTTATCTCTAATTCAGTTATGTTAAATTTGTTTTGCAAGTTAACATACGCTATATTAATATAATTGCATTTCACCCATCTCATCTCTTTCATGTTCACCAAATAATTCATTTTTTTTATATTTTTATTTATTTTTCAGGTTTATAATTTTTATTTTCCATTTATTTGGATTTTCCCTCAGCGGTTTTAGATATTTATTGGATGCGTTTGACACTAGAGAAATGCAGAGACGAGAAACTACTCCTCCACCAGATCAGAGGCACCCCGATCGGGTAGAATGAGACGAGAAACTCCTCTCCCACCAGATCAAAGGCTCCTCGATCGGGTAGGATGTAAATCGAGAGATGCGCCCGAGTAGCAGACACATGTGGGAGAGAGATCAGGTAGGATGAGACGAGAAACTCCTCTTCCACCAGATCAGAGGCTCCTCGATCGGGTAGGATATAAATCGAGGGATGCACCCGAGTAGCATACACATGTGGGAGAGAGCCAATAGGTCTCATCCAATGACTAACTTCATAATATTTCAATGAAAAGTTGTCATATACGAGATTGAATGCAGAGTGAGAAACTCCTCTTCCACCAGATCAGAGGCTTCTCGATCGGGTAGGATGAGAAGAGAAACTCTTCTTCCACCAGATCAGAGGCTACTCGATCGGGTAGGATATAAATCGAGGGATGCGCCCGAGTAGCAGACACATGTGAGAGATAATCAATAGGTCTCATCCAATGACTAACTTCATAATATTTAAATGAAAATTTGTCATATACGAGATTCGAACTCTGCGTGGGAATTACACCAACATCATCACATACTTTTCCACTCAGCTATGACCCAAGAAGCATATTATTAATTATATCAAACATGCGTAGTCTTTGAAAATAATAAAATTTTCATAATTGAGATAACGATTAATAATGAGATTAATACGAATTTACAAATTTAGAGTTCGATTATTAAATAAAATAATTTGTTAGTCCATAAATAATTGAAGATTAAATAAAATTTTAGATTATTTCAAACAAATAAATCACGTGCATCGCACGGGCATTGATACTAGTTTATAGTAAAACACAAATCATATTTACAAATATTTAATAAATGTCAATATTAAAACAATATATTAATTCAAAGTATTCTCAATTAAAAGGTAATGTTTAAGTGTTTGGACTTTGATATTCATGTGATATCTTATTTATCTTAACTCTTAAATAATAATGTATTGATATAGGGATTCGTATTTTAATTTAGTTAAAAATTATGTTATATCATCTAATAATAATAGTAATAATTATTATTATGCTTTAACAAAAAATAGTAGTAGGATAACATTAAGGAATAATTCTTTTAGACTTAATTACAGTTCATTTAAGTTTAATTCAATTTAATTGAATTATGTTATTTTCAAAATAAATTAAAATAAAATAATAAAAATAATTGAAATTGTTAATCCTTATAATATATAATTCAGCTAGCAATTGTCCGAGGTGTCGTATATTTTCACCGTTTGATTTTTTTGTGTTCACACCTATTATTAAACAAGCACCGTTAGATTAAATTTGTGTTCACACTGTCATTATTAATTATTATTTTTAGCGTAATTAATTAAAAAAAATTAGCGTAATTAATTGAAACAATTATTTTTGATTAATTACCGTAATTATTTATTTCTTTATATAATATAATTTTCATTTATATTTTCCTTAATATAATTCAATATTATTTTTAACATAATTAATTAGTGTAATTATTTTTAATTAATTAGGCAATTATTTGAAATTAATTATTATTTTTAACTTAATTAATTAGGTAAAATAATAATTAATTACAAATAATTGCCTAATTAATTTAGCGTAATTAATTAGATAATTATTATTTTTAATTAATTAGTTCAATTATTTTTAAGTAATTAATTAGATAATTATTATTTTTAATTAATTAGCTCAATTATTTTTAATTAATTAGCGTAATTATTTATTTTTTTATTTATATAATATAATTTACATTAATAATATTATTTTTAGTGTAATTAATTAGCGTAATTATTTTTAATTAATTAATGCAATTATTTTTAATTGATTAGTGTAATTATTTCTTTCTTTCTTTATATAATATAATTTACATTTGTAATCTTCTTAATATAATAAATATAATTTTTAGTGTAATTAATTAGCGTAATTATTTTTAATTAATTATTATAATTATTTATTTTTTTATATAATATTATTTACATTTATAATCTCCTTAATATAATCTTCGTAAATATTACTTTGAAATATTCAAAATATAACATTTATTCCTTATTTATCTCCTTTAATTACGTTATGATAAGAGAGAATCTCCATTTGTTATTGATATATTTAATGGATAAATTAATTAATTTTTATTATACAAACAATAATAACGAAACTTAGGGAATTCAAATTAGTTATATTTAAAAATAATAAATATTATCAAACCCTACTTCAAATCCGTGTCTATATAAAGACGTGATCTTCACTCACTCCATACCTTTCATTAGCTATTTTTTTATTTGTTCATTCTCACATTTATTTATTCACTTTTCATTTCAGCTTTTTTTATTCATACTCACATTTATTTATTTTTGTGCAGAGCTCTATGTAAGTTTTGTTTTTTTTGTTTTTTTGTATTTTTTGTAGCCTTTACATTTCAGCTATTTTTTTTATTTGTTCATGCTCACATTTATTTATTTTTGTGCAGAACTCTATTTAAGTTTTGTTGTTTTTTTGTTTTTTTTTTGTATTTTTGCACTAACTCTCACTTTTAATTTCAGCTATTTTTTTTATTTGTTCATTCTCACATTTATTTATTCAATTTTCATTTCAACTATTTTTTTATTTATTCATGCTCACATTTATTTATTTTTGTGCAGAGCGTAAGTTTTGTTCTTTTTTTTTTTGTATTTTTTGTACCCTTTTCATTTCAGTTAGTTTTTTTATTTGTTAAATCCTCACATTTATTTATTTTTGTGCAACTCTATATAAGTTTTGTTGTTGTTTTTGTTTTTTTGTATTTTTTGCACTAACTCTTACTTTTATTTTCAGCTATTTTTTTTATTTGTTCATGTTCACATTTATTTATTCAATTTTCATTTCATTTTGTGCAACTCTATATAAGTTTTGTTGTTTTTTTTGTTTTTTTGTATTTTTTGCACTAACTCTTACTTTTATTTTCAGCTATTTTTTTATTTGTTCATGTTCACATTTATTTATTCAATTTTCATTTCAGCTATTTTTTTTATTCATGCTCATATTTATTTAATTTTGTGCAGAACTTTATATAAGTTTTGTTGTTTTTTTGTTATTTTTTTTATTTTTTGTAACCTTTTCATTTTAGCTATTTTTTTTATTTGTTCGCTTACATTTATTTATTTTTGTGCAGAACTCTATGTAAGTTTTGTTTTTTTTGTATTTTTGAACTAACTTTCACTTTTAATTTCAGCTATTTTTTTTATTTGTTTATTCTCACATTTATTTATTTAATTTTAATTTCAGCTATTTTTTTTATTTATTCATGCTCACATTTATTTATTTTTGTGCATAGCTCTATGTAAGTTTTGTTCTTTTTTTTTTTTTGTTTTTTTGTATTTTTTGTAGCATTTTCATTTCGCTATTTTTTTTATTTGATCATGCTCACATTTATTTATTTTTGTGCAGAACTTTATGTAAGTTTTTTTGTTTTTTTTTGTTCTTTTGTATTTTTGCACTAACTCTCACTTCTATTTTTTTTATTTGTTCATGATCACATTTATTTATTCAATTTTCATTTCAGTTATTTTTTTTATTTATTCATGCTCAAATTTATTTATTTTTGTGTTTGTTGTTTTTTTTTTTTTGATTTTTTGTATTTTTGTAGCTTTTTCATTTCAGCTATTTTTTTTATTTGTTTATGCTCACATTTATTTATTTTTTTGCAGAGCTCTATGTATATTTTGTTTTTTTTGTTGTTTTTTGAATTTTTTACAGTTAAGTATTCTTTTACTAATTTGATTTTAATTACTTTTAGTGTAATTATTTATTTCTTTATATAATATAATTTACATTTATAATTTTCTTAATAATAGTAAATATTAATTTGAAATATTCAAAATATCACATTTATTCCTTATTTATCTCCACGTTTATTCTATTATACTAATATTGTATAGCTCAGTTTTGTTGTGCAGAGCTCCATAAGTTTTGTTGTTTTTGTTTGTGTAAGCAATTCTTTCACTAATTCGATTTTAACTTAAATATTATTGTTGATAATTAATGTTTTTATTTTTTGTAGTATCTTTTACTAATTTAAATTTTAGTTTTAATATTATTGTTTGATTATTAATATTTTTATTTTTTGCAAGGCTTGAATGTAAGTATTTTTTACAAATTCGATATTTAATTTTAATATTATTTTTTGTTGATTATAATTGTATTGTAAATATAACAATTTATTTGGTAATGATTTTTATATTTTTTTTAGGCTTTTTGAATTTTTTAAAGGATTCATTTTTTTTCCAGGCCTTTTGTATTTATTACTTTTTTCTACAAATTGAACAATCAGAACTCCGTTGGGATTGCAAAAATTTTAAATAGAACCAAACTTTTTATTATTACTGTAATTTTTTTTATCTTTTATTTTATTATGTAATTTACTGTAATTTATAATATTTTATGTAAATCACAATTATTATTTTAATAAAATTTATAATATTTTATTTAATTTTATTCTAATTTTATTTCTGTTGTAATTTACTCAACCGTATTTGTATTTAATCCTTATAATATATAATTCAACTAACATTTGTACATATATTTTAACTGTTTGATTTATTTGTGTTCACACAAATATTTATTAATATTTAATCTTAATCAATTTATTAAGTAAATATTAAATACATAATTAATATATAAATAATAATATTTATATTTTTTTATTCTCTTACTATTTAATTTTATATAATTTATCTTTATAAATTCCTTAATTATTGTAAAGATTGACTTGAAAAAATCAAATTATTAAATAAATCATTTTTTAATATCTTCTATTAATATTTTCACTTTATTACTTATTTATCATATATTATTAATTTATTTAATTTATCATATAAATCTTAATAGATAATAGTATTAATATTAATTTGTATTAATCATTATATCATATTAATATTAAGTAAATTAGGTTACATTTAATTTAATTTACTCTATTCTATTTTTATTAGTCAACTAAATTATAAATTTTCAACCAAAATATCATTTAATTCTATAATTTGCGATTTTTATTCAATTAATTTTTAAAAATTATACAAAACTTAATTCAATTTTACCCCTATAAAAAGTTTTCATCTTTAGTCATTCTCAACTTCTATAAATTATTTTTTCTAATATGATTATGATTTATTTATGTATTAACATTTTTTATAATTACATCGAGAATATTAATTTTCTAAAAAGACGAGCGATTCTAGCGCCGACTCTGGATGACGTTAATGAAATCAACGATTACATGGTTGCAATGCATAATACGGACTAAAGGATTTACCTGAGTTTAGATAGTATTTTACATACTGAACGCGGAGATAATATGTTTGATTAAATGCATTTGGTTGAGTTATTAAATATCAACAAGTGTTCCAAACTACCAAACCATGAAGTTTAAATATCAACAAGTGTTCCAAACTACCAAACCATGAAGTTGAAGGTTGATATTATTATAATTTTTTTTACTAAAATCTAAATATATATATATATATATATATATATATATATATATATATATATATATATATATATATATATATATATATATATATATATGTAGACTTATTTTTCTTTAAACAACAATTTATATAGTCATGTCATATTCTATTTATTGTATATAATATACGAATTAATTAAATGTTGTGACATAGTATATAGTTTTTGATACATGAACTGTTTCGTATTAGTTGGGGTGACCGTTATACTATTGCGGAATATGGATGTGTTGATAGACATTTTCTCGGGCCCAAGTATGATGAGCTCTCGGCCCCTATATCAAAGCAAGATCCGACAGCCCAATAAAAAGAGTCCAGGTCGGTGATCAATTGTGAGAAGGTGGGGGCTAGCTCGGTAGATTACGAGCGAACAGGCCATGAGGAAATAAGCTATCATGACCGCTAACTGATACACCGAACCGACCGAGAAGCCTCGCCCTGCTCGGTGGAATATGAACAAGCAGGGCCCAATCCGAACAGGGAAGCATACTCACCGGAGAACACGGCAGAAGGAGAGGTCGTCGAGGGATTCCGCATGGGCCGCGATAGTATAAATTTACGGCCCAAATTAGATTTCGGCCCAATACTCATTTTTGTAAACCCTAATTTGTATCTCTATAAATAGTAGGTATTGTACACGGATTATTTTAATCACACGCTTCCCGAAAAATTCGGACCGAGCTTGCTACGTGACCCACTTTACTCAATCCCCAAAATCTCTTTATTAGTTCGGTAGATATCGAGCAGGATTTTCTCACCGTTAACAGGATGCTTCTGTCGAACTAAGCAATAGTACTAGGATGATTGTAACACTACTTGATAATTATATTATCCACGCGAAAGTATTAGGAAGAAATAATTCTGGGGAAATGGTTTTTAATACTCAAATTGCTCTGACGCCCTCGAATACCAAATTTCAGTTTGCTTTCCAATGAAGACAATTTCCGATTATTATATCGTATGTCATGACTATTAATAAGAGTTAAGGTCAATCTTTGACAAATGTTGGAATATTTTTTAAGAAACCAGTATTTACGCACGATCAATTGTAGTTGTCTAGAGTAACCAACACAGCCGGGTTGAAGCTTTTGCTTTGTGACCAGCGTGGTCGTCTTACTGATAGAACAAATGTAGTGTATAAAGAAGTATTCCAGAATTTGTAATATGAATGTAATTTTCTTTATTATACTATTTCAATTAGATCATTTACTTAATATTTATTAATATTAAGGAGAAAGAGCACTACTCCGAGTAACAAAAAGTTAATTAAATACACGTGCATCGCACGGGTAGGATGACTAGTTTCAAGTAAACAATCTAATTTTAGAAGTAAGAAGTATAAGATTTAATTTTATAGAATTGTAATTATCTCAAACAATTTGAAATCAAATTTTAGAAGTATATCACATGCTGATAATAATGCCAAATATCGATCACACCGCCGAATAATAAAAATTCTTATATTATAATCTTAATCATATGACCTTCTGAATTCAATATAAAATATTTAAATAAACATATTGATTAATTAAGATTGTTATATCACATGCCGATAATAATGCGAAATATAATAAAAATTCTTATATTATAATCTTAATCATATGACATTTCTGAATTCAATCTAAAATATCTAAATAAACATATTGATTAATTAAGATTGTTATAAAATGATGTATTTTTTTCTTAGAATTTAAATATTCCGTGCATCTGCGCGGACAGTTGTTAGTAGTTATTAAAAAACCATTGTCATTTATTAAGAAATTACAGTTGATTTTTCACGTCAGCAAATTATTACGAAAGCATAAAAAATTCGACGAAAATAATGACATTTGATATTTTTGAAAGACACATTACCACAATTGGATTTGACAATAATACATAATTGAAAATTGATATTATCTCAATTTGTTTGGCGCCTAGTATGGTACGATTAAGGAGGGTGTATTGGTTTGAGATTTCGTTGGATTCTTTAAGACTTTTAAAGTTGGGAGGTATTCAATCCGGATTTTAAAAAGTAAATTAAAATCCTGCGGTATTCAACTTGGATTTTAAAAAGTCAATTAAAATCTATAGGTATTCAATAGTTTATGGATTTTTAAAGATTTTAAAAGTCCATGGATTTTGAAAGATTTTCTTTAAAAAATAGAAAGCAATTTTAATTTCCAAAATCTCTCATAATTAGGATTAGGAGAGATTTCTACGGATTTCTTTTAATCAATTAAATTATTTTTAAAAAATAATAAAAACTTAAAAATATATATATAACTAAATAAAAAGGACAAAATAAGAAAAATAAAATTTCTTTTAATCAACTAAATTATTTTAAAAAAATAATAATAACTTAAAAAATTATATAAAATTAAATAAAAAAAACAAAATAGAAAAAGATATGTTTTTAAGAAAAAAAATACTTTGAAGAAGAAAAAAAAATATTTTAAATAAAAACTTTGATTTAACTATCAATAAAATTTCCAAAAAATTAAAATACAAATTTTTATAAAAATAATTAAAAATATATTTAAAAATTTAATGATATACATAAAGATATAAATAATATTATATTAATATTTTTTTGAATAATTTGAATTAATTTTTTTTTTTTACAAAAATGTGTTTTATATAAATTGTATCAATAAGTAATAACGCAAAGTTTATAAAAATTTATGTAAATACAAAAAAACGCATATTTCAAAATCTTTTAAAGTCTTTGAAAATCCGTATAAATCAATAACAAAAGTTAGTCAAACTATGCAAAGACTCCGTGGATTTTCAAAATCTACGGACTTTTTAAAATTTATAAAAATCTAACAAAATCCGAAATGAATACAACCTCCTAAATGTCCCGTGGAATTGAGCATTAAAATTCAACCCAATCCGAAACCTATTACTCCATAAAATGTATTAATGATATGAAAGGTAGTTGACCATTTATCACTCATATAGGAGTATTGAATTAAAGAAGCGGATGGCTACTGATGTTTTCGTGAATAATCATAGCCACAATTCTTTAATTCTATGATTGATGGTCAAATTTAAAACAAAATGGATTGACTGCTTCAACTATTGACTGCATCAAACAAAATTCGGTTCCATCATACCTATGAATACATTTCATGTGCTTATAAAAAATGCTAGATGTAAATTCAATTTAAATTTCGTAATCACACTAAAAAAAATCATGTGCTTATAAAAAAATGCTATAAGTAAATTCAATTTAAATTTAGTAATCACACTAAAAAAAATCTCCTCCCAAAGAAGTTGTAACATTATTTTGAGTATAGTGAATAATTGTTTTTTTTTTTTTTTTTTTTTTTTTTTTTTTAACTTTTTAATGTACGTAAGTTATCGTACTAAAAATTGTTCCTTCTCTACCAAACAAGTTGTAACATTTGTCTAAGATAATTTTTTTTTAAAACTTTTTATCCAAAAATAAAAAATAAAAATAGTATACTAAAATTTAAAAAGCATTCAATAAATTAGATGTAAAATTTTATTTTGAATTGAAAAAACTACTTTCTTTTAGAATTTGTCCACTATGAAAAATAAAAAAAAATGTTGAAACTATTATGAAGGTCAACTATTCTGAAACACAAAATAAGTTTTACAAATTTTTTATAATATTAATAATAATTTAATTATATATAATTAATAAAAATTATAAATTATAAATAATATATTATTTACACGAAATCAATCATTTTTAAAAAAATCATTTTTTCATTATTTTCGAATGAATTTATTTAAACTGAACTTATTAAATCAAAATAAATTAGATGGAATTGAATTGACTGGACTAAATCTTGAAATTAATTTTAAAAGATCAACAAACATTTTTTTTTTCGTAAATAAAATATTCATCGAATTATAATTATACAAAAATCATTATACACTATATTTACAATCATAAACTCATTACACCAACAATATATTAACAATTACATAAACTTGTAAAAATCTTATTTTTCTTTTTTTTTTTGGCACAATTAATAAAAACATGAAATATTATTTTGTAGTTAAATATGGTGAAAGTTGTGTTATTAATTATTATTTTTATAAACAAAGTGAAATAAATAAAATATAAACAAGAAGAAAGTAAAGATCACGTGTGCACTTTTAGTAGTGAGATAAACCAAAAAGAAAAAAATTGTAATAGTAATATAGTAATATAGAGGTAGTATATTTATTAAACTTAGTCTTAATATAATGTTTCATTCATTTCATAATAATAAGACTATTTATTTTAATAAATATTTTTAATTTTTAATTTTAAAATATAATATACTTCTTTTATAATTAATTAATTTAAATTTATTTATAAGTATTTTATTTTTTTAATTTAAAAATCTATTTATATTTTTTGATTAAAAAATTTAAAAATAAATTATTTTTTCTTAATTTTAAAAAGTGATTTTATTATTACAAGATGAAGGGTGCAGTGTACAAATAAAATAATGCTACTACTCTTGAGATAGTAATAAAAATTGAAGCGTGTAGTTCAGCAATTATCTATCGTCGAATTAAGAAGAATAATCTCACTGAAGAAAGCGCTTTTGATATACAAAAGCAACTCTGACCCACTTCATTTATTTCCCTTTTGAGTTTTGGATTGGTTTCATTTTTTATTTTGAATGGCCAAAGTGGATTGCTGAAAAAGGTGTTCGGTGGTTACTTTCAATTCTTGTCGCAACACCCAAAAACTTTAAAAAAAGAAAAAACGGAGACCTGCTTTTTAATGTATCTCTGGGATTTTTCCTGGTGCCGAGGAAGAAGAAGAAGCTAAGTGGGCTTTAAATCATATTTCCAAAAACATATTTTGTGGTTGATTTTGACGGCATGAAAGTCTCTGCGGGTGGGTTGATATAAAAGTCACTGGATATTCTTTGGTAAGATATTTTTTCAATTTTTTAATGACTACTTTGAGCAGGGGAGAAAAATCAATAATTATCATCTTGGGTTATTTTATTGTGTTTGTTTTCCTATAGAAAATGATATTGAATATGGGTTTTAAAGTTGAATCACAATATATGCTTTGTTTCATTTCTCTTCTGGGACTGTCTTGCTCTATGCTTGTTGCTATTGCTAAATATATTTTCAAATTCAAAGGGCAGAGTCATTAATTCCTTTACCATTAGTGTATGTTTCTGTGTAACCACTTAATTACTTGAATACTGGTGTTTGCGAGGGGTATAGGTGAATGGTCTGGCGGATGCAAAGTTCGGTGTGACGAACAAAATATTCTAGTATATCGTTTTCGTTTGGTAGCAGAGGGTTTTCAGCAAATAAAGAAAAAAGGGATTGCTTTCGTATGGGGAACGATTATGTTGTTGAAGCTGTGGAAGGACTGCCATCAGCTCAAACCTTCAAGGTATAACTTACAGTACCATTTATTCAAAGTTTCGAAAAATCTTAGTTGCTAAACACGAAAAAACATAGGTGTTTCATCGGGTTTTTATAGTTCCTTTTTAGCTTTCAACTGTTTTCTAATCTGGGAAATGACCATTTTTTATTATAATCATCTAACAGTCTTGTACTGTAAAAGATAATTTATGTTAACAAAGTGCCCATATTCTCAGGTCTTTCACACACACACACGATTAGGGGTTGTTCCCTTTATTTTTATCCCAGGTTCAGAGCTCCGGCTTTCTTCTGACTGAAGTTCTATCGTTTTAGCATATTTTATGTTATGTATGTAAAGGGCACTTGTCAAATTACTACCATATGATTCCAGGTGCATACTCGAATGTGTTCTGAACTTTTAAAATTGGTCACCGGCGTTTCAAGAATCTTCCCGGAAATTGAAGCAGCTCGGCCTCGGTGCTCATCAGGAATAGATGCACTTTGTTTGTTGAACAACGGTCTTGTCAAAGCCAAGTCTTTGCTGCAACACTGCAATGAGTCCAGTGTACTTTATTTGGTATGCCTAACTCAATCAGATCCATTTATTTAGTTGCATTAGTGATGTTTAATCCATTTATTTAGGACTTGTTCTTACTTCGAGATTCTAATTAAATAAAGGATACAATGTTTAACTATTTAATAATCCTTTGTAACAACAAATGCAGTACACACAGGTTAAATAGACAGTAGAATTATATCATATATCTCATCGACTCAGAATCACATTCACGGTGCAATGTATAATCTATTATGATGAAAAATACGTTGAATCATGACATGCAGTGTAAAAAAATCAATAAATTTTGACTTTATAATTCAACTTTATGATAATGACGAGTTATGAGGGTTGTTAGGCGCTCACTGGAGACGCGATACTTTCAAGATGTAAAAAGTCGAGGAATTTATTGGAGGACAGTCTCATCCAGATTCAGAATATGGTTCCAGTGATGCTTGCTGCAAAGGTAAAACGATTAAATATATGGAAAATAATCTTAACAGCAGTCCTTTGTCTTCTTGAAGATGTTTCTAGAAGCTGACCCTATTCATTTTACTTCTCTATCAGATATCTGCAATCACAGCGGATATTAAGATTGCGGCTTTCCGTTTGGATCCATCTGAAGAGGAAGCCGGGAGGCTGCTACGAGAATTACTTCACAGATACTGTTCTACAGTTGACTCCACAGAGAAATCTGCAGTTGCTTCTTTCCACACTATATCCTCCATGCTTCGTATCTCGTCCCATAAAGACCTATTGATTGAAAAAAGATCTATCCGGAAGCTGCTCGATAAGGTTGGCGAAACCGAACCGAACAAGAAGAATATATTATTAGTAATCCTGAAACTCCTAAACAAGTACGCAAAGTCCATAGGAAAAGAGCCTAAGGACTTCGAAAACCCACTTTCATATGCAAGCCCGTACCATTTTTCTTCAAGTCAATCCCGAACTGACATTTTAAGTGGGCCTGAACCGCCCGAAGAATTTGTCTGCCCTTTATCGTCGAGGCTAATGTGTGACCCCGTCATCATTGCCTCCGGGCAGACGTATGAGAGGACTTGGGTTCAGAAATGGTTCGATGAGGGTCACAACTTTTGCCCCAAGACGAACGAGATTCTTTCCCACAATTCGTTCACCTCGAACGCAGCCATGAAAGCCCTGATCTCAAGATGGTGTGCCGCCAATGACATGGCGCTTCCGGAGCCTGAAACCTTGAAACCGGCGGCTCAGCCATGGGAATTCCCATCGAATTCCATTGTCAGCCTGACCAGTTCCATGAACGATCTGCACTTTCCGCTCGATTTCAGTGGTGTATCCCTCGGATCTATGAATGAAGTGAAGCCCATGCGCGAGATAGTGGATAAGGTGCTGTATTCGGAATTCAGTGCGCTTCCTTGGGATTCTCGACGGCATAAAGTTGAGGAAATTAAGATGTTATTCAGACAAGATGATGAGTTTTTGTCAGTGGTTTCATCGGAGAAGTTTGTTCGAATGATCCTTAGTTTTCTAAGGGATGCTCGCGAGCTTCGTGATGCAGATGCGCAGATGACGGGATGCATGCTGTTGTTGGAGTTTGTGCAGAAACACAGGTATTTATACACTTTCCAGATTTTCTGAATGTAGATTAAAAACAGTTACAACTTTTAACTGAACTTCCCCATATGTAATTATCCCATATGTTTGTATGTCGAAAACATGATCATTGTTTTGTTAGTTTGCGACTTTCCGGTGAAACTTTCCTGGGTTTTCTTTACGGAAACATGATCCTTTGATCTGGTTATTACAGAAACAGTATATCCTAAGCTTAATTTTCAGATTTTCTGAATCTTTTCGAGCTATTAGTAAATATAGCATCACTATAGATTAAAATGAGTTACAACTTTTAACCGAACTTCCTGAAATGTAATTTTCCCATATGTTTTATGTCGAAAACATGATCATTGTTCTGTTAGTTTGCGGTGTAACCATGGAACTTTCCAGGGTTTTCTTTTCAGAAACATAACCCTTTGTTCTGGTTATTACAGAAACAGTATATCCTCCTACTTCGACGATGATGCGTTCAGCCTCTTGGCTTTGTTCCTCGATACTGAGGTCTCTGAGCAAGCCCTCCACATACTAAAACTGTTGTCTACCAACGAGCAATGCCACCACAAAATCGCAGCATCCGAAGCTCTCCTCACGGGCATCTCCAATATCCTCAGCAGCCAGATCAAGGAACTCCTCGAGCCAGCCTTACAGATTCTGACCAACTTGTCTTCGAAAGCAGATTCCAGTTCTTCTTCTATCATTCCCTACAACCTTATCATCCCCAAACTAATCCCGCTTTTCGAAGACTCTGCCTTGTCGAAGCACTGCATAACCATCCTGAAGAACCTGTCTGAAAGCAAAGACGCCAGGATCTCCATAGCCGAGACCGAAGGCTGCCTTTCTTCAATAGCAAGAGTGCTCGAGAAGGACGATCGGGAGGAACAAGAGTTTGCGGTGTCAGTGCTTCTTTCTTTGTACGCTCATCGTGCGAATTGTCGTGAATTGGTCATGGAGGAAGGGCTCATCGCTTGCCTGGCCTCTGTTTCTGTCAACGGGAACAAGAAAGGGAAGGCCATGGCTCTGGAGCTGTTGCGGATTTTAAGAGACGAGTGCAGCGATGTTGGGGACAAACCGAGTGTGAGCTTTAGCACGGGCTCGGTTGATCGGAGTGAGCGAAAAGTTAGTCGTCCGAAAGCGGGGTTGTTTGGCAAAATTTTGTCTAAAACGATTGGTAAGAAGTAGGAAAAATTATGTATTGGGTTGGTTTTTTATTTAGTGGATTAGATAAAGTTGGGATAGTTAAATTAGATGATTCATATTCATTGGTCTTTGTAATTGTAAGGGTTACTTGTGTAGTTTAGGTTCAGCTGCGTAATGAGATAATTGTAGTGTTCATAATAACATATGATATCTAGCTAACAGCAGCGTAATGTGATAATTGTAGTGTCCATACATAGTTTACGCGGCGACAGGACTCGTAAGCCGTTATATGGAGAATCCAACTACGAGTCACTTGAAGGCAGCAAAAGAATACTTCACAATTTCGAAAGACGATCAACTATGTATAGTGATTGTGCCGAAGATAATGATGATCGTAAAAAGTATATGTGGATTTGTATTTTTCATGGAGAACACTGCTTTCAGCAGGATGTCAAAGAAGCAACAGTAGTGCATGACATTATCTACCTCTGAAGTTGAGTATGTTGCTGCAGCATCTGGCTAAGTATATATACAGTGTTTCATAACTGAAGCAGCACATAGACGATTCCACTACATTAGAGAATGCATCATAAAAAAGGAAGTTAAATCAGATAATGCATCATAAAAAAGGAAGTTTATGTGAAGTACGTGTTGCATGATCAAATTGTCAATATTTGGACGAAGGCACGAAGCCACTCAAGTACGAAGATTTCACCAGGGTGAGGGATGATTAATTTAGTTTAATATTATTAAACAATAAATTTTAAAAGTATAAGAATAGTTCATGAGAATTTTTTAGATACATTAATGTATATGTATAAGGATAGTTGTGAATTCTCTAGATAAATGAATCTGTGTAGGAAAAAAAATCAAAAACCTGCTTACAATACGGGACAAGGGATTGACATTCTAGATTTCTATTACTCGACCCTTTAGCTATATATATATATATATATATATATATATATATATATATATATATATATATATATATATATATATATATATATATATATTATATATTTGTAATTGATTGCAAGAGAGAAATAAAAAGTTTATTAATAAAAAGTTTAAGAAATAAAATAATGTCTTTATCGTCGATCATCATTCTTCATTTAAACTTGTCTTCATTCATAAATTAAATATTTAAATATTGCTAATATATAATTATGAAAAAATATTTTATCAATTTTCATTTAGCAACTATAAATTTTCATTTCCATTAAATCCACGTAAATAAATCATTAAATATAATAATTGAAATATATAATTATTATCAAATTAATCTTCATTTACATTACTAAATTTCATTAAATCACATATATATTCCAAAATTCATGAAATTTTATAAACTTTTTAAAGTAAAAAAAAACCCAATAAATCTCAATTGATCGAATAGACTCTATTTTTTGGAAGACATAGAACTGAACTAAATTGAATGGACCTATACTATACTGAACATAGATTCTTATAAAAATAATAATAATTTATATATATATTATTAAAATTTAGTAAAAATTATGAATAATATTCTAACCTGAATTATATTGTATATATACTTGAAATTGTACATTTTAATTATTTTTATTTTTTTAATCAATTTTTGAAATGAAATTGAATCGAATTGATGAAATTATATTCAAAAGAAAACAAACTAATAAAAAATTATTATTTTTTTCAAATTTTATAAAATATATATGTATCAAACGTACGTCTACAAATTCTCTGATATGTAAATTCACATATAAATGATATAACTCTTTAATTTGTGATCATCTTCTCAATATGGGCATTCGAATTTTACTTTCTCTAATTGTGGCACTATGCATTTCTCATCGGTGTAAGCATAAATTTATACTATTATTATTTCCTGTTAAATCGATTTGAGGTTTTTATCACATGGTCGATTAATTTGTTTGCGTTAAATCAATTTGCAGCCGGTGTACATTCAGCTGAGTTCACCGTGAAAACAATTGTCCATACATGTACAATATGACCAGCAACCCTAACAAGAATAGGCAGCATCGCCCTTACGGGTTTCGCACTAACTCCGTAAGCTTCGAGAACTCTCAACATCCCGTCTCCATGGTCGGGAAGAATGTGGGCCCGATTCCAATGTTCGATCACCTTATTCGGAAACTTCACTTGTCTGAGCGGCGATTGCAACTCGGGAAAAGTCGAATGCAATTCGCTGAATTTACTTTATCCGACGGAAAAGTTTTTTTTGATATCAACTTAGCCGACGGGTTCAATCTATCGTAATCTGTTCACCCCGACGGCGCGGGTTGTCGGGCAACGGCTTGTCCGGTGGATATCAACAGTGGTTGTTCGGATGAGCTGGCAGTGAGGGAGCCACAAGGCGGGGTGATTGGTTGCAGAACTGGTTGTGATGCTTTGAACGACCCGCGATATTGTTGCACCAAGGATTACGGTAAGTCTAGAAAATGAGCTAACAATAACAAATAATATCCAGTAAAGTTGGAGAAGAAATGCGCAAAGAAGGATAAATTCTTAAGTCCAATAAAAGAGTAGAAAATGGAATTACAAATTCAGCTAATAAATGACCTACACATGGGACATTTATAGTGGTCCAATAATAAATGGAAAATACATTAATTTGGCTAAGTAAAAGTGCTGAAATAAAACAAAAGGGCAAGTAGCACTTCTTCAACTCTTTTCTTCAAAACTCCCTCCAAAAACACTAAGCATTGTAACGCCCCGGCCCGTTGTGGGGTCGAAGCCCGACCCTAATGGGCCGGCTCGGTTACCAATGACTGCCGTCGGGAGTGATATTTTGGCCCCACTGTACCAACACTTGTCTTTTCCAGCGCACTTTGTCCTCACTCGTGCGCAACCGGGACACTTCCCAAGGGGTCACCCATCCTATAATTACTCCAGAGTCATCACGCTTAACTTTGGAGTTCTTATAGGAGGATGCCCAGAAAAGAAGATGCATCTGTTGGTATGAGTAGCATATTCAATACCTTTAAGCACTTGCATTTTCGGGGCATTACAAGCACATCTTGATTTTCAAACACCCCAACAAGATGGAGTGTGTATGCTATTTAACTCCATCTTGCACAAAATTTCTCCCAAGGCACATGCTCCCAAAAGGCTTGGTTAGTACATCTGCAAGTTGAAGATGACTATGGACATGCAATGGTTTGACAACACCAGAAAGATATTTTTCTCTAATAGTGTGGCAGTCAATTTCAATGTGTTTAGTTCTTTCATGAAACATAGCATTGGAAGTAAGATGTAAATCTGCCTCATTATCACAATAAAGAGGGACAACCCTGTTTTGCTCAATCCCCATTTCACCTAGTAGCCCTTTTATCCAAACAAGCTCACAGCAAGCCTGGGCCATTGCCCTGTATTCAGCTTATGTGGAGGATCTAGAAATGGTATGCTTTTTCTTGGATTTCCAAGACACAAGTGCTGAACCAAGAAACACACAGAAACCAGTTACATATTGTTGGAGTTGTGTACTTAATGTCTAGATTTAAGTAACGGAAACTCCCGATCCATTGCCATTAATTTATTTAATTAAATAAACAATTATTTGCGTTTAATTATTTATAATTAAATATATGCAAATTATAGTCCTGGATTCTATACGTTGTAGTTAGTATGGTGTGCATGGGCACACAGAAGATCATACTATCAGTTACTCGTATTTAATCGAACAGTTGCTCACGACCTAAATGTACACGGACCAATCCATCGGTATAGTCGTTGTGTGAGAGAGAAAATAATTTGTCTTAATTATTTTATCACACTTGTACACTTGGTGTATTGAGCGGATCGCTTGAGATTTATCGATTAGGATTGCCTTGGATAATCGATTTAAATCTCAGAGTATTTTATTCTTAATCCCCGATACTATTGCGGGTGTGTATATTTAATATAAGTGACTTTGATTTTCTAAAGGAATTGACCGGTTTAATTACTGGGTCAATTACCGGTTAAGTTGGGTCGCTATATTTTATATATGACATGCCGTGAATACTTGACGGGAAAGTGTATCCCGTAAGGGTTGATAATATCCCCGAGATGAGTTCATAAGGAATTATTATGTAAACGTGGATTTGTTCCGCATAATAATTAAGGATGAATGATACTAGTCTCGGATATAAGAGATGAATAAATTAATTAGCAATAAATTAATTTTATTCATGGATATTTATATCTTAAATACACGGAATAAATAATACTACCGGAGAAATATTATTTGATATAATATGGTTTAATATTGGGAGTGCAATTAATTTTATATAGTGGAAAATAGAATTAATTAATATTAATGGATTAATAGATTTGGGCTTGGGCTCAATTTAATCATTAATATTGGAAGCCCAATATTCCACCTCCTTAAGATCCCCTACGTAGCCTATAAAAGCACTACATGGTCTTCTCTATTCTCATAACTTGAAGATCAAATTCTAGAGAGAGAAAGTAGAGAGGGATATCCATGGAGTTCGGAAGATCGTCGCCCACCCGACGTTCGAGCTAGTGCAAGGAATACGTGGGAAGATCTCAAGGTCATCAATTGAGTTCTTCGTTTTTCCGAACAACGAGAACGAGGTAAAATCGTAAAACCCTCTTTATGATTTTAATCGTTTATATTATCGTAAAAATACCGTAGAACAAGATCCGAGGTTCGGGATCCTCACTGGGGTCGAGCTGGGTGGTGGTGATCGAAGATCACCGGACCACCGCGGCTGGAGCGACCCAACGGCGAAAGAATCGCGCCTAGGGCTTGACTGCCCAGGCAAGCGGCCGCCTGGGGGGTCAAGCGGCCGCCTCGTGCTGCTCGCAGCGAGCTACGAGTTTTCTCGTAGCGGACTTGCGTGCGATGCGAGTCCATGCACGGGGCTGTGCGGATCGAACCCAAGCGCACGTCCGGTGACGTGCGCACGCCTCGATCGAACATGCGGCGGCTCAGGCCGTGGCTAGGGTTCGACGAGGGGCTGTCCGCGAGGGTTCGTGGGATGCTCGCCTCCATCGAGCAGCAGCGGCTCGTCCGCGGCTAGGGCTCGATTGGGAGTTCCTTCGGGGATGGCTTCGGCTGTTCCGGCGAGGGTTAGGGCACGTCCGACGGGCTGCTACGAGCAGCCCTACACGACGCATGAGATGCGATTGATCGCCTCGGGTTCGCCCGTAGATGGTGATCGATCGGGCTTCTCCCCATGTCCGGTGACGCGGGATTCCGGCAACCGGGATTTCGATTGGAGTTGTCGTTCCGCAATTTGACAACCCCGGATATTCGATCTCCAAAGGATTTCGGTCGGAATTAATTAGATAATTAATTTTAATTAATTTATTAATTCCGGGATATCGATTTCCAACACATATTTCCTTGTATCAGGGAAGCTACCCCAATCTGCATCTGAATAAACCCTAAGGTCTAAACTGTTATTTCTGGGAAAGAAAAGACCATGGCCTGGTGTGCCTTTGACATATTTCATGATCCTTTCAGCAGCCTCTATATGCACATCAGTTGGAGAATGTAAGAACTGACTTAACTTATTCACAGAGAAAGTGATATCAACTCTAGTGATACAAAGGTATAGTAACCTCCCAATTATTCTCCTATACACAGTGATGTCAGGTAGTAGATTACCATCTGAAATACTTAAGTGCTTCACTGAATCCATAGGAATTGAAGAAGGTTTACATCCAATGAGACCAGCATCCTTGATTAAATCAAGTGCATACTTTCTCTGACAAACAAATAGGCCAAAAGGATTTTGAGCAATTTATAAACCAAGGAAATACTTAGGGAATCCAAGATCTTTATGTTTAAAATGTATCCCAAGAAAGATTTTAAAATCATCAGAGGATTTAGGACAATTACTGGCCAACAGGATATCATCCACATAAATGATCAAACATAAAAATGAGCTCCCTGTTTTCTTAATAAAGAATGAATGATCATATGGTGACTGAACCAGACCAAACTTGGATATAGTGGCAGAGAAGGTTATGTACCATTGCCTGGAAGTTTGTTTAAGACCATAAATGTATTTAAGAAGTTTGCAAACAGAGCCCTGTGGATATGGCACCCCCTGATTGAGCAAACCAGGAGGCAGGGACAAGTAAATTTCTTCAGTTAGCACCCCATGCAGAAAAGCATTGTTGATATCCAAATGGCAAAGAGTCCACTGATGAACAGAGGCAGCTGCCAACAAGAGTTTGACAGTGGTTAATTTAGCACTTGGAGAAAAGGTGTTTAAGAAGTCTAAACCAGCTTGCTGAGTGTATCCTTTGGCAACAACTCTAGTCTTGTATCTTTCCACAGTGCCATCAGCCTTAAAATTGACTTTGTATACCCACTTGCTGCCTATGGGAGATTTTCCAGGAGGTAATGAAGTTATTTCCCAAGTATGGTTATGTTCCAAAGATGTAAGCTCATCTTGCATAGCTGTACACCACTGAAGGTATAACACAGCTTGAGAATAGTGGTGTGGCTCTGGAACAGTGGTAATGGAGGCAATGAAGGAAGTGTATGAAGCAGAGAGGTTATTTGTGGAAAGATAAGAGGAAATGGGATAAGGACAGGTGTTGGTTGAAGTGGAATGACAAAGATAGTCATTTAGGTAAGCTGGTCTTCTTGTCTGTCTACCAGAAGGTGTGACACATGGTAATGGTGAGGTGGTGATGGGATTTAAAGGTGAACTGTGTGGTGATGGTGTGGGTGTGGATGTGGATGTGGATGTGGATGTGGAAGTTTCAGTTTCAGAGGAATGAAAAGTAGGAAAAGGTTGTGGTTCAAGATGAGAAAAAGGGAATATAGATTCATGAAAAACAACATTTCTGGACACAAAAATGGTTTGTGTATCAAGGTTGAGAACTTAATACCTTTTCACACCAGCAGGGTATCCTAAGAAAACACATTTGGATGCTCTAGGTGTGAACTTTATTCTGTGCCTTTCCAAAGTAGAGGCAAAGCACAAACAACCAAAGATTTTAAGATGGGAATAAGAAGGTGATTTGTGGAAAAGAACAGAGAATGGTGTTTGATTTGGTTCAAGCGATGATGAAGGGATTCTGTTAATGAGATAGGATGATGTTAAGACACAGTCACCCCAATATTCAATGGGAATATGGGACTGAAACATCAAACTTCTAGCCACATTAAGAAGGTGTTGATGTTTCCTTTCAACCCTAGCATTCTGTTGTGGGGTTTCCACACATGAATGTTGAACAACAGTCCCCTGAAGGCTAAACAAAGAGTTCAGGAAAAACTCTGACCAATTATCACACCTTATACATTTGATATTCTTGCCAAACTGAGTCTCCATAGTTTTGAAAAACTGTGTGAGCACTTGATTCACATCAGATTTCATTTTAAGGAGAAAGGTCCACACAAATCTACTATGATCATCAATCAAAGTCAAGAAATACTGAAAACCATCTACTGTGGGAACAGAAAAGGGTCCCCACACATCACAGTGCAATATGTCAAAAACATCACTAGCATGTGAAGAAGAAATACTAAATTTTAATTTCTTTTGCTTAGACAGAGGGCATACTTCACAAACATATTTCTTATCAGAAGTGAAATGCAAGTGATCAGAAAGCATATTTAGTTTAGAAAAAGACAAATGTCCAAGTCTGGAATGCCATGTATGAAATGAAACAACAGAGCCAACAAAGATAGAGGGGGAACCTTTCTGAGTACTGGCCTCCAACACATACAGGTTCCCAATTCTCTTACCCATCCCAATCTGACACCCCTTGAAATCTCCTGGAGAGTACAAGAGTTATGAGTAAACTAGAATGAGCATTGAGAGGTTAGTGTGAGGGCACTGACTGAGATAAGGTTAAATGTGAAAGAAGGCACATATAAGACAGAATGTAAGGTGATTTTGTTTGAAATAAACACAGAGCCAATATAAGTAACCTCCACAACTGAACCATTAGGTAGATTAACATGGATACCACTCACAGAATGAGGATCAATCATAACAGATAAATCATAACATATATGATGTGTGGCTCCTGTGTCTAGCAACTAATGAGTAGGAGAACAAGTCAAGTTACTAGCAAAGAAGGACAAAGAAATAGTACCACTGAAGTTAGCTGAGGCAGAGTTCACATTAGCAGGTGAACCATTTGAAGAAGCACTTGAAGTAGTGGAAGGTGATGTTCTAGGAGAAGCCATATTCATCTGATTTTCAAAAATGAGATCATTTGGATGCATTGGTCATGACTAAGTGGAGAGATTGGCTGTCCTCCACCAGAAAAGCTTCCTTGGCTCACATCATCCCCTGCAGACTCTCCAATAACAGAATTACCCTGAACACCACCAAATTGAGGATGTTTAACATCTCCTCTACCCCTGCCTCTAGCACAGCGTGCAGGATAACCATGTAACTCATAACACCTGTCAATGGTGTGCCCTGTTTTTCCACAATGGGTACAATGATACTTCACTTTGTTGTAGGCTGCAGCTGCATTAGCAATGGGACTGGCCTGCTCACTAAAAGACTGCTGCATACCTCCATTTAGATGCCTCTGCCTCTCTTCTTGGATCACCATAGAGAAGATTTTAGCAAGAGGTGGAAAAGGCACCATAGACATGATGTTGGACCTAAGCTGTGAATAAGAAGGATTCAACCCAAGCAAGAACTGCACTGCACATTCTTGTTGTTGATATTCAGACCACCTCCTGTTGCTCTCACAACGGTAGTTGTTACAAGTACACCAACAAACAGGTTGTAGATTCTTAAATTCATCTCATACAACCCTTAATTTAGTGTAATACGTATTGACATCCAAATTACCTTGAGTTAAACTCATGAACTGTTGCCTCAGTTCATAAAACCTAGCTATATTTTTGGCTGAGAATCTATCTCTCAAATCTGCCCAAGTGGCAGCTGCATCATCTAGATATAACAAGCTAGAGCAAATCTCAGGACTTACAGCGTTACGGAGCCAAGAGACAACCATGCTGTTACTGCGAACCCAAGCCGGATAAAGGAGATCTTCTGGATCTGGTTCAGGGATAAATCCATTCACAAAACCGAGCTTGTTTTTCGCTCTGAGAGCCATGATAATCGAACGACTCCAGTCGTTGTAGTTGGATCCATTTAAGGGCTGCGAAACAAGCACCACTCCTGGGCTATCACCGGGATGAACGTAATAAGGGCTCATCTAGTCTTCTGATAACTGATGGAGTTATATTCTAAATGTCTAGTTTAGTGACAATATGGAACTCCTTATCTGTGTTTTTATTATCTATTAATCAAACAGTCTGCATTTTGTTTATATACACTCTATGCCATAGTCCTAGATATATACGTTGTAGACAGTATGGCGTGAGGAGACACGCGGAAGATCATACTGTCGGTTACTCGTATACTATCGAACAGTAGCTCACGACTTAGATGGACAGGGACAATCCATCGGTACGTCGTTGTGTGACTGGTAGATAGTCGGTCTTGACTATCATGTTACACTCGTGCACTTGGTGTACTGAGCAGGACCACGGGAGGGCGTTCGATTTATACTAATCGAAGTAATCGAACTAGACCTCAGATATTACGGATATACGAATTCCTAATCCCTATATAATTGTAGGTGCGTGTGTCCAATTCTCGGTTCTTTAACTTTCCAATAAGTGAGACTAATTGATTAGTCGAGATCCTCGGTAAATTGGGAATCGTAATTGTACGCACGACATGCTATAGATTATAGACAGGAAACCGTGTCCCGTTTATCGGGTTGATTACGTCCCCGAGATGAGCTCATAAAGTTTATCATGTAAACCCTGCAGGTGGATTTGTTCCACATGATAATAAGGATGAGTGGTACTAGTCTCGGATAATAAGAAACGAATTAATTTAATTATTAGTAATTAAATAAATTCGTGGACGTTCGATATCTTAAACACGGGGAAAGTCGTATATGTAATTTCGGCGGAAATATTATTGTTGAAATAATATTAAATTAATTTCGAGAATTCAATTATTATTTTATAGTGGAGTTAATAATAATTAAATTTGAAATCGATTAATTAAGGAATTGCTTTTAAGTATTCCAAGTTAATTAATATTTCAAATTAGCCCTTAATTAATTTAACCTAAGGTCCCTAACGTAACTCTATATAAACCCCCTCCCTTACCCTCTCTTAACCTAACATTCGCCGCAATAATTATTTTCATCAGAGAAAAATAAATTGCTTAGCGCAATTAAAAGTTTTCTCTGTTAAAAATAAAAGTTAACGCAATAATAATTATTCTTAGAGAATAATTCATTACGCTGGTTGAGACAGAGAGAGTATAGACGGGAGAACTCCAGCGGATCGTTGCCCACACAACGGTTGGAGACGGGGCCTGAGACATACGTTGGAAGCATCTAAGGTCTCAACAATCGACCGAAAAGGTATGAGATCGAATTCCTTTTTCCGCAATTATTCGATCTCGTTTTATCTCGTTGATCATACTTTGAACGTAGATCGGTTCCCGTGGCTTGGATGTGATATTCTCGGACTGCTGGGAGGTTTCTGACCTCCGGCGTGGCAGTCGGATCGAGAAAATCGCGTCGGAACAGCCGGAACGGGCGAACGGGGTCGCTGTTCGCAGCAGGCAGGCGCCCGCCTGAGGGGCAAGCGCCCGCTCGCGACAGGAAGCAGGCGCTCGCCTGGGCAGCAGGCGCTCGCTTGCCTTGCTGCGCGAGCGCTCGCCTGGTAGGCAAGCGGTCGCTTGCTCCGGGCAGATCGCGAGCCGCGGCTTCGGCTGCGGCGGACGCGCGATCTCTTGGGCGGGCGGCCATGGCTGTCTAAGGGTGACCTCCAGAAGTCGATTGGGGACGTCCGGATGTTCGATGGTTCGAACGGACGTGTCCCGGGTAGTCGATTTCCAACAAATGGTATCAGAGACGGTTTTGTTCGTTCTTTGTATTGTTTGCGAGTTTTGCCTTGCAGGTTGAACCCGATTATTATGGCCAATTTATTTTGATATTTTGTGCTGTATGTATGTGGTTTTGATTAAACTCTCGGGCTTGTCGAGATCGGTTTATTTTGGAAAGTTGCTTGTTTGTAATAAATAAAAACGACGGGTTGAGTCGTTAGGTTTATTTAATTTTTCGTTGCATCCGGGACTTGTATAGGGTCAATCAAATGTATAGGACCGATACCGGACTTAGTAGAATATTTTTGTAATTAATTTCTGCTATTGGATCTGTTGGAGTTGTGTACTTAATGTCTAGATTTAAGTAACGGAAACTCACGATCCATTGCCATTAATCTATTTAATTAAATAAACAATTATTTGCGTTTAATTATTTATAATTAAATATATGCAAATTATAGTCCTGGATTTCATACGTTGTAGTTAGTATGGTGTGCATGGGCACACAGAAGATCATACTATCGGTTACTCGTATTTAATCGAACAGTTGCTCACGACCTAGATGGACACGGACCAATCCATCGGTATAGTCGTTGTGTGAGAGAGAAAATAATTTATCTTAATTATTTTATCACACTTGTACACTTGGTGTATTGGGCGGATCGTTTGAGATTTATCGATTAGGATTGCCTTGGATAATCGATTTAAATCTCAGTGTATTTTATTCTTAATCCCCGATACTATTGCGGGTGTGTATATTTAATATAAGTGACTTTGATTTTCCAAAGGAATTGACCGGTTTAATTACTGGGTCAATTACCGGTTAAGTTGGGTCGCTATATTTTATATATGACATGTCGTGAATACTTGACGGGAAAGTGTATCCCGGAAGGGTTGATAATATCCCCGAGATGAGTTCATAAGGAATTATTATGTAAACCCTGCAGGTGGATTTGTTCCGCATAATAATTAAGGTTGAATGGTACTAGTCTCGGATATAAGAGATGAATAAATTAATTAGCAATAAATTAATTTTATTCATGGATATTTATATCTTAAATACACGGAATAAATAATACTACCGGAGAAATATTATTTGATATAATATGGATAAATATTGGGAGTGCAATTTTATTTATATAGTGGAAAATAAATAAAATTAATATTGATAAGAATTAATAGATTTGGGTTGGACCCAATTTAATTTTCAATATTAGAAGCCCAATATTTAATCTCCTTTTGATCCCCTACGTAGCCTATAAAAGCACTACATGGTCTTCACAATTCATTAACCTAAGATACGCCAATCATAAAGTTCTTGAAGAGTGGAGGAGATCCATGGAGTTCGGAAGATCGTCGCCCACCCGACGTTCGAGCTAGTGCAAGGAATACGTGGGAAGATCTCGAGGTCATCAATTGAGTTCTTCGTTTTTCCGAACAACGAGAACGAGGTAAATCGTAAAACCCCCTTTATGATTTAATCGTTTAAATTATCGTAAAATTATCGTGAATCAAGATCCGTGGTTTAGGATCTTCACCGGGGTCGAGCCGAGCGGTGGTGATCATGGATCACCGGACCGCCGCGGCTGGAGCGATCACCCGGCAAGGATCGAGCGAACCAAGCACGCTGGGCAGGCAAGCGCCCGCCTGGGGACCAGGCGCCCGCCTGGTGCAGGTCGCGCGCGCTCGCCAGGTTGCCAAGCGAGCGCTTCGTACGCGCTCGCAGCGGGCTGCGGGATTTCCCGCAGCGGATCCGCATGGCTTCGCTGGCTGCGTGCGGGGACCTACGGGCTGAACCCTAGCGCGCGCCCGGTTGCGTGCGCACGCCTTGATTAGGCAGCCGCGACTCGGGTCGAGGCTAGGGCTTGATTGAGGCGAACCTCCGGGAGGTTGGGGCTGTCCGCGAGGGTTCGGGGATGCTCGACGGGCTGCTACGAGCAGCCTTAGGCGGCTGCCGTGTTCAGCCGCGAGCCCACGCGAGGGCTCGACCGAACAGCCGTGGGTTCGCCCGCGGTTAGGGTTTGGTTGGGCTCGGCTTCGCGGTGGTTCGTGGCGGGATGTTCCGGCAACCGGGAGTCGATTGGAATTGTTGTTCCGCAATTTAACAATTCCGGATATTCGATCTCCGAAGGATTTCGGTTGGAATTAATTAGATAATTTATTTATTTAAATTTATTAATTCCGGGATATCGATTTCCAACAACTGGTATCAGAGCGTTGGTTTTAGTTCACGGTATTTTTCGATAAATTGTTCTACCTTGCAGGGTTTCCGACTATTATGGCTAGATATAATTGTTCTTAATTATTGTCATAATATTGTTCTTGATTATTAAACTCTCGGACATGTCGAGATTCGTTTTATGTGTGGTGAATGCTTGTAATAGTAAAAATTCGGGGGTTGACCGAATTTAGGTTTATTATTACGTTCTACTTTTTCCGGAAAATGTATAGGGTCGATTTCATGTATAGAATCGATACCGGATAATTGTATTTAAATTCTTGTAATTTATTTACGTTGGTTCGAGAACAAGACGATCGCCGGAAGAAGAAGACGATGGGACGAGGGATCGATCATCATGATCGACCCCATGTAGGATCGAGCCCTAGGCGAGGGGGGCTGCCCGCGGGACTCCTCGGCCACGCCGGCCACCAATGGTGGTGGCGCGTGGGCTGGGGTGGCGGCGGCATGCTTCTCCGAAGGGTGGTCGATGAAGGTGGTAGGGCGCGGGGACTCCCAACTCGTGCTCTTCCGCCGAGATCCAACTTTCCTATTTTAATTCGGTTTTCCTATTTGATTATTTCTTTTATGAAATATTCATGGAATAAGAAAAGAATTAATTTAGTATTAAATTTATTTTCCTATTTGATTATTCCTACTCATGGGAATTTTCATGGATTAGGAAAAGAATAAATTTAGAATTAATTTGTTTTTCCTATTTAATTATTCCTTTATGGAATTTTTAATGGATTAGGAAAATGATTAATTTGGAAAGTTTTGAAAGTCCTTAATTAATTTTTCCTATTTAATTATTCCTTTATGGAATTTTTAATAGATTAGGAAAAGAATTAATTTGGAAGGATTAAGAGTCCTAATTTATTTTATTTCCTTATTCTATTATAGAGGTCTTCTAGAATATTCCAAGTTTTACTTGGATAGACTATTCTAAAGATTTAATAGAATTAGAAAGGAAAATAAAAATAAATAGAAATATTAATAATATTTAATTTTATTTTTGATATATTCGATTGACTTAATTTTCGAATTAAGTAACTTTTGGATTAATTAAAAATAAATAGATTTAAATATTGAGATTAATATTCTCGTCACATGGAGCATTCAAGAACGAAGACTGAAGACTAGAAGATGCGTACGGGGATGCGATAAAGCCAAAATAGTCGGAAAATAATATTCTAGTATTATTTTGACTATGTGATAATATTCTATGTGCTTTATTTCATGTATGCATGCTTATGTGTTTAATTATGCATTAGATAGCGTATCCCTTTATTGTAAAAAGCTAAGTGGGAGAGGGTATGGAAACATACCCATGGTCTCCATTGCTGCTCTCTTGGTGACTTTTATAAACTTTTGATGTTTATATAGATAAGTTATTGGAGGAGAGTTCTTGTAATTCCTCTTACGAGAAACATTGATTAAGTTTATCAAACAATGCCTAATTTGTCTTTCCAAAGCTGATTTCAAGTCGATTCATTCTCACCCCGGGGAGTGGAATGGAGCCAGAGCCACTTGGTCATGTAGAGGACACAAATTAGAGACCTTCGTACCATTATTTTATAGATGGATCGATTGTCTGCTCGGCTCCCTCATCTAATGAGAGATAGGGTTGCTTGCATGGTGAATCACTGGTTAGAAACTTCGAGTTTCACTTATGATTCTCCGCGTCTTGATTCACAAGATCGAATGGATCAAGTAATTGGGAGTCAATTATAAAAGTCTCTTGGTGTAGTAAACGTCCACAGCACGTGGCTTGCTATACTGACGGATTTTGGATTAATTGATGTAGACAGTTGTAAGAAATTGTGAAGAGTTGTGAAGTTGTCGTAAACGTCCACACCACGTGGCTTGCGGTGATGTAGCAATTCCAAACGATTTACTTTGGTACTGAGTAATGGTTTACACTTAGATACGCATTGTAGTATTCTTCCCCACGAGGTTCCGCTATAAGTGATGTATGACCGAAGCAAATCTAATTGCTAAATCATTTGGGTAGGTAAACGTCCACACCACGTGGCTTGCCTTACCTGATGGGATTTTAGATGTGATTAGTGGTTTAATGATATTATTTGAGGGAGATAATATCGGATATTAAATCGATTGTTTGTTATTATATGTGCTCATAGATTATGGATGGCTTTGAACCCACTTTATGTGATACTTAAGGATTTTAACTCACTGGTCCCTGAATGTATTGATTGGAATAAGAGATCTGGACATTGCCCAGACTGTTAAAGAGCTTTGTTCTCCCGAGCCTACTAATGTCTTAACTGATGAGGAAAGAACTGATTTTATCATGTTCAAACTCAAGGAGATGTTTAGACATGATGTAGAGGCTAGACAAGAGGCGATGAGGATACTCATAAATGCCAGTCGAATCGAGGAAACGCTTAAACACGTTTTTGAGATGATTGACCTTTTGGACGAGTTGAGACGGAAATCGCAAGCTCTTGTAGCCAATGCCAAAGGTTTCGAACCTAAAGGCAAAACCGGGGGATAGGAAAAACAAGCAAAGAAACCCAGTGGTCCTAATTCTTGGATCACGAGATGGGGCGAGAAAGCCAATAGGCTAGTGTTCTCAATGCAAACAGTCTGGGCACTGGAAGTCTGATTATCCTCTCAAAGAAAGTACGAAATCTTCTTTAGTCGTAAAACATAGTCAGCGGTATTATCTACCGGAACCTGGTGTGTAGATATGGAACCACTGATGGTATGTGCATTTTAAATGCAAGGGTTCCAGGAAACCCGACGACTTAGAAAAGAATAAATCGTAGTCTACATGGGCAATGCTGTTGAGGAAGCAGCTGTTGCAGTGGAGGACAATTATATAGGATTTCATTTTGAGTTATTGCTTTTATGTACCTTTTAGAAAGAACTTGTTCTGGATTTCTAATGAATGGATATTTTATTTCTTTTAATCATTTGATGGTTATAAGAAGAAATAAGGATATTATCTATTCTGGTACATTAGCTAGCAATATATAAATGATGAATCCTAAGTCCACCACGATGCAACGAACCGTAGTATAAAACTCGTTTTACTAATAAGAGATTTCTTTATTAAATCTATTATACTTGTGGATTCTTATGCTAAATCATGTTTATTCAAATAAGAAGTTCAAAGGTCGAAAATTGATATTTGATCAATTAAGTTGAAGGAGTGGACCTTCCGACCTAAGAATCTAATTTGGAAGATAACATGACTAAGCAATCCTTTATGGATATAAGATATAAGACCCGGACAAGTATAAGAATTGATTGACTCTGATGTATGCAGACCTTTGTTTACTCAGACAATAAGGTACGAGTACTTCATTTTATGATTACTCGAAAGAATGGATTAGCATACCTGATGTGCCACAAAAGCAAAGTGTTTTGACAAGTCAATGGACACAAAGCTATTGTGGGGAACCATCATGGTATATCCATTGAAAGCCTGCGATCTAATCGCGGAGGCAAATGCCTGTCTGAGGAATGCATGGCATACTGATCAGAGATTGGGATTTGATCCCAACTGACTACACCATACACTGTTGTGTAGAAATGGTGTGTCGGAAATAAGAAATGGAGCTCTTATAGAAATAGTAAAAGCATGAGTTATACGGAACTACCTGTGTTCTATGGATATGTCTGGAAACAACGGCGCATTCAAATGCGGTTGTAGAATATCCTAGAAGAACAAAAGATGTGTGTTCAATAGTACTATGAACCAGAAGGACGTTATAAGTTCTAACGCCCGGTTCTTAGAAGAAGACTATTAGATGAACCACAAGCCCAAAGTGACGTAATACTTTGAAATGAGAGAGAAACGGTTAAGACTCAGAACCAGCCGAACCGAGTAGCGGTAAACCACTAACTGCACCTACTGTTATTACTGTTTATACACCGGAATGCCGTTGTAGTGGGAGGTTGTGATCAACCGGAGATATTCATAAGACTAGGAGAGTTTTCGGACTCTGGACCTAGTATGCATGAAATCGAACCCTGGATCTACATGAAGGCAGTACTGAATCTAAATGTGCCTTCTTGGAAAGCAATAAGGATTATTGCTAAGAGGCAAGATCATTTAGAGTACAAGCTTAGTTGATCCATTTATGGATTGGAACAAAGCATTGAGTTCGTGGTACTTGCAAATTGATGAGATAGTCCATTTTATGGATTCATCAAAGCATAGACGAATAGTGTGTATTGGAAACGTGATGGAAACAAGGTGGTGTTTCTCGGATTTTATGAAGATAACATTTTATCATTGGCAACAATGTAAAGATGTAATCAGACATGAAATGATGGTTGTCTGGATAAATCATTATGAAAGATATAAGAAGAAGTTGGACATGTTCTTGAGATCTAGGATCTCTAGAAAAGAACATTGTACTTCTCCTGGACATCTTACATATAAATGATTATGGTTCGTTTTAACATGCAAGATTCCGAGAAAGGTATGTTACCTTTCAGATACGGAATGCATCTATCTAAGGATATGTGTTTTGGAACACAAAAGGAGATAGAAGCAATAAAAGCGGTTTCCTACACTTCGAGTGTGGAAAGCTTGATAAATGCGATGTTGAAAACGAGAACCTGATATCTGCTATGCGGCTAGTATAGTGGGAGGATATCAAGGTAATCCTGGAAAGGAATACTCGACTGTTGTAATGAACATTTTAAGTACTTTCGAAGTACTGGAAACTATGTTCTGGATTACGGAGCAGACGAGCATTTCCTTTGGATTACACGCTCTTAGATTTCTAATCAAATAAGGACCGGTGTAAGTCGATATCAGGCTATGTGTTTCACTATTGAAGGAGAAGGAGTTTTAACATGGAAGAGTGATAAGCACGATGCTTTTCGGACTCTGCCATGGGTAACCAAATAGCGGCCTCAGAGGCAGCGGAAGTTTTGGTATAGCTCCGGGAATCTCTGGGACTTAGAGGTGATTCTTAATTTGCCAATAGCGGTGCGATGGCAAATGGTAAGAAATCACAAGTCCATAAGTGTAAGATAACACATAGAGCAAGTACCACCTGATACGAGTCATCGTCGAGGGAGACGACGCTGTAGTCACCAAGATAACTTCAGAGCGGCAACCTAGAGTGCTCATTCACATAGTACTTCTTGGAAGTACAACTTAAGCACGTGATGAGTATGGGAGTCGGGAGTTTGGAGGAAATGACTAGACCTTAGTACAAGTGGGAGATTGTTGGAGTTGTGTACTTAATGTCTAGATTTAAGTAACGGAAACTCACGATCCATTGCCATTAATCTATTTAATTAAATAAACAATTATTTGCGTTTAATTATTTATAATTAAATATATGCAAATTATAGTCCTGGATTTCATACGTTGTAGTTAGTATGGTGTGCATGGGCACACAGAAGATCATACTATCGGTTACTCGTATTTAATCGAACAGTTGCTCACGACCTAGATGGACACGGACCAATCCATCGGTATAGTCGTTGTGTGAGAGAGAAAATAATTTATCTTAATTATTTTATCACACTTGTACACTTGGTGTATTGGGCGGATCGTTTGAGATTTATCGATTAGGATTGCCTTGGATAATCGATTTAAATCTCAGTGTATTTTATTCTTAATCCCCGATACTATTGCGGGTGTGTATATTTAATATAAGTGACTTTGATTTTCCAAAGAAATTGACCGGTTTAATTACTGGGTCAATTACCGGTTAAGTTGGGTCGCTATATTTTATATATGACATGCCGTGAATACTTGACGGGAAAGTGTATCCCGGAAGGGTTGATAATATCCCCGAGATGAGTTCATAAGGAATTATTATGTAAACCCTGCAGGTGGATTTGTTCCGCATAATAATTAAGGTTGAATGGTACTAGTCTCGGATATAAGAGATGAATAAATTAATTAGCAATAAATTAATTTTATTCATGGATATTTATATCTTAAATACACGGAATAAATAATACTACCGAAGAAATATTATTTGATATAATATGGATAAATATTGGGAGTGCAATTTTATTTATATAGTGGAAAATAAATAAAATTAATATTGATAAGAATTAATAGATTTGGGTTGGACCCAATTTAATTTTCAATATTAGAAGCCCAATATTTAATCTCCTTTTGATCCCCTACGTAGCCTATAAAAGCACTACATGGTCTTTACAATTCATTAACCTAAGATACGCCAATCATAAAGTTCTTGAAGAGTGGAGGAGATCCATGGAGTTCGGAAGATCGTCGCCCACCCGACGTTCGAGCTAGTGCAAGGAATACGTGGGAAGATCTCGAGGTCATCAATTGAGTTCTTCGTTTTTCCGAACAACGAGAACGAGGTAAATCGTAAAACCCCCTTTATGATTTAATCGTTTAAATTATCGTAAAATTATCGTGAACCAAGATCCGGGGTTTAGGATCTTCACCGGGGTCGAGCCGAGCGGTGGTGATCATGGATCACCGGACCGCCGCGGCTGGAGCGATCACCCGGCAAGGATCGAGCGAACCAAGCACGCTGGGCAGGCAAGCGCCCGCCTGGGGACCAGGCGCCCGCCTGGTGCAGGTCGCGCGCGCTCGCCAGGTTGCCAAGCGAGCGCTTCGTACGCGCTCGCAGCGGGCTGCGGGATTTCCCGCAGCGGATCCGCATGGCTTCGCTGGCTGCGTGCGGGGACCTACGGGCTGAACCCTAGCGCGCGCCCGGTGGCGTGCGCACGCCTTGATTAGGCAGCCGCGACTCGGGTCGAGGCTAGGGCTTGATTGAGGCGAACCTCCGGGAGGTTGGGGCTGTCCGCGAGGGTTCGGGGATGCTCGACGGGCTGCTACGAGCAGCCCTAGGCGGCTGCCGTGTTCAGCCGCGAGCCCACGCGAGGGCTCGACCGAACAGCCGTGGGTTCGCCCGCGGTTAGGGTTTGGTTGGGCTCGGCTTCGCGGTGGTTCGTGGCGGGATGTTCCGGCAACCGGGAGTCGATTGGAATTGTTGTTCCGCAATTTAACAATTCCGGATATTCGATCTCCGAAGGATTTCGGTTGGAATTAATTAGATAATTTATTTATTTAAATTTATTAATTCCGGGATATCGATTTCCAACAGGATCGAGACGAGATCGAAGCCCGGAGGAACGAGAATCGAAGTTGAGACGAGCAACGAGTTCGAGTTCCAAGAGACGTGCATTCAAGATTTTAAGGCCATAATAATCGGGCCACGTTAATTGCCTTTTGTGTGATTTACGTGTTTATTATGCTTATTATTTTATGCATATATATCCCTAAATCGTAAAATACTAAGTGGGAGAGGGATTGGAAACAATCCCGCGGTCTCCATTCTCTGTTTCGAGAGTGATGTGTATTGACTTACGAGTTGGCTTTAGTGTCATCCTCCCTATCGGATAAAGTCGATACACGGAAATCACTTTGATCGAAATTCGAATTCAATTCCATTTATAGTTTTTCAAAGCAAATGCCTAATCTGTTTTTCAAAGACTAAGTTCAACTCGACTTATTCTCACCCCGGGGAGTGGAATGGAGCCAAAGCGCTTGCTTATGTCGATGACACTGATTAGAGACATTCGAGTCATTCGATGACTAGATCGATTGTCTGGTTGGCTCCCTCACTTAGTGAGAGATAGGGCTCAATTGCATGATTGATCGCTGGTTAGAAACTTCGAGTTTCACTTACGAGATATCAAGCTTTGATTAACGAAATTGTGAAATTTATTAAATGGAATTCAATTAACAAAGTTGTTTGTTTAGTAAACGTCCACACTATCGTGGCTTACTAGACGGAAACGGAACTTTGGGTTAATTGAGGCTCGACAATTATAGGAAATCGTAAAGGGACCGCATGTCAACGTAAACGTCCACACTAACGTGGCTTGCGGTGGATATGTAGTTCCCGAGCGGTTAACTTAGTACCGAGAAATGGTATACACTTAGGTACGCTTTACAGTATCCTCCCCATCGGAGTCACTGCTGTAATGATGTACGACCAAAGTAAAAGTCCAATTATAAAATCGTTTGGACTAGTATACGTCCACATGAACGTGGCATGCTGGTCTGATGGGATTTTAGGATTGATTGGTAAATTTAATGATATTAATTAAGGGAGTTAATATCGAATTAAATTTGACGGTTTGATTTGTCTCTTTTATAGATATGGCACTCAACCCGCTGTCTGTGATACTAAAAGAAAACAAACTCACTGGTCCAAATTATGTTGATTGGAAACGAAACTTGGACATTGTCCTAACTGCTGAGGAGTACAAGTATGTACTCCAGGTCGAATGTCCTGTTGCACCTACTGAAACATCCTCTCCTGAGGAAAAGGAAGCTCATCGGAAGTGGGTCAAGGCTGATCAGATGGCGCGGTGCTACATTTTGGCATCTATGTCAAATGTGCTGCAACATCAGCATGAAGCCATGGACACTGCCTATGATATGATGCTTAACCTCAAGGAGATGTTTGGTAGTCAGGACAGGGCAGCCAGACAAGATGCTATGAGGCAACTCATGACGGCCACTATGTCCGAAGGAACGCCCGTGAGGGATCACGTTCTTAGGATGATAGGCTATCTGAATGAGATAGAGATTATGGGAGGAGCTATCGATGGGGAAACCCAGATCGATATAGTGCTCCAGTCTCTGCCTAGGAGTTTTGAGCAGTTCCGCCTGAACTATAACATGAACAAGAGGTTATATACATTGGCGGAACTCCTGACTGAACTCCAGGCGGCAGAGGGTATCTTTAAGAACTCTCAAGCACTTGTGGCTGTGAAATCGACTCTTCCTCGCCCTTCGGGGATTAAGAAGAAGAAAAAGCAAGGACGGAAACCCAGTGGGCCCAAAGTTGGTGGACCACAGAATGGAGTGAACAGGCCTAAGGGCAAGTGTTTCCGTTGCAAGCAGTCTAGACATTGGAAGTCTAATTGTCCTCTCAGACAAGGAGGTATGAATTTTTCCTTAGTCACTGAAACATGTTTAGCGGTGTTATCCACCGGTACCTGGTGTGTGGATACGGGAGCCACTGATCATGTCTGCAATTCTTTGCAGGGGTTCCAGGAAACCCGGCGGCTTAGAGACGGAGAGATCACCATCTACATGGGCAACGCTACGAAAGTGGCGGCGGTTGCAGTGGGAGATGTTCATTTATCTTTTAATAATAATGTTTTGGTATTGAATAATTGTCTTTATGTACCGGATTTTAGAAAGAACCTTGTTTCGGTTTCTAAGTTGGTTTTGAATGGATATTCAGTTTCTTTTGATAATTCTGTTATTGTCAAAAAGAATGGTGATTATATCTGTTCTGGTACATTGATAGGCAACTTATATATACTGAATCCTAATTATTCCACGATGCAACGAGTAGAGTCGTATAACACATCTAGTACCAATAAGAGAAAGGAGCCTTCTAGGATGAATCAAAAGTACTTATGGCATCTTAGGCTAGGTCATATTAACTTGGGCAGGATTCAAAGGTTGATAACTGATGGAATACTCAGTGATGTGAAAGATGAGGACTTTCCAACCTGCGAATCATGCCTGGAAGGAAAAATGACCAAGCGACCCTTTAGTGATAAGGGGTATAGATCCAAGGAAGTACAGGAATTGATTCACTCTGATTTGTGCGGGCCTTTATCTGTCCAAGCGAGAGGAGGTTACGAATATTTTGTAACCTTCACTGATGATTACTCAAGGTATGGTTTTATATACCTGATGCGCCGCAAAAGCGAGTGCTTTGACAAGTTCAAGGAGTACAAAGCTCTTGTGGAGAACCTTCATGGTAAGACCATAAAGACTCTACGATCTGATCGTGGGGGAGAGTTGTTGGAGTTGTGTACTTAATGTCTAGATTTAAGTATCGGTAAACTCCCCGTCATAGCATTTAACCTATTTAATTAATAAACAATTATTTGCAATTAATTATTATTAATTAATTATGCAAAAATATAGTCCTAGATTTTATACGTTGTAGTTAGTATGGTGTGCATGGGCGCACAGAAGATCATAGTATCGGTTACTCGTATTTAATCGAACAGTTGCTCACGACCTAGATGGACACGGACCAATCCATCGGTATAGTCATTGTGTGAGAGAGAAAATAATTTATCTTAATTATTTTATCACACTTGTACACTTGGTGTATTGGGCGGATCGCTTGAGATTTATTGATTAGGATTGCCTTGGATAATCAATTTAAATCTCGGAGTATTTTATTCTTAATCCCCGATATTATTGCGGGTGTGTATATTTAATATTAGAGACTTTGATTTTCCAAAGGAATTAACCGATTTTATTATTGGGTTAATTACCGGTAAAATTGGGTCGCTATATTTTATATATGACATGCCGTGAATACTTGACGGGAAAGTGTATCCCGGAAGGATTGATAATATCCCCGAGATGAGTTCATAAGGAATTATTGTGTAAACCTCATGAGTGGATTCGTTCCGCACAATAATAAAGGTTGAACGGTACTAGTCTCGGATATAAGATATGAATATTATTTATTGAGCAATAAATAAATTTATTCATGGATATTTAAATCTTAAATACACGGAATAAATAATACTAATCGGAGAAATATTATTTGATATAATATGGATTAATATTGGGAGTGCAATTTTATTTATATAGTGGAAAATAAATAAAATTTAATATTGATAAGGATTAATGGATTTGGGTTGGACCCAATGTAATCTTCAATATTTAGAAGCCCAATATTTAGTCTCCTTATGATCCCCTACGTAGCCTATATAAGCACTACATGGTCTTCACAATTCATTAACCTAAGATACGCCAATCATAAAGTCTTGAAGAGTGAAGGAGATCCATAGGAGTCCGATAGATCGTCGCCCACACGACGTTCGGACGAAGTGCAAGGAATACGTAGGAAGATCGCAAGGTCGTCAATTGGATTCGTTTCTCCGTACAACGAATCGAGGTAATATAATCGAGAACCCCCTCTTTGATTATGTGTTCGTTAATTGTGATATATACATGAACGCACGATCCGGGAAAACGACGATCATCGCGGACGGGGATTCGAGATCCCCGGCGAAGATCGAAGGGGGCGGTCGAAACCCTAGGGCTCGACCGCCCGGCGCGCGCGACGAGGGGCGAAGCCCCGGCTGGACGCCGGGGCACGCGATCGACTTCGGTCGATCGCTGGGGTGCCACGGGCTGGTGCCGTGGCGGACCCCAGCCACCCCTCGACGGTGGCGTGCGCACACGGGGAGAGCTCCGGCCGAAGCCGGAGCGAGCGATCGAGTCCAGCTCTATCGCGGAGGGCAGCCGCGGCTGGTGCCGCGGCTGGGGGCCCTCCACCCCGTGAGGTGGTGGCGGTGAGTCGCCGGACTCACCGCCGGCGGGTTCTGATCGGATCAGCCCCGCGGGGATGCCTCGCATCCCCGGCGATCGCCACACACGGCGATCGCGAGCCCGGGCGTGGGCGTGGCTAGGGTTTAGTCGCGGGTTCTCCCGCGGCGACGCCTTGGTCATGCTCTAGCTCGTCCGTGGTTCGCGTTCGTGGTTTCCGACTCGCGGGGGACTTCGGCTGGGGGCGGGCTGCGTGTCTTCGGGCGCGTAGTCTCCAAAGGTCGGACTCCTGCGGATGAGTTGGTGTTCGTGTAATCTCCGGCGACGGGTTTTTGATCGGGTTATCGGTTCCGCATAATTTTTGATAGCCCGGGACATCGAATCCCAGCAATTGGTATCAGAGCGTTTGGTTTCGTGTTCATGTATATGTTCGATTATTGTTCTACCTTGCAGGATTTCCGGCTATCATGGTTAATTTAATTATTGCTTAATTAATTATCATGATTATTTATTAAACTCTCGGACATGTCGAGATTCGTTTTTGTGTGGTTGAATGTTTGTAATAGTAAAAATTCGGGGGTTGACCGAATTTAGGATTTATTATTACGCTCTTTATTTTCCGGAAAATGTATAGGGTCGATTTCATGTATAGAATCGATACCGGATAGTGTAATTTAAATTTTGTAATTTATTTACGTTGGTTCGATGATGAGACGATCGCCGGAAGACGAAGACGTGTGACGAAGACGAAGAGGACGAAAAACCGGGGGGTCGATCATCCCCATGATCGATCCCCATGAGGATCGATCGACCCCATCCCGGGGGCTGCCCGCTAGGGCTTCCGGCCACGCCGGCCACCGGTGGTGGTGGCGCGTGGGCTGGGGGCGGCGGTGGTGGTGGTCCCGGGCGGTGGAGGTCGACGGTGGGGATGGTGTGGGGTCTCCCAATCCCATGCTATTCCTACCAAGATATTACTTTCCTAATTAATTCGGATTTTTCCTATTTGAGTGTTCTCCTTTTGGAAACTCTCATGGATTAGGAAAAGAATTAATTGGAATTAATTTTATTCCTATTGATTTATTTCCTTCATGGAATTATTCAAAGATTAGGAATTTAATTAATTTAGTACTAAATTTATTTTTCCTATTTGATTATTCCTACTCATGGGAATATTCATGGATTAGGAATAAAAATAAATTTGGAAAGTAGTGAGTCCTAATTTATTTTATTTCCTTGTTCTATTATAGATATCTTCTAGAATATTCCAAATTTTACTTGGATAGATTATTCTAGAGATTTAATAAGAACTAGATAGGAAAATAAATAAATAAAAATATTAATAATATTTAATTTTATTTTTGATATATTCAATTGACTTAATTTTCGAATTAAGTAACTTTTGGATTAATTGAAAATAAATAGATTTAAATATTGGAAATTAATATTCTCGTCACATGGAGCATTCAAGAAACGAAGACTGAAGACTAGAAGATGCATATGAAGATAAAGCCATGATAGTCGGGAAAAATAATTTCTCTAGCATTATTTTGACTATGTGATCTATGTGCTTTATTGTTTACATGCATGCTATATGTGTTTATTTTATGCACTAGATAGCGTATCCCTTTATCGTAAAAAGCTAAGTGGGAGAGGGGATGGAAACATTCCCATGGTCTCCATCACTGTTCTCTTGGTGACTTTTATGGACTTTCGAAGTTCATATAGACAAGTCATTGGAGGAGAATTCTTGTAATTCCTCTTACAAGAAACATTGATCAAGTTTATCAAACAATGCCTAATTTGTCTTTCTGAAACTGACTTCAAGTCGACTCATTCTCACCCCGGGGAGTGGAATGGAGCCAGAGCCACTTGGTCATGTGGATGACACAAATTAGAGACCTTCGTACCATTCTTTGATAGGTGGGTCGATTGTCTGCTCGGCTCCCTCATTTATGAGAGATAGGGTCGCTCGCATGGTGAATCACTGGTTAGAAACTTCGAGTTTCACTTATGATTCTCCAAGTCTTGATCTACGAAATCGAATGGATCTTGTAATTGGGAGTCAATTATAAAAATCTCTTGGTGTAGTAAACGTCCACACCACGTGGCTTGCTATGCTAACGGATTTTGGATTAATTGATGTAGACAGTTATAAATGATTGTAAAGAGTTGTGAAATTTTCGTAAACGTCCACACCACGTGGCTTGCGGTGACGTAGCAATTCCAAGCGATGTACTTTAGTGCTGAGTGATGGTTTACACTTAGATACGCGTTATAGTATTCTTCCCCACGAAGTTACGCTATGATTGATGTATGACCAAAGAAAATCTAATTGCTAAATCATTTGGGTGGGTAAACGTCCACACCACGTGGCTTGCCTTACCTGATGGGATTTTAGACGCAATTAGTAATTTAATGATATTGTTTGAGGGAGATAATATCGGACATTAAATTGATTGTTTGTTTACATGTGCTTATAGGTTTAGAGAATAGCTATGAATCCACTTTCTATGATACTCAAGGAACAAAAACTCACCGGTCCAAACTACATTGATTGGAAGAGAAATTTAGACATTGTCCTGACTGCTGAAGAGTACAAGTTTGTACTCTATGAGCAATGCCCTGCTGAACCCACGGCCGCCTCAACTGATGAGGAAAAAGAAGCATATCGGAAGTGGAAAAAGGCTGATGAAATGGCTAGGTGCTATATTTTGGCTTCTATGTCAAATGTACTCCAAACCCAGCATCAGTCGATGAACACTGCCGAGGATATGTTATTTAACCTCAAGGAGATGTTTGGGCATCATGACCGTGCGGGTAGGCAAGATGCCATGAGAGTCCTCATGTCAACCACTCAGTCTGAAGGAACGCCCGTCGAGGAGCACGTTCTCAAGATGATGAGTCTGTTGAATGAATTGGAGGTCCTAGGAGCTATGATTGATGGTGAGACGCAAGTCGACATCATACTCCAGTCTCTGACCCCTAGTTTTGAGCAGTTTCGTATGAGCTATAATATGGGTAAACTATCTTATACTCTTGCGCAACTCCTGACTGAACTGAAGGCGGCAGAGGGGATCTACAAGAAGGGCAAGTCTCAAGCGCTTGTGGCTACCAAGTCCAAAAGCTTGAAAGCTATTGGAGGTAGGGGCAAGAAAAGGAAGCAAGCCATGAAACCCAGTGGTGCCAAGAGGAATGGACCACGACTGGGGGCTAGTAAGCCAAAGGGCAAGTGCTTCCGATGCAACAAGTCTGGACACTGGAAGTCTGAATGTCCTCTCAGAGGTACGAATTTTTCTTTAGTCGTAAAAACATAGTCAGCGGTATTATCTACCAGAATTCTGGTGTGTAGATATGGAACCACTGACGGTATGTGCATTATTTTAAATGCAGGGGTTCCAGAAAACCCGGCGACTTAGAGAAGAAGAGTTCGAGTCTACATGGGCGAAGCTGTTGGGGTAGCAGCGGTTGCAGTGGAAGACATTTATCTGTTTTAGGATTTCATTTCAGTTATTGCTTTATGTACCCCTTTATTTTGAAAAAGAACTTTTGTTCTGGTTTTCTTTATTATTAATGGATATTTTATTTCTTTAATCATTTGATGGTTTGGATAAGAAATAATGGTGATATCTATTCTGGTACATTAGATAGCAATATGTGAATGATGAATCCTTAGTCTACCACGATGCAACAAACCGTTATGTATAACTTGTTTTACTTATTAGATGTATTTCTCTTATTAATCATTATACTTGTGAATTCTTGAACTTGGTAGTATCTATTCAAAAGGGATTCAAAAGGTCGAAATTGATTTGATCAATTATAGTTGGAGGAATGGACCTCCCGACCTAAGAATCGATCTTGAAAGGTGATACAACTGAGTTAACCTTTCTGGATAAAGGATGGAATTCGGACAAGTATAGAAAATGATTTACGATTAATGCGGTATTTGTAATTAGAGAAGGTACGAGTAGTTCTTTCAAGAATACTCGAAGATGGATTAGAATACTTGATGTGCCATAAAAGCGGAGTGTTTTTAACACAAAGCCATTATGGGGAACCTTCAAAGTATATCCATTGGAAGCCTGCGACTTCTTCGCGGAGGCTATCACCTATCTAAATAACACATAGCATAAATCAAAGATTGAGATTAAGTCTCAAACGACTACACCATACACTGATGTGTGGACATGGTGTGTCAGAAATAAGAGATGAGATTCTAATAGTAAAAGGACAAGTTTGTTCGGAACTACCTGTGTTCTATGGATATTTCTGGATACAACAGCACATTCAATGTGATTGTAGAATATCCTAGAAGAGCAAGTAATTGTATGTTCAATACTGCTACGAACCAGATGGGTGTCCTCACCCGGTTCTTAGAGGAAGACTATTAGATGAACTACAATGCCCTAACTGACAATGTACTTCAAATGAGGAAAGGAAAGACTGAGAACCAGCCTAACCGAGTAGCGGTACATCACTAACTGCACCTAATGTTATTACTGTTATACACCGGAACGCCATTGCAGTGGGAGGTTGTTAAGCAACCAGAGATGTTCATAAGACTGGAGGAGTTTTGAACTCTGGATCTAGTAGACATGAAATCGATCCCTAGTTCTGCATAGGAACTTGCGAATTGATGAGATAGTCCATTCTATGGATTCATCAAAAAGCAAGGAGAGGTGTGTTAGAGGCGTAATGGAAACAAGGGTGGTGTTTCTCGGAATTTTGTGTAGATAACACTTCATCGTTGGAAACAATGTAAAAGTGTTGTCAGACATAAAGTAGAGGTTGTCTAAATAAATCGAGATATAAGATTAAGATGAAGTTGGATCATGTTCTTAGAAATCTTTCGATCTCTAGATAAGAACATTTGTACTTCTCTTAAGATATCTTATACGATTATGGTTTGTTTTAAACATGCACAATTCTGAGAGAGGTTATTGCCTTTCGAGAACAGAATGCATCTATCTAAGGTATGTGTCTTGAACACATGAAGGAGATAGATATAGACAAAGCAGCTACCTACACTTCAAGTGTAGAAGGCTTTGTAGATGCAATGTTGAAAAACAAGAACCTGATATCAACTATGCGGTTAGCGTAGTGGGAGGATATCAAAGTAATCTGGATAAGAGGTACTCGAATGCTGTAAAAGTACTTGAAAGTACTGGATTACTAGCAATACGAAATCTTCTTAGATTACAGTTTCTCAGATCCAAAATCAGAGAAGGACCAGTGTAAGTCGATATCAAGCTATGTGTTCACTTTTAGAAGAGGTGGAACCTAAGGATGAAAGAGTGATAAGCGTAATGCTTCTCGGACTCTATCATAAACCAAATAGCAGCCTCAGAGGCAGCGGAAGTTTTGGTTAGGTTCCGGAATGACCTCTGAACTTGGATATGACTCTTGGTTCACCAAAGGCTATGTACATAGCGGTGCGTGGAGAACTGGAAGAAGTCATAAGTTCAAAAAGTGATGATAACACATAGAGCCAGTACCACCTGATACGAGTCATCGTCAAGGGAGACGACGCAGTAGTCACCAAGATAACTTCAGAGCGGCAACCTAGATTGCTCATTCACATAATACTTCTGGGAAGTATAACTTAAGCACGTGATGAGTATGGGAGTCGGGAGTTTGGAGGAAATGACTAGACCTTAGTACAAGTGGGAGATTGTTGGAGTTGTGTACTTAATGTCTAGATTTAAGTATCGGTAAACTCCCCGTCATAGCATTTAACCTATTTAATTAATAAACAATTATTTGCAATTAATTATTATTAATTAATTATGCAAAAATATAGTCCTAGATTTTATACGTTGTAGTTAGTATGGTGTGCATGGGCGCACAGAAGATCATACTATCGGTTACTCGTATTTAATCGAACAGTTGCTCACGACCTAGATGGACACGGACCAATCCATCGCTATAGTCGTTGTGTGAGAGAGAAAATAATTTATCTTAATTATTTTATCACACTTGTACACTTGGTGTATTGGGCGGATCGCTTGAGATTTATTGATTAGGATTGCCTTGGATAATCAATTTAAATCTCGGAGTATTTTATTCTTAATCCCCGATATTATTGCGGGTGTGTATATTTAATATTAGAGACTTTGATTTTCCAAAGGAATTAACCGATTTTATTATTGGGTTAATTACCGGTAAAATTGGGTCGCTATATTTTATATATGACATGCCGTGAATACTTGACGGGAAAGTGTATCCCGGAAGGGTTGATAATATCCCCGAGATGAGTTCATAAGGAATTATTGTGTAAACCTCATGAGTGGATTCGTTCCGCACAATAATAAAGGTTGAACGGTACTAGTCTCGAATATAAGATATGAATATTATTTATTGAGCAATAAATAAATTTATTCATGGATATTTAAATCTTAAATACACGGAATAAATAATACTAATCGGAGAAATATTATTTGATATAATATGGATTAATATTGGGAGTGCAATTTTATTTATATAGTGGAAAATAAATAAAATTTAATATTGATAAGGATTAATGGATTTGGGTTGGACCCAATTTAATCTTCAATATTTAGAAGCCCAATATTTAGTCTCCTTATGATCCCCTACGTAGCCTATATAAGCACTACATGGTCTTCACAATTCATTAACCTAAGATACGCCAATCATAAAGTCTTGAAGAGTGAAGGAGATCCATAGGAGTCCGATAGATCGTCGCCCACACGACGTTCGGACGAAGTGCAAGGAATACGTAGGAAGATCGCAAGGTCGTCAATTGGATTCGTTTCTCCGTACAACGAATCGAGGTAATATAATCGAGAACCCCCTCTTTGATTATGTGTTCGTTAATTTTGATATATACATGAACGCACGATCCGGGAAAACGACGATCATCGCGGACGGGGATTCGAGATCCCCGGCGAAGATCGAAGGGGGCGGTCGAAACCCTAGGGCTCGACCGCCCGGCGCGCGCGACGAGGGGCGAAGCCCTGGCTGGACGCCGGGGCACGCGATCGACTTCGGTCGATCGCTGGAGTGCCACGGGCTGGTCCCGTGGCGGACCCCAGCCACCCCTCGACGGTGGCGTGCGCACACGGGGAGAGCTCCGGCCGAAGCCGGAGCGAGCGATCGAGTCCAGCTCGATCGCGGAGGGCAGCCGCGGGCTGGTGCCGCGGCTGGGGGCCCTCCACCCCGTGAGGTGGTGGCGGTGAGTCGCCGGACTCACCGCCGGCGGGTGCTGATCGGATCAGCCCCGCGGGGATGCCTCGCATCCCCGGCGATCGCCACACACGGCGATCGCGAGCCCGGGCGTGGGCGTGGCTAGGGTTTAGTCGCGGGTTCTCCCGCGGCGACGCCTTGGTCATGCTCTAGCTCGTCCGTGGTTCGCGTTCGTGGTTTCCGACTCGCGGGGGACTTCGGCTGGGGGCGGGCTGCGTGTCTTCGGGCGCGTAGTCTCCAAAGGTCGGACTCCTGCGGATGAGTTGGTGTTCGTGTAATCTCCGGCGACGGGTTTTTGATCGGGTTATCGGTTCCGCATAATTTTTGATAGCCCGGGACATCGAATCCCAGCAAGAGTACCTCTCGGGAGAGTTTAAGGCGTACTTATTAGAGAATGGGATTGATTCCCAGATGACTGCACCATACACGCCCCAGCAGAATGGTGTAGCAGAAAGGAGGAATAGGACTCTTATGGAAATGGTAAGATCTATGATGAGTTACTCAGAACTACCAGTTTCGTTCTGGGGATATGCCTTGGAAACAGCGGCTTATATCTTGAACTTAGTTCCTTCCAAATCAGTCCCTAAGACACCCTCGGAATTGTGGACCGGGCGTAAGCCAAATTTGAAACACATTCGGATCTGGGGTTGTCCAGCACATGTGCTGAAGCACGGGGCTGATAAGTTGGAGTCACGTTCAGATATTCGGTTGTTTATAGGATATCCTAGAGGAACGAAAGGTGGTCTATTTTATAGTCCTAAGGACCAGAAGATCGTTGTTAGCACCAACGCTCGGTTCTTGGAAGAGGATTATATAATGGACCACAAGCCCAATAGTGAGATAATACTCAACGAACTGAGAGGGAACGATCAAGGCTTAGATCCAACCCAACCGGGTGATACGCCACCACAGTCTGCACCTGTAGTTACTGAGGTTACACCGGAGCGTCGTCGTAGTGGGAGGGTTGTTCGACAACCCGACAGGTTCATGTTTATAGGTGAGTCTTCGGACTTGTTACCTGGAGAACATGAAGCCGATCCCTGGACCTACGACGAGGCGCTTAAAGATCAAGATGCTCAGTCTTGGCGAAAGGCGATGAAATCTGAGATTGAATCTATGGATTCAAATCAGGTCTGGGATCTTGTAGCACCGCCCAAAGGTGTAAAAGCCATTGGTTGCAAGTGGGTGTACAAGGGGAAAAGAGGATCTGACGGGAAGGTGGAAACCTTCAAAGCTAGGCTTGTTGCGAAAGGGTACACTCAGAAAGAAGGGATCGATTATGAGGAAACCTTTTCGCCGGTAGCTATGCTAAAGTCGATCCGGATTCTTTTGTCTATAGCATCTCATATGGATTATGAGGTGTGGCAAATGGACGTCAAGACGACATTCTTGAATGGGAATCTTGACGAGACCATTTATATGAGACAACCAGAGGGTTTCATCGAGAAAGACCAAGAGCATCTAGTGTGTAAGCTAAAGCGATCCATTTATGGATTGAAGCAAGCTTCTAGATCTTGGAACATGCGGTTTGATGAGGTTATCCAGTCATATGGATTCATTCAAAGCATGGACTAGTCGTGTGTATATCGGAGAAGTGACGGAAACAGCGTGGCGTTTCTCGTGCTTTATGTAGACGACATTCTTCTAATTGGCAACAATGTGAAGATGTTGTCGGACATAAAGGGATGGTTGTCCAAGCAATTCGATATGAAAGACTTAGGAAAAGTAGGGCATGTTCTTGGGATCAAAGTTATACGAGATCGCCAGAAAAGAACATTGAGCTTGTCCCAGGCTTCATATATTGATACGATTCTAGCTCGTTTCAACATGCAGAATTCCAAGAGAGGTTCTCAACCTTTCTGCCATGGAATTCATCTATCTAAGGATATGTGTCCCAAGACACAAAAGGAGATAGATTACATGAAGACGATTCCTTATGCTTCGGCAGTGACAAGTCTAATGTATGCTATGTTGTGCACGAGACCTGATATCTGCTATGCCGTGGGCATGGTAGCTAGATATCAGAGTAACCTTGGACAGGGTCACTGGACTGCTGTAAAGAACATACTAAGTACCTGCGAAGGACTAGGAATTATGTTCTGAGTTACAAAGCGTCTGAATTGATTCCTGTGGGTTACACAGACTCGTGAAGGGGATGGGTATCGGATGTATGGGAGAGGGCAACTAGACTTTTAGTATAAGTGGGAGATTGATGGAGTTATATTCTAAATGTCTAGTTTAGTGACAATATGGAACTCTTTATCTGTGTTTTTATTATCTATTAATCAAACATTCTGCATTTTGTTTATATACACTCTATGCCATAGTCCTAGATATATACGTTGTAGACAGTATGGCGTGAGGAGACACGCGGAAGATCATACTGTCGGTTACTCGTATACTATCGAACAGTAGCTCACGACTTAGATGGACAGGGACAATCCATCGGTACGTCGTTGTGTGACTGGTAGATAGTTGGTCTTGACTATCATGTTACACTCGTGCACTTGGTGTACTGAGCAGGACCACGGGAGGGCGTTCGATTTATACTAATCGAAGTAATCGAACTAGACCTCAGATATTACGGATATACGAATTCCTAATCCCTATATAATTGTAGGTGCGTGTGTCCAATTCTCGGTTCTTTAACTTGCCAATGAGTGAGACTAATTGATTAGTCGAGATCCTCGGTAAATTGGGAATCGTAATTGTACGCACGACATGCTATAGATTATAGACAGGAAACCGTGTCCCGTTTATCGGGTTGATTACGTCCCCGAGATGAGCTCATAAAGTTTATCATGTAAACCCTGCAGGTGGATTTGTTCCACATGATAATAAGGATGAGTGGTACTAGTCTCGGATAATAAGAAACGAATTAATTTAATTATTAGTAATTAAATAAATTCGTGGACGTTCGATATCTTAAACACGGGGAAAGTCGTATATGTAATTTCGGCGGAAATATTATTGTTGAAATAATATTAAATTAATTTCGGGAATTCAATTATTATTTTATAGTGGAGTTAATAATAATTAAATTTGAAATCGATTAATTAAGGAATTGCTTTTAAGTATTCCAAGTTAATTAATATTTCAAATTAGCCCTTAATTAATTTAACCTAAGGTCCCTAATGTAACTCTATATAAACCCCCTCCCTTACCCTCTCTTAACCTAACATTCGCCGCAATAATTATTTTCATCAGAGAAAAATAAATTGCTTAGCGCAATTAAAAGTTTTCTCTGTTAAAAATAAAAGTTAACGCAATAATAATTATTCTTAGAGAATAATTCATTACGCTGGTTGAGACAGAGAGAGTATAGACGGGAGAACTCCAGCGGATTGTTGCCCACACAACGGTTGGAGACGGGGCCTGAGACATACGTTGGAAGCATCTAAGGTCTCAACAATCGACCGAAAAGGTATGAGATCGAATTCCTTTTTCCGCAATTATTCGATCTCGTTTTATCTCGTTGATCATACTTTGAACGTAGATCGGTTCCCGTGGCTTGGATGTGATATTCTCGGACTGCTGGGAGGTTTCTGACCTCCGGCGTAGCAGTTGGATCGAGAAAATCGCGTCGGAACAGCCGGAACGGGCGAACGGGGTCGCTGTTCGCAGCAGGCAGGCGCCCGCCTGAGGGGCAAGCACCCGCTCGCGACAGGCAGCAGGCGCTCGCCTGGGCAACAGGCGCTCGCTTGCCTTGCTGCGCGAGCGCTCGCCTGGTAGGCAAGCGGTCGCTTGCTCCGGGCAGATCGCGAGCCGCGGCTTCGGCTGCGGCGGACGCGCGATCTCTTGGGCGGGCGGCCATGGCTGTCTAAGGGTGACCTCCAGAAGTCGATTGGGGACGTCCGGATGTTCGATGGTTCGAACGGACGTGTCCCGGGTAGTCGATTTCCAACAATAACGCCATCGCGTCACAAGCATTACCAGCACCACCTCCTCTCACCATCGACTTGAACAAACAAAAACAATAACAAAGGCAGTGATGAGCCATTTTATTTGCTCATCTTAGAGCGTTTTTACACCCTTTATTGAGTCAGTTTGAGTCGGTAACGTGTCTGGGAGGGCAAAATTAGGTGTTTGGGCAGTGTGTGTGTTGATGCAGGTAACAGGTGGCGCACTGGGAAAAAGAGGCAAGGAAATCCCCTTCTTTGGGCAAAGAAGTATTCTGGAGTGGGTAGTGACTGCAACAGTTTGACCACATCGGGCAAATGGGTAAAGTCATGAAGCAGAAGAACCAGAATTCTTATCAAGTACCGTGCCTGGTCCAACCATCTGTGGAGGAGAAGATACCTGAAGACGAAGATTTGGGCAGAGAGCGGCTGTTGACAGGAGATTTGCTGCGGGCAAGCTGGCAGCATACCAGAATCCCTGATTTTGGGGGTGTTGGAGTTGTGTACTTAATGTCTAGATTTAAGTAACGGTAAACTCCCGATCATAGCATTTAATCTATTAAATTAACGAACAATTGTTTTGCGTTTAATTATTATTAATTAAATATATGCAAAATATAGTCCTGGATTTTATACGTTGTAGTTAGTATGGTGCAAGCATGGGCGCACAGAAGATCATACTATCGGTTACTCGTATTTAATCAAACAGTTGCTCACGACCTAGATGGACACGGACCAATCCATCGGTATAGTCGTTGTGTGAGAGAGAAAATAATTTATCTTAATTATTTTATCACACTTGTACACTTGGTGTATTGAGCGGATCGTTGAGATTCATCGATTAGGATTGCCGGCGATAATCGATTCGAGTCTCAGTGTATTTTATTCTTAATCCCCGATATTATTGCGGGTGTGTATATTTAATATAAGTAACTTTGATTTACCAAAGGAATTAACCGATTTAATTATTGGGTTAATTTCCGGTTAAGTTGGGTCACTATATTTCATATATAACATGCCGTGAATTATTGACCGGACAGTGTATCCCGTAAGGGTTGATAATATCCCCGAGATGAGTTCATAAGGAATTATTGTGTAAACCTCATGAGTGGATTCGTTCCGCACAATAATTAAGGTTGAATGGTACTAGTCTCGGATTAAAGAGATGAATAAATTAATTAGCAATAAATTAATTTTATTCATGGATATTTAAATCTTAAATACACGGAATAAATAAATACTACCGGAGAAATATTATTTGAAATAATATGGTTTAATATTGGGAGTGCAATTAATTTATATAGTGGAAAATAAATTAATTAATATTGATAAGGATTAATGGACTTGGGCAGTGGGCTCAATTTAATCTTCAATATTGGAAGCCCAATATTCCACCTCCTTTAGATCCCCTACGTAGCCTATAAAAGCACTACATGGCCTTCATAAATTATAAGACAAGATTATCATACTTGATATTCTAGAGAGTTGAAGGAGATCCATAGGAGTTCGATAGATCGTCGCCCACCCGACGTTCGAACGAAGTGCAAGGAATACGTGGGAAGATCCAAGGGTCTTCAACTTGATTTCGTTTCTCCGCACAACGAATCAAAGGTACAATCATAAACTCCTTCGTGTGAATTTATGTGATTTAATTGTGATACATGCATGAACACAAGATCCGGGAAAAACGACGAACTTCGGGGACGGGGATTCGAGATCCCCGGCGAACGTTCGAAGGACCCTCGGCTGGGAGCCGAGGGGTGCGATCGAACCTAGGGTTCGATCGCTGCGATCCGCGCGAAGGGACCCCGGCTGGACGCCGGGGCGTGCGATCGAGCTGGGCTCGATCGCGGGGGCGAGCCGCGGCTGTTGCCGCGGTGGTCAGCTGGGCTGACCGCCCCTCCCGACGGCGTGGGCGGTGAAGTCGCCGGACTCACCGCCCCGGGGCTGCCGGAGCAGCCCCATGCGATCATCGTCGATCGCGAGCCCCAGCGGGGGCTCGGCTAGGGTTTGAGCCGCGGGTTTATCCCGCGGCGATGCTCGGGTCGAGCCCGGCTCCGTTTGTGTGGTTCGCGTTCGTGGATCCGACTCGCGGGAGAAAATCGGCTGGGGGCGGGCTGCGTGTCTTCGGGCGCGTAGTCTCCAAAGGTCGGACTCCTGCGGATGACTCGGGGATCCAGTTTCCGGCGACGGGATTTCGTTCGGGGTTATCGGTTCCGCAATTTTTGATACCCCGGGACATCGAAACCCAGCAATTGGTATCAGAGCGTTTGGTTCGTGTTCATGTATGTATTCAATTGTGTTCTACCTTGCAGGGATTCCGACTATCATGGTTTAATTAATTGTTAATTATTCGTTTAATTAATTGCTATTTAATTTACCATGATTGTTCGTTTATTAAACTCTCGGACATGTCGAGATTCGTTTTGTGTGGATGAATGCTTGTAATAGTAAAAATTCGGGGGTTGACCGAATTTAGATTTATTATTATTGTTCTATTTTTTCCGGAAAATGTATAGGGTCGATTTCATGTATAGAATCGATACCGGAATTGTAAATTTATTTCTTGTAATTTATTTACGTTGGATCGATGCCGAGATGACCGCCGGAAGAACGCGTGTGACGAAGAAGACGAAGAGGACGAAGGACGGGGATCGATCAAACCCCTTGATCGACCCCAATCGATCGCCCAAAAGGTGGGGGCGTCGCGCCCCTTCGGCCGTGGGTCGTCGCCGGCGACGGTGGCGGCTGGCCGGCTGAGGCGGCGGCGGCGGGTGCTCCCTCCCGGTGGTGGTCGGCCGATGATGGTGGGGTGGTGCGGGAACTCCCATCCCGTGCTACTCCTACCTAGATACGCTTTCCTAAATTAATTCGGTCTTCCTATTTGAGTTCTCCTATTTTTGGGAATTCTCATGGATTAGGAAAAAAATTAATTAATATTAATTTTATTCCTTATTCTATTATGGAAATCTTCTAGAGTATTCCGAGTTCTACTTGGAATAGGATCCTAGAGATTTAATAGAATTAGAAAGGAATAATAATTAATTTAGGATTAATTTATTTCCTAATTGATTATTTCTATTTTATGGAAATTTTCATAGTAATGGAAATTAATTAATCTTGGAAAATAGAAGAGTCCTAATTTATTTTATTTCCTTATTCTATTCTTCTAGAATATTCCAAGTTTGACTTGGATAGATTATTCTAGAGATTTAATAGAATTAGATAGGAAAATAAATAAATAAAAATATTAATAATATTTAATTTTATTTTTGATTTATTCGATTGACTTAATTTTCGAATTGAGTATCTTTTGGATTTATTAAAAATAAATAGATTTAAATATTGGGATTAATATTCTCGTCACATGGAGCATTCAAGAACGAAGACTGAAGACTAGAAGAAGCATACGGAGATGGAATAAAGCCATGATAGTCGGAAAATAATTTTTCTAGCATTATTTTGACTATGTGCTATGTGCTTTATTACTTGTATGCATGCTTATGTGTTTAATTATGCATTAGATAGCGTATCCCTTTGTTATAAAAAGCTAAGTGGGAGAGGGGATGGAAACATTCCCATGGTCTCCATTACTGTTCTCTTGGTGACTCTTATGGACTTTTGAAGTTCGTATAGATGTGTCATTGTAGGAGAATTCTTGTAATTCCTTTTTCAAGAATCATTGATTAAGTTTATCAAACAATGCCTAATTTGTCTTTCTGAAACTGACTTCAAGTCGACTCATTCTCACCCCGGGGAGTGGAATGGAGCCAGAGCCACTTGGTCATGTGGATGACACAAATTAGAGACATTCGTACCATCCTTTTAAGGTGGATCGATTTCTGCTCGGCTCCCTCATCTAATGAGAGATAGGGTTGTTCGCATGGTGAATCACTGGTTAGAAACTTCGAGTTTCACTTATGATTCCCCGCGTCTTGATTTACGAGATCGAATGCTTCAAGTAATTGGATGTCAATTGTATAAATCTTTTGGTGTAGTAAACGTCCACACTATCGTGGCTTGCTGCATTGAATGGGATTTTAGAACGATTGATGTAGACAGTTATAGAAGAAAGTGAAGGATCGTGTGTTAACGTAAACGTCCACACTAACGTGGCTTGCGGTGATATGCGAGTCCCAAAAATCTTCTTAGATACTGAGTAATGGTTTACACTTAGGTACGCTCTATAGTATTCTTCCCATCGAAGTAACGCTATAGTGATGTACGACCAAAGCAAATCTAATTGCTAAATCATTTGGATGGGTAAACGTCCACACTAACGTGGCTTGCCTTATCTGATGGGATTTTAGATGTAATTAGTGATTTAATGATATTATTAAAGGGAGATAATATCGGATATTAAATTAATTGTTTGTTTAAATGTGCTTATAGGTTTAGAGAATAGCTATGAACCCACTTTCTATGATACTCAAGGAGCATAAGCTCACTGGCACCAACTATATTGATTGGAAGAGAAATTTAGACATTGTCCTAAGTTCGGAGGAGTACAAGTATGTACTCTCTGATAAATGCCCTGCTGATCCCACGGTTGCCTCAACTGATGAGGAAAAGGCAACATATCGGAAGTGGAAAAAGGCTGATGAAATGGCTAGGTGCTATATTTTGGCTTCCATGTCAAATGTACTCCAAACCCAACATGAGCCGATGGACACTGCCCGGGATATGATGACTAACCTCAAGGAGATGTTTGGGGAGCAGGATCGTGCGGCAAGGCAAGAAGCCATGAGAGTCCTCATGTCGACTACTCAGTCTGAAGGAACGCCCGTAGGGGAGCACGTTCTCAAGATGATGAGTTTGTTGAATGAACTTGAGGTCCTAGGAGCTTCCATTGATGATGAGACGCAAGTCGAAATCATACTCCAGTCTCTGACCCCTAAGTTTGAGCAGTTTCGTATGAGCTATAATATGGGTAAACTATCTTATACTCTTGCGCAACTCCTGACTGAACTGAAGGCGGCAGAGGGGATCTACAAGAAGGGCAAGTCTCAAGCGCTTGTAGCTACCAAGTCCAAAGGCTTTAAGCCTGGTGGAGGTAGGGGCAAGAAAAGGAAGCAAGCCGGGAAACCCAGTGGTGTCAAGAAGACTGTACCACGAGTGGGGGCTGCAAAGCCAAGGGGCAAGTGCTTCCGATGCAACAAGTCTGGACACTGGAAGTCTGAATGCCCTCTCAGAGGTACGAATTTTTCTTTAGTCGTAAAAACATAGTCAGCGGTATTATCTACCAGAAATCTGGTGTGTAGATATGGAACCACTGACGGTATGTGCATTTTTGAATGCAGGGGTTCCAGAAAACCCGGCGACTTAGAGAAGGAGAGTTCGAGTCTACACGGGCAAAAGCTGTAGAGGAGGCAGCTGTTGCGGTGGAAGACATTTATCTGCTTTAGTAGTTAAATAGGATTTCATTTCAAGATTATTGCATTATGTACCCTTTATTTTAGAAAGAACATTTTGTTCTGGATTTCTATTATTTATGAATGGATATTTTATTTCTTTAATCATTGGATGATTTTGATAAGAAATGATGGCATTATCTATTCTGGTACATTAGGTAGCAATATATGAATGATAGATCCTAAGTCTACCACGATGCAACGAACCGTTCTATAACTTGTTTTACTTGATTAGATATATTTTTTTATTAAATCATTATACTTGTGAATTCTTGTACTTAGTAGTATTTTCAAATAAGATTCAAAAGGTCGAAATTGATTTGATCAATTATAGTTGAAGGAATGGACCTTCCGACCTGAGAATTGAATTTGGAGGATAATACATCTAAGCAAACCTTTCTTCATAAAGGATAGAATTCGGACTAGTATTAGAAATGATTAGATATGCAGACACATGTGTGAATTAGAAAGGCACGAGTAGTTCTTTCAAAAATACTCAATGATGGATTAGAGTACATAAATGTGCCATAAAAGCAAAGTGTTTTGACTAGTCAATGGACGCAAAGCTATTATGGGGAACCATTAAAGTATATCCATTAGAAGCCTGCGACTTGGTCGCGGAGGCCATCACCTATCTAAGTAACGCATAGCATAATCAAAAGATTGGGATTCAATCCCAAAGGGCCGCGCCATACACTTGCATGTAGAGATGGTGCATTGTGAATGAGAAATGGAAATCTAAAAGTAAGAGAGAACAAGTTGTTCGGAACTACCTATGTTCTATGGATATTTCTGGAGACAATAACACATTCCGTGTGATTGTAGGATATCCTAGGTGAACGAAGTATTGTGTGTTCTATAGTACTATGAGCCAGACGTCTATCGTTCGGTTCATAGAGAAAGACTATTAGATGAACCACAAAGCCTGAACTGAATTAATACCATGGAATGAGAAAAAGGACAAAAGACTGAGAACCAGCCAAACCGAGTAGAAGTACACCACACACTGCACCTATTGTTATTACTGTTGTACACCGGGACGCCATTGCAGTGGGAGGTTGTTGAACAACCGGAGATATTCATAAGACTAGAGGAGTTCGGACTCTGGATCTAGTAAACATGAAATCGATCCCTAGCTCTGCATAAGGGCAGTGCTAGATCTAAATGAGCCTGCTTGGAAAACAATAAGGATTATTGTTAAGAGGCTAGATCATTTAGAGTACGAGCTTAGTAAATCCATTTATGGATGGTTACAAAGCTATGAATCGTGGAACTTGCGAATTGATGAGATAATCCATTCGATGGATTCATCAAAAGGAGAGACGATAGGTGTATTAGAGACGTAATGGAAACAAGGTGGTGTTTCTCGGAGATTTTATGTAGATAACATTTTATCATTGGCAACAATGTAAAGATATTATCAGGCATAAAATAATGGTTGTCTAAATGAATCGGGATATAAGATTAAGTAGAAGTTAGAGCATGTTCTTGAGATCTTGTGATCTAGGGATAAGAACATTGTACTTCTCATGGATATCTTATACGATTATGGTTTGTTTTAACATGCATAATTCTGAGAAAGGTCGTTACCCTTCAAAGACAGAATGTGTATATCTATCTAAGGTTATGTGTCTTGAACACATTGAGGAGATAGATGATACTAAGCAGTTTCCTACACCTCGTGTGGAAAGCTTAAATGCAATGTTAGAAAATAAGAACCTGATATCAACCATGCGGTTAGCGTAGTGGGAGGATATCAAGGTAATCTGGACAAGAGATATTCGAATGCTGTAAGAGTACTTGGATGTACTGGATTACTAAGCAAGACGAAATCTTCTTAGATTACAGTTTCTCAGATTTCAAATCAGAGAAGGACCAGTGTAAGTCGATATCAGGCTATGTGTTCACTTTTGGAAAAGGTGGAACCTTTAATATGTAAAGAGTGATAAGCAGGATGCTTCTCAGGCTCTCTCATAACCGAATAGCAGCCTCAGAGGCAGCGGAAGTTTTGGTTAGGTTCCGGGATAACCTCTAAGACTTGGAAATGACTCTTAGTTTATCAAAGGCTATTTTATAGCGGTGCATGATAAACTGGAAGAAGTCATAAGTCTAAAAGTGATGATAACACATAGTGCAAGTACCACCTGATACGAGTCATCGTCAGGGAGACGACGTAGTAGTCACCAAGATAACTTCAGAGCGGCAACCTAGAGTGCTCATTCACATAGTACTTCTTGAAAGTACACTTTAAGCACGTGATGAGTATGGGAACCGGGAGTTTGGAGGAAATGACTAGACCTTAGTACAAGTGGGAGATTGTTGGAGTTGTGTACTTAATGTCTAGATTTAAGTAACGGTAAACTCCCGATCATAGCATTTAATCTATTAAATTAACGAACAATTGTTTTGCGTTTAATTATTATTAATTAAATATATGCAAAATATAGTCCTGGATTTTATACGTTGTAGTTAGTATGGTGCAAGCATGGGCGCACAGAAGATCATACTATCGGTTACTCGTATTTAATCAAACAGTTGCTCACGACCTAGATGGACACGGACCAATCCATCGGTATAGTCGTTGTGTGAGAGAGAAAATAATTTATCTTAATTATTTTATCACACTTGTACACTTGGTGTATTGAGCGGATCGTTGAGATTCATCGATTAGGATTGCCGGCGATAATCGATTCGAGTCTCAGTGTATTTTATTCTTAATCCCCGATATTATTGCGGGTGTGTATATTTAATATAAGTAACTTTGATTTACCAAAGAAATTAACCGATTTAATTATTGGGTTAATTTCCGGTTAAGTTGGGTCACTATATTTCATATATAACATGCCGTGAATAATTGACCGGACAGTGTATCCCGTAAGGGTTGATAATATCCCCGAGATGAGTTCATAAGGAATTATTGTGTAAACCTCATGAGTGGATTCGTTCCGCACAATAATTAAGGTTGAATGGTACTAGTCTCGGATTAAAGAGATGAATAAATTAATTAGCAATAAATTAATTTTATTCATGGATATTTAAATCTTAAATACACGGAATAAATAAATACTACCGGAGAAATATTATTTGAAATAATATGGTTTAATATTGGGAGTGCAATTAATTTATATAGTGGAAAATAAATTAATTAATATTGATAAGGATTAATGGACTTGGGCAGTGGGCTCAATTTAATCTTCAATATTGGAAGCCCAATATTCCACCTCCTTTAGATCCCCTACGTAGCCTATAAAAGCACTACATGGCCTTCATAAATTATAAGACAAGATTATCATACTTGATATTCTAGAGAGTTGAAGGAGATCCATAGGAGTTCGATAGATCGTCGCCCACCCGACGTTCGAACGAAGTGCAAGGAATACGTGGGAAGATCCAAGGGTCTTCAACTTGATTTCGTTTCTCCGCACAACGAATCAAAGGTACAATCATAAACTCCTTCGTGTGAATTTATGTGATTTAATTGTGATACATGCATGAACACAAGATCCGGGAAAAACGACGAACTTCGGGGACGGGGATTCGAGATCCCCGGCGAACGTTCGAAGGACCCTCGGCTGGGAGCCGAGGGGTGCGATCGAACCTAGGGTTCGATCGCTGCGATCCGCGCGAAGGGACCCCGGCTGGACGCCGGGGCGTGCGATCGAGCTGGGCTCGATCGCGGGGGCGAGCCGCGGCTGTTGCCGCGGTGGTCAGCTGGGCTGACCGCCCCTCCCGACGGCGTGGGCGGTGAAGTCGCCGGACTCACCGCCCCGGGGCTGCCGGAGCAGCCCCATGCGATCATCGTCGATCGCGAGCCCCAGCGGGGGCTCGGCTAGGGTTTGAGCCGCGGGTTTATCCCGCGGCGATGCTCGGGTCGAGCCCGGCTCCGTTTGTGTGGTTCGCGTTCGTGGATCCGACTCGCGGGAGAAAATCGGCTGGGGGCGGGCTGCGTGTCTTCGGGCGCGTAGTCTCCAAAGGTCGGACTCCTGCGGATGAGTCGGGGATCCAGTTTCCGGCGACGGGATTTCGTTCGGGGTTATCGGTTCCGCAATTTTTGATACCCCGGGACATCGAAACCCAGCAGGGGGATCTGACTTATCCCCCAACTCATTGACTGAGGACGCCTATTCTTTAGGGAGGAGAAACAGCCGCTAATTCAAATTCAAATTAAAGTCTATTAAAGGGGCGCGACGGGCAGCAGGAAAAAAACAACATTACGCATCGAGAAATCGAGAGAGCCGCCGGTCCCGCAGTTCGTCGCCGCCGTCGGAGGAGTCGCCGGAGAGAGATCGGAGCTGTTCGTCCGAGTCTCTTTCTTTTTTTTGCAGTAGAACCAGCCTTCGGGCTGAGAAACAATTTCGTTTTATGTTTTGTTTTTAAGTTTTTAATTCCGTTTCCGATTTCCTTCAAAAACGATTTCGATTTGAAGGCATGAATAATATAGTTCTATTTCCCTTATTTTCTTTGTCTTTTATTTCCAGAATGAGTAGCTAAATTCATCGTGCATCTGGGCAGGGGCAGATCGAAGGTGATTTAGGGTTTTAGTTAAGCCGCGAGGTTGATGGGGCTAGAGTAGCCGGTTGGGGGTTGGTTCCCGAAGCAAAGTTGGTTGAGGATTATTTCTGGGGATTCTGGGCAAACTAGGACGACCACTAGTGAACCTTTACAATCTGGGATACTGGTGATTGGCAAACCGCATAAATGTACCTTGTAGTATTGTTGCGGGCATAGCACTAGAACTTGTTGGAGATTGCGGTCGTATGACTCGGAGTTCCGAGCATGCTATTGGCCGAGCGGGTCTTTCTAGGGAGTAATGCGGGTTTGGGCAAACTAGATCCATGTTTGGTCGCATAGGTTATCGAATTGTTCAGATCTAGCGGTTTAGGCATAACGTTAGCTTGCCTTCTCTTTAAACTGTAAGGATAGATAAGGGGTGGGGCAATTGTTGGGCGTGACGCAATAGGACCACTGTTGTCTTTTTAAAGCACCTTATAACTACTGACAAACTGCTGGTAGAAATCCTTAGTGCCTATGACCGGTAGTTTGCCCTAATGATCCTGAGTGAAGTCGTCTGCCCGGATGCCTTGTCTCCCATTTGATTTAAATTTTCCTTTTTAGTAATCTGTTAGATCTGAGTGTTTGCTTGTTTGCTTTTTGGATTTACTTTATTTGCATGTTAGTTTTGTTAGCTGTAGTTAGATCAAAGTGCTTGAACGATTGCAAAACCGTTGTGCCCACAGCAACCAAACTCAAATCTTTTTGTGACAACCCCTTGGGAAAAGCCGAGATCACCTACTGTAATTGCCTCCTTGTGGGACCGACCCCACGTACTTACCATTATCTACGTTTTGTAGTGATAGGGTACTGGCTAAATACAAATTTCATTTTGACAGCGCGTGTGCTCAAACGTTAAGCATACGGGCTCGTAAAAATTAGCGTCATTGCCGGGGAGGCAAATTTCCAACAGTAAGTCGTCTGTGCTAACAGTTTGACTTGTTTTGTTTATGCAGGATTCCACTTCTGGCAAAGAGATTGTAACCTGGTACGATCCTGAGATCGAAAAGACCGCAAAGCGAATCCGGAAAGAAACAAGGCTAGCCAAAGCGTTAGCACGTGCCGCCCAAAAAGCTGCCCATACACCAAGGGCAGAAAATCCGCGAAGGGCAAGGAGAGGTGAACCAATTACCCCACCAAGACCTTCACCGGAACCAACCACGATGTATGGTCCACACAACCGGACCCTCAGGGACATGATGTTCCCTGCCAATCTGAACCTCCGACCATCAGGCATCACTTTTCCCGCCATCAACGAGAACTGGGAGATGAAACACAATTTCATCCAAATACTTCCTAAGTTCAGCGATATGCCCATGGAAGACCCACAGAGGCATCTTCAAGACTTCGAGTTAGCCTGCGGAACTATTAGGGGAGGACCCCCTTTGAGTGAATACATCCGGCTGCTGGCTTTTCCCTTTTCACTTGGGGATGGAGCACGAGAGTGGCTCTACACTCTGCCCGAAGGACAAATCACTACTTGGGCACAGCTCCAACAGAAGTTCTTGGAAAAATACTTCCCTGCCGCCCGAATCCAACACATGCGAAGGAACATCAGTAGCATTAAGATGGGGGCGGGCGAGGAGTTTCCCGCATATTGGGCACGGTTTAAACAAATGTTGGAAAAGTGTCCTCAGCACCAGATCCCTGACCACGATTTGATCCAATACTTTGTGACTGGTCTAAGGATGCACGAAAGAACCCTTTTACACGCTGCCAGTGGAGGGTCTATCCTGAATAAAAGCGCTGAGGAGGCATTCAAACTCTTTAAGGAGATGGCAGAGGAGTTCAGAGATGATGGTAGTGAGTTGCCCAGGACCAATTTGGGGACAACCACCGCTGCGGATTCAAAAATCGACAAACTGTGCAGCGCAATGGAGAAGTTTATGAACACTATGGCCACCGGGCCAAAGAGAGGTGTAAAAGCTTGCCAGATCTGTCAGGGCACAGAGCATGCCACTGATGAATGCCCCACACTGTATGACGAGGAGGTCAAAGCAATGGGGCAGAGCAACGGTAACGGGCAAGGAAGGGGGAAACCATACTATGATAATAGGTATGGTAACAACAACAACTACAATGAGGGGTATAGTTGTAACCAAAATTTCCAGCGCTACAATCAACAGGGGCAGTACCAACAGCAAGGCCCCGGGATGTACCACCAGCCTGCTCAGACCAAAGGGCCTACTTTGTCTGAAATGATGGAAACTTTGGTCAAAGAAAACATCAAGTTCCAGCAAGAGAATGTCAAAGCCCACCAAGAGAATGAAAAATTCAAGCAAGAGACAAGAGGGCAGTTCCAAAGTCTAGGAGCCCAAGTCTCACATCTTACTCAAGTGGTGGCAAAGCTGGAACAGAAAGGAGGTACTTTGCCCCCAAAAATCGAAGTGAACAATGCCCATGTTAATGCCGTCCAGCTCAGGAGTGGCAAACCGTGTTAGATGGTCCCCCAACCGTTGAGGAAGACCCTGGAACAGATATTGAGCAAGAAGAGGTGATAGTCAGGGCAAAGAGGGACAAGTCTTCACCTCCCAAAATCAAACCACCCTTCCCGGGCAGATTGAGTAAAAACCGTGAGAGGGAAGAAACTCAAGAGATGTTCAAAATGTTCAAGAAGGTGGAAATCAATATGCCTCTTCTGACCATACTGAACGCTATGCCCAGATGTGCTAAGTTTTTGAAGGAGCTTTGCACAAAGAAGGTCAAATATCAAGATGATGCAAAGTTTGAGGTGGGGGAGAATGTCTCTGCCGTGATCAAAAAGACTGGACCTACAAAGTGTGGAGACCCAGGCATGTTCTACATCCCGTGCATCATAGGGCATATGAAGATAGAGAAGGCAATGCTCGATCTGGGAGCATCAATCAACGTTATGCCCAAAACGATGTACGAAGACCTGGAAATAGGGCAACTGAAGCCCACTCGAGTTGTGATCCAACTGGATGATAGATCGAATGTTTATCCTGAGGGCATACTGGAAGATGTCCTGGTCAAAGTGGAAGAGTTGATATTCCCTGCTGATTTCTATGTGCTCGATATGGGCAGATCGAGTAAAGCCCCTGTGATGATATTGGGCAGACCGTTCCTAAAAACAGCAAGGACCCACATCGACTGCGAAACCGGTAGGCTGACGTGCAAATTCGAGGGAGAAACGGTCACCTTTGACCTCTACAAGTCCATGAAGCACCCAGCAGACACAGAAGAAATCAACTACATTGACCAAATTGAGAAGGCAGTGGAGGCAAAGGCACTCCAATGTGGCAAGTATGATCATACTGAGATAGCTATCCAACAAGGGCTTACAGAGTTTGACATGGAGGACGAACCGGAAGAATTGCAAGAGGCAATCGAGCAGTTAGACTCTCTGGAGAATTTCAAAGGCAACCCGGGCAAACCGATAGAGATTGAAGAGATGATCATGGTGCCTTCACTTGAAAAGCCACCAATTCTGGAACTAAAGAAGCTGCCCAAACATCTCAAGTATTTATACTTGGGAGATAATGACACTTTGCCCATCATCATAAGTGCCTATTTGCAAGAGGCAGAGGAGGCAAAGTTGAGATATGTGCTGGGGCAGTACAAACAGGCTATAGGGTGGACTTTGGCTGACATCAGAGGGATAAGTCCAAGCATCTGCCAACACCACATTCTTCTGGAAGATGACTCTGTGCCCGTACGTGATCCTCAAAGGAAGCTCAACCCAACAATGAAGGAAGTTGTGCTCAAAGAGATCAAGAAGCTTCTCAGTGTGGGCATAATCTACCCAGTGTCAGATAGCAAGTGGGTTAGCTCAGTGCATGTGGTGCCAAAGAAGTCTGGAGTTCAAGTCATAGAGAATGAAAGAAATGAGCAGATTGCCACACGACTACAAACTGGGTGGAGAGATTGCATTGACTACTGCAAACTGAACAAGGTAACCCGCAAGGATCACTTCCCTTTGCCCTTCATTGATGAAATGTTGGAAAGATTGGCTGGGAAGAAGCACTTTTGCTTTCTGGATGGCTATTCAGGGTACATGCAGATATGGGTTGCTCAAGAGGATCAGGACAAAACCACCTTCACCTGTCCTTTTGGCACCTTTGCCTACAGAAGAATGCCCTTTGGCCTCTGCAATGCACCAGGAACCTTTCAAAGGTGCATGATGAGTATCTTCGCTGACCTGCTCGAGAATGGGATTGAGGTGTTCATGGACGATTTCACCGTGTATGGCAACTCCTTTGATTCCTGCCTGGAACACTTAGAGATGGTGCTCAAAAGGTGTGTGGAGAAGAGCCTTGTACTGAACTATGAAAAATGCCATTTCATGGTCGAAGAGGGAATTGTCCTTTGACATGTTATTTCAGATAAGGGCATAGAGGTGGATAAAGCAAAGATCGAAGTTATCTCAAAACTACCATACCCAAGGAATGTGAAGCAAGTCAGAGGGTTCCTAGGGCATGCTGGCTTCTACAGACGCTTTGTGAAGGACTTCGCCCAAATTGCTCGCCCTTTGACCAGACTGCTTCAGAATGATGTAGACTGGGACTTTGATAAGGACTGCAAGGCTGCCTTCAACCATTTGAAAGAGAAATTAGTCACAACGCCTATTATTCAACCACCAGAATGGGGCATGCCATTCGAGCTGATGTGTGATGCAAGCGGATATGCAGTGGGAGCTGTGTTAGGGCAAATGAAAGGGAAAGAAAGGCATTTGATTTACTATGCCTCGAAGACCCTTAATGCTGCCCAAAGTAACTATGCCACGACTGAGAAGGAGCTTTTGGCAATAGTCTTTGCCTTTGAGAAGTTTAGGTCATATCTGCTGGGCAGAAAGACCATAGTGTATACAGACCACGCTGCACTAAAGTACCTCATGGCTAAGAAGGAGACTAAACCGAGGCTTATTCGATGGATCCTGTTACTTCAGGAGTTTGACATCGAAATTCGAGACAAGTCTGGCAATCAGAATCTCGTTGCAGATCATCTAAGTAGGATTCTCCAGAAGGAAGAAGATATGCCTATCACCGAGACGTTCCCTGATGAGCATTTATATTCTATCACCGCTTTGGGCGAAGAGCCATGGTTCGCTGACCTTGTGAACTACATGGTTACTGGAATCTTTAGGGAAGGCTTGACGTATTATGAGAAAAACAAGATGAGGCGTGAGGCAAGGAGCTACGTTTGGGATGAACCCTATTTGTGGAAGAGATGTTAAGACCAAGTCCTTAGAAGATGCATTCCTGAGTCTGAGCAGCAGGGCATAGTGGATCACTGCCACAAGCAACCCTGTGGAGGCCACTTTGGGCCTAGGCGAACGGCAAGAAAGGTTTTGGACTGCGGATTCTATTGGAACACTTTGGTAAGAGACTGCTATGATTTATGCAAGAGATGTGATGAGTGTCAGAAGGAAGGCAACTTGACAAAGCGCAATGAAATGCCCTCTGTGCCCATACTGCCAGTAGAGATCTTTGATGTCTGGGGCATAGACTTCATGGGGCCATTTCCGAATTCACAAGGTAAGGAATACATACTCCTAGCAGTTGATTATGTCTCAAAGTGGGTCGAGGCAAAGGCTACCACCACCAATGATTCGCGCATTGTGGCTGAGTTCCTCAAAGGGAATATATTCACTCGATTCAGTGTGCCCAGAGCGCTCATAAGTGATCAAGGGACCCATTTCTGCAACTATATCATTGAGAGGCTACTGCGGAAGTATGGAGTTACTCATCGAATCACCTGTGCCTATCACCCCCAGGCAAACGGCCAAGCAGAACTCTCCAATAGGATAATCAAAGCTATTCTGAGGAAGACAGTTAGGCCAGAGGGGAAGGATTTGGCAGGCAAACTGGATGATGCACTGTGGGTATACCGCACTGCCTTCAAGACTCCATTTTGTATTTCCCCTTACCGAATGATATTTGGGAAAACTTGTCATTTGCCCGTAGAGATAGAGCACAAGGCACACTGGGCTGTAAATAAAGTCAACTTTGACTGGGATCTCGCTGGGAATGAGCGTAAACTTGACTTGGTCGAATTGGAGCAGCTTCGCATTGAGGCCTATGACCATGTTGCTCACTACAAGGAAAGGACTAAGAGAGCCCATGACAAGTTGATCAAGAGGAAGAAGATTGAGGTAGGGCAGTTGGTTTTGCTGTACCAAACCAGGAATCAGTTCCGCTCGGGCAAACTGTCTTCCAAGTGGGGAGGACCGTATGTAGTTCATCATGTTAGCCCAAACGGATCTGTGGAACATAAAAGCAACAAAGACGATGACTATATCTTTAAAGTGAATGGCCATAGAGTGAAGCCCTACTTTGGGCAAGAGAATCTGGAAGGGCAGCTTGCCCTGATTAAGTGAACAAGAAAGCATTTAGGTCCTGCCCGGGACTATAAATAGGGCGCTGGCCAGGAGGCTGTTGGAGTTGTGTACTTAATATCTAGATTTAAGTAACGGAAACTCACGATCCATTGCCACTAATCTATTTAATTAAATAAACAATTATTTGCGTTTAATTATTTATAATTAAATATATGGTGTGTCGGGCCCACACAGAAAATCATACTATCGGTTACTCGTATTTAATCGAACAGTTGCTCACGACCTAGATGGACACGGACCAATCCATCGGTATAGTCGTTGTGTGAGAGAGAAAATAATTTGTCTTGATTATTTTATCACACTTGTACACTTGGTGTATTGGGCGGATCGTTTGAGATTTATCGATTAGGATTGTCGGCGATAATCGATTTAAGTCTCAGTGTATTTTATTCTTAATCCCCGATATTATTGCGGGTGTGTATATTTAATATAAGTGACTTTGATTTACCAAAGGAATTAACCGATTTAATTATTGGGTTAATTACCGGTTAAGTTGGGTCACTATATTTTATATATGGCATGCCGTGAATACTTGACTGGAAAGTGTATCCCGGAAGGGTTGATAATATCCCCGAGATGAGTTCATAAGGAATTATTATGTAAACCCTGCAGGTGGATTTGTTCCGCATAATAATTAAGGTTGAATGGTACTATTCTCGGATATAAGAGATGAATAAATTAATTAGCAATAAATTAATTTTATTCATGGACATTTATATCTTAAATACACGGAATAAATAATACTACCGGAGAAATATTATTTGATATAATATGGTATAATATTGGGAGTGCAATTATATTTATATAGTGGAATTAATATATAATTAATAATAGTAAGGATTAATAGATTTGGGCTTGGGCTCAATTTAATCACTATTATTGGAAGCCCAATATTCCACCTCCTTAAGATCCCCTACGTAGCCTATAAAAGCACTACATGGTCTTCTCTATTCTCATAACTTGAAGATCACAATTCTAGAGAGAGAAAGTAGAGAGGGAGATCCATGGAGTTCGGAAGATCGTCGCCCACCCGACGTTCGAGCTAGTGCAAGGAATACGTGGGAAGGTCTCAAGGTCTTCACAGATCTCGTTTCTCCGTACAACGAGAACAAAGGTAAAATCGTGAAAACCCCCTCGATGATTTTACATGTTAATTATCGTGAAAATATCGTGAACCAAAATCCGAGGGACGAACCCCATAAGTGAGATTGAACCGGGCGGTGGTGGTCGAACCACCGGACCGCCGGCGGCTCATGGATTCTCGCCTAAAGGGGCTGCCGGGCGTGAGCCTCGGCTGGAGCTGAGAGCTCGATCGAGGTGGGCTCGATCCCCCCGGACGGCATCGCCGCGAGCTGCGGGAGTTACCGCAGCGGGCACGCGGGCGATGCGGATCGCATCCGGGGCGTGCCTAGCGGGCTGCTGGGAGCAGCCCGTGCGTTCGTACGGGGACCCCATCCCCGTGAGCAGCGAGTCGAGGACTCGCTGCGGGGCTGCTACGAGCAGCCCCAGCGGTTGCTACGAGTAACCGCGAGCCCCACGCGGGGGCTCGGCTGGACGCACGCGGGGTTTCCTGCGTGTGGTGTTCGGTCGTGCCCCGGGTCACGTGGTGTGTGTTGGAAATCGATATCCCGGAATTAATAAATTAATTAAAATTAATTATCTAATTAATTCCGACCGAAATCCTTCGGAGAACGAATATCCGGAATTGTCAAATTGCGGAACGACAATTCCAATCGACTCCCGGTTGCCGGAAATCCGCCACGAACCTCCACGGGGATAGCCCAACCAAACAAGCCCTAACCGCGAACGAAGACGGGCTGTTCGGTCGAGCCTCCGCGTGGGGCTCGCGGCTGTCCGTAGCAGCCGCCTAGGGCTGCCCTTGGCAGCCCCCCTTGGGCATGGTCGAACCCTCGCGGATCAGCCCACCATCGAACCCTCGCCACGGCCAAGCCGCGGCTGCCCGATGGAGGCGTGCGCTCGCATCGTGCGAGCGCTAGGGTTCAGTCCTTAGCCTGCCATGTCCCGCTGATCGCCCCCAAGCCACGGTCGAACCGTGGCTAGCGATCAGCCCGCAGCCACCGCCGCGCGAGCGGCGGTCCAGCCGTGCGAGCGGCGATCAGCCCGCGCGAGCGGTGATCGCGCCGTGCGAGCGGTTGCTCCAGCAGCCCGCTGGACAAGCATGGGCGATCGAGCTCATGCTCGATCGAGTCTCGGCGTCCAGCCGAGGCTCACGCCCCTCGACCCCTCTCTAGTCGAGCCGTTGAGCCGCCGGCGGTCCGGTGATCTTCGATCACCACCGCCCGGTTCAACCTCGACATGGGTCGCGTTCTCGGATCTTGGTTCACGATATTTTCACGATAATTAACATGTAAAATCATCGAGGGGGTTTTCACGATTTTACCTTTGTTCTCGTTGTACGGAGAAACGAGATCTATGAAGACCTTGAGACCTTCCCACGTATTCCTTGCACTAGCTCGAACGTCGGGTGGGCGACGATCTTCCGAACTCCATGGATCTCCCTCTCTACTTTCTCTCTCTAGAATTGTGATCTTCAAGTTATGAGAATAGAGAAGACCATGTAGTGCTTTTATAGGCTACGTAGGGGATCTTAAGGAGGTGGAATATTGGGCTTCCAATATTGAAGATTAAATTGAGCCCAATGCTCAAGTCCATTAATCCTTATCAATATTAATTAATTCTATTTTCCACTATATAAAATTAATTGCACTCCCAATATTAAACCATATTATATCAAATAATATTTCTCCGGTAGTATTATTTATTCCGTGTATTTAAGATATAAATATCCATGAATAAAATTAATTTATTGCTAATTAATTTATTCATCTCTTATATCCGAGACTAGTACCATTCAACCTTAATTATTATGCGGAACGAATCCACCTGCAGGGTTTACATAATAATTCCTTATGAACTCATCTCGGGGATATTATCAACCCTTCCGGGATACACTTTCCCGTCAAGTATTCACGGCATGTCATATATAAAATATAGCGACCCAACTTAACCGGTAATTGACCCAATAATTAAATCGGTTAATTCCTTTGGTAAATCAAAGTCACTTATATTAAATATACACACCCGCAATAGTATCGGGGATTAAGAATAAAATACACTGAGACTTAAATCGATTATCGCCGGCAATCCTAATCGATAAATCTCAAGCAGATCCGCTCAATACACCAAGTGTACAAGTGTGATAAATAATTAAGATAAATTATTTTCTCTCTCACACAACGACTATACCGATGGATTGGTCCGTGTCCATCTAGGTCGTGAGCAACTGTTCGATTAAATACGAGTAACCGATAGTATGATCTTCTGTGCGCCCATGCTTGCACCATACTAACTACAACGTATAAAATCCAGGACTATGATTTGCATATATTTAATTATAAATAATTAAATGCAAATAATTGTTTATTTAATTAAATAGATTAATGGCAATGGATCGTGAGTTTGCGTTACTTAAATCTAGACATTAAGTACACAACTCCAACAATCTCCCACTTGTACTAAGGTCTAGTCATTTCCTCCAAACTCCCGACTCCCATACTCATCACGTGCTTAAGTTGTACTTCCAAGAAGTACTATGTGAATGAGCACTCTAGGTTGCCGCTCTGAAGTTATCTTGGTGACTACAGCGTCGTCTCCCTCGACGATGATTCGTATCAGGTGGTACTTGCACTATGTGTTATCTTACACTTATGGACTAGTGATTTCTTACCATTTGCCATTGCACCGCTATTTACATAGCCTTTGACAAATTAAGAATCACATCTAAGTCCCAGAGATTATCCCGGAGTTATACCAAAACTTCCGCTGCCTCTGAGGCCGCTATTTGGTTACCCATGGCAGAGTCCGAAAAGCATCGTGCTTATCACTCTTCCATGTTAAAACTCCTTCTCCTTCAATAGTGAAACACATAGCCTGATATCGACTTACACCGGTCCTCATTCGATTAGAAATCTAAGAGAATGTAATCCAAAGGAAAAACTCGTCTGCTTCGTAGTCTAGAATAGTACTTCGAAAGTACTTTTACAGCAGTCGAATATTCATTTCCAGGATTACCTTGATATCCTCCCACTATGCTCACCGCATAGCCGATATCAGGTTCTTGTTTTCAACATTACATTTATTAAGCTTTCCACACTCAAAGTGTAGGAAACTGCTTTCATTGCTTCTATCTCCTTTTGTGTTCCAAGACACATATCCTTAGATAGATGCATTCCGTTTCTGAAAGGTAACGAACCTTTCTCGGAATCTTGCATGTTAAAACGAACCATAATCATATATATGTAAGATGTCCAGGAGAAGTACAATGTTCTTTTATTGAGATCCCAGATCTTAAGAACATGCTCTAACTTCTTCTTTATCTCATATATCGATTTTTCTAGACAACCATCATTTTATGTCTGATAACATCTTTACATTGTTGCCAATGATAAGAGTGTAATCTACATAAAACCTCCGAGAAACACCACCTTGTTTTCCATCACGTTTCCAATACACACAATTCGTCTATGCTTTTGATGAATCCATAAAATGGACTATCTCATCAATTTGCAAGTACCACGAACTCAATGCTTTGTTTCAATCCATAAATGGATCAGCTAAGCTTGTACTCTAAATGATCTCGCCTCTTAGCAATAATCCTTATTGCTCTCCAAGAAGGCACATTTAGATCTAGTACGGCCTTCATGTAGATCTAGGGATCGATTTCATGTATACTAGGTCCAGAGTCCGAAGACTCTCCTAGTCTTATGAATATTTCCGGTTGTTCCACAACCTCCCACTACAATGGCATTCCGGTGTATAAACAGTGATAACAGTAGGTGCAGTTAGTGGTGTACCGCTACTCGGTTTGGCTGGTTCTAAGTCTTAATCTTTCTCTCTCATTTCAAAGCATTATGTCACCTTGGGCTTGTGGTTCATTATATAGTCTTTCTCTAAGAACCGGGCGTTAGAACTTATAACGTCCTTCTGGTTCATAGTACTATTGAACACACATCTTTTGTTCTTCTAGGATATTCTACAACCGCATTTGAATGCGCCGTTGTTTCCAGACATATCCATAGAACATAGGTAGTTCCGTATAACTCATAATTTTACTATTTCTATAAGAGTTCCATTTCTTGTTTACGACACACCATTTCTACACAACAGTGTATGGTGAAGTCATTTAGGATCAAATCCCAATTTCTGATTAGTATGCCATGCATTCCTCAGACAGGTACTTGCCTCCGCGATCAAATCGCAGGCTACAAATGGATATACCTTGACGGATCTCCACAATTGCTCAGTGTCCATTGACTTGTCAAAACACTTGCTTTTGTGGCACATCAGGTATTCTAATCCATTTTTCGAGTAATCATAAAATGAGGTACTCGTACCTTATTGTCTGAGTAAACAAAGGTCTGCATACATCAGAGTCAATCAATTCTTATACTTGTCCGGGTCTTATATCTTATATCCATAAAGGATTGCTTAGTCGTATTATCTTCCAAATTAGATTCTTAGGTCGGAAGGTCCACTCCTTCAACTTAATTGATCTTACAATCAATTTTCGACCTTTGAACTTCTTATTTGAATAAATATGACTTAGCATAAGAATCCACAAGTAAAATTGATTTAACAAAGAAATCTCTTATTAGTAAAGCGAGTTATATACTACGGTTCGTTGCATTGTGGTGGACTCAGGATTCATCATTTATATATTGCTAGCTAATGTACCAAAATAGATAATATCATTATTTCTTCTTATAACCATCAAATGATTAAAAGAAATAAAATATCCATTTATTAGAAATCCAGAACAAAGTTCTTTCTAATTTGAAAGGTACATAAAAGCAATAACCCAAAATGAAATCCTATAAAATGTCCTCCACTGCAACTGCTGCCTCCTCTACAGCATTGCCCATGTAGACTACGATTTCTTCTTTTCTAAGTCGTCGGGTTTCCTGGAACTCTTGCATTTAAAATGCACATACCGTCAGTGGTTCCATATCTACACACCAGGTTCCGGTAGATAATACCACTGACTATGTTTTACGACTAAAGAAAATTTCGTACTTTCTTTGAGAGGATAATCAGACTTCCAGTACCCAGACTGTTTGCATCGAGAATACTTGCCTCATGGCTTTCTCGTCCCATCTCGTGGTCTAAGCAACTTAGGACCACTGGGTTTCTTTCCTTGCTTTTCCTATCCCCCGGTTTTGCCCTTAGGTTCGAAACCTTTGGCATTGGCTACAAGAGCTTGCGATTTCCGTCTCAACTCGTCTAAAAGGTCGATCATCTCAAAAACGTGTTTAAGCGTTTCCTCGAATCGACTGGCCTTTATGAGTATCCTCATCGCCTCTTGTCTAGCCTCTACACCATGTCTAAACATCTCCTTGAGTTTGAACATGATATCAAAATCAGTCCTTTCCTCATCAGTTAAGACATTTGTAGGCTCGGGAGGACAAAGCTCACTGAGTACAAACTTGTACTCTTCAACAGTTTGGGTAATGTCTAGATCTCTATTCCAATCATTACATTCAGGGACCAATGAGTTTAAAATCCTTACGTATCACATAAAGTGGGTTCAAAGCCATATCCTAATCTATGAGCACATATAACAACAAACAATCGATTTAATCTCCGATATTATCTCCCTCAAATAATATCATTAAACCACTAATCGCATCTAAAATCCCATCAGATATGGCAAGCCACGATAGTGTGGACGTTTACCTATCCAAATGATTTAGCAATTAGATTACCTTCGGTCGTACATCATCATTAGCGTTACTTCGATGGGAAGAATACTAAGAAGCGTACCTAAGTGTAAACCATTACTCAGTATCTAAGAAGATTGTTTGGGATACGCATATTCACCGCAAGCCACGATGGTGTGGACGTTTACGTTGACATACGCTCCTTTACTCCCTTCTATAACTGTCTACATCAATCGTTCCAAAATCCCATTCAATGCAGCAAGCCACGATAGTGTGGACGTTTACTACACCAAAAGACTTTTACAATTGACTCCCAATTACATGAATCATTCAATCTTGTAAATCAAGACGCGGAGAATCATAAGTGAAACTCTGATGAGCCATATTTTTTGGCTCATTTTTAGTTCTTTTGAGTCAAGTTGATAGAGTCTTTTAGTTGTTTTTACTTTGTTTGTGTCTGGGAGGACACGTTTTGGGTACTTGGTCAAGTTATGCAGGTGGGAGAAGAAGAGGCGCAAAAGGTGTGAAAGAGGCAAGGAAAATAGCTTCTTGGTCAAGTATGCTAGTTGAGCAAGCTGACCTGACCGAAACACCCTGATCCAGTTGGGCAACGATCCATGTTGGGCAAGGTCAGTGAAGTGATCAAGATAGAAGGATGACCAAGCACCACACGAAGCAGTTGACTGGATACATTAACTGACCAGATACGGAACATTGACCAAAGACGCGTCAGGATCTTATATTTTGGGAAAGAATATTTTCTTTCCTTATCTCAAGAGTCCAATCAAGGTAGCGATTTTCCTTGGTCAGCAAGACATCCAGCGCCTATAAAAGAGGAGTATCAAACCCTAAAAAACGCAGCCATATAGTGAGCCTTTTTGAAGAGCCTTGGAGAGCCAAACATAGCCACGAAAATACCAGCCACATAAAGAATTCACGAAGTAGATGAACCCTAGTTGACCAGCGAAGAACACGGAGGAAGAAGACGATGTGGAGTGAGCCAAAACTCCTCCTCGTCGAGTTGTGATCATTGCCTACGGGCTAAAAACAATTTCTTTATGTTTTGATGCTTTCAATTTCCGTACTTTGTTTTTATTTTCTTTTGAACAATTTCCCTTTTGCAATGAATAAAATAGTTCGCCCGATTTCTTTTGTTTATTTATTTACTATGAGTAGCTAATCTGTTTGTGTCTGGGCAACGACAGAACCTGACCAACCCTGAGATGTGATCTGCCGGGAGGCTTAGTGATGACAGCAACTAGCTTAGTTTCGTTCCCGATTCAACAGGGTAGTATAATTGAGCATGTTAGGGACTTGGGCAATCCTACAGTGACCAGTGGGAACCCCGACTTGCCTAACACAAAAGTACGTGGATCAACGCGACCGGGAGACTGGGCGTCCGCGAAGTACAACATGTTGCTGGAGATGTGGTCGTATGACTTGGGTCTGTCCAGGCATGCTATTGGCCATTCTGGGTTTGCTTGGAGGATGAAAGCGGCTTGATCAACTTAGACTCATGCGGTCACATAGTGTCGAATTGGTCAATGTCAGGAGACCTATTGAGAGAGATCTAATAGGACTTTAAACATAAGAGCGAATGAGGGTTCGGGGTATTAATATGCGTGACATTATAGGGATGTTAATACTTGGGGCCTATAACCGGAAGATGAAACTGTTAGCAAAATGATATACGTACCAATGATCGGCAGCACTAGGTCAAGGGGGAAGTCAGGGGAGTCAATGCCTGGATACTTTATTTTTTTTATTTGATTTCTTATCTGTTTAGTCAATTCTGTTAATTGCTCAGTCTGTTAGCTTTTACATTCAGTAGTCAAGTTGCATGCTAGTTTATTTTCTGTTATTTAATTTGTTTATTTCCAGTCAAGTTGTTAAGGTGACCACGGTTCGGCAGTGCCCAACTGCTTCCCAAAACAAAATCTTTTTAAACGTGACAACCCAATTGAGCAAAACGCCGGGAAAACTAAAAGCTAAATCGCCTCCTCGTGGGATCGACCCTATACTTGCTACTAGTACTTGTATTAGTAAAGAGTTTAGGACTTATAAATATTATTTTGCGCTACTCCATGACGGTAGCGTCAAAATTGGCGCCGTTGCCGGGGAGGCAATATTCCAAGCAATTAGTTTTCCGTGCTAACAGCTTGATCAACTTTGTGTATGCAGGAATCTGACTCAACGGAGAGCCCTGATCAAGAGTTGTTATACGACCCTGAAATCGAGCGAACCGAGAGGAAGTTGAGAGCAGACGCAAGGCGAAAGAAAGCACTAGCACGAGCAGCTCAATACCACCAGTTGACCACAGCTGGAACTAGGGAACCAATCTCATTAAAACCGAGAAGGGGCCCACGAATCGCATCCAAGTCACCTCAAAGACCAAGGATGGGAGATACAGCACCAAAGACGTTAAGGGACAGGATGTTCCCAGAGAATCTGAATCTGAAGCCGCTGGGCATCACCTTGCCCACGGTAGAAAACAACACTTGGGAGATGAGGCACGGCTTCATCCAGATCTTGCCCAAGTTCAGTGACATGCCATTGGAGGATGCCCAGAGACATCTCCAAGACTTTGAATTGGCATGTGGTACCATTCGAGCAAGTGAGGGGCTAGGAGAGTACATCAGGCTCCTGGCCTTCCCATTCTCCTTGGCCGAAGGTGCCCGAGAGTGGCTCTACACTCTACCTGCTGGAGAAGTGACCACCTGGAGTCAACTTCAGCAGAAGTTCCTCGAGAAGTACTTCCCAGCTGCACGCATCCAGCAAATGAGGACAAAGATCAGTAGTATCAAGATGGGGACTGGAGAGAACTTCCATGACTACTGGGTCAGGTTCAAGCAGATGTTGGCCAAGTGCCCGCAACATCAGATACTTGACCATGACCTGATCCAATACTTTATCACAGGATTAAGACCTACAGAACGTACCTTGATCAACGCAGCAAGTGGAGGATCCATTTTGAACAAGAACGCTGAAGAAGCGTTCAAATTGTTCAAGGAAACGGCAGAAGAGTCAAGAGAGGATGGCAGTGATCTACCTAGGAACAACTTACCCGTACCTTCAGCAACAGAATTCAAGCTTGACAAGCTTTGCAACATAGTTGAGCAACTAGTACTCAACGGTAACTCGGGGCAGAAAAGAGCTGTCAAGGCATGTCAAATATGCAAGATGAGCAACCACGCTACTGATGAGTGCCCTGAACTGTTCGATGAGGAGGTCAAAGCAATCATGCAACCCAACGGGATTGGGCAAGATAGGAGGCCAAGGTACGAGCCGAACTCCAACACGTACAATCCGACATGGAAGAATCATGAGAATCTCCGCTATGGGAATAATAACTATCAAGGAGGAGGAAACCAGGGTAATCAAGTCCAAGGTAATCAGTACCATGGGCAAGGAAATCAACAGAGAAATAACTACCAAGGGCAAGCCAATCAGCAGCAGAACCAGAGCAATGGCCCAACTTTGGCAGATATGATGCAGACCTTGGTTGCTGAAAATATCAAAGCCCAACAGGAGAATGATAGGTACAAGCAGGAGAACGAAAAGTACAAGCTAGAGACACGTGGTCAACTCCAGAATATAAGTGCTCAATTACTTGAGTCACGTGGGCAATTTCAGAACATGAATGCCCAACTGGCGCATCTGACCCAGTCAATGACCAAGTTAGAGAAAAAGACCAATGAACTGCCCTCCCAAATTGAGCTGAACAGAGCTCAACTTAACGCCATCAAGCTGAAAAGTGGAAAGACTCTATCTGAAGTGCCCAAGAAGCCAACTTCAGCACCAAGAGTTGAAGGAACCATGGAGGATGTGAACGAAAATGAGGAGTCAGAAGAGGAACTTGATCAACCCTTACCCAAGCAGAAGGAAAAATCAACCCCTGACCAAGCAGGAACACCACCAAAAATTTACCCGCCCTTCCCAGGAAGATTGAGCAAGAAGAAGGAGAGGGAAGATACCAACGAGATGTTCCAGATGTTTAAGAAGGTGGAGATCAACATGCCTCTACTGACCATATTGAATTCCATGCCCAGATGCGCGAAATTTCTCAAGGAGCTATGCACAAAGAAAGTCAAGTACCAAGACGATGCCAAATTTGAAGTCGGGGAGAACGTGTCAGCTGTACTCCAAAGGAACGTGCCCCCGAAATGTGCAGATCCTGGAATGTTCTATATTCCATGCATCATCGGAAGGATGAAAATAGAAAAGGCCATGCTTGATTTGGGAGCATCAATCAATGTCATGCCCAAGTCTATGTATGAAGATCTGGGCATAGGACCAATGAAACCTACGAGGGTAGTGATCCAATTGGCGGATAGGTCAAATGTGTACCCCGAAGGAATCCTGGAAGATGTGTTGGTCAAGGTTGAGGAACTTATATTCCCAGCCGACTTCTACGTCCTGGACATGGGAAGATCAAGCAAGCAGCCAGTGATGATCTTGGGCAGGCCATTCTTGAAGACAGCCAGAACACACATTGATTGTGAAACTGGAAAATTGACCTGTAAATTTGAAGGAGAGACGGTAACATTTGACTTGTTCAAATCAATGAAGCACCCAGTAGACACTGAGCAAGTACACTTTGTTGACCAATTTGATGAGATGATCGAGGAACAGACCCTGGGATATGGAGTTTCTGACCAAACTGACCTGGTGATACAAAGGGGGCTAACCAAAGATGAAGCTAAAGATGAGCAACCTGAAATCAGAGAGATAGTTGAGCAACTGGGAGCCTTGGAAAATCATACTACAGGAATGAGCAAGCTTCCACCTCATGAAGTTTCGGTCATGGTACCATCCCTGGAGAAACCACCAGAATTAGAGTTGAAGAATCTCCCTGCACATCTCAAATACATATTCCTTGGGCAGAATGACACATTGCCCGTGATCATAAGTTCAAAACTGAAGAGGGAAGAAGAGAAGAGGCTGAGGGACATCCTTGACCAGTACAAGCAAGCTATTGGATGGACTCTAGCCGACATCAAGGGAATCAGCCCCACCATATGCCAACACCACATATTGCTCGAGGAAGAGTCAAGTCCAGTACGTGATCCACAGAGGAAACTGAACCCTGCCATGAAGGAAGTAGTGCTCAAGGAGATACTCAAGTTGCTTAACTTGGGCATTATCTACCCTATTTCAGACAGCAAATGGGTCAGTCCAGTTCATGTGGTGCCCAAGAAGTCAGGAATTCAAGTGGTAGAGAACGAGAAAAAGGAGCAGATAGCAACTCGACTTCAAACCGGATGGAGGGTATGCATAGACTACAGGAAGTTGAACAAGGTAACAAAGAAAGACCACTTCCCCCTGCCTTTCATTGATGAGATGCTCGAGAGGCTAGCTGGAAAGACACATTTCTGCTTCCTTGACGGATACTCAGGCTACATGCAAATTTGGGTAGCCCCGGAAGACCAAGACAAGACCACTTTCACTTGTCCATACGGTACTTTCGCATATAGACGCATGCCTTTTGGGCTATGCAACGCCCCTGGGACATTCCAGAGATGCATGATGAGCATTTTCGCTGATCTGCTTGAGCAAGGAATAGAAGTTTTCATGGATGACTTCACTGTATATGGAAACTCGTTCGAGATGTGCTTGAGCAACCTGGAGTTAGCCCTCAGCAGATGTGTGGAGAAAAGTTTGGTGCTCAACTACGAGAAATGCCACTTTATGGTCGAGGAAGGGATAGTACTTGGGCATGTTATCTCAGCCAAGGGTATTGAAGTTGATCGAGCAAAGATAGAGACCATTTCCAAACTTCCTTACCCCAGAAATGTCAAACAAGTACGAGGATTCCTTGGGCATGCAGGTTTCTACAGGAGGTTTGTGAGAGACTTTGCCAAAATTGCCCAACCCTTGACCAGGTTATTGCAAAATGAAGTTGACTGGAACTTCGATGAAGATTGTCAAGCAGCCTTCAATCATCTAAAGGAAAGGTTAGTCACTGCACCCATAATCCAACCACCGGAGTGGGGAATGCCATTTGAGCTTATGTGCGACGCGAGCGGATATGCCGTGGGAGCAGTACTTGGGCAAGTAAAAGGAAAGGAGCGACACGTGATTTACTACGCCTCCAAGACATTGAATGCTGCCCAATGTAACTATGCGACCACTGAGAAAGAGCTGCTGGCCGTGGTATTTGCATTTGAGAAATTCAGATCATACTTGCTCGGGAGCAAGACCATAGTCTACACTGACCATGCCGCTCTGAAATACCTGATGGCCAAGAAGGAGACCAAGCCACGACTGATAAGATGGATCTTGTTGCTGCAAGAGTTCGACATCGAAATCAGAGATAAGTCAGGTAACCAAAATTTGGTGGCTGACCACTTGAGCAGGATAATCCAGCAAGAAGAAGGCATGCCCATTACTGAGACTTTCCCAGATGAGTACTTATATCAAATCTCAGCTTACAAAGAAGAGCCATGGTATGCAGACTTGGCCAATTACATAGTCACTGGAGACATCAGGGAAGATATGACCCTCTATGGTAAGAACAAGCTAAAAAGGGAGAGCAAGAAGTACATATGGGATGATCCCTACATGTGGAAAAGGGGAGAAGACCAAGTTCTGAGACATTGCATCCCTGAAATTGAGCAAGCAGACATCCTGAAGCACTGCCATGAGCAAGCTTGTGGAGGACACTTCGGCCACCGACGTACAGCAAGGAAGGTACTTGACTGCGGATTCTACTGGACAACCCTCCTGAAGGATTGCTTTGAGTGGTGTAGGAAGTGTGACCAATGCCAGAGAGAGGGCAACGTGACCAAGAGAGATGAGATGCCCATGATGCCCATCATGCCCGTGGAAGTATTCGATGTATGGGGAATTGACTTCATGGGACCCTTGCCCAACTCCAGAGGAAAAGAGTACATACTCTTGGCAGTTGACTATGTATCCAAATGGGTCGAGGCCAAAGCTACCGCAACCAATGACTCAAAGGTGGTGTCCACTTTCCTTAAGAGCGACATATTCAGCAGATTTGGTGTACCACGTGCATTGATCAGTGACCAAGGTACGCATTTTTGTAATTACATCATTGAAAGGTTGCTCAGGAAGTATGGAGTGCACCACCGAATCTCCACAGCATATCACCCCCAGGCCAATGGGCAAGCCGAGCTATCCAATCGTATCATCAAAACTATATTGAGGAAGACGGTCAAGCCAGAAGGAAAAGATTGGAGTGACAAGCTCGACGATGCACTTTGGGCCTACAGAACCGCCTACAAAACACCTTCAGGGATCTCACCCTACCGCATGGTGTTTGGCAAGTCATGTCACTTGCCCGTGGAAATTGAACATAAGGCGCATTGGGCGGTGAACAAGGTCAATTTCGACTGGGACGCGGCCGTCGAAGGACGTAAACTTGACCTTACCGAGCTGGAGGAGATTAGAATTGAGGCATATGACAACGCGGTCAATTACAAGGAACGGACAAAGAGAGCTCATGACAAGATCATCAAAAAGAAGAAGATCGAACCTGGTCAACTGGTTCTGGTTTACCAAACCAAGTTCAAATTCAAGGCCAAAAAGCTATCCACCAAATGGGCAGGACCATTCATAGTCCATACTGTTTGCCCAAATGGTTCGGTTGAGCTATTTAAACCAGGTGATGATCAGATCTTCAAAGTGAATGGGCAGAGAGTTAAAGCTTACTATGGGAATGAGGACCTCAAGGGGATGATACCCCCTGAGCCAGCCGCTTGACCAAGTGAAGCCAAGAAATAAGTCAGGCCCATGACAATAAATAGAGGCAAATACCGAAGGCGAACTCGGTATGTATATTACGCAATTTCCCTTTATTTCAATTTCCAGTTAATAAATTTGATCACTGCACGTCAAGGAATAGCCTTGGGCAGGGAAGGGTTTTGGTCTGTTTTGTTCGCAGGAATACAAGAGGTTCATGCACTTACTTGGCCTGTTTCGTGAGGATGACGGAATCAAGGATGATTGTTGACCAAGCCGTATTCACAGACCCAAACACAAAAGGCATGGGCATGGGTCAGCAGACCAGTCAATGATTGAGAAGAAACAATTGAGAAACACACTGCCCTGATGGTGTACCTTGCCCAAACTGATTTAAGGTACCCACCTGAACCAACTCCCTAAATGTGACCTCCCTCTGTTTTATTTTTGTTTTATTTGAGTCTGAAGACCTTTGTCGATGGGGTCGATCTCCCTATTTGCACACTTTGCCCAAGGCAAAGTGTGTATGTGGGAAGGTGCGCCAACATCGTTTGGAGTTGGAGTATAGAGTCTGGGGAGATGCTTGCCCAACTTATTACTATTTGCACACTTTGCCGGAGGCAAAGTGTGTGAGTGGGGGAACGGTAAGAGCAACCCCTGTGCCTGATCGAGTCGTATGCTTGATAAATACCATGATCAACGTGAACAGTTTTCAAAATTAATAGTCTATGCATGAAAAATATTAGGGACGATGGAATTGCAATTAGGTAAGCTGTGAGAATTTGAGCCTACATTTGTGTGAATATTTCTTTCTTGAGAGTAGTTGTTCAAAATTTGTAATGCTGAAGCTTGCCCAAGTTCTGACCATTGTGATAATTGAAATTGAGTTAAGGTAGTAGATGATTTAGGCATTTTATTCTATTCTGCAAATAAAAAGAAGACCCTTGTTAGCCCCTTGAGCCGAGCCTATTTTATTGATCACCTGGGGGAAAACTCCCATTGCCCTGGCCAACCTGCAGATATGCTCAATTACATAAAAAGAGCAAGTCAGGGCAAAGTCTTCTAAAAAAAAAAAAAAAAAAAAAAAAAAAAAATAGAAAAAAGAATAAAGAAAAAAAAAAAGAGAAAAAAAAAAAAAAAAAAAAAAGATCCACAAATAAAAGGGTGTGTTAAAGCCCGTAAGAGAATAAGAAGAAATTAGGAGGAAAGTTGCTAAGTAAAATGCATGTCCTACCTAAGAATAAATCCTGGGCATTGCCCAAGATAAGCCTATACAGTCACCTTAGAAAGCCCTAATGATATTGCCCAACTCGATTGAAAATTTCACAGGATAGAACTTGGTCAAGCCCAAAGTAAAGCTTCTTTTGAAACAGCATTGAGCGAAACACTACCCATACACTAAAGAGAGAAACACTTAGTGAGAATATCCAAAAATCCTGTTGCAAACTCTTGACCGTTTTTTATGCATTCCCTTGACTATGATTTTGACTGTCTGTTCACTTGATCAACTTCTGTATTTTGAAAAGCATGCTTGAGTCTTCTGTTATTTCTTTCTCTCTCCCCCTTGTTTTCTAATTGAGCAGGCAAGTCATACCGCACGCTTGAGGACAAGCGTAGTAAAGTGTGTGCGTGTGATGAGCCATATTTTTTAGCTCATTTTTAGTTCTTTTGAGTCAAGTTGATAGAGTCTTTTAGTTGTTTTTACTTTGTTTGTGTCTGGGAGGACACGTTTTGGGTACTTGGTCAAGTTATGCAGGTGGGAGAAGAAGAGGCGCAAAAGGTGTGAAAGAGGCAAGGAAAATAGCTTCTTGGTCAAGTATGCTAGTTGAGCAAGCTGACCTGACCGAAACACCCTGATCCAGTTGGGCAACGATCCATGTTGGGCAAGGTCAGTGAAGTGATCAAGATAGAAGGATGACCAAGCACCACACGAAGCAGTTGACTGGATACATTAACTGACCAGATACGGAACATTGACCAAAGACGCGTCAGGATCTTATATTTTGGGAAAGAATATTTTCTTTCCTTATCTCAAGAGTCCAATCAAGGTAGCGATTTTCCTTGGTCAGCAAGACATCCAGCGCCTATAAAAGAGGAGTATCAAACCCTAAAAAACGCAGCCATATAGTGAGCCTTTTTGAAGAGCCTTGGAGAGCCAAACATAGCCACGAAAATACCAGCCACATAAAGAATTCACGAAGTAGATGAACCCTAGTTGACCAGCGAAGAACACGGAGGAAGAAGACGATGTGGAGTGAGCCAAAACTCCTCCTCGTCGAGTTGTGATCATTGCCTACGGGCTAAAAACAATTTCTTTATGATTTGATGCTTTCAATTTCCGTACTTTGTTTTTATTTTCTTTTGAACAATTTCCCTTTTGCAATGAATAAAATAGTTCGCCCGATTTCTTTTGTTTATTTATTTACTATGAGTAGCTAATCTGTTTGTGTCTGGGCAACGACAGAACCTGACCAACCCTGAGATGTGATCTGCCGGGAGGCTTAGTGATGACAGCAACTAGCTTAGTTTCGTTCCCGATTCAACAGGGTAGTATAATTGAGCATGTTAGGGACTTGGGCAATCCTACAGTGACCAGTGGGAACCCCGACTTGCCTAACACAAAAGTACGTGGATCAACGCGACCGGGAGACTGGGCGTCCGCGAAGTACAACATGTTGCTGGAGATGTGGTCGTATGACTTGGGTCTGTCCAGGCATGCTATTGGCCATTCTGGGTTTGCTTGGAGGATGAAAGCGGCTTGATCAACTTAGACTCATGCGGTCACATAGTGTCGAATTGGTCAATGTCAGGAGACCTATTGAGAGAGATCTAATAGGACTTTAAACATAAGAGCGAATGAGGGTTCGGGGTATTAATATGCGTGACATTATAGGGATGTTAATACTTGGGGCCTATAACCGGAAGATGAAACTGTTAGCAAAATGATATACGTACCAATGATCGGCAGCACTAGGTCAAGGGGGAAGTCAGGGGAGTCAATGCCTGGATACTTTATTTTTTTTATTTGATTTCTTATCTGTTTAGTCAATTCTGTTAATTGCTCAGTCTGTTAGCTTTTACATTCAGTAGTCAAGTTGCATGCTAGTTTATTTTCTGTTATTTAATTTGTTTATTTCCAGTCAAGTTGTTAAGGTGACCACGGTTCGGCAGTGCCCAATTGCTTCCCAAAACAAAATCTTTTTAAACGTGACAACCCAATTGAGCAAAACGCCGGGAAAACTAAAAGCTAAATCGCCTCCTCGTGGGATCGACCCTATACTTGCTACTAGTACTTGTATTAGTAAAGAGTTTAGGACTTATAAATATTATTTTGCGCTACTCCACGACGGTAGCGTCAAACTCGAAGTTTCTAACCAGTGATTCACCATGCGAACGACCCTATCTCTCATAAAATGAGGGAGCCGAGCAGACAATCGATCCACCTTCAAAAGGATGGTACGAAGGTCTCTAATTTGTGTCCTCGACATGACCAAGTGGCTTTGGCTCCATTCCACTCCCCGGGGTGAGAATGAGTCGACTTGAAATCAGTTTCAGAAAAACAAATTAGGCATTGTTTGATAAACTTAATCAATGTTTCTCGTAAAAGGAATTACAAGAATTCTCCTCCAATGACTTGTCTATACGAACTTCAAAAGTCCATAAAAGTCACCAAGAGAACAACAATGGAGACCATGGATATGTTTCCATACCCTCTCCCACTTAGCTTTTTACAATAAAGGGATACGCTATCTAATGCATAATTAAATACACATAAGCATGCATACATGAAATAAAGCACATAGAAAATTATCACATAGTCAAAATAATTACTAGAATATTATTTTCCGACTATTATGGCTTTATCGCATCCCCGTACGCATCTTCTAGTCTTCAGTCTTCGTTCTTGAATGCTCCATGTGACGAGAATATTAATCCCAATATTTAAATCTATTTATTTTCAATTAATCCAAAAGTTACTTAATTCGAAAATTAAGTCAATCGAATATATCAAAAATAAAATTAAATATTATTAATATTTTTATTTATTTTTATTTTCCTATCTAATTCTATTAAATCTCTAGAATCCCATCCAAGTCAAACTCGGAATATTCTAGAAGACTTCTATAATAGAATAAGGAAATAAAATAAATTAGGACTCCTAATCCTTCCAAATTAATTCCTTTCCTAATCTATTAAAAATTCCATAAAGGAATAATTAAATAGGAAAAATTAATTAAGGACTTTAAAACTTTCCAAAATTAATTATTTTCCTAATCCATTTAAAATTCCATAAAGGAATAATAAAATAGGAAAAATAAATTAATTCCAAATTTATTCCTTTTCCTAATCTATGAAAATTCCCAAGAATAGGAATAATCAATAAGAAAAAATAAATTTATTCTAAATTTATTCTTTTCCTATTCCATGAGAATTCCCAAAAAAAGGAATACTCAAAATAGGAAAACCGAATAATTTAGGAAAGTGAATCTTGGCCGAGATGAACGCGGGTTGGGGATCCCCACGCTCACCATGATCGACCACCCACCTAGAGGAGTCGAACTCCTCATGGTGGTCGATCGAGCCTCATGAGATCGGCCATGGGGATGGCCGATCGAGCCCTCCCTCTTTACGTCTCCTCCGTCACACGTCTTCTTCCGGCGGTCGTTTTGGAATCGATCCAACGTAAAATAAATTACATAATTTAATTACAATTATCCGGTATCGATTCTATACATGAAATCGACCCTATACATTTTCCGGAAAAAGTAGAACGTAATAATAAATCCTAAATTCGGTCAACCCCCGAATTTTTACTATTACAAGCATTCACCACACATAAAACGAATCTCGACATGTCCGAGAGTTTAATAACCAAGAACAATATTATGACAATAATTAAGAACAATTATATCTAGCCATAATAGTCGGAAACCCTGCAAGGTAGAACAATTTATCGAAAAATACCGTGAACGAAAACCAACGCTCTGATACCAATTGTTGGAAATCGATATCCCGGAATTAATAAATTAATTAAAATTAAGTATCTAATTAATTCCGACCGAAATCCTTCAGAGAACGAATATCCGGAATTGTCAAATTGCGGAACGACAATTCCAATCGACTCCCGGTTGCCGGAAATCCGCCACGAACCTCCACGGGGATAGCCCAACCAAACAAGCCCTAACCGCGAACGAACACGGGCTGTTCGGTCGAGCCTCCGCGTGGGGCTCGCGGCTGTCCGTAGCAGCCGCCTAGGGCTGCCCTTGGCAGCCCCCCTTGGGCATGGTCGAACCCTCGCGGATCAGCCCACCATCGAACCCTCGCCACGGCCAAGCCGCGGCTGCCCGATGGAGGCGTGCGCTCGCATCGTGCGAGCGCTAGGGTTCAGTCCTTAGCCTGCCATGTCCCGCTGATCGCCCCCAAGCCACGGTCGAACTGTGGCTAGCGATCAGCCCGCAGCCACCGCCGCGCGAGCGGCGGTCCAGCCGTGCGAGCGGCGATCAGCCCGCGCGAGCGGTGATCGCGCCGTGCGAGCGGTTGCTCCAGCAGCCCGCTGGACAAGCATGGGCGATCGAGCTCATGCTCGATCGAGTCTCGGCGTCCAGCCGAGGCTCACGCCCCTCGACCCCTCTCTAGTCGAGCCGTTGAGCCGCCGGCGGTCCGGTGATCTTCGATCACCACCGCCCGGTTCAACCTCGACATGGGTCGCGTTCTCGGATCTTGGTTCACGATATTTTCACGATAATTAACATGTAAAATCATCGAGGGGGTTTTCACGATTTTACCTTTGTTCTCGTTGTACGGAGAAACGAGATCTATGAAGACCTTGAGACCTTCCCACGTATTCCTTGCACTAGCTCGAACGTCGGGTGGGCGACGATCTTCCGAACTCCATGGATCTCCCTCTCTACTTTCTCTCTCTAGAATTGTGATCTTCAAGTTATGAGAATAGAGAAAACCATGTAGTGCTTTTATAGGCTACGTAGGGGATCTTAAGGAGGTGGAATATTGGGCTTCCAATATTGAAGATTAAATTGAGCCCAATGCTCAAGTCCATTAATCCTTATCAATATTAATTAATTCTATTTTCCACTATATAAAATTAATTGCACTCCCAATATTAAACCATATTATATCAAATAATATTTCTCCGGTAGTATTATTTATTCCGTGTATTTAAGATATAAATATCCATGAATAAAATTAATTTATTGCTAATTAATTTATTCATCTCTTATATCCGAGACTAGTACCATTCAACCTTAATTATTATGCGGAACGAATCCACCTGCAGGGTTTACATAATAATTCCTTATGAACTCATCTCGGGGATATTATCAACCCTTCCGGGATACACTTTCCCGTCAAGTATTCACGGCATGTCATATATAAAATATAGCGACCCAACTTAACCGGTAATTGACCCAATAATTAAATCGGTTAATTCCTTTGGTAAATCAAAGTCACTTATATTAAATATACACACCCGCAATAGTATCGGGGATTAAGAATAAAATACACTGAGACTTAAATCGATTATCGCCGGCAATCCTAATCGATAAATCTCAAGCAGATCCGCTCAATACACCAAGTGTACAAGTGTGATAAAATAATTAAGATAAATTATTTTCTCTCTCACACAACGACTATACCGATGGATTGGTCCGTGTCCATCTAGGTCGTGAGCAACTGTTCGATTAAATACGAGTAACCGATAGTATGATCTTCTGTGCGCCCATGCTTGCACCATACTAACTACAACGTATAAAATCCAGGACTATGATTTGCATATATTTAATTATAAATAATTAAATGCAAATAATTGTTTATTTAATTAAATAGATTAATGGCAATGGATCGTGAGTTTGCGTTACTTAAATCTAGACATTAAGTACACAACTCCAACAGTGTGTTCGTGGTTTCTCCGGCGATCGGGATTTCGATTGGGTTGTCGGTTCCGCAAATTTGACAATCCGGATATTCGATCTCCAAAGGATTTCGGTCGGAATTAATTAGATAATTAATTTTAATTAATTTATTAATTCCGGGATATCTATTTCCAACAATTGGTATCAGAGCGTTGGTTTTCGTTCACGGTATTTTTCGATAAATTGTTCTACCTTGCAGGGTTTCCGACTATTATGGCTAGATTTAATTGTTTTAATTAATGTCATAATATTGTTCTTGATTATTAAACTCTCGGACATGTCGAGATTCGTTTTATGTGTGGTGAATGCTTGTAATAGTAAAAATTCGGGGGTTGACCGAATTTAGGATTTATTATTACGTTCTATTTTTTCCGGAAAATGTATAGGGTCGATTTCATTTATAGAATCGATACCGGATAATTGTAATTAAATTATTGTAATTTATTTACGTTGGTTCGATGATGAGACGATCGCCGGAAGACGGAGACATGTGACGAAGAAGACGAAGAGGACGAAGAGCCGGGGATCGATCAACCCCATGATCGATCCCGAGCGATCGACCGCAAGGAAGGAGGCCGATCGCCCTCGGCTGGGGCTGCCGCCGGTCATGGTGGCGGCTGGTCGGCTGGGCTGGGCGGCGGCGCTCCGCCGGTGTTGGTGATCGATCGGGTGGGGGTGGCGTGGGGTCTCCCAACCCATGCTACTCCTACCAAGATCGAACTTTCCTAAATTATTCGGTTTTCCTATTTTGAGTATTCCTATTTTTTTGGAAATTCTCATGGAATAGGAAAAGAATAAATTTAGAATAAATTTATTTCCTTATTGATTATTCCTATTATGGGAATTTGGTCTTCCTAATTGATTATTCCTTTTGGAATATTCATGGATTAGGAAAAGAATTAATTTGGAATTAATTTATTTTTCTTATTTAATTATTCCTTTATGGAATTTTTAATGGATTAGGAAAATAATTAATTTGGAAAGTTTTAAAGTCCTTAATTAATTTTTCCTATTTAATTATTCCTTTATGAAATTTTTAATGGATTAGGAAAGGAATTAATTTGGAAGGACTAGGAGTCCTAAATTTATTTTATTTCCTTATTCTATTATAGAAGTCTTCTAGAATATTTCAAGTTTGACTTGGATGAGATTCTAGAGATTTAATAGAATTAGATAGGAAAATAAAAATAAATAAAAATATTAATAATATTTAATTTTATTTTTGATATATTCGATTGACTTAATTTTCGAATTAAGTAACTTTTGGATTAATTGAAAATAAATAGATTTAAATATTGGGATTAATATTCTCGTCACATGGAACATTCAAGAACGAAGACTGAAGACTAGAAGATGCGTACGGAGATGCGATAAAGCCATAATAGTCGGAAAATAATATTCTAGTATTATTTTGATTATGTGATAATAGTATGTGCTTTATTTCATGTATGCATGCTATATGTGTTTACTTTATGCACTAGATAGCGTATCCCTTTATTGTAAAAAGCTAAGTGGGAGAGGGTATGGAAACATACCCATGGTCTCCATTGCTGCTTTCTTGGTGACTTTTATAAACTTTTGAAGTTTATATAGATAAGTCATTGGAGGAGAGTTCTTGTAATTCCTCTTACGAGAAACATTGATTAAGTTTATCAAACAATGCCTAATTTGTCTTTCCAAAGCTGATATCAAGTCGACTCATTCTCACCCTGGGGAGTGGAATGGAGCCAAAGCCACTTTGTCATGTGGAGGACACAAATTAGAGACCTTCGTACCATTCTTTTATAGATGGATCGATTGTCTGCTCGGCTCCCTCATCTTATGAGAGATAGGGTTGTTCGCATGGTGAATCACTGGTTAGAAACTTCGAGTTTCACTTATGATTCTCCGCGTCCTGATTTACAAAAATCGAATGGATCATGTAATTGGGAGTCAATTATAAAAGTCTCTTGGTGTAGTAAACCTCCACACCACGTGGCTTGCTATACTAACGGATTTTGGATTAATTGATGTAGACAGTTATAAGGAATTGTGAAGGATCGTGAAATCATCGTAAACGTCCACACCACGTGGCTTGCGGTGATATAGCGGTTCCAAACGATTTACTTTAGTACTGAGTAATGGTTTACACTTAGATACGCATTATAGTATTCTTCCCCACGAAGTTACGCTATAAGTGATGTATGACCGAAGCAAATCTAATTGCTAAATCGTTTGGGTAGGTAAACGTCCACACCACGTGGCTTGCCATATCTGATGGGATTTTAGATGTGATTAGTGGTTTAATGATATTATTTGAGGGAGATAATATCGGAGATTAAATCAATTGTTTGTTGTTATATGTGCTCATAGATTAGGAAATGGCTTTGAACCCACTTTACGTGATACTTGAGGAATTTAACTCATTGGTCCCTGAATGTATTGATTGGAATAGAGATCTGGACATTGCCCAGACTGTTAAAGAGTACAAGTTTGTACTCAGTGAAGCTTTGTCCTCCCGAGCCTACTAATGTCTTAACTGATGAGGAAAGGACTGATTTTGATATCATGTTCAAACTCAAGGAGATGTTTAGACATAACGTAGTGGCTAAACAAGAGGCGATGAGGATACTCATAAAGGTCATTCATTCGAGGAAGCGCTTGAACACGTTTCTAAGATGATGAACCTTTTGGACGAGTTGAGACGGAAATCGCAAGCTCTTGTAGCCAATGCCAAAGGTTTTGAACCTAAGGGCAAACCCGGGGGAAAGGAAAAGCAAGCAAAGAAACCCAGTGGTCCTAAGTTTCTTGGATCACGAGATGGGACGAGAAAGCCAATGCTGGGATTCGATGTCCCGGGCTATCAAAAATTGCGGAACCGATAACCCGATCAAAAACCCTCGATCACCGAAGATTGGATCCCCGACTCATCCGCAGGAGTCCGACCTTTGGAAACTACGCGCCCGAAGACACGCAGCCCGCCCCCAGCCGAAGTCCCCCACGAGTCGGATCCACGAACGTGAACCGCCTCACGAGCCGGGGCCCGACCGAACGCCCAGCGAAGCCCGAAGGCTGCGTGCGCCCAGCCGAGCCCCCGCGAGGGGCTCGCGATCGTCCTCGGACGATCGCTGGGGATGCGCGAGGCATCCCCGGGGCTGCTCGTAGCAGCCCGCAGCGAGTCGCGATGACTCGCTGCCCCGCGAGGGCATCGCCCTCGCATGATCCGCTGCGGGCGAACCCGTAGTGTTGGAGTTGTGTACTTAATGTCTAGATTTAAGTACCGGTAAACTCCCTATCATAGCATTTAACCTATTTAATTAATAAACAATTATTTGCATTTAATTAAATATGCAAAATATAGTCCTGGATTTTATACGTTGTAGTTAGTATGGTGTTGCATGGGCACACAGAAGATCATACTATCGGTTACTCGTATTTAATCGAACAGTTGCTCACGACCTAGATGGACACGGACCAATCCATCGGTATAGTCGTTGTGTGAGAGAGAAAATAATTTATCTTAATTATTTTATCACACTTGTACACTTGGTGTATTGGGCGGATCGATTGAGACTCATCAATTAGGATTGCTCGGCGATAATTGATTTGAGACTCGGAGTATTTTATTCTTAATCCCTGAAACAATTGCGGGTGTGTATATTTAATATAAGTGACTTTGATTTACCAAAGGAATTAACCGATTTAATTATTGGGTTAATTACCGGTTAAGTTGGGTCACTATATTTTATATATGGCATGCCGTGAATTCTTGAAGGGGTAGTGTATCCCGGAAGGGTTGATAATATCCCCGAGATGAGTTCATAAGGAATTATTATGTAAACCCTGCAGGTGGATTTAATCCGCATAATAATTAAAGTTGAACGGTACTATTCTCGGATATAAGAAATGAATAATATTTATTGAGCAATAAATAAATTTATTCATGGATATTTAAATCTTAAATACACGGAATAAATAATACTAAGATGGAGAAATATTATTTGATATAATATGGAATAATATTGGGAGTGCAATTTTATTTATATAGTGGAAAATAAATAAAATTAATATTGATAAGAATTAATGGATTTGGGTTGGACCCAATTTAATTTTCAATATTGGAAGCCCAATATTTATTCTCCTTATGATCCCCTACGTAGCCTATAAAAGCACTACATGGTCTTCACTTTTCACAACCTAAGTTACGCCAACTACAAAGTTTTGAGAGTGAGGAAGATCCATAAGAGTTCGATAGATCGTCGCCCACACGACGTTCGAACGGAGTGCAAGGAATACGCGGGAAGATCACAAGGTCGATCGCGGGGAAAGCCGCGGCTGGAGCCGCGGCGGGTCAGCTGGGGGCTGACCGCCCCTCCTCCGGCGATGGTGGTGAGTCGCCGGACTCACCACCGGGGGCTGCTGGGCAGTCCCGGCGATTGCGGCGTGCGATCGCGAGCCCCTCGCGGCGGGGGGCTCGGCTAGGGTTTTCTAGCCGCGGGGTTTCATCCCGCGGCGGTGATGCTCAAGTCGAGCTCCGTCGACGTGAGATGGTTCGCGTTCATGGATTCGGCTCGCGGGAGAAAATCGGCTGGGGGCGGGCTGCGTGTCTTCGGGCGCGTAGTCTCCAAAGGTCGGACTCCTGCGGATGAGTCGGGAATCCAATCTCCGGCGATGAAGGATTTCGGTCGGGCTATCGGTTCCGCATAAATTTTAATAGCCCGGGATATCGATTTCCAACAAATGGTATCAGAGCGTTTGGTTTCGTGTTCATGTATATGCTCGATTATTGTTCTACCTTGCAGGATTTCCGGCTATCATGGTTGGATTTAATTAATTGTTTTTATTAATTAATTATCATGATTATTAAACTCTCGGACATGTCGAGATTCGTTTTGTGTGGTTGAATATTTGTAATAGTAAAAATTCGGGGGTTGACCGAATTTAGGATTTATTATTACGTTCTTTATTTTTCCGGAAAATGTATAGGGTCGATTTCATGTATAGAATCGATACCGGATATTGTAATTTAATTCTTATAATTTTAATTACGTTGGTTCGATGTTGAGACGATCGCCGGAAGACGAAGAAGGTGTGACGAAGAAGACGATGGACGAAGGGGCCGATCATCCCCATGATCGACCCCATGGATTGATCGCCGGACGAGGGGCTGTCCGTGGGAGCTCCCGGCCACGCCGGCCACCGGAGGTGGTGGCGCGTGGGCTGGGGGCGGCGGCGGTGCTCCTCCCGGGCGGCGGTCGACGGTGGGGGTGGTGCGGGGACTCCCAACCCGTGCTACTCCTACCATAATCCAACTTTCCTAAATTAATTCGACTTTCCTATTTGAGTGTCTTCCTTTTGAAACTCTCATGGATTAGGAAAATAATTAATTTAAATTAATTTTATTTCTATTGATTTATTTCCTTCATGGAATTATTCATAGACTAGAAATTTAAATTAATTTAGTACTAAATTTATTTTTTCCTATTTGATTATTCCTACTCATGGGAATATTCATGGATTTGGAATAAGAATAAATTTGGAAAGTAGTGAGTCCTAATTTATTTTATTTCCTTGTTCTATTATAGATGTCTTCTAGAATATTCCAATTTTAATTGGATAGATTATTCTAGAGATTTAATAGAACTAGATAGGAAAATAAATAAAAACATTAATGATATTTAATTTTATTTTTGATATATTCAATTGACTTAATTTTCGAATTAAGTAACTTTTGGATTAATTAAAAATAAATAGATTTAAATATTGGATATTAATATTCTCGTCACATGGAGCATTCAAGAAACGAAGACTGAAGACTAGAAGATGCGTACGGAGATGCGACAAAGCCATGATAGTCGGAAAATAATTTTCTAGCATTATTTTGACTATGTGATACTATGTGCTTTATTGCTTGTATGCATGCTATATGTGTTTATTTTATGCACTAGATAGCGTATCCCTTTATTATAAAAAGCTAAGTGGGAGAGGGGATGGAAACATTCCCATGGTCTCCATTACTGTTCTCTTGGTGACTCTTATGGACTTTCGAAGTTCGTATAGACGAGTCATTGGAGGAGAATTCTTGTAATTCCTTTTACAAGAAACATTGATCGAGTTTATCAAACAATGCCTAATTTGTCTTTCTGAAACTGACTTCAAGTCGACTCATTCTCACCCCGGGGAGTGGAATGGAGCCAAAGCCACTTGGTCATGTGGATGACACAAATTAGAGACCTTCGTACCATTCTTTGATAGGTGGGTCGATTGTCTGCTCGACTCCCTCATTTATGAGAGATAGGGTCGCTCGCATGGCGAATCACTGGTTAGAAACTTCGAGTTTCACTTATGATTCTCCGAGTCTTGATTTACAAAATCTAATGGATCTTGTAATTGGGAGTCAATTATAAAAGTCTCTTAGTGTAGTAAACGTCCACACCACGTGGCTTGCTATGCTAACGGACTTTGGATTAATTGATGTAGACAGTTATAAGTGATTGTGAAGAGTTGTGAAATTATCGTAAACGTCCACACCACGTGGCTTGCGGTGATGTAGCAATTTCAAACGATTTACTTTAGTACTGAGTAATGGTTTACACTTAGATACGCGTTATAGTATTCTTCCCCACGAAGTTACGCTATAATTGATGTATGGCCAAAGAAAATCTAATTACTAAATCATTTGGGTGGGTAAACGTCCACACCACGTGGCTTGCCTTACCTGATGGGATTTTAGATGTGATTAGTGATTTAATGATGTTATTCCAGGGAGATAACGTCGGATATTAAATTAATTGTTTGTTTAAATGTGCTCATAGGTTTAGAAAATGTCTATGAATCCACTTGAGATGATACTTGAGGAATTTGACGCACTGGTTCCACACTGTGTTGAATGGAAAGAAGAGTTAGACATTGCTCAGACTGCAAAAGAGTATAAAGACGTACTCAGTGAAACTTGTCCTCCTGGACTCACCATTAACTCGACTGAGGATGAGATTTTTGACTTTGAAAAATGGGAGAGTGCTCGTGTTGGAATTCGATATCCCGGGTTATTTAAATTTGCGGAAACCAATAACCCGATCAAACCCTTCGCCGGAGATCACATGAACGCCGACTCATCTGCCGGAGTCCGGCCTTTGGAGACCACGCACCCGAAGGCACGCGGCCCGCCCCCAGCCGAACCCCCGCGAGTACGGGGTTCACGCGATCGATGATCGCGTGCGATCATCATGATCGATGGGGCTGCCCAGCAGCCCCCGCGGCGAGTCCGGCGACTCGCCGCCGCATAGGAGGTCGGCCCGCCTCCAGCTGGGCCGTCGCGGGGCCCAGCCCGCTGCCGGCGATCGATCCTTGGATCGATCGCACCCCCGGCGTCCAGCCGGGGTTCGCTCCATGCGCGCACGCCGAAACCCTAGGCGGCGATTGCCGTGGTCCGGCGATCCTAGATCGCCATCCGGGGTTCGAACTTTTGGATCTTTGTTCTTCGATAATTGATTCAATAAAACAAGAATTAAATAGCAATTATTTAATTCACCTTTCGATTCGTTGTGCGGAGAAACGAGATCTTATGATGACCTTGAGATCTTCCCACGTATTCCTTGCACTTGTTCGAACGTCGGGTGGGCGACGATCCTCCGAACACTATGGATCTCCTTCTCTCCTTTCTCTCTCTAGAATTGTGATCTTCAAGTTATGAGAATAGAGAAGACCATGTAGTGCTTTTATAGGCTACGTAGGGGATCTTAAGGAGGTGGAATATTGGGCTTCCAATATTAATGATTAAATTGAGCCCAAGCCCAAATCTATTAATCCATTAATATTAATTAATTCTATTTTCCACTATATAAAATTAATTGCACTCCCAATATTAAACCATATTATATTAAATAATATTTCTCCGGTAGTATTATTTATTCCGTGTATTTAAGATATAAATATCCATGAATAAAATTAATTTATTGCTAATTAATTTATTCATCTCTTATATCCGAGACTAGTACCATTCAACCTTAATTATTATGCGGAACGAATCCACCTGCAGGGTTTACATAATAATTCCTTATGAACTCATCTCGGGGATATTATCAACCCTTCCGGGATACACTTTCCCGTCAAGTATTCACGGCATGTCATATATAAAATATAGCGACCCAACTTAACCGGTAATTGACCCAATAATTAAATCGGTTAATTCCTTTGGTAAATCAAAGTCACTTATATTAAATATACACACCCGCAATAGTATCGGGGATTAAGAATAAAATACACTGAGACTTAAATCGATTATCGCCGGCAATCCTAATCGATAAATCTCAAGCAGATCCGCTCAATACACCAAGTGTACAAGTGTGATAAAATAATTAAGATAAATTATTTTCTCTCTCACACAACGACTATACCGATGGATTGGTCCGTGTTCATCTAGGTCGTGAGCAACTGTTCGATTAAATACGAGTAACCGATAGTATGATCTTCTGTGCGCCCATGCTTGCACCATACTAACTACAACGTATAAAATCCAGGACTATGATTTGCATATATTTAATTATAAATAATTAAACGCAAATAATTGTTTATTTAATTAAATAGATTAATGACAATGGATCGGGAGTTTACGTTACTTAAATCTAGACATTAAGTACACAACTCCAACAATCTCCCACTTGTACTAAGGTCTAGCCATTTCCTCCAAACTCCCGACTCCCATACTCATCACGTGCTTAAAGTGTACTTCCAAGAAGTACTATGTGAATGAGCAATCTAGGTCGCCGCTCTGAAGTTATCTTGGTGACTACAGCGTCGTCTCCCTCGACGATGATTCGTATCAGGTGGTACTTGCACTATGTGTTATCTTACACTTATGGACTAGTGATTTCTTACCATTTGCCATCGCACCGCTATATACATAGCCTTTTGGCAAATTAAGAATCACCTCTAAGTCCCAGAGATTATCCCGGAGTTATACCAAAACTTCCGCTGCCTCTGAGGCCGCTATTTGGTTACCCATGGCAGAGTCCGAAAAGTATCGTGCTTATCACTCTTCCATGTTAAAACTCCTTCTCCTTCAACAGTGAAACACATAGCCTGATATCGACTTACACCGGTCCTCATTTGATTAGAAATCTAAGAGAATGTAATCCAAAGGAAAAACTCGTCTGCTTCATAGTCTAGATCAGTACTTCGAAAGTACTTTTACAGCAGTCGAATATTCCTTTCCAGGATTACCTTGATATCCTCCCACTATGCTCACTGCATAGCCGATATCAGGTTCTCGTTTTCAACATTGCATTTATCAAGCTTTCCACACTCCAAGTGTAGGAAACCGCTCTCATTGCTTCTATCTCCTTTTGTGTTCCAAGACACATATCCTTAGATAGATGCATTCCGTCTCTGAAAGGTAACGAACCTTTCTCGGAATCTTGCATGTTAAAACGAACCATAATCATATATATGTAAGATGTCCAGGAGAAGTACAATGTTCTTTTCTTGAGATCCTAGATCTTAAGAACATGCTCTAACTTCTTCTTGATCTCATATATTGATTTTTCTAGACAACCATCATTTTATGTCTGACAACATCTTTACATTGTTACCAATGATAAAATGCCATCTACATAAAACCTCCGAGAAACACCACTTTGTTTCCATCACGTTTCCCATACACACGATTCGTCTATGCTTTTGATGAATCCATAAAATGGACTATCTCATCAATTTGCAAGTACCACGAACTCAATGCTTTGTTTCAATCCATAAATGGATCAATTAAGCTTGTACTCTAAATGATCTCGCCTCTTAGCAATAATCCTTATTGCTCTCCAAGAAGGCACATTTAGATCTAGTACGGCCTTCATGTAGATCTAGGGATCGATTTCATGTATACTAGGTCCAGAGTCCGAAGACTCTCCTAGTCTTATGAATATCTCCAGTTGTCCCACAACCTCCCACTACAATGGCATTCCGGTGTATAAACAGTGATAACAGTAGGTGCAGTTGGTGGTGTACCGCTACTCGGTTCGGCTGGTTCTAAGTCTTAATCGTTTTCTCTCTTTTCAGAAGTATCACGTCATTTTGGGCTTGTGGTTTATCTAATAGTCTTCCTCTAAGAACCGGGCGTTAGAACTTATAACGTCCCTCTGGTTCATAGTACTATTGAACACACATCTTTTGTTCTTCTAGGATATTCTACAACCGCATTTGAATGCGCCGTTGTTACCAAGACATATCCATAGAACATAGGTAGTTCCGTTTAACTCGCGCTTTTACTATTTCTATAAGAGTTCCATTTCTTATTTCCGACACACCAATCTTACAGAGGACTGTATGGTGTAGTCACTTGGGATCCAATCCCAAGCTCTGATCATGAATCAGAGTCAATCAATTCTAATACTTGTCCGGATCTTATATCTTATATCCAAAAGGATTGCTTAGTCGTATTATCTTCCAAATTAGATTCTTAGGTCGGAAGGTCCACTCCTTCAACTTAATTGATCTTACAATCAATTTTCGACCTTTGAACTTCTTATTTGAATAAATATGACTTAGCATAAGATTCCACAAGTATAAATGATTTAATAAAGAAATCTCTTATTAGTAAAACGAGTTGTATAAAACGGTTCGTCGCATCGTGGTAGACTCAGGATTCATCATTTATATATTGCTAGCTAATGTACCAAAATAGATAATATCATTATTTCTTCTTATAACCATAAAATGATTAAAAGAAATAAAATATCCATTCATTAGAAACCCAGAACAAAGTTCTTTCTAATATGAAAGGTACATAAAAGCAATAACTCAAAATGAAATCCTATAAAATGTCCTCCACTGCAACAGCTGCCTCCTTACAGCATTGCCCATGTAGACTAAGATCTTTTCTTTTCTAAGTCGTCGGGTTTCCTGGAACCCTTGCATTTAAAATGCGCATACCGCCAGTGGTTCCATATCTACACACCAGGTTCCGGTAGATAATACCACTGACTATGTTTTACGACTAAAGAAATTTCGTACCTTCTTTGAGAGGATAATCAGACTTCCAGTACCCAGACTGTTTGCATCGAGAATACTTGCCTCATGGCTTTCTCGTCCCATCCCGTGGTCCAAAAGGAACCACTGGGTTTCTTTGCTTTCTTGTCCTTTCCCCGGATCCATGCCTTTAGTTTCGAAACCTTTGGCATTGGCTACAAGAGCTTGCGATTTCCGTCTCAACTCGTCTAAAAGGTCAATCATCTCAAAAACGTTTTTAAGCGTTTCCTCGAAGTGACTGGCCTTTATGAGTATCCTCATCGCTTCTTGTCTAGCCGCCTATGTTAATAGGCTCGGGAGGACAAAGCTCACTGAGTACAACCTTGCACTCGTTAACAGTTTGGGTAATGTCTAGATCTCTATTCCAATCATTACATTTAGGGACTAGTGAGTTAAAATCCTTACGTATCACATAAAGTGGGTTCAAGGCCATATCCTAATCTGTGAGCACATATAACAACAAACAATCGATTTAATCTCCGATATTATCTCCCTCAAATAATATCATTAAACCACTAATCGCATCTAAAATCCTATCAGATATGGCAAACCACGATAGTGTGGACGTTTACCTATCCAAATGATTTAGCAATTAGATTACCTTCGGTCGTACATCATCATTAGCGTTACTTCGATGGGAAGAATACTAATAAGCGTACCTAAGTGTAAACCATTACTCAGTATCTAAGAAGATTGTTTGGGACACGCATATTTAGCGCAAGCCACGATAGTGTGGACGTTTACGTTAACATACACTCCTTTACTCCCTTCTATAACTGTCTACATCAATCGTTCCAAAATCCCATTCAATGCAGCAAGCCACGATAGTGTGGACGTTTACTACACCAAAAGACTTTTACAATTGACTCCCAATTACATGAATCATTTAATCTTGTAAATCAAGACGCGGAGAATCATAAGTGAAACTCGAAGTTTCTAACCAGTGATTCACCATGCGAACGACCCTATCTCTCATAAATGAGGGAGCCGAGCAGACAATCGATCTAGTCATCAAATGACACGAAAGTCTCTAATTTGTGTCCTCGACATGACCAAGTGGCTTTGGCTCCATTCCACTCCCCGGGGTGAGAATGAGTCGACTTGAAATCAGTTTTGGAAAGACAAATTAGGCATTGTTTGATAAACTTAATCAATGTTTCTTGTAAGAGGAATTACAAGAATTCTCCTCCAATGACTTATCTATGCGAACTTCAAAAATCCATAAAAGTCACCAAGAGAACAGCAATGGAGACCATGGATATGTTTCCATACCCTCTCCCACTTAGCTTTTTACAACAAAGGGATACGCTATCTAATGCATAATTAAATACACATAAGCATAATAACAAACATACATTTCATGCAAGTACGTTCACAAATAATCAAATAATTACTCAAGTAAAATTATTTCTCGACTATTCGTACCTTGATGAACTCCAGCATGCTTGTCTTGAGTCTTCATTCTACGTCTTGAATACTTTTCCGAGCGACGGAAAAATTCTTTGATTCTCATATTTAATTTATTTTAAATAAAATCCAAGATTCCAATTCAAAATAAATTTGAATCAATCTAATGATTTTAAATAAAATACTTCAATTAAATAAAATCAATTCCATTGATTTCCATATTTAATTTTATTTTAAATAAAATCCAAGATTATCCAATCCAAAATAAATTTTGAATTAATCTAATGATTTTAAATAAAATACTTAAATTAAATAAAATCAATATTATTAAAATCCATTGATTTCCATATTTAATTCTATTCTAAATAAAATCCAAGATTATCCAATCCAAAATAAATTTTGAATTAATCTAATGATTTTAAATAAAATACTTAAATTAAATAAAATCAATTCCATTGATTTCCATATTTAATTCTATTCTAAATAAAATCCAAGATTATCCAATCCAAAATAAATTTTGAATTAATCTAATGATTTTAAATAAAATACTTAAATTAAATAAAATCAATATTTTAATAATTTCTCAATCATATTTAAATTAGATCTCAAGAATCCTAATCAAAATCGAATTTTGATTCTTCTTAAGACTTCTAATCCAAGTAGGTATAGGATATCTAGAGAAACTAGGATTTTCTTTCCTAATTTAACTCTCCATCTAATTACATTATTTAATTCCATAATTAAGAAATCTAATCCAAATAGAATTTGAATTAACTCCAAAATTAAATTAAATAAAATTAGAAAGATTAAATTATTTCCGGAAAGATCGGATTTACCGGGACGAACCGAAACAAGTTCCGGTCATCCCAAAATCCCAATCGAACCTACTGGACCAACTAAACCAAGAATTAATTTGGTCCCATGCATGTAATAACATGCACACCATTAATTAATTCCAAGTGAATCAACAGCCATGCAAAGCCATGCTTTCATATCGTCCAGTCGTTGCACATGCATCAAAAGTACCCACGCCATGCAATTAGCAACTACAGCAGCGTCTTTTTCAGCGGGGTCGATCGTCTTTGACAAGAAGCCTGTGCACGAGCTTGGTCAATTTCCGGCACGGCGTCTCCCATGACGAACCATGCCATCGACCCGCTGCCGTCATGTGGTCCCACCGCACGAGCAGCCCGCACACAGCCCGCACAGCAGCCCGCTCCGAGTACGCAGCCGAAGCCGCGACCCACGAGCCGCCGCGCGTAGCGGCTGAACCGCTTGGCCTTTGGGCAGCGGTCGACATCCGGCAACTACCACCGCTGGTGGTTGATGCCGTCGACCCCCAGCCGCCATACAGCCCGGTCCCGCTTCCTTCGATGTTCGAGCGTGAAGCTGTCCGCGAGCACCGAGCACAACCGCCGGCTGCCGGCGAACCACCGCCACTGGTGGCACACGCCGACACGCCCAGCCGTGTTCAGCCCACGTCCAGCAGCCCACGTGCCTCCAGCTACCTTCCGGCAGCCCGCACCGAGCCCACGAACGATCGATCCGGTTCGATTTCCGAAAAATCCTCGAATTTTAATAATTAATTTTTCCGACAAACACAATTCATACGAGAGATAAAACAAGTACGTAGAACAATATAGCACAATAATTTAACAATTTAAATTAATCTATGGCTATAAACAACGACAATCGATTATCGAAACAATTAACGAAAAACGTAACCGTACGCTCTGATACCAATTGTTGGAATTCGATATCCCGGGTTATTTAAATTTGCGGAAACCAATAACCCGATCAAACCCTTCGCCGGAGATCACATGAACGCCGACTCATCCGCCGGAGTCCGGCCTTTGGAGACCACGCACCCGAAGGCACGCGGCCCGCCCCCAGCCGAACCCCCGCGAGTACGGGGTTCACGCGATCGATGATCGCGTGCGATCATCATGATCGATGGGGCTGCCCAGCAGCCCCCGCGGCGAGTCCGGCGACTCGCCGCCGCATAGGAGGTCGGCCCGCCTCCAGCTGGGCCGTCGCGGGGCCCAGCCCGCTGCCGGCGATCGATCCTTGGATCGATCGCACCCCCGGCGTCCAGCCGGGGTTCGCTCCATGCGCGCACGCCGAAACCCTAGGCGGCGATTGCCGTGGTCCGGCGATCCTAGATCGCCACCACGCGTTCGTCGTCTAATCCGGGGTTCGAACTTTTGGATCTTTGTTCTTCGATAATTGATTCAATAAAACAAGAATTAAATAGCAATTATTTAATTCACCTTTCGATTCGTTGTGCGGAGAAACGATATCTTATGATGACCTTGAGATCTTCCCACGTATTCCTTGCACTTGTTCGAACGTCGGGTGGGCGACGATCCTCCGAACACTATGGATCTCCTTCTCTCCTTTCTCTCTCTAGAATTGTGATCTTCAAGTTATGAGAATAGAGAAGACCATGTAGTGCTTTTATAGGCTACGTAGGGGATCTTAAGGAGGTGGAATATTGGGCTTCCAATATTAATGATTAAATTGAGCCCAAGCCCAAATCTATTAATCCATTAATATTAATTAATTCTATTTTCCACTATATAAAATTAATTGCACTCCCAATATTAAACCATATTATATTAAATAATATTTCTCCATCTTAGTATTATTTATTCAGTGTATTTAAGATATAAATATCCATGAATAAAATTAATTTATTGCTAATTAATTTATTCATCTCTTATATCCGAGACTAGTACCATTCAACCTTAATTATTATGCGGAACGAATCCACCTGCAGGGTTTACATAATAATTCCTTATGAACTCATCTCGGGGATATTATCAACCCTTCCGGGATACACTTTCCCGTCAAGTATTCACGGCATGTCATATATAAAATATAGCGACCCAATTTTACCGGTAATTAACCCAATAATTAAATCGGTTAATTCCTTTGGAAAATCAAAGTCTCTAATATTAAATATACACACCCGCAATAATATCGGGGATTAAGAATAAAATACTCCGAGATTTAAATTGATTATCCAAGGCAATCCTAATCAATAAATCTCAAGCTGATCCGCCCAATACACCAAGTGTACAAGTGTGATAAAATAATTAAGATAAATTATTTTCTCTCTCACACAACGACTATACCGATGGATTGGTCCGTGTCCATCTAGGTCGTGAGCAACTGTTCGATTAAATACGAGTAACCGATAGTATGATCTTCTGTGCGCCCATGCGCACCATACTAACTACAACGTATAAAATCCAGGACCATATTTTGCATAATAATAATTAATTGAAAATAATTGTTTATTAATTAAATAGGTTAAATGCTATGACCGGGAGTTTACCGGTACTTAAATCTAGAAGTATTATGTGAATGAGCAATCTAGGTTGCCGCTCTGAAGTTATCTTGGTGACTACTGCGTCGTCTCTCTGACGATGACTCGTATCAGGTGGTACTGGCTCTATGTGTTATCATCACTTTTCGAACTTATGACTTCTTCCAGTTCTCCACGCACCGCTATGTACATAGCCTTTGGTGAACCAAGAATCATATCCAAGTTCAGAGGTCATTCCGGAACCTAACCAAAACTTCCGCTGCCTCTGAGGCTGCTATTCGGTTTATGATAGAGTCCGAGAAGCATCACGCTTATCACTCTTTCATCCTTAGGTTCCACCTCTTCTAAAAGTGAACACATAGCCTGATATCGACTTACACTGGTCTTTCTCCGATTTTTGATCTGAGAAACTGTAATCTAAGAAAATTTCGTTTTGCCAGTAATCCAGTACTTCCAAGTACTTTACAGCATTCGAATATCTCTTATCCAGATTACTTTGATATCCTCCCACTACGCTAACCGCATAGTTGATATCAGGTTCTTGTTTTATTACACTGCATTTACAAAGCCCTCTACACTCAAAGTGTAGATAACTGCTTTGTCTATCTCCTTCATGTGTTCAAGACACATACCTTAGATAGATGCATTCTGTTCCCGAAAGGCAATAACCTTTCTCAGAATTGTGCATGTTTAAAACAAACCATAATCGTATAAGATATCTTAAGAGAAGTACAAATGTTCTTATCCAGAGATCGAAAGATTTCTAAGAACATGATCCAACTTCATCTTAATCTTATATCTCGATTTATTTAGACAACCTCTATTTTATGTCTGACAACACTTTTACATTGTTGCCAACGATGAAGTGTTGTCTACACAAAATTCCGAGAAACACCACCTTTGTTTCCATTACGTCTCTAACACACCTTCCTCGCAAACTCCTATGCAGATCTAGGGATCGATTTCATGTATACTAGATCCAGAGTTCAAAACTCCTCCAGTCTTATGAACATCTCTGGTTGCTTAACAACCTCCCACTGCAATGGCGTTCCGGTGTATAACAGTAATAACATTAGGTGCAGTTAGTGGTGTATCGCTACTCGGTTAGGCTGGTTCTCAGTCTAACCTTTCCTCATTTTGAAGTACTTTGTCAGTTAGGGCATTGTAGTTCATCTATTAGTCTTCCTCTAAGAACCGGGTGAGGATACCCATCTGGTTCGTAGTACTATTGAACATACAATTACTCGTTCTTCTAGGATTATTCTACAACCACATAGAATGTGACGTTGTATCCAGAAATATCCATAGAACATAGGTAGTTCCGAACAAACTTGTTCTTTTACTATTAGAATCCTATTTCTCATTTCTGACACACCATGTCTACACATCAGTGTATGGTGTAGTTGCTTGAGACTTAATCTCAACCTTTGATTTATGCTATGTGTTATTTAGATAGGTGACAGCCTCCGCGAACAAGCCGCAGGCTCCCAATGGATATACTTTGAAGGTTCCCCATAATGGCTTTGTGTTGAAAACACTCCGCTTTTATGGCACAACAAGTAGTCTAATCCATCTTCGAGCATTCTTGAAGGAATAACTCGTACCTTCTCTAATTTCACATACCGCATTAACCATCAATCATTTTCTATACTTGTCCGAATTCCATCCTTTATCCAGAAAGGTTAACTTAGTCGTATCATCTTTCAAGATCGATTCTTAGGTCGGGAGGTCCATTCCTCCAACTATAATTGATCGAATCAATTTCGACCTTTTGAATCCCTTTTGAATAGATATTACCAAGTTCAAGAATTCACAAGTATAATGATTTGATAAGAGAAATACATCTAATAAGTAAAACAAGTTATACATAACGGTTTGTTGCATCGTGGTAGACTAAGGATTCATCATTCACATATTGCTATCTAATGTACCATAATGGATATCACCATTATTTCTTATCCAAACCATCAAATGATTAAAGAAATAAAATATCCATTAATAATAAAGAAAACCAGAACGAAGTTCTTTTTTCAAAATAAAGGGGTACATAAGCAATAACTGAAATGAAAACTTAAAACAGATAAATGTCTTCCACTGCAACCGCTGCTACCCCAACAGCTTCGCCCATGTAGACTCGAACTCTTCTTCTCTAAGTCGCCGGGTTTTCTGGAACCCCTGCATTTAAAGAAATGCACATACCGTCAGTGGTTCCATATCTACACACCAGAATTCTGGTAGATAATACCGCTGACTATGTTTTTACGACTAAAGAAAAATTCGTACCTCTGAGAGGACATTCAGACTTCCAGTGTCAAAACTTCTTGCATCGGAAGCATAAGCCCTTTGGCTTACTAGCCCCCACTCGTGGTCCATTCCTCTTGGCACCACTGGGTTTTATGGCTTGCTTCCTTTTCTTGCCCCTACCTCCAATAGCTTTCAAGCTTTTGGACTTGGTAGCCACAAGCGCTTGAGACTTGCCCTTCTTGTAGATCCCCTCTGCCGCCTTCAGTTCAGTCAGGAGTTGCGCAAGAGTATAAGATAGTTTACCCATATTATAGCTCATACGAAACTGCTCAAACTTAGGGGTCATAGACTGGAGTATGATGTCGACTTGCGTCTCACCATCAATCATAGCTCCTAGGACCTCCAATTCATTCAACAGGCTCATCATCTTGAGAACGTGCTCCTCGACAGGCGTTCCTTCAGACTGAGTAGTTGACATGAGGACTCTCATGGCTTCTTGCCTCCCCGCACGGTCATGATGCCCAAACATCTCCTTGAGGTTAAATAACATATCCTCGGCAGTGTTCATCGGCTCATGTTGGGTTTGGAGTACATTTGACATGGAAGCCAAAATATAGCACCTAGCCATTTCATCAGCCTTTTTCCACTTCCGATATGCTTCTTTTTCCTCATCAGTTGAGGCGGCCGTGGGTTCAGCAGGGCATTGCTCATATAGTACAAACTTGTACTCTTCAGCAGTCAGGACAATGTCCAAATTTCTCTTCCAATCAATGTAATTGGGACCAGTGAGTTTATGTTCCTTGAGTATCACAGAAAGTGGATTCATAGCTATTCTCTAAACCTATAAGCACATGTAAACAAACAATCAATTTAATGTCCGATGTTATCTCCCTCAAATAACATCATTAAATTACTAATTGCGTCTAAAATCCCATCAGGTAAAGCAAGCCACGTGGTGTGGACGTTTACCCACCCAAATGATTTAGCAATTAGTTTTTCTTCGGTCATACATCAATCATAGCGTAACTTCGTGGGGAAGAACACTATGACGCGTATCTAAGTGTAAACCATCACTCAGCACTAAAGTACATCGCTTGGAATTGCTACGTCACCGCAAGCCACGTGGTGTGGACGTTTACGACAATTTCACAACTCTTCACAATCACTTATAACTGTCTACATCAATTAATCCAAAATCCGTCAGCATAGCAAGCCACGTGGTGTGGACGTTTACTACACTAAGAGATTTTTATAATTGACTCCCAATTACAAGATCCATTCGATTTCGTAAATCAAGACTCGGAGAATCATAAGTGAAACTCGAAATTTCTAACCAGTGATTCACCATGCGAGCGACCCTATCTCTCATAAATGAGGGAGCCGAGCAGACAAACGACCCACCTATAAAAGAATGGCACGAAGGTCTCTAATTTGTGTCATCCACATGACCAAGTGGCTCTGGCTCCATTCCACTCCCCGGGGTGAGAATGAGTCGACTTGAAGTCAGTTTCAGAAAGACAAATTAGGCATTGTTTGATAAACTCGATCAATGTTTCTTGTAAGAGGAATTACAAGAATTCTCCTCCAATGACTTGTCTATATGAACTTCGAAAGTCCATAAAAGTCACCAAGAGAACAGTGATGGAGACCATGGGAATGTTTCCATCCCCTCTCCCACTTAGCTTTTTACAATAAAGGGATACGCTATCTAGTGCATAAAATAAACACATATAGCATGCATGAAAGCAGTAAAGCACATAGATCACATAGTCAAAATAATGCTAGAGAATTATTTTTCCCGACTATCATGGCTTTATCTTCATATGCATCCTCTAGTCTTCAGTCTTCGTTTCTTGAATGCTCCGTGCGACGAGAATATTAATTTCCAATATTTAAATCTATTTATTTTCAATTAATCCAAAAGTTACTTAATTCGAAAATTAAGTCAATTGAATATATCAAAAATAAAATTAAATATTATTAATATTTTATTTATTTATTCTCCTATCTAGTTCTTATTAAATCTCTAGAATAATCTATCCAAGTAAAACTTGGAATATTCTAGAAGATATCTATAATAGAACAAGGAAATAAAATAAATTAGGACTCACTACTTTCCAAATTTATTTTTATTCCTAATCCATGAATATTCCCATGAGTAGGAATAATCAAATAGGAAAAATAAATTTAGTACTAAATTAATTAAATTTCTAATCTATGAATATTTCCATGAAGGAAATAAATCAATAGAAATAAAATTAATTTAAATTAATTCTTTTCCTAATCCATGAGAGTTTCCAAAAGGAGAACAATCAAATAGGAAAAATCCGAATTAATTTGGAAAGTAATTTCTTGGTAGGAATAGCATGGGATTGGGAGACCCCACACCATCCCCACCTAGAAGGATCGGCCGGCCACTCGGGGAGGAGCGCCGCCGCCGCCTAGCCATGCCGGCTAGGCCATGGGTCGATCACCATCATGGGATCGATCCCAAGCCCTTTTCACTTCGTCACTTCTTCGTCTTCCGGCGATCGTCTCATCATCGAACCAACGTAAAATAAATTACAATAATCTAAATTACAATTCCGGTATCGATTCTATACATGAAATCGACCCTATACATTTTCCGGAAAATAAAGTGCGTAATAATAAATCCTAAATTCGGTCAACCCCCGAATTTTTACTATTACAAACATTCAACCACACAAAACGAATCTCGACATGTCCGAGAGTTTAATAATCATGATAATTAATTAAAAAACAATTAATTAAATCCAACCATGATAGCCGGAAATCCTGCAAGGTAGAACAATAATCGAACATATACATGAACACGAAACCAAACGCTCTGATACCAATTGCTGGGATTCGATGTCCCGGGCTATCAAAAATTGCGGAACCGATAACCCGATCAAAAACCCTCGATCACCGAAGATTGGATCCCCGACTCATCCGCAGGAGTCCGACCTTTGGAGACTACGCGCCCGAAGACACACAGCCCGCCCCCAGCCGAAGTCCCCCACGAGTCGGATCCACGAACGCGAACCGCCTCACGAGCCGGGGCCCGACCGAACGCCCAGCGAAGCCCGAAGGCTGCGTGCGCCCAGTCGAGCCCCCGCGAGGGGCTCGCGATCGTCCTCGGACGATCGCTGGGGATGCGCGAGGCATCCCCGGGGCTGCTCGTAGCAGCCCGCAGCGAGTCGCGATGACTCGCTGCCCCGCGAGGGCATCGCCCTCGCATGATCCGCTGCGGGCGAACCCGTAGCTCATGCGAGGCGGCTACGGGTGACCCCGCAACAGCCCGCGATCGATCCTCGCGATCGATCGCATCCCTCGGCTCCGGCCGAGGGTTCCCGCGGTCCGCGCCTCCGACGACGGCGGCTGGGGTCCGCCACGGCACCAGCCCGTGGCACCCCGGCGATCGACCTAGGTCGACCGCGTGCCCCCGGCGTCCAGCCGGGGCTCGCCCTTCGTCGCGCGTTGGGGCGGTCCGTACCCTAGGGTTCGACCGCCTCCTTCGATCCTCGCCGGGGATCTCGAATCCCCGTCCCCGAGGTTCGTCGTTTTCCCGGATCGTGCGTTCATGTATATATCACAATTATTCAACGCACAAATAATCATAGAAGGGGTTTCTCGATTATACCTTCGATTCGTTGTACGGAGAAACGAAATCGGTTGACGACCTTGTGATCTTCCCGCGTATTCCTTGCACTCCGTTCAAACGTCGTGTGGGCGACGATCTATCGAACTCTTATGGATCTTCCTCACTCTCAAAACTTTATTGTTGGCGTAACTTAGGTTGTGAAAAGTGAAGACCATGTAGTGCTTATATAGGCTACGTAGGGGATCATAAGGAGAATAAATATTGGGCTTTTAAATATTGAAAATTAAATTGGGTCCAACCCAAATCTATTAATTCTTATCAATATTAAATTTTATTTATTTTCCACTATATAAATAAAATTGCACTCCCAATATTATTCCATATTATATCAAATAATATTTCTCCATCTTAGTATTATTTATTCCGTGTATTTAAGATTTAAATATCCATGAATAAATTTATTTATTGCTCAATAAATAATATTCATATCTTATATCCGAGACTAGTACCGTTCAACCTTTATTATTGTGCGGAACGAATCCACTCATGAGGTTTACACAATAATTCCTTATGAACTCATCTCGGGGATATTATCAACCCTTCTGGGATACACTTTCCCGTCAAGTATTCACGGCATGTCATAAATAAAATATAGCGACCCAAGTTTACCGGTAATTAACCCAATAATTAAATCGGTTAATTTCTTTGGAAAATCAAAGTCTCTAATATTAAATATACACACCCGCAATAATATCGGGGATTAAGAATAAAATACTCCGAGATTTAAATTGATTATCCAAGGCAATCCTAATCAATAAATCTCAAGCTGATCCGCCCAATACACCAAGTGTACAAGTGTGATAAAATAATTAAGATAAATTATTTTCTCTCTCACACAACGACTATACCGATGGATTGGTCCGTGTCCATCTAGGTCGTGAGCAACTGTTCGATTAAATACGAGTAACCGATAGTATGATCTTCTGTGCGCCCATGCGCACCATACTAACTACAACGTATAAAATCCAGGACTATATTTTGCATAATAATAATTAATTGCAAATAATTGTTTATTAATTAAATAGGTTAAATGCTATGACCGGGAGTTTACCGGTACTTAAATCTAGACATTAAGTACACAACTCCAACAGCCAATAGGTAAGAGTTCTCGATACAAACAGTCTGGGTACTGGAAGTCTGACTATCCTCTCAAAGAAAGTACGAAATCTTCTTTAGTCGTAAAACATAGTCAGTGGTATTATCTACCGGAACCTGGTGTGTAGATATGGAACCACTGGCGGTATGTGCATTTTAAATGCAAGGGTTCCAGGAAACCCGACGACTTGGAAAAGAAGAAATCGTAGTCTACATGGGCAATGCTGTTGAGGAGGCAGCTGTTGCAGTGGAGGACAATTATATAGGATTTCATTTTGAGTTATTGCTTTTATGTACCTTTTAGAAAGAACTTTGTTATGGATTTCTAATAAATGGATATTTTATTTCTTTTAATCATTTGATGGTTATAAGAAGAAATAAGGATATCATCTATTCTGGTACATTAACTAGCAATATATAAATGATGAATCCTGAGTCCACCACGATGCAACGAACCGTAGTATGTAGCTCGTTTTACTTTTAAGAGATATTTCTGTAATGAATCATTTATACTTGTGGGTTCTTATGCTAAGTCATGTTTATTCAAATAAGAAGTTCAAAGGTCGAAAATTGATATTTTGATCAATTAAGTTGAAGGAGTGGACCTTCCGACCCAAGAATCTAATTTGGAAGATAACATAACTAAGCAATCCTTTATGGATATAAGGTATAAGATCCGGACAAGTATTAGAATTGATTAACTCTAATGTATGCAGACCTTTGTCTACTCAGATAATAAGGTACGAGTACTTCATTTTATGATTACTCGAAAAATGGATTAGCGTACCTGATGTGCCACAAAAGAATAGTGTTTTGACAAGTCAATGGACACAAAGCTATTGTGGGGAACCATCAAAGTATATCCATTTGTAGCCTGCGATTTGATCGCGGAGGCAAATGCCTGTCTGAGGAATGCATGGCATACTGATCAGAGATTGGGATTTGATCCCAAATGACTACACCATACACTCTGTGTAGAAATGGTGTGTCGGAAATTAAGAAATGGAACTCTTATAGAAATGGTAAAAGCAGGAGTTATACGTAACTACCTATGTTCTATGGATATGTCTGGAAACAACGGCGCATTCAATGCGGTTGTAGAATATCCTAGAAGAACAAAAGATGTGTGTTCAATAGTACTATGAACCAGAAGGACGTTATAAGTTCTAACGCCCGGTTCGTAGAGGAAGACTATTAGATGAACCACAAGCCCAAAGTAACGTAATACTTTGAAATGAGAGAGAGAGATTAAGACTTAGAACCAGCCGAACCGAGTAGCGGTACACCACTAACTGCACCTACTGTTATTACTGTTTATACACCGGAATGCCGTTGTAGTGGGAGGTTCTGGATCAACCGGAGATATTCATAAGACTAGGAGAGTTTTCGGACTCTGGACCTAGTATACATGAAATCGATCCCTGGATCTACATGAAGGCAGTACTAGATCTAAATGTGTCTTCTTGGAAAGCAATAATGATTATTGCTAAGAGGCAAGATCATTTAGAGTACAAGATTAGTTGATCCATCCATGGATTGGAACAAAGCATTGAGTTCGTGGAACTTGCGCATTGATGAGAAAGTCCATTTGATGGATTCACCAAAAGGCATTGACGAATCGTTTGTATGGGAAACAAGGTGGTGTTTCTCGGAGGTTTTATGTAGATAACATTTTATCATTGGTAACAATGTAAAGATGTTGTCTGACATAAAATGATGGTTGTCTAGAAAAATCGATATATGAGATAAAGAAGAAGTTAGAGCATGTTCTTAAGATCTAGGATCTCAAGAAAAGAACATTGTACTTCTCTAGATGTCTTATACGATTATGGTTCGTTTTAACATGCAAGATTCCGAGAAAGGTTCGTTACCTTTCAGATACGGAATGCATCTATCTAAGGATATGTGTTTTGGAACACAAAAGGAGATAGAAGCAATGAAAGCGGTTTCCTACACTTCAAGTGTGGAAATCTTAATAAATGCGATGTTGAAAACTAGAACCTGATATCTGCTATACGGCTAGTATAGTGGGAGGATATCAAGGTAATCCTGGAAAGGAATACTCGACTGTTGTAATGAACATTTTAAGTACTTTCGAAGTACTGGAAACTGTGTTCTGGATTACGAAGCAGACGAGCATTTCCTTTGGATTACACTCTCTTAGATTTCTAATCAAATAAGGATCGTTGTAAGTCGATATCAGGCTATGTGTTTCACTATTGAAGGAGAAGGAGTTTTTAACATGGAAGAGTGATAAGCACGATGCTTTTCAGACTCTGCCATGGGTAACCAAATAGCGGCCTCAGAGGCAGCGGAAGTTTTGGTATAAGCTCCGGGATAATCTTTGGGACTTAGAGGTGATTCTTAATTTGCCAAAGGCTATGTGAATGGCGGTGCGATGCAAATGGTAAGAAATCACAAGTCCATAAGTGTAAGATAACACATAGAGCAAGTACCACCTGATACGAGTCATCGTCGAGGGAGACGACGCTGTAGTCACCAAGATAACTTCAGAGCGGCAACCTAGAGTGCTCATTCACATAGTACTTCTTGGAAGTATAACTTAAGCACGTGATGAGTATGGGAGTCGGGAGTTTGGAGGAAATGACTAGACCTTAGTACAAGTGGGAGATTGTTGGAGTTGTGTACTTAATGTCTAGATTTAAGTAACGGAAACTCACGATCCATTGCCACTAATCTATTTAATTAAATAAACAATTATTTGCGTTTAATTATTTATAATTAAATATATGCAAGTTATAGTCCTGGATTCTATACGTTGTAGTTAGTATGGTGTGTCGGGCCCACACAGAAGATCATACTATCGGTTATTCGTATTTAATCGAACAGTTGCTCACGACCTAGATGGACACGGACCAATCCATCGGTATAGTCGTTGTGTGAGAGAGAAAATAATTTGTCTTGATTATTTTATCACACTTGTACACTTGGTGTATTGGGCGGATCGTTTGAAATTTATCGATTAGGATTGCCGGCGATAATCGATTTAAGTCTCAGTGTATTTTATTCTTAATCCCCGATATTATTGCGGGTGTGTATATTTAATATAAGTGACTTTGATTTACCAAAGGAATTAACCGATTTAATTATTGGGTTAATTACCGGTTAAGTTGGGTCACTATATTTTATATATGGCATGCCGTGAATACTTGACGGGAAAGTGTATCCCGGAAGGGTTGATAATATCCCCGAGATGAGTTCATAAGGAATTATTATGTAAACCCTGCAGGTGGATTTGTTCCGCATAATAATTAAGGTTGAATGGTACTATTCTCGGATATAAGAGATGAATAAATTAATTAGCAATAAATTAATTATATTCATGGATATTTATATCTTAAATACACGGAATAAATAATACTACCGGAGAAATATTATTTGATATAATATGGTATAATATTGGGAGTGCAATTATATTTATATAGTGGAATTAATATATAATTAATAATAGTAAGGATTAATAGATTTGGGCTTGGGCTCAATTTAATCACTATTATTGGAAGCCCAATATTCCACCTCCTTAAGATCCCCAACGTAGCCTATAAAAGCACTACATGGTCTTCTCTATTCTCATAACTTGAAGATCACAATTCTAGAGAGAGAAAGTAGAGAGGGAGATCCATGGAGTTCGGAAGATCGTCGCCCACCCGACGTTCGAGCTAGTGCAAGGAATACGTGGGAAGGTCTCAAGGTCTTCACAGATCTCGTTTCTCCGTACAACGAGAACAAAGGTAAAATCGTGAAAACCCCCTCGATGATTTTACATGTTAATTATCGTGAAAATATCGTGAACCAAGATCCGAGGGACGAACCCCATAAGTGAGATTGAACCGGGCGGTGGTGGTCGAACCACCGGACCGCCGGCGGCTCATGGATTCTCGCCTAAAGGGGCTGCCGGGCGTGAGCCTCGGCTGGAGCCGAGGGCTCGATCGAGGTGGGCTCGATCCCCCCAGACGGCATCGCCGCGAGCTGCGGGAGTTCCCGCAGCGGGCACGCGGGCGATGCGGATCGCATCCGGGGCGTGCCTATCGGGCTGCTGGGAGCAGCCCGTGCGTTCGTACGGGGACCCCATCCCCGTGAGCAGCGAGTCGAGGACTCGCTGCGGGGCTGCTACGAGCAGCCCCATCGGTTGCTACGAGTAACCGCGAGCCCCACGCGGGGGGTCGGCTGGACGCACGCGGGGTTTCCTGCGTGTGGTGTTCGGTCGTGCCCCGGGTCACGTGGTGTGTTCGTTGTTTCTCCGGCGATCGGGATTTCGATTGGGTTGTCGGTTCCGCAAATTTGACAATCAGGATATTCGATCTCCAAAGGATTTCGGTCGGAATTAATTAGATAATTAATTTTAATTAATTTATTAATTCCGGGATATCGATTTCCAACAGAGGCAACCTGGTATGTTTGTATAATTTTGTTATTTCATTTTATTTTTAGACTAGGAATAAACTGCTTGCAACAAGAGACTTTGACTATGCCGTGAGGAGGGGTATTGTTTGTTTTTTATTTTTGCAGGAGTATACTTTGGGCAGACTGAGACTTTGGGCAAACGGGGACGCAAGTGGGCAGTTGCGAATTTCAAGGGCTGGAAACCGTCCCATCAGGGACTCTGCAACTCCACCATCATCACGCCTCTATCCACCCGCGATTCCCGATAACTGCCATTAACTCCCCTATTTTCAAAATTCAAAAAACACATTATATATCTTTTACCTTTCTCTCTCATGGTATCCACCCGTGCAAAAAACAAACTCAGAAAAATTCCTAACAAAACCCTAATTGATCTTACCATAGGTACCGCTGCATCGAAGTTGAAAAAGATGGTGTCTCCAAAGCAATCGAGCCCGGCGAAGCCCAAGTCCCCCGCCGCCGAAGAAGCCATCCACGCCGTCCCACTAGTCACCATACTGCCAAGCCCAACCACGACGGAGACGGATAACACCCCAATCGACGATCTGGCCAAAGAGATCGATGAGACCACCAGCGAGAAGGATCTGGAAACCCTAGCCACCGCCGCTCAGGAGGAGGAGGGCAAAGCCGCCGTTGATAGCCCCCCGAAAAAGAAGCAGAAAAAGGCGACAGGTAAGGGCAAAAAGAAAGTATCTCCCACCCCCACTGCTGGATCCACCTCCGACGAAAAGGAGAGGGAAGAATCGACGGCCGCCGGTAAAGCTACGGCGGAAGAAGAGGAGGAGGAGGTTATCCCCAAGAGTTCATCCCCCAAAAGTAGGACCCGCGCGTCCACCAAAAAGAGGAAGACGGTTGACACATCGGCGCGCAAAATCGCGGCCCCCAAAACGGTGTGTTTCAAATTGCTCAAACTGATGGGAGTGGAGAAGGAAGAGCGGGGATATTTCAAGGCTATTGGATGGGAGCCTTTTCTTGAGTGGTATGGGCAAATCAGTGAGGAGGTAGTGCGAGAGTTCTTTGGGTCGCTCGGAATCAAGGAAACCAAGGATGAAGGAGTGATAGGGATCCAGTTCGAGTTGTTTGATCGGGATGCCTCTATCGGAGGTAATGAATTAGATTTGTGTTTGGATATGGCACGTATCGAGGATTTGAAGTCAAAGGCGTATCAAGAGGCATTGAGGGCTTTGCCGGAGTACACAAAGAAGGAGTTGCAGAAGATCTGGACAAAACGGGGCAAAGGAGGGGAGTTCATTGGGCAAACCACCAAGTCCATCCAGCTCAAGAGCCATGCCCTGAGGATTTGCCACAGGATCCTTGCCATCAACTTCTTTGGCAAGACTGACACCAGCAGTGCCGTCTCCCATCTGGAACTGGGCATACTGTGGTGCATGCACCAGAAGATCAGGCTGCATTTCAGTTCCTACCTCTGTGCCCAAATGAAGTGGCTGCAAACTCACCCCCTCCAGCGCCTCTCATTGGCCCATTTTCCGATGGTGTATTCGGCCAAGATGAACTTGAAGAGGCAGGGCAAAGAGCCTGAGATGATGGTGGAGGGCAAGTTTGACATCCAGTGCTTCAAGCGCATGCAGGATATTGTGCCGTTGAGTGATGGCAGTGTGAAGTTTTTGGAGGAGAAACCAGTGAAGGTAGAGGCGAGAGATTCGGTTGCTGAGGCTAAGGCAAAAGAGGAAGTTGCAGAGAGGCAGGGAGCCATCGAGGCTCGTTTGGATAAGATCGAGAAGGTGTTCAAGGAAGTGAAGGCGATGATGATCGCATACTTTGACCACAATGGATTCAGGTACACACCTGCTTCCACCTCCTAAATTGAACCCTCCCTTGTTTTAGTAGTTTAGTTTTTTTTATTTTATTTTTAGTTTTTCTGTTTTTGTTAAGGTCACCCCCGAGTCACTTTGGTTCGGGGGAGACTAGGTTGATCTCCCTGCTGACACACTTTAGCCCAGACAAAGTGTGTGAGGGGGTAGGTGCGCCAAACTTTTTGAGTCATAGTCTGGTCGTGGGTAGCCCCTACCAATCTTATTACTTTTGCACACTTTTCCAAGGCAAAGTGTGTGAGTGGGGAAAGGGAAAGGGCAAACCCCTATTTTTAATCGAGTCAGCATGACTATGTGATCACCTTGGGAAAACATACATACAGTAACTCAAACTTTATAGTTAAGATGCATGAAATAGGGATGATGGGAACTCTTCTAGGCAAACTGTGAGAATTGAGCCAACATTGATTATATGATTTCTTTCTTTGAGACTCTGCTGTGATATTTACAATGCTTGTCTGTGCCTGTTTGCTGAAATGAGTAGTTTGACTGAGTAGGGTTGTTAAATGATTAGGGCATTTTCTTATTTCAGTTTGCTTAAATAAATAACACTGCCCCTTGCTAGCCCTTTGAGCCTGATTGTATATTCTTTGTGAACCCATCTGGTATTATGCCAACATTACATAGGCAGCCAGAGAGAAGAGAGGGAGTTAGGGCATAGTGTTCAAAAAAAAAAAGAAAAAAAAAGAGAAAAAAAAGAAAAAAAAAGAAAAAAAATCATCAAAAAAGGAAAAAAAAAGAGATGAATAAAAAAGTTATTGTGCTAAGGCCCGTAAGAAAGGGGCAAAGTGGCAAAGAAAAGGCTAACATCAAAAATCCCTCTGCCCAAATAGAGCCTACTCCCAGAAAAATCTACCCATATGAGCCCAACACTACAACCCAATAAAAGTCCCTTTGATAACCCCTGCTTAGTTAAGACAAACTCAGATTAGCAATAAGGAAAATTTAGGCAAAGTGGAGTCACACCAGAAAATGAGTGTCATTGAACCCATACACTGAAAAGAGAGAAACACTTTGAGGGAGTGAACCCAAAGACCTAGAACAGACTCTTGACTTATTTTTATCTTTACTTGAATTTTGTGTTATCTGTATGTATTATGCCCTGTACTAATCATGCTAAAGTCCTTTGCTTTATTTCTTCCTATTTCTTTCATTTCTGTTTTCACTTTGGTCTTGAGTCAGGCAAATTAGAGCCCACGCTTGGGGACAAGCGTATCCAAGTGTGTACGGTTCTGATGAGCCATTTTATTTGCTCATCTTAGAGCATTTTTACACCCTTTATTGAGTCAGTTTGAGTCGGTAACGTGTCTGGGAGGGCACAATTAGGTGTTTGGGCAGAGTGTGTGTTGATGCAGGTAACAGGTGGCGCACTGGGCAAAACAGGCAAGGAAATCCCCTTCTTTGGGCAAAGAAGTATTCTGGAGTGGGTAGTGACTGCAACAGTTTGACCACATCGGGCAAATGGGTAAAGTCATGAAGCAGAAGAACCAGAATTCTTATCAAGTATCGTGCCTGGTCCGACCATCTGTGGAGGAGAAGATACCTGAAGACGAAGATTTGGGCAGAGAGCGGCTGTTGACAGGAGATTCGCTGCGGGCAAGCTGGCAGCATACCAGAATCCCTGATTTTGGGGGATCTGACTTATGCCCCAACTCATTGACCGAGGACGCCTATTCTTTAGGGAGGAGAAACAGCCGCTAATTCAAATTCAAATTAAAGTCTATTAAAGGGGCGCGATGGGCAACAGGAAAAAAACAACATTACGCTTCGAGAAATCGAGAGAGCCGCTGGTCCCGCAGTTCGTCGCCGTCGTCGGAGGAGTCGCCGGAGAGAGATCGGAGCTGTTCGTCCGAGTCTCTTTCTTTGTTTTGCAGTAGAACCAGCCTTCGGGCTGAGAAACAATTTCGTTTTATGTTTTGTTTTTAAGTTTTTAATTCCGTTTCCGATTTCCTTCAAAAACGATTTCGATTTGAAGGCATGAATAATATAGTTCTATTTCCCTTATTTTCTTTGTCTTTTATTTCCAGAATGAGTAGCTAAATTCATCGTGCATCTGGGCAGGGGAAGATCGAAGGTGATTTAGGGTTTTAGTTAGGCCGCGAGGTTGATGGGGCTAGAGTAGCCGGTTGGGGGTTTGTTCCCGAAGCAAAGTTGGTTGAGGATTATTTCTGGGGAGTCTGGGCAAACTAGGACGACCACTAGTGAACCTTTACAATCTGGGATACTGGTGATTGGCAAACCGCATAGATGTACTTTGTAGTATTGTTGCGGGCATAGCACTAGAACTTGCTGGAGATTGCGGTCGTATGACTCGGAGTTCCGAGCATGCTATTGGCCGAGCGGGTCTGTCTAGGGAGTAATGCGGGTTTGGGCAAACTAGATCCATGTTTGGTCGCATAGGTTATCGAATTGTTCAGATCTAGGGGTTCTAGGCATAACGTTAGCTTGCCTTCTCTTTAAACTGTAAAGATAGATAAGGGGTGGGGCAATTGTTGGGCGTGACGCAATAGGACCACTGTTGTCTTTTTAAAGCACCCTATAACTGCTGACAAACCGCTGGTAGAAATCCTTAGTGCCTATGACCGGTAGTTTGCCCTAATGATCCTGAGTGAAGTCGTCAGCCCGGATGCCTTGTCTCCCATTTGATTTAAATTTTCATTTTTAGTAATCTGTTAGATTTGAGTGTTTGCTTGTTTGCTTTTTGGATTTACTTTATTTGCATGTTAGTTTTGTTAGCTGTAGTTAGATCAAAGTGCTTGAACGATTGCAAAACCGCCGTGCCCACAGCAACCAAACTCAAATCTTTTTGTGACAACCCCTTGGGCAAAGCCGAGATCACCTACTGTAATTGCCTCCTTGTGGGACCGACCCCACGTACTTACCATTATCTACGTTTTGTAGTGATAGGGTACTGGCTAAATACAAATTTCATTTTGACAGCGCGTGTGCTCAAACGACAAGCATACGGGCTCGTCTGGCAGCGGAGAAGAAAAAGAAATCAAAGCTCTGATACCATGTAAAAAATAAGCTAACAATAACAAATAATATCCAGTAAAACTGGAGAAGAAATGCGCAAAGAGGGATAAACCTTTAAGTCAAATAAAAGAGAAAATGGAATTACAAATTCAGCTAATACATGACCTACACATGGGACATTTATAGTGATCCAATAATAAAAGGGAAATACATTTATTTGGCTAAGTAAAAGTGCTGAAATAAAATAAAAGGGCAAGTAGCACTTCTTCAACTCTTTTCTTCAAAACTCCCTCAAAAAACACTTAGCACATCTTGATTATCACAGTGAGTCGATTGATTATTTGCGAGTGTTCAAGAAACAAGTGCCCGCAGGCGTATAGTTATGCGTATGATTATAAAACTAGCACGTTCACATGTCCGACGGGCGGGATTTACGTTGTTACGTTTCGCCCTTGATTGTTTCGTATGTGAAATGTTATGAATAAATAAGTTATAGACTTATAGTGAAGGTTATTGGTAGAAGATAAATCTCGAGTGAGTTTAGTAACCTGGGAAAACATTCTTTGGCATTTAGATGTTTATGTTGAAATAAAAATATATATGTGATTTCTAGAGTGTGTCACACATATTTACACAATTTAGGAACATTTATAACGTTGGCTTGATAAAGTCCAAATAGAGTGAAAAATACTTATGCTTTTCAGTGTATATATCTTATAATAATGTATTTCAAATATGAATCATAATATAATAATATATCATATATTAGTATTAAGAAATTGGATATTAATATTTTTGGATAACATTAAAAATTAAATAAAATCAAGATTTTAAAACCTAGAATTAAAGATAAGAGTAGAAAGCAATAACATTGTTGGCTTTTCATTAGTTTTTTATATGTTTAATATTCGTTTTATATTCAAATTTTATTATAATACTATTTATTTTATTCAATTTATCAAATTCTCGCGACTAAACTTGGTGGGCTATGTAAAAACTAAATTAAAATATAATTTGATTTAGCTCAATGTAAAATCGAACTAAAATATAATTACACTAAAATGTTGAAATTCACCTCAACATGATGCGGGAGCTCTAGTAAAAACTGTTGATCTCTCAAATGAGATGCAAGTCAAGAATAATTTCTTAACAAATATGTTATTTCATAAATTCATAATGTCTTTCCAAATGACCTCAAATAAATTATTTATAGCTAAATTATTCGGATTTCTTCTAGTTCAACCGTAAGGGCCGTTACCTGGCGAATCAAGACGACGACGTCGGCGCGAAGATGGGTTGCGGTCTCAGCGGCGGGGTCGGTGATAGGCTGACGACGAGAAGACATTGTATGATAGCAATGGGACAGGGGTCGCTTGGAAAGTTTATACTCGACGTATCAAACCCCGGACAGCGGAGCGGGACTACTGGAGTTAGTTGATATTTAATTATTTTAATTGGTTTATTATAGTTACTTTACTTTAATAAGTATTGGGATGGGTTAATGGGCCTTTTTAGTGAAGTCTATATAAAGATGGTCTTGCTTTAGGGTTAGGACACTTTTGGATTTTAATTGATTCGCAGCGTTAGGCTGTGGCAGAGATTTCTCTCTGAACCTCTCTTGAAGCGTTAGGCTTATTTCCATTAATATATTCTTTATTTATACTTTGCCGATCATCTTCACTCTATCAATTTGGTGCGGTGAGCGTGGAATTTATTATGACGATGGACGGACGAATCGATGACATAGAGAAGACGATTGCGGGTATGAATGCGGACCTTGCGGGGAAATTTTCAGAACTTCGGGATTCGGTTGGAGTGATACAGAAGACAGTAACAGAGCATACATCTATGTTTGAAGAGCATAAATCTATGTTTGAAGCAATTATGACCAAATTATCGACGATCACACCTACCCAACCATTAACGGCCTCAAGCGGACAGAACACTCCCTTTACAGAGAAACATACCGCAACCATATTGCCTCGAATGGAGATACCTTCGTTTGATGGGTCAGATTCGATTGCATGGATTGCTCAGGCTGAGCAATACTTCTTGGTCCACTGCACTCCAATTGGGGATAGAGTTCAATTGGCTCTAATCGCCATATCGGGCAAGGCTATGTTTTGGGCACAATGGGTGCTTCGTCGAGCATCCAGCATTACATGGGCTCAATTCACACAGGAGTTGATTGAACGATTCGGGGATAGTTCAGCCATTAATGCTTATGAGGTTATGCACATCACTCGGCAAACAAGCTCATTAGAAGACTACCTCTCGCGCTTTAAGGAGCGCGTCGCGCAATTTCCCGAGTTGCCGACGGCTCAATATTTGGGTATGTTTCTTGGTGGGCTACAATCTAATGTTCGAGATCGCATTCCGGATTCGGAATTAACGGATGTCTTCGCTGCCATTCGCTCTGCCCGAAGAATTAGTCGGTCTCACCGAACCCCGACTAATCTATCACGACCTACTTCTACTACTGGCGGATTTCAACGCTCTCCAAATTCCTTTTGAGGGGGATTGCATTATGGTGTTGGAGCTTCCCAGCAAACGAACTCGAACCAAGATAACTCGACCTCGAGCAAGTCTCAAAACTTTTCAACAGGGCTACCAAATACACGGCCTAACCGAAACGTTCGGCACCTCACGGCAGAAGAAGCTCGAGAATACCGAGCGAAGGGATAATGTTATAGGTGCAGCCAACCGTATGGACCATTGCATAAATGCTCTTCTAAGTATTTGAATGTGATGATTGACTGCGATGAAGAGGATGGTGAGGAGAAAGACAACTTAGAGCAGAAGGGGAATGAGTATGAGGGTCTCTCTGACAATTCTGGGGAACTTCAGCAGGTTCAACTCTCTAAATTATCATCTAAAGGATTTGACGGAGGCCAGACCTTGAAGCTTTTTGGCCGAGTACGAGACCGGCAACTTTTAACTATGATTGACAGCGGGGCTAGTCATTGTTTTATATCAACACAAATGGCAGAATTCTTGCAGCCGCCAATCGACTCTTCAACTAACTTTGTGTTGGGATATGTCCTTCGATCCTACGTGTGCAATCGATAAAGTCATAAGGTCGTCTATGGATGTTAAATGATTATTCGATAATATTAATTGTTGGGAACAATATAATATTGATCGATAAAATCATACCTACAGGGTCACACACGAGCTGGAATTACGTTGCTTGCTATATTGATTTAGAATCAATACATATGGAATTTCACATGCATGGGATGCATGGCATGCATGGGATGCATGGCTTGCATGGATGCATGTCATATGGTATGACATGGCATGCCACACAAGCAAGGGGACCACATCCATGCCAATTGGCATGGTGATGTGGAAATGACCCTTTACCTCCCCATTAACCACCATTATTGGTGCATTATGATGCACATAATGGGGGGGGGGTTACAAGGAGAGGTTAATTGTGGTGAATAAAGTGATGAAAACATGGTTTTCATATCACTTAATCATCAGCCACGAAATTCCACACAACAAGAGAGAAAAGAGTGAGAGAATCACTAAAGAACAAGCAAGCAAGTTCAATTCCGGGTTTGTGTGCAACACGTAGAGGCCGAGTCAATTGTGCGGCTTCAACATCCGGGCGATCTAGACAAGAGGAGTGACGAGGTCATTCACAAAGAGAGCTTCGAGAGGCTGATCCATTTGAGGTGGTTCAATCGACTCAACACCACCTCATCGACATTAACCAAAGTCAACGATCACTAAAAGTAAGTAATCGTTGAACCTTATATATATATTGGATGTGTATATATATATATGTGTTTATATGTGTTCTTATACACATTAAGTGTGCACTAAGATCATGGCATAGTAGATCTATTGCTTTACACGCTTCCGCACACACGGTATACCGATTGGATCGGTATACCGGTACCGTCAATTGGTATCAGAGCCTAGGGCTCGTGCACACTTTTGTGTTGGACACAAGAAGTTTAATCAACATAATTGGATTAATTGTTTAATTGTGATTATGTGATTAGATGTAAGGTCGGCCACCGTTAGTGGTCGGGTGAATGAAATCGTGTTTTTACGTACCGAATGGCTTTAGTTTTGAGGACTGCGTGCCTTGGAATCATTTGTAATAGATAGGTTTCTTTTACATATGTATTGTACAACTTGTAAGCAGTGGATTTGATCCACGGATCGACCTTGGATCTCGAAGCACCGACGAATACGAAGAGAAACGAAGCAAGAAGAAGCAATTTTTCAGCCACTGGAGCAGGTAGCGGTCGCTACCCTAGGGGAAGCGGTCGCTACCCTGAACGCTATGCTGATCGCTGCTTGATCTCTACCGGGGCCGAAAAATGGTATGGACCAAGGTAGCGGTCGCTACCCCCTCCAAAATCATCATTGCGCCATTCCGGTGGACGGGGCGCTACTCATGGAGTTTTGCTTATTTTTTGTTCGTTCTTTTTCCTGTGTGTTGTGAAGTTTAGGGGCCATTCGAGTATGTATTATTTGCTTTGCTAGTTATAGGTTGTTTTATGTTATAAATGTTCAACTTACATATAAACAAACCTATGCATGCAAGTTCCCAAAATAATGAGTATAATGTCTTGTCCAAAACATCACACCCATAAAGCCCTCGATCATAAGTTGGTAGGTCCGCCTCAGCGGGGTACTACTTGTTATCTTGGGATAAGTGGGAGTAAGGGTTAGACCCTTACACGTGAGTTTGGTTTTCTAATCGACAGATCCACTGCAGGCATGGCTATCGAGACATGAGATGAGAATGGGAATCTCATCGACCGAGAGTGACATTAGATGTCATTGACATGGAATGTCTACATATCTTGGAGTTCTTAAGTGCGGACTCAGTCGGCTTAAGGATTCGCAAGATGAGGGTCTTGGGATCGTTTTGTTCTAATTTATTAAAATTTCAAAAAAAATGCCTAATTTGTCTTTCATTTGATGAATTATAAGGTTAGGATTATTTACACCTCGGGGAGAGATTTAATCCAAAACACTTAAGTTTATCAATGACACAAATTAGAGACTTTCAAGCTATTGGATGGCGTGAATCGATTGTTTGGTTGGCTCCCTCATTTTAATGAGAGATAGGGCTTCAATTGCATGATAAGATCGCTGGTTAGAAAACCTCGAGTTTTCACTTACGATTTATCACATTTTTGTCATTAAAATAATTGGGAACGACGATATTGGATATCGAATGAACAAAAATGGAACAAATATAGTAGTTTTGCTAGACAACCTTATTTGTTTACCGCTTTGTGGATGTTTACTTACGTTATTTATCTTTCTTCTGTAGTATAATATGTCTGTCTCAACTCAATTCAAGTTTAGCTCTATCTTGGATAGAGAAAAGTTGAACAACACCAATTTCCTTGATTGGCAACGTAACTTGAGGATAGTCCTCAAATACGAGGAAAAGGAAAGTGTGTTGGACAAAGCACTTCCCGTGCTTCCCGATGATGGGGGCACGGCTGCCCAAAAGGCATCATATGCCCTTGCTAAGAAAGCCTCGAATGAGGTGACATGTTTGATGTTGGCATCCATGGTACTCGAGTTGCAAAAACAATTCGAGTTCATGGAAGCCTATGACATCATAGAAGAGCTCAAGAGCATGTTCGGGGAACAGGCTAGGATTGAGCGCTTCGGTGTCACCCGGGCTATAGCAACAGCTAGGCTGGAAAAGGGTAAACCCGTGGGACCACATGTACAGCAAATGATTGGATTATTTGCTTCAAGTGCTCGCCTCGGTTTTGCATATGATGACGAGTTGGCTACCGATTTCATTCTCCATTCTCTTCATGATGGTTATGACGTCTTTAGGCTGAATTTCCACATGAATGTACTGAAGAAATCGCTTCATGAGCTCCATGGGATGCTTAAGGCTACTGAGCCGGCGATTAAGAAGGACCCTAGGAGGGAAGTTCTTATGATTCGGGAAGGAGGTACCAAAAAGTTCAATGGGATTAAGAAACCGGAAGTGAAAGGCAAAGGGAAAGGGAAAGCTGTGGCAGCTCCTTCCAAAAGGTTCTTGAAAGCTTCTAAGGTTCCTGGGGAATCTGAGTGTTTCTACTGCAAGAGTGTTGGACACTACAAGCGAGATTGCCCTAAGTTCAAGGAAGATGTGAAGAACGGTGTCGTTCCTTCATCTTCAGGTATTTATGTCATAGACATAAACTTTACAAATTCTTCTTCTTTGGTATTGGATACCGGATGCGGTGCTCACATTGTTTCACATGTGCAGGGACTGCAAAGAAGTAGAACTTTGGTAAAGGGAGATGTCGATCTGCGGGTTGGAAATGGAGCGAGGGTCGCTGCATTAGCCGTAGAATCTTATGATTTGTGTTTGACTTCGGGCCTTGTTTTAGTATTGAATAATGTTTATTTCGTACCAAGTATTACCAAGAACATCATTTCTATTTCAGTATTGGATACTGAAGGATTTTCCTTCACTATAATAAATGGTTTATTTACTATTTCAAAAAGTGGAGTGTTCTATGGTTCGACACGATTAGAACATGGTTTATATATACTTCAACTTGACAATCATATATATAACATTGATACCAAAAAGGCCAAATCGAATGAATTCAATGAAACATACCTTTGGCATTGTCGATTAGGTCACGTCAGCATTAAACGTGTAGAGAAACTTCTTAAAGAAGGTATTCTCAAATCTTTTGACTTGGAGTCATTTGATACATGTGAAGGATGTTTGATGGGCAAAATAACAAAGTCACCTTTTCTAGGAAAAGGAGAACGTGCAAATGATATATTGGGTTTAATCCATACTGATGTATGTGGCCCAATGAGCTCACAAGCACGTGGAGGTTATTTCTACTTCATAACTTTTACTGATGACTTAAGTAGATATGGTTATGTCTACTTAATGAGGCATAAGTCGGAAGCCTTTGAAAAGTTCAAAGAATTCCAAAATGAAGTTGAGAATCAACTTGGTAAGAAGATAAAAGCCATTCGATCGGATCGAGGTGGTGAATATCTTAGCCAAGCGTTCGATGATCATCTTATGAGTTGTGGTATTCTATATCAACTCACTCGACCTGGAACACCCCAGATGAATGGTGTTTCCGAAAGGAGGAATAGAACCTTATTGGATATGGTTCGATCGATGATGAGCCTTAGTGAACTACCAAAATCTTTTTGGGGACACGCACTTTTAACAGCGGCCTATACACTGAATAGGACACCGTCAAAAGCTATTGATAAGACACCATACGAGGTATGGAAATGGAAGGTCCCTAACTTGTCTTATATCAAGGTTTGGGGATGTGAATCTTATGTGAAGAGGATTATCTCTACAAAGCTTGAACCAAAATCGGACAAATGTTTCTTTGTTGGTTATCCAAAAGAAACACGAGGGTACCACTTTTACAACCAATCTGAGAACAAAGTCTTTGTTGCTCGAGATGGTGTATTTCTTGAAAAGGAATATCTTTCCAAGAAAATAAGTGGGAGCTCAGTTGAATTGAACGAAGTTCAAGAAAACTTGAACGAGGTTCAAGAAGATCAAACTGAGATGGACACTCAAGACCAAGTCGAGAGTGCTCCAGTGGTTTTAGAAACGACACCTAACCCTCGAAGGTCCGGAAGGATTAGAACTCAACCTGACAGATACTTAGGTATTCTGACAAATGAGAACTATGAAGTCATGCTTTTAGAAAGCAATGAACCTTCGACCTATATCCAAGCTGTGACGAGTCCAGATTCCGAGAAATGGCAGGGTGCCATGAAATCCGAAATGGAATCAATGTCTGAAAATCAAGTTTGGAACTTGGTCGATTTGCCTAAAGGGGCTAGGCCCATTGGATGCAAATGGATTTACAACATAAAAACAGACATGAATGGAAAACCTAGTGTTTTCAAAGCAAGGTTGGTGGCAAAAGGATATAAACAAATTCACGGGGTGGATTATGATGAAACCTTTTCACCAGGTGCTATGATTAAATCCATTCGGATTCTCTTAGCCATTGCTGCTCATTATGATTATGAGATATGGCAATTGGACGTTAAAACCGCCTTCTTGAATGGGATTCTATTAGAGGATGTGTTTATGACACAACCAGAGGGTTTTATCGATCCTAATCAGGCTGAGAGAGTATGCAAGCTTAATAGATCCATCTATGGATTAAAGCAAGCATCTCGGAGCTGGAATCTTTGGTTCGATGAATCCATACAAGAGTTTGGATTTCAAAAGAACATGGAAGACTCTTGTGTTTACAAGAAGGTCAGTGGGAGTTACGTTGTATTCATTGTGTTGTATGTCGATGACATACTCCTTATTGGAAACAATACTCCTATGCTTAATTCTGTTAAAGAATGGCTTGGAAGATGGTTTTCAATGAAGGATCTTGGAGAAGAACAGTACATATTGGGCATCAAGATCTGTCGGAACAGATCGCAAAGGATGCTTGGACTTAGTCAAGCAACCTATATTGATAAGGTACTTGACAGGTTCAGAGTGAAAGACGCCAAGAAGGGTCTCATTCCAATGACTCATGGTACATCTTTGAGCAAGAGGCAGTGCCCTTCGGGACCTGATGAGCAAATGAGGATGGCAAATATTCCTTATGCTTCGGCAATAGGGTCTATTATGTACGCCATGATATGTACACGAACGAATGTATCGTATGCTTTGAGCATGATGAGTCGGTATCCAGGAAACCCAGGTGAGGCGCATTGGACTGCGGCTAAGAATATTCTTAAGTACCTTAGAAGGACTAAAGAGTATTTTCTTGTCTTTGGAGGACAAAAAGAGTTGGTTGTGACAGGATATACGGATGCAAGCTTCCAAACAGACAAAGATGATTTCCGGTCTCAGTCCGGATTTGTCTTTTGTCTGAATGGAGGTGCGGTGAGCTGGAAGAGTTCCAAGCAACCCACCGTAGCTGATTCTACTACAGAGGCTGAGAACATTGCTGCATCAGAAGCAGCAAAGGAGGCCGTTTGGATGAGAAAGTTCTTAGATGAGCTCGGTGTCGTACCTAGTTCGGCCCATCCGATATCTCTCTATTGTGATAATAGTGGAGCTATCGCGCAAGCCAAGGAGCCTAGGGAGCACCACAAATCCAAACATGTGCTCAGGAAGTTCCACATTCTCAGGGAGATAGTTAGTCGTGGAGACATCGAGATAAATAAAGTTGCAACTGATGATAATGTTGCAGACCCATTAACTAAACCACTCCAGCAGTCAAAGCATGATGCTCATACGACTGCAATAGGGATACGATATCTTATAGATGGATTGTGATTCCTATTACTGTAGTGTCTACTTTTGGAGTTTATGTAAACATTCACGTATCTTTTATGATATAATTTCTTCATATAATTGTGGTTTAAATTGTATGAATTGTCCAAATGATTAAATTATATTAATTGGGTTATGAGGTCGATTTACCACATAATGAAGTCCCAATTGTTGAACTAATATAATTAAGTCCTAAATTGTTCCTAGTTCGTATCATTGAGTAAGGACAAACTGACGATACAAAGAACTAGATTGTAATGTGTACTATAGCGCCGCTTCATGGGCTAGTGATGTGGGACATCAAGTGCAATTACATAGATATTAGCTGGGAGCTAATGATCGAACAGACCCGACTGAAATAGTATTTAAGATTTCGAGTCATAATACTATTTCATTGACTGTCGAGCAATTTCCTCTGACCTGAGAAGTCCAGAGTAATTCCATTGTGAAATGGTGTACTTTGATACAAGTAAACGCCTTTTGTAAAAGGAGGTTATAAAACTTGTTATTCGGTATATCAGGAAGCAAGAGGGAGAGCTTGGATTGACAAGATGGGATTGTCCTCCATTTTAATAATGGGATACATGTCTTACCGGCCACTTGGAGAGTCGAGACTGTGGAAAATACGTGGCCACGTCCAGATTCGTATCATAGTGATAAATCTGGTTTTACAGTCTGTCTCAAAGTCCAAGAAAGGTTTGAACCGATTGAGGATGACTCAAGTCTTGCCTCAAGTTCAAACTTAGACAAAAAGTGAAAACAGGAAATTGGCAGCACACTGGCTCTGAAGGCCAAGTGGGAGATTGTTGGGATATGTCCTTCGATCCTACGTGTGCAATCGATAAAGTCATAAGGTCGTCTATGGATGTTAAATGATTATTCGATAATATTAATTGTTGGGAACAATATAATATTGATCGATAAAATCATACCTACAGGGTCACACACGAGCTGGAATTACGTTGCTTGCTATATTGATTTAGAATCAATACATATGGAATTTCACATGCATGGGATGCATGGCATGCATGGGATGCATGACTTGCATGGATGCATGTCATATGGTATGACATGGCATGCCACACAACCAAGGGGACCACATCCATGCCAATTGGCATGGTGATGTGTGTTACACCATAAAAATCCAACACCGACACGTGTCCAGACGACCGGAGCCACGTCATCAAGAAGGAGATCAAACGGCGGACCAAAGTCAGAATTAGAGCCATGTATGAAGAAGGTACCAGGCGAGTTCAACAGTAGCCCCAGGAAGACAGCCCCGTGCTAGATTAGGGGATCAGTCAGATAAGGCTGCAGGCAAGAGGCGGTGCGCCTCTGGTGACATGCAGCAAGTGGAAGACAAAATTAGTGGGTATTTAATGTAATGACTTAAAAGTATTCATTAGTGGGATTAGATGTGATAGGAGGCTAATAGTGTTGGAATTCGATATCCCGGGTTATCAAAATTTGCGGAACCGATAACCCGAACGAACCCTTCGCCGGAGATCACACGAACGCCGACTCATCCGCCGGAGTCCGGGCTTTGGAGACCACGCGCCCGAAGGCGCGCAATCCGCCCCCACCCGAACCCCCGCGAGTGCGGGGTTCACGCGATCGAAAGGATCGCGCCAAGCGCGATCGGGGTGGGGCTGCCCAGCAGCCCCCGCGGCGAGTCCGGCGACTCGCCGCCGCCTGGAGGTCCCCACCGTCGAGGTGGGGTGGGGTGCGGCACCAGCCCGCGCCCCAGCGGTCGATCGTCGTGATCGACCGCGCGCCCTCGGCCCAGCCGAGGGTCGCCTCCTCCGCGCCCGTCGAACCCTAGGCGGGTCGATCCACGCGGTCCGGTGGCTTCGCCACCACCGCGTGATCGTCCGTCTACTCCGGGTCCGAACTTCGGATCTTGCGTTCTACGGTATTCTTGATAAAAACAAAATCGAACAATTATCAAGGGGGTTTAGATATTGTACCTACGATTTGTTGTTCGGAGAAACAAAATCGATGACCTCGTGATCTTCCCGCGTATTCCTTGCACTCCGTTCGAACGTCGGGTGGGCGACGATCTATCGAACTCCTTATGGATCCTCTTCACTCTTCAAGACTTTATGATTGGCGTATCTTAGGTTAATGAATTGTGAAGACCATGTAGTGCTTTTATAGGCTACGTAGGGGATCAAAAGGAGATTAAATATTGGGCTTCTAATATTGAAAATTAAATTGGGTCCAACCCAAATCCATTAATTCTTATCAATATTAATTTTATTTATTTTCCTCTATATAAATAAAATTGCACTCCCAATATTTATCCAAATTATATCAAATAATATTTCTCCAACTTAGTATTATTTATTCCGTGTATTTAAGATTTAAATATCCATGAATAAAATTTATTTATTGCTTAATAAATTTATTCATCTCTTATATCCGAGAATAGTACCACTCAACCTTATTTATTATGCGGAACAAATCCACTCGCGAGGTTTACATAATAAATCCTTATGAGCTCATCTCGGGGATATTATCAACCCTTCCGGGATACACTGTCCCTTCAAGAATTCACGGCATGCCATATATAAAATATAGTGACCCAACTTAACCGGTAATTAACCCAATAATTAAATCGGTTAATTCCTTTGGAAAATCAAAGTCACTTATATTAAATATACACACCCGCAATTGTTTCAGGGATTAAGAATAAAATACTCCGAGACTTAAATCAATTATCACAGAGCAATCCTAATTGATAAGTCTCAAGCGATCCGCTCAATACACCAAGTGTACAAGTGTGATAAAATAATTAAGATAAATTATTTTCTCTCTCACACAACGACTATACCGATGGATTGGTCCGTGTCCATCTAGGTCGTGAGCAACTGTTCGATTAAATACGAGTAACCGATAGTATGATCTTCTGTGCGCCCATGCACACCATACTAACTACAACGTATAAAATCCAGGACTATAATTTGCATATATTTAATTAACAATAATTAAAAGCAAATGAATGTCTGTAATTAATAGGTAAATGAAAGTGCATACAGAGTTCAGAATACTCAAATCTAGACATTAAGTATACTACTCCATCAAATAGGTGGCATAAGAAGAGTTTGCATGCTCATGCATACTACTAGTATAAAAGAGAGGGGAGAGAGAGGAGAAAGGGGACTTCACCTTTTTTTTTTTTTTTACAAATACTTTAAGTAAAGGAAAATAAAGAGCTTTAAGCTCAAGAACATCATGTTCATTTCCAGATTTCCGGCCATGCATTCTTCGGTCTATAACCTGTCCCAAATCAAATAAATATCTTCTTGGTACCCTTCTTTAATTACCCCCCGTTCCAGTAATAGTATAATTTAGAGAAAAAGGGTCCAAACAGTGGTGCTAGAAGGAGGGGTTAGGTTTTACGCATCGAAGTTAGAGGTTCAACCGGCGACAAAAATGGCAGACGAGAGAGAAGACGCGACAGCATCCGACGACTCTGGTGTTTCCGGCAGGTGGCGCGACGTCATGGGCAAGGAGATTATCGAGGATCCCAACGCTCCGGCGGCTGAGGCAGACCCAGAACCCGTCGACCGAGACGCACCACCGCCGCCAATCCAGATTGTCGATGAGGAAAGCCCCGCCGACGGCCAGGCAGAAACCGATCTGCACTCGGATTCTCAAGTAAGAGCTCCTATTCGCCGTCATCGTTCTCGCCGCCGTGCTCGTCGTTTGCACCCGTATGATTTGGGTGGGCCGTCGACGCCCGTTGTGGCTCCGCCCCCAATCAAATTCGGAAATCTGGATACTCCAGAAAAAATTGATGAAGCCGTGCATGCTCTTATGCACAGAAAATACGTTTTGACAACTCCATTGAAACATGAAACCGGTGCTTTCATGACACCTGGACATGCCACAACAGTGGCTCCAGAGAAGGTCAAACGCCTCCGCAGGAGAGAGCGAAAAAAGCACCCGGTGATAGATCTAAACCGAAATGCTGAATCTGTGGCCACTTCGACGGATCGTCGAAGAAAAGGCAGCCAGAGTGACATGCACCGGTATCGGGAGGGTTCTCCTGTGCCTGGGGCCCAAGGGGATAGGGTGGAGGACCCGGAGATCGTAGATCTGAAGCAGAAATATGATGAGTTGGAGAGACGAATAAATGAGGGACAGGGTGTGCATGTACCTTCAGGTTACAAAAATGAACCCCTGGCCCCGGAGGTTGAACATGCATCCATGCAAACTGAAATCCTCCCCATGCAATCCTTAGTCTATGACGGCAAAACTGACCTAGAGACTCATTTGAGTAGGTTCAGATCTTACATGTCCGGCCGCGGCGCAACCGATGCGATGCGCTGTAGACTCTTTCCCCTTACGTTGGGTGATGTTCCCCACAAATGGTACGCGGGCCTCCCTGCACATTCGATTAAATGTTTCGATGATTTGGTGCAAAGGTTCGTGACGCATTTTGCCTCTAAGGTTGTGAGACTGGAACAGAGCCAACGCCTACTCGGGATAAAACAGGATGATGAGGAGTCGGATGAAAGGTATGTGGATCGAGTTGAGGAAATTCTCCTGGCTGGCGGAGAGGATATAAATGAGAATTTAAAACTCCATACCGCCATGACCGGTTTGAGAAGAAGCTCAAAGTTGTTCAAATCTATGATGAAAAACTATCCAAAATCTTATGAGGAATTTCGTGTGAAAGCTGCCGCTGAGGTAGCATATCAAAGGTTGACCAGGACCCCGCGGGGCCTGGGCGAAACCAAAAAGAAGGCCCCATTCTCTTCAAAGAAAAGGTCAAATTATATTGAAAAGAAATCCGGTGTGAAAACCGGTACTGATCCCAGAATGGATGAAATAAGAGAACTGGAAGCCAATATTCGGCGTGAAACTGGTAAGGCCCCAGAGGCTATTTTGCAGGTGTTCTTGACTCAGAGGGTAGATGTGTTAACCATGCACTACTAGAATCTGGCAAATAGACATCACCTCTTTAACGTCACTCAGTTATGCAACAGATGTGTTTGGTATTACTAACGTCACTCACTTATTAACATCAAATTTTTGTGCAGCTGATGTTAAAAGTATAGTTTTGAAATTAACAATTTTTTAAACGTCAGTTCTTAAAATAGTTAAAATAGAACCGATGTTAAATTTTTTATAAAAATAATTAAAAATTCTAAGTATCCACTCACATTTTCAACATACTATCCATTCTAAAAGAATTCTAAAAATTTCTAACTCGTTTTTTTACCCTCTCTCAAAATAATTCTCTAAAATCATGTTTCAAAATAAAAATAAAACGCCCGTTCTTTACTTCTCCTTCTTCGTCACTTTCTCAAACCCAAAACCTAGCCCCATGACCAACCTTTGATTTCTCCACAAAAATATCCAAATCTAACCATGAAAATTCGAATTAAACATCAAATTCTTGTTCTCCACCCTTCGTAACCTACGATCCCTCACAAAAATCACCCAATTTCATACCCTAAATCAAACACCGAATTTTCCCCCAAATCGACTTCGGCTCGGGCCCGTGTTCAAGTTTCTACTCCGGTCGACCACATCCCGCACTCCGACAGTCCGCTCCGACCTCCAAACGCCGCGCCCCCTTGCCTCTTCTCCGTCCCCGAACCGTTGCAATTGGGTGATTCCTCACTTCGAAATTCAAGCTCAGTTTTCAAGGAAACGGCAAAGGGGAAGTGTCGGAGCCGCAGGTTTTCCTCACTTCGAAAATATTATCTCTGAAGTACGACTTCGTAGAGAGCGATGCCCTTGTCAAGTCGTCGTTCGAAATCATCCCTGGATTACAATTCAGAGCCGCCCACGAATTCAAGGTATTCGATTCCTATTTCTCCCTTATTATTTTTAGCTTTTAATTTCTATGGTTTTAGCACTGCTCTCTAAGGATAAAAATTGGGAATTATTTTTGTGGGGTTTGTTCGTATTTTCATTTCCGTGTTCCTCTCTGATTGCTTGCAGTGATTAGAAGTGAATTTTCGTTTCAATGCTAATTTTTCTTCTTATTGTGACTTGTGAGCTCAGTGGTGTGAATGAATGTAGTTGGATAGGTTGATTAATATTTACTTTTCAGAGCTTTTCGATCAAACACTACACAGTGTCGAAAGTTTCAAATATAACATAGAAAGGATTTTTCATAAGTTCGACACATGTTTTGATGTGGGCAATGCTCGTTAGGCTGATTTTTAGATGGTTGCTTGGTTTACTGATGTCGTTATTGATTAAACTCCGACTGCATTTGGGGGTTATATGAATTGCAAATTGTCCAGAATCAGTGCTCTGTGCATTGAATGATGAGATTATTGTGCGTGTTTTTATCGTTTATCATACTTATTCAATCTCTTTCGATTTCACAGTACAAGTACTTAGGTCACTAATGATAAGCAAGATTCAGTGTTGTGAGTAAACCCCAACTTATATGTGCTCTTTTTTCTTAAGGTACTTGTGTGAAATTTCAGGCACCTCAAGGAGAGGTTGCATTGGTTAAAGATCTTCCAGGTCCTGCCTACCGATTTGAATTGTCATCCGTTGTTCCATCTATAGGCTTGGTGAGAATGTTATGCGCGCATTATTTATTGTCCGAAACTTCGTTTTGGGCTTAATGAATATGAAAATATTCGTAATGGTTATTGAAATCCGTTAAGTTACCTTTAGCACGTCTTCTTAACTTCAACCTAGTGTATGGTTTAAAGTTGGAAAAAAATGCTCATAATCGCCACCAGATTATGCAATTGTCATGTAATTAGTTTAATCATCTCCTAATTTTGATTGAGACTGATTGAAAAAGAAAAATATTGGATGGATTATTTGACACACGAAGGATAAATTTCGGGCTTTTACGAAGAATTTGTCAATAGTTTATGCTCATTTCAAGTGTTCAACATCAGCATATGTTACACATACATTCACATCATTACTATTTTTTTCATGTTTCTGCAGCCAAAAGCAACCTTGAAATTTTCGCTCGGTGAAGTTTCATTCGAGGAAAAAGAGGAGGAGCCTGAAGAGGAACAAAAGAGAGCTTTGTCGGTAAATGGGATTGTTAAAAAGTAATGTACTGAATGGAATTTGTACTGCCCAATACACTGAGGAAAACTTGGCTTCAAGATACGCATACAAGGTGACATTTCTTATGGAACCTATTTATTTAGTATTTAATTCATTTATATAACACTGCTGTCTAATGTCTTGGTTCATTCGACTAACGAACTAAATGTCAGCATTAGTGCATTTGGAAGAGTGCTGAGTATCTCTTTCACCTCACATTTTCTAGATGCACAATTTAAGTGCCATCAGAGCTACTATTATGTTCATTATAAATGATATTTACTAATTTTTGTATACTTGTACATATATGTAGGAGCTTGGCCGAGAGGTCACGTCTTTGGGTGTGGTCAAACTTCTGCACATGAAACTTATGTGGACGAGAGACGTGCATCAAATCAAGAAGAGCTCGACATCGATGAGACTTTTCAGGCGTTGTCCTAAAGAAGAAGAATCGTAGTCCGTGATCTTTGTATATATGTTTGTTAAATATTTTCGGATTTGAAATATTTTGAAATTGATTTGAAATATTTTGGAATTGTTTCGATATATTCAGATTTTATTTATGAAAATGTTGGGATTTTATTGAATATTATCATTTATAAATTGTAATCGATTAAAGCAGGTAAAATAATAATTTAAAAAACAAATTGGTTTTAATACTTTTAGGGAAATCAGTTTTAAAACGGAAAGTGATATTAAAGATTTTCTGGAAATCGGTTTTTGAACAAACAACTGATGTTAAAGAGGTACTTTAGATATCGGATATTTTCGCTGAATTCTGTATCGAGTATTGACAGATGTGCTTACATTAAACCACATCGGTCAGATTTCTACTAACTGATATCTATTAATGATAAAGACATCGGGTATAAACCGATGTCTATAGTAAGCCTACTATAGACATCTTCTCGCTACACATCAGTCGGGAAAACATTAGACATCGGTTAATAGCTGATGTCTATTTGACAGATTCTAGTAGTGAGGCCCCCGCCCATTAACACTCCCCCATAGAAGTTGAACCCGAACCTATGGTGTGATTTCCATGAGAAACACGACCATTCAACAAACCAGTGTCGTCAGTTACTGAGGCAACTGTGGAGGCTGTTCAATGAGGGAAAACTGTGGCAGTACCTCCCCCGTCCCGGGGCTGTAGGGAATGAGCCACGGGGTCAGAATCCTCAGGGCCCTCCACCAGCTGCACCGGGCCAGAATCAAAATATTCCGGGGGCACATGATGCCCAGGAAGTTATGATGATTGGTGGTATCAGGCCCTTAACTGAAGACAGCAAGCGGAAACGCAAAAGAGACTTTGCTATGTGGGAAGTTCTGATGGCTACTGCGCCTTCGCAGAGCGCAACAATCTGTGACACTGTGGTGATATCTTTCACGCCACGGGATCGAGCTGAGGCCAAATTCCCGAGGGATGAACCCCTGGTAATCAGGGCGAGGATCCTGGGAATCGATGTGTCTCGCACTTTGGTTGACAACGATGCTCACTGCAATGTTCTGTATAAGAATGCCCTGGATCAGATGGGCAAGCTGGCCCGTTATGTCTCACTGTGCGATCTGATACTCAAAGGTTTTGGCAACGACGTGGTACATCCATATGGCAAGATCGTTCTGCCGGTGGAGCTGAAAGATGTCAAGAATCCAGATCTGATGTTGGTTAGGAACTTGGAATTTGTAATAATAGATAGGGAGAGCGGCTATAACGCACTCTTAGGTAGGCCCTTTTTGGACGCTTTCGAAGCGGTAGCCTCATCCTACTACTATTGTGTAAAATTCCCTACTCCCTCCGGTGCGGTTGGCACCGTGAGGGGCGATCTACTAATGGCAAAGAAGTGTATTTTGTATTTCTGTGATCTTGATAGCTTATCTATAAATGCAAATGATAATCCCCAGGAAAGACTGGAGGAAAATATCAAAGACTCACAGGATGAGCAAATCAAAGACTCACAGGATGAGCAAAACAAAAAGTCCCGTGTGGCTGAAGTTACTATTTCAGGTGTGGAATCCCAGGTTCCTGATGACATAAATACCGTGGGGCCCGGAGCGATCCAAGATTTGGTTCCGGGAAGGAAGCAAATTCCCCAGGGCAAGATCCGTGTGCGGGAATAGCTTCCACCAACCAAACTCAGGATCGGCTGGGGCCGGAGCACGAGGATTATGATCCCAGGACGGGAACTAAACACCGAAAAGGAACCGCCATGGAGGTGGTCGAAAACTTAGACTCCATAGTGATGGATCCCGAGCAAGCTCATAAGCAAGTTCCCGTGGGTACACATATGTTAGAGCATACTTGAAGTGGACTGATAAATTTCCTCAGGGAAATTCAGAGTACTTTCTCCTGGTCAAGTACGGATTTGGGAAAGATAGATCCCAAACATGCATGCCATCGGTTAAAAATCGACCCCAAGAGAAAACCTATTGCCCAGAGGCGATGGAAAATGGGGCCGGAGAAGTGCGAAGCACTGGCCGGGGAAGTAAACAAATTGATTGAGAATAAACTGGTGAGGCAAGCCTCGAGCGATGCCACCTGGTTATCCAATGTTGTGATGGTATCGAAGACAGTAGGCGCCTGGAGACTATGCATAGATTTTTCAGATCTGAATAATGCATGTCCCAAAGACCACTTTCCAATGCCACACATTGATCACCTTGTCGACAATTTGACAGGTCATGCTATATTTTCAACAATTGATGCTAAAGCAGGTTATCATCAAATTCCGATGCACCCAGATGACATAGAGCACACGGCGTTCTACACGGAAAAAGGAGTGTTTTGCTGGGAGAGAATGCCCTTCGGTTTGAAGAACGCCGGGGCCACATATCAAAGGTTAGTAAACATGATGTTTACAGATTTAATCGGTAAAACTGTTGAAGTGTATATCGATGATATCATTGTGAAAAGCAAGAATGAAGAGGATCACATAAAAGACCTTGCAGAAGTCTTCAAGATTCTGGGGCACTACAATATGAAACTGAATCCCAAAAAATGCAATTTCGGTATCAGGAAAGGTATGATCCTAGGGCATGTAGTCGGGGAACATGGGATTGAACCCAACCCGGCCAAGATCAGAGCCATACTGGATATGCGAGAACCCCGGGATATCAAGGGTGTGCAGCGCCTAACAGGTTGCTTGGCCGCCCTGAGCCGGTATGTCTCCTGTTTGGGAGATAAAACCCGTCCTTTCTTTGCATCCATCAAAGGAAATAAATTCCACTGGAAAAAAGATGCTCAAGAAGCTTTCAAGCAAATCAAAGAGTATCTATCCAGTCCCAAAGTGGTTGTGGCTCCGAAGCCCGGGGAAAAGTTGTTCCTGTATCTAGCCGCGTCGGAACATGCCATCAGTGCAGTTCTGACGAGAGCAGACGGAATAAAACACCTCCCCGTGTACTTCGTGAGCCAAGTCCTGCATGAAGCAGAAGTACGGTACACACCGTTAGAAAAATTAACCTATGCCCTGATTGTGGCGGGGAGAAAACTTCGGGCGTATCTTTTTTAGCACCCCGTAGAAGTTTTAACAACCATGCCGCTGAGGCAAGTATTGCACCGGTCCGATGTTACCGGGAGACTCCTGAAGTGGGCTCTGGAGATAAGTCAATATGACATAACCTTCAGCCCCAGGACAGCAATCAAGGCCCAAGTGTTGGCTGATTTTATCGTGGAACTGACATTCCCGGAAAAGTCAAATAATCAATCACGCGCGTGGAAACTGTACGTGGACGGTTCAGCAACCACAGCGTGCTCGGGGGCCGGTATAGTACTACTTGGACCCGAGGGAGATTCTATCACCCAGGCGGTTAAATTCGAGTTCCCTGCGTCGAATAATGAGGCTGAATATGAAGCTCTCGTCGCGGGACTAGAATTATCCATAGCCGTTGGTGTAAAAAAATTAATCATATTCATGGACTCCCAACTGGTTGTAAACCATGTGACTGGTGAGTATGAAGCCAAGGGAGAACAAATGATCAAATACCTGGAGTTGGTAGGATCACTTTGTAAAAAGATCCCAGAGATAGTAATCGAACAAATCCCGAGGGAACATAACTCTCAGGAAGACGCCTTGTCAAAGCTAGCCTCTTCGGAAGGCTCGGCAGATTTTTCAAAAATCATGTTGACTAAGTTATTGAATCCCTCGGTAGATCGAAGAGCAGAACAACTGCCAATTCTGCCCGTATCCGGTGAGGACTGGCGAGCACCAATCCTAAGGTACATAGATACTGGGGAATTGCCGCCAGACAAAACCGAAGGCAGACAATTGCGAATTCGAGCAGCAAAGTATACAATCTTAAATTCGGATCTCTACCGGAAGAGTTATTCCCTTCCACTGCTGAAATGCGTGTCGAAGGAGGAAGGACTGAGACTCCTAGAAGAGGTCCACAGCGGCGTCTTTGGGAACCATGCCGGGGGGAGATCCCTGGCACATAAAATAATGGGTCAGGGCTATTACTGGCCAAGCCTTCGAAGGGATGCCATTGGCTACGCCCGTAAATGCGTAAAGTGCCAAGTAATAGGTCCTACCATCAGGACTTCCCCGGAGATGCTGAGATCCCTGTACAGTCCCTGGCCGTTTGCTCGTTGGGGAATCGATCTGATAGGACCACTGGCAACGGCCCGGGGAGGGGTAAAATTTGCCATAGTGGCAGTTGATTATTTCACCAAATGGGTGGAAGCAGAATCACTGAACAAGATAGACCAAGCACAGGTCATCAAATTCCTATGGAAGAATATTATATGTCGCTTCGGTTTACCGGAGACGATAATTTCCGATAATGGAAAACAATTCGACGGAGTAGAAGTGGCGGAGTTTTGTGAGAGATGGAAAATCAGAAGATTATTCTCCACTCCATACCACCCCCAAACGAATGGACAGGTTGAAGCTGTCAATAAGATTTTGAAACACACCATTAAAGCCAAGCTCGAAGAGCGAAAAGGCAAATGGGCAGATGAACTCCCAGAAGTTCTATGGTCCTATAGGACAACAGCCAGATCGGCTACAGGAGAAACCCCATATTCATTAGCATTCGGTACCGAAGCAGTGATCCCGGCGGGAACCGCCCAGGGAGCCGACGGTGAAAACGAGGAAGCACTCCGTAGAGAGTTAGACCTTTTGGAAGAAAAAATGTTAGCTTCTGACTCGTTGAATGAAATGAACAAGCAAAGAATTGCAAAGTGGTATAACTCCAAAGTAAGAGCCAGAGACTTCCAAGTGGGAGACCTGGTATTAAAAAAGATCCTGGGTGCACATCCTGGGGCCCTGGGTCAATCCTGGGAAGGACCGTTTAGAGTAAGCCAGTGCCTCCAGAACGGAGTGTATGAACTAGAGCTACTCGACGGCACAAAAGATCAGTATCGCTGGAATGCGTTACATTTGAAAAAGTTCTATCATTAGCCTGGGAGCTAAAAATGTTGTAAAACCTTGTGGCGGAAATACAATGTAATGTCTAGATTTAAGTACCTTTCAGCCTTCTCCAGCAGTTGGCAAACTCTATTTATAAAGAAGGTTTTGAAGTCTAAATTTGAGGTAATGTACCACTATCAATTTCTTCTTACCTTCATTATTTTTATTTTTATTCAATTATAAATATATAATCACTCCGGGAGAAGGCTGAAAGTCGTACCCATGTGATAACCATAAATAAGCCGAGGAGAAGTCAGAACTTCACTCAGGCAAATCCCATACGTGGGATGATTAGAAATACTCTTAAGTATATCTTTTATCGGGAAGAGGCTTAAAGGAGGAGGATATAATAAATATACTATTCCGGTGAGAGCTTTAAAGCTTCTCCTGGACGAACCCATTTCAAGGGAAGATTCCTGTAAAGGGAACTTAAATCCGGAATCCCCAAAAGAGTCTTGAAGACCCGGGGCCGATGAATTCTGTTCTTTGGGATTAGAATTCTGTTGATACAGGATCCCTCGGGAAGAGAATTACGAATTAGTTTGGTATATCCAAGAGGCTTAGATAAAGTCCACTGGGGCCAAACTTAAACTTTGTAGGAAATCGGTTGAGGTAAGCAAATGGGACCAGGGCCGAAAGCGTGTACCAAAAGGAAAAGAACATTTACCTTTAATCGACCTATAAAGTTAAGAGCTCAAAGTACCTAGAACGAAGGGTAGAGCCAAATTATTCGGACTTGAAAGGCTGACATTTTATGAAAAGAGTCATGCCGGGTAATAAAGAGGTGCAAACGCATCCAAATTGTTCAGAGATCCCTATAAGAGGATCCTAACAAAAACTTATATAAAAAAGAGATGCAGACGCATCCAAATTGTTCAGAGGTCCCCAAGAGAGGATCCTAACAAAAAACTAGCAAAAACTTAAAGTTTTAAGCTATTACAAACCAGAATAGTAATAAGGAATTGTCTGGGGCCGAAGGCCAAAAGATAATACTTATAAATATTGAAATGGTTAAAACCCTAGGTTTTTCACACCCAGGGGAGGCTTCATAAACTTTTTATACTCTTGAGTTTTGACACTCAAGAGGTGGAATTACCATCACGGGGAGGAGTCACGGTAGAATCTTTTGGCATGGCCCTGGGCCCGTCACCAACCAGATCCTGTGCCTCCCCATCCTTCATTTCTCCATCTTCTTTATCTTCTTCTTCTTCTGTTGTAGCAATGGGCAGTTCACCAGCATTCCAAGTACTTTTACAGCATTCGAATATCTCTTATCCAGATTACTTTGATATCCTCCCACTACGCTAACCGCATAGTTGATATCAGGTTCTTGTTTTAGACCATTGCATCTACAAAGCTTTCCACACTCAAAGTGTAGGAAACCGCTTTGTCTCTATCTATCTCCTTCATGTGTTCAAAACACATACCTTTAGATAGACGCATTCTGTTCCCGAAAGGCAATAACCTTTCTCAGAATTATGCATGTTTAAAACAAACCATAATCGCATAAGATATCTTAAGAGAAGTACAAATGTTCTTATCTAGAGATCAAAAGATTTCAAGAACATGATCCAACTTACTCTTAATCTTATATCTCGATTCATTTAGACAACCTCTATTTTATGTCTGACAACACTTTTACATTGTTGCCAACGATGAAGTGTTATCTACATAAAATTCCGAGAAACACCACCTTGTTTCCATTACGTCTCCAATACACCTTTCCTTGTCTATGCCTTTTGATGAATCCATATAATGGACTATCTCATCAATTCGCAAGTTTCACAATTTACAGCTTTGTGATAATCCATAAATGGATTCACTAAGCTTGTACTTCTAAATGATCTTGCCTCTTAACAACAATACTTATTGCTATCCAAGTAGGCACATTTAGATTAGTACTGCCCCTATGCAGAACTAGGGATCGATTTCATGTCTACTAGATCCAGAGTTCAAAACTCCTCCAATCTTATGAACATCTCCGGTTGCTTAACAACCTCCCACTGCAATGGCGTTCCAGTGTATAACAGTAATAACATTAGGTGCAGTTAGTGGTGTACTACTACTCGGTTAGGCTGGTTCTCAATCTTTCTTTATTCCTCATTCCAAAGTACCTTTGTCAGTTAGGGCTTTGTAGTTCATCTAATAGTCTTCCTCTAAGAACCGGGCGAGGACACCCCTCTGGTTCGTAGTACTATTGAACATACAAATACTTGTTCTTCTAGGATATTCTACAACCACATGTGCCATTGTATCCAGAAATATCCATAGAACATAGGTGGTTCCGAACAAACTTGTTCTTTTACTATTAGAATTCCATTTCTTATTCCTGACACACCATGTCTACACTCCAGTGTATGGTGTAGTCCTTTGAGACTTAATCTCAATCCTTGATATATGCCATGTGTTGTTTAGATAGGTGATAGCCTCCGCGAACAAGTCGCAGGCTTCCAATGGATATACTTTGAAGGATCCCCATAATAGCTTTATGTCTACTGAAAAACACTTTGCTTTTATGGCACGTCAAGTATCCTAATCCATCTTCGAGTATTCTTTGAAAGAACGACTCGTACCTTTCTAATTACACATGTTACCGCATTAATCATAAATCATTCTCAATACTTGTCCGAATTCTATCCTTTATCCAGAAAGGTTAACTTAGTTGTATCATCTTCCAAGATCGATTCTTAGGTCGGGAGGTCCACTCCTCCAACTATAATTGATCAAATCAATTTCGACCTCTTGAATCCCTTTTGAATAAATACTACTAAGTTCAAGAATTCACAAGTATAATGATTGACAAAGAAATACATCTAATAAGTAAAACAAGTTATACATAACGGTTTGTTGCATCGTGGTAGACTAAGGATTCATCATTCATATATTGCTATCTAATGTACCAGAATAGATAACACCATTATTTCTTATCTAAATCACTGAATGATTAAAGAAATAAATATCCATTCATAAAGGAAAACCAGAACGAAAGTTCTTTTTCAAAATAAAGGGGTACATAAAGCAATAACCTTGAAATAAAATCCTAAAACTACTAAAAGCTAATAAATGTCTTCCACTGCAACTGCTGCTACCCCAACAGCTTCGCCCATGTAGACTCGAACTCTTCTTCTCTAAGTCGCCGGGTTTTCTGGAACCCCTGCATTCAAAATAATGCACATACCGTCAGTGGTTCCATATCTACACACCAGAATTCTGGTTGATAATACCGCTGACTATGTTTTTACGACTAAAGAAAAATTCGTACCTCTGAGAGGACATTCAGACTTCCAGTGTCCAGACTTGTTGCATCGGAAGCACTTGCCCCTTGGCTTACTAGCCCCCATTCGTGGTCCATTCCTCTTGGCACCACTGGGTTTCCAGGCTTGCTTCCTTTTTTTGCCCCTACCTCCAACAGCTTTCAAACTTTTGGACTTGGTAGCTACAAGCGCTTGAGACTTGCCCTTCTTGTAGATCCCCTCTGCCGCCTTCAGTTCAGTCAGGAGTTGCGCAAGAGTATAAGATAGTTTACCCGTATTATAGCTCATACGAAACTGCTCAAAACTAGGGGTCAGAGACTGGAGTATGATGTCGACTTGCGTCTCACCATCAATCATAGCTCCTAGGACCTCCAAATCATTCAACAGACTCATCATCTTAAGAACGTGTTCCCCAATGGGCGTTCCTTCAGACTGAGTAGTCGACATGAGGACTCTCATGGCTTCTTGCCTACCCGCACGGTCTTGATGCCCAAACATCTCCTTGAGGTTAAACAACATATCCTCGGCAGTGTTCATCGACTGATGTTGGGTTTGGAGTACATTTGACATAGAAGCCAAAATATAGCACTTAGCCATTTCATCAGCCTTTTTCCACTTCCGATATGTTTCCTTTTCCTCATCAGTTGAGGCAGCCGTGGGTTCAGCAGGGCATTGCTCATAGAGTACAAACTTGTACTCTTCAGCAGTCAGGACAATGTCTAAATTTCTCTTCCAATCAATGTAATTGGGACCAGTAAGTTTATGTTCCTTGAGTATCACAGAAAGTGGATTCATAGCTATTCTCTAAACCTATAAGCACATATAAACAAACAATCAATTTAATGCCGATATTATCTCCCTCAAATAATATCATTAAATTACTAATCACGTCTAAAATCCCATCAGGTAAGGCAAGCCACGTGGTGTGGACGTTTACCCACCCAAATGATTTAGCAATTAGATTTTCTTTGGTCATACATCGATTATAGCGTAACTTCGTGGTGAAGAATACTATAACGCGTATCTAAGTGTAAACCATTACTCAGCACTAAAGTACATCGTTTGGAATTGCTACATCACCGCAAGCCACGTGGTGTGGACGTTTACGACAATTTAACAGCTCTTCACAATTACTTATAACTGTCTACATCAATTAATCCAAAGTCCGTTAGCATAGCAAGCCACGTGGTGTGGACGTTTATTACACCAAGAGACTTTTATAATTGACTCCCAATTACAAGAACCATTCGATTTCTGCAAATCAAGACTCGGAGAATCATAAGTGAAACTCGAAGTTTCTAACCAGTGATTCACCATGCGAACGACCCTATCTCTCATAAATGAGGGAGCCGAGCAGACAATCGATCCATCTATCAAAGAATGGTACGAAGGTCTCTAATTTGTGTCATCCACATGACCAAGTGGCTTTGGCTCCATTCCACTCCCCGGGGTGAGAATGAGTCGACTTGAAGTCAGTTTCAGAAAGACAGATTAGGCATTGTTTGATAAACTTGATCAATGTTTCTCGTAAAAGGAATTACAAGAATTCTCCTCTAATGACTCGTCTATACGAACTTCAAAAGTCCATAAGAGTCACCAAGAGAACAGTAATGGAGACCATGGGAATGTTTCCATCCCCTCTCCCACTTAGTTTTTTACAATAAAGGGATACGCTATCTAGTGCATAAAATAAACACATATAGCATGCATATAAGCAATAAAGCACATAGTATCACATAGTCAAAATAATGCTGGAAAATTATTTTTTCCGACTATCATGGCTTTATTCCATCTTCATATGCATCTTCTAGTCTTCAGTCTTCGTTCTTGAATGCTCCATGTGACGAGAATATTAATCCCAATATTTAAATCTATTTATTTTCAATTAATCCAAAAGTTACTTAATTCGAAAATTAAGTCAATCGAATATATCAAAAATAAAATTAAATATTATTAATATTTTATTTATTTATTTTCCTTTTTCTACTCCATTAAATCTCTAGAATAATCTATCCAAGACCCACTTGGAATATTCTAGAAGATCTCTATAATGGAATAAGGAAATAAAATAAATTAGGACTCCTCTACTTTCCATAATTAATTAATTTCCATCTAATGAAAATTCTCAAGAATAGGAATAATCATATAGGAAATAAATTAACACCAAATTAATTAAATTCCTAATCCATGAATATCTCCATAATAGAAATAAAACAATAGGAATAAAATTAATCCCAATTAATTCTTTTCCTAATCCATGAGAGTTTCCAAAAGGAAGAACACTCAAATGGGAAAAACGAATTAATTTAGGAAAGTGAATATTGGTAGAAGTGGCATGGGTTGGGAGATCCCCATACCACCACCACCATCGACCGCCGCCACTACCGGAAGAGGGTACCGCCGCCGCCACCCCAGCTGGCCGGCCACCACCACCGGCGGCAGCCCCAGCCGAGGGGCGATCGACCCCTCCCCATGGCTTCGGTCATGGGGTTGATCGACCCTCCGGTTTTTCGTCCCCTTCGTCTTCGTCACTCGTCTTCGTCTTCCGACGATCGTTCCAACATCGAACCAACGTAAATAAATTACAAGAAATAAATTTACAATTCCGGTATCGATTCTATACATGAAATCGACCCTATACATTTTCCGGAAAACATAGAACGTAATAATAAATCCTAAATTCGGTCAACCCCCGAATTTTTACTATTACAAACATTCAACCACACAAAACGAAACTTGGCATGTCCGAGAGTTTAATAAACGAATAATCATGATAATTAATTAACACAATAATTAAATCCAACCATGATAGCCGGAAATCCCTGCAAGGTAGAACAATAATAGAACATATACATGAACACGAAACCAAACGCTCTGATACCAATTGCTGGGAATCGATGTCCCGGGCTATCAAAAATTATGCGGAACCGATAACCCGACCGAAACCCTATCGTCGGAAGACCCGAACGCGAACCACCTCACGAGCCGGGGCCCGACCGAACGCCCAGCGAGGCCCGAAGGCCGCGTGCGCCAGCCGAGCCCCCGCGAGGGGCTCACGATCGTCTTCGGACGATCGCTGGGGATGCACGAGGCATCCCCGGGGCTGCTCGTAGCAGCCCCGCAACGAGTCGCGTGACTCGCTGCTCGCGAGGGCATCACCCTCGCATGACCCGCTGCGGGCGAACCCGTAGCTCATGCGAGGCGGCTACGGGTGACCCCGCAGCAGCCCGCGATCGATCCTCGCGATCGATCGCATCCCTCGGCTCCATCCGAGGGCTCCTCGCGCCACGCGCCTCCGACGAGGGTGGCCGGGATCCGCCGCGGCACCAGCCCGCGGCATCCCGACGATCGACAAGGGTCGATCGTCCATCCCCTCTCGTCGCGCGTTCCCGGCGGTCCGAACCCTAGGGTTCGACCGCCGCGTTCGATCCTCGCCGGGGATCTCGAATCCCCGTCCCCGAGGTTTGTCGTTTTTCCCGGATCGTGCGTTCATGTATATATTACAATTAATACGCACATAAATCATAAAAGGGGTTTTATGATTTTACCTTCGATTCGTTGTGCGGAGAAACGAAATCGGATTGATGACCTTGCGATCTTCCTACGTATTCCTTGCACCTCGTCCGAACGTCGTGTGGGCGACGATCTATCGAACTCCTATGGATCTCTTCACTCTTCAAGACTTTATGATTGGCGTAGGTTAAGTTATGAATTGTGAAGACCATGTAGTGCTTTTATAGGCTACGTAGGGGATCAAAAGGAGATTAAAGTTTCCGTTACTTAAATCTAGACATTAAGTACACAACTCCAACAATCTCCCACTTGTACTAAGGTCTAGTCATTTCCTCCAAACTTCCGACTCCCATACTCATCACGTGCTTAAACTGTACTTCCAAGAAGTACCATGTGAATGAGCAATATAGGTTGCCGCTCTGAAGTTATCTTGGTGACTACAGCGTCGTCTTCCCTGACGATGATTCGTATCAGGTGGTACTTGCTCTATGTGTTATCTTACACTTATGGACTTGTGATTTCTTACCATTTGCCATCGCACCGCTATTTACATAGCCTTTGGCAAATTAAGAATCACATCTAAGTCCCAGAGATTATCCCGGAGCTATACCAAAACTTCTGCTGCCTCTGAGGCCGCTATTTGGTTGCTCATGGCAGAGTCTGAAAAACATCGTGCTTTTCACTCTTCCATGTTAAAACTCCTTCTCCTTCAATAGTGAAACACATAGCCTGATATCGACTTACACCGGTCCTTATTTGATTAGAAATCTAAGAGAATGTAATCCAAAAGAAATGCTCGTCTGCTCCGTAATCCAGAACATAGTTTCCAGTACTTCGAAAGTACTTAAAATGTTCATTACAGTAGTCGAGTATTCCTTTCCAGGATTACCTTGATATCCTCCCACTATACTAGCCGCATAGCAGATATCAGCTTCTCGTTTTTAACATCGCATTTATTAAGCTTTCCACACTCCAAGTGTAGGAAACCGCTTTAATTGCTTCTATCTCCTTTTGTGTTAAAAAACACATATCCTTAGATAGATGCATTCCGTATCTGAAAGGTAACGAACCTTTCTCGGAATCTTGCATGTTAAAACGAACCATAATCATATATATATGTATGATGTCCAGGAGAAGTACAATGTTCTTTTCTAGAGATCCTAGATCTCAAGAACATGTCCAACTTCTTCCTATATCTTTCATAATGATTTATCTAGACAACCATCATTTCATGTCTGATTACATCTTTACATTGTTGCCAATGATAAAATGTTATCTACATAAAACCCGAGAAACACCACTTTGTTCCATCACGTTTCCAATACACACGATTCGTCTATGCTTTGATGAATCCATAAAATGGACTATCTCATCAATTTGCAAGTACCACGAACTCAATGCTTTGTTCCAATCCATAAATGGATCAACTAAGCTTGTACTCTAAATGATCTTGCCTCTTAGCAATAATCCTTATTGCTTTCCAAGAAAGCACATTTAGATCTAGTACTGCCTCCATGTAGATCCAGGGATCGATTTCATGTATACTAGGTCCAGAGTCCGAAAACTCTCCTAGTCTTATGAATATCTCCGGTTGATCCACAACCTCCCACTACAACGGCATTCCAGTGTATAAACAGTAATAACAGTAGGTGCAGTTAGTGGTGTACCGCTACTCGGTTCGGCTGGTTCCCAGTCCTTATCGCTTTCTCTCATTCAAAGTATTACGTCACTTTGGGCTTTTGGTTCATCTAATAGTCTTCCTCTAAAACCCGGGCGTTAGAACTTATAACGTCCTTCTGGTTCATAGTACTATTGAACACACATTTTTTGTTCTTCTAGGATATTCTACAACCGCATTTGAATGCGCCGTTGTTTCCAGACATATCCATAGAACACAGGTAGTTCCGTATAACCCATTTTTTACTATTTCTATAAGAGTTCCATTTCTTATTTCTGACACACCATTTCTACACAAGAGTGTATGGTGTAGTCATTTGGGATCAAATCCCAATCTCTGATCAGTATGCCATGCATTCCTCAGACAGGCACTTGCCTCCGCGATCAAATCGCAGGCTTCTAATGGATATACCTTGAAGGTTCTCCACAATAGCTTTGTGTCCATTCACTTGTCAAAACACTTTGCTTTTGTGGCACATCAGGTATGCTAATCCATTTTTTCGAGTAATCATAATGAAGTACTCGTACCTTATTGCCTGAGTAGACAAAGGTCTGCATACATCAGAGTTAATCAATTCTAATACTTGTCCGGATCTTATACCTTACATCCATAAAGGATTGCTTAGTCATGTTATCTTCCAAATTAGATTCTTAGGTCGGAAGGTCCACTCCTTCAACTTAATTGATCAAAATATCAATTTTCGACCTTTGAACTTCTTATTTGAATAAACGTGACTTAGCATAAGAATCCACAAGTATAAATGATTCATTACAGAAAAATCTCTTAAAAGTAAAACGAGTTATATACTACGGTTCGTTGCATCGTGGTGGACTCAGGATTCATCATCTATATATTGCTAGCTAATGTACCAGAATAGATAATATCATTATTTCTTCTTATAACCATCAAATGATTAAAAGAAATAAAATATCCATTCATTAGAAATCCAGAACAAGGTTCTTTCTAAAAGGTACATAAAAGCAATAACTCAAAATGAAATCCTATATAATTGTCCTCCACTGCAACAGCTGCCTCCTCAACAGCATTGCCCATGTAGACTACGATTTCTTCTTTTCCAAGTCGTCGGGTTTCCTGGAACCCTCGCATTTAGAATGCGCATACCGTCAATGGTTACATATCTACACACCAGGTTCCGGTAGATAATACCACTGACTATGTTTTACGACTAAAGAAGATTTCGTACTTTCTTTGAGAGGACAATCAGACTTCCAGTACCCAGACTGTTTGCATCGAGAACTCTTGCCTATTGGATTTCTCGTCCCATCTCGTGATCCAAGAAACTTAGGACCACTGGGTTTCTTTGCTTGCTTTTCCTTTCCCCCGGTTTTGCCCTTAGGTTCGAAACCTTTGGCATTGGCTACAAGCGCTTGCGATTTCCTTCTCAACTCGTCTAAAAGGTTCATCATCTCGAAAACGTGTTTAAGTGTTTCCTCGAATCGACTGGCCTTTATGAGTATCCTCATCGCCTCTTGTCTAGCCTCTACGTCATGTCTAAACATCTCCTTGAGTTTGAACATGATATTAAAATCAGTCCCTTCCTCATCAGTTAAGACATTGGTAGGCTCGGGAGAACAAAGCTCACTTGAGTACAAACTTGTACTCTTTAACAGTCTGGGCAATGTCCAGATCTCTATTCCAATCAATACAATCAGGGACCAGTGAGTTAAAAAACCTTAAGTATCACATAAAGTGGGTTCAAAGCCATCCATAATCTATGAGCACATATAATAACAAACAATCGATTTAATATCCGATATTATCTCCCTCAAATAATATCATTAAACCACTAATCACATCTAAAATCCCATCAGGTAAGGCAAGCCACGTTCGTGTGGACGTTTACCCACCCAAATGATATAGCAATTAGATTTGCTTCGGTCATACATCACTTATAGCGTAACCTCGTTGGGAGGAATACTATAACGCGTATCTAAGTGTAAACCATCACTCAGTACTAAGGCGAATCGTTTAGAATTGTTACGTTACCGCAAGCCACGTTCGTGTGGACGTTTACGACAACTCGCAATCCTTCACAATTCCCTATAACTGTCTACATCAATTATTCTAAAATCCCATTCAGTACAGCAAGCCACGTTCGTGTGGACATTTACTATACCAAAAGATTTATATAATTGAAATCCAATTACTAGATCCATTCAATCTTGTAAATCAAGACGTGGAGAATCATAAGTGAAACTCGAAGTTTCTAACCAGTGATTCACCATGCGAACGACCCTATCTCTCATAAATGAGGGAGCCGAGCAGACAATCGATCCATCTATCAAAGAATGGTACGAAGGTCTCTAATTTGTGTCCTCTACATGACCAAGTGGCTCTGGCTCCATTCCACTCCCCGGGGTGAGAATGAGTCGACTTGAAATCAGTTTTGGAAAGACAAATTAGGCATTGTTTGATAAACTTAATCAATGTTTCTTGTAAGAGGAATTACAAGAACTCTCCTCCAATGAGTTATCTATATAAACTTCAAAAGTTTATAAAATTCACCAAGAGAGCAGCAATGGAGACCATGGGTATGTTTCCATACCCTCTCCCACTTAGCTTTTTACAACAAAGGGATACACTATCTAGTGCATAAAATAAACACATATAGCATGCATACATGTAATAAAGCACATAGTATGAGCACATAGTATCACATAAAGTGGGTTCAAAGCCATCCATAATCTATGAGCACATATAACAACAAACAATCGATTTAATCTCCGATATCATCTCCCTCAAATAATATCATTAAACCACTAATCGCATCTAAAATCCCATCAGATATGGCAAGCCACGATAGTGTGGACGTTTACCTATCCAAATGATTTAGCAATTAGATTCGCTTCGGTCGTACATCATCATTAGCGTTACTTCGATGGGAAGAATACTAAGAAACGTACCTAAGTGTAAACCATTACTCAGTATCTAAGAAGATTGTTTGGGACACGCATATTCACCGCAAGCCACAATAGTGTGGACGTTTACGTTAACATACGCTCCTTTACTCCCTTCTATAACTGTCTACATCAATCGTTCCAAAATCCCATTCAGTGCAGCAAGCCACGATAGTGTGGACGTTTACTACACCAAAAGATTTTTACAATTGACTCCCATTTACTTGATCCATTCGATTTTTGTAAATCAGGACGCGGAGAATCATAAGTGAAACCCGAAGTTTCTAACCAGTGATTCACCATGCGAACAACCCTATCTCTCATAAATGAGGGAGCCGAGCAGACAATCGATCCACCTTCAAAAAGATGGTACGAAGGTCTCTAATTTGTGTCATCCACATGACCAAGTGGCTTTGGCTCCATTCCACTCCCCGGGGTGAGAATGAGTCGACTTGAAATCAGTTTCAGAAAGACAAATTAGGCATTGTTTGATAAACTCAATCAATGTTTCTTGTAAAAGGAATTACAAGAATTCTCCTCCAATGACTTGTCTATACGAACTTCGAAAGCTCATAAAAGTCACCAAGAGAACAGCAATGGAGACCATGGAATTGTTTCCAATCCCTCTCCCACTTAGCTTTTTATAACAAAGGGATACGCTATCTAATGCATAATTAAATACACATAAGCATGCATACATTAAATAAAGCACATACTATTATCACATAATCAAAATAATACTAGAATATTATTTTCCGACTATTATGGCTTTATCGCATCTCCGTACGCATCTTCTAGTCTTCAGTCTTCGTTCTTGAATGCTCCATGTGACGAGAATATTAATCCCAATATTTAAATCTATTTATTTTCAATTAATCCAAAAGTTACTTAATTCGAAATTAAGTCAATCGAATATATCGAAAATAAAATTAAATATTATTAATATTTTATTTATTTATTTTCCTATCTAATTCTATTAAATCTCTAGAATCCTCTATCCAAGTAAAACTCGGAATATTCTAGAAGACTTCTATAATAGAATAAGGAAATAAAATAAATTAGGACTCACTACTTTCCAAAATTAATTAATTTTATGTCCATGAAAATTCACATAAAATAGGAATAATCAAATAGGAAATAAATTAATTCTTAATTAATTCTTTTCCTAATCCATGAGAGTTCCCATAAAAGGGAATACTCAATAAGGAATAAAATTAATTCCAATTAATTCTTTTCCTAATTCATGAGAGTTCCCAAAAGGAAGAACACTCAAATAGGAAAACCGAATTAATTTAGGAAAGTGAATCTCGGTAGAAGTGGCATGGGTTGGGAGATCCCCATACCACCACCACCTTGATCGACCACCAAGAGGAAGGGCCGCCGCCACCACCTCAGCCGACCAGCCACCACCCACCGGCGGCAGCCCACGGCCAAGGGAGGCGTCGCCCCCTCCCACTTTGATCGATGCAAGGGTCGATCATGGGGATGATCGGCCCTTCGGTCCTTCGTCTTCTTCGTCACTTCTTCGTCTTCCGGCGATCGTCTCAACATCGAACCAACGTAAATAAATTACAAGAATTAAAATTTACAATTCCGGTATCGATTCTATACATGAAAACGACCCTATACATTTTCCGGAAAACATAGAACGTAATAATAAATCCTAAATTCGGTCAACCCCCGAATTTTTACTATTACAAACATTCATCCACACAAAAACGAATCTCGACATGTCCGAGAGTTTAATAAACGAATAATCATGATAATTAATTAACACAATAATTAAATCCAACCATGATAGCCGGAAATCCCTGCAAGGTAGAACGATAATAGAACATATAGATGAACACGAAACCAAACGCTCTGATACCAATTGTTGGAAATCGATATCCCGGGCTATTAAAATTTGCGGAAAATAATAACCCGACCGAAATCCTTCATCGCCGGAGATCCGAACGCGAACCACCGCACGAGCCGGGGCCCGACCGAACACCCAGCGAGGCCCGAAGGCCGCGAGCGTCCAGCCGAGCCCCCGCACGGGGCTCGTGATCATCTCGCGATGATCGCTGGGGATGCACGAGGCATCCCCGGGGCTGCTCGTAGCAGCCCCGCAGCGGGTCGCGTGACCCGCTGCACAACGCGCTGGGCTCGTCCCAGCGCACCGCTGCGGGAAGTCCCGCAGCACGCTACGAGTCGCTGCGGGTAATACCCGCAGCTCCCAGCGATCGAGCCTACGAGCTCGATCGACCCCTCGGCCCCCAGCCGAGGGTGTTCGCGCTGCACGCGCCGCCGACGACGGAGGTCGGCGGATCCTCCCGCCATGGCACCAGCCCACGTCGGATCCCCGACGATCGAACCCTAGGTTCGATCGTGTGCCCCGACGTCCAGCCGGGGCTCGCCTCTCGCGTCGCGCGTTCCCGGCGGTTGAACCCTAGGTTCGGCCGCCCCTCTCGATCCTCGCCGGGGATCTCGAATCCCCGTCCCCGAGGTTCGGCGTTTTTCCCGGATCGTGTGTTCATGTATATGCTACAATTAACTCACATAAAATCATAGAAAAGGTTTATGATTTTACCTTCGATTCGTTGCGCGGAGAAACGAAATCAAACACCTTTGATGACCTTCGAATCTTCCTACGTATTCCTTGCACTCCGTTCGAACGTCGTGTGGGCGACGATCTATCGAACTCCTATGGATCTCCTTCAACTCTCTTGAACTATCAAATATTGATATTCTTGTCTTATGATTTATGAAGGCCATGTAGTGCTTTTATAGGCTACGTAGGGGATCAAAAGGAGGTGGAATATTGGGCTCCCAATATTGATGATTAAATTGAGCCCAGCCCAAATCTATTAATCCTTATCAATATTAATTTTATTTATTTTCCACTATATAAATAAAATTGCACTCCCAATATTTACCCATATTATATCAAATAATATTTCTCCGGTAGTATTATTTATTCCGTGTATTTAAGATATAAATATCCATGAATAAAATTAATTTATTGCTAATTAATTTATTCATCTCTTATATTCGAGACTAGTACCATTCAACCTTAATTATTATGCGGAACAAATCCACCTGCAGGGTTTACATAATAATTCCTCATGAACTCATCTCGGCGATATTATCAACCATTCCGGGATACACTTTCCCGTCAAGTATTCACGGCATGTCATATATAAAATATAGCGACCCAACTTAACCGGTAATTGACCCAGTAATTAAACCGGTCAATTCCTTTGGAAAATCAAAGTCACTTATATTAAATATACACACCCGCAATAGTATCGGGGATTAAGAATAAAATACACTGAGATTTAAATCGATTATCCAAGGCAATCCTAATCGATAAATCTCAAGCGATCCGCCCAATACACCAAGTGTACAAGTATGATAAAATAATCAAGACAAATTATTTTCTCCCTCATACAACGACTATACCGATGGATTTGTCCGTGTCCATCTAGGTCGTGAGCAACTGTTCGATTAAATACGAGTAACCGATAGTATGATCTTCTGTGTGGGCCCGACACACCATACTAACTACAACGTATAGAATCCAGGACTATAATTTGGATATATTTAATTATAAATAATTAAACGCAAATAATTGTTTATTTAATTAAATAGATTAATGGTAATGGATCGGGAGTTTCCGTTACTTAAATCTAGACATTAAGTACACAACTCCAACAGTTTACACAATAATTCCTTATGAACTCATCTCGGGGATATTATCAACCCTTCCGGGATACACTTTCCCGTCAAGTATTCACGGCATGTCATATATAAAATATATCGACCCAATTTTACCGGTAATTAACCCAATAATTAAATCGGTTAATTCCTTTGGAAAATCAAAGTCTCTAATATTAAATATACACACCCGCAATAATATCGGGGATTAAGAATAAAATACTCTGAGATTTAAATTGATTATCCAAGGCAATCCTAATCAATAAATCTCAAGCGATCCGCCCAATACACCAAGTGTACAAGTGTGATAAAATAATTAAGATAAATTATTTTCTCTCTCACACAACGACTATACCGATGGATTGGTCCGGGTCCATCTAGGTCGTGAGCATCTGTTTGATTAAATACGAGTGACCGATAGTATGATCTTCTGTGTGGGCTCGACACACCATACTAACTACAACGTATAAAATCCAGGACTATATTTTGCATAATTAATTAATAATTAATTAAATGCAAATAATTGTTTATTTATTAAATAGGTTAAATGCTATACCGGGAGTTTACCGATACTTAAATCTAGACATTAAGTACACAACTCCAACAATCTGTGGTCTCCTTTAGATCAGCTTCGGTCTGGGCCAGTTTGGCTTTCAAAACTTTTATCTCCCGGACGTCTCGTCCAGGGCCTGCTCCATCATCTTTTCACCCTCTTTGACAGTCTTCAGGGCCTCCTCCAACTCAGACTTCAGTGTCGCCTTTTCAGTTCGCTCAGTGTCAATGACTTTCCGGCAAATGTCCCTATCCCCGGCTGCAGATGTGTACGCCTCGTTGAGCTCCTTCATGTGCTGATCGAGCTTTTTTGCATTGGTTTCGTGTGCTACAATTGCTTAGAGCATTTTCTCTATACGAGTATGTGCACCGGCGATGGCCACTGTAGCGTGACTGGCTAGCTTGAGCGCCAGGGAAAGCGCATGGTTGTCGTGGGCCATCAAGTCATTGAACTCAGTAGTCCAGCACCGACCAACTGCATTAATAGCCTCACCAACAGGGCTGTTCTGAGTAGACACCGGAGGGATGGGACCTAGCCCGGAATAGAATGACACGAGCACTGGAGGAATTGGAGGATCGTGCAGGGACAGTCTGAAATAAGTTACGGTGAAAAGAATGAATGTAGAGTAGAAGACTCAGAATAAATTATATTTATTTTTAGAGTATAAACGAAACAAGTAAAAATACTTACTTGGAGAACAGCTCAGCATGTAACCCATACATAGCGTTTTCGCTAGTTGATACGCACCTCGTTAGGATAAAATTGATAGTTGGAAGAAGAACGAAGAACGGAGACGATAAATAAAAGGATACCTTGCGGAAGTCCCAAAACCTTTGATCCTAACCCACGGAATGATTTAGGTTCGAAAGCCTTAAACCCCAAAGAGACGTTGAATCAATAATTCGGAGATGATGAAGACACACGAACGAAGGGTGGATCGCTTCGTTGATTCGTCGGTTGAATTCTTTGGATAATTGGGTAGAATTCGGACCCAAGAGAGATTTAATAAAAACTCACAAAATAATCTTTATTCATTATCAAAGTATTAATTGGTTTTTTTCATAATGAAATAGAAAAGCCTTTAAATAGGCAAACGAAACCCTAAAGCTGAAAATAAGGAATAAAAACGATTAAAAACGCTAAAACATCAAAAATCCGCCGCTGCAGCTGAAATTGTGAAGATGTCGGCCGACATTATAGGGTGTCGGCCGACACCAAGGCAAATCCTGCGCCCGCGGGAAATCCTTCGATCGCGGCCTGATTTCCCTGTCCATCTCGTCAATTTCTGAAGGTGTCGGCCGACAGGCCTTGGTGTCGGCCGACACCAAGCCAAAAGTCCGACCGAACTCTTCGTCTTCGTCTTGATGCACGCCCGACTCTCGTTCCGACGCCCGACTCTCGTTCCGACGTCTTCTTCGCCATTCTAGACTGAATTCGAGCTCCAACGTCGATTGCTGAACCTTGGGTTGCATCATTCCCCTCCTCTTCAAGAGGATTTGTCCTCAAATCCACGTCGATGCCAGGGTCGAACACCACTCTCACGAACAAGTTCAGAACAATGTCCGTCTGCAGCTCACACCCTCGACGTAGTGGAAATCCAGGAGACTTATCGCCCAAGAAGACATCATGAATTTCCTGCAAAGCATAAGGAGTAGAAGAGTGTAGAGAGAACAAAACGTTAGTGGTAATCATATCCTTCATCACCAACGTCGGCTGCTCCTCAATGGTTAGAATATCATCCACCCCAGACTCCACCGAAACCTCCTCCTCGGAATCCATCGACGCCTCCTTCTCGGACTCCATCGAAACCTCTACCGAAACCTCCTCCTCGGACTCCGTCGAAGTAGAATCTTCCTCGGAATTCACCACAACCGGCTCGTCTTCGGACTCCACCACGGCCTTCGGTTCTGGCTCCTCGCCTTCGTCATCAGTCACTACTTTCCCAGGCTTCAGTGCCGCTTGTATCTCCTCCCTCATCTGACGCCTAATATCTCTCCAACACTCGCCCCAACGGTCAGCACTGGCCCTCCTCTCATCGTCCAAACGCTCAGCTCTGGACCTCCTCTCTTCACGACGCTCCTGACTAAGATCACGGGCTCGCCGGAAGTCCCAACGCTCAGCTCCGGTCCTCCTCTCATCACGACGCTCCCGACTAAGATCACGGGCTCGATGATAGCCACTCTGAATTTCTCGGTATCCGCCGTCACCTCTTCGATTCCATGCATCTCCACGATGAGCTCTCTCCTCTAATGCGGTGAGTCGTGCATTCACCACCTTCATCTTCGTTGAGAAGATCCTTGTCAGTCGCTCCTCAACTGCCGTTGCCAGTCGCTCCTCGCTCTTTGCCATGCGCTTATCTATCACATCCTTGATGAATTGAATTTGGGTATGATCCATGTCAGCCATCCTGTAAAATGTTAGAAACACAATAGAAAATTCCTCACCACTCTCGTGTATCACTCAATATGGTAAGTCACTCTCGCTCGGTTTTCTCTCTCAAGGAATCGAACTCTCCCACACGAATCACGACACCACAACAACGCTCGTCTGAAGGAAAGTACACAGAAAGTGCGGAAAAATCGGAAATCTCAAAAGGAACACGGAAAACGTAGATGACTCTATACGATGTCCGAAAACCCTCGAAAATCAACGACCAAATTATGGCCCAATTTTTTTTTTTTTTTTTTTTTTTTTTTTTTTTTTTTTTTTTTTAATCAGATGAACAGTAACGTGAACAATACCGTGAACAGTACTTTTCGAAAATAAATTTTTTTTTTTTTTTTTTTTTTTTTTTTTTAAAGGAAGAAGAAGAAAATAAGAAGAAACGAACAAAAAAAACGAGGCTACGTATTCAGAAAAATAAAGAACCCAAACCTGGGCTCTGATACCAAATGATACGCACCTCGTTAGGATAAAATTGATAGTTGGAAGAAGAACGAAGAACGGAGACGATAAATAAAAGGATACCTTGCGGAAGTCCCAAAACCCTTGATCCTAACCCACGGAATGATTTAGGTTCGAAAGCCTTAAACCCCAACGAGACGTTGAATCAATAATTCGGAGATGATGAAGACACACGAACGAAGGGTGGATCGCTTCGTTGATTCGTCGGTTGAATTCTTTGGATAATTGGGTAGAATTCGGACCCAAGAGAGATTTAATAAAAACTCACAAAATAATCTTTATTCATTATCAAAGTATTAATTGGTTTTTTTCATAATGAAATAGAAAAGCCTTTAAATAGGCAAACGAAACCCTAAAGCTGAAAATAAGGAATAAAAACGATTAAAAACGCTAAAACATCAAAAATCCGCCGCTGCAGCTGAAATTGTGAAGATGTCGGCCGACATTATAGGGTGTCGGCCGACACCAAGGCAAATCCTGCGCCCGCGGGAAATCCTTCGATCGCGGCCTGATTTCCCTGTCCATCTCGTCAATTTCTGAAGGTGTCGGCCGACAGGCCTTGGTGTCGGCCGACACCAAGCCAAAAGTCCGACCGAACTCTTCGTCTTCGTCTCGATGCACGCCCGACTCTCGTTCCGACGCCCGACTCTCGTTCCGACGTCTTCTTCGCCATTCTAGACTGAATTCGAGCTCCAACGTCGATTGCTGAACCTTGGGTTGCATCACTAGTGTTAGAGGAACGTGGTGGAGAGTCTGTAACATCAATTATAGGTCCCTGGGACCCCTTGCGTTTTTTCCCTTCTTCTTGTTTGACCTTGAGCAGTGACGTAGCTCCAGAAGGTGGCAATCCAGTGCTCGGGGCAGCTTCAGACATCACAGTGTCAGAGGTCAGAGGAGTTTCCTGATAAGAATCCACCACATTCATCAGCCCGTGAGGATCGGATTCCGTTCCCGGGTTAGACAGAGTGTGGGATCGGGTTTGGCTTGCGGGAGTGTTTGACGAACCACCCCGGGTTTTCACAGCACTCTTTCCTCGACCAGCCGATGTGCCAGCTTTGGCTTTTCGCCCCTTGGTGAAAACTGCAGCGTCCACGATGCCAAGTGTGCCAAATATATCACTGTTGTCAGCCATGCCGTCGGGTTTTTCAGGGAAGACAGTGTTGAAATATTCTGCACAGGAAATAAATAAATCATTACACCGGGAGGTCTGAAAAGATATCTCAGGGCAGTTTTGGTTTATAACACAATGGAGTACCGGGAAATCTTTTTAGATATCCCAGGGAAGACCATTTAAAAAACAAAAATATAACTAAGTACCAGGGAGTTGAAAAATTCCCAGGGAAACCAATACTCGGTTGTTAAGTAGAATACCATGGGATTTGAAAAAGTCTCACAGGGAAAACTTAAACACTTTGAGAGAAGATACCTGGATATTCTCGACCTTCGATGTACGGGGGATAGTATAAACCGGCTTCGTCTCGAACGTCGTCGTTGTACAAATTGCAATCTCTCTTTTCCGATGGTATACACAGTGCTAGGAGATTCGCCGTCTCTAAATCCCACGGGAGATTTATGGTTTTCGACAATCGACCACCTGCACCATTGAAAAGAGTTTAGATCAGTCAATATTGTACAATAGTGAGTTTGAGATGCTTACAGTCAGGTTTTTCAGAATAAGTGACAGGAATGTCAATTTCCCCGTCACGGGTTTGAGTTTTCCAGCGGCCAGAAACAAATAGCCATCGATCCCACCAGCGAACGTCTGTGAGCTTGGGTTCCTTAATCTTCACTTTGTTCGGCCTGAGGCGAATCGTGTAATCCCCGCGGGAGGAGGAGTTGGAGACGACAGGACTGAAGAATTGATGAAATTCGGCACCGGTTATGGGTCGAGAAAGCCCCACCTGGCCCAACGCGGTGAGTACACCGTATAGTTGGTGCTGGGATTCGATGTCCCGGGCTATCAAAAAATGCGGAACCGATAACCCGATCAAAACCCTAGATCGCCGGAGATTGGATCCCCGACTCATCCGCAGGAGTCCGACCTTTGGAGACTACGCGCCCGAAGACACGCAGCCCGCCCCCAGTCGGATCCACGAACGCGAACCACCTCACGAGCCGGGGCCCGACCGAACGCCCAGCGAGGCCCGAAGGCCGCGTGCGCCCAGCCGAGCCCCCGCGAGGGGCTCGCGATCGTCCTCGGACGATCGCTGGGGATGCGCGAGGCATCCCCGGGGCTGCTCGTAGCAGCCCCGCAGTGAGTCGCGATGACTCGCTGCCCGCGAGGGCATCGCCCTCGCATGATCCGCTGCGGGCGAACCCGTAGCTCATGCGAGGCGGCTACGGGTGACCCCGCAGCAGCCCGCGATCGATCCTCGCGATCGATCGCACCCCTCGGCTCCAGCCGAGGGTTCCCGCGGCGCGCGCCTCCGACGACGGCGGCTGGGGTCCGCCACGGCACCAGCCCGTGGCACCCCGGCGATCGACCGAAGTCGATCGTGTGTCCCCGACGTTCAGCCGGGGCACGCCGTTCGTCGCGCTTTGGGGCGGTCCGAACCCTAGGGTTCGACCGCCTCCCTCGATCCTCGCCGGGGATCTCGAATCCCCGTCCCCGAGGTTCGTCGTTTTCCCGGATCGTGCGTTCATGTATATATCACAATTAATCATGAACAAATAATCATAGAAGGGGGTTCTCGATTATTACCTCGATTCGTTGTACGGAGAAACGAATCTTATTGACGACCTTGCGATCTTCCTACGTATTCCTCGCACTTCGTCCGAACGTCGTGTGGGCGACGATCTATCGGATTCCTATGGATCTCCTTCACTCTTCAAGACTTTATGATTGGCGTAACTTAGGTTGTGAAAAGTGAAGACCATGTAGTGCTTATATAGGCTACGTAGGGGATCATAAGGAGACTAAATATTGGGCTTCTAAATATTGAAGATTAAATTGGGTCCAACCCAAATCCATTAATCTTTATCAATATTAAATTTTATTTATTTTCCACTATATAAATAAAATTGCACTCCCAATATTAATCTATATTATATCAAATAATATTTCTCCAATTAGTATTATTTATTCCGTGTATTTAAGATTTAAATATCCATGAATAAATTTATTTATTGCTCAATAAATAATATTCATATCTTATATCCGAGACTAGTACCGTTCATCCTTTATTATTGTGCGGAACGAATCCACTCATGAGGTTTACACAATAATTCCTTATGAACTCATCTCGGGGATATTATCAACCCTTCCGGGATACACTTTCCCGTCAAGTATTCACGCCATGTCATATATAAAATATAGCGACCCAATTTTACCGGTAAATAACCCAATAATTAAATCGGTTAATTCCTTTGGAAAATCAAAGTCTCTAATATTAAATATACACACCCGCAATAATATCAGGGATTAAGAATAAAATACTCTGAGATTTAAATTGATTATCCAAGGCAATCCTAATCAATAAATCTCAAGTTGATCCGCCCAATACACCAAGTGTACAAGTGTGATAAAATAATTAAGATAAATTATTTTCTCTCTCACACAACGACTATACCGATGGATTGGTCCGTGTCCATCTAGGTCGTGAGCAACTGTTCGATTAAATACGAGTGACCGATAGTATGATCTTCTTTGTGGGCCCGACACACCATACTAACTACAACGTATAAAATCCAGGACTATATTTTGCATAATTAATCTATAATAATTAATTGCAAATAATTGTTTATTAATTAAATAGGTTAAATGCCATGACGGGGAGTTTACCGATACTTAAATCTAGACATTAAGTACACAACTCCAACAATCTCCCACTTGTACTAAGGTCTAGTCATTTCCTCCAAACTCCCGACTCCCATACTCATCACGTGCTTAAGTTATACTTCCCAGAAGTATTATGTGAATGAGCAATCTAGGTTGCCGCTCTGAAGTTATCTTGGTGACTACTGCGTCGTCTCTCTGACGATGACTCGTATCAGGTGGTACTGGCTCTATGTGTTATCATCTCCTTTTTGAACTTATGACTTCTTCCAGTTCTCCACGCACCGCTATGTACATAGCCTTTGGTGAACCAAGAGTCATATCCAAGTTCAGAGGTCATTCCGGAACCTAACCAAAACTTCCGCTGCCTCTGAGGCTGCTATTCGGTTTATGATAGAGTCCGAGAAGCATCACGCTTATCACTCTTTCATCCTTAGGTTCCACCTCTTTTGAAGGTGAACACATAGCCTGATATCGACTTACACTGGTCCTTCTCTGATTTTGGATCTGAGAAACTGTAATCTAAGAAGATTTCGTTTTGCCAGCAATCCAGTACTTCAAGTACTTTACAGCATTCGAATATTTCTTATCCAGATTACTTTGATATCCTCCCACTACGCTTGCCGCATAGTTGATATCAGGTTCTTGTTTTTTCAACATTGCATCTACAAAGCTTTCTACACTCGAAGTGTAGGAAACTGCTTTGTCTATATCTATCTCCTTCATGTGCTCAAGACACATACCTTAGATAGATGCATTCTGTTCTCGAAAGGTAATAACCTTTCTCAGAATTGTGCATGTTTAAAACAAACCATAGTCGTATAAGATATCTTAAGAGAAATACAAATGTTCTTATCTAGAGATCGAAAGATTTCTAAGAACATGATCCAATTTCATCTTAATCTTATGTCTCGATTTATTTAGACAACCTCTATTTTGTGTCTGACAACACTTTTACATTGTTGCCAACGATGAAGTGTTATCTACACAAAATTCCGAGAAACACCACCTTTGTTCCCATTACGTCTCTAACACACCTTTCCTTGCCTTTTGATGAATCCATAGAATGGACTGTCTCATCAATTCGCAAGTTCCTATGCAGAACTTAGGGATCGATTTCATGTATACTAGATCCAGAGTTTAAAACTCCTCTAGTCTTATGAACATCTCTGGTTGCTTAACAACCTCCCACTGCAATGGTGTACCGGTGTATAACAGTAACAACATTAGGTGCAGTCAGTGGTGTACCACTACTCGGTTAGGCTGGTTCTCAGTCTTCCCTTTCCTTATTTAAGGTACTTTGTCAGTTAGGGCATTGTAGTTCATCTAATAGTTTTCCTCTAAGAACCGGGTGAGGACACCCATCTGATTCGTAGTACTATTGAACATACAATTACTTGTTCTTCTAGGATATTCTACAACCACATAGAATGTGCCGTTGTATCCAGAAATATCCATAGAACATAGGTAGTTCCGAACAAACTTGTCCTTTTACTATTAGAATCTCATCTCTCATTTCTGACACACCATGTCCACACATCAGTGTATAGTGAAGTCGCTTGAGACTTAATCTCAATCTTCGATTTATGCTATGTGTTATTTAGATAGGTGATAGCCTCCGCGAACAAGTCGCAGGCTTTCAATGGATATACTTGGAAAGATCCCCATAATGGCTTTGTGTTGAAAACACTCCGCTTTTATGGCACATCAAATATTCTAATCCATCTTCGAGCATTGTTGAAAGAACGACTCGTACCTTCTCTAATTACACATACCGCATTAATCATAAATCATTTTCTATACTTGTCCGAATTCCATCCTTTATCCAGAAAGGTTAACTCAGTTGTATCATCTTTCAAGATCGATTCTTAAGTCGGGAGGTCCATTCCTCCAACTATAATTGATCAAATCAATTTCGACCTTTTGAATCCCTTTTGAATAGATACTACTAAGTTCAAGAATTCACAAGTATAATGATTGACAAGAGAAATACATCTAATAGGTAAAACAAGTTATACATAACGGTTTGTTGCATCGTGGTAGACTAAGGATTCATCATTCATATATTGCTATCTAATGTACCAGAATAGATATCACCATTATTTCTTATCCAAACCATCAAATGATTAAAGAAATAAAATATCCATTAATAATAAAGAAAACCAGAACAAAAGTTCTTTTTCAAAATAAGGGGTACATAAAGCAACAACTGAAATGAAATCCTAAAACAGATAAATGTCTTCCACTGCAACCGCTGCTACCCCAACAGCTTCGCCCATGTAGACTCGAACTCTTCTTCTCTAAGTCGTCGGGTTTTCTGGAACCCCTGCATTTAAAATAATGCACATACCGTCAGTGGTTCCATATCTACACACCAGAATTCTGGTAGATAATACCGCTGACTATGTTTTTACGACTAAAGAAAAATTCGTACCTCTGAGAGGACATTCAGACTTCCAGTGTCCAGACTTGTTGCATCGGAAGCACTTGCCTTTTGGCTTACTAGCCCCCACTCGTGGTCCATTCCTCTTGGCACCACTGGGTTTCATGGCTTGCTTCCTTTTCTTGCCCCTACCTCCAATAGCTTTCAAGCTTTTGGACTTGGTAGCTACAAGCGCTTGAGACTTGCCCTTCTTGTAGATCCCCTCTGCCGCCTTCAGTTCAGTCAGGAGTTGCGCAAGGCTATAAGATAGTTTACCCATATTATAGCTCATACGAAACTGCTCAAACTTAGGGGTCAGAGACTGGAGTATGATGTCGACTTGCGTCTCATCATCAATAGAAGCTCCTAGGACCTCAAGTTCATTCAACAAACTCATCATCTTGAGAACGTGCTCCCCAACGGGCGTTCCTTCAGACTGAGTAGTCGACATGAGGACTCTCATGGCTTCTTGCCTTGCCGCACGATCCTGCTCCCCAAACATCTCCTTGAGGTTAGTCATCATATCCCGGGCAGTGTCCATCGGCTCATGTTGGGTTTGGAGTACATTTTACATGGAAGCCAAAATATAGCACCTAGCCATTTCATCAGCCTTTTTCCACTTCCGATATGTTGCCTTTTCCTCATCAGTTGAGGCAGCCGTGGGCTCAGCAGGGCATTTATCAGAGAGTACAAACTTGTACTCTTCAGCAGTCAGGACAATGTCCAAATTTCTCTTCCAATCAATGTAATTGGGACCAGTGAGTTTATGTTCCTTGAGTATCACAGAAAGTGGATTCATAGCTATTCTCTAAACCTATAAGCACATGTAAACAAACAATCAATTTAATGTCCGATATTATCTCCCTCAAATAATACCATTAAATTACTAATTGCGTCTAAAATCCCATCAGGTAAGGCAAGCCACGTTCGTGTGGACGTTTACCCACCCAAATGATTTAGCAATTAGGTTTGCTTCGGTCGTACATCATTATAGCGTTACTTCGTTGGGAAGAATACTATAAAGCGTACCTAAGTGTAAACCATCACTCAGTACTAAGGCGAATCGCTTAGAATTGTTATGTCACCGCAAGCCACGTTCGTGTGGACGTTTACGATAACTCGCAATCACTCACAATTTCCTATAACTGTCTACATCAATTATTCTAAAATCCCTTTCAGTGTAGCAAGCCACGTTCGTGTGGACGTTTACTACACCAAATAGATTTATATAATTGAAATCCAATTACTTGATCCATTCGATGTCGTAAATCAAGACGCGGAGAATCATAAGTGAAACTCGAAGTTTCTAACCAGTGATTCACCATGCGAACGACCCTATCTCTCATAAATGAGGGAGCCGAGCAGACAATCGATCCATCTATCAAAGAATGGTACGAAGGTCTCTAATTTGTGTCCTCTACATGACCAAGTGGCTCTGGCTCCATTCCACTCCCCGGGGTGAGATTGAGTCGACTTGAAATCAGTTTTGGAAAGACAAATTAGGCATTGTTTGATAAACTTGATCAATGTTTCTTGTAAAAGGAATTACAAGAATTCTCCTCCAATGACTTGTCTATATGAACTTCGAAAGTCCATAAAAGTCACTAAGAGAACAGTGATGGAGACCATGGGAATGTTTCCATCCCCTCTCCCACTTAGCTTTTTACGATAAAGGGATACGCTATCTAGTGCATAAAATAAACACATATAGCATGCATGTAAACAATAAAGCACATAGATCACATAGTCAAAATCATGCTAGAGAAATTATTTTTCCCGACTATCATGGCTTTATCTTCATATGCATCTTCTAGTCTTCAGTCTTCGTTTCTTGAATGCTCCATGTGATGAGAATGTTAATTTCCAATATTTAAATCTATTTATTTTCAATTAATCCAAAAGTTACTTAATTCGAAAATTAAGTCAATTGAATATATCAAAAATAAAATTAAATACTATTAATATTTTTTATTTATTTATTTTCCTATCTAGTTCCATTAAATCTCTAGAATAATCTATCCAAGTAAAATTGGAATATTCTAGAAGACATCTATAATAGAACAAGGAAATAAAATAAATTAGGACTCACTACTTTCCAAATTTATTTTTATTCCTAATTCATGAATATTCCCATGAGTAGAAATAATCAAATAGGAAAAATAAATTTAGTACTAAATTAATTAAATTTCTAATCTATGAATAATTCCATGAAGGAAATAAATCAATAGAAATAAAATTAATTTAAATTAATTCTTTTCCTAATCCATGAGAGTTCCCAAAAAGGAGAACACTCAAATAGGAAAAATCCGAATTAATTAGGAAAGTAATATCTTGGTAGAAGTGGCATGGGTTGGGAGACCCCATACCACCATACCATAAAGGATCGGCCGGCCACTCGGGGAGGAGCGCCGCCGCCGCCTAGCCTTGCCGGCTAGGCCATGGATCGATCACCATCATGGGATCGATCCCAAGCCCTACTCTCCTCGTCACTTCTTCGTCTTCCGGCGATCGTTCCATCATCGAACCAACGTAATTAAAATTACAAAATTTAAATTACAATTCCGGTATCGATTCTATACATGAAATCGACCCTATACATTTTCCGGAAAATAAAGAACGTAATAATAAATCCTAAATTCGGTCAACCCCCGAATTTTTACTATTACAAACATTCAACCACACAAAACGAATCTCGACATGTCCGAAAGTTTAATAATCATGATAATTAATTAAAAAAACAATAATTAATTAAATCCAACCATGATAGCCGGAAATCCTGCAAGGTAGAACAATAATCGAATATATACATGAACACGAAACCAAACGCTCTGATACCAGTTGCTGGGATTCGATGTCCAGGGCTATCAAAAAAATGCGGAACCGATAACCCGATCAAAACCCTAGATCGCCGGAGATTGGATCCCCGACTCATCCGCAGGAGTCCGACCTTTGGAGACTACGCGCCCGAAGACACGCAGCCCGCCCCCAGCCGAAGTCCCCCACGAGTCGGATCCACGAACGCGAACCACCTCACGAGCCGGGGCCCGACCGAACGCCCAGCGAGGCCCGAAGGCCGCGTGCGCCCAGCCGAGCCCCCGCGAGGGGCTCGCGATCGTCCTCGGACGATCGCTGGGGATGCGCGAGGCATCCCCGGGGCTGCTCGTAGCAGCCCCGCAGCGAGTCGCGATGACTCGCTGCCCGCGAGGGCATCGCCCTCGCATGATCCGCTGCGGGCGAACCCGTAGCTCATGCGAGGCGGCTACGGGTGACCCCGCAGCAGCCCGCGATCGATCCTCGCGATCGATCGCACCCCTCGGATCCAGCCGAGGGTTCCCGCGGCGCGCGCCTCCGACGACGGCGGCTGGGGTCCGCCACGGCACCAGCCCGTGGCACCCCGGCGATCGACCGAAGTCGATCGTGTGTCCCCGGCGTTCAGCCGGGGCACGCCGTTCGTCGCGCGTTGGGGCGGTCCGAACCCTAGGGTTCGACCGCCTCCCTCGATCCTCGCCGGGGATCTCGAATCCCCGTCCCCGAGGTTCGTCGTTTTCCCGGATCGTGCGTTCATGTATATATCACAATTAATCATGAACAAATAATCATAGAAGGGGGTTCTCGATTATTACCTCGATTCGTTGTACGGAGAAACGAATCTTATTGACGACCTTGCGATTTTCCTACGTATTCCTCGCACTTCGTCTGAACGTCGTGTGGGCGACGATCTATCGGATTCCTATGGATCTCCTTCACTCTTCAAGACTTTATGATTGGCGTAACTTAGGTTGTGAAAAGTGAAGACCATGTAGTGCTTATATAGGCTACGTAGGGGATCATAAGGAGACTAAATATTGGGCTTCTAAATATTGAAGATTAAATTGGGTCCAACCCATCCATTAATCCTTATCAATATTAAATTTTATTTATTTTCCACTATATAAATAAAATTGCACTCCCAATATTAATCTATATTATATCAAATAATATTTCTCCAATTAGTATTATTTATTCCGTGTATTTAATATTTAAATATCCATGAATAAATTTATTTATTGCTCAATAAATAATATTCATATCTTATATCCGAGACTAGTACCGTTCATCCTTTATTATTGTGCGGAACGAATCCACTCATGAGGTTTACACAATAATTCCTTATGAACTCATCTCGGGGATATTATCAACCCTTCCGGGATACACTTTCCCGTCAAGTATTCACGGCATGTCATATATAAAATATAGCGACCCAATTTTACCGGTAATTAACCCAATAATTAAATCGGTTAATTCCTTTGGAAAATCAAAGTCTCTAATATTAAATATACACACCCGCAATAATATCAGGGATTAAGAATAAAATACTCTAAGATTTAAATTGATTATCCAAGGCAATCCTAATCAATAAATCTCAAGCTGATCCGCCCAATACACCAAGTGTACAAGTGTGATAAAATAATTAAGATAAATTATTTTCTCTCTCACACAACGACTATACCGATGGATTTGTCCGTGTCCATCTAGGTCGTGAGCAACTGTTCGATTAAATACGAGTGACCGATAGTATGATCTTCTGTGTGGGCCCGACACACCATACTAACTACAACGTATAAAATCCAGGACTATATTTTGCATAATTAATCAATAATAATTAATTGCAAATAATTGTTTATTAATTAAATAGGTTAAATGCCATGACGGGGAGTTTACCGATACTTAAATCTAGACATTAAGTACACAACTCCAACAGTTGGCCCCATCCGTTAGGGTGAATTTGGTGGGGGGCTAATCCCCAATGGTTGAGAATTCCAGAAATGGAGGGGTGGAGCGGGAACCGCAACCCCACATTCAGCGCGTCTTCTCCAACAGCCACCATCCCCGCCGGAGGGCAGCACGCCGATTCCCCAGGTAACGGTACGTATAAATGAACATTGTTTTGAATCCTCCACTTCTTTCGTTTTTCCAGTAATGTTGAGGGGTCTACTGTACTGCTCCGACCGTGCGCGCCCCAGTCTTGGTGATCCGCATCGGGCCTCACCGAAATCGATTTTCTCGTAACCGGTTGGTAAGGCCCTTCGGTAGCCGGATCTGGCGCCTCCGGCGACGGAAGGTCAGGCACAGCTCCCTCCATGAAGGATTTGTATTCTCTGCCGAAGACAACGTGAGGAGCTCACACGAACGCCGACTCATTCGATATCCCGGGTTATTAAAATAGCGGAATCGATAACCCGAACGAACCCTTCGCCGGAGATCACACGAACGCCGACTCATCCGCCGGGGCTCGACCTTTGGAGACCACACGCCCGAAGACGCGTAGCCCGCCCCCAGCCGAACCCCCGCGAGCCGGGGTTCATACGATCGAAGGATCGCGCCACCGCGCGATCGCGTGGACCGATCGCACAAGGCGATCGATCGGGGTGGGGCTGCCCAGCAGCCCCCGCGGCGAGTCCGGCGACTCGCCGCCACCAGGAGGCCCCCGCCTTCACGGCGGGGTAGGGCACGGCACCAGCCCGTGCCCAGCGATCGATCCCCTCGGGTCGATCGCACACCCTCGGCCCAACCGAGGGTTCACCCCCATGCCACGCGAAACCCTAGCCCGGGCGATCGCCCGTGGTCCGGTGGCTTCGCCACCACCACGCGATCGTCCCCCGTTCATGGTTTCGTATCTCGGATCTTCGTCCTACGGTATTCTCGATAAATCAAATCAAACAATATCAAGGGCGTTTAGATATTATACCTTCGATTCGTTGTTCGGAGAAACGAAATCAAGATGACCTCGTGATCTTCCCGCGTATTCCTTGCACTCCGTTCGAACGTCGGGTGGGCGACGATCTATCGAACTCCTATGGATCTTCTTCACTCTTCAAGACTTTATGATTGGCGTATCTTAGGTTAATTGAATTGTGAAGACCATGTAGTGCTTTTATAGGCTACGTAGGGGATCATAAGGAGATTAAATATTGGGCTTCTAATATTGAAAATTAAATTGGGTCCAACCCAAATCCATTAATTCTTATCAATATTAATTTTATTTATTTTCCACTATATAAATAAAATTGCACTCCCAATATTTATCCATATTATATCAAATAATATTTCTCCGGTTAGTATTATTTATTCCGTGTATTTAAGATTTAAATATCCATGAATAAAATTTATTTATTGCTTAATAAATTTATTCATCTCTTATATCCGAGAATAGTACCACTCAACCTTATTTATTATGCGGAACAAATCCACTCGCGAGGTTTACATAATAAATCCTTATGAGCTCATCTCGGGGATATTATCAACCCTTCCGGGATACACTGTCCCTTCAAGAATTCACGGCATGCCATATATAAAATATAGTGACCCAACTTAACCGGTAATTAACCCAATAATTAAATCGGTTAATTCCTTTGGAAAATCAAAGTCACTTATATTAAATATACACACCCGCAATTGTTTCAGGGATTAAGAATAAAATACTCCGAGACTTAAATCAATTATCACAGAGCAATCCTAATTGATAAGTCTCAAGCGATCCGCTCAATACACCAAGTGTACAAGTGTGATAAAATAATTAAGACAAATTATTTTCTCTCTCACACAACGACTATACCGATGGATTGGTCCGTGTCCATCTAGGTCGTGAGCAACTGTTCGATTAGATACGAGTAACCGATAGTATGATCTTCTGTGTGGGCCCGACACACCATACTAACTACAACGTATAAAATCAAGGACTATAATTTTCATATATTTAATTATAAATAATTAAACGCAAATAATTGTTTATTTAATTAAATAGATTAATGACAATGGATCGTGAGTTTCCGTTACTTAAATCTAGACATTAAGTACACAACTCCAACAATCTCCCACTTGTACTAAGGTCTAGTCATTTCCTCCAAACTCCCGACTCCCATACTCATCACGTGCTTATGTTGTACTTCCAAGAAGTACTATGTGAATGAGCAATCTCGGTTGCCGCTCTGAAGTTATCTTGGTGACTACAGCGTCGTCTCCCCCGACGATGACTCGTATCAGGTGGTACTTGCTCTATGTGTTATCTTACACTTATGGACTTGTGACTTCTTACCATTTGCCAGCGCACCGCTATTTACATAGCCTTTGGCAAATTAAGAATCACATCTAAGTCCCAGAGATTATCCCGGAGCTATACCAAAACTTCCGCTGCCTCTGAGGCCGCTTATTTGGTTACCCATGGCAGAGTCCGAAAAGCATCGTGCTTGTCACTCTTCCATGTTAAAACTCCTTCTCCTTCAATAGTGAAACACATAGCCTGATATCGACTTACACCGGTCCTTATTCGATTAGAAATCTAAGAGAATGTAATCCAAAGGAAATGTTTGTCTGCTCCGTAATCCAGAACATAGTTTCCAGTACTTCGAAAGTACTTAAAATGTTCATTACAGCAGTCAAGTATTCCTTTCCAGGATTACCTTGATATCCTCCCACTATGCTAACCGCATAGCCGATATCAGGTTCTTGTTTTCAACAATGCATTTATTAAGCTTTCCTCACTGTAAGTGTAGGAATCCGCTTTCATTGCTTCTATCTCCTTTTGTGTTCCAAAACACATATCCTTAGATAGATGCATTCCGTCTCTGAAAGGTAACGAACCTTTCTCGGAATCATGCATGTTAAAACGAACCATAATCGTATAAGACATCTTGAGAAGTACAATGTTCTTTTCTTAGATAGATGCGTTCCGTCTCTGAAAGGTTCTTGTTTTCAACAATGCATTTATTAAGCTTTCCTCACTGTAAGTGTAGGAATCCGCTTTCATTGCTTCTATCTCCTTTTGTGTTCCAAAACACATATCCTTAGATAGATGCATTCCGTCTCTGAAAGGTAACGAACCTTTCTCGGAATCATGCATGTTAAAACGAACCATAATCGTATAAGATATCTTGAGAAGTACAATGTTCTTTTCTTGAGATCCTAGATCTTAAGAACATGCTCTAACTTCTTCTTTATCTCATATATCGATTTTTCTAGACAACCATCATTTTATGTCTGATAACATCTTTACATTGTTGCCAATGATAAAATGTTATCTACATAAAACCCGAGAAACACCACCTTGTTTTCCATCACGTTTCCAATACACACAATTCGTCTATGCTTTGATGAATCCATAAAATGGACTATCTCATCAATTTGCAAGTACCACGAACTCAATGCTTTGTTCCAATCCATAAATGGATCGATTAAGCTTGCACACTAGATGATCTCGCCCCTTAGCAATGAATCCTTCTGGCTGTTTCATATAAATCGTCTCGTCAAGACTTCCATTCAGAAAAGCTGTCTTGACATCCATTTGCCACACCTCATAATCCTATGAGCTGCTATGGATAAGAGAATCCGGATCGACTTTATCTTGGCTACCGGCGAGAAGGTCTCCTCATAATCGATTCCCTCTTTCTGAGTATATCCTTTCGCAACAAGCCGAGCTTTAAAGGTTTCAACCTTTCCGTCAGATCCTCTCTTTCTCTTGTAGACCCATTTACACCCAATTGGCTTTACACCGCTTGGTGGTTCTACAAGATCCCAGACTTTGTTAGAATCTATAGATTCTATTTCGGATTTCATCGCTTTCTTCCAAGAAGGCGCATCTATATCTTGTACCGCCTCATCATAGGTCCAGGGATCGATTTCATGAACTCCGGGTGCCGAGTCCGAAGACTCACCCAGTCCAATCCATCTGTCCGGTTGTTTAACAACCCTCCCACTACGACGGCGTTCCGGTGTATCAACAGTAATAACAGTAAGTGCAGTTAGTGGTGTACCGCTACTCGGTTCGGCTGGTTCTCAGTCCTTATCGTTCTCTCTCATTCAAAGTATTACGTCACTTTGGGCTTGTGGTTCATCTAATAGTCTTCCTCTAAGAACCGGGCGTTAGAACTTATAACGTCCTTCTGGTTCATAGTACTATTTGAACACACATCTTTTGTTCTTCTAGGATATTCTACAACCGCATTTGAATGCGCCGTTATTTCCAGACATATCCATAGAACATAGGTAGTTCCGTATAACTCATGCCTTTACTATTTCTATAAGAGATCCATTTCTTAATTTTCGACACACCATTCCTACACAAGAGTGTATGGTGTAGTCATTTGGGATCAAATCCCAATCTCTGATCAGTATGCCATGCATTCCTCAGACAGGCACTTGCCTCCGCGATTAGATCGCAGGCTTTCAATGGATATACCATGATGGTTCCCCACAATAGCTTTGTGTCCATTGACTTGTCAAAACACTTTGCTTTTGTGGCACATCAGGTATGCTAATCCATTTTTCGAGTAATCATAAAATGAAGTACTCGTATCTTATTGTCTGAGTAGATAAAGGTCTGCATACATCAGAGTTAATCAATTCTAATACTTGTCCGGATCTTATACCTTATATCCATAAAGGATTGCTTAGTTATGTTATCTTCCAAATTAGATTCTTGGGTCGGAAGGTCCACTCCTTCAACTTAATTGATCAAAATATCAATTTTCGACCTTTGAACTTCTTATTTGAATAAACATGACTTAGCATAAGAATCCACAAGTATAAATGATTCATTACCGAAATATCTCTTAAAAGTAAAACGAGTTTTGTGCTACGGTTCGTTGCATCGTGGTGGACTTAGGGTTTATCATTTATATATTGCTAGCTAATGTACCAGAATAGGTAATATCCTTATTTCTTCTTATAACCATCAAATGATTAAAAGAAATAAAATATCCATTCATTAGAAATCCAGAACAAAGTTCTTTCTAAAAGGTACATAAAAGCAATAACTCAAAATGAAATCCTATATAATTGTCCTCCACTGCAACAGCTGCCTCCTCAACAGCATTGCCCATGTAGACTACGATTTCTTCTTTTCCAAGTCGTCGGGTTTCCTGGAACCCTCGCATTTAGAATGCGCATACCGTCAATGGTTCCATATCTACACACCAGGTTCCGGTAGATAATACCACTGACTATGTTTTACGACTAAAGAAGATTTCGTACTTTCTTTGAGAGGACAATCAGACTTCCAGTACCCAGACTGTTTGCATCGAGAACTCTTTCCTATTGGATTTCTCGTCCCATCTCGTGATCCAAGAAACTTAGGACCACTGGGTTTCTTTGCTTGCTTTTCCTTTCCCCCGGTTTTGCCCTTAGGTTCGAAACCTTTGGCATTGGCTACAAGCGCTTGCGATTTCCGTCTCAACTCGTCTAAAAGGTTCATCATCTCGAAAACGTGTTTAAGTGTTTCCTCGAATCGACTGGCCTTTATGAGTATCCTCATCGCCTCTTGTCTAGCCTCTACGTCATGTCTAAACATCTCCTTGAGTTTGAACATGATATTAAAATCAGTCCCTTCCTCATCAGTTAAGACATTGGTAGGCTCGGGAGAACAAAGCTCACTTGAGTACAAACTTGTACTCTTTAACAGTCTGGGCAATGTCCAGATCTCTATTCCAATCAATACAATCAGGGACCAGTGAGTTAAAAAACCTTAAGTATCACATAAAGTGGGTTCAAAGCCATCCATAATCTATGAGCACATATAATAACAAACAATCGATTTAATATCCGATATTATCTCCCTCAAATAATATCATTAAACCACTAATCACATCTTAAATCCCATCAGGTAAGGCAAGCCACGTTCGTGTGGACGTTTACCCACCCAAATGATTTAGCAATTAGATTTGCTTCGGTCATACATCACTTATATCGTAACCTCGTTGGGAGGAATACTATAACGCGTATCTAAGTGTAAACCATCACTCAGTACTAAGGCGAATCGTTTAGAATTGTTACGTTACCGCAAGCCACGTTCGTGTGGACGTTTACGACAACTCGCAATCCTTCACAATTCCCTATAACTGTCTACATCAATTATTCTAAAATCCCATTCAGTACAGCAAGCCACGTTCGTGTGGACATTTACTATACCAAAAGATTTATATAATTGAAATCCAATTACTAGATCCATTCAATCTTGTAAATCAAGACGTGGAGAATCATAAGTGAAACTCGAAGTTTCTAACCAGTGATTCACCATGCGAACGACCCTATCTCTCATAAATGAGGGAGCCGAGCAGACAATCGATCCATCTATCAAAGAATGGTACGAAGGTCTCTAATTTGTGTCCTCTACATGACCAAGTGGCTCTGGCTCCATTCCACTCCCCGGGGTGAGAATGAGTCGACTTGAAATCAGTTTTGGAAAGACAAATTAGGCATTGTTTGATAAACTTAATCAATGTTTCTTGTAAGAGGAATTACAAGAACTCTCCTCCAATGAGTTATCTATATAAACTTCAAAAGTTTATAAAAGTCACCAAGAGAGCAGCAATGGAGACCATGGGTATGTTTCCATACCCTCTCCCACTTAGCTTTTTACAACAAAGGGATACGCTATCTAGTGCATAAAATAAACACATATAGCATGCATACATGTAATAAAGCACATAGTATTATCACATAATCAAAATAATACTAGAATATTATTTTCCGACTATTATGGCTTTATCACATCTCCGTACGCATCTTCTAGTCTTCAGTCTTCGTTTCTTGAATGCTCCATGTGACGAGAATATTAATTTCTAATATTTAAATCTATTTATTTTCAATTAATCCAAGAGTTACTTAATTCCAAAATTAAGTCAATTGAATATATCAAAAATAAAATTAAATATTATTAATATTTTTTATTTATTTTATTTTCTTTTTCCACTTCATTAAATCTCTAGAATAATCTATCCAAGATACTCTTGGAGTATTCTAGATGATATCCATAATGAAATAAAGAAATAAAATAATTTAGGACTTTTATACTTTCCAAATTTATTTTATTCCTAATCCATTAATATTCCCATGAGTAGGAATAATCAAATAGGAAAAATAAATTTAGTACTAAATTAATTCTTTTTCTATTTCTTGAATATTCCATAAAGAAATAATCAAAATAGGAAAAACCGAATTAAAATAGGAAAGTATATTTCCGGTAGGAGTAGCATGGATTGGGAGACCCACGCCACCCCCACCCGGACCGCCAACCGCCGGCCGAGGACTACCGCCGCCACCACCCAGCCGGCGAGCCACCACCGCCGGTGACATCGCCGCCAGGAGGCGCGAGTTCGGCGCCCTCCCATGCGATCGATCGATCCTCATGGATCGATCATGGGGATTGATCGATCCAAGCCCTAATCCCTTCTCGTCGTCTCGTCTTCTCCGGGGTCTTCGATTCGTCGATCCAATCGCAAAATAAATTAACAAAAATCTAAATTACAATTCCGGTATCGATTCTATACATGAAATCGACCCTATACACTTTCCGGAAAAATGATGAACATAATAATAAATCCTAAATTCGGTCAACCCCCGAATTTTTACTATTACAAGCATTCACCACCAAAAACGAATCTCGACATGTCCGAGAGTTTAATAAACCCAACAATCATGACAAAATAAATTAAACGAGTAATAAATTAAGCCATAATAGTCGGAACCCTGCAAGGTAGAACAATATTATCGAAAATACCGCGAACGTAAACCACGCTCTGATACCAGTTGTTGGAATTCGATATCCCGGGTTATCAAAATAGCGGAACCGATAACCCGAACGAACCCTTCGCCGGAGATCACACGAACGCCGACTCATCCGCCGGGGCTCGACCTTTGGAGACCACACGCCTGAAGACGCGTAGCCCGCCCCCAGCCGAACCCCCGCGAGCCGGGGTTCATACGATCGAAGGATCGCGCCACCGCGCGATCGCGTGGACCGATCGCACAAGGCGATCGATCGGGGTGGGGCTGCCCAGCAGCCCCCGCGGCGAGTCCGGTGACTCGCCGCCACCAGGAGGCCCCCGCCTTCACGGCGGGGTAGGGCACGGCACCAGCCCGTGCCCAGCGATCGATCCCCTCGGGTCGATCGCACACCCTCGGCCCAGCCGAGGGTTCACCCCCATGCCCCGCGAAACCCTAGCCCGGGCGATCGCCCGTGGTCCGGTGGCTTCGCCACCACCACGCGATCGTCCCCCGTTCATGGTTTCGTATCTCGGATCTTCGTCCTACGGTATTCTCGATAAATCAAATCAAACAATATCAAGGGCGTTTAGATATTATACCTTCGATTCGTTGTTCGGAGAAACGAAATCAAGATGACCTCGTGATCTTCCCGCGTATTCCTTGCACTCCGTTCGAACGTCGGGTGGGCGACGATCTATCGAACTCCTATGGATCTTCTTCACTCTTCAAGACTTTATGATTGGCGTATCTTAGGTTAATTGAATTGTGAAGACCATGTAGTGCTTTTATAGGCTACGTAGGGGATCATAAGGAGATTAAATATTGGGCTTCTAATATTGAAAATTAAATTGGGTCCAACCCAAATCCATTAATTCTTATCAATATTAATTTTATTTATTTTCCACTATATAAATAAAATTGCACTCCCAATATTTATCCATATTATATCAAATAATATTTCTCCGGTTAGTATTATTTATTCCGTGTATTTAAGATTTAAATATCCATGAATAAAATTTATTTATTGCTTAATAAATTTATTCATCTCTTATATCCGAGAATAGTACCACTCAACCTTATTTATTATGCGGAACAAATCCACTCGCGAGGTTTACATAATAAATCCTTATGAGCTCATCTCGGGGATATTATCAACCCTTCCGGGATACACTGTCCCTTCAAGAATTCACGGCATGCCATATATAAAATATAGTGACCCAACTTAACCGGTAATTAACCCAATAATTAAATCGGTTAATTCCTTTGGAAAATCAAAGTCACTTATATTAAATATACACACCCGCAATTGTTTCAGGGATTAAGAATAAAATACTCCGAGACTTAAATTAATTATCACAGAGCAATCCTAATTGATAAGTCTCAAGCGATCCGCTCAATACACCAAGTGTACAAGTGTGATAAAATAATTAAGACAAATTATTTTCTCTCTCACACAACGACTATACCGATGGATTGGTCCGTGTCCATCTAGGTCGTGAGCAACTGTTCGATTAGATACGAGTAACCGATAGTATGATCTTCTGTGTGGGCCCGACACACCATACTAACTACAACGTATAAAATCCAGGACTATAATTTGCATATATTTAATTATAAATAATTAAACGCAAATAATTGTTTATTTAATTAAATAGATTAATGACAATGGATCGTGAGTTTCCGTTACTTAAATCTAGACATTAAGTAAACAACTCCAACACTTTGGGTGGTTGATACCTCCCTCGAGGGCCTCGTCTCAGTCGCGACATGATTCGATTTATAGTCGATGAAAAATAAAACACAAAAACAAAAGATTTCGTAAGGGAAAAAAAGATAAATCGAGAGCGAATTTTTCTTACCCAAAATATGAATTCTGAATTGTGCAAAGTGATTTCAAAAAACTTTGAAATCGAAAATAATGATATGGAAACTGTAAGGACGCTGTAATTGCGTGTGGGAGAGAAGGGGGGCAGTTACCGAGAAAAAAGTACTCAATTACTGCCCCACTATCTCATAACCCTATCAAATCACTCTGTAACCGCCAGACCACGTGGCCAGAAAAACCTGCAGAAAGGTAACTTTTGAAGATTCAAATCTTTTCGAATCTTTTCCATTTCTTTTTTGATTTATTTTAATCATTTAAAGACCGAAATTAAGTCGGCATGCGAAAAGTCTTCTCATCTATACAGGGAAAGAAAATACATGGTTCCAGTACCATACTTATTATTTGTACAGGGGAGTCTTAAGACACAACCCCGTGAGAGAAATACTAAATTTTCTTATCCAAGGACTATATGTGTCCATTACGAAAATACTAACCGGGGAAGATCCCAAAAGAAGTTTTTGATCAATGCATGTACAAAAGTACAGAACGATAAGAATCGCAATCTCCTCTCCGTCTCTCTCAGAATTATCTTTCAAGACCACACTAGAGCCACCTAAAATCAAATACATCCCAAGAAGATCCCACGTCAAAAGCCACTGCTGACAAGATCCACAAGTCAAATATCAACTCCGAAGAGTATCAAAAGTTGATTACCGGGAGATCCAAGACCAGACTTCAGAAAAAAAGATGTTATAATCCATCAACTTTCCTGGGGGCCAATGTTACACCATAAAAATCAAACACCGACACGTGTCCAGACGACCGGAGCCACGTCATCAAGAAGGCGATCAAACGGCGGACCAAAGTCAGAATTGGAGCCATGTATGAAGAAGGTACCAGGCGAGTTCAACAGTAGCCCCAGGAAGACAGCCCCGTGCCAGATTAGGGGATCAGTCAGATAAGGCTCCAGGCAAGAGGCGGTGCGCCTCTGGTGACATGCAGCAAGTGGAAGACAAAATTAGTGGGTATTTAATGTAATGACTTAAAAGTCCTCATTATTGGGATTAGATGTGATAGGAGGCTAATAGGTGGCATAAGAAGAGTTTGCATGCTCATGCATACTACTAGTATAAAAGAGAGGGGAGAGAGAGGAGAAAAGGAACTTCACCTTTTTTTCTATTTTTCCAAATACTTTAAGTAAAGGAAAATAAAGAGCTTTAAGCTCAAGAACATCATGTTCATTTCCAGATTTCCGGCTATGCATTCTTCGGTCTATAACCTGTCCCAAATCAAATAAATATCTTGTTGGTACCCTTCTTTAATCACACCCCCCCCCCCCCCTCCCGTTCCAGTAATAGTATAATTTAGAGAAAAAGGGTCCAAACAATGTGGAAATCACCCTTTACCTCCCCATTAACCACCATTATTGGTGCATTATGATGCACATAATGGGGGGGGGGGGGGGGGGGGGGGGGGGGGTTTACAAGGAGAGGTTAATTGTGGTGAATAAAGTGATGAAAACATGGTTTTCATATCACTTAATCATCAGCCACGAAATTCCACACAACAAGAGAGAAAAGAGTGAGAGAATCACTCAAGAACAAGCAAGCAAGTTCAATTCCGGGTTCGTGTGCAACACGTAGAAGCCGGGCCAATTGTGCGGCTTCAACATCCGGGCGATCTAGACAAGAGAAGTGACGAGGTCATTCACAAAGAGAGCTTCGAGAGGCTGATCCATTTGAGGTGGTTCAATCGACTCAACACCACCTCATCGACATTAACCAAAGTCAACGATCTCCAAAAGTAAGTAATCGTTGACCTTATATATATATATATATATATATATATATATATATATATATATATATATATATATATATATATATATATATATATATATATATATATATATATTGGATGTGTATATATATATGTTTATATGATACACATTAAGTGTGCACTAAGATCATGGCATAGTAGATCTATTGCTTTACACGCTTCCGCACACAAGGTATATCGATTGGATCGGTATACCGGTACCGTCACTTTGCTGTAGTGCTAGGAGATGGCACAAAAGTAACAGCAAAAGGGGTTTGTAAAGAGCATCTGTTCACGTTGGCGAATCAATTATTTTTTATTACTTGCTATGTGTTTCCCCTTAGCAGTGTGGATATCATACTAGGAGTATCGTGGCTCGCGACACTCGGTGACATCACAACTAATTGGGCGAAGATAACAATGGAGTTCCAAGTCGATGGTACTAAAGTATGCATACGAGGAGACCCATCACTTACATGAAGAGCTTTAGTACCCAAAGATCTCGGCTCCCTCGAGCTGGGGGATCAAACTTGGTTATTATGGGTTACTCGTATTTAATCGAACAGCTGCTCACAACCTAGATGGACCCGGACCAATCCATCGGTATAGTCGTTGTGTGAGAGAGAAAATAATTTATCTTAATTATTTTATCACACTTGTACACTTGGTGTATTGGGCGGATCGCTTGAGATTTATTGATTAGGATTGCCTTGGATAATCAATTTAAATCTCAGAGTATTTTATTCTTAATCCCTGATATTATTGCGGGTGTGTATATTTAATATTAGAGACTTTAATTTTCCAAAGGAATTAACCGATTTAATTATTGGGTTAATTACCGGTAAAATTGGGTCGATATATTTTATATACGACATGCCGTGAATACTTGACGGGAAAGTGTATCCCGGAAGGGTTGATAATATCCCGAGATGAGTTCATAAGGAATTATTGTGTAAACCTCATGAGTGGATTCGTTCCGCACAATAATAAAGGTTGAACGGTACTAGTCTCGGATATAAGATATGAATATTATTTATTGAGCAATAAATAAATTTATTCATGGATATTTAAATCTTAAATACACGGAATAAATAATACTAACCGGAGAAATATTATTTGATATAATATGGATAAATATTGGGAGTGAAATTTTATTTATATAGTGGAAAATAAATAAAATTAATATTGATAAGGATTAATGGATTTGGGTTGGACCCAATTTAATCTTCAATATTAGAAGCCCAATATTTCATCTCCTTTTGATCCCCTACGTTGTTGGAGTTGTGTACTTAATGTCTAGATTTAAGTATCGATAAACTCCCGGTCATAGCATTTAACCTATTTAATTAATAAACAATTATTTGCAATTAATTATTATTAATTAATTATGCAAAATATAGTCCTGGATTTTATACGTTGTAGTTAGTATGGTGTGTCGGGCCCACACAGAAGATCATACTATCGGTCACTCGTATTTAATCGAACGGTTGCTCACGACCTAGATGGACACGGACCAATCCATCGGTATAGTCGTTGTGTGAGAGAGAAAATAATTTATCTTAATTATTTTATCACACTTGTACACTTGGTGTATTGGGCGGATCAGCTTGAGATTTATTGATTAGGATTGCCTTGGATAATCAATTTAAATCTCAGAGTATTTTATTCTTAATCCCTGATATTATTGCGGGTGTGTATATTTAATATTAGAGACTTTGATTTTCCAAAGGAATTAACCGATTTAATTATTGGGTTAATTACCGGTAAAATTGGGTCGCTATATTTTATATATGACATGCCGTGAATACTTGACGGGAAAGTGTATCCCGGAAGGGTTGATAATATCCCGAGATGAGTTCATAAGGAATTATTGTGTAAACCTCATGAGTGGATTCGTTCCGCACAATAATAAAGGTTGAACGGTACTAGTCTCGGATATAAGATATGAATATTATTTATTGAGCAATAAATAAATTTATTCATGGATATTTAAATCTTAAATACACGGAATAAATAATACTAATTGGAGAAATATTATTTGATATAATATAGATTAATATTGGGAGTGCAATTTTATTTATATAGTGGAAAATAAATAAAATTTAATATTGATAAGGATTAATGGATTTGGGTTGGACCCAATTTAATCTTCAATATTTAGAAGCCCAATATTTAGTCTCCTTATGATCCCCTACGTAGCCTATATAAGCACTACATGGTCTTCACTTTTCACAACCTAAGATACACCAATCATAAAGTCTTGAAGAGTGAAGGAGATCCATAGGAATCCGATAGATCGTCGCCCACACGACGTTCGGACGAAGTGCGAGGAATACGTAGGAAGATCGCAAGGTCGTCAATTAGATTCGTTTCTCCGTACAACGAATCGAGGTAATAATCGAGAACCCCCTTCTATGATTATTTGTGCGTATTAATTGTGATATATACATGAACGCACGATCCGGGAAAACGACGAACCTTGGGGACGGGGATTCGAGATCCCCGACGAGGATCGAGAAGGGAGGACGAACCCTAGGGTTCGACCGCCGAGGACGCGTGACGAGAGGGGAGCCCCGGCTGGACGCCGGGGCACACGATCGAACCTAGGGTTCGATCGTCGGGGATCCGCCGTGGGCTGGTGCCACGGCGGGAGAATCCGCCGGCCCCCTCGTCGGAGGCGCGTGGCGCGAGGAGCCCTCGGCTGGAGCCGAGGGGTGCGATCGATCCTCGGATCGATCGCGGGTAAGCTGCGGGGTCACCAGCAGCGACCCCGTACGTGCTGCGGGTTCGCCCGCAGCGGATGCGTGCGGGGCTCGGCCCTCGCGAGCAGCGAGTCCGCGACTCGCTGCGGGGCTGCTACGAGCAGCCCCCGGGGATGCCTCGTGCATCCCCAGCGATCGTCCGTAGACGATCGCGAGCCCCTCGCGGGGGCTCGGCTGGGCGCACGCGGCCTTCGGGCCTCGCTGGGCGTTCGGTCGGGCCCCGGCTCGTGAGGTGGTTCGCGTTCGTGGATCCGACTCGTGGGAGACTTCGGCTGGGGGCGGGCTGCGTGTCTTCGGGCGCGTAGTCTCCAAAGGTCGGACTCCTGCGGATGAGTCGGGGATCCAATCTCCGGCGATCTAGGGTTTTGATCGGGTTATCGGTTCCGCATTTTTTTTGATAGCCCGGGACATCGAATCCCAGCAAATGGTATCAGAGCGTTTGGTTTCGTGTTCATGTATATATTCGATTATTGTTCTACCTTGCAGGATTTCCGGCTATCATGGATTTAATTAATTATTGTTTTTTTAATTAATTATCATGATTATTAAACTCTCGGACATGTCGAGATTCGTTTTGTGTGGTTGAATGTTTGTAATAGTAAAAATTCGGGGGTTGACCGAATTTAGGATTTATTATTACGTTCTTTATTTTCCGGAAAATGTATAGGGTCGATTTCATGTATAGAATCGATACCGGATAGTGTAATTTAATTTTTGTAAATTATTTACGTTGGTTCGATGATGAGACGATCGCCGGAAGACGAAGAAGTGACGAAGAGAGTAGGGCTTGGGATCGATCCCATGATGGTGATCGATCCATGGCCTAGCCGGCGTGGCTAGGCGGCGGCGGCGCTCCTCCCCGAGTGGCCGGCCGATCCATCATGGTATGGTGGTATGGTGTCTCCCAACCCATGCCACTTCTACCAAGATATTACTTTCCTAATTAATTCGGATTTTTTCTATTTGAGTGTTCTCCTTTTGGAAACTCTCATGGATTAGGAAAAGAATTAATTAGAATTGATTTTATTCCTATTGATTTATTTCCTTCATGGAATTATTCAAAGATTAGGAATTTAATTAATTTAGTACTAAATTTATTTTTCCTATTTGATTATTTCTACTCATGGGAATATTCATGGATTAGGAATAAAAATAAATTTGGAAAGTAGTGAGTCCTAATTTATTTTATTTCATTGTTCTATTATAGATATCTTCTAGAATATTCCAAATTTTACTTGGATAGATTATTCTAGAGATTTAATAGAACTAGAAAGGAAAATAAATAAATAAAAATATTAATAGTATTTAATTTTATTTTTGATATATTCAATTGACTTAATTTTCGAATTAAGTAACTTTTGGATTAATTGAAAATAAATAGATTTAAATATTGGAGATTAATATTCTCGTCACATGGAGCATTCAAGAAACGAAGACTGAAGACTAGAAGATGCATATGAAGATAAAGCCATGATAGTCGGGAAAATAATTTCTCTAGCATTATTTTGACTATGTGATCTATGTGCTTTATTGTTTACATGCATGCTATATGTGTTTATTTTATGCACTAGATAGCGTATCCCTTTATTGTAAAAAGCTAAGTGGGAGAGGGGATGGAAACATTCCCATGGTCTCCATCACTGTTCTCTTGGTGACTTTTATGGACTTTCGAAGTTCATATAGACAAGTCATTAGAGGAGAATTCTTGTAATTCCTTTTACAAGAAACATTGATCAAGTTTATCAAACAATGCCTAATTTGTCTTTCCAAAACTGATTTCAAGTCGACTCATTCTCACCCCGGGGAGTGGAATGGAGCCAGAGCCACTTGGTCATGTAGAGGACACAAATTAGAGACCTTCGTACCATTCTTTGATAGATGGATCGATTGTCTGCTCGGCTCCCTCATTTATGAGAGATAGGGTCGTTCGCATGGTGAATCACTGGTTAGAAACTTCGAGTTTCACTTATGATTCTCCGCGTCTTGATTTACGACATCGAATGGATCAAGTAATTGGATTTCAATTATATAAATCTATTTGGTGTAATAAACGTCCACACGAACGTGGCTTGCTATACTGAAAGGGATTTTAGAATAATTGATGTAGACAGTTATAGGAAATTGTGAGGGATTGCGAGTTATCGTAAACGTCCACACGAACGTGGCTTGCGGTGACATAACAATTCTAAGCGATTCGCCTTAGTACTGAGTGATGGTTTACACTTAGGTACGCTTTATAGTATTCTTCCCAACGAAGTAACGCTATAATGATGTACGACCGAAGCAAACCTAATTGCTAAATCATTTGGGTGGGTAAACGTCCACACGAACGTGGCTTGCCTTACCTGATGGGATTTTAGACGCAATTAGTAATTTAATGGTATTATTTGAGGGAGATAATATCGGACATTAAATTGATTGTTTGTTTACATGTGCTTATAGGTTTAGAGAATAGCTATGAATCCACTTTCTGTGATACTCAAGGAACATAAACTCACTGGTCCCAATTACATTGATTGGAAGAGAAATTTGGACATTGTCCTGACTGCTGAAGAGTACAAGTTTGTACTCTCTGATAAATGCCCTGCTGAGCCCACGGCTGCCTCAACTGATGAGGAAAAGGCAACATATCGGAAGTGGAAAAAGGCTGATGAAATGGCTAGGTGCTATATTTTGGCTTCCATGTCAAATGTACTCCAAACCCAACATGAGCCGATGGACACTGCCGGGATATGATGACTAACCTCAAGGAGATGTTTGGGGAGCAGGATCATGCGGCGAGGCAAGAAGCCATGAGAGTCCTTATGTCGACTACTCAGTCTGAAGGAACGCCCGTTGGGGAGCACGTTCTCAAGATGATGAGTCTGTTGAATGAACTTGAGGTCCTAGGAGCTTCCATTGATGATGAGACGCAAGTCGACATCATACTCCAGTCTCTGACCCCTAAGTTTGAGCAGTTTCGTATGAGCTATAATATGGGTAAACTATCTTATAGCCTTGCGCAACTCCTGACTGAACTGAAGGCGGCAGAGGGGATCTACAAGAAGGGCAAGTCTCAAGCGCTTGTGACTACCAAGCCCAAAAGCTTGAAAGCTATTGGAGGTAGGGGCAAGAAAAGGAAGCAAGCCATAAAACCCAGTGGTGCCAAGAGGAATGGACCACGAGTGGGGGCTAGTAAGCCAAAGGGCAAGTGCTTCCGATGCAACAAGTCTGGACACTGGAAGTCTGAATGTCCTCTCAGAGGTACGAATTTTTCTTTAGTCGTAAAAACATAGTCAGCGGTATTATCTACCAGAATTCTGGTGTGTAGATATGGAACCACTGACGGTATGTGCATTATCTTAAATGCAGGGGTTCTAGAAAACCCGGCGACTTGGAAAAGAAGAGTTCGAGTCTACATGGGCGAAGCTGTTGGGGTAGCAGCAGTTGCAGTGGAAGACATTTCTGTTTTAGGATTTCATTTCAGTTATTGCTTTATGTACCCCTTTATTTTGAAAAAGAACTTTTGTTCTGGTTTTCTTTATTATTAATGGATATTTTATTTCTTTAATCATTTGATGGTTTGGATAAGAAATAATGGTGATATCTATTCTGGTACATTAGATAGCAATATATGAATGATGAATCCTTAGTCTACCACGATGCAACAAACCGTTATGAATAACTTGTTTTACCTATTAGATGTATTTCTCTTGTCAATCATTATACTTGTGAATTCTTGAACTTAGTAGTATCTATTCAAAAGGGATTCAAAAGGTCGAAATTTATTTGATCAATTATAGTTGGAGGAATGGACCTCCCGACTTAAGAATCGATCTTGAAAGATGATACAACTGAGTTAACCTTTCTGGATAAAGGATGGAATTCGGACAAGTATAGAAAATGATTTATGATTAATGCGGTATGTGTAATTAGAGAAGGTACGAGTCGTTCTTTCAAGAATGCTCGAAGATGGATTAGAATATTTGATGTGCCATAAAAGCGGAGTGTTTTCAACACAAAGCCATTATGGGGATCTTTCCAAGTATATCCATTGAAAGCCTGCGACTTGTTCGCGGAGGCTATCACCTATCTAAATAACACATAGCATAAATCGAAGATTGAGATTAAGTCTCAAGCGACTTCACTATACACTGATGTGTGGACATGGTGTGTCAGAAATAAGAGATGAGATTCTAATAGTAAAAGGACAAGTTTGTTCGGAACTACCTATGTTCTATGGATATTTCTGGGTACAACGGCACATTCTATGTGGTTGTAGAATATCCTAGAAGAACAAGTAATTGTATGTTCAATAGTACTACGAATCAGATGGGTGTCCTCACCCGGTTCTTAGAGGAAAACTATTAGATGAACTACAATGCCCTAACTGACAAAGTACCTTAAAATGAGGAAAGGGAAGACTGAGAACCAGCCTAACCGAGTAGTAGTACACCACTAACTGCACCTAATGTTATTACTGTTATACACCGGAACGCCATTGCAGTGGGAGGTTGTTAATCAACCAAAAGATGTTCATAAGACTGGAGGAGTTTTGAACTCTGGATCTAGTAGACATGAAATCGATCCCTAGTTCTGCATAGGAACTTGCGAATTGATGAGATAGTCCATTCTATGGATTCATCAAAAGGCAAGGAGAGGTGTGTTAGAGACGTAATGGAAACAAGGGTGGTGTTTCTCGGAATTTTGTGTAGATAACACTTAATCGTTGGCAACAATGTAAAAGCGTTGTCAGACATAAAATAGAGGTTGTCTAAATAAATTGAGATATAAGATTAAGATGAAGTTGGATCATGTTCTTAGAAATCTTTCGATCTCTAGATAAGAACATTTGTACTTCTCTTTAGATATCTTATACGATTATGGTTTGTTTTAAACATGCACAATTCTGAGAAAGGTTGTTGCCTTTCGAGAACAGAATTCATCTACCTAAGGTATGTGTCTTGAACACATGAAGGAGATAGATATAGACAAAGCAGTTCCCTACACTTCGAGTGTAGAGGGCTTTGTAAATGCGGTGTTATAAAACAAGAACCTGATATCAACTATGCGGTTAGCGTAGTGGGAGGATATCAAGGTAATCTGGATAAGAGATATTCGAATGCTGTAAAAGTACTTGGAAGTACTGGATTACTAGCAAAACGAAATCTTCTTAGATTATAGTTTCTCAGATCCAAAATCAGAGAAGGACCAGTGTAAGTCGATATCAGGCTATGTGTTCACTTTTGGAAGAGGTGGAACCTAAGGATGAAAGAGTGATAAGCGTGAAGCTTCTCGGACTCTATCATAAACCGAATAGCAGCCTCAGAGGCAGCGGAAGTTTTGGTTAGGTTCCGGAATGACCTCTGAACTTGGATATGACTCTTGGTTCACCAAAGGCTATGTACATAGCGGTGCGTGGAGAACTGGAAGAAGTCATAAGTTCAAAAGGGTGATGATAACACATAGAGCCAGTACCACCTGATACGAGTCATCGTCAGTGAGACGACGCAGTAGTCACCAAGATAACTTCAGAGCGGCAACCTAGAATGCTCATTCACATAATACTTCTGGGAAGTATAACTTAAGCACGTGATGAGTATGGGAGTCGGGAGTTTGGAGGAAATGACTAGACCTTAGTACAAGTGGGAGATTGTTGGAGTTGTGTACTTAATGTCTAGATTTAAGTATCGGTAAACTCCCGGTCATAGCATTTAACCTATTTAATTAATAAACAATTATTTGCAATTAATTATTATTAATTAATTATGCAAAATATAGTCCTGGATTTTATACGTTGTAGTTAGTATGGTGTGTCGGGCCCACACAGAAGATCATACTATCGGTCACTCGTATTTAATCGAACGGTTGCTCACGACCTAGATGGACACGGACCAATCCATCGGTATAGTCGTTGTGTGAGAGAGAAAATAATTTATCTTAATTATTTTATCACACTTGTACACTTGGTGTATTGGGCGGATCAGCTTGAGATTTATTGATTAGGATTGCCTTGGATAATCAATTTAAATCTCAGAGTATTTTATTCTTAATCCCTGATATTATTGCGGGTGTGTATATTTAATATTAGAGACTTTGATTTTCCAAAGGAATTAACCGATTTAATTATTGGGTTAATTACCGGTAAAATTGGGTCGCTATATTTTATATATGACATGCCGTGAATACTTGACGGGAAAGTGTATCCCGGAAGGGTTGATAATATCCCGAGATGAGTTCATAAGGAATTATTGTGTAAACCTCATGAGTGGATTCGTTCCGCACAATAATAAAGGTTGAACGGTACTAGTCTCGGATATAAGATATGAATATTATTTATTGAGCAATAAATAAATTTATTCATGGATATTTAAATCTTAAATACACGGAATAAATAATACTAATTGGAGAAATATTATTTGATATAATATAGATTAATATTGGGAGTGCAATTTTATTTATATAGTGGAAAATAAATAAAATTTAATATTGATAAGGATTAATGGATTTGGGTTGGACCCAATTTAATCTTCAATATTTAGAAGCCCAATATTTAGTCTCCTTATGATCCCCTACGTAGCCTATATAAGCACTACATGGTCTTCACTTTTCACAACCTAAGATACACCAATCATAAAGTCTTGAAGAGTGAAGGAGATCCATAGGAATCCGATAGATCGTCGCCCACACGACGTTCGGACGAAGTGCGAGGAATACGTAGGAAGATCGCAAGGTCGTCAATTAGATTCGTTTCTCCGTACAACGAATCGAGGTAATAATCGAGAACCCCCTTCTATGATTATTTGTGCGTATTAATTGTGATATATACATGAACGCACGATCCGAGAAAACGACGAACCTCGGGGACGAGGATTCGAGATCCCCGGCGAGGATCGAGAAGGGCGGACGAACCCTAGGGTTCGACCGCCGAGGACGCACGACGAGAGGGGAGCCCCGGCTGGACGCCGGGGCACACGATCGAACCTAGGGTTCGATCGTCGGGGATCCGCCGTGGCCTGGTGCCACGGCGGGAGAATCCGCCGGCCCCCTCGTCGGAGGCGCGTGGCGCGAGGAGCCCTCGGCTGGAGCCGAGGGGTGCGATCGATATCGCGGGTAAGCTGCGGGGTCACCCGCAGCGACCCCGTACGTGCTGCGGGTTCGCCCGCAGCGGATGCGTGCGGGGCTCGGCCCTCGCGAGCAGCGAGTCCGCGACTCGCTGCGGGGCTGCTACGAGCAGCCCCCGGGGATGCCTCGTGCATCCCCAGCGATCGTCTGTAGACGATCGCGAGCCCCTCGCGGGGGCTCGGCTGGGCGCACGCGGCCTTCTGGCCTCGCTGGGCGTTCGGTCGGGCCCCGGCTCGTGAGGTGGTTCGCGTTCGTGGATCCGACTCGTGGGAGACTTCGGCTGGGGGCGGGCTGCGTGTCTTCGGGCGCGTAGTCTCCAAAGGTCGGACTCCTGCGGATGAGTCGGGGATCCAATCTCCGGCGATCTAGGGTTTTGATCGGGTTATCGGTTCCGCATTTTTTTTGATAGCCCGGGACATCGAATCCCAGCATACGTAGCCTATAAAAGCACTACATGGTCTTCACAATTCATTAACCTAAGATATGCTGGAATTCGATGTCCCGGGGTATCAAAAATGCGGAACCGATAACCCGAACGAAATCCCATCGCCGGAAACCGATCATGAGTACCGACTCATCCGCAAGAGTCCGACCTTTGGAGACTACGCGCCCGAAGACACGCAGCCCGCCCCCAGCCGATTTTCTCCCGCGAGTCGGATCCACGAACGCGAACCACACAAACGGAGCCGGGCTCGACCCGAGCATCGCCGCGGGATAAACCCGCGGCTAAACCCTAGCCGAGCCCCCGTCAGGGCTCGCGATCGATTGATCGCGTGGGCTGGGGATGCACGCGCATCCCCATGGGGCTGTTCCGAACAGCCCCCGGCGGTGAGTCCGGCGACTCACCGCCACCGCCGAGGAGGGCGGTGCGCCCAGCGCACCAGCCGCGGCCCAGCCGCGGCTCGCCCGGCGATCGACCACGCGGTCGATCGCATGCCCCGGCTCCAGCCGGGGCGTCCTCGTGTGGGCCCCGCGATCGACGCCCCTAGGGCTCGATCGCACCCCTCGGCTCCCAGCCGAGGGTCCTTCGAACGTTCGCCGGGGATCTCGAATCCCCGTCCCCGAAGTTCGTCGTTTTTCCGGATCGTGTGTTCATGCATGTATTACAATTAAATCACATAAATTCACACGAAGGAGTTTATGATTGTACCTTTTGATTCGTTGTGCGGAGAAACGAAATCAAGTTGAAGACCCTTAGATCTTCCCACGTATTCCTTGCACTTCGTTCGAACGTCGGGTGGGCGACGATCTATCGAACTCCTATGGATCTCCTTCAACTCTCTAGAATATCAAGTATGATAATCTTGTCTTATGATTTATGAAGGCCATGTAGTGCTTTTATAGGCTACGTAGGGGATCTAAAGGAGGTGGAATATTGGGCTTCCAATATTGAAGATTAAATTGAGCCCACTGCCCAAGTCAATTAATCCTTATCAATATTAATTAATTTATTTTCCACTATATAAATTAATTGCACTCCCAATATTAAACCATATTATATCAAATAATATTTCTCCGGTAGTATTTATTTATTCCGTGTATTTAAGATTTAAATATCCATGAATAAAATTAATTTATTGCTAATTAATTTATTCATCTCTTTAATCCGAGACTAGTACCATTCAACCTTAATTATTGTGCGGAACGAATCCACTCATGAGGTTTACACAATAATTCCTTATGAACTCATCTCGGGGATATTATCAACCCTTACGGGATACACTGTCCGGTCAATTATTCACGGCATGCCATATATAAAATATAGTGACCCAACTTAACCGGAAATTAACCCAATAATAAAATCGGTTAATTCCTTTGGTAAATCAAAGTTACTTATATTAAATATACACACCCGCAATAATATCGGGGATTAAGAATAAAATACACTGAGACTCGAATCGATTATCGCCGGCAATCCTAATCGATGAATCTCAACGATCCGCTCAATACACCTAAGTGTACAAGTGTGATAAAATAATTAAGATAAATTATTTTCTCTCTCACACAACGACTATACCGATGGATTGGTCCGTGTCCATCTAGGTCGTGAGCAACTGTTTGATTAAATACGAGTAACCGATAGTATGATCTTCTGTGCGCCCATGCTTGCACCATACTAACTACAACGTATAAAATCCAGGACTATATTTTGCATATATTTAATTAATAATAATTAAACGCAAAACAATTGTTCGTTAATTTAATAGATTAAATGCTATGATCAGGAGTTTACAGTTACTCAAATCTAGACATTAAGTACACAACTCCAACAATCTCCCACTTGTACTAAGGTCTAGTCATTTCCTCCAAACTCCCGGTTCCCATACTCATCACGTGCTTAAAGTGTATGACGACGCGAAAACTTTGTCGTGGAAGCTAACGCGGCCAAAATAAATTTATATTCTGCCAAACTAAACACTAAAGAGTATAGTGATAAGTGTGGGGTCGGTCCACGAGGAAGCAACTGCAATAAGTGATCTCGGCTAGCCCAAACTGTTGTCACGGTTTTAAAAAGGTTTTAAGTTTGGTTGCTGAGTCGCAGCGTTTAATCAAACTACCAACTAACAAAAACAATTAAACTAATTAAACCAAACTAACATGCAGAAATAATAAACTACCACTTTGACCAAATTGGAAACAGAAAAAACACTTAATCAAACTGAAATCAAATAAGAGAAAGTAGGCTTCTGGGCTTTGGCTTCTCTCTGGGTTCTCTGGGCAAACTACCGATCCCTGGCACTTATGATTTTAACTGATGGTTTGTCAATCGGTTATAGGATGTCGAACAAAGTGAAAGCAGTCCTATTAAGTCACGCCTACAGTCACCCCACCCCAATCCGTCCTTACTGGGTAAAGAAAGGCAAGGTATACTTATGCCTAATCCCCTGAGTCTAGTCAATTCGATACCTATGTGGTCGCATGGATCTAGTTTGCCCAAACTCGCATTACTCTCCCGACGAACCCAATTCGGCCAATAGCATGTCCGGAAATCCGAATCATACGACCGCAACTCCAACACGTTCTAGCGCTATGCCCGTAGTACATCTAACGCGGAATACTCGGTTGATCAATCGCTGGTATCTCAAAGTGTAAGGGTTTCCTAACGACCAAATTAGTCCGCCCAAACCTGCAAGAATATGGTTAAACCTCAACTATGTATCGGGAACAAACCTCCAGCGGTTAACTAAAAGCCCTAACAACCTCACGGTTCTATCTTAGCCCCAGAGTCCCCTTCGATCAGCCTTTGCCCAGACGCCCGAAAACTAGCTACGCATAATCAAACTGAAAATAAATAAAATAAAAACGAAACTAAACATGCTGGAATTAAATTGAAAATTAAACTAACAATTGTTTAGAACATTCAGAAATTAAAAGACGAAATAAAAAACATGAAATCGAAAGGAATTCGCCGCGCTTTGCCCGAAGGCAGAAAGCCGGCGAGAACTCGACTTCGTCTTCTTCAACCCATCAATGGCGTCTCTATATATTTTCTGGTGTTTAATTTCGTCCTCTCTCTCTTGGTGTGCTGATTGTAGGGTTTCATGTGTTGTTTTATAGGTGTAAGAAGTCTTGGGCACCAAGGAAAATCGCGGTCAAGATTTTGTCTTTGAGATAAGGAAAGAAAAGATTCTTTCCTTATTCTTTTCTTGGTAATAAAATCCTGATTTGTCTTTGCCATTAGTCCACCACAGTCCGTCTCTGGTCAACTCTTGTCTCTAGTGTGCCCGATACCCGATGTTTGCCCAAAGTGGTGTCTTTGCCCAAAGTCTTGACTTTGCCCAAAGTGAAAATTTAATTTCTGTGTCAGGTTCTTCTACATCGTGACTTTGCCCAAAGTGGTGACTTTGCCTCCTTGGGTCAAACTGCCCAAGTCGCTTTCCCTCGAATCCGCGCGTTTGCCCAAAGTGGACCATTCCTTTGCCTTTTCCGCGCAATCTCCACCTTAGACCTGCAACCTGCATACTTTGCCCAAACACTCCAATGTGCCCTCCCAGACACACAAAACGACTCAAACTGACTCAATTACGACTCTAAAAAGGCTCCAAGATGAGCAAATAAAATGGCTCATCAAACCGCACACACTTGAAGTACGCTTGTCCTCAAGCGTAGGGTATGACTTACCAAACTCAAGACCAAAGTAAAAAAAAGAAATCAAGGTTGGGGGGGAAACAAAGTAAACAGAGACTCAAAGGACTAGCATGAATGATATAATACAAGTAGGCATAGCATACACAGACAAATCAAAATTCGAGTTAAGAGACATAAAAATTCGGTCAAGATTCTGTACTAGGGCTTTGGGTCACTCCCTCGCAAGTGTATCTCTCTTTTTTCAGTGTATGGTATAATGTCACTCATTTTCTGCTGTGAATCTACTTTGCCCAAATTTGACAGTTTGCTGATCAAGTTATTCTGACTAAGTGGGGGTCTCATCATAGGGGCTTTTATTGGGTTGTAATGTAGGCTCTTTGGGTGGATTTTGAGGAGTAGGCCCTGTTTGGGCAGAGGGCTATATATTTTGGGTTTAGCCTTTCTCTACCACTTTGCTCCTTTCTTACGGGCCTTAGCACACAACCAACTTATTGCTTCTCTTTTTTTCATTTTTTTTTTCTCGGTTTTTTTCTCGTTTTTTTTTTTTTTTTTTTTTTTTTTTTTTTTTTGCTGAACATCAATCTCTCTATCCTCATATCTTTTCAGGTGCCTATGGGCATAGCACCAGACTGGTATACAAGAAAATCAACAGGCTCAAAGGGGCTAGCAAGGGATTAATGTTATTTATTTGGTCAAACTGGAAAGAAATGCCCTAATCATCTAATAACCCCACTTAACAAAACTACTTATCACAGCAAATAGGCAAAGTCAGGCATCATAAATATCACAACAGACTCTCAAGAAAGAAACTTCAATTCAATGTATGGCTCAAATCTCACAGTTTGCCTAGTACAGTTCCATCGTCCCTATTTTAATGCCTTTAACTATGAAGTTTGAGTTGCTGTAAAAATAAAATGCTCTAAGTTTTCCCACAGGTATTCATATAATCATGCTTGAAAACGACCAGACACAGAGGTTTGCCCTTTCCCTTTCCCCCCTCACACACTTTGCCTTGGCAAAGTGGGTGAAAGTAATAAGATCAGTAGGGGCTGCCTCGACCAAAAAATCCAAACAACAACGAACATACTGAGTATGGTGAACCTCCTCACACACTTTGCCTGGGCAAAGTGTGTCAATGAAAAGATCACCCCATGACTCGAAGTGACTCAAAGAAAAGAAAAGAAAAGAGACTATAGGGAGGACAACTTAGGAGGAGGTAGATGCAAGGTAGAACCTGAATTATGCACGGGCAAAGTGGGCTATTAATGTGTTCAGCAGCTCCGCGAAGCCTTTTTACATGTTGCCTTGTCGCCTTAGGACTTTGCCAAGAATCAGTAGCGTGAGCACGTCTGCCCAGACCTTGACTTCGTTCCAGGGGTCATCCTTGCAACTTTAGGGAGCTCATCCATCTTCTAGCGTAGTCTGCAGTTTGACCAAGTACTCGGTATGCCCACACCGCTTCCCTTTCGCCCTCCTTAACCTGCACCTCAAAAACAAACAAACCCTTTCCCCTTATGGGATCAAACAAGTCAAAGTTCTCCATTCGATTTCTTTCAAAATGAAATAAAATAAAACTAAAATAATGGAAAAAGATACCAGGTTGCCTCCTGGTCAGCGCCTTAGTTATCGTCATGGGCATGACGTGATGTATGCTCACCATTCTTCATGGTGCGAGGTTTAAGTTTCTCCTCGTTGTGCCCATAAGAGGCCTTCAGATACTTGAGTATATCTGAAGAGCTGCTCATCATCCATCCTTGTATAGTATCAGGAGCTTTGCCCAAACCAAATGGCATTCGCATGTTGGTGGTGGGCGTCTTCCTCTTGTCTTCTGGATGCTGGGCAAACGACTCATGGGCTTTCCTTTCTGCACTTCGAATTGACTCATCAATGCTGATCTCGGAGATTTTATTCACTTGTCCTAGGTAGAGATATTTGATAAGTTTGTGCAACTTCTTCAACTCTTGCTCGGGTGCTTGCTCAAAGGGCGGCACCAATCTCTCCTCTGGGACATGACTTGTGGGGATGAAAGTACTAGATGGTTCTAGGATTCCAATATGTAGTACCGCCTCCATTTTCTCTTCCAATACGTCATCTTTGGCAAACTGTTCAACATTCGCCACTTTGCCCAAACTGGTTGCTACGTTTAGACCTGCTTCTCTGCCCAGACTATCAGGTGTGCCCAAATTTGTGTTTTCTGATCTATTGACCTTTGCTAACCTTCCTGGAAATGGAGGTCTGATCACTATAGTCTGTGGTTTGGGCTTTGACTCCTTGATTTGGGCAGACTTGTCTTCACGTTTGAAAAGTCTCTTCAGGGCTTCAAATTCTACCATGTCTCGATTTGGTCTCTTTCTCTTCTCTGGAAGTATGTCTTTGCTCTTCATTTGGACGGTACTTTGTTGCGCCTCTAGGGCAGATTGCTCCTCTTGGGCAGACTGCTCCTCAAATTTCTCTTCCAATCTTGCCACAGTTTGGGCAAGTTGTGATATGTGGGCGTTAAGATTCTGAATTCCTTCCACCATCTCTTTCTTGAAATTTTCGTTCTCTTGTTGAGCTTTTATGCTCTCTTGTTGAGCTTTCATGGTCTCCATCATTACACGGTTCACAAGCTCGGATAGAGACGATTCTCTATTTTCATCAAATTGTTGGGGTTCAAAGTATTGTTGATCGTGCTCTTGGCTTCTCTCTTGATAGTTGTCTTGCCCATACCCAAAATTTTCATGATATCTCCGTTCTGGTATGCTGGAATGGGCATACGGATCATAGTAATCCATTCTGCTTTGCCCAAAGCTGTTAAGTTCACAGCTATCGTCTGCCTTGAGTGGTTCTGAAGCCATATGCTCCATGAATCTCTCAATGGTGCTGCAAAGCTGATCGATTTTATTTTCGGTTGCTATGGGCATAGCAACTGTCTGTTTGGGCAAATCGTACTCATCTTCACGGGATTCTTCAGCCAGCTCTTTGAATATTTTGAACGCCTCACTTGCACTTTTATTCAGAATAGAACCCCCACATGCTGCACGAATTATCGTTCTCTCTAATCCCCTTAGCCCAGATACGAAATATTGGACCAATTCGTGATCTGGAATCTGGTGGTATGGGCAAAGCGCTTGAATTTCTTTGAATCGAACCCAATAGTCATGGAACGATTCTTTGGTGCCCATTTTGATGTTATAAATTCTCTTCTTCATTTGCAAGACTCGAGACATGGGGAAGTACTTCTTCAAGAATTGATGTTGCAATTCCTTCCATGTTGTAATTTCGCCTCTGGGCAAACTGTAAATCCATTCTCTTGCCTCATCAGCAAGGGAGAAGGGAAAGGCTAACAGTCGAATGTATTCTGCCAGTTTGCCCATAGCGTGTATAGTACCACATGTCATCTCAAAATCCTTCAAATGTCGTTGAGGATCCTCCCAGGGCATATCGCTGAATTTGGGCAAGATCTGAATAAAACTGTGCTTCATCTCCCAATCTGCAGTGATTCTGGGCAAAGTGATGCCCAGAGGTCCGAAGCTCAAATCGGTGGGGAACATCATTTCCCTCAAGGTCTGGACTACTGGTGGGTCATACTGATCACCCATCTCTCTTCTCTAGTCAAAACGGTACTGCTCTCTTGCTCCTCACTTGGACTGCACGTGCTCTTTGCCCTGCTCCTCTCGTTCTGCCCCCCTTTGCCCTGTACGGTCAAACTGGAGCAAAAACAAAAATAACAAGTCAAATAGCACAGAAAACTTATTGTTGGAATATTGCCTCCCCGGCAACGGCGCCAATTTTGACGACGCGAAAACTTTGTCGTGGAAGCTAACGCGGCCAAAATAAATTTATATTCTGCCAAACTAAACACTAAAGAGTATAGTGATAAGTGTGGGGTCGGTCCCACGAGGAAGCAACTGCAATAAGTGATCTCGGCTAGCCCAAATTGTTGTCACGGTTTTAAAAAGGTTTTAAGTTTGGTTGCTGAGTCACAGCGTTTAATCAAACTACCAACTAACAAAAACAATTAAACTAATTAAACCAAACTAACATGCAGAAATAATAAACTACCACTTTGACCAAATTGGAAACAGAAAAAACACTTAATCAAACTGAAATCAAATAAGAGAAAGTAGGCTTCTGGGCTTTGGCTTCTCTCTGGGTTCTCTGGGCAAACTACCGATCCCTGGCACTTATGATTTTAACTGATGGTTTGTCAATCGGTTATAGGATGTCGAACAAAGTGAAAGCAGTCCTATTAAGTCACGCCTACAGTCACCCCACCCCAATCCGTCCTTACTGGGTAAAGAAAGGCAAGGTATACTTATGCCTAATCCCCTGAGTCTAGTCAATTCGATACCTATGTGGTCGCATGGATCTAGTTTGCCCAAACTCGCATTACTCTCCCGACGAACCCAATTCGGCCAATAGCATGTCCGGAAATCCGAATCATACGACCGCAACTCCAACACGTTCTAGCGCTATGCCCGTAGTACATCTAACGCGGAATACTCGGTTGATCAATCGCTGGTATCTCAAAGTGTAAGGGTTTCCTAACGACCAAATTAGTCCGCCCAAACCTGCAAGAATATGGTTAAACCTCAACTATGTATCGGGAACAAACCTCCAGGCAGTTAACTAAAAGCCCTAACAACCTCACGGTTCTATCTTAGCCCCAGAGTCCCCTTCGATCAGCCTTTGCCCAGACGCCCGAAAACTAGCTACGCATAATCAAACTGAAAATAAATAAAATAAAAACAAAACTAAACATGCTGGAATTAAATTGAAAATTAAACTAACAATTGTTTAGAACATTCAGAAATTAAAAGACGAAATAAAAAACATGAAATCGAAAGGAATTCGCCGCGCTTTGCCCGAAGGCAGAAAGCCGGCGAGAACTCGACTTCGTATTCTTCAACCCATCAATGGCGTCTCTATATATTTTTCTGGTGTTTAATTTCGTCCTCTCTCTCTTGGTGTGCTGATTGTAGGGTTTCATGTGTTGTTTTATAGGTGTAAGAAGTCTTGGGCACCAAGGAAAATCGCGGTCAAGATTTTGTCTTTGAGATAAGGAAAGAAAAGATTCTTTCCTTATTCTTTTCTTGGTAATAAAATCCTGATTTGTCTTTGCCATTAGTCCACCACAGTCCGTCTCTGGTCAACTCTTGTCTCTAGTGTGCCCGATACCCGATGTTTGCCCAAAGTGGTGTCTTTGCCCAAAGTCTTGACTTTGCCCAAAGTGAAAATTTAATTTCTGTGTCAGGTTCTTCTACATCGTGACTTTGCCCAAAGTGGTGACTTTGCCTCCTTGGGTCAAACTGCCCAAGTCGCTTTCCCTCGAATCCGCGCGTTTGCCCAAAGTGGACCATTCCTTTGCCTTTTCCGCGCAATCTCCACCTTAGACCTGCAACCTGCATACTTTGCCCAAACACTCCAATGTGCCCTCCCAGACACACAAAACGACTCAAACTGACTCAATTACGACTCTAAAAAGGCTCCAAGATGAGCAAATAAAATGGCTCATCAGTGTACTTCCGAGAAGTACTATGTGAATGAGCACTCTAGGTTGCCGCTCTGAAGTTATCTTGGTGACTACTACGTCGTCTCCCTGACGATGACTCGTATCAGGTGGTACTTGCACTATGTGTTATCATCACTTTTAGACTTATGACTTCTTCCAGTTTATCATGCACCGCTATAAAATATCCTTTGATAAACTAAGAGTCATTTCCAAGTCTTAGAGGTTATCCCGGAACCTAACCAAAACTTCCGCTGCCTCTGAGGCTGCTATTCGGTTATGAGAGAGCCTGAGAAGCATCCTGCTTATCACTCTTTACATATTAAAGGTTCCACCTTTTCCAAAAGTGAACACATAGCCTGATATCGACTTACACTGGTCCTTCTCTGATTTGAAATCTGAGAAAATGTAATCTAAGAAGATTTCGTCTTGCTTAGTAATCCAGTACATCAAGTACTCTTACAGTATTCGAATATCTCTTATCCAGATTACTTTGATATCCTCCCACTATGCTAACCACATAGTTGATATCAGGTTCTTGTTTTCTAACATTGCATTTAAGCTTTCCACACAAGGTGTAGGAAACTGCTTAGTATCATCTATCTCCTCAATGTGTTCAAGACACATAACCTTAGATAGATATACACATTCTGTCTTTGAAGGGTAACGACCTTTCTCAGAATTATGCATGTTAAAACAAACCATAATCGTATAAGATATCCATGAGAAGTACAATGTTCTTATCCCTAGATCACAAGATCTCAAGAACATGCTCTAACTTCTACTTAATCTTATATCCCGATTCATTTAGACAACCATTATTTTATGTCTGACAATATCTTTACATTGTTGCCAATGATAAAATGTTATCTACATAAATCTCCGAGAAACACCACCTTGTTTCCATTACGTTTCCAATACACCAATCGTCTCTGCCTTTTGATGAATCCATCGAATGGATTATCTCATCAATTCGCAAGTTCCACGATTCATAGCTTTGTAACCATCCATAAATGGATTTACCAAGCTCGTACTCTAAATGATCTAGTCTCTTAACAATAATCCTTATTGTTTTCCAAGCAGGCTCATTTAGATCTAGTACTGCCCTCATGCAGAGCTAGGGATCGATTTCATGTTTACTAGATCCAGAGTCCGAACTCCTCTAGTCTTATGAATATCTCCGGTTTTTCAACAACCTCCCACTGCAATGGCGTCCCGGTGTATAACAGTAATAACAATAGGTGCAGTGTGTGGTGTACTTCTACTCGGTTTGGCTGGTTCTCAGTCTTTTGTCCTTTTTCTCATTACAAGGTATTAATTCAGTTCAGGCTTTGTGGTTCATCTAATAGTCTTCCTCTATGAACCGAACGAAAGTTCTTCTGGTTCATAGTACTATAGAACACACAACACTTTGTTCACCTAGGATATCCTACAATCACACAGAATGTGTTGTTGTCTCCAGAAATATCCATAGAACATAGGTAGTTCCGAACAACTTGTTCTCTTTTACTTTTAGATTTCCATTTCTTATTTACAACGCACCATCTCTACACGTAAGTGTATGGCGCGGCCCTTTGGGATTGAATCCCAATCTTTGATTATGCTATGTGTTATTTAGATAGGCGATGGCCTCCGCGACCGAGTCGCAGGCTTCTGACGGATATACTTTAATGGTTCCCCATAATAGCTTTGCGTCCATTGACTAGTCAAAACACTTTGCTTTTATGGTACATTTAAGTACTCTAATCCATCATCGAGTATTCTTGAAAGAACTACTCATGCCTTTCTAATTCACACATGTGTCTGCATATCTAATCATTTCCAATACTAGTCCGAATTCTATCCTTTATAAAAAGGTTTGCTTAGATGTATTATCCTCCAAATTCAATTCTCAGGTCGGAAGGTCCATTCCTTCAACTATAATTGATCAAATCAATTTCGACCTTTTGAATCTTATTTGAAAATACTACTAAGTACAATAATTCACAAGTATAATGATTTAATAAAGAAACATATCTAATCAAGTAAAACAAGTTATAGAACGGTTTGTTGCATCGTGGTAGACTTAGGATCTATCATTCATATATTGCTATCTTAATGTACCAGAATAGATAATGCCATCATTTCTTATCAAAATCATCCAATGATTAAAGAAATAAAATATCCATTCATAAATAATAGAAATCCAGAACAAAATGTTCTTTCTAAAATAAAGGGTACATAAAGCAATAAACTTGAAATGAAATCCTATTTTAACTACTAAAGCAGATAAATGTCTTCCACCGCAACAGCTGCCTCCTCTACAGCTTTTGCCCGTGTAGACTCGAACTCTCCTTCTCTAAGTGGCCGGGTTTTTTGGAACCCCTGCATTCAAAATGCACATACCGTCAGTGGTTCCATATCTACACACCAGATTTTTGGTAGATAATACCGCTGACTATGTTTTTACGACTAAAGAAAAATTCGTACCTCTGAGAGGACAAGATGTAGACCCCCAGTACTCAGACTGCTTCCTTTGGGGATATTTGCCAGAAGGCTTCTTTATCCCACCCTTTGGTCCAAGTCCCTTAGGACCACTGGACCCCCTTGTCTTCTTCTCCTTTTCCTTGCCTTTAGGTCCGAAACCTTTGGCTTTGGCTATAAGAGCTTGCGATTGTTTCAACTCGTCTAAAAGATCCATCATCTCAAAAACATGATCAAGTGTTTCATCGAAGTAACAGATCTTTATGAGTATCCTCATCGCCTCTTTTCTAGCCTCCCCATCATGTCCAAACATCAACTTGAGTTTAAGCATGACATCATGATTAATGGTTAATGAACGAGCACTTTCCCATTTTTCAAAGTCAAAAATCTCATCCTCAGTTGAGTTAATGGTGAGTCCAGGAGGACAAGTTTCACTGAGTACGTCTTTGTACTCCTTCACAGTCTGAGCAATGTCTAACCCTTCTTTCCATTCAACACAGTATGGAACCAGTGCGTCAAATTCCTTAAGTATTAACTCAAGTGGATTCATAGCAATTCTCTAAACCTATAAGCACATTTAAACAAACAATTAATTTAATATCCGATATTATCTCCCTTTAATAATATCATTAAATTACTAATTACATCTAAAATCCCATCAGATAAGGCAAGCCACGATAGTGTGGACGTTTACCCATCCAAATGATTTAGCAATTAGATTTACTTTGGTCGTACATCACTATAGCGTTACTTCGATGGGAAGAATACTATAGAGCGTACCTAAGTGTAAACCATTACTCAGTATCTAAGAAGATTTTTGGGACTCGCATATTACCGCAAGCCACGATAGTGTGGACGTTTACGTTAACACACGATCCTTCACTTTCTTCTATAACTGTCTACATCAATCGTTCTAAAATCCCATTCAATGCAGCAAGCCACGATAGTGTGGACGTTTACTACACCAAAAGATTTATACAATTGACATCCAATTACTTGAAGCATTCGATCTCGTAAATCAAGACGCGGGGAATCATAAGTGAAACTCGAAGTTTCTAACCAGTGATTCACCATGCGAACAACCTTATCTCTCATTAGATGAGGGAGCCGAGCAGACAATCGATCCACCTTAAGAAGATGGTACGAATGTCTCTAATTTGTGTCATCCACATGACCAAGTGGCTCTGGCTCCATTCCACTCCCCGGGGTGAGAATGAGTCGACTTGAAGTCAGTTTCAGAAAGACAAATTAGGCATTGTTTGATAAACTTAATCAATGTTTCTTGTAAAAGGAATTACAAGAATTCTCCTACAATGACACATCTATACGAACTTCAAAAGTCCATAAGAGTCACCAAGAGAACAGTAATGGAGACCATGGGAATGTTTCCATCCCCTCTCCCACTTAGTTTTTTATAACAAAGGGATACGCTATCTAATGCATAATTAAACACATAAGCATGCATACAAGTAATAAAGCACATAGCACATAGTCAAAATAATGCTAGAAAAATTATTTTCCGACTATCATGGCTTTATTCCATCTCCGTATGCTTCTTCTAGTCTTCAGTCTTCGTTCTTGAATGCTCCATGTGACGAGAATATTAATCCCAATATTTAAATCTATTTATTTTTAATAAATCCAAAAGATACTCAATTCGAAAATTAAGTCAATCGAATAAATCAAAAATAAAATTAAATATTATTAATATTTTTATTTATTTATTTTCCTATCTAATTCTATTAAATCTCTAGAATAATCTATCCAAGTCAAACTTGGAATATTCTAGAAGACTTCTATAATAGAATAAGGAAATAAAATAAACTAGGACTCTTCTACTTTCCAAGATTAATTAATTTCCATTACTATGAAAATTCCCATAAAAAAGAATAATCAATTAGGAAATAAATTAATCCTAAATTAATTATTATTCCTTTCCAATTCTATTAAATCTCTAGGATCCTATTCCAAGTAGAACTCGGAATACTCTAGAAGACTTCCATAATAGAATAAGGAATAAAATTAATATTAATTAATTCTTTTCCTAATCCATGAGAATTCCCAAAAATAGGAAAAACTCAAATAGGAAAACCGAATTAATTAGGAAAGCGAATCTAGGTAGGAGTAGCACGGGATGGGAGTTCCCGCACCACCCCACCATCATCGGCCGACCGCCGGGAGGGAGCACCCGCTGCCGCCGCCTCAGCCGGCCAGCCGCCACCGTCGCCGGCGACGACCCACGGCCGAAGGGGCGCGACGCCCCTACCCCTTGGGCGATCGATTGGGGTCGATCAAGAGGTTTGATCGATCCCCGTCCTTCGTCCTCTTCGTCTTCTTCGTCACTGTTGGAAATCGATATCCCGGGCTATTAAAATTATGCGGAATCGATAGCCCGACCGAAATCCTTCATCGCCGGAGATTGGATTCCCGACTCATCCGCAGGAGTCCGACCTTTGGAGACTACGCGCCCGAAGACACGCAGCCCGCCCCCAGCCGATTTTCTCCCGCGAGTCGGATCCACGAACGCGAACCACCGCACGAGCCGGGGCCCGACCGAATACCCAGCGAGGCCCGAAGGCCGCGAGTCATCCAGCCGAGCCCCCGTACGGGGCTCGCGATCATCCCCGTGATGATCGCTGGGGATGCGCGAGGCATCCCCGGGGCTGCTCGTAGCAGCCCCGCAGCGGGTCGCGTGACCCGCTGCTCAACGCGCTGGGCTCGTCCCAGCGCTCCGCTGCGGGAAACCCCGCAGCACGCTACGAGTCGCTAAGGGTTACCCCCGCAGCTCCCAGCGATCGAGCCTACGGGCTCGATCGACCCCTCGGCCCCCAGCCGAGGGTGTTCGCGCTGAACGCGCCGCCGACGACGGAGGTCGGCGGATCCTTCCGCCGTGGCACCAGCCCACGGCGGATCCCCGACGATCGAACCCTAGGTTCGATCGTGTGCCTCGGCGTCCAGCCGAGGCTCGCCTCTCGCGTCGCGCGTTCCCGGCGGTTGAACCCTAGGTTCGACCGCCCCTCTCGATCCTCGCCGGGGATCTCGAATCCCCGTCCCCGAGGTTCGTCGTTTATCCGGATCGTGTGTTCATGTATTTACTACGATTAATCACACGAAATCATAAAAGAGGGTTTATGATTTTACCTTAGATTCGTTGTACGGAGAAACGAAATCAAACACGTTGATGACCTTGCGATCTTCCCACGTATTCCTTGCACCTTGTCCGAACGTCGTGTGGGCGACGATCTATCGAACACCTTATGGATCTTCCTCACTCTCCAAGACTTTTTAGTTTGGCGTAACTTAGGTTCTCTTAGTCATGAAAAGTGAAGACCATGTAGTGCTTATATAGGCTACGTAGGGGATCAAAAGGAGAATAAATATTGGGCTTCCAATATTGAAAATTAAATTGGGTCCAACCCAAATCCATTAATTCTTATCAATATTAATTTTATTTATTTTCCACTATATAAATAAAATTGCACTCCCAATATTATTCCATATTATATCAAATAATATTTCTCCGGTAGTATTATATATTCCGTGTATTTAAGATTTAAATATCCATGAATAAATTTATTTATTGCTCAATAAATATTATTCATTTCTTATATCCAAGAATAGTACCGTTCAACTTTAATTATTATGCGGATTAAATCCACCTGCAGGGTTTACATAATAATTCCTTATGAACTCATCTCGGGGATATTATCAACCCTTACGGGATACACTTTCCCGTCAAGTATTCACGGCATGTCGTATATAAAATATAGTGACCCAACTTAACCGGTAATTAACCCAATAATTAAATCGGTTAATTCCTTTGGTAAATCAAAGTCACTTATATTAAATATACACACCCGCAATAATATCGGGGATTAAGAATAAAATACTCTGAGATTTAAATTGATTATCTAAGGCAATCCTAATCAATAAATCTCAAGCGATCCGCCCAATACACCAAGTGTACAAGTGTGATAAAATAATCAAGATAAATTATTTTCTCTCTCACACAACGACTATACCGATGGATTGGTCCGTGTCCATCTAGGTCGTGAGCAACTGTTCGATTGAATACGAGTAACCGATAGTATGATCTTCTGTGTGCCCATGCCCCACCATACTAACTACAACGTATAAAATCCAGGACTATATTTTGCATAATTAATTAAATGCAAATAATTGTTTATTAATTAAATAGGTTAAATGGTATGACAGGGAGTTTACCGGTGCTTAAATCTAGACATTAAGTACACAACTCCAACAATCTCCCACTTGTACTAAGGTCTAGTCATTTCCTCCAAACTCCCGACTCCCATACTCATCACGTGCTTAAGTTATACTTCCCAGAAGTATTATGTGAATGAGCAATCTAGGTTGCCGCTCTGAAGTTATCTTGGTGACTACTGCGTCGTCTCTCTGACGATCACTCGTATCAGGTGGTACTGGCTCTATGTGTTATCATCATCTTTTGAACTTATGACTTCTTCCAGTTCTCCATGCACCGCTATGTACATAGCCTTTGGTGAACCAAGAATCATATCCAAGTTCAGAGGTCATTCCGGAACCTAACCAAAACTTCCGCTGCCTCTGAGGCTGCTATTCGGTTTATGATAGAGTCCGATAAGCTTCACGCTTATCACTCTTTCTTCCTTAGGTTCCACCTCTTCTAAAATTGAACACATAGCCTGATATCGACTTACACTGGTCCTTCTCTGATCTTTGGATCTGAGAAACTGTAATCTAAGAAGATTTCGTTTTGCTAGTAATCTTGTACCTCCAAGTACTCTTACAGCATTTGAATATCTCTTATCCAGATTACTTTGATATCCTCCCACTACGCTAACCGCATAGTTGATATCAGGTTCTTGTTTTATAACACCGCATTCACAAAGCCCTGTACACTCGAAGTGTAAGAATCTGCTTTGTCCATATCCATCTCCTTCATGTGTTCAAGACACATACCTTAGATAGATGCATTCTGTTCCAGAAAGGCAATAACCTTTCTCAGAATTATGATGTTTTAAAACAAACCATAATCGTATAAGATATCTAAAGAGAAGTACAAATGTTCTTATCTAGAGATCGAAAGATTTCTAAGAACATGATCTAACTTCATCTTAATCTTATATCTTGATTTATTTAGACAACCTCTATTTTATGTCTGACAACACTTTTTACATTGTTGCCAACGATGAAGTGTTATCTACACAAAATTCCGAGAAACACCACCCAGTTTCCATTACGTCTCCAACACACCTTTATTATCTATGCCCTTTGATGAATCCATAGAAATGGACTATCTCATCAATTCGCAATTTACAGCTTTGTGATAATCCATAAATGGATCTACTAAGCTTGTACTTCTAAATGATCTTGCCTCTTAACAACAATACCTGTTGCTACCCAAGTAGGCACATTTAGATTAGTACTGCCCCTTATGCAGAACTAGGGATCAATTTCATGTCTACTAGATCCAGAGTTTAAAACTCCTCCAGTCTTATGAACATCTCCGGTTGCTTAACAACCTCCCACTGCAATGGCGTTCCGGTGTATAACAGTAATAACATTAGGTGCAGTTAGTGGTGTACTTCCACTCGGTTAGGCTGGTTCTCAGTCTTCTCATTCCTCTTTATAAAGTACTTTATCAGTTAGGGCATTGTAGTTCATCTAATAGTCTTCCTCTAAGAACCGGGCGAAGACACCCTTCTGGTTCGTAGTACTATTGAGCATACAATTACTTGTTCTTCTAGGATTTTCTACAACCATATTTAATATGTCGTTGTATCCAGAATTATCCATAGAACATAGGTAGTTCCGAACAAAACTTGTCTTTTTACTATTAGAATTCCATTTCTTATTCCTGACACACCATGTCTACACATCAGTGTATGGTGCAGTCGTTTGAGACTCAATCTCAATCCTCGATTTATGCCATGTGCTCTTTGGATAGGTGTCGGCCTCCGCGAACAAGTCGCAGGCTTCCAACGGATATACTTTGAAGGTTCCCCATAATAGCTTTGTGTCAAACACTCCGCCTTTATGGCACATCAAGTATTCTAATCCATCTTCGAGTATTCTTGAAAGAACGACTCGTACCTTCTCTAATTACACATATGTCTGCATATATCATCTTTGATCATTCTTAATACTTGTCCGAATTCCATCCTTTATCCAGAAAGGTTGACTTAGTTGTATCACCTTTCAAGATCGATTCTTAGGTCGGGAGGTCCATTCCTCCAACTATAATTGATCAAATCAATTTCGACCTTCTGAATCCCTTTTGAATAGATACTACCAAGTTCAAGAATTCACAAGTATAATGATCGATAAAGAAATACATCCAATAAGTAAAATAAGTTATAACGGTTTGTTGCATCGTGGTAGACTAAGGATTCATCATTCATATATTGCTATCTTATGTACCAGAATAGATATCGCCATTATTTCTTATCTAAACCATCAAATGATTAAAGAAATAAAATATCCATTAATAATAGAAATCCAGAACAAAAGTTCTTTCTAAAATAAAAGGTACAAAGCAATAAACTGAAATGAAATCCTATAACTATCAAACAGATAGATAAATGTCTTCCACTGCAACCGCTGCTTCCTCAACAGCTTTGCCCATGTGGACTCGAACTTTTCTTCTCTAAGTCGCTGGGTTTTCTGGAACCCCTGCATTTAGAATGCACATACCGTCAGTGGTTCCATATCTACACACCAGAATTCTGGTAGATAATACCGCTGACTATGTTTTACGACTAAAGAAAAATTCGTACCTTTGAGAGGACAAGATGTAGACCCCCAGTACTCAGACTGCTTCCCTTGGGGATATTTGCCAGAAGGCTTCTTTATCCCACCCTTTGGTCCAAGTCCCTTAGGACCACCGGACCCCCTTGTCTTCTTCTCCTTTCCTTTGCCTTTAGGTCCGAAACCTTTGGCTTTGGCTATAAGAGCTTGCGATTGTTTCAACTCTTCCAAAAGATCCATCATCTCAAAAACATGGTCAAGTGTTTCATCGAAGTAACAGATCTTTACGAGTATCCTCATCGCCTCTTTTCTAGCCTCCCCATCATGTCCAAACAACAACTTGAGTTTGAGCATGACATCATGATTAATGGCTAGTGAACGAGCACTCTCCCATTTTTCAAAGTCAAAAATCTCATCCTCAGTCGAGTTAATGGTGAGTCCAGGAGGACAAGTTTCACTGAGTACATCTTTGTACTCTTTTGCAGTCTGAGCAATGTCTAACTCTTCTTTCCATTCAACACAGTGTGGAACCAGTGCGTCAAATTCCTCAAGTATCATCTCAAGTGGATTCATAGACATTTTCTAAACCTATAAGCCTATTTAAACAAACAATTAATTTAATATCCGACGTTATCTCCCTGGAATAACATCATTAAATCACTAATCACGTCTAAAATCCCATCAGGTAAGGCAAGCCACGTGGTGTGGACGTTTACCCACCCAAATGATTTAGTAATTAGATTTTCTTTGGTCATACATCAATTATAGCGTAACTTCGTGGGGAAGAATACTATAACGCGTATCTAAGTGTAAACCATTACTCAGCACTAAAGTAAATCGCTTGGAATTGCTTCGTTATCGCAAGCCACGTGGTGTGGACGTTTACGACAATTTCACAACTCTTCACAATCACTTATAACTGTCTACATCAATTAATCCAAAATCCGTCAGCATAGCAAGCCACGTGGTGTGGACGTTTACTACACTAAGAGACTTTTATAATTGACTCCCAATTACAAGATCCATTCGATTTCGTAAATCAATACTCAGAGAATCATAAGTGAAACTCGAAGTTTCTAACCAGTGATTCACCATGCGAGCGACCCTATCTCTCATAAATGAGGAAGCCGAGCAGACAAACGACCCACCTATAAAAGAATGGCACGAAAGTCTCTAATTTGTGTCATCCACATGACCAAGTGGCTCTGGCTCTATTCCACTCCCCGGGGTGAGAATGAGTCGACTTGAAGTCAGTTTCAGAAAGACAAATTAGGCATTGTTTGATAAACTCGATCAATGTTTCTTGTAAAAGGAATTACAAGAATTCTCCTCCAATGACTCGTCTATACGAACTTCGAAAGTCCATAAGAGTCACCAAGAGAACAGTAATGGAGACCATGGGAATGTTTCCATCCCCTCTCCCACTTAGCTTTTTATAATAAAGGGATACGCTATCTAGTGCATAAAATAAACACATATAGCATGCATACGAGCAATAAAGCACATAGAACACATAGTCAAAATAATGCTTGAAAATTATTTTCCGACTATCATGGCTTTATCCCATCTCCGTACGCATCTTCTAGTCTTTAGTCTTCGTTCTTGAATGCTCCATGTGACGAGAATATTAATATCCAATATTTAAATCTATTTATTTTTAATTAATCCAAAAGTTACTTAATTCGAAAATTAAGTCAATTGAATATATCCAAAATAAAATTAAATATTATTAATATTTTTATTTATTTAATTTTCCTATCTAATTCTATTAAATCTCTAGAATAATCTATCCAAGTTAAACTCGGAATATTCTAGAAGACTCCTATAATAGAATAAGGAAATAAATAAATTAGGACTCACTACTTTCCAAATTTATTTTTATTCCTAATCCATGAATATTCCCATGAGTAGGAATAATCAAATAGGAAAAATAAATTTAGTACTAAATTAATTAAATTTCTAATCTATGAATAATTCCATGAAGGAAATAAATCAATAGAAATAAAATTAATTTAAATTTAATTCTTTTCCTAATCCATGAGAGTTTCCTAAAAGGAAAGTACTCAAATAGGAAAACCGAATTAATTAGGAAAGTTGGATTATGGTAGGAGTAGCACGGGTTGGGAGTCCCCGTACCACCCCCACCGTCGACCGCCGCCCGGGAGGAGCACCGCCGCCGCCCCCAGCCCACGCGCCACCACCACCGGTGGCCGGCATGGCCGGGAGCTCCCACGGACAGCCCCTCGTCCGGCGATCGATCCATGGGGTCGATCATGGGGATGATCGGCCCCTTCGTCCATCGTCTACTTCGTCACACCTTCTTCGTCTTCCGGCGATCGTCTCAACATCGAACCAACGTAAATAAATTACAATAATTTAAATTACAATTCCGGTATCGATTCTATACATGAAATCGACCTATACATTTTCCGGAAAATAAAGCGCGTAATAATAAATCCTAAATTCGGTCAACCCCCGAATTTTTTACTATTACAAACATTCAACCACACAAAACGAATCTCGACATGTCCGAGAGTTTAATAATCATGATAATTAATTAATAAACAATAATTAATTAAATTCAACCATGATAGCCGGAAATCCTGCAAGGTAGAACAATAATCGAGCATATACATGAACACGAAACCAAACGCTCTAATACCAATTGTTGGAAATCGATATCCCGGGCTATTAAAATTATGCGGAACCGATAGCCCGACCGAAATCCTTCATCGCCGGAGATTGGATTCCCGACTCATCCGCAGGAGTCCGACCTTTGGAGACTACGCGCCCGAAGACACGCAGCCCGCCCCCAGCCGATTTTCTCCCGCGAGTCGGATCCACGAACGCGAACCACCACACGAGCCGGGGCCCGACCGAATACCCAGCGAGGCCCGAAGGCCGCGAGTCATCCAGCCGAGCCCCCGTACGGGGCTCGCGATCATCCCCGTGATGATCGCTGGGGATGCGCGAGGCATCCCCGGGGCTGCTCGTAGCAGCCCCGCAGCGGGTCGCGTGACCCGCTGCTCAACGCGCTGGGCTCGTCCCAGCGCTCCGCTGCAGGAAACCCCGCAGCACGCTACGAGTCGCTGCGGGTTACCCCCGCAGCTCCCAGCGATCGAGCCTACGGGCTCGATCGACCCCTCGGCCCCCAGCCGAGGGTGTTCGCGCTGAACGCGCCGCCGACGACGGAGGTCGGCGGATCCTTCCGCCGTGGCACCAGCCCACGGCGGATCCCCGACGATCGAACCCTAGGTTCGATCGTGTGCCTCGGCGTCCAGCCGAGGCTCGCCTCTCGCGTCGCGCGTTCCCGGCGGTTGAACCCTAGGTTCGACCGCCCCTCTCGATCCTCGCCGGGGATCTCGAATCCCCGTCCCCGAGGTTCGTCGTTTATCCGGATCGTGTGTTCATGTATTTACTACGATTAATCACACGAAATCATAAAAGAGGGTTTATGATTTTACCTTAGATTCGTTGTACGGAGAAACGAAATCAAACACGTTGATGACCTTGCGATCTTCCCACGTATTCCTTGCACCTTGTCCGAACGTCGTGTGGGCGACGATCTATCGAACACCTTATGGATCTTCCTCACTCTCCAAGACTTTTTAGTTTGGCGTAACTTAGGTTCTCTTAGTCATGAAAAGTGAAGACCATGTAGTGCTTATATAGGCTACGTAGGGGATCAAAAGGAGAATAAATATTGGGCTTCCAATATTGAAAATTAAATTGGGTCCAACCCAAATCCATTAATTCTTATCAATATTAATTTTATTTATTTTCCACTATATAAATAAAATTGCACTCCCAATATTATTCCATATTATATCAAATAATATTTCTCCGGTAGTATTATATATTCCGTGTATTTAAGATTTAAATATCCATGAATAAATTTATTTATTGCTCAATAAATATTATTCATTTCTTATATCCGAGAATAGTACCGTTCAACTTTAATTATTATGCGGATTAAATCCACCTGCAGGGTTTACATAATAATTCCTTATGAACTCATCTCGGGGATATTATCAACCCTTACGGGATACACTTTCCCGTCAAGTATTCACGGCATGTCGTATATAAAATATAGTGACCCAACTTAACCGGTAATTAACCCAATAATAAAATCGGTTAATTCCTTTGGTAAATCAAAGTTACTTATATTAAATATACACACCCGCAATAATATCGGGGATTAAGAATAAAATACACTGAGACTCGAATCGATTATCGCCGGCAATCCTAATCGATGAATCTCAACGATCCGCTCAATACACCTAAGTGTACAAGTGTGATAAAATAATTAAGATAAATTATTTTCTCTCTCACACAACGACTATACCGATGGATTGGTCCGTGTCCATCTAGGTCGTGAGCAACTGTTCGATTGAATACGAGTAACCGATAGTATGATCTTCTGTGTGCCCATGCCCCACCATACTAACTACAACGTATAAAATCCAGGACTATATTTTGCATAATTAATTAAATGCAAATAATTGTTTAATAATTAAATAGGTTAAATGCTATGACAGGGAGTTTACCGGTGCTTAAATCTAGACATTAAGTACACAACTCCAACAGTCACACGCGTTTTTCCGGCGGTCATCTCGGCATCGATCCAACGTAAATAAATTACAAGAAATAAATTTACAATTCCGGTATCGATTCTATACATGAAATCGACCCTATACATTTTCCGGAAAAAATAGAACAATAATAATAAATCTAAATTCGGTCAACCCCCGAATTTTTACTATTACAAGCATTCATCCACACAAAACGAATCTCGACATGTCCGAGAGTTTAATAAACGAACAATCATGGTAAATTAAATAGCAATTAATTAAACGAATAATTAACAATTAATTAAACCATGATAGTCGGAATCCCTGCAAGGTAGAACACAATTGAATACATACATGAACACGAAACCAAACTCTCTGATACCAATTGCTGGAATTCGATGTCCCGGGGTATCAAAAATGCGGAACCGATAACCCCGAACGAAATCCCATCGCCGGAAACCGATCATGAGTACCGACTCATCCGCAAGAGTCCGACCTTTGGAGACTACGCGCCCGAAGACACGCAGCCCGCCCCCAGCCGATTTTCTCCCGCGAGTCGGATCCACGAACGCGAACCACACAAACGGAGTCGGGCTCGACCCGAGCATCGCCGCGGGATAAACCCGCGGCTAAACCCTAGCCGAGCCCCCGTCGGGGCTCGCGATCGATTGATCGCGTGGGCTGGGGATGCACGCGCATCCCCATGGGGCTGTTCCGAACAGCCCCCGGCGGTGAGTCCGGCGACTCACCGCCACCGCCGAGGAGGGCGGTGCGCCCAGCGCACCAGCCGCGGCCCAGCCGCGGCTCGCCCGGCGATCGACCACGCGGTCGATCGCATGCCCCGGCTCCAGCCGGGGCGTCCTCGTGTGGGCCCCGCGATCGACGCCCCTAGGGCTCGATCGCACCCCTCGGCTCCCAGCCGAGGGTCCTTCGAACGTTCGCCGGGGATCTCGAATCCCCGTCCCCGAAGTTCGTCGTTTTTTCCGGATCGTGTGTTCATGCATGTATTACAATTAAATCACATAAATTCACACGAAGGAGTTTATGATTGTACCTTTTGATTCGTTGTGCGGAGAAACGAAATCAAGTTGAAGACCCTTGGATCTTCCCACGTATTCCTTGCACTTCGTTCGAACGTCGGGTGGGCGACGATCTATCGAACTCCTATGGATCTCCTTCAACTCTCTAGAATATCAAGTATGATAATCTTGTCTTATGATTTATGAAGGCCATGTAGTGCTTTTATAGGCTACGTAGGGGATCTAAAGGAGGTGGAATATTGGGCTTCCAATATTGAAGATTAAATTGAGCCCACTGCCCAAGTCCATTAATCCTTATCAATATTAATTAATTTATTTTCCACTATATAAATTAATTGCACTCCCAATATTAAACCATATTATATCAAATAATATTTCTCCGGTAGTATTTATTTATTCCGTGTATTTAAGATTTAAATATCCATGAATAAAATTAATTTATTGCTAATTAATTTATTCATCTCTTTAATCCGAGACTAGTACCATTCAACCTTAATTATTGTGCGGAACGAATCCACTCATGAGGTTTACACAATAATTCCTTATGAACTCATCTCGGGGATATTATCAACCCTTACGGGATACACTGTCCGGTCAATTATTCACGGCATGCCATATATAAAATATAGTGACCCAACTTAACCGGAAATTAACCCAATAATAAAATCGGTTAATTCCTTTGGTAAATCAAAGTTACTTATATTAAATATACACACCCGCAATAATATCGGGGATTAAGAATAAAATACACTGAGACTCGAATCGATTATCGCCGGCAATCCTAATCGATGAATCTCAACGATCCGCTCAATACACCTAAGTGTACAAGTGTGATAAAATAATTAAGATAAATTATTTTCTCTCTCACACAACGACTATACCGATGGATTGGTCCGTGTCCATCTAGGTCGTGAGCAACTGTTTGATTAAATACGAGTAACCGATAGTATGATCTTCTGTGCGCCCATGCTTGCACCATACTAACTACAACGTATAAAATCCAGGACTATATTTTGCATATATTTAATTAATAATAATTAAACGCAAAACAATTGTTCGTTAATTTAATAGATTAAATGCTATGATCGGGAGTTTACAGTTACTCAAATCTAGACATTAAGTACACAACTCCAACAAGATACGCCAATCATAAAGTTTTTGAAGAGTGAAGGAGATCCATAAGAGTTCGATAGATCGTCGCCCACACGACGTTCGGACGAGGTGCAAGGAATACGTAGGAAGATCGCAAGGTCATCAACGCGTTAATTCGTTTCTCCGTACAACGAATCGAAGGTAAAAGTCATAAACCCTTTCTATGATTTTGTGTGAATTAATTGTAGCATATACATGAACACACGATCCGGGTAAACGTACGAACTTCGGGGATGGGGATTCGAGATCCCCGGCGAAGGTCGAGAAAACCCTCGACGGGATCGAGGGTGGCGGCCGAACCCTAGGGTTCGACCGCCGGCGCGCGGACGAGGGGATGAGCCCCGGCTGGACGCCGGGGCGTGGGAACGACCTCGGGTCGATCGCCGGGGTTCGCCGTGGGCTGGTGCCACGGCGGGAGAACCCCAGCCCCCCTTGACCGGCGGCGTCGCGCGGAGAAGCCCTCGGCTGGAGCCGAGGGGCGATCGAGCCCGTAAGCTCGATCGCGGGTATGCTACGGGGTCACCCGTAGCTGCCTCGTACGTGCTACGGGTTCGCCTGTAGCGGGCGTACGGGGGCTGACCCCTCCGCGATCAGCGGGTTCATGAACCCGCTGCGGGGCTGCTACGAGCAGCCCCGGGGATGCCTCGTGCATCCCCAGCGATCATCGCGAGATGATCGCGAGCCCCGTGCGGGGGCTCGGCTGGATGCTCGCGGCCTTCGGGCCTCGCTGGGTGTTCGTTCGGGCCCCGGCTCACGCGGTGGTTCGCGTTCGGATCTCCGGCGATGAAGGATTTCGGTCGGGTTATTATTTTCCGCAAATTTTAATAGCCCGGGATATCGATTTCCAACAGTACCACAAATTTTTGTTCGCTCCTACAGATATAATCACTCTCAAAAGGATGAAATGGAGAAAATGGTAGGTGAAATGCTTGATGCAGGCATTATTCAACCAAGTTTCAGCCCGTATTCTAGCCCGGTTCTATTAGTTCGGAAAAAAGACGGCTCATGGAGATTTTGTGTTGATTATCGAGCTTTGAACAAGGTGACGATTCTCGACAAATATCCTATTCCAGTCATTCAAAATCTTTTTGATGAATTACATGGGTCATGTTGGTTCAGTAAACTTGATTTTCGTTCCGGGTACCATCAAATTAGAATATGCCCAGAAGACATTCCGAAAACAGCATTTCGAACTCACTCCGGTCATTACGAGTTTTTGGTTATGCCGTTTGGTCTCACTAACGCCCCGGCGACATTCCAGAGTCTTTTGAATGAAATTTTTTGACCATTCCTACGCAAATTTTTGTTAGTATTCTTCGATGACATACTAATTTACAGTCGCTCTTGGTCAGCACATTTACATCATTTAGAGCAAGTGTTTCAGGTTCTTCAGACTCACTCTTTGATAATTAACCCAAAGAAATGTGTGTTAGGGTCTTCTTGTGTGGAGTATTTAGGACATATTTTATCAGAGCAAGGAGTGCAGATGGATCCCCTCAAAGTTGCTGTTGTTTTACAATGGCCAATACCTACCTCTCAACGCAGCCTTCGAGGGTTTTTAGGTCTCACTGGATACTATCGTCGCTTTATCTGTAACTATGGTAAAATAGCCGCACCACTAACAAATTTGTTGAAGAAGGATGGGAGACAATCATGGCAGTTAGAGCTGGGAAAATGTGTTGGAGTTGTGTACTTAATGTCTAGATTTGAGTAACTGTAAACTCTCGATCATAGCATTTAATCTATTAAATTAACGAACAATTGTTTTGCGTTTAATTATTATTAATTAAATATATGCAAAATATAGTCCTGGATTTTATACGTTGTAGTTAGTATGGTGCAAGCATGGGCGCACAGAAGATCATACTATCGGTTACTCGTATTTAATCAAACAGTTGCTCACGACCTAGATGGACACGGACCAATCCATCGGTATAGTCGTTGTGTGAGAGAGAAAATAATTTATCTTAATTATTTTATCACACTTGTACACTTAGGTGTATTGAGCGGATCGTTGAGATTCATCGATTAGGATTGCCGGCGATAATCGATTCGAGTCTCAGTGTATTTTATTCTTAATCCCCGATATTATTGCGGGTGTGTATATTTAATATAAGTAACTTTGATTTACCAAAGGAATTAACCGATTTTATTATTGGGTTAATTTCCGGTTAAGTTGGGTCACTATATTTTATATATGGCATGCCGTGAATAATTGACCGGACAGTGTATCCCGTAAGGGTTGATAATATCCCCGAGATGAGTTCATAAGGAATTATTGTGTAAACCTCATGAGTGGATTCGTTCCGCACAATAATTAAGGTTGAATGGTACTAGTCTCGGATTAAAGAGATGAATAAATTAATTAGCAATAAATTAATTTTATTCATGGATATTTAAATCTTAAATACACGGAATAAATAAATACTACCGGAGAAATATTATTTGATATAATATGGTTTAATATTGGGAGTGCAATTAATTTATATAGTGGAAAATAAATTAATTAATATTGATAAGGATTAATGGACTTGGGCAGTGGGCTCAATTTAATCTTCAATATTGGAAGCCCAATATTCCACCTCCTTTAGATCCCCTACGTAGCCTATAAAAGCACTACATGGCCTTCATAAATCATAAGACAAGATTATCATACTTGATATTCTAGAGAGTTGAAGGAGATCCATAGGAGTTCGATAGATCGTCGCCCACCCGACGTTCGAACGAAGTGCAAGGAATACGTGGAAAGATCCAAGGGTCTTCAACTTGATTTCGTTTCTCCGCACAACGAATAAAAAGTTACAATCATAAACTCCTTCGTGTGAATTTATGTGATTTAATTGTAATACATGCATGAACACACGATCCGGAAAAACGACGAACTTCGGGGACGGGGATTCGAGATCCCCGGCGAACGTTCGAAGGACCCTCGGCTGGGAGCCGAGGGGTGCGATCGAGCCCTAGGGGCGTCGATCGCGGGGCCCACACGAGGACGCCCCGGCTGGAGCCGGGGCATGCGATCGACCGCGTGGTCGATCGCCAGGCGAGCCGCGGCTGGGCCGCGGCTGGTGCGCTGGGCGCACCGCCCTCCTCGGCGGTGGCGGTGAGTCGCCGGACTCACCGCCGGGGGCTGTTCGGAACAGCCCCATGGGGATGCGCGTGCATCCCCAGCCCACGCGATCAATCGATCGCGAGCCCCGACGGGGGCTCGGCTAGGGTTTAGCCGCGGGTTTATCCCGCGGCGATGCTCGGGTCGAGCCCGGCTCCGTTTGTGTGGTTCGCGTTCGTGGATCCGACTCGCGGGAGAAAATCGGCTGGGGGCGGGCTGCGTGTCTTCGGGCGCGTAGTCTCCAAAGGTCGGACTCTTGCGGATGAGTCGGTACTCATGATCGGTTTCCGGCGATGGGATTTCGTTCGGGGTTATCGGTTCCGCATTTTTGATACCCCGGGACATCGAATTCCAGCAATTGGTATCAGAGAGTTTGGTTTCGTGTTCATGTATGTATTCAATTGTGTTCTACCTTGCAGGGATTCCGACTATCATGGTTTAATTAATTGTTAATTATTCGTTTAATTAATTGCTTTTTAATTTACCATGATTGTTCGTTTATTAAACTCTCGGACATGTCGAGATTCGTTTTGTGTGGATGAATGCTTGTAATAGTAAAAATTCGGGGGTTGACCGTATTTAGATTTATTATTATTGTTCTATTTTTTCCGGAAAATGTATAGGGTCGATTTCATGTATAGAATCGATACCGGAATTGTAAATTTATTTCTTGTAATTTATTTACGTTGGATCGGTGCCGAGATGACCGCCGGAAAAACGCGTGTGACGAAGAAGACGAAGAGGACGAAGGACGGGGATCGATCAAACCTCTTGATCGACCCCAATCGATCGCCCAAGGGGTAGGGGCGTCGCGCCCCTTCGGCCGTGGGTCGTCGCCGGCGACGGTGGCGGCTGGCCGGCTGAGGCGGCGGCGGCGGGTGCTCCCTTCCGGCGGTCGGCCGATGATGGTGGGGTGGTGCGGGAACTCCCATCCCGTGCTACTCCTACCTAGATTCGCTTTCCTAATTAATTCGGTTTTCCTATTTGAGTTTTTCCTTTTTTTGGGAATTCTCATGGATTAGGAAAAGAATTAATTAATATTAATTTTATTCCTTATTCTATTATGGAAGTCTTCTAGAGTATTCCGAGTTCTACTTGGAATAGGATCCTAGAGATTTAATAGAATTGGAAAGGAATAATGATTAATTTAGGATTAATTTATTTCCTAATTGATTATTCTTTTTTATGGGAATTTTCATAGTAATGGAAATTAATTAATCTTGGAAAGTAGAAGAGTCCTAATTTATTTTATTTCCTTATTCTATTATAGAAGTCTTCTAGAATATTCCAAGTTTGACTTGGATAGATTATTCTAGAGATTTAATAGAATTAGATAGGAAAATAAATAAATAAAAATATTAATAATATTTAATTTTATTTTTGATTTATTCGATTGACTTAATTTTCTAATTGAGTATCTTTTGGATTTATTAAAAATAAATAGATTTAAATATTGGGATTAATATTCTCGTCACATGGAGCATTCAAGAACGAAGACTGAAGACTAGAAGAAGCATACGGAGATGGAATAAAGCCATGATAGTCGGAAAATAATTTTTCTAGCATTATTTTGACTATGTGCTATGTGCTTTATTACTTGTATGCATGCTTATGTGTTTAATTATGCATTAGATAGCGTATCCCTTTGTTATAAAAAGCTAAGTGGGAGAGGGGATGGAAACATTCCCATGGTCTCCATTACTGTTCTCTTGGTGACTCTTATGGACTTTTGAAGTTCGTATAGATGTGTCATTGTAGGAGAATTCTTGTAATTCCTTTTACAAGAAACATTGATTAAGTTTATCAAACAATGCCTAATTTGTCTTTCTGAAACTGACTTCAAGTCGACTCATTCTCACCCCGGGGAGTGGAATGGAGCCAGAGCCACTTGGTCATGTGGATGACACAAATTAGAGACATTCGTACCATCTTCTTAAGGTGGATCGATTGTCTGCTCGGCTCCCTCATCTAATGAGAGATAGGGTTGTTCGCATGGTGAATCACTGGTTAGAAACTTCGAGTTTCACTTATGATTCCCCGCGTCTTGATTTACGAGATCGAATGCTTCAAGTAATTGGATGTCAATTGTATAAATCTTTTGGTGTAGTAAACGTCCACACTATCGTGGCTTGCTGCATTGAATGGGATTTTAGAACGATTGATGTAGACAGTTATAGAAGAAAGTGAAGGATCGTGTGTTAACGTAAACGTCCACACTATCGTGGCTTGCGGTAATATGCGAGTCCCAAAAATCTTCTTAGATACTGAGTAATGGTTTACACTTAGGTACGCTCTATAGTATTCTTCCCATCGAAGTAACGCTATAGTGATGTACGACCAAAGTAAATCTAATTGCTAAATCATTTGGATGGGTAAACGTCCACACTATCGTGGCTTGCCTTATCTGATGGGATTTTAGATGTAATTAGTAATTTAATGATATTATTAAAGGGAGATAATATCGGATATTAAATTAATTGTTTGTTTAAATGTGCTTATAGGTTTAGAGAATTGCTATGAATCCACTTGAGTTAATACTTGAGGAATTTGACGCACTGGTTCCATACTGTGTTGAATGGAAAGAAGGGTTAGACATTGCTCAGACTGTGAAGGAGTACAAAGACATACTCAGTGAAACTTGTCCTCCTGGACTCACCATTAACTCAACTGAGGATGAGATTTTTGACTTTGAAAAATGGGAAAGTGCTCGTTCATTAACCATTAATCATGATGTCATGCTTAAACTCAAGTTGATGTTTGGACATGATGGGGAGGCTAGAAAAGAGGCGATGAGGATACTCATAAAGATCTGTTACTTCGATGAAACACTTGATCATGTTTTTGAGATGATGGATCTTTTAGACGAGTTGAAACAATCGCAAGCTCTTATAGCCAAAGCCAAAGGTTTCGGACCTAAAGGCAAGGAAAAGGAGAAGAAGACAAGGGGGTCCAGTGGTCCTAAGGGACTTGGACCAAAGGGTGGGATAAAGAAGCCTTCTGGCAAATATCCCCAAAGGAAGCAGTCTGAGTACTGGGGGTCTACATCTTGTCCTCTCAGAGGTACGAATTTTTCTTTAGTCGTAAAAACATAGTCAGCGGTATTATCTACCAGAAATCTGGTGTGTAGATATGGAACCACTGACGGTATGTGCATTTTGAATGCAGGGGTTCCAGAAAACCCGGCGACTTAGAGAAGGAGAGTTCGAGTCTACACGGGCAAAAGCTGTAGCGGAGGCAGCTGTTGCGGTGGAAGACATTTATCTGCTTTAGTAGTTAAAATAGGATTTCATTTCAAGTTTATTGCTTTATGTACCCTTTATTTTAGAAAGAACATTTTGTTCTGGATTTCTATTATTTATGAATGGATATTTTATTTCTTTAATCATTGGATGATTTTGATAAGAAATGATGGCATTATCTATTCTGGTACATTAAGATAGCAATATATGAATGATAGATCCTAAGTCTACCACGATGCAACAAACCGTTCTATAACTTGTTTTACTTGATTAGATATGTTTCTTTATTAAATCATTATACTTGTGAATTCTTGTACTTAGTAGTATTTTCAAATAAGATTCAAAAGGTCGAAATTGATTTGATCAATTATAGTTGAAGGAATGGACCTTCCGACCTGAGAATTGAATTTGGAGGATAATACATCTAAGCAAACCTTTTTATAAAGGATAGAATTCGGACTAGTATTGGAAATGATTAGATATGCAGACACATGTGTGAATTAGAAAGGCATGAGTAGTTCTTTCAAGAATACTCGATGATGGATTAGAGTACTTAAATGTACCATAAAAGCAAAGTGTTTTGACTAGTCAATGGACGCAAAGCTATTATGGGGAACCATTAAAGTATATCCGTCAGAAGCCTGCGACTCGGTCGCGGAGGCCATCGCCTATCTAAATAACACATAGCATAATCAAAGATTGGGATTCAATCCCAAAGGGCCGCGCCATACACTTACGTGTAGAGATGGTGCGTTGTAAATAAGAAATGGAAATCTAAAAGTAAAAGAGAACAAGTTGTTCGAAACTACCTATGTTCTATGGATATTTCTGGAGACAACAACACATTCTGTGTGATTGTAGGATATCCTAGGTGAACAAAGTGTTGTGTGTTCTATAGTACTATGAACCAGAAGAACTTTCGTTCGGTTCATAGAGGAAGACTATTAGATGAACCACAAAGCCTGAACTGAATTAATACCTTGGAATGAGAAAAAGGACAAAAGACTGAGAACCAGCCAAACCGAGTAGAAGTACACCACACACTGCACCTATTGTTATTACTGTTATACACCGGGACGCCATTGCAGTGGGAGGTTGTTGAACAACCGGAGATATTCATAAGACTAGAGGAGTTCGGACTCTGGATCTAGTAAACATGAAATCGATCCCTAGCTCTGCATGAGGGCAGTACTAGATCTAAATGAGCCTGCTTGGAAAACAATAAGGATTATTGTTAAGAGACTAGATCATTTAGAGTACGAGCTTGGTAAATCCATTTATGGATGGTTACAAAGCTATGAATCGTGGAACTTGCGAATTGATGAGATAATCCATTCGATGGATTCATCAAAAGGCAGAGACGATTGGTGTATTGGAAACGTAATGGAAACAAGGTGGTGTTTCTCGGAGATTTATGTAGATAACATTTTATCATTGGCAACAATGTAAAGATATTGTCAGACATAAAATAATGGTTGTCTAAATGAATCGGGATATAAGATTAAGTAGAAGTTAGAGCATGTTCTTGAGATCTTGTGATCTAGGGATAAGAACATTGTACTTCTCATGGATATCTTATACGATTATGGTTTGTTTTAACATGCATAATTCTGAGAAAGGTCGTTACCCTTCAAAGACAGAATGTGTATATCTATCTAAGGTTATGTGTCTTGAACACATTGAGGAGATAGATGATACTAAGCAGTTTCCTACACCTTGTGTGGAAAGCTTAAATGCAATGTTAGAAAACAAGAACCTGATATCAACTATGTGGTTAGCATAGTGGGAGGATATCAAAGTAATCTGGATAAGAGATATTCGAATACTGTAAGAGTACTTGATGTACTGGATTACTAAGCAAGACGAAATCTTCTTAGATTACATTTTCTCAGATTTCAAATCAGAGAAGGACCAGTGTAAGTCGATATCAGGCTATGTGTTCACTTTTGGAAAAGGTGGAACCTTTAATATGTAAAGAGTGATAAGCAGGATGCTTCTCAGGCTCTCTCATAACCGAATAGCAGCCTCAGAGGCAGCGGAAGTTTTGGTTAGGTTCCGGGATAACCTCTAAGACTTGGAAATGACTCTTAGTTTATCAAAGGCTATTTTATAGCGGTGCATGATAAACTGGAAAAAGTCATAAGTCTAAAAGTGATGATAACACATAGTGCAAGTACCACCTGATACGAGTCATCGTCAGGGAGACGACGTAGTAGTCACCAAGATAACTTCAGAGCGGCAACCTAGAGTGCTCATTCACATAGTACTTCTCGGAAGTACACTTTAAGCACGTGATGAGTATGGGAACCGGGAGTTTGGAGGAAATGACTAGACCTTAGTACAAGTGGGAGATTGTTGGAGTTGTGTACTTAATGTCTAGATTTGAGTAACTGTAAACTCCCGATCATAGCATTTAATCTATTAAATTAACGAACAATTGTTTTGCGTTTAATTATTATTAATTAAATATATGCAAAATATAGTCCTGGATTTTATACGTTGTAGTTAGTATGGTGCAAGCATGGGCGCACAGAAGATCATACTATCGGTTACTCGTATTTAATCAAACAGTTGCTCACGACCTAGATGGACACGGACCAATCCATCGGTATAGTCGTTGTGTGAGAGAGAAAATAATTTATCTTAATTATTTTATCACACTTGTACACTTAGGTGTATTGAGCGGATCGTTGAGATTCATCGATTAGGATTGCCGGCGATAATCGATTCGAGTCTCAGTGTATTTTATTCTTAATCCCCGATATTATTGCGGGTGTGTATATTTAATATAAGTAACTTTGATTTACCAAAGGAATTAACCGATTTTATTATTAGGTTAATTTCCGGTTAAGTTGGGTCACTATATTTTATATATGGCATGCCGTGAATAATTGACCGGACAGTGTATCCCGTAAGGGTTGATAATATCCCCGAGATGAGTTCATAAGGAATTATTGTGTAAACCTCATGAGTGGATTCGTTCCGCACAATAATTAAGGTTGAATGGTACTAGTCTCGGATTAAAGAGATGAATAAATTAATTAGCAATAAATTAATTTTATTCATGGATATTTAAATCTTAAATACACGGAATAAATAAATACTACCGGAGAAATATTATTTGATATAATATGGTTTAATATTGGGAGTGCAATTAATTTATATAGTGGAAAATAAATTAATTAATATTGATAAGGATTAATGGACTTGGGCAGTGGGCTCAATTTAATCTTCAATATTGGAAGCCCAATATTCCACCTCCTTTAGATCCCCTACGTAGCCTATAAAAGCACTACATGGCCTTCATAAATCATAAGACAAGATTATCATACTTGATATTCTAGAGAGTTGAAGGAGATCCATAGGAGTTCGATAGATCGTCGCCCACCCGACGTTCGAACGAAGTGCAAGGAATACGTGGGAAGATCCAAGGGTCTTCAACTTGATTTCGTTTCTCCGCACAACGAATCAAAAGGTACAATCATAAACTCCTTCGTGTGAATTTATGTGATTTAATTGTAATACATGCATGAACACACGATCCGGAAAAACGACGAACTTCGGGGCCGGGGATTCGAGATCCCCGGCGAACGTTCGAAGGACCCTCGGCTGGGAGCCGAGGGGTGCGATCGAGCCCTAGGGGCGTCGATCGCGGGGCCCACACGAGGACGCCCCGGCTGGAGCCGGGGCATGCGATCGACCGCGTGGTCGATCGCCGGGCGAGCCGCGGCTGGGCCGCGGCTGGTGCGCTGGGCGCACCGCCCTCCTCGGCGGTGGCGGTGAGTCGCCGGACTCACCGCGGGGGGCTGTTCGGAACAGCCCCATGGGGATGCGCGTGCATCCCCAGCCCACGCGATCAATCGATCGCGAGCCCCGACGGGGACTCGGCTAGGGTTTAGCCGCGGGTTTATCCCGCGGCGATGCTCGGGTCGAGCCCGGCTCCGTTTGTGTGGTTCGCGTTCGTGGATCCGACTCGCGGGAGAAAATCGGCTGGGGGCGGGCTGAGTGTCTTCGGGCGCGTAGTCTCCAAAGGTCGGACTCTTGCGGATGAGTCGGTACTCATGATCGGTTTCCGGCGATGGGATTTCGTTCGGGGTTATCGGTTCCGCATTTTTGATACCCCGGGACATCGAATTCCAGCAAAATGAACCCGGCCCGATGGGCCAGCCCAGCCAACCCGACTATTAGGCCAGGCTGGGCCGTAATTTTGGCAGCCCAAAAAGTCTCGGGCCTATTTAGCCCGAGCCCAACAAGCCCACGATTTCTTTGGCCCGAGTCGTGCTTAGCCCGATTTTTCGGGATGGCCCATTTTCTCAGAATTAAATAATAAAATTAAAATAAACCCTACCACTACGTATAGTTATAAATATTTTAATTAAGATCTCAAAAGTCCAAACCCACCACATTCATTGCGGGCGGAGGCTCTCTCTCGTTTATCGTTCTATTGTCGTCTCTCAATCTCAATCTACTCTCGGTGGGTCTCAATAATTTATCCCACCTACTTCTTCGACATGGATGAGGTAATTTTCATCGATTAATGTTATTCTCATATTCGGCACATGAATAATTTGATTACACTTTTTTTTACTAAAGATATGAATATAATTTATTTACTTGTTTATTATGTTGTATAATTTAATAATCTTATACTTTTTCTGCTACAAATGTGTATACGACTTACTTTGTGAATATTGTAAATGATTTTTTTTTTTATTAATACAGATTAATATGACGAGTGATTACTTGGAATTGGAGATGTTTGATGAAGATCCTCACACTTTGAAGAGCTCTACACCCAAAGCCACAGTCACATCCAAAACCACAACCCCAAGAGTTGCTGTTGGTACAAAAAATAAGAGTACTGATAAGGAACTTTACATCGACCAGTATAAGAAATCGAAGACCACTTCTGAGGTATGGGATTACTTTGTGAGGCTTGGGGTAATCGATGGGGTAGAAAATGTGAGTGTAGGTCTTGTTTTAAAAAGTATACATGCAATAGTACCTCAGGCACAAATCATTTAAGGCGTCATGTTAAGAGATGCTTTAAGACTACTAAGTTTCATAATGTCGGGGCCTTGATAGATAACCAAGCTACTCTCTTGAAGAAGTGGAAATTTGATCCAAGGGCTTATAGGGATGGACTTGCTAAGGCTATAATCAAGCATGATCTTCAATTTAACTATGCCGAGTATGAAGGAGTTAATGAGATTAATAAAGCTTTAAATCCTGAATTTAAGTCCGTGAGTAGAAAAACTGCAACTTCTGATGTTAAAGGTGTGTATTCATTGGAGAAGGTTAAACTCAAGAGTGTGCTTGCTAATATATTCGGTAGAATATGTTTAACTTTTGATGCGTGGACTGTTGTAACTACACAAGGTTATATGACTGTGACTGCACATTACGTCGATGAAAAATGGGAGTTGAACTCCATGTTGCTTGCTTTTTGTGATTTGGAAAGTCCACATACAGCTGGAGAATTATTAGGACATTTACTTAGAGTTCTTGAAGATTGGGGAATAAGTTCTAAAATCTTTTCTATCACCTTAGATAATGCTGCTTCAAATGACGCCATGCAAAGAGTTGTAAGAGATAGACTTAACACAAAGAATGCTTTGTTATGCAAAGGCGAGTTTTTTCATGTGAGATGTTGTGCACATATCTTGAATCTTGTTGTTCAAGATGGTTTAAAGGAGGCTGGAAAATCAGTGGAGAAAATAAAAGAAAGTGTCAAGTATGTCAAAGCTTCAGAGGGAAGATTGAAGTTATTTAGAAAATGTATTGAAGAAGGAAATTTGGGAAGTGTTGGTGGTGGTTTCTTGAGGTTGGACGTGTCAATGAGATGGAATTCTACGTATTTAATGCTTGAAAGTGCGATTAAATATCGGTCAGCCTTTGCCGCTATGAGTTTGTATGATATTAATTTCAAGTGTTGTCCGACCGAAGAAGAGTGGGAAAGAGGGGTGAAAATGCGTTCTTTCTTGGCTCCATTTTATAAAATCACTAATTTGATGTCGGGATCATCTTACCCCACCTCCAACTTATATTTCATGGAAATTGCAACCATTGAAATGAGATTAAAGGAGAACATGTTTAGTGACGATCAAATAATAAAAGAAATGTGTCGAAAAATGATGCTGAAATTTGACAAGTATTGGGAAGATTATTGTCTCGTCCTAGCTTTTGGAAGTGTTCTTGATCCAACGTCAAAATTATGGGTTTTGACCTTCTGCTATAAGAAGCTTTACCCAGACACATTTACGGATAAAGTAAAAAGGGTGAATGATGCTTTGCACAAGCTTTTTAGAGAGTATGAACAAAATATGGATGCATCCAGCTCTTCAAAGGACCTCCCACATTCTTCACAGTCAATTAACGTTGAATACTCGGACGAGACTCTCTTTGAAGTAAGTTTAATTTATGTTGATTTACTTAAATGTTGAAGTCTAAGTCTACTGTCTTTTATAATTGATGTCTCATTCTACTTTTTTAATTTTTTAATCTACTATTTGTTGTTTTTAATGTATAGCAATATTTTAATACTAGTACTAAAAATCATAATAATATATTCACCAACTTGTTGACAAATTGTGTTAATTTAATTTGCAGCTCATGTTCTTATTTAGTTTTTGCAATTCTAATCGCATGTTATATTTTTTTAGGAGTACAGCCAAGAGATGAGCCAATACACGTCAATTGAGGGTAAATGTGAACTTGATATTTACTTGGAAGAAAAACCGATATTAGGAAAAAAATCGATGTACTTCATTATTGGAAGATGAATAAAGACCGATTTCCACAACTTGCAATTATGGCTTGTGATGTTTTAAGCATTCCAATTACAACAGTTGCTTCAGAATCTTCATTTAGCATTGGTGGTCGTATCTTGAACAAGTATAGAAGTTACATACTTTCAGAAAATTTGCAAGCCCTCATTTGTACTCGTAGTTGGTTGCATGGTTTCAAAGAAGTCGTATCATCAGGTAATAATAAATGTATACGTTTCTATTCGCAATATGATTTCTATTGGAGTTATATAAATTTTAATCTCACAACTTTTGTTTTTTATACACACATATACAAAAGAGATTGAAGAAATACCATTATTGGTGGAAGATTCAATCAATGCTCAGTGAATTGTCAATTTTCTGTTTAAGCTACTTTAGTATTATTTTGAACTTTGTTATTTTGGGTTTGATAAACATGTTTACTTTGTTATTTTGAGTCTGATCATGGGCTAAAGTTTGTTTAGCTTATGTGAATTATTGTCTTAAGTTGATTATTAATTATCAAAGACTTATGTTTTGTGAAAATTTTATTTTTAGCAAATTTTTATTTATACAGTATTTTTTAATTGAAAAATCAATAAGGCCAAAATGGCCCGACAGCCCGGCAGCTCGACTAGGGCTGGGCTGGGCTCAAAGAAATCAGGCCCATAAGATTCGGGCCGGGCCGGGCTGGGCCCAATAAAAACAGTTGACCCTGTGGGCCGGGCCGAGTTGGGCCGGGCCGGGCCGGCTCATTTCCCAGCTCTAATGGCAGTGGTCGGTTGAAACAGAAACAACATTTCAGACTCTTAAGAAAGCTCTCACATCAGAACCTGTGCTGCATATGCCAGATTTTTCGAAGCCTTTCGTAATCGAATGTGACGCGTCGGGAAAAAGTCTGGGTGTTGTGCTTATGCAAGAGCAGCAACCCATTGCTTACTTCAGCAAGAACCTCACAAAGAGATGGCTAAGTAAATCAGCTTATGAAAAAGAGTTAATGGCTTTAGTTTTAGCAGTGCAACATTAGAGACCTTATTTAATGGGTCGTCGGTTCATTCTTCGGACTGATCAACGGAGTTTGAAGCAACTTCTCGCTCAATATTTGACCACCCTAGCCAAACAAAACTGGGCGGCAAAAATATTAGGGTACGACTTTGAAATAATGTATAAGGAGGGAGTATTTAATCGAGCAGCTGATGCTCTCTCTCGAAGAGATGAAGAGTTGGAGTTGTCAGCAATATCCATTCCGCAAATGGATGGATTGGAATCGGGTGCAGGCCGAGGCTCGATTGGCCCGAAGCACTACAGCATGTCGCAAGGGATTTTATTTTATAAAGGGTGATTGGTACTTCCTCGTCAATCACCATGGGTTCTGAAGTTGTTGGCGGAATTTCATGCGACGCCAACAGGAGGACATTCTGGTGCATTCCGTACCTATAGGAGATTGGCGGGCAATGTGTATTAGCCTGGGATGATGAATTCAGTTACAAATTTTGTTGCGGAGTGCGGAATTTGTCAAAGAAAGAAATATGAAACTAAGTCACCGACAGGGTTGCTTAACCCTCTCCCTATTCCAACTCGCGTTTGGGAGGACATTAGCATCGACTTCATCAATGGGCTGCCGCGATCAGGAGGAGTGGACTTCATTTTGGTTGTGGTGGATCGTCTTTCTAAACACGGTCATTTTTTAGGGCTGAAACACCCGTTTACGGCAAAGTCGGTTGCTGATATTTTTGCTAAGGAAATCGTGAGATTACACGGGATACCTGGATCGATAGTTTCTGATCGGGATCCCCTCTTTTTGAGTTCATTTTGGCGGGAGCTTTTTAAAACGGCAGGAACAACTTTACGCATGAGTTCAGCCTATCATCTTGAAACGGATAGGCAAACGGAAGTCTTAAATAGATGCCTTGAGACCTATCTTCGTTGCTTTTCCTCGGAGCGTCCAAGACTTGGGGAAAATGGTTATCTTGGGCTGAATTTTGCTACAACACGGGATTTCATTCCGGCGCAGGCATGACGTCGTTCGAGGTGGTTTATGGTCGGCCACCTCCCCTACTGGTTCCATTCTTACTTGGAGAAGTGAGGGTACAAGATCTCGATGAATCTCTACGAGAGCGTGATGAAATTTTGGCCCACCTATAGTTTCATTTAGAGCGGGCACAACATCGGATGGTTCGAGAGGCGAATAAACATCGTCGCCATCTGGAATTTTCAGCGGGTGATAAGGTGTATCTCAAGTTTTAGCCGTACCGTCAAAAGAGCTTATTTGCAGCCAGAAATTCTAAATTAGCTCCCCGTTTCTTTGGTCCGTTTGAAGTGGCTGCTCGTGTGGGTGCAGTAGCCTCCCGTTTGAAGTTACCAGCCACGTCTCGCGTACATCCAGTCTTTCATGTATCGCTTTAATTTAAAGCCAGCGGTTGGAGGGGCAACGATGTCACCAGAGTTGCCCGAGGAGTTGTTAGCCGTTGATCCCCCATTTCTTCCAGAGAAAGTGCTGCAACACCGACATCTGGTCAGAGGTTTGGCGATGATCAGAGTACTTGGATGGATGCCACTGATTTTTTAGGGCAATTTACTGAGTTCAGCCTTGAGGACAAGGATGTTTCACTAGGGAGAGCAATTGATAGCAATGCGACAGGGGTCGCTTGGAAAGTTTATACTCGACGTATCAAACTCCGGACAGCAGGACTACTCGAGTTAGTTGATATTTAATTATTTAAATTGGTTTATTATAGTTACTTTACTTTAATAAGTATTGGGCTGGGTTCATGGGCCTTTTAGTGAAGTCTATATAAAGATGGTCTTGCTTTAGGGTTAGGACACTTTTGGATTTTAATTGATTTGCAGCGTTAGGCTGTGGCAGAGATTTCTCTGTGAACCTCTCTTGAGGCGTTTGGCTTCTTTCCATTAATATATTCTTTATTTCTACTTTGCCGATCATCTTCACTCTGTCATTGTAGCAGACACTGATACCAAATGATGCAGGAGCTCTAGTGAAAACCGTTGATCTCTCAAATGAGATGCCGATGAACATAAAGTCAATAATAAATTCTTAACAAATATATTATTTCATAAATTTATAACGTCTTTTCAAATGACCTCAAATACAATATTTGCATCTAAATTATTTTTTAAAATTTTAAAAAACACTTTAAATAAATACTAAATTAATTAAATGTATCAACTTTTCATTCTCCAACTTCATCCCCATCACAACCTAACAAAAATAATTTCATTTTTAATCCTATGTAGAAGTCGTGACGTAGCCATAAGCCCAAAGTTGGGGCTTAAGACCCCAACATTTTTTTATCTTTGCATTGAAAATAATTCGCTTCTACAATTCGATTTGTTTTCTGGCTGTATTTCATAAGTACATCACAAATATATTTATTTGTGCTTGAAAATGTGACGTGGCAATTTCACAATTCTTATGTGGCTTTTTAGACACTCAGAGTCAATGCCACATCATCACACCAAAAGTTCTACTGCCACTTAAGCTTGCCATGTGAACATTTAAAAATTGCTAAAACCCGCCATTCGAAGCTGTATTCTATAAGTAATCATTTTGAAGGTGCATAATTATCAAATGTAGTCTTTTGGGCCTGAAAATGTGACGTGGCAAATGGTAATGTCATAATTCTTATGTGGATTGGAGACAAACTCAGAGTGAATGTCTTGTTAGACCATCTACGGATGTCAAATTTGACCATTCTCTCCTGCCACGTCATCTTGACACCCTCAATTAACACCTTCTTTTTAGCATTACCTCCTGTAGGCTGTTATTCTAGGTGTCAAACTATTTTCTCTTTCTTCCACATCACCATATTTTATACCCCACCATATTTTACATTTCTTTTTAATTATTTTATATATATATAATTATTAAATTTAAAATTACTAAAATATAATTTTAAAAAATTCACAATATTTTAAAATAATAAATATCATTATTATTTATCACATTTAATAAAAAATATACATAAAACATTGAAAATGAAAAGAAAAAAGGAAACAAGAGCAAAAAAAATTGATTTTTTTTGTGTCCAAATGATACAAACCTACAATCTATTTATAGAGGATAAAAAATAAAAAATAATGGTATTTTTATTTTATTTTTATTTTGAATAATTATTATGTAAAACATGATTTTAAAATGAAAGGAAAATTAAAAAGGGCATAATACATGTCATGTTTTTACTGAACTATTTGAATTTTTTTTTAAAATAATTCAATTTGTAGGGCCGGAAGAGGGAAAGCATGAAATTTTTGATTCGGGCCCACAAAGGTGTCAATTTTGACACCACTTGACACCTCTGCTTGAAGCAATTGACACTCTTTACACTTTCATTGATCTGCTGGGATGGTCTTATCACTCCAAAACCACTACCCCTAAGCTTGTCACATGTAAATTTAAAATACGGTAATTGTATATGGGCAGATTCTGCCCATGGGCAGAATGCCCAATTTAATTTTTATTTTTATATAATGATAAATACAACTAATTTAATAAATATCTTAAAATTCAATTTTTATCTTTCATCATTATATATTAAAACATATTTTTTCTATTTAATAGCTTTTTTTGATATAAATAAGTGTAAATATAAAAATATTCATTATTTTTAATTTAAAAAATTATTTTTTTATTTTTGTTGCGCAATATATATTTTATATACTATATCTAATTATAATAAATATAAAAAAAATAATTAAAATATTATAACATATTTAAAAGAATTTTTTTAAAGGAATTCTGCCCATAGGCAGAATCTGCCCATTTAGCAAGATGAGCTTCAAATTCTAACATACATGGAAAATATTGTAAAAAATTACTGCACTGCTTCACCATTTTAATGGATGAACATAAATGAATCTTGTAAATTTATATTTCTATATACATAAATATAATTATAATTAAAAAACTGAATTAAATTAATTTTAAATTATATAACACAACATAATTAATTTTCAAAAAAATACTCTTATAAATAATTTTGCATCTAAAAATATAATGATAAAAGAAATAATTTGTAAAGGCTATATATTATTTATTTATTTTTTTAAAAAATTATTAGGGTAAAGAGTAATTTGATGTTTCACAATACGAAGGAGCCTATTTCATCAACGGCGTTATATTTTAACGGAGGAGCCTATTTAACGGAGGAGCCTATTTCGAATTTCGATAATTTGAAGGTCAGTACGGGCCTGTGAGGTACTCCGTAGTAATTATCAAAACAACCGAACACGCCCTAACAATAACACACATACTGAGTTTCCCCTTTTTCAATTTCGTAATTAGGGTTTATATCGAAATCCCCAAATCATTTTCTTGTGGGTGTAAATGGCGGAGTCGTCGGAAGGGGAGGAAGAAGTGAAGCTGTCCGGTGGAAACCAGCATCTGATAGTGGAAGAGGACCTCCGTGAGATGGCGAAGAAGGCCGCCTGGAGCGTCAGCTCCTTCAAGCCTGGAAACGGCGTCGTTTTCCTCCGCGACGACAATCTCGATACTTACTGGCAGTCAGTACTCTCTCTTTTCTGTGTCTTCCTTAATTTTATTGTTTTATTGATGTGTTTTTGGTGGATTTTAGATCAGATGGTGCTCAGCCTCACCTAGTTAATATACAGTTCCAAAAGAAAGTAAAACTGAAATTAGTTGTTCTGTATGTCGATTTCAAGCTTGACGAGAGCTACACGCCTAGTAAGATCTCAGTTCGAGCCGGCCACGGTTTCCACAACTTGAAGGTTATTTTTAAATTGTATGTGTGTAAATTTATAGATGTTTATTTACTCACGAATAGACTTTGATTTGATTTGTTTGTTGTTTAGGAGATAAAAACTGTGGAGCTTGTTAAGCCCACTGGATGGGTGCATATATCGTTATCTGGGAGTGACCCAAGGTGAGCGTCATATCAGTTTTATATTATTTTCATTAGTTGATTTTGTTTTTTCATTTTAGTCTGTGAATTTTTATGTTTATGAAAGCATTTATCAGAATGTGATATTCGAATATATTGAATTGTTCTTTTCGTTGTACTCGCTGAAGTAATTACTAATGTGGATTCCGTAGTTATATATTTTACCTTCTCGTTTATGATACTACTATAAAATAAGACTTGGTTGCATTAAGTAGCATGTACGTTCGGGTGTCGCCTATATTATTGAATCAATCTTCTCTATTAACCTTCAGTTTATTTTTCTTTAGGGACCTGCAGGATCATATGAAGTGAGAGGATCATTAATTTGTCTATGTTGATGTAGTTGATGAAAATGTAAAGAACAAAATGTGAAATACAACATTGGAAAAACTAATAGGACTCGACTCACTTGTTAACTAATCTATCCTTCAATTTTTGCAACGAAATTGTTAGCTTTAACAATATTTTTGAACATAGTTATACCATGTATGGAAGTAGATCACCTCAATACGGAAAAAAAAGAAGACGAGTACTGGAAATTTACTCGCCTTATACTTCATGTATTTGATTTTGCACCCAAGAAGATGAAATTGTACTCCGTATGTTGTAATTACTAGTAAAATGGAAAAAAATTACTTGTTTGTCTCAGGGAAACCTTTGTGAACACATTCATGTTGCAAATCTCAGTTATATCTAATCATCTAAACGGGAGGGACACACATGTACGCCAAATCAAAGTTTATGGGCCTCGACCGTGAGTCAGATTTACATCATCTTCTTTTTTCAGATATTACAAGATGACTTACTATAGTAAACTTGATGATATGATTGTCTTCTTCTTCATTGCAGGAACCCCATCCCACGCCAACCCTTTCAGTTCACTTCCAATGAATTCATCACCTACTCTACTCTAAGATGAAGTAGGTCCGTGGCTGAAATTGAGAAATTAAGATTATCAGAATTCAATAATTCTTAACAATCTTCCATAACGATTAATCTTATCTAATGTATGAACTCTGTGTAGTTGCTATTTATATCAAGTGTTAAAACAATGGAAATTCGTACAATGTTCAACTAATGAACAATTGCTTATTAGACTGTGATCTTCCTTGTGACACCTGTAAGCATTCCTTTCCTTTCAAGCATGTCTGATGTTTTATACAGAGAATCGTGATTCCCATTGTTGACATGCGCACGGAAGAATATATACATGCCTGTTTAAATTCTAAAATACGTAAGTCTCTCGACCTTGTACTTGTCCGTGAACCATGTGTCCTCTTGTACATAACATAAGATCATATGAAAATCGTCTATTGTCTTTATGATTCTAAATTGCAGTTTTAAAATTTCAATATTATACTATGTAATCAATCAAAGATAATCAATCAAAAATCAAATTAAAGTAAACCCTAAAAGTAATTCCCACTTGAAAACACTAATTTTAAATTTTATATATCCAATTGGCCCACAACCTAACCCTACCATCTTAACAATTTTACAATTTTTCATTCAAATTAAACTAATTAAATCAAAACCAACAACATTGAAATTATTATTTACATATAAATAAAACTTTCAATTGAACTAAAGTCACGTTTTTGTAATTTCGGTTTCAATTCAATTTTGTTTAAACGAATTCGTTTCAAAAGAATGGACGTGGCTTAAACTTTATTAAGTAGCCCAAAGTCCAAACAAAGGTCATCATCTCGGTCATCAATCTTGACTTCTAGAGATTTTGCTTTGCAATACAATGCCATTTACATTTACTTTTTAACTAATATAATGTCATTTTTTATTATTATTAGAAATTGGAATGCATACCTTCTTTTTTGATTTATGCATATTCCTCTCATTAGATCTTGGTTTCTCCTTCGTTCATTGGTGAGTGTCGTTGAAGTAAAAATAAATAAATAAAAGAATCCAAAAACATTTAGCGATTATTTTTATTTTATTATCTGATCTCTTTGGATCATAAAATCTCAGGTTGGAATATTGATTGATGAACGAAGGATCCAATCCCCGCTTGATATTTGATCGGTGACTGCGCGTTTCAGGGCTCCCGCCTGATTTTCAGGATAAGGGTCCAATTGTAATTAATTTATTTATTTTTGTTTTTATTTGTTGGTTGGATGAATGAATGAATGAAGAAATCAGATATTTTGATTTGCACCTGCATTTCTCACTTGCAATTTTGATCAATTACTGGGGTGGGTGTTGCTTGATTTTCTGAATAAGGTATATGAGATTTGCATTTCAATGAGGGTTCGATGAATTCGGTTTGATCCTGTTGTATGCGATTGAATTTTTGTTCATCGTTTTCTTTTCCTCGTTTTTCCTACAAGATGCGTTGTTTTGCTTGCTTAGTTAGGGGATTTTCGACCTTTGAGGTTATCCTATGAAACTGCAGGAAAGATGGAGATGGATCAGGGTAAGCTCTTTATTGGTGGGATTTCTTGGGACACTAATGAGGACCGCCTGAAAGAATACTTCGGGGCATATGGAGAAGTGGTTGAGGCAGTGATCATGAGAGATAAAGCCACCGGACGTGCTCGTGGCTTTGGCTTTGTAGTCTTTTCCAGCCCTGCAGATGCTGAAAGAGTGGTTAAGGAGAAGCACGTGATCGATGGGCGAACTGTAAGTTGCTCCGATAATCTCAAGATTACAATGCAAATCATTAAAGCTTCAATCAGCTCTTCTTTACTATGTCTTATAGCTGCAGATTGATTTCGATAGTACTTTGTGGTATCATGTATGTCGTTTCATCTCTTAGGTCGAGGCAAAGAAAGCTGTCCCCAGGGACGACCATCACCTGGTTAACCGAAGTGGTGGCAGCAGCATTCAGGGTTCACCGGGACCCACTGGACGCACTAAAAAGATTTTTGTAGGAGGATTGGCATCAACTGTTACCGAGAATGACTTCAAAAGCTACTTTGATCAGTTTGGTACAATAGTGGATGTTGTAGTGATGTATGACCACAATACCCAGAGGCCAAGAGGCTTTGGGTTTATTACATTCGATTCCGAGGATGCAGTAGATCGGGTGTTGCACAAGACATTCCACGAACTCAACAGTAAGATGGTCGAGGTAAAGCGAGCTGTTCCGAAAGAATTGTCTCCAGGACCCGCAAGGGTCCCGCTCGTTGGCTACAACTATGGCTTAAACAGAGCCAACAACTTCCTCAATAGCTATGCTCAGGGATATAATTTGACACCTGTTGGAGGATATGGGATGAGGATGGACAGTAGGTACAGTCCATTGGCTAATGGCCATGCTCCTGGTTTCTCACATTTTGGTTCCCCCACATACGGAGTGGGTTTGAATATGGAGCAAGGTTTGAATGCGGGATCTGTTGGCGGCTCTATCTTTAGCAGCAACCTAGGTTATAGCCGTGTGATGAGTCCATATTTCGGCAGCAATCAGAGCAGGTATAATACTCCTATCGGTTACAACGCTAGTGACAACAGAGGTGGTAATTTTCTTAACTCGGCGCCAAGAAATGTATGGGGAAATGGAAATGGAAATGGAAATAGTGGCCATAATATTTCAGCTGATAATGCAGCCTCTGCTTCCTACTTTGGTTCGGTGAGTGGTGGTTTTGGAGTATTTGGAAACAACGGGACGAATTGGGGAACTTCTCCTATTGGAAGTTCGTCTGGGTACAGTAGGGGTACTATTGGAAATACAGAAAGAGATAGCAGTTATGGGCTGGGGATGGGAGGGGGGTTTGGAAGAAGCAATTCGACTGGTGTCTTCGCGACGCCATCTTTATTTTCTGCTTCGGACGGTGATTTTGAGGGATCTTATCAGGACATGTACCGCAGTCGATCTGCGATATGGCAGAATACTTCTGAGCTGGATAATTCGAGCACATTTGGTTATGGTCTTGGAAATTCGGAAAATGTTCCTGCTAATGATTCTGAGAATTATGGGGTGGGCTATGGCATCTCAAATAGACAACCGACGCGAGGTAATATTTCGTTTTTTTATGCCTGAGCTGAAGTTTCAATTTTTTTTTCTCCATTAATTGTAGTGTCTTATCATTATTGTTGGTGCTGAACCTGATTTTATAATATCTTAAGAAGAAAAAGATGGATCTCGTATGATCAATATTTTGTTTTCTTTCTTTTGTATTTATCGTCATATCATACATCTGAGAAAGATCAAAATTTTGTTTTAAATAATTGACTTGTGAAATTACCAGTTTAAAACATCTGAAGAAAACTTTTTGCAAAAGGGTTTGTTACTTTGTTTCAGCATAAAAATTCCTTTGCTAGTCACTATAATACGTAAGCTAGTGAATTAGAATTAGAATTTAAGCTTACAAAAATGAAAGTTGGTTAGCAAATAGAAATTCCATGTGGTGACCTAAATACTTTAGAATGTCAAAAGAATTAAAGACACGAGTGATTTAAATTTGTTTAAATATTCAAATTGTGTACTATATTATGTACATTGATTGATTTATACATTCCAACTTTTCTCCATGATTTTGTTCAGGAATTGCTACTTAGAAAGTCTCAGCACTCTGAAGAGAATGTAGGAGAAGAGACCTTAAAAACAACGATTGTGAAATTTCATAGGTATCCCTCATGGATATATGTATCAGCTTATAGTGATGTCAGTACACACAGCTAACAGAGTCTTTGTTCAAATTTCAAAAGTATACATGTCCAGAGAGAGCAGCATCTCAAGAGATTTTGTTTCGGCTGGAGGCTTCATTTTAAAAATAACATAGGTTCCATTTATCAGCATTTTCATAAAGATGTAATTCAGATTGCGGGATATACTTTGGAAGATCCACTCTTGCTTTATTTGGTGTGCGACTCTTCAACCTAAAGACGGCTACTGCCCGTACAACACTGGAAAGGTCGTTTTTTGTTTCTCTGTTTTTTTTTTGTTTTGTTTTGTTTTCTTTATCTGAGATATTTATGTCTCTCAGATTGTATGTGAGGGTTTTGTTTTTTTTATGCTAGAGTGATATATAAAAAGGGATCAAGCCATCTAGGTTTTCCCTTCAATAAAAATATGGGATATATGATTATCAGTTCACTGTATGTAATGTATCTGACAGTTAAAAAAAACATTATTTGTGAATGAAACAAATGAACACAATTGTGTTGATTTATAGATACATATTTCTGTTTATGTTGTATGATGTTTTTCTTACTATGCCTCACTTGGATTCAATTAAGGTGATTATATGGGTTAATGTATTCGGATTTGTACCAAAATACCCGTACACAATTGTGTTTTCAGTAAACCAAACCCGAATACTTGAACCCATGTAGTCAGAAATTCTTTTCTTCCGCAATCTAAGGATGCTTTGTTTCTTGCAATGGGAAAGCAAGAATAAAAAATGCTTACCTTTAACAAGATTTCAAAAGTGAAAGAATAATAAAATCTCTCAGCACCCTATGTTAGAACACACAACCCCATTATTCCTCTGCACAGCATTTCAAGAAATGTCAACAGTTGATGAAGAAACCAGAGATCTTCTCCAATGGGTTATGGAATCCGAAAACCAGCTCGACCTTCAGAGCGTCTCCTTCGTTCTCTCCCATCAATCCTCGGGTTGTTTCCGACGAACAGAACACTCCATTGATGTAAACATAGCCAAGCAAAGCTCTCATCAATTCTCTCGCCTTCTCAATGCCTTTGGGGCACCGGGATTTTCTTCCTCGTTGAAAAAGCTCGAGTTCCATCACGCAGAATGGGAGCTCCAACAACTCGAAGATCTCAAGGCGCTGCTCGGAAATAATCCGAACGTCGAACACCTAATCTTCAAAAGCAACAAGTTCAACCCAGAATGCTTATCACAGCTGTCTGAACTTCTCAGGAGGAACAAACACATCAAGCAAATCACTCTCTCCGAATCGAGCATCGGCTCCCACGGAGCTGCCATGGTCTCTTCCGCTCTGAAGGATAACAACGCCTTGGAAGAGCTGCAAATATGGGAAGACTCGATCGGGTTAAAAGGAGCCGAAGAGCTGTCGAAGATGATCGAAGTAAACTCAACTCTAAAACTGCTTTCGATTTTCGATTCCAAGTCGACCACGGCCACCCCTTTGATATCATCTGTCTTGGCGAGAAACCGATCCGTGGAAGTCCATATTTGGAGTGCAGATCTTAGCGGAAAGAGTAGCTCCAAAGTAGTCGAGTTCGTACCTGAAAACAACACTCTCCGAATATACCACATTGACTTGCCCGGAGCATGTCGAGTCGCATGCTCGTTGGGTCGGAACTCGACCGTGAGGTCACTCGACATGACCGGAGTCAGGCTGAAATCGAGATGGGCCAAGGAGTTCCGTTGGGTCCTCGAACAGAACGAAACCCTAAAAGAGGTGATTTTGTCGAGAACGAGCCTGAAGGACAAAAGCGTCATTTACATCGCGGCCGGACTCTTCAAGAATCGGAGCTTGGAGAAGCTCTGTCTCGATGGGAATTTTTACGGTGGAGTAGGGGTAGAGCATTTACTCTGTCCTCTCAGCAGATTCTCGGCTCTGCAGAATCAAGCTAACACGACTCTAAAGTCAGTGACTTTAGGAGGAAGAGGGACTAAGATCAGTCGAGACGGGCTCGCAGCCATTCTGAGTATGCTGAAAAGCAACCAAACCGTGACTCACTTCGGCATATACAACGACGAAAGTTTGAAGGCAGACGGTGTAGTGAGAATCTTCAAGAGCTTGGAGAAGAATTCGACTCTGAGGCAGTTGTCTCTTCAGGGCTGCAAAGGGGTGAAGGGTGAAGAAGTGTTTCAAGCCATAATGGATATCCTGAATGTGAACCCGTGGATCGAAGAAATCGATCTCGCAAGAACTCCGCTCCATGTTGCGGGGAAAACGGAAGGCATGTATCAAAGGTTGGGTCAGAATGAAACGACTGAGACAGAAATTGATTCGTTCAAAGACATGGCTATGACTACACCTAGGAATTGTCGTGTCTTTCTATGCGGTCAAGAATACGCAGGTAAGAGTACTCTATGCAATTCCATATCTCAGAACTTTTCCCCTTCAAAGCTTCCATACATAGATCAGGTGAGGATTTTGGGTTCACCACCGAGCATGAGCATCAGAACATTCAAGGATGAAGACACGAAGATCTCGATCTGGAATCTTGCCGGGCAGCACGAGCTTTACTCGCCCCACGATCTCATGTTCCCAGGAAACGGTAGCGCGTCTCTCTTCATAATCGTGTCGAGCCTATTCAGAAAACCGAGCAATAACCGAGAACAGAAAACACCAGCCGAGATAGAAGAAGATATCCAGTACTGGCTCCGATTCGTTATTTCCAACTCGAAAAGAGCAGCCCAGCACTGCATGCTGCCTTGTGTAACGATAGTGCTGACTCACCACGATAAAATCGATCAGGAATTAAGTAGTTTGCAAGCCTCAGTAAGTCTGATTCAACGGCTGAGGGAAAAGTTTGTGGGGTTCGTCGACTTCTATCCGACTGTATTCACAGTTGACGCGAGATCATCGGCATCGGTGTGTAGCCTCAGCCATCACATAAAGAGGACAAGCAAAACGATTCTCGAAAGGGTTCCTCGGGTTTATCAGCTTTGCAACGATATCGTGGATTTATTATCCGAGTGGCGAAAGGAAAATCAAAACAGGCCGGCGATGAAGTGGAGAGAGTTCGGGGAGCTATGCCAAGTCAAGGTTCCATCTTTAAGAGTTCGGTCGAGACATAACGATGCGAAGAAGATGGAGATGAAGAGGAGGGCAGTGGCTAATAATCTTCACCATACAGGAGAGGTGATTTATTTCGACGAATCGGGGTTCATAATTCTCGATTGCGAGTGGTTTTGTGGAGAGGTACTTAGTAAGCTCATAAGACTAGATACGAGAAAGCAAGGCATGGCTTCGAAGGATGGGTTCGTATCCAGAAAGGAATTTGAGAGAGGAATACCTGGAATAGAGAACATCGAAAGCTACAATCTAATAAAGATGATGCTGAAACTGGAACTCTGTTTCGAACAAGATCCATCGGACCAAAATTCGCCTTTACTGATAGTGTCGAGTTTGGAAGATTCCAGGTGGAGACCTCAGAGATGGCAGGTCACATCTCCCGAGTACAACCACGTAGGGAGACGTCTGCAATGCGACGACTCGATTCTCACACCGGGTTTCTTCCCTCGACTCCAGGTTCATCTCTACAACAAAATTACTCGACTCAAGGACCAACACGGAGCTTCATACAGCCTCGAGAAGAACCTAATCTTGATAAACATCCACGGGATTTACATTCGAGTCGAGCTCGGAGGCCATTCGGGAGTCGACTTCCTTGCTTGCTCTTCCAAGAGCCCAACAGAAATGCTCAGACTCTTCCAACATGTAATAACTCCCTCGATACAGAGCTTATGTCAGGGGATCACTCTCACTGAGCACGTCCTTCGTTCCGAATGCGTGAAAAACCTAACACCTCCGAGACACCGCGGAAAACAATCGGTTCCCGTGCAGCAGCTGAAGCAAGCTTTGCTCTTAGTCCCTGCAGACGGGATTTACGATTACCAACACACCTGGGATTCAGACGGGTTCGATTTCGCTCGAGACTTGCTTTCGGACGATGACTTCCGAGAAGTGCTCCACACTCGATACCACGACCTGTACAATCTCGCTGTCGAGCTCCAAGTCCCCGAGGACGAGGGTTCGGATTCGGATGTTTCCTTAACCGTGGACCCCACGTTTGTCGGGATTGCGAAGGGAGTCGAGGCTGTTCTGAAGAGGCTGAAAGTGATCGAGCAGGAGATCAGAGACGTGAAGCAGGAGATCCAAGGGCTGAGATACTACGAGCAGAGGCTTCTAGTCGAGCTTCACCACAAAGTGAGCTACCTCGTTAACTACAATGTCCAGCAAGAAGAGAGGAAAGTCCCGAACATGATGTACTTCGTGAGGACAGAGAACTACTCGAGGCGATTGGTGACAAACATGATCTCGGGCATGAACGCAATGAGGCTGCACATGCTGTGCGAGTACAGAAGGGAGATGCACGTGGTCGGAGATCAGGCCGGGTGCGAGATCATGCACGTGGACAACGTGGCGGTCAGGTGCTTAGCGCCGTACATGAAGAAGTTCATGACGCTTGTGACGTTTGCTTTGAAAATCGGGGCCCACGTGGCGGTGGGGATGGGAGGATTGATACCTGATCTCGGGAAGGAGGTCTCGCGTTTTGTGGATTCTCCGATGCTTTATGGGGCGGCGGCTGGGGCTGCAGCTGCTGGGGTTGCTGTGGCTGCAGCTGGAGGCGGGAAGTCGAGGGATATTGGGCAGGATTTTGGGGCAGCTCAGCAGTGGCTGCTGGACTTCTTGAGGGAGCATGGGTGTTCGACGGGAAAAGAGATCGGGGAGAAGTTTGGATTGTGGAGAGTGAGGTATAAGGATGACGGTCAGATTGCGTGGGTTTGCAGGTGGCATATGCATACTAGAGCATATGAAATTAGTGAAGTGCCAATTTGATGAAGAAGGGTACAGTCTTGTTTGTAATCAGACAATTATTTCAATACAAATTACAAGCTGTGTCAGAAGACACATAGAAGCCAGAGAGAGATTTTTTATGATCTAAAGCAAACAATATTATGATACACTAAATAAATAACTGATTATATATATATATTAACTAAACTAGTGTTATGACTAAGAGCAGAGAGAAACGACAAAATGAAACAAGTAGCAAAAAAAGATAATATTCTCTGATAATTCCCTTGAGTTCAGTACATCAATATATAGATAGTGGAGTAGTGGACAAGTAATTCTCTCTCCATAACCGAATGATGCTCCTATCAAATACTAAATTAATTGATATACTCATTTAGGTGTTTGGGTCGAACTCGTATACGATCCCCTCGACGTGGACCTGACTGTCTATATAGGGCCTCGCTGTTAAGCTCCTTGGTATCAACCACAGTAGATGTAACAATACCCCCTCCATCGCAAACAACCTTGTCCTCAAGGTTGAAAGATGGATAATGTTCCTTGAACTCTTGCACCTTAACCCACGTCGCCTCCTCACGCGGAAAGTTGACCCATTGAACCAAAACCTGATGCTGAGGTCCATTAGAGACCATTACTGTACGTGTGTCGAGTATTTGTTGCGGTTCCATGGTAGGTAATGTTGGATATGGAGGGATAACAGCAGGCTGTGCCACCTTTGGATCGTAGCCTTTTGCTCTTTTTAGTACAGATATATGAAAAACATTGTGGATGCGGGCAGTCGATGGTAACTCCAAGCGGTATGCCACCTTGCCCACTCTTTCTATCACTTGAAATGGGCCAAAAAACCTTCGACCTAATTTTTTATTGCTCCTTCCGCGCACAGTAATTTGCCGATAAGGTTGCAAACGAACAAGAACCCATTCTCCAATATCCAGTTCAACGTCCCGACGATGTTTGTCAGCTTGATTTTTCATGCGAATCTGAGCTCGTTGGAGATTAGTTTTCAGGTGTGCCAATACTTTATTTCTCTGTTGCAACTCCTGGTCAATGGCATCATTGGTAGAAGAATGAGGCATATAAGAGGTCAGGTTTGGTGGTTTGCGACCATAAACTGCCAAAAATGGGGTCATCTCAATTGCCGTCTGATATGATGTGTTATACCAATACTCTGCCCATGTCATAAATTTAGACCATCGATTCGGGGAGTCCATGACAAAACTCCGCAAGTACATCTCAAGGGTGCGATTTAGACTCTCTGTTTGGCCGTCTGATTGCGGATGATAAGCAGTGGACATGTTAAGTTGTGTGTGGTGTAACCTGAAGAGTTCACGCCAGAATGCGCTTAGAAATATCTTATCCCTATCACTGACCATCGACCGAGGCACCCCATGCAATTTTACTACGCCATTAAAAAAAACCTCTGCTATTTTGGCAGCCGTGCTGTGTGGAGGGAGTGGAAAGAAGTGAGCATACTTACTTAAGCGATCAACCACCACAAGAATTTCCGTGAATCCTTTTGAGGGTGGTAATCCCGTAATAAAATCTAATGAGATATCTTCCCAAATTTGAGTTGGAATAGGCAAGGGTTGCAACAACCCCCCTGGAGCCAAGGTGGTGGGCTTGGCCATTTGGCACACCAAACATTCGAATACATATTTTTTTACATCACCCCTCATGCCGTCCCAATAGCAATTAGCAGCAACGCGATGAAAGGTTCTTAGGATGCCGGCGTGACCACCTACTGGTGAATCATGATATTCTGCCATTACCATTGCTTTTAAGGATGAAGGAATCAACAACCTTCCCTTAAAATAAATTAATCCGTCCAGCACCTTATGAAATGGATAGTGAGAAGGATCCGACTTTATTGAATTCTTCAGGTGCACCATATCAGGATCAGCATGATGAGCTACGCTCAAGTCCTGCAGAAATCCAACACGTATGGTTGACAGGCCGAAGTAGATTGCGGAATTATGGGCGCGGGATAATGCATCAGCAACGACGTTCTCTCGACCCGGTTTGTAGGTAATTGAAAAGTCAAATCCCAATAATTTCGTAAGCCACTTCTGCTGTTCTGGTGTGTTAATTGTTTGTTCCATGAGAGCTTTTAAACTGCAATGGTCAGTTCGGATGATAAAATGACGACCCAACAAGTATTGACGCCATTTAGCGACAGCTGAGGTAATAGCCATCATTTCTCGATGATACGTGGACGTACTCTGGGCACGATCATTTAGCTTCTGACTATGATATGCAATGGGTTTGTTTTCTTGTAGTAAGGCTGCACCTAACCCGGTACCCGAAGCATCCGTCTCTACGACAAAAGTCTTAGTAAAGTCAGGTAGAACCAAAATTGGGGCTGTCACCAAGGCTTGTTGTAACTGTTGAAATGCCGACTGAGCGGTGGTCGTCCATTTAAAGCTATTATTTTTCAGGAGATCCGTTAGCGGTGATGCAATCGATGCGTAGCCTTTGATAAAACGTCGATAATACCCAGACAAACCTAAAAATCCACGGAGTTGTCTTACTGTTTTAGGAATTGGCCATTCTATCACTGCACTCACTTTCTTTGGATCCATAGCAACTCCGTTAATGGATATAATGTGGCCCAAATATTCCACCGATTTCTGGGCAAAAGCACACTTTGATAGTTTGGCATAAAATTCATTTGTCTGCAATAACTCCAAGACTTTCTCTAAATGAACAAGATGCTGGGACAGGTTCTGACTGTAGACTAGGATATCGTCAAAAAAAACCAAAACAAATTGACGCAAATATGGGCGAAAGAGATCATTCATAATGGCTTGAAAAGTCGATGGGGCATTAGTGAGTCCAAACGGCATTACCAGAAATTCGTAGTGGCCATTGTGAGTGCGGATGGCGGTTTTATGTATATCTTCTGGACGAACACGAATTTGATGATATCCGGACCGAAGATCCAACTTTGAGAAATAACAGGCACCGTGTAACTCGTCTAGTAATTCATCCACCGTGGGTATTGGAAATTTATCTTTAATGGTAACTGCGTTCAAAGCGCGGTAGTCGGAGCAGAATCTCCACGTGCCGTCTTTCTTTTTGGCCAATAAGACCGGTGACGAAAACGGACTTGTACTAGAACGAATTATTCCCTCATCTAACATTTGCGAAACTAAACGCTCGATTTCAGCCTTTTGAAAATGTGGATATCTATATGGCTTGACGTTAACGGGCGCTGTGAGAGGTTGTAAGTGAATCTCATGATCTCTAGGTCTCTGTGGGGGTAATCCACTTGGAGTCTCAAACACCTTAGCGAACTTCTTTATTAAAGGTTGAACACGAGCATCGATTGACGCTGGAAGGTGGTCCACTGGTAATAAAGCGGTCAGGCTAAAGTAAGCTGCTACTGAATTACTGGATTGCAATTTTTGAAGGCCCGTAAATTTCACTTCGGAGATTGAGACATTTCGCTCACCTTGAAGAATCACCTCTGCTCCCTTGTCCTGGAAACTCATGGTTAACGCGGCATAGTTTTGCACCACTGGACCTAGGGTAGCTAACCATGACACACCCAATACAACATCTGCACCCTCCAAAGGCAATACATACAAATCTGTACATATATGATGTCCCTGTATATCCAAGTTAGCCATTCTCACGCAGCCTTCACATACTAATTTTTGCCCATTACCCACTGCAACTGTGAATTGCTTTGTTGGTTCAACTGCTAACTTAAGAAATTTAGCCACTCTAGATTGGACAAAATTATGTGTACTACCACTGTCGATTAATACTTGAACCTGATGTCCAGCCACAATGCCTCGGAATCGTAACGTTGCCGGCGATGGCGCACCAGACATGGCGTGTAATGAAATTTCGGGGCAGGCTCCAAGCTCCTCACGGGAACTAGTATCTTCATAACCTTCATTGGAGATCTCGCTCCCTTCATCATCCGCGATTACCATAAAAAATTGTGGCTTTGTTTTGCATCGGTGACCCGGAGTATATGTATCATCACAATAGTAACATAACCCCTTTTCTCGACGAGCCGCCATTTCTTTAGAAGTAATTTTTCGAGTCGTGAGTTGAGGAGGATTTTGGTTATGCATATTCGGGCGGACATTGTTTGGGAGATTGGCATGATTATAATTGGGATGCGGTGGAGTGGTCGGAGGCTGGGAAGTAGGTATGTGAGAGGTGTGTGGGCCGAAATGTGTCACAGATGGTAAATAGGTGGGCCTAACATGATTTGGGCTTCTGGGTTTTGGGTTTGGCCAATAACGGTGTTGGTCCTCCAGCTTGGCCTCATGAAGACGAGCTAAGGCCATGGCCTGCAATAGAGAAGTGGGCCGAGCAGCCCTAATTTCTGCTTGAATATCCTGTCGTAGGCCCGCAACGAAACAACTAAGAAGGAACGCCGCCGGCAACCCTACTGTACGCATAGATAACTCCTCAAATTGAGCGATATACAAATCAACCGTAGAGTTTTGTATCAATTTAGAAAGCGCACCCTGCGCATCCTCGAATTCTGATGGACCAAAGCGAGTCTCTACCGCTCGCAGAAATTGAGCCCAGTTGCCGATTTGACGATTATGTGAAATCCATTGAAACCATTGCAACGCTCGACCCTCCATGTGAAAGGAACTAATTAAAATTTTTTGATCATCGGGGATTTGATAATAAGAAAAATATCGTTCTGCCTTGAAAATCCAACCTACCGGATCTTCTCCATTAAAATGGGGAAAATCAAGCTTCATCGGACGGTGAGTCATCGGTGAGCTCGATGGTGATATGGGTGCCAACGGGTGACCGAAATCATACGGGTTGTTGGATCCCATATGCATAGATGGAAAATAAGGGCCGTGCAACGAAAATCCTTGCGCGGACGGCAATGAAGTGACCAACGGAGGCATAGGTGGTAGGGACGAAGTGTGAGAGACTGGAGTCATCCCGGGCAGAACACAATAGGCCGGAAAGGGTATCGTCTGCGGAGGACCTCCGCAACCCGTTGCTTGGACGTGTGGCGAAGACATCGACTCAGAACGTGATGGCAACTGGAGTGGCGGAGGGGATGACCGGGAAGGAGGTTGAAGAGTGCGTTCCAGTTTTCCATCGAGAGCCGACAATAATGCCAATATGTCTGTGAGAGATTTTTGTTGAGCAGCGATTTGTTGGGAATGAGTAGATGCCGTATCCTGAATTTTCTTCACTGTGTCATCCAATGTTTTGAGACGAGTTCCGTCAGCCATAGATGCCGACGAGCTCAATGAGAGCACCAATTGTTATGACTAAGAGCAGAGAGAAACGACAAAATGAAACAAGTAGCAAAAAAAGATAATATTCTCTGATAATTCCCTTGAGTTCAGTACATCAATATATAGATAGTGGAGTAGTGGACAAGTAATTCTCTCTCCATAACCGAATGATGCTCCTATCAAATACTAAATTAATTGATATACTCATTTAGGTGTTTGGGTCGAACTCGTATACGATCCCCTCGACGTGGACCTGACTGTCTATATAGGGCCTCGCTGTTAAGCTCCTTGGTATCAACCACAGTAGATGTAACAACTAGCTTGTGTACGTACTCTCAACCTTTACTAATTTTACTCAGAGAAGGCTCGACTTCCATAGAAAAATTCGAGAGACCGAGTTCATAGACGATGATGGCGTTTTCTGATCTGCAGTGGTTGAATTTTCATTTTGGCACAGTAAATTGCTGCATGCTTTTCATGTACATAATGCTATATCTTGCTGAACCATCTTTGGCTGTGTCTCAATGCTTAGACTGACAAGAGAAATCTGAGCGATGAACACTCATTTCCTTGGAATAGTCTTTGGGAGAGGAGGCAAAAAATATTCGTTATCATTATATCTCACATCTCTTGTGAAAATACAATGAGTTATTAGGAAGAGGAGAAATTTGGCTTTTGAAATTACAAATGAACTATGCACTGTTTTAAAGTATAGATGTAGTACTTAGTAGTTATCTGAGCACGAGCAGCGGAAAGACACTAAACAGCACATGCAAACCGATCGCTATCGGTCCGTGGCACACATGCTACAAAAAGAAGAGTAAAATAAATATAGTCCATGGCAACAAATTGATGCGTGGCAGAGGAATTATTATGTGTTCCCGAGGTATACCACTTGACTCAATAACATGGTGATCCAAACCTATAAAAAAGGGGACATGTAGCTATTTAAAAAATAGAAAATACTTAGAGCCGGTTTGAACGAGCTTATTTAGAAGAGCTTATAAAATATTACGTCTTATAAGTTGTTTTAAGAGCTAATAAGTTGTTATGTCTTATTTAATAAATAAGTTATTAAAGCGTTTGGATAAAATAGATATATAAACTTATAAGTGATAATTTGTTTGGTAATTTAAGATTTTATATAAATAAAATTATCAAAAATAAATTGTTATATATGAAAAAAATAATTATATTAATTAAATAATAAATTTGAATTTTTTTTATATATAAAAAGTAATAATTTTAGGGGTATTTTGGTCTTTTATTGTTTAAGTTCCAACACTTATAAGCTGTTTAAAAAAAAGTACCTGCCCCCTTACTTTTTTTTAAACAGCTTATAAACTGTTAAACAGCTTATTTTTAAATTTTATAAGATCTTATTTGAAAATTTTACCAAAGCTTATTTTTAAATTTTATAAGATCTTATTTGAAAATTTTACCAAACAAATTGTCAGAGTATAGGGTCTTAAACAGTTTATAAGTTGTTTTAAAGAGTTTTTCAATCTGTATATAAAAAAAGATTGAAAAAAGTTACAAGGCGCCGGGAGGAGAAACTTGATTTTAATTTTTCTCTGTATTTATTTCTTTGATTTATATGACGAAGAACAAACATTGATTTGGAGAGTGATCATAAGATTCACACGGTTGAAATTCGAAAACATTTTTTCCCTAAAAAGTTGAGAAGAAGCTTAGTTGAAAAAGGACTCGTGATAAATTTATGTAAAAATTTTTGTGATTTTCTTTAATCATGTGTGGTTTGTTTTTCTTATCTTCTTGATATTTTTGGTTGATAAATAAATCACAGAGGTTTGTTGTTTGATGGTAGAGAAGGAAGAAGGGGTTAGGGTTCTTGGATTTTTTTCTGATTTTTTTTTAGTGTTTAACTCTTAACGGAAGAAATTAATAAGATTAATTATTCATTTTGTTGAGGATTCGACAAGCACAAACAAACAATCGAGCCGAGCGAGATCAAAAGCTTCAAAATCGAGCTTCGAGTCAACAATGGTGAAATCGTGATCCTACGTCGAACATGCGATTTAAGAGTCCTAAAAGTATCTACGAACTCACAGGAACACAACGCAATTGAAATCACACGAAATGACAAAGTATTTTACGAGCTTCGATCGATAGAAAGTCGATCTACGTGCTCGGGGAGGGAGGAGGTGCTCTGGTATTATTCAAGCTCTCAAGGCTATCGAAAAGAGTTCAGTTACAGTTCTTCATCACACACAACTCGTGAATTGCATTTACATATACACACGCGATTAACCCCAAATCACCGTGGCATATGAACCCTACGATCAATCAGATTTAGGCGAATCCACACCACAGATTTCTAACAGAAATTGTGGACGTCATGTTGTGCGTGAGCTGGCGAGGAGTGCGGGGCACTTGGAATCTCGAATTGACATCAACAAACGCGTGATATATACTCGATCGAAGGCAGCATGCTAACATGCACTGCCCAGACAAAACGGCGTCGTTCTGAGCAATACGGCGTCGTTTCTTTCCTGGCGGCAAATTCAAAATGAGATGAAAAGACCACTTTGCCCCTGCGTCCGTTTTGTGTAAAAACACTTCTAGAATCCAAATTTTGTGTACATTTCAACAAATCTCCACCTTACACAACATTTGCAACTCCAGAAAGCATCCAACACTCACAGATCAACACCTGATCACCCAGAATTTCAAGAAACCAAAAACTGACCTTTTGTTCTTGAACTCAGAAACTGAAATGCCAATTTTGAACTCAAATCTTGGAAGCTCAACCAAGATTCAGAACCATACAGTGATCAATCCAGATTCCCATCACTCTCCTCTTTCCAACAAGCTATAGACCATGGATTTTCATCAACCACAGCCTCTACAAACCAGTAGAAACCACAGCAAGCCAGAAACTGGTTTTCAGAAAAAATACCCAAGTACTCAAAATGGGATATTCTGAACCAAAACTTCAAATACCAGAACCTACACACTCCATACATGTAATGTGACTTTACAGCACACCACCATGCCTCAAACTCCCACAGCAACTCAGAAACACCAAGTCACTATAAAACCAGAAAATGAATTCCAAGAACTCCATGCCTCAAATTCAATTTCTCTGAAGTAACTATGCAAACCACAGTTCACACAAGTCACAATACACCAAATGAACCTCTGGCCATGCTCAAACCACTCAGAAAACCACTGAGTCAAAAAATCACAAAGTCACCAAAACCAAAATGCTCAAAACTGGCCAGAATGAGTATTTTCTTGGATAACTTGATAACCACAGCAGAACTATCATGCATGTTGCCACTTCCACACTACCAACTTCACTGAGATTGTGGAATGTCAACCAACTGGACCAGTTGTTGACACAATTTGAACATATCACCAGAAATACACTTGGTGAAACTGTCTGCAGGATTGATTTCAGTTGCAATTTTCTCCACCTTGACAACACCTTGATCCACAAGATCTCTCACAAAATGCAACCTCACATCAATATGCTTGGATCTGTCATAATACACCTGATGCTTAGCCAAATGCACTGCACTTTGACTATCACAATGTACAAATACCCTATCCTGCAGAACTCCAAATTCTTCAATCAAACCTCTCAACCATATAGACTCTTTAATAGCCTCAGTCAATGCAATATACTCAGATTCAGTGGTACTCAAAGCAACCACAAACTGCTGAGAAGCCTTCCAGACCACAGCACTTCCAAACAAAGTAAAAACATACCCTGTAAGTGACTTTCTGGTATCTACATTGCTAGCATAATCAGAGTCTACATATCCAATTAGAGCATCCCCATAGCTCTTCACCTTTCTAAACATTAAACCATGACCAGAACTGCCTCTCAAATACCTCAATACCCATTTAACTCATTCCCAGTGTGATTTTCCAGGATTTGCCATGTATCTAGAAATACAACTCAATGCATAGGCAAGATCAGGCCTGCTACACACCATATCATACATCACACTCCCAACAACTGAAGCATATGGAACCTTAATCATAGCCATTTCCTCTGACTGATTCTTTGGAGATTGATCCATAGAGAATTTAAAGTGAGCTCCAAGAGGTGTAGTGACTGACTTGGCCTCATGCATATAAAATCTTTTGAGAACCTTTTCAATATAAGAGGTTTGGGACAAAAACAAGGTACCAGTGGTCCTGTTTCTGGAAATATCCATTCCCAAAATCTTTTTGGCATCTCCAAGATCTTTCATCTCAAACTCAGCACTCAATAACCTCTTCAAAGACTCCACCTCAACCTTGGAACAACTAGCAATCAACATATCATCCACATAGAGCAGTAGATAGGTGACAACCCTTCCAGTCTTCAATTTCATATACACACAACAGTCAAACTTACTTCTAACAAAGCCAATAACTAGCATATAGCTATCAAACCTCTTATACCACTGTCTTGGACTTTATTTGAGACCATACAAGGATTTCTTCAGCAGACACACCTTGTTCATATCAGAGCTGCCTTCCAAACCATCAGGTATCCTCATATAGATCTGTTCTTTAAACTCTCCATGAAGAAAAGCTGTTTTAAAATCCATCTGTTGAAGCTCAAGATCAAACTGAGCAACAATGGCCAAAAGAATCCTGATTGTACAATGCTTCACCACTGGGGAAAATATTTCATTGAAATCAACTCCCTCCTTTTGAGTGAAACCCTTAGCAACCAACCTTGCTTTGTACCTGATACCAGAATCCTCTTGTTTCTTTTTAAAGATCCATTTGCAGCCAACTACCCTCTGATTCTTTGGCCTCTGAATAATATCCCATGTATGATTCTTGTCCAATGATTGTAGCTCTTCCTGCATAGCTAAAATCCACTGATTCCTTTAAGAGCAACTCACAACCTCAGAATAGGAATTAGGTTCATTACTAACTATGTCTTCATGAAAGCAAGTGTAAACTTGCTGTGCATGAAGAAAGTGAGAAGGGATCACGTGTGCATGGTGCTGTGCACCCAACCAATTTAATATCTACACCTGGACAGTGACATTGTGCATTGGGGACCAAGCAATTGAGCACTGCTACTGCAGAGTTCGTTTTGCAGAAAAGGAGTTGTCCTTTTTATATATATTGCGTTTTGATCCTTGTTCTAGATTATTCCTTTCCCTCTCTATATATATGTGAACAAGTGAATCATTTATGTATTGAACAATGAGAATATTATGAAATAAGAAAGTTTGAGTTTCTGCAAAACACATCTTTATGGTTATTGCATATTGGTCCCTGTTTGGGGCAAAACTGTAATTATTTCTGGGATTTTGTGTTCTTGCTTGAATCCTTAATATTGCAGGTCTTTTTCCTGTTTCTTTACATTTCAGCCACCAACAGTGCATAAGACACTGTATCAACTTGTGCACATCTTTTTGGAAGCTGGATCACCCTTCTCTCCCTGTCTCTAGCAAGTTGATAACCATCAGTTTCCACAGGCTCCTCATCAACTTCAGATTCTTCATCATCTTCAACTTGGGCTTCTTTCTGAGATTGAAACATGTTTCTCCCATGTAACTGTTGGAAATCGATATCCCGGAATTAATAAATTAATTAAAATTAATTATCTAATTAATTCCGACCGAAATCCTTTGGAGATCGAATATCCGGAGTTGTCAAATTGCGGAACGACAATTCCAATCGACTCCCGGTTGCCGGAAAAATCCCACGTCGCCGGACGCGGGGAGAAGCCCGATCGATCACCATCTACGGGCGTACCCGAGGCGATCGATCGCATCTCATAGATGGCGTGAGAGGCTGCTCAAAGCAGCCCGCTGGACGTGCCGGAGAGTTCATGCGAACAACCTAAACCTCCCGGAGGTTTAACCCTAATCAAGCCCTAGCCACGGTTGAACCATGGCTGCCCGATCGAGTGCGCGCACGCCATGATGGCGTGCTAGGGTTCAGCCTGCACAGCCCCCGTACACGATCCACGAAGCCCCGCGGATCCGCTGCGAGAGGTCCCACAGCCCGCTGCTGCCAGGCGCACGAGGCGCTCGCTAGGCAGCCGGGCGGTCGCCCGCGACCACCACCAGGCGGTCGCCTGCCTCCCCAGGCAGCGGCTCCGTCCGATCCTTGCCGCCGGGTCGCTCCAGCCGCGGCGGTTCGGTGATCCTCGATCACCACCGCTCGGCTCGACCCCGGTGAGGATCCCAAATCCCTCGGATCTTGGTTCACGATAATTTTACGATAATAAAACGATTAAATCATAAAGGGGGTTTTACGATTTACCTAGTTCTCGTTGTTCGGAAAAACGAAGAACTCAATTGATGACCTTGAGATCTTCCCACGTATTTGATGGAGTTATATTCTAAATGTCTAGTTTAGTGACAATATGGAACTCCTTATCTGTGTTTTATTATCTATTAATCAAACAGTCTGCATTTTGTTTATTATAACTCTGTGCTCTATAATCCTAGATATATACGTTGTAGACAGTATGGCGTGAGGAGACACGCGGAAGATCATACTGTCGGTTACTCGTATATTATCGAACAGTGGCTCACGACTTAGATGGACAGGGACAATCCATCGGTACGTCGTTGTGTGACTGGTAGATAGTCGGTCTTGACTATCATGTTACACTCGTACACTTGGTGTATTGAGCAGGACCACGGGAGGGCGTTCGATTTATACTAATCGCAGTAATCGAACTAGACCTCAGAAATTACGGATATACGAATTCTTAATCCCTATATAATTATAGGTGCGTGTGTCCAATTCTCGGTTCTTTAACTTGCCAATGAGTGAGACTAATTGATTAGTCGAGATTCTCGGTAAATTGGGGATCGTAATTGTACGCACGGCATGCTATAGATTATAGACAGGAAACCGTGTCCCGTTTATCGGGTTGATGACGTCCCCGAGATGAGCTCATAAAGTTTATCATGTAAACCCTGCAGGTGGATTTGTTCCACATGATAATAAGGATGAGTGGTACTAGTCTCGGATAATAAGAAACGAATTAATTTAATTATTAGTAATTAAATAAATTCGTGGACGTTCGATATCTTAAACACGGGGAAAGTCGTATATGTAATTTCGGCGAAATTATTATTGTTGAAATAATATTAAAATTAATTTCGGGAATTCAATTATTATTTTATAGTGGATTGAATAATAATTAAAATTGAAATCAATTTAATTAAGGAATTGCGTTTACGTATTCCAAGTTAATTAAATTTTCAATTTAGCCCTTAAATTAATTTACCTAAGGTCCCTAACGTAACTCTATAAATATCCTACCTTGCCTATCCTAAACCTACATTCCGCATCTTTTTATTTTTCTGAGAAAATTATTGCGTTAGCGCAATTAAGTTTTTCTCTGCAAAAATAATACAGTATAGCGCAATTATTTTTCTCTCATCAGAGAAAAGAAAATATAACGCTGGTGGAAAAGGAGAAAGCAGAAAAGGAGACCCAACGGATCGTTTCCCACACAACGGTTGGAGTCAAAGGATCTGAGGCATACGTTAGAAGCATCTAAGGTCTCAACAATCGACCGAGAAGGTATGAGATCGATTCTCTTTTCCGCAATTTATTCGATCTCATATTTCGTTGATCATATTTTGAACGTAGATCGGGTCCGGTGGCTTGGATGTGATATTCTCGGACTGCTGGGAGGTTTCTGACCTCCGGCATGGCAGTCGGATCGAGAAAATCACATCGGAACAGCCAGAACGGGCGAATCCCGCCGCTGTTCGCGACGGGTGTCGGACGACAGGTTTTACTGTCGGCCGACAGGCTTGTCGGACGACACCTCCTGTGTCGGACGACATTGAACGGGCTTGTCGAACGACACCTTCTGGTGTCGGACGACAGAGAGGCCAGAAGCCTCTCGTTTTGCGCGGTCGTGCCTCGGGTGCGATGGCTGGGTGCATTTCGGGTCAGGGGCTTCGTCGTGAACACCTTGGGCAGACCGGAGGTCGACTGGGCTTGTCCGGAAGTTCGAGTAGTCGAACGGACTTGTCCCGGGTAGTCGATTTCCAACAAATGGTATCAGAGCCGGTTTTGTTCGTTCTTTGTATGTTTTGCGAGATTGGTTTTGCAGGTTGAACCCGATTATTATGGCCAATTTATTTTGATATTTTGTGCTGTATGTATGTGGTTTTGATTAAACTCTCGGGCTTGTCGAGATCGTTTTTTTTTTGGAAAGTTGCTTGTTTGTAATAGATAAAAACGACGGGTTGAGTCGTTAGGTTTATTTATTTTTTCGTTGCATCCGGGACTTGTATAGGGTCGATCAAAATGTATAGGATCGATACCGGACTTAGTAGAATTTTTTTTTGTAATTAATTTCTACTATTGGATCGAGACGAGATCGAAGCCCGGAGGAACGAGAATCGAAGTTGAGACGAGCAACGAGTTCGAGTTCCAAGAGACGTGCATTCAAGATTTTAAGGCCATAATAATCGGGCCACGTTAATTGCCTTTTGTGTGATTTACGTGTTTTATTATGCTTATTATTTTATACATGTATATCCCTAAATCGTAAAATACTAAGTGGGAGAGGGATTGGAAACAATCCCGCGGTCTCCATTCTCTGTTTCGAGAGTGATGTGTATTGACTTACGAGTTGGCTTTAGTGTCATCCTCCCTATCGGATAAAGTCGATACACGGAAATCACTTTGATCGAAATTCGAATGAAATTCCAATTTTAAAATTGAACAATTAAGTTTTTCAAAGCAAATGCCTAATCTGTCTTTCAAAGACTAAGTTCAACTCGACTCATTCTCACCCCGGGGAGTGGAATGGAGCCAAAGCGCTTGCTTATGTCGATGACACAGATTAGAGACATTCGAGTCATTCGATGACTAGATCGATTGTCTGGTTGGCTCCCTCACTTAGTGAGAGATAGGGCTCAATTGCATGATTGATCGCTGGTTAGAAACTTCGAGTTTCACTTACGAGATATCAAGCTTTGATTAACGAAATTGTGAAATTTATTAAAATGGAATTCAATTAACAAAGTTGTTTGTTTAGTAAACGTCCACACTATCGTGGCTTACTAGACGGAAACGGAACTTTGGGTTAATTGAGGCTCGACAGTTATAGGAAATCGTAAAGGGACCGCATGTCAACGTAAACGTCCACACTAACGTGGCTTGCGGTGGATATGTAGTTCCCGAGCGGTTAACTTAGTACTGAGAAATGGTATACACTTAGGTACGCTTTACAGTATCCTCCCCATCGGAGTCACTGCTGTAATGATGTACGACCGAAGTAAAAGTCCAATTATAAAATCGTTTGGACTAGTATACGTCCACATGAACGTGGCATGCTGGTCTGATGGAATTTTAGGATTGATTGGTAAATTTAATGATATTAATTAAGGGAGTTAATATTGAATTAAATTTGACGGTTTGATTTGTCTCTTTTATAGATATGGCACTCAACCCGCTGTCTGTGATACTAAAAGAAAACAAACTCACTGGTCCAAATTATGTTGATTGGAAACAAAACTTGGACATTGTCCTAACTGCTGAGGAGTACAAGTATGTACTCCAGGTCGAATGTCCTGTTGCACCTACTGAAACATCCTCTCCTGAGGAAAAGGAAGCTCATCGGAAGTGGGTCAAGGCTGATCAGATGGCGCGGTGCTACATTTTGGCATCTATGTCAAATGTGCTGCAACATCAGCATGAAGCCATGGACACTGCCTATGATATGATGCTTAACCTTAAGGAGATGTTTGGTAGTCAGGACAGGGCAGCATGACAAGATGCTATGAGGCAACTCATGACGGCCACTATGTCCGAAGGAACGCCCGTGAGGGATCACGTTCTTAGGATGATAGGCTATCTGAATGAGATAGAGATTATGGGAGGAGCTATCGATGGGGAAACCCAGATCGATATAGTGCTCCAATCTCTGCCTAGGAGTTTTGAGCAGTTCCGCCTGAACTATAACATGAACAAGAGGTTATATACGTTGGCGGAACTCCTGACTGAACTCCAGGCGGCAGAGGGAATCTTTAAGAACTCTCAAGCACTTGTGGCTGTGAAATCGACTCTTCCTCGCCCTTCGGGGATTAAGAAGAAGAAAAAGCAAGGACGGAAACCCAGTGGGCCCAGAGTTGGTGGACCACAGAATGGAGTGAACAGGCCTAAGGGCAAGTGTTTCCGTTGCAAGCAGTCTGGACATTGGAAGTCTAATTGTCCTCTCAGACAAGGAGGTATGAACTTTTCCTTAGTCACTGAAACATGTTTAGCGGTGTTATCCACCGGTACCTGGTGTGTGGATACGGGAGCCACTGATCATGTCTGCAATTCTTTGCAGGGGTTCCAGGAAACCCGGCGGCTTAGAGAGGGAGAGATCACCATCTACATGGGCAACGCTACGAAAGTGGCGGCGGTTGCAGTGGGAGATGTTCATTTATCTTTTAATAATAATGTTTTGGTATTGAATAATTGTCTTTATGTACCGGATTTTAGAAAGAACCTTGTTTCGGTTTCTAAGTTGGTTTTGAATGGATATTCAGTTTCTTTTGATAACTCTGTTATTGTCAAAAAGAATGGTGATTATATCTGTTCTGGTACATTGATAGGCAACTTATATATACTGAATCCTAATTATTCCACGATGCAACGAGTAGAGTCGTATAACACATCTAGTACCAATAAGAGAAAGGAGCCTTCTAGGATGAATCAAAAGTACTTATGGCATCTTAGGCTAGGTCATATTAACTTGGGCAGGATTCAAAGGTTGATAACTGATGGAATACTCAGTGATGTGAAAGATGAGGACTTTCCAACCTGCGAATCATGCCTGGAAGGAAAAATGACCAAGCGACCTTTTAGTGATAAGGGGTATAGATCCAAGGAAGTACTGGAATTGATTCACTCTGATCTGTGCGGGCCTTTATCTGTCCAAGCGAGAGGAGGTTACGAATATTTTGTAACCTTCACTGATGATTACTCAAGGTATGGTTTTATATACCTGATGCGCCGCAAGAGCGAGTGCATTGACAAGTTCAAGGAGTACAAAGCTATTGTGGAGAACCTTCATGGTAAGACCATAAAGACTCTACGATCTGATCGTGGAGGAGAGTACCTCTCGGGAGAGTTTAAAGCGTACTTATTGGAGAATGGGATTGACTCCCAGATGACTGCACCATACACGCCCCAGCAGAATGGTGTAGCAGAAAGAAGGAATAGGACTCTTATGGAAATGGTAAGATCTATGATGAGTTACTCAGAACTACCAGTTTCGTTCTGGGGATATGCCTTGGAAACAGCGGCTTATATCTTGAACTTAGTTCCTTCCAAATCAGTCCCTAAGACACCCTCGGAATTGTGGACCGGGCGTAAGCCAAACTTGAAACACATTCGGATCTGGGGTTGTCCAGCACATGTGCTGAAGCATGGGGCTGATAAGTTGGAGTCACGTTCAGATATTCGGTTGTTTATAGGATATCCTAGAGGAACGAAAGGTGGTCTATTTTATAGTCCTAAGGACCAGAAGATCGTTGTTAGCACCAACGCTCGGTTCTTGAAAGAGGATTATATAATGGACCACAAGCCCAATAATGAGATAATACTCAACGAACTGAGAGGGAACGATCAAGGCTTAGATCCAACCCAACCGGGTGATACGCCACCACAGTCTGCACCTGTAGTTACTGAGGTTACACCGGAGCGTCGTCGTAGTGGGAGGGTTGTTCGACAACCTGACAGGTTCATGTTTATAGGTGAGTCTTCGGACTTGTTACCTGGAGAACATGAAGCCGATCCCTGGACCTACGACGAGGCGCTTAAAGATCAAGATGCTCAATCTTGGCAAAAGGCGATGAAATATGAGATTGAATCTATGGATTCAAATCAGGTCTGGGATCTTGTAGCACCGCCCAAAGGTGTAAAAGCCATTGTTTGCAAGTGGGTGTACAAGAGGAAAAGAGGGTCTGACGGGAAGGTTGAAACCTTCAAGGCTAGGCTTGTTGCGAAAGGGTACACTCAGAAAGAAGGGATCGATTATGAGGAAACCTTTTCGCCGGTAGCTATGCTAAAGTCGATCCGGATTCTTTTGTCTATAGCATCTCATATGGATTATGAGGTGTGGCAAATGGACGTCAAGACAGCATTCTTGAATGGGAATCTTGACGAAACCATTTATATGAGACAGCCAGAGGGTTTCATCGAGAAAGGCCAAGAGCATCTAGTGTGTAAGCTAAAGCGATCCATTTATGGATTGAAGCAAGCTTCTAGATCATGGAACATGTGGTTTGATGAGGTTATCCAGTCTTATGGATTCATTCAAAGCATGGACGAGTCATGTGTATACCGGAGAAGTGACGGAAACAGCGTGGCGTTTCTCGTGCTTTATGTAGACGACATTCTTCTAATTGGCAACAATGTGAAGATGTTGTCGGACATAAAGGGATGGTTGTCCAAGCAATTCGATATGAAAGACTTAGGACAAGTAGGGCATGTTCTTGGGATCAAGGTTATACGAGATCGCCAGAAAAGAACATTGAGCTTGTCCCAGGCTTCATATATTGATACGATTCTAGCTCGTTTCAACATGCAGAATTCCAAGAGAGGTTCTCAACCTTTCTGCCATGGAATTCATCTATCTAAGGATATGTGTCCCAAGACACAAAAGGAGATAGATTACATGAAGACGATTCCTTATGCTTCGGCAGTGGGTAGTCTAATGTATGCTATGTTGTGCACGAGACCTGATATCTGCTATGCCGTAGGCATGGTAGCTAGATATCAGAGTAACCCTGGACAGGGTCACTGGACTGCTGTAAAGAACATACTTAAGTACCTGCGAAGGACTAGGAATTATGTTCTGAGTTACAAAGCGTCCGAGTTGATTCCTATTGGTTACACAGACTCGGATTTCCAATCTGATAAGGAACAGCGAAAGTCTACATCAGGCTATGTGTTCACATTGGGAGGTGGAGCAGTTTCATGGAGGAGTGTTAAGCAGAAATGCATTTCGGACTCCACCATGGAAGCCGAATATGTAGCAGCCTCTGAGGCAGCTAAAGAATCGGTGTGGCTCCGGAACTTCATCATGGACTTAGATGTGATTCTTGATTTGCCTAGAGCTATCACAATTTATTGTGACAATAGCGGTGCAGTGGCAAATGCGAAGGAACCACGAGCCCACAATGCGAGTAAACACATAGATCGCAAGTACCACCTGATTAGAGACATCGTCAAGAGAGGCGATGCGGTTGTCACCAAGATTGCATCAGCGGATAACCTGGCAGACCCCTTTACGAAAGCACTTCCAGCGGAAGCGTTCAAGAGACACGTGAAGGGGATGGGTATCGGATGTATGGGAGAGGGCAACTAGACTTTTAGTATAAGTGGGAGATTGATGGAGTTATATTCTAAATGTCTAGTTTAGTGACAATATGGAACTCCTTATCTGTGTTTTATTATCTATTAATCAAACAGTCTGCATTTTGTTTATTATAACTCTGTGCTCTATAATCCTAGATATATACGTTGTAGACAGTATGGCGTGAGGAGACACGCGGAAGATCATACTGTCGGTTACTCGTATATTATCGAACAGTGGCTCACGACTTAGATGGACAGGGACAATCCATCGGTACGTCGTTGTGTGACTGGTAGATAGTCGGTCTTGACTATCATGTTACACTCGTACACTTGGTGTATTGAGCAGGACCACGGGAGGGCGTTCGATTTATACTAATCGCAGTAATCGAACTAGACCTCAGAAATTACGGATATACGAATTCTTAATCCCTATATAATTATAGGTGCGTGTGTCCAATTCTCGGTTCTTTAACTTGCCAATGAGTGAGACTAATTGATTAGTCGAGATTCTCGGTAAATTGGGGATCGTAATTGTACGCACGGCATGCTATAGATTATAGACAGGAAACCGTGTCCCGTTTATCGGGTTGATGACGTCCCCGAGATGAGCTCATAAAGTTTATAATGTAAACCCTGCAGGTGGATTTGTTCCACATGATAATAAGGATGAGTGGTACTAGTCTCGGATAATAAGAAACGAATTAATTTAATTATTAGTAATTAAATAAATTCGTGGACGTTCGATATCTTAAACACGGGGAAAGTCGTATATGTAATTTCGGCGGAATTATTATTGTTGAAATAATATTAAAATTAATTTCGGGAATTCAATTATTATTTTATAGTGGATTGAATAATAACTAAAATTGAAATCAATTTAATTAAGGAATTGCGTTTACGTATTCCAAGTTAATTAAGTTTTCAATTTAGCCCTTAAATTAATTTACCTAAGGTCCCTAACGTAACTCTATAAATATCCTACCTTGCCTATCCTAAACCTACATTCCGCAGCTTTTTATTTTTCTGAGAAAATTATTGCGTTAGCGCAATTAAGTTTTTCTCTGCAAAAATAATACAGTATAGCGCAATTATTTTTCTCTCATCAGAGAAAAGAAAATATAACGCTGGTGGAAAAGGAGAAAGCAGAAAAGTAGACCCAACGGATCGTTGCCCACACAACGGTTGGAGTCAAAGGATCTGAGGCATACGTTAGAAGCATCTAAGGTCTCAACAATCGACCGAGAAGGTATGAGATCGATTCTCTTTTCCGCAATTTATTCGATCTCATATTTCGTTGATCATATTTTGAACGTAGATCGGGTCCGGTGGCTTGGATGTGATATTCTCGGACTGCTGGGAGGTTTCTGACCTCCGGCATGGCAGTCGGATCGAGAAAATCACATCGGAACAGCCAGAACGGGCGAATCCCGCCGCTGTTCGCGACGGGTGTCGGACTACAGGTTTTACTGTCGGCCGACAGGCTTGTCGGACGACACCTCCTGGTGTCGGACGACATTGAACGGGCTTGTCGAACGACACCTTCTGGTGTCGGACGACAGAGAGGCCAGAAGCCTCTCGTTTTGCGCGGTCGTGCCTCGGGTGCGATGGCTGGGTGCATTTCGGGTCAGGGGCTTCGTCGTGAACACCTTGGGCAGACCGGAGGTCGACTGGGCTTGTCCGGAAGTTCGAGTAGTCGAACGGACTTGTCCCGGGTAGTCGATTTCCAACAAATGGTATCAGAGCCGGTTTTGTTCGTTCTTTGTATGTTTTGCGAGATTGGTTTTGCAGGTTGAACCCGATTATTATGGCCAATTTATTTTGATATTTTGTGCTGTATGTATGTGGTTTTGATTAAACTCTCGGGCTTGTCGAGATCGTTTTTTTTTTGGAAAGTTGCTTGTTTGTAATAGATAAAAACGACGGGTTGAGTCGTTAGGTTTATTTATTTTTTCGTTGCATCCGGGACTTGTATAGGGTCGATCAAAATGTATAGGATCGATACCGGACTTAGTAGAATTTTTTTTTTTGTAATTAATTTCTACTATTGGATCGAGACGAGATCGAAGCCCGGAGGAACGAGAATCGAAGTTGAGACGAGCAACGAGTTCGAGTTCCAAGAGACGTGCATTCAAGATTTTAAGGCCATAATAATCGGGCCACGTTAATTGCCTTTTGTGTGATTTACGTGTTTTATTATGCTTATTATTTTATGCATGTATATCCCTAAATCGTAAAATACTAAGTGGGAGAGGGCGCTATTTTATCAAAACTTCCGCTGCCTCTGAGGCCGCTATTTGGTTACCCATGGCAGAGTCCGAAAAGCATCGTGCTTATCACTCTTCCATGTTAAAAACTCCTTCTCCTTCTATAGTGAAACACATAGCCTGATATCGACTTACACCGGTCCTCATTCGATTAGAAATCTAAGAGAATGTAATCCAAAGGAAATGTTTGTATGCTCCGTAATCCAGAACATAGTTTCCAGTACTTCGAAAGTACTTAAAATGTTCATTACAGCAGTCAAGTATTCCTTTCCAGGATTACCTTGATATCCTCCCACTATGCTAACCGCATAGCCGATATCAGGTTCTTGTTTTCAACAATGCATTTATTAAGCTTTCCTCACTGTAAGTGTAGGAATCCGCTTTCATTGCTTCCATCTCCTTTTGTGTTCCAAAACATATATCCTTAGATAGATGCATTCCGTCTCTGAAAGGTAATGAACCTTTCTCGGAATCTTGCATGTTAAAACGAACCATAATCATATATATGTAAGATGTCCAGGAGAAGTACAATGTTCTTTCCTAGAGATCATAGATCTTAAGAACATGTCCAACCTCTTCCTATATCTTTTATAATGATTTATCTAGACAACCATCATTTCATGTCTGGTTACATCTTTACATTGCTGCCAATGATAAAATGTTATCTACATGAAACCCGAGAAACACCACCTTGTTTCCATCACGTTTCCCATACACACGATTCGTCTATGCTTTGATGAATCCATAAAATAGACTATCTCATCAATTTGCAAGTACCACGAACTCAATGCTTTGTTCCAATCCATAAATGGATCAACTAAGCTTGTATTCTAAATGATCTTGCCTCTTAGCAATAATCCTTATTGCTTTCCAAGAAGGCACATTTAGATCTAGTACTGCCTCCATGTAGATCCAGGGATCGATTTCATGTATACTAGGTCCAGAGTCCGAAAACTCTCCTAGCCTTATGAACATCTCCGGTTGTCACACAACCTCCCACTACAACGGCATTCCGGTGTATCAACAGTAATAACAGTAGGTGCAGTTAGTGGTGTACCGCTACTCGGTTCGGCTGGTTCCCAGTCCTTATTGCTTTCTCTCATTCAAAGTATTACGTCACTCTGGGCTTGTGGTTCATCTAATAGTCTTCCTCTAAGAACCGGGCGTTAGAACTCATAACGTCCTTCTGGTTCATAGTACTATTGAACACACATCTTTTGTTCTTCTAGGATATTCTACAACCGCATTTGAATGCGCCGTTGTTTCCAGACATATTCATAGAACACAGGTAGTTCCGTATAACTCATGCTTTTACTATTTTTATAAGAGTTCCATTTCTTATTTCCGACACACCATTTCTACACAAGAGTGTATGGTGTAGTCATTTGGGATCAAATCCCAATCTCTGATCAGTATGCCATGCATTCCTCAGACAGGCACTTGCCTCCGCGATTAAATCGCAGGCTACAAATGGATATACCTTGAAGGTTCTCCACAATAGCTTTGTGTCCATTGACTTTTCAAAACACTTTGCTTTTGTGGCTCATCAGGTATGCTAATCCATTTTTCGAGTAATCATAAAATGAAGTACTTGTACCTTATTGTCTGAGTAGATACAGGTCTGCATACATCAGAGTTAATCAATTCTAATACTTGTCCGGATCTTATACCTTATATCCATAAAGGATTGCTTAGTTATGTTATCTTCCAAATTAGATTCTTGGGTCGGAAGGTCCACTCCTTCAACTTAATTGATCAAAATATCAATTTTCGACCTTTGAACTTCTTATTTGAATAAACATGACTTAGCATAAGAATCCACAAGTATAACTGATTCATTACAGAAATATCTCTTAAAAGTAAAACGAGCTACATACTACGGTTCGTTGCATCGTGGTGGACTCAGGATTCATCATTTACATATTGCTAGCTAATGTACCAGAATAGATAATATCATTATTTCTTCTTATAACCATCAAATGATTAAAAGAAATAAAATATCCATTTATTAGAAATCCAGAACAAAGTTCTTTCTAATTTGAAAGGTACATAAAAGCAATAACCCAAAATGAAATCCTATAAAATGTCCTCCACTGCAACTGCTGCCTCCCCTACAGCATTGCCCATGTAGACTACGATTTATTCTTTTCTAAGTCGTCGGGTTTCCTGGAACCCTTGCATTTAAAATGCACATACCGTCAGTGGTTCCATATCTACAGACCATGTTCCGGTAGATAATACCACTGACCATGTTTTACAACTAAAGAAAATTTCGTACTTTCTTGATAGGATAATCAGACTTCCAGTACCCAGACTGTTTGCATCGAGAACACTAGCCTATTGGCTTTCTCGCCCCATCTCGTGGTCCAAGTAGCTTAGGACCACTGGGTTTCTTTGCTTGCTTTTCCTTTCCCCCGATTTTGCCCTTAGGTTCGAAACCTTTGGCATTAGCTACAAGAGCTTGCGATTTCCGTCTTAACTCGTCTAAAAGGTCAATCATCTCAAAAACGTGTTTAAGCGTTTCCTCGAAGTGACTGGCCTTTATGAGTATCCTCATCGCTTCTTGTCTAGCCGCCTATGTCATGTCTAAACACCAACTTGAGTTTGAACATGATAAAATCAGTCCATTCCTCATCAGTTGAGACATTGATAGGCTCGGGAGTGACAAAGCTCACTGAGTACGAACATGTACTCTTTAACAGTCTGGATAATGTCTAGATCTCTATTCCAATCAATACATTTAGGGACCAATGAGTTAAATTCCTCAAGTATCACATAAAGTGGGTTCAAAGCCATATCCTAATCTATGAGCACATATAACAACAAACAATTGATTTAATCTCCGATATTATCTCCCTCAAATAATATCATTAAACCACTAATCATATCTAAAATCCCATCAGGTAAGGCAAGCCACGTGGTGTGGACGTTTACCCACCCAAATGATTTAGCAATTAGATTTTCTTTGGTCATACATCACTTATAGCGTAACCTCGTGGGGAGGAATACTATAATGCATATCTAAGTGTAAACCATTACTCAGTACTAAAGTAAGTTGTTTGGAATTGCTACATCACCGCAAGCCACGTGGTGTGGACGTTTACGATAACTTCACAACTCTTCACAATTACTTACAACTGTCTACATCAATTAATCCAAAATCCGTCAGCATAGCAAGCCACGTGGTGTGGACGTTTACTACACCAAGAGACTTTTATAATTGACTCCCAATTACTTGATCCATTCAATCTTGTAAATCAAGACGTGGAGAATCATAAGTGAAACTCGAAGTTTCTAACCAGTGATTCACCATGCGAACAACCCTATCTCTCATAAATGAGGGAGCCGAGCAGACAATCGATCCATCTATCAAAGAATGGTACGAAGGTATCTAATTTGTGTCCTCTACATGACCAAGTGGCTCTGGCTCCATTCCACTCCCCGGGGTGAGAATGAGTCGACTTGAAATCAGCTTTGGAAAGACAAATTAGGCATTGTTTGATAAACTTAATCAATGTTTCTCGTAAGAGGAATTACAAGAACTCTCCTCCAATAACTTATCTATATAAACTTCAAAAGTTTATAAAAGTCACCAAGAGAGCAGCAATGGAGACCATGGGTATGTTTCCATACCCTCTCCCACTTAGCTTTTTACAATAAAGGGATACGCTATCTAGTGCATAAAATAAACACATATAGCATGCATACATGTAATAAAGCACATAGTATTATCACATAATCAAAATAATACTAGAATATTATTTTCCGACTATTATGGCTTTATCACATCTCCGTACGCATCTTCTAGTCTTCAGTCTTCGTTTCTTGAATGCTCCATGTGACGAGAATATTAATCTCCAATATTTAAATCTATTTATTTTCAATTAATCCAAAAGTTACTTAATTCGAAAATTAAGTCAATTGAATATATCAAAAATAAAATTAAATATTATTAATATTTTTATTTATTTTATTTTCCTTTTCTACTCCATTAAATCTCTAGAATAATCTATCCAAGATAAACTTAGAATATTCTAGATGATATCCATAATGGAATAAGGAAATAAAATAATTTAGGACTCTTATAATTTCCAAATTTATTTTATTCCTAATCCATGAATATTCCCATGAGTAGGAATAATCAAATAGAAAAAATAAATTTAATACTAAATTAATTCTTTTTCTATTTCATGAATATTCCATAAAGAAATAATCAAAATAGGAAAAACCGAATTAAAATAGGAAAGTAAATTTCCGGTAGGAGTAGCATGGATTGGGAGACCCCACGCCACTCCCACCTCGATCGACCGCCGCCTAGGGCACGTCGCCGCCGCCCGGCCCACGCGCCACCACCACTGGTGGCCGGCGTGGCCGAGACTCCCACGGACAGCCCCTCTTGGGGCCGAGGGTCGATCGATCCTCATGGGATCGATCATGGGGATTGATCGATCCCCGGTCCTTCGTCTTCTCGCCACTTCGTCTTCTCCGGGGTCTTCGATTCGTCGATCCAATCGCAAAATAAATTACAATTCCGGTATCGATTCTATACATGAAATCGACCCTATACATTTTCCGGAAAAACGATGAACATAATAATAAATCCTAAATTCGGTCAACCCCCGAATTTTTACTATTACAAGCATTCACCACACATAAAACGAATCTCGACATGTCCGAGAGTTTAATAATCAAGAACAATATTATGACAATAATTAACGAACAATTATATCTAGCCATAATAGTCGGAAACCCTGCAAGGTAGAACAATTTATCGAAAAATACCGTGAACGAAAACCTCGCTCTGATACCAATTGTTGGAAATCGATATCCCGGAATTAATAAATTAATTAAAATTAATTATCTAATTAATTACGACCGAAATCCTTTGGAAATCGAATATCCGGAGTTGTCAAATTGCTGAACGACAATTCCAATCGACTCCCGGTTGCCGGAAAAATCCCACGTCGCCGGACGCGGGGAGAAGCCCGATCGATCACCATCTACGGGCGTACCCGAGGCGATCGATCGCATCTCATAGATGGCGTGAGAGGCTGCTCAAAGCAGCCCGCTGGACGTGCCGGAGAGTTCATGCGAACAACCTAAACCTCCCGGAGGTTTAACCCTAATCAAGCCCTAGCCACGGTTGAACCATGGCTGCCCGATCGAGTTCGCGCACGCCATGATGGCGTGCTAGGGTTCAGCCTGCACAGTCCCCGTACACGATCCCCGTATAGTCGTTGTGTGAGAGAGAAAATAATTTATCTTAATTATTTTATCACACTTGTACACTTGGTGTATTGAGCGGATCTGCTTGAGATTTATCGATTAGGATTGCCGGCGATAATCGATTTAAGTCTCAGTGTATTTTATTCTTAATCCCCGATACTATTGCGGGTGTGTATATTTAATATAAGTGACTTTGATTTTCCAAAGGAATTGACCGGTTTAATTACTGGGTCAATTACCGGTTAAGTTGGGTCGCTATATTTTATATATGACATGCCGTGAATACTTGACGGGAAAGTATATCCCGTAAGGGTTGATAATATCCCCGAGATGAGTTCATAAGGAATTATTATGTAAACCCTGCAGGTGGATTTGTTCCGCATAATAATTAAGGTTGAATGGTACTAGTCTCGGATACAAGAGATGAATAAATTAATTAGCAATAAATTAATTTTATTCATGGATATTTATATCTTAAATACACGGAATAAATAATACTACCGGAGAAATATTATTTGATATAATATGGTTTAATATTGGGAGTGCAATTAATTTTATATAGTGGAAAATAGAATTAATTAATATTAATGGATTAATAGATTTGGGCTTGGGCTCAATTTAATCATTAATATTGGAAGCCCAATATTCCACCTCCTTAAGATCCCCTACGTAGCCTATAAAAGCACTACATGGTCTTCTCTATTCTCATAACTTGAAGATCACAATTCTAGAGAGAGAGAGAAAGAAGAGAGGAAGATCCATGGAGTTCGGTAGATCGTCGCCCACACGACGTCCGGGCTAGTGCAAGGAATACGTGGGAAGATCTCAAAGGTCATCAAATTGAGTTCTTCGTTTTTCCAAACAACGAGAACGAGGTAAATCGTAAAACCCTCTTTATGATTTTATCGTTTATTTATCGTGAGAATATCATGAACCAAGATCCAAGGACGGACCCCGGTAACGAGGAACGAGCCGAGCGGTGGTGGTCGAACCACCGGACCGCGGCAGCTCGTGGATCCCTGTGGGGATCGAACCACAAAACGCCCCGGTTGGACGCCGGGGACGTGCATGAGGAGCCCTCGGCCGAAGCCGAGGGGGCGATCGCTGCCCTAGGGCACGATCGCCGGGCGGGCGGCTGGCGCGCCCGCAGCGACTCACGATTGAGTCGGCCCTCCACGGCGAGCAGCAAGTCGCCGGACTTGACGCGGCGTGCGTTCGGTCGTATCCCGGACCGCGTGATGTGCTCGCGTAGATTCCGGCGAAGGGTTTATTCGATTGGGTTGTCGGTTCCGCAATTTAGACAATCCGGATATTCGAAGGATTTCGGTCGGAATTAATTAGATAATTTATTTATTTAAATTTATTAATTCCGGGATATCGATTTCCAACAATTGGTATCAGAGCGTTGGTTTTAGTTCATGGTATTTTTCGATAAATTGTTCTACCTTGCAGGGTTTCCGACTATTATGGCTAGATATAATTGTTCTTAATTATTGTCATAATATTGTTCTTGATTATTAAACTCTCGGACATGTCGAGATTCGTTTTATATGTGGTGAATTCTTGTAATAGTAAAAATTCAGGGGTTGACCGAATTTAGGTTTATTATTATGTTCTACTTTTTCCGGAAAATGTATAGGGTCGATTTCATGTATAGAATCGATACCGGACAATGTAATTTTAATTCTTGTAATTTTTATTTACGTTGGATCGATGCCGAAACGACCGCCGGAAAATTGTGACGGAGGAGACGAAGAGAGGGTTAGGGCTCGGTTCGGCTATCCCCATAGCCGAACCATGGATCGAGCGCGTGGGGGGCACTCGACCGCACCCTCGGCCGTGCGATGTTACCGGCCGTGGTGGCGCGCCGGTTGGGTGGTGGCGGTGATGGCGTGCTCCTCGGCCGAGCTCGGGGATAGACCGGAAATCCCCATTCCGTGTTAATCCCGGTAAAGATCCTATTCCTAATTTAATTCAGTTTTCCTAATTTAATTATTCCTATTTTTTGGGAATTTTTAATGGACTAGGAAAAGAATTATTTTTCCTAAATAAATTTATTTTTCCTTATTGATTATTCCTATTCTTGGGAATTTTCATAGATTAGGAAAAGGAATAAATTTATAATTAATTTATTTTTCCTATTTAATTATTCCTTTATGGAATTTTTAATGGATTAGGAAAATAATTAATTTGGAAAGTTTAGGAGTCCTAAATTAATTTTTCCTTATTTAATTATTCCTTTATGGAATTTTTAATGGATTAGGAAAGGAATTAATTTGGAAGGACTAGGAGTCCTAAATTATTTTATTTCCTTATTTCATTATGGAAATCATCTAGAATATTCCAAGTGGGTCTTGGATAGATTATTCTAGAGATTTAATGAAGTAGAAAGGGAAAATAAAATAAATAAAAATATTAATAATATTTAATTTTATTTTTGATTTATTCGATTGACTTAATTTTCGAATTAAGTAACTTTTGGATTTATTAAAAATAAATAGATTTAAATATTGGAATTAATATTCCCGTCACATGGAGCATTCAAGAACGAAGACATGAAGACTAGAAGATGCGTACGGGGATGCCATAAAGCCATAATAGTCGGAAAATAATATTCTAGTATTATTTTGACTATGTGATAATATTCTATGTGCTTTATTTCATGTATGCATGCTTATGTGTATTTAATTATGCATTAGATAGCGTATCCCTTTATTGTAAAAAGCTAAGTGGGAGAGGGTATGGAAACATATCCATGGTCTCCATTGCTGTTCTCTTGGTGACTTTTATGGACTTTTGAAGTTCGTATAGACAAGTCATTGGAGGAGAATTCTTGTAATTCCTTTTACGAGAAACATTGATTAAGTTTATCAAACAATGCCTAATTTGTCTTTCTGAAATTGATTTCAAGTCGACTCATTCTCACCCCGGGGAGTGGAATGGAGCCAAAGCCACTTGGTCATGTCGAGGACACAAATTAGAGACCTTCGTACCATCCTTTTGAAGGTGGATCGATTGTCTGCTCGGCTCCCTCATTTATGAGAGATAGGGTCGTTCGCATGGTGAATCACTGGTTAGAAACTTCGAGTTTCACTTATGATTCTCCGCGTCTTGATTTACAAGATTGAATGATTCATGTAATTGGGAGTCAATTGTAAAAGTCTTTTGGTGTAGTAAACGTCCACACTATCGTGGCTTGCTGCATTGAATGGGATTTTGGAACGATTGATGTAGACAGTTATAGAAGGGAGTAAAGGAGCGTATGTTAACGTAAACGTCCACACTATCGTGGCTTGCGGTGAATATGCGTGTCCCAAACAATCTTCTTAGATACTGAGTAATGGTTTACACTTAGGTACGCTTCTTAGTATTCTTCCCATCGAAGTAACGCTAATGATGATGTACGACCGAAGGAAATCTAATTGCTAAATCATTTGGATAGGTAAACGTCCACACTATCGTGGCTTGCCATATCTGATGGGATTTTAGATGCGATTAGTGGTTTAATGATATTATTTAAGGGAGATAATATCGGAGATTAAATCGATTGTTTGTTGTTATATGTGCTCATAGATTAGGATATGGCTTTGAACCCACTTTATGTGATACATAAGGATTTTAAACTCATTGGTCCCTGAATGTAATGATTGGAATAGAGATCTAGACATTACCCAAACTGTTGAAGAGTACAAGTTTGTACTCAGTGAGCTTTGTCCTCCCGAGCCTACAAATGTCTTAACTGATGAGGAAAGGACTGATTTTGATATCATGTTCAAACTCAAGGAGATGTTTAGACATGGTGTAGAGGCTGGACAAGAGGCGATGAGGATACTCATAAAGGCCAGTCGATTCGAGGAAACGCTTAAACACGTTTTTGAGATGATCGACCTTTTAGACGAGTTGAGACGGAAATCGCAAGCTCTTGTAGCTAATGCCAAAGGTTTCGAGCCTATGGGCAAAATCGGGGGAAAGGAAAAGCAAGCAAAGAAACCCAGTGGTCCTAAGTTTCTTGGACCACGAGATGGGACGAGAAAGCCAAGAGGCAAGTGTTCTCGATGCAAACAGTCTGGGTACTGGAAGTCTGATTATCCTCTCAAAGAAAGTACGAAATTTTCTTTAGTCGTAAAACATTGTCAGTGGTATTATCTACCGGAACCTGGTGTGTAGATATGGAACCACTGACAGTATGTGCATTTTAAATGCAAGGGTTCCCAGAAACCTGACGACTTAGAAAAGAAGAAATCGTAGTCTACATGGGCAATGCTGTAAGGAGGCAGCTGTTGCAGTGGAGGACATTTTATAGGATTTCATTTTGAGTTATTGCTTTTATGTACCTTTCATATTAGAAAGAACTTTGTTCTGGATTTCTAATGAATGGATATTTTATTTCTTTTAATCATTTGATGGTTATAATAAGAAATAATGATATTATCTATTTTGGTACATTAGCTAGCAATATATAAATGATGAATCCTGAGTCTACCACGATGCGACGAACCGTTATATAAAACTCGTTTTACTAATAAGAGATTTCTTTATTAAATCATTTATACTTGTGGAATCTTATGCTAAGTCATATTTATTCAAATAAGAAGTTCAAAGGTCGAAAATTGATTGTAAGATCAATTAAGTTGAAGGAGTGGACCTTCCGACCTAAGAATCCAATTTGGAAGATAATACGACTAAGCAATCCTTTATGGATATAAGGTATAAGATCCGGACAAGTATTAGAATTGATTAACTCTGATGTATGCAGACCTATGTCTACTCAGACAATAAGGTACGAGTACTTCATTTGATGATTACTCGAGAAATGGATTAGAATACCAGATGTGCCACAAAGGCAAGTGTTTTGACAAGTCAATGGACACAAAGCTATTGTGGGGAACCATCATGGTATATCCATTGAAAGCCTGCGATTTAATCGCGGAGGCAAGTGCTTGTCTGAGGAATGCATGGCATACTGATCAGAGATTGGGATTTGATCCCAAATGACTACACCATACACTCTTGTGTGGAAATGGTGTGTCGGAAATAAGAAGTGGAACTCTTATAGAAATAGTAAAAGCATGAGTTATACGGAACTACCTGTGTTCTATGGATATGTCTGGAAACAACGGTGCATTCAAATGCGGTTGTAGAATATCCTAGAAGAACAAAAGATGTGTGTTCAATAGTACTATGAACCAGAAGGACGTTATAAGTTCTAACGCCCGGTTCTTAGAGAAAGACTATATAATGAACCACAAGCCCAAGGTGACGTAATACTTTGAAATGAGAGAGAAAGATTAAGACTTAGAACCAGCCGAACCGAGTAGCGGTACACCACCAACTGCACCTACTGTTATCACTGTTTATACACCGGAATGCCATTGTAGTGGGAGGTTGTGGGACAACCGAAGATATTCATAAGACTAGGAGAGTCTTCGGACTCTGGACCTAGTATACATGAAATCGATCCCTAGATCTACATGAAGGCCGTACTAGATCTAAATTTGCCTTCTTGGAGAGCAATAAGGTTTATTGCTAAGAGGCAAGATCATTTAGAGTACAAGCTTAGTTGATCCATTTATGGATTGGAACAAAGCATTGAGTTCGTGGTACTTGCAAGTTGATGAGATAGTCCATTTTATGGATTCATCAAAGCATAGACGAATAGTGTGTATTGGAAACGTGATGGAAACAAGGTGGTGTTTCTCGGGTTTTTATGTAGATAACATTTTATCATTGGCAACAATGTAAAGATGTTGTTAGACATAAAATGATGGTTGTCTAGAAAAATCGATATATGAGATGAAGAAGAAGTTAGAGCATGTTCTTAAGATCTAGGATCTCAAGAAAAGAACATTGTACTTCTCCTGGACATCTTACATATATATGATTATGGTTCGTTTTAAACATGCAAGATTCCGAGAAAGGTTCGTTACCTTTCAGAAACGGAATGCATCTATCTAAGGATATGTGTTTTGGAACACAAAAGGAGATAGAAGCAATGAAAGCAGTTTCCTACACTTTGAGTGTGGAAAGCTTAATAAATGCATTGTTGAAAACAAGAACCTGATATCGGCTATGCGGTTGGCATAGTGGGAGGATATCAAGGTAATCCTGGAAAGGAATATTCGACTGCTGTAAAAGTACTTTCGAAGTACTGTTCTAGACTACGAAGCAGACGAACATTTCCTTTGGATTACATTCTCTTAGATTTCTAATCGAATGAGGATCAGTGTAAGTCGATATCAGGCTATGTGTTTCACTATTAAAGGAGAAGGAGTTTTAACATGGAAGAGTGATAAGCACGATGCTTTTCGGACTCTGCCATGGGTAACCAAATAGCAGCCTCAGAGGCAGCGGAAGTTTTGGTATAACTCCGGGGTAATCTCTGGGACTTAGATGTGATTCTTAATTTGCCAAAGGCTATGTAAATAGAGGTGCAATGGCAAATGGTAAGAAATCACAAGTCCATAAGTGTAAGATAACACATAGTGCAAGTACCACCTGATACGAGTCATCGTCGAGGGAGACGACGCTGTAGTCACCAAGATAACTTCAGAGCGGCGACCTAGATTGCTCATTCACATAGTACTTCTTGGAAGTACAACTTAAGCACGTGATAAGTATGGGAGTCGGGAGTTTGGAGGAAATGACTAGACCTTAGTACAAGTGGGAGATTGTTGGAGTTGTGTACTTAATGTCTAGATTTAAGTAACGCCCATTGCCACTAATCTATTTAATTAAATAAACAATTATTTGCGTTTAATTATTTATAATTAAATATATGCAAATCATAGTCCTGGATTTTATACGTTGTAGTTAGTATGGTGCAAGCATGGGCGCACAGAAGATCATACTATCGGTTACTCGTATTTAATCGAACAGTTGCTCACGACCTAGATGGACACGGACCAATCCATCGGTATAGTCGTTGTGTGAGAGAGAAAATAATTTATCTTAATTATTTTATCACACTTGTACACATGGTGTATTGAGCGGATCTGCTTGAGATTTATCGATTAGGATTGCTGGCGATAATCGATTTAAGTCTCAGTGTATTTTATTCTTAATCCCCGATACTATTGCGGGTGTGTATATTTAATATAAGTGACTTTGATTTTCCAAAGGAATTGACCGGTTTAATTACTGGGTAAATTACCGGTTAAGTTGGGTCGCTATATTTTATATATGACATGCCGTGAATACTTGACGGGAAAGTGTATCCCGTAAGGGTTGATAATATCCCCGAGATGAGTTCATAAGGAATTATTATGTAAACCCTGCAGGTGGATTTGTTCCGCATAATAATTAAGGTTGAATGGTACTAGTCTCGGATACAAGAGATGAATAAATTAATTAGCAATAAATTAATTTTATTCATGGATATTTATATCTTAAATACACGGAATAAATAATATTACCGGAGAAATATTATTTGATATAATATGGTTTAATATTGGGAGTGCAATTAATTTTATATAGTGGAAAATAGAATTAATTAATATTAATGGATTAATAGATTTGGGCTTGGGCTCAATTTAATCATTAATATTGGAAGCCCAATATTCCACCTCCTTAAGATCCCCTACGTAGCCTATAAAAGCACTACATGGTCTTCTCTATTCTCATAACTTGAAGATCACAATTCTAGAGAGAGAGAGAAAGAAGAGAGGAAGATCCATGGAGTTCGGTAGATCGTCGCCCACACGACGTCCGGGCTAGTGCAAGGAATACGTGGGAAGATCTCAAAGGTCATCAAATTGAGTTCTTCGTTTTTCCAAACAACGAGAACGAGGTAAATCGTAAAACCCTCTTTATGATTTTATCGTTTATTTATCGTGAGAATATCATGAACCAAGATCCAAGGACGGACCCCGGTAACGAGGAACGAGCCGAGCGGTGGTGGTCGAACCACCGGACCGCGGCAGCTCGTGGATCCCCGTGGGGATCGAACCAGAAAACGCCCCGGCTGGACGCCGGGGACGTGCATGAGGAGCCCTCGGCCGAAGCCGAGGGGGCGATCGCTGCCCTAGGGCACGATCGCCGGGCGGGCGGCTGGCGCGCCCGCAGCGACTCACGATTGAGTCGCCCCTCCACGGCGAGCAGCAAGTCGCCGGACTTGCTGCTGGGGGGCTGCCGGAACAGCCCTGATCGATCGCACCCCGCGATCGCTACATGCGATCGTGAGCCCTCCTCGCGGGGGTGCGGCTGGCCGTGCGCGCGTCTTCGGACGCGGCGTGCGTTCGGTCGTATCCCGGACCGCGTGATGTGCTCGCGTAGATTCCGGCGAAGGGTTTATTCGATTGGGTTGTCGGTTCCGCAATTTAGACAATCCGGATATTCGAAGGATTTCGGTCGGAATTAATTAAATAATTTATTTATTTAAATTTATTAATTCCGGGATATCGATTTCCAACAGACTTGTTGAGTCCAGAGCTCAAAAACATACACCTCACTCTCTCTAGGAAGGTTTTGTTTGTTCTCTCATCAACACCATTTTGCTGAGGTGTAGCAGCAACAGTTCTGTGTCTTGAAATCTCATTTTCAACACAGAATGAGTTGAACTCATCAGAGAGAAACTCAAGTCCATTATCTGTTCTCACGTGTTTAACCTTCTTCTCTGACTGCCTTTGAACCTCAACTACCCAATCTCTGAACTTCTCAAATGCATCACTCTTATTTTTCAGAATGAATACCTGTTGGAAATCGACATCTCAGAATTAATAAATTTAATAAAATAAATTATCTAATTAATTTCGACCGAAATCCTTTGGAGATCGAATATCCGGAGTTGTCAAAGTTGCGGAACAACAACTCCAATCGACTCCTGGTTGCCGGAAACCCGCTACGAATCACCACGGGGAGAAACCCAACCGAAACCCTAACCGCGGGGATAGCCCGCGGCTGTCCGGTCGAGCCCCCGCGTGGGGCTCGCGGCTGTTCGTAGCAGCCGTGCGGGGCAGCCCAGCCATGCCCCAGGTGATCGCACATCCGTCACGATCAAAATCGTGGCATGCGATCACCACAGCCCTCCGCCGCGCGAGCGGCGGTCCAGCCGCGCGAGCAGCGAAGGTGCCGCGCGAGCGGGACTGGGTGTTGGAAATCGATATCCCGGAATTAATAAATTTAAATAAATAAATTATCTAATTAATTCCGACCGAAATCCTTTGGAGATCGAATATCCGGAGTTGTTAAAATTGCGGAACGACAACTCCAAACGAAATCCCGGTTGCCGGAAATCCGCCACGAACCTCCACGGGGATAGCCCAACCAAACAAACCCTAACCGTGAACGAACACGGGCTGTTCGGTCGAGCCTCCGCGTGGGGATCGCGGCTGTCCATGGCAGCCGCCTAGGGCTGCTCGCAGCAGCCCGCTGGGGTCGCCGGGAATTCATGCGAGGGGCTGCGGGGATGCTCGTAGCATCCTACGAACGCCCAGCGTTCTCGCAGCGGGTTCGCATGAACTCGCGGGGCTGCTCGCAGCAGCCCCCGTAGCGCTCCTGGACGCGGCTCGCATCACGTGCGAGTCCGCTGCGGGAAAACCCGCAGCTCGCACGCGAGCCCGTCCGGGGATCGAGCTGCTGCTCGATCGAGTCCTCGGCTCCAGCCGCGACTCGTGCTCGGTGATCCCCACGAGGATCTCTTGGTCGCCGGCGGTCCGGGGATCCTCGATCCCCACCGCCCGACACATCCTCGTCTCTTGGATCTTGGTTCACAATAATTTTACGATAATCAACATGTAAAATCATCGAAGGGGTTTTCACGATTTTACCTTCGATTCGTTGTTCGGAGAAACGAGATCAATCGATGACCTTGAGATCTTCCCACGTATTCCTTGCACTAGCTCGAACGTCGGGTGGGCGACGATCTTCCGAACTCCGTGGATCTCCTCCACTCTTCAAGAACTTTATGATTGGCGTATCTTAGGTTAATGAATTGTGAAGACCATGTAGTGCTTTTATAGGCTACGTAGGGGATCAAAAGGAGATTAAATATAGGGCTTCTAATATTGAAAATTAAATTGGGTCCAACCCAAATCCATTAATTCTTATCAATATTAATTTTATTTATTTTCCACTATATAAATAAAATTGCACTCCCAATATTTATCCATATTATATCAAATAATATTTCTCCGGTAGTATTATTTATTCCGTGTATTTAAGATTTAAATATCCATGAATAAAATTAATTTATTGCTAATTAATTTATTCATCTCTTATATCCGAGAATAGTACCGTTCAACTTTAATTATTATGCGGATTAAATCCACCTGCAGGGTTTACATAATAATTCCTTATGAACTCATCTCGGGGATATTATCAACCCTTACGGGATACACTTTCCCGTCAAGTATTCACGGCATGTCATATATAAAATATAGTGACCCAACTCAACCGGTAATTGACCCAGTAATTAAACCGGTCAATTCCTTTGGAAAATCAAAGTCACTTATATTAAATATACACACCCGCAATAGTATCGGGGATTAAGAATAAAATACACTGAGACTTAAATCGATTATCGCCGGCAATCCTAATCGATAAATCTCAAACGATCCGCTCAATACACCAAGTTTACAAGTGTGATAAAATAATCAAGACAGATCATTTTCTCTCTCACACAACGACTATACCGATGGATTGGTCCGTGTCCATCTAGGTCGTGAGCAACTGTTCGATTAAATACGAGTAACCGATAGTATGATCTTCTGTGTGGGCCCGACACACCATACTAACTACAACGTATAGAATCCAGGACTATAATTTGCATATATTTAATTATAAATAATTAAACGCAAATAATTGTTTATTTAATTAAATAGATTAATGGCAATGGATTGGGAGTTTCCGTTACTTAAATCTAGACATTAAGTACACAACTCCAACAATCTCCCACTTGTACTAAGGTCTAGTCATTTCCTCCAAACTCCCGACTCCCATACTCATCACGTGCTTAAGTTGTACTTCCAAGAAGTACTATGTGAATGAGCACTCTAGGTTGCCGCTCTGAAGTTATCTTGGTGACTACAGCGTCGTCTCCCTTGACGATGACTCGTATCAGGTGGTACTTGCTCTATGTGTTATCTTACACTTATGGACTTGTGATTTCTTACCATTTGCCATCGCACCGCTATTTACATAGCCTTTGACAAATTAAGAATCACATCTAAGTCCCAGAGACTATCCCGGAGCTATACCAAAACTTCCGCTGCCTCTGAGGCCGCTATTTGGTTACTCATGGCAGAGTCCGAAAAGCATCGTGCTTATCACTCTTCCATGTTAAAACTCCTTCTCCTTCAATAGTGAAACACATAGCCTGATATCGACTTACACTGGTCCTCATTCGATTAGAAATCTAAGAGAATGTAATCCAAAGGAAGAGCTTGTCTGCTTCGTAATCCAGAACATAGTTTCCAGTACTTCGAAAGTACTTACAATGTTCATTACAGCAGTTCAGTATTCCTTTCCAGGATTACCTTGATATCCTCCCACTATACTAGTCGCATAGCAGATATCAGGTTCTCGTTTTCAACATTGCATCTATCAAGCTTTCCACATTTGAAGTGTAGGAAACTGCTTTCATTGCTTCTATCTCCTTTTGTGTTCCAAAACACATATCCTTAGATAGATACATTCCGTGTCTGAAAGGTAACGAACCTTTCTCGGAATCTTGCATGTTAAAACGAACTATAATCATATGTAAGATGTCCAGGAGAAGTACAACTTCTTCCTATATCTTTCATAATGATTTATCCAGACAACCATCATTTTATGTCTGATTACATCTTTACATTGTTGCTAATGATAAAATGTTATCTACATAAAAACCCGAGAAACACCACCTTGTTTCCATCACGTTTCCAATACACACTATTCGTCTATGCTTTGATGAATCCATAAAATGGACTATCTCATCAACTTGCAAGTACCACGAACTCAATGCTTTGTTCCAATCCATAAATGGATTAACTAAGCTTGTACTCTAAATGATCTTGCCTCTTAGCAATAAACCTTATTGCTTTCTAAGAGAGCACATTTAGATCTAGTACTGCCTCTATGTAGATCCAGGGATCGATTTCATGTATACTAGGTCCAGAGTCCGAAGACTCTCCTAGTCTTATGAATATCTTCGGTTGTCATACAACCTCCCACTACAACGGCATTCCGGTGTATAAACAGTAATAACAGTAGGTGCAGTCAGTGGTGTACCGCTACTTAGTTCGGCTGGTTCTAAGTCTTAATCTCTCTCTTTCTCATTTCAAAGTATTACGTCACTTTGGGCTTGTGGTTCATCTAATAGTCTTCCTCTAAGAACCGGGCGTTAGAACTTATAACGTCCTTCTGGTTCATAGTACTATTGAACACACATATTTTGTTCTTCTAGGATATTCTACAACCGCACTTGAATGCGCCGTTGTTTCCAGACATATCCATAGAACACAGGTAGTTCCGTACAACTCATGCTTTTACTATTTCTATAAGAGTTCCATTTCTTATTTCCGACACACCATTTCTACACAAGAGTGTATGGTGTAGTCATTTGGGATCAAATCACAATCTCTGATCAGTATGCCATGCATTCCTCAGACAGGCACTTGCCTCCGCGATTAGATCGCAGGCTTTCAATGGATATACCATGATGGTTCCCCACAATAGCTTTGTGTCCATTGACTTGTCAAAACACTTTGCTTTTGTGGCACATCAGGTATGCTAATCCATTTTTCGAGTAATCATAAAATGAAGTACTCGTACCTTATTGTCTGAGTAAACAAGGTCTGCATACATCAGAGTCAATCAATTCTTATACTTGTCCGGATCTTATATCTTACATCCATAAAGGATTGCTTAGTCATGTTATCTTCCAAATTAGATTCTTAGGTCGGAAGGTCCACTCCTTCAACTTAATTGATCAAATATCAATTTTCGACCTTTGAACTTCTTATTTGAATAAACATGATTTAGCATAAGAATCCACAAGTATAATCGATTTAATGAAGAAATCTCTTATTAGTAAAACGAGTTTTGTACTACGGTTCGTTGCACCGTGTTGGACTCAGGATTCATCATTTATATATTGCTAGCTAATGTACCAGAATAGATACTATCTTTATTTCTTCTTATAACCATCAGATGATTAAAAGAAATAAAATATCCATTCATTAGAAATCCAGAACAAAGTTCTTTCTAAAGGTACATAAAAGCAATAGCTTAAAATGAAATCCTATAATTGTCCTCCACTGCAACAGCTGCCTCCTCAACAGCATTGCCCATGTAGACTACGATTTCTTCTTTTTCAAGTCGTCGGGTTTCCTGGAACCCTCGCATTTAGAATGCGCATACCTTCAATGGTTCCATATCTACACACCAGGTTCCGGTAGATAATACCACTGACTATGTTTTACGACTAAAGAAGATTTCGTACTTTCTTTGAGAGGATATTCAGACTTCCAGTACCTAGACTGTTTGCATCGAGAACACTAGCCTATTGGCTTTCTCGCCCCATCTCGTGATCCAAGAAACTTAGGACCACTGGGTTTCTTTGCTTGCTTTTCCTATCCCCCGGTTTTGCCCTTAGGTTCGAAACCTTTGGCATTGGCTACAAGAGCTTGCGATTTCCGTCTCAACTCGTCTAAAAGGTCAATCATCTCAAAAACGTGTTTAAGCGTTTCCTCGAAGCGACTGGCCTTTATGAGTATCCTCATCGCTTCTTGTCTAGCCGCCTATGTCATGTCTAAACATCTCCTTGAGTTTGAACATGATAAAATCAGTTCTTTCCTCAACAGTCGAGACATTAGTAGGTTCGGGAGAACAAAGCTCACTGAGTACAAACTTGTACTCTTTAACAGTCTAGGCAATGTCTAGATCTCTAATCAATACATTTTAGGGACCAGTGAGTTAAATTCCTCAAGTATCACATGAAGTGGGTTCAAAGTCATCCATAATCTATGAGCACATATAACAACAAACAATCGATTTAATCTCCGATATTATCTCCCTTAAATAATATCATTAAACCACTAATCACATCTAAAATCCCATCAGGTAAAGCAAGCCACGTTCGTGTGGACGTTTACCCACCCAAATGATTTAGCAATTAGATTTGCTTCGGTCATACATCACTTATAGCGTAACCTCGTTGGGAGGAATACTATAACGCGTATCTAAGTGTAAACCATTACTCAGTACTAAGGCGAATCGTTTAGAATCGTTACGTCACCGCAAGCCACGTTCGTGTGGACGTTTACGACAACTCGCAACCCTTCACAATTCCCTATAACTGTCTACATCAATTATTCTAAAATCCCATTCAGTATAGCAAGCCACGTTCGTGTGGACGTTTACTATACCAAAAAGATTTATATAATTGACTCCCAATTACTTGATCCATTCGATCTTGTAAATCAAGACGCGGAGAATCATAAGTGAAACTCGAAGTTTCTAACCAGTGATTCACCATGCGAACAACCCTATCTCTCATTAGATGAGGGAGCCGAGCAGACAATCGATCCATCTATAAAAGAATGGTACGAAGGTCTCTAATTTGTGTCCTCTACATGACCAAGTGGCTTTGGCTCCATTCCACTCCCCGAGGTGAGAATGAGTCGACTTGAAATCAGCTTTGGAAAGACAAATTAGGCATTGTTTGATAAACTTAATCAATGTTTCTTGTAAGAGGAATTACAAGAACTCTCCTCCAATAACTTATCTATATAAACTTCAAAAGTTTATAAAAGTCATCAAGAGAGCAGCAATGGAGACCATGGGTATGTTTCCATACCCTCTCCCACTTAGCTTTTTATAACAAAGGGATACGCTATCTAATGCATAATTAAATACACATAAGCATGCATACATGAAATAAAGCACATAGCATATTATCACATAGTCAAAATAATACTAGAATATTATTTTCCGACTATTATGGCTTTATCGCATCCCCGTACGCATCTTCTAGTCTTCAGTCTTCGTTCTTGAATGCTCCATGTGACGAGAATATTAATCCCAATATTTAAATCTATTTATTTTCAATTAATCCAAAAGTTACTTAATTCGAAAATTAAGTCAATCGAATATATCAAAAATAAAATTAAATATTATCAATATTTTTATTTATTTTTATTTTCCTATCTAATTCTATTAAATCTCTAGAATCCCATCCAAGTCAAACTCGGAATATTCTAGAAGACTTTTATAATAGAATAAGGAAATAAAATAAATTAGGACTCCTAATCCTTTCCAAATTAATTCCTTTCCTAATCTATTAAAAATTCCATAAGGAATAATTAAATAGGAAAAATTAATTAAGGACCATTAAAACTTTCCAAATTAATTATTTTCCTAATCCATTAAAAATTCCATAAAGGAATAATTAAATAGGAAAAACAAATTAATTCTAAATTTATTCTTTTCCTAATCCATGAAAAATTCCCATGAGTAGGAATAATCAAATAGGAAAATAAATTTAATACTAAATTAATTCTTTTCTTATTCCATGAATATTTCATAAAAGAAATAATCAAATAGGAAAACCGAATTAAAATAGGAAAGTTGGATCTCGGCGGAAGAGCACGGGTTGGGAGTCCCCGCGCCCTACCACCATCGATCGCCGCTCGGAGGAGCACGCCGCCGCCGCCCAGCCCACGCGCCACCACCACCGGTGGCCGGCGTGGCCGAGAGTTCCCGGGCAGCCCCTCCCCTCGATCGAACACCATGGGATCGATCATGGGGATGATCGATCCCGAGCCCTTCTTCTCTTCGTCACGTGTCTTCTCCGGTAGTCGTTTCGGCATCGATCCAACGTAAATAAATTACAAAATTAATTTACAATTATCCGGTATCGATTCTATACATGAAATCGACCCTATACATTTTCCGGAAAAAATAGAACGTAACAATAAACCTAAATTCGGTCAACCCCCGAATTTTTACTATTACAAGCATTCACCACACATAAAACGAATCTCGACATGTCCGAGAGTTTAATAATCAAGAACAATATTATGACAATAATTAAGAACAATTATATCTAGCCATAATAGTCGGAAACCCTGCAAGGAAGAACAATTTATCGAAAAAATACCGTGAACTAAAACCAACGCTCTGATACCAGTTGTTGGAAATCGATATCCCGGAATTAATAAATTTAAATAAATAAATTATCTAATTAATTCCGACCGAAATCCTTTGGAGATCGAATATCCGGAGTTGTTAAAATTGCGGAACGACAACTCCAAACGAAATCCCGGTTGCCGGAAATCCGCCACGAACCTCCACGGGGATAGCCCAACCAAACAAACCCTAACCGTGAACGAACACGGGCTGTTCGGTCGAGCCTCCGCGTGGGGCTCGCGGCTGTCCATGGCAGCCGCCTAGGGCTGCTCGCAGCAGCCCGCTGGGGTCGCCGGGAATTCACGCGAGGGGCTGCGGGGATGCTCGTAGCATCCTACGAACGCCCAGCGTTCTCGCAGCGGGTTCGCATGAACTCGCGGGGCTGCTCGCAGCAGCCCCCGTAGCGCTCCTGGACGCGGCTCGCATCACGTGCGAGTCCGTTGCGGGAAAACCCGCAGCTCGCACGCGAGCCCGTCCGGGGATCGAGCTGCTGCTCGATCGAGTCCTCGGCTCCAGCCGCGACTCGCGCTCGGTGATCCCCACGAGGATCTCTTGGTCGCCGGCGGTCCGGGGATCCTCGATCCCCACCGCCCGACACATCCTCGTCTCTTGGATCTTGGTTCACAATAATTTTACGATAATCAACATATAAAATCATCGAGGGGGTTTTCACGATTTTACCTTCGATTCGTTGTTCGGAGAAACGAGATCAATCGATGACCTTGAGATCTTCCCACGTATTCCTTGCACTAGCTCGAACGTCGGGTGGGCGACGATCTTCCGAACTCCATGGATCTCCTCCACTCTTCAAGAACTTTATGATTGGCGTATCTTAGGTTAATGAATTGTGAAGACCATGTAGTGCTTTTATAGGCTACGTAGGGGATCAAAAGGAGATTAAATATTGGGCTTCTAATATTGAAAATTAAATTGGGTCCAACCCAAATCCATTAATTCTTATCAATATTAATTTTATTTATTTTCCACTATATAAATAAAATTGCACTCCCAATATTTATCCATATTATATCAAATAATATTTCTCCGGTAGTATTATTTATTCCGTGTATTTAAGATTTAAATATCCATGAATAAAATTAATTTATTGCTAATTAATTTATTCATCTCTTATATCCGAGAATAGTACCGTTCAACTTTAATAATTATGCGGATTAAATCCACCTGCAGGGTTTACATAATAATTCCTTATGAACTCATCTCGGGGATATTATCAACCCTTACGGGATACACTTTCCCGTCAAGTATTCACGGCATGTCATATATAAAATATAGTGACCCAACTCAACCGGTAATTGACCCAGTAATTAAATCGGTCAATTCCTTTGGAAAATCAAAGTCACTTATATTAAATATACACACCCGCAATAGTATCGGGGATTAAGAATAAAATACACTGAGACTTAAATCGATTATCGCCGGCAATCCTAATCGATAAATCTCAAACGATCCGCTCAATACACCAAGTGTACAAGTGTGATAAAATAATCAAGACAGATCATTTTCTCTCTCACACAACGACTATACCGATGGATTGGTCCGTGTCCATCTAGGTCGTGAGCAACTGTTCGATTAAATACGAGTAACCGATAGTATGATCTTCTGTGTGGGCCCGACACACCATACTAACTACAACGTATAGAATCCTGGACTATAATTTGCATATATTTAATTATAAATAATTAAACGCAAATAATTGTTTATTTAATTAAATAGATTAATGGCAATGGATTGGGAGTTTCCGTTACTTAAATCTAGACATAAAGTACACAACTCCAACACTGGGCGGGGCTGCTTGTAGCAGCCCGTAGCGCGTCCGGACGGGGCTCGTGTCCAGCGAATCCGATGCGGGAACTCGTGCAGCTCGCTACGGGTCCGTCCGGGAGGATCCAGCACGTGCTCGATCGAGGTCTCGGCGCCCAGCCGAGCCTCGCGCTCCCTCGACCCGTCTAGTCGATGCGTTGAGCCGCCGGCAGTCCGGTGGTCTTCGACCACCACCGCCCGGTTCAACCTCGTCATGGGTCGCGTTCTCGGATCTTTGTTCACGGTATAATCACGATAAATAAACGATTAAAATCATAAAGAGAGTTTTACGATTTACCTCGTTCTCGTTGTTCGGAAAAACGAAGAACTTAGTTGAAGACCTTGAGATCTTCCCACGTATTCCTTGCACTAGCTCGAACGTCGTGTGGGCGACGATCTTCCGATCTCCATGGATCTCCTTCTTCTTCTTTCTCTCTCTAGAATTGTGATTTTCAAGTTATGAGAATAGAGAAGACCATGTAGTGCTTTTATAGGCTACGTAGGGGATCTTAAGGAGGTGGAATATTGGGCTTCCAATAATAGTGATTAAATTGAGCCCAAGCCCAAATCTATTAATCCTTACTATTATTAATTATATATTAAATCCACTATATAAATATAATTGCACTCCCAATATTATACCATATTATATCAAATAATATTTTCCGGTAGTATTATTTATTCCGCATGTTTAAGATATAAATGTCCATGAATAAATTATATTTATTGCTAATATTATTTATTCATCTCTTATAATTCCGAGAATAGTACCACTCAACTTTATTATCATGCGGATCATAATCCATTTGCAAGGTTTACATGATAATCCTTATGAGCTCATCTCGAGGACATTATCAACCCTTTCGAGGACATGCTTTCCCGTCAAGAATTCATAGCATGTCATATATAAAATATAGTGACCCAACTTTACCAGTAATTGACCAGATATTCTAATCGGACAATTACTTTGGAAAATCAATGTCACTTATATTAAATATACACACCCGCAATAGTATCGGGGATTAAAAATAAAATACTCTGAGATTTAAATCAATTATCAGAGGCAATCCTAATTGATAAATCTCAAGTGATCCTCCCAATACACCAAGTGTACAAGTATGATAAAATAATCAAGACCGATTATTTTCTCCCTCATACAACGACTATACCGATGGCTTGGTCCGTGTCCATCTAGGTCGTGAGCAACTGTTCGATTAAATACGAGTAACTGATAATATGATCTTCCATGTGACGAAGCACACCATACTAACTACAACGTATATAATCTAGGACTATATTTGCATATATTTAATTATCAAATAATTAAACGCAAATGATTGTTTATTATTAAATATGATAAATGCTTTAGACGGAGTTCAGATGTTACTTAAATCTAGACATTAAGTATACAACTCCATCAATACCCACACTTTTCTTGAGAAATCATCAATGATGGATAAGAAGTACCTGCCACCATTCTTTGTATTTGTTCTAGCTGGACCCCACAAGTCAGAGTGCAAATCCAACACACCCTTGGTTGTATGCCTTCCCACTCCAAAACTAGCCCTAGTAGCTTTTCCCAGAACACAATGCTCACATACTTTGAGCCTGTCAAGTTGACCATTCTTGAATGCACCTTGCTTAGACAACTCATGAAGTCCCTTCTCACTGAGATGCCCAAGTCTCCTATGCCATAACTACACCTTCTCAGAGGCACTGATTAGTGAATTCTCACCAACCACAGTTTTTCCCTTCAAGAAATACAAGTCATTTTTCTTGACTCCCTCAAGTACCACAGTGTTGCCCTTCTTAACTTGAAGACAACCACCAATAGAACTGAAACTCATGCCCAAACTGTCAAGCATCCCAAGTGAAATCAAATTTCTCCTCAGTGATGGAATATACCTAACTTTAGTCAACTTCTTGATTGATCCATTAGAGAGTTTCAACCTCACAGAACCAATACCCTCAACTTGACATGTTAAGTTATTTCCAAGTACAACAGATCTACCATCTATAAACTCAAAGTCCTCAAACCAATGCTTCACAGGACACATATGAAATTTACAACCAGAATCAAGCACCCATTCTTCATTTCTAGAGCTAGAAGTAACAGCTAGTACCTCTGCATCCTCAAGGTCAAAAGTAGACTCAACAACATCTGCAGATTGAGCTGGCTCCTTCCCCTTATTCTGCTGATTCTTCAATTGGTAGCAATTCTTCTTCAAGTGTCCTGGTTTGTTGCAGTGGGTAGCACTTCCTTGTTTCTGAGGTTGATGCAGCTGCATCACCACCTCCATTTGGCTTCTTCTTGTTTTCCTTTTTACCCCATGACTTCTTCTTTGTGACAGTTAAACCCTCTGGATTATGATGATGCTCTTTGGCTTTGGGATCCTTCTTGTTCAACTCCTTTGATCTCAATGCAACCTGCACTTCCTCCAGAGTCAACTCATGAACCCTACCATATAGCAAAGCATCCTTGAACTGATCATATGATGATGGCAGAGAACTCATCAACAACAGTGCTTGATCCTCTTCCTTCATTTGACCATCTACATTCTCCAGATCATCTAACAACCTCACAAAATCATCCATCTGATCTACAACAGATCTATCAGAAGACATTCTAAAGGTGTACAACCTTTGCTTCAAATACAACATGTTGGCCAAGGATTTTTTCATGTACAAGCTCTCCAGTTTCTTCCACAGACCATAAGCAGTAGATTCCTTGCATACTTCCCTCAACACCTTGTCTCCCAAGCTCAAGATGATCACACTGTGAGCTCTCATGGAAATCTCAAATGGATCAGGTGTTGATTCTGCAGAACCTGACCCCTCTTTCTCCTTCCCTTTGGCCTCCGGTTTAGGTGTCTGCAACGGAGCATCTAACGCAGAGATCAACCCCTGTTGTACCAGTACAACCTTCACTTTGATCCGCCAAAGGTTGAAGTCATTTTCAACAGTGAATTTCTCCAGATCGAACTTCGCGGATCCACCCTTCATCATCTTCGCAACAGCTGGATTTGATTCCCACAGACGGCGCCACTTGTTGAGGATTCGACAAGCACAAACAAACAATCGAGCCGAGCGAGATCAAAAGCTTCAAAACCGAGCTTCGAGTCAACAATGGTGAAATCGTGATCCTACATCGAACATGCGATTTAAGAGTCCTAAAAGTATCTACGAACTCACAGGAACACAACGCAATTGAAATCACACGAAATGACAAAGTATTTTACGAGCTTCGATCGATAGAAAGTCGATCTACGTGCTCGGGGAGGGAGGAGGTGCTCTGGTATTATTCAAGCTCTCAAGGCTATCGAAAAGAGTTCAGTTACAGTTCTTCATCACACACAACTCGTGAATTGCATTTACATATACACACGCGATTAACCCCAAATCACCGTGGCATATGAACCCTACGATCAATCTGATTTAGTCGAATCCAAACCACAAATTTCTAACAGAAATTGGGGACGTCATGTTGTGCGTGAGCTGGCGAGGAGTGCGGGGCACTTGGAATCTCGAATTGACATCAACAAACGCGTGAGATATACTCGATCGAAGGCAGCATGCTAACATGCACTGCCCAGACAAAACGACGTCGTTCTGAGCAATACGGCGTCGTTTCTTTCCTGGCGGCAGATTCAAAATGAGATGAAAAGACCACTTTGCCCCTGCGTCCGTTTTGTGTAAAAACACTTCTAGAATCCAAATTTTGTGTACATTGCAACACATTTTAATTTATTTTTAAATAGCCACATGTACATTAATTATTCATTTTCATTTATTTTTAAATAGCCACATGTCTTTTTTTTATAGGTTTGGATCACCATGTCATTGAGTCTAGTGGTATACCGGAAACACATAATAATTTCTCTGAGTGCCAACTGGCAACAACAACACAACTGTCTGAGTTGACCATAAATTAACTAATTGTTAATTTATGTATTTACGCATCCTAATTAACCTAAAAAATATATCAATTCACTCTATATATTAAATATCCGTGAACAATATATATATATATATTGTATTTCATAGTTTTGGTTGCAACACTGTCCATTGCACTTATAGCCAAGGGCGGACCTACGTTATGGCTGGGGTGGGCTTTAGCCCACCCTGAGTTTTCAAAGTGTTAATACTTATATTTATACATGCGATTTTATTTCAAGTAATTTTCTAGCCGGAATGGTTAAGCCCCCCTTCAATTCTTCAAAAGCCTAAGATTGATTTCTCTTCTTCCCTAATTTCACCCTTTTTTAATATATTTTCTTATTTTTTTTCTTTACTTTAATATATACTATATAAAAAATATCTTAACTTAATAAATTTTTTTATTTTTTCCCTTTAATTTCATATATACTATATAAGAAATATCTTAATTTATCTAAAACTTTCCTAATTTTACCTTTTTTTTATATATTTTATTATTTTTAGTATGTTTAACATCTTGTAGGTCAAAGATCAAACCTTGATCTTATTTTTTTTTGTTACTTAAGCTAAATTTTTAATATGCTAGCCCGCCTTAAAAAAAAATCCTGCCTCCGCCATTGCTTATAGCAGGTGTAGCACCACTCGTATTAGCGGCAAGAAATTTCCGAATCACTCAAGAGTAAGCCAAGCAGACACGGAGACTGTTGAAATACAATTGATCGCCAAGATGGGTGAACTTGAGATTCAAGTTGACTCGATCGAGTGTTGGCAATATTCCTTGAGTTTGTTGTGCTCATGAATTATATATATTGAGGTGTGCTTTGTTTCCTTGTTGTTTTGACATATTTTTTATGTTTCCTTGTTGTTTTGAGTTTTTTTTTTAATTTTATTTTAATGTTTTGTTGTTATCATTTCACGTTTTTGATACATAGTACTATCTTTGGAGTTTGAATATCTTGTTATTGTAATTTGTAAGACAATACTCTACCAAAAATAAAACATGTTCCGTTCCAGAGTTACATTTTATTTTTTGTCACATAATATTTATATAGTTGAGTGTTGATTATTCATGTTCAGTTCTTTCTAGCCATTTTTGACCGGAAATATGGAGAAATGCTATATGCCGCTAACAGAATGGATTTGACCCGTTGTTTTTTTAATTTTTTTATTATTATTTAATTAAAAACACGTTTTTTAATAATATTAATTAAAATTCATTTTTACAAACGTAAATGTTTTTACATTTTTAAATATCAATTATTTCATGCTTACTACTTACTCGTACACACGCAATTAAATTTGTCCTCAATTTAAAAAAATACTTCGTTTTAGTTTCTAAAAATTTCGGAATAAATATAAACAAATACGAGAAGACTTTTAAAATATAAAATTGCAGATCGAAAATCATAAAAACATTGTTATAAAATTGCGACCGAAAAAAAAACACGTTTTTTGAAAATATTAATTAAAATTAGTTTTTACGAAATTTAAATATTTTTACACTTTTGAAATCTACAAGATGCGCACGTAATATAAATTAATATAAATATCAATTTTAAATATCAATTAAATCATACGTTTATACTTACTCGTAAACGCAATTAAATTTGTGAAGATTTTCCAAATATACAACGTATGGCGGTTCCCTGTGAATTGTCATCCCTTGTGCTGCCACCCCTGTGAATTGTCATCCCCTGTGAAGTGAAATTATGGCGGTAGAAATTGTTAATGTGAAATAATTGTCATTCTTTTATATACCACATGTGCCCCTCTCTAAACACACACACTAATCTTCACACACGCATATCAAACTTGGAGAGGCAAACAGAAGAATATAGAAGAGAAGAAGAAATGGAACAGAGCCAAGTATCAAGAATCTTGCATATTTAGTTCTCCATCTTGTACTTTGAAGGGTTTATTGTACTTGATATTTAGTTCTCCATCTTGCATCAAGAATCTTTATTCGAGCCAAGTAGAAACGTTGTTCTTGTCGATTAGGAGATCATTGTGGTACAATCAATTTTCTAATCCGATAACTTTTGATTCTATGTTTTTATTTGGCTTGAGCATGTTTTTATCTTTTGATATTTATGTGTTTGTGATGATGCTTGTTAGCTAGATATCATGTTAATTACGGATAGGTCAATACTAATAGTTGTAGGGTTGAGATTTTTGCATGAAAATCGGGGGTAATCGAGATTTTATTTGAAGAGGAGATGAACCAAATCCCTCTTACTCGGTAGATTCATTTATCGTTTTTACTTGTTTGGCCAAGTCGATTACTCCTAGGCCTAATCACGGTCGTGCATGGCCGGTTCTATTGTTTTGCCTCAAGCAATTGATATGGCCCATATTTTGGATAAGCCATGGGAATCTCGTTGCTAGACCGAAGTTTGAATCTTGGTCGGGTATAACCGAGGTCGAACACGAGAGGCATACACTTATCTCAACAACCCTTCATGCAAGAGTCTCATATCCCACTTCGATTAATATGACCCCACCCCTAACTACTCTTCTCCTTTGATAGAACTTGTTTGCTCACCTTTTTAATTGCTTTTTTATTTCTAGTTGCTACTTTAATTCTCAAATCGTGAACCCCCCCCCCCCCCCCCTTGGCTACTACTTGCTCTATTTGCTTTCTCTTTATGCTTTTGACAAACAATCGACATTAATTACACTCTCCGATTGTATTACTCCTCTTGAAAACGACTCACGGGCATTTATATTAAAATTGAAACAACACATTTCTTGGACCAAACTATTAATCACTTCGATGGTCCATGCAGCCCGGCTAACTATTTCTCAGTACCTGACTTTGGATACGTGGCTGCAACCACATATAATATCTTCATAATGACATTCGGAGAAACTGGCGGATATTTGTGTCCTCCTGTAGCTTTGAAACCCTATCAAGCACTTCCGAGCGCAAGAGTGGTGTTAGGGCACGTGAACAATTATAATCATTGGATATTGGTAAGAAAAAAAACTCATAGTTTTTACTATATAATTTATAATGTATTTTTTCAGGATAATAACTATAACTTTTATTTCAGTTGCACATGAGATCCGACTATCATCCAGTGCCGTGGATATTGAAATACTGGACGAACAGAAGAGACCCATCCGCATATGGTTTGGAGTTACAATTTACGGAACAAATAGATCTATAAAATTATATGCACAACAATAATGCACAAAAACGTAATGATCAATTAGAGGCTGACAAAGAGGCCAAAAAACAAGCTAAAAAAATCATTTTTTCAATTTGTTTTTGAAAAATATGTTATTAGTATGATTCTTGATTGTTTTCTAATTTAAATGGATATCAAACTTTTTTTCCATTTATTTACGTTAAGGTGTTTCAATATTTTTATAATTTTCCATCGCAATTATATAGTTTAGAAGTCTCATAGTATTTGTTTATATTTATTATGCAATTTTCAGAAACTAAAAACGTAGTATATTTTGAAATTCGGAACGAATTTAATTGCTTGTAGGAGTATGTAGAAAGCATGACTTAATTTATATTTAAAATTGATGTTTATATTACGTGCGCATCTTGTAGATTTCAAAATTGTAAAAATATTTAAGTTTCGTAAAAACGAATTTTAATTAATATTTTCGAAAAACGTGTTTTTTTTTAATTTTCGATCACAATTTTATAAAAAGGTGTTTCAATGTTTTTATGATTTTCGATCACAATTTTATACTTTAAAAGTCTCGTCGTATTTGTTTAATTGATTCCAAAATTTTTAAATACTAAAAACGAAATATTTTTTAAAATTCAGGACGAATTTAATTGCGTTTAAGAGTAAGTAGAAACGCATGAAATAATTGATATTTTAAATTGATTTTTATATTACGTGCGTATTTTGTAGATTTCAAAAATGTAAAAATATTTACGTTTTGTAAAAATGAATTTTAATTAATGTTATTGAAAAACGTGTTTTTAATTAAATAATAAAAAAAATTAAAAGGCAACGCAGCCAAATCCATTATGTTAATGTGCATATAGCATTTCTCAAAAATATGACTTGACATGCTATTTGGCATCTTTTGTCCGGTCATATGTCACATCAGCATGCAATGCAATTTGACTTTGGTTCCACTATCACCATATCATCGTTCCACGTCTTTAAAACAAAGTTTTTTATGGTTTGAACTATCACACTATATTACTATGCAGTAATGCTCTGTTGCCAGAAGCGGGATTTCTTAAAAGTAATACATTTAATTATAAATGCTGAATTTTGTTGAAGACGTGGCAGTTCAACGTCACAAGTCGGGCGCAAACAGAAATCCCGCTTCAGGCAAGAGAGCATTCCTATATTACTATGTTTTGTGAATTAGGATATAGTACTAATTGTTTGTGTGATATTGATATAATTATGATTATATAATTAAATTAAATAAAATTAATTAATTTTATAATTATATAATTTGATATTGTTGTGTAATTATGTAAATAATTAATGGGTTATGTATTTTTTTCCTTCAATATAGTCTATAAAAATTCAGATAATTACATATTTTATGTGTTTTTTTTTAAATAGTCTATACAAATTCGAGATAAAAATTATTTTAGTCCCATAAAGAAGCCATTTTCTCGATTTGGTCCTATGTTATTTCACTTTTTCAATTTAATCCCGTAAAATCTAGAATTTGGTCAATTTAGTCTTTTTAAGTCCAAAAAGTCAAAATTAGCCGGAAATCGATTGACCAATGAAACAATTTGGAGAAATACGCTAAGAAAAATTAGTGTGATACATGTGTCAAAGTGTGAATATTGTAGGCTAGTAGCTGAACTATAGGCACTTTTGTACTTTAGTACGCAACTTGCATTCTGTACACCCGAGTAGCTGAACTTTGACAAATTTACACTTTCATGCAAAAATGGGATTTTTCCGGCGACACGTGAGATGCACGTGATGGGCAAACCTTTATGCAGAAATTGACAGGGGTAATATGGACATTTCCTATATCTCTATTGGCTGAATAAATAAATACACATTAAATCCAACATTTTATTATTAGCTGAACAATAAACACAACATTACAACACCCGCTTCATCAAAAAATCTCACAACTCAAAAACCCTACCTCTCCCCCAATTCAATTTCTTCCCCAAGCTCGCACAGAATTAATCTTTGTAAGAACTCGCAGCTCGCCCCCAAATCTCCCATGCAAGAACCATAAATTCAAACTCACAATTTCCTCAAAAAAATCCCGCAGTAGATTCGAAATACCAGAAACCCTAGATTATCAATTTCCACATTCGAATTTCAATTTTGGAATAATGTCGTGACAGCTCTCCCTCATGGACAGCTCGCTCCCGACTATGGAGGTCTAGTAGATGTCTGCACTATTATTCTCCACCATTCAGGGGCTTTTGTGTTGAAGTCAGGTAAGAAATGCTATGTGGGGGGAAAAGTAGATTATTTTGATTTTGTTGAAGTTGAGAAATTGAAAAAAAATTACTTGGGGCTCATGGCTTCTCGTGTTGGTACAGAGGGGTATGTGGGCTTTTATGTTAGTATGAGTGGGTATGATAATTGTCAATCTCTTTGAGTATGTGAGGGATGATTTCAATGCTGAGCCCTTAATTTCTACTTGTATTAGCACTGACCTTACTGTGGCTATCTATGTTGACCATGAAGACTTGATTAGTGAAGATATTGTGTTCCATGTTGATGGTTTAGCACTTCCTGATGGTGATGAGTGTGATAATGAGGATGGTGCTAATGTGGAGGGTGTGTCAGGTGATAAGGATGTTGGCCTGGATGGTGCTAATGTGGAGAGTCTTGCAGGTGGTAATGTTATGGATAATGAACAGGATGAGATGGATGACTTAATTGATGGATATACTGAGGAGGCTGATGAACAATTTGACCAAAAACAGAAGGAAGAGGATCTTGTGAATGCCTTCTCTACTAAGCTTGCAGTTCAACCTTTCACAGCTTCACCAAAGAAGGTGTTGCATTGGCAAGAAGGACCTCCTGAATGTTTACAACAGTGATATGAATGTTAATGTGTTGTGATGGTGTTGGAAACTCTTGAACATTTTTTTTTTTGTTTTGGGAACTAGTTAATGTATTGTGTAACTGTTGGTAACTGATGATCTGTTTTGATACCCTGTTGTTTGGGGCTTTTATGAACAAGTATGGTATGTGGTATGTATCTAATGTTTTTGGGGATTTATGCTCACTGTTGTATTTCTGGTTTATGTGGTATGTATAAAATGTCCTTAGCCTGATTTATGGTGTTGTGTATCTTTTAGTGTTACTTTTGTTTTAGGTCATGTGTATTATGTTTTGCCAAAAAAATAAGAGGAAAAAAATAGACAAAATTGTCATATTTCATCACCAGGATCCATGTTACAAACACAGAAAAAACATAATTCTTAAGATTTAAAAACATAATTCAGAAACATAATTCTTAAGACAAATCCAGTTCACTACATATCCAGAAACATAATTCTTACGATTTAAAAACAAAAAAACAAAAACACCACAAATCCAACAACTAAAGCAATCTGCATTTTGAAAATGCTTTTCTTCATCTCCAATGTCTTCAACTCCAGCATCTTCGAAGCTGATTCTTTCGAATTTATGTTCTTAAGCAGCCCAGGTATGATTTGAGAGCATCTTTCACAAGCAGGTGGGTCGACCAAAATAAACTTCTTTCTCAATAGAATTATACGTTTCAGTTTAGTAGTTTGTGATATACGGTTTGGTTTTTTGGTAGTGTATTTGTCTATACAGTGTTGTGCCCCATTTTCATTTTTTCCAGGAACAAGATTCTCCGGCCAGATCAGTGCCAGGGACAGCTCTTGCCGATCAGAAGATGTCCGGTCAGCGGGAGGAGACCGAGCACCAAATACCGACCGAGCAGAAGCTCCACCAAGAGCCCCGAGGACGACATGAAGAGCACGAACCTTAAGAGTAAATCTACCCGCCTGACTGCAATCCTGACAGCGGCTGTACAAGGCGACCCTGGCCTCCACCTCGCTCGGCTGGACAACTATGACGGCGCAAGGAAGGGCACTGCTGGAAATCGATATCCCGGGGTATCAAAAAATTGCGGAACCGATAACCCCGACCGAAATCCCGTCGCCGGAGATTGGATCCCCGACTCATCCGCAGGAGTCCGACCTTTGGAGACTACGCGCCCGAAGACACGCAGCCCGCCCCCAGCCGAAGTCCCCCACGAGTCGGATCCACGAACGCAAACCACCGTACGAGCCGGAGCTCGACCCGAGCATCGCCGCGGGATAAACCCGCGGCTCAAACCCTAGCCGAGCCCCCGTCGGGACTCGCGATCGATTGATCGCGTGGGGCTGCCCAGCAGCCCCCGGCGGTGAGTCCGGCGACTCACCGCCATCACCGGAGGTGGGGGGAGCCACCAGCCGCGGCGCCAGCCCGCGGCGGTTCCCCCCGGCGATCGAGCTAGGGCTCGATCGCCCCAGCCGCGGCGTCCAGCCGCGGCTCTCCTTCGATGCGCGCCGGCGGTCGAAGCCCTAGGCTCGACCGCCACCCCCTCGGCTCCCAGCCGAGGGTTGCTCTCGATCCCGGCGGGGATCCCTAGACCGCCGGCGGTCCGGTGGTCTTCAACCACCACCGCGCGGTCTATCCCCGTCCCCGGGTTCGTTGTTTTTCCCGGATCTTGTGTTCATGTACGCATCACAATTAAATCACATAAATTCACACGAAGGAGTTTATGATTGTACCTTTGATTCGTTGTGCGGAGAAACGAAATCAAGTTGAAGACCTTTTGGATCTTCCCACGTATTCCTTGCACTTCGTTCGAACGTCGGGTGGGCGACGATCTATCGAACTCCTATGGATCTCCTTCAACTCTCTAGAATATCAAGTATGATAATCTTGTCTTATGATTTATGAAGGCCATGTAGTGCTTTTATAGGCTACGTAGGGGATCTAAAGGAGGTGGAATATTGGGCTTCCAATATTGAAGATTAAATTGAGCCCACTGCCCAAGTCCATTAATCCTTATCAATATTAATTAATTTATTTTCCACTATATAAATTAATTGCACTCCCAATATTAAACCATATTATATCAAATAATATTTCTCCGGTAGTATTTATTTATTCCGTGTATTTAAGATTTAAATATCCATGAATAAAATTAATTTATTGCTAATTAATTTATTCATCTCTTTAATCCGAGACTAGTACCATTCAACCTTAATTATTGTGCGGAACGAATCCACTCATGAGGTTTACACAATAATTCCTTATGAACTCATCTCGGGGATATTATCAACCCTTACGGGATACACTGTCCGGTCAATTATTCACGGCACGTCATATATAAAATATAGTGACCCAACTTAACCGGAAATTAACCCAATAATTAAATCGGTTAATTCCTTTGGTAAATCAAAGTTACTTATATTAAATATACACACCCGCAATAATATCGGGGATTAAGAATAAAATACACTGAGACTCGAATCGATTATCGCCGGCAATCCTAATCGATGAATCTCAACGATCCGCTCAATACACCAAGTGTACAAGTGTGATAAAATAATTAAGATAAATTATTTTCTCTCTCACACAACGACTATACCGATGGATTGGTCCGTGTCCATCTAGGTCGTGAGCAACTGTTTGATTAAATACGAGTAACCGATAGTATGATCTTCTGTGCGCCCATGCTTGCACCATACTAACTACAACGTATAAAATCCAGGACTATAATTTGCATATATTTAATTAATAATAATTAAACGCAAAACAATTGTTTGTTAATTTAATAGATTAAATGCTATGATCGGGAGTTTACCGTTACTTAAATCTAGACATTAAGTACACAACTCCAACAATCTCCCACTTGTACTAAGGTCTAGTCATTTCCTCCAAACTCCCGGTTCCCATACTCATCACGTGCTTAAGGTGTACTTCCGAGAAGTACTATGTGAATGAGCACTCTAGGTTGCCGCTCTGAAGTTATCTTGGTGACTACTACGTCGTCTCCCTTGACGATGACTCGTATCAGGTGGTACTTGCACTATGTGTTATCATCACTTTTAGACTCATGACTTCTTCCAGTTTATCACGCACCGCTATGAAAATAGCCTTTGATAAACTAAGAGTCATTTCCAAGTCTTAGAGGTTATCCCGGAACCTAACCAAAACTTCCGCTGCCTCTGAGGCTGCTTTTCGGTTATGAGAGAGTCTGAGAAGCATCCTGCTTATCACTCTTACATATTAAAGGTTCCACCTTTTCTAAAAGTGAACACATAGCCTGATATCGACTTACACTGGTCCTTCTCTGATTTGAAATCTGAGAAACTGTAATCTAAGAGGATTTCGTCTTGCTTAGTAATCCAGTACATCCAAGTACTCTTACAGCATTCAAATATCTCTTGTCCAGATTACTTTGATATCCTCCCACTACGCTAACCGCATAGTTGATATCAGGTTCTTGTTTTTCTAACATTGCATTTAAGCTTTCCACACAAGGTGTAGGAAACTGCTTAGTATCATCTATCTCCTTAATGTGTTCAAGACACATAACCTTAGATAGATATATATATATTCTGTCTCTGAAGGGCAACGACCTTTCTCAAAATTATGCATGTTAAAACAAACCATAATCGTATTCGATTTATTTAGACAACCATTATTCTATGTCTGACAACATCTTTACATTGTTGCCAATGATAAAATGTTATCTTCATAAAATTCCGAGAAACACCACCTTGTTTCCATTACGTCTCCAATACACCTATCGTCTCTGCCTTTTGATGAATCCATTGAATGGATTATCTCATCAATTCGCAAGTTCCACGATTCATAGCTTTGTAACCATCCATAAATGAATTTACCAAGCTCGTCTAGTACTGCCTTTATGCAGAGCTAGGGATCGATTTCATGTCCACTAGATCCAGAGTCCGAACTCCTCTAGTCTCATGAATATCTCTGGTTGTTCAACAACCTCCCACTGCAATGGCGTCCCGGTGTATAACAGTAATAACAATAGGTGCAGTGTGTGGTGTACTTCTACTCGGTTTGGCTGGTTCCTAGTCTTTTGTCCTTTTCCTCATTCCAAGGTATTAATACAGTTCAGGCTTTTGTGGTTCATCTAATAGTCTTCTTCTATGAACCGAACGAAAGTTCTTCTGGCTCATAGTACTATAGAACACACAATACTTCGTTCACCTAGGATATCCTACAATCACACAGAATGTGTTATTGTCTCCAGAAATATCCATAAAACATAGGTAGTTCCGAACAACTTGTTCTCTCTTACTTTTAGATTTCCATTTCTTATTTTCGACGCACCATCTCTACACGCAAGTGTATGGCGCGGACCTTTGGGATTGAATCCCAATCTTTGATTATGCTATGTGTTATTTAGATAGGCGATGGCCTCCGCGACCGAGCCGCAGGCCTCTAATGGATATACTTTAATGGTTCCCCATAACAGCTTTGCGTCCATTGACTAGTCAAAACACTTTGCTTTTATGGCACATTTAAGTACTCTAATCCATCATTGAGTATTCTTGAGAGAATTACTCGTGCCTTTCTAATTCACACATGTGTCTGCATGTCTAATCATTTCCAATACTAGATCCGAATTCTATCCTTTATGAAGAAAGGTTTGCTTAGATGTATTATCCTCCAAATTCAATTCTCAGGTCGGAAGGTCCATTCCTTCAACTTTAATTGATCAAATCAATTTCGACCTTTTGAATCTTATTTGAAAATACTACTAAGTACAAGAATTCACAAGTATAATGATTTAATAAAGAAACATATCTAATCAAGTAAAACAAGTTATAGAACGGTTTGTTGCATCGTGGTAGACTTAGGATCTATCATTCATATATTGCAATCTAATGTACCAGAATAGATAATGCCATCATTTCTTATCAAAATCATCCAATGATTAAAGAAATAAAATATCCATTCATAAATAATAGAAATCCAGAACAATATGTTCTTTCTAAAATAAAGGGTACATAATGCAATAATCTTGAAATGAAATCCTATTTAACTACTAAAGCAGATAAATGTCTTCCACCGCAACAGCTGCCTCCTCTACAGCTTTTGCCCGTGTAGACTCGAACTCTCCTTCTCTAAGTCGCCGGGTTTTCTGGAACCCCTGCATTCAAAATGCACATACCGTCAGTGGTTCCATATCTACACACCAGAATTCTGGTAGATAATACCGCTGACTATGTTTTTACGACTAAAGAAAAATTCGTACCTCTGAGAGGACATTCAGACTTCCAGTGTCCAGACTTGTTGCATCGGAAGCACTTGCCCCTTGGCTTTGCAGCCCCCACTCGTGGCACAGAAGACCTCTTGACACCACTGGGTTTCCCGGCTTGCTTCCTTCTCTTGCCCCTACCTCCACCAGGCTTAAAGCCTTTGGACTTGGTATCTACAAGCGCCTGAGACTTGCCCTTCTTGTAGATCCCCTCTGCCGCCTTCAGTTCAGTCAGGAGTTGCGCAAGAGTATAAGATAGTTTACCCATATTATAGCTCATACGAAACTGCTCAAAACTAGGGGTCAGAGACTGAAGTATGATGTCGACTTGCGTCTCCCCATCAATAGAAGCTCCTAGGATCTCAAGCTCATTCAACAGACTAATCATCTTAAGAACGTGCTCCCCTACGGGCGTTCCTTCAGACTGAGTAGTTGTCATGAGGACTCTCATGGCTTCTTGCCTTGCCGCACGATCTTGCTCCCCAAACATCTCCTTGAGGTTAAACATCATATCATAGGCAGTGTCCATTGACTCATGTTGGGTTTGGAGTACATTTGACATGGAAGCCAAAATATAACACCTAGCCATTTCATCAGCCTTTTTCCACTTCCGATATTCCAGTTTTTCCTCATCAGTTGAGGCAGCCGTGGGCTCAGCAGGGCATACTTCATGAAGTACAAACTTGTACTCCTCTGAAGTCAGGACAATGTCTAAATTTCTCTTCCAATCAATATAGTTGGTACCAGTGAGCTTATGCTCCTTGAGTATCATAGAAAGTGGGTTCATAGCTATTCTCTAAACCTATAAGCACATTTAAACAAACAATTAATTTAATATCCGATATTATCTCCCTCAAATAATATCATTAAATCACTAATCACATCTAAAATCCCATCAAATAAGGCAAGCCACGATAGTGTGGACGTTTACCCATCCAAATGATTTAGCAATTAGATTTGCTTTGGTCGCACATCACTATAGCGTTACTTCGATGGGAAGAATACTATAGAGCGTACCTAAGTGTAAACCATTACTCAGTATCTAAGAAGATTGTTTGGGACTCGCATATCACCGCAAGCCACGATAGTGTGGACGTTTACGTTAACACACGATCCTTCACTTTCTTCTATAACTGTCTACATCAATCGTTCCAAAATCCCATTCAATGCAGCAAGCCACGATAGTGTGGACGTTTACTACACCAAAAGATTTTTACAATTGAAATCCAATTACTTTAAGCATTCGATTTCGTAAATCAAGACGCGGGGAATCATAAGTGAAACTCGAAGTTTCTAACCAGTGATTCACCATGCGAACAACCCTATCTCTCATTAGATGAGGGAGCCGAGCAGACAATCGATCCATCTTAAAAGGATGGTACGAATGTCTCTAATTTGTGTCATCCACATGACCAAGTGGCTCTGGCTCCATTCCACTCCCCGGGGTGAGAATGAGTCGACTTGAAGTCAGTTTCAGAAAGACAAATTAGGCATTGTTTGATAAACTTAATCAATGTTTCTTGTAAGAGGAATTACAAGAATTCTCCTACAATGACACATCTATACGAACTTCAAAAGTCCATAAGAGTCACCAAGAAAACAGTAATGGAGACCATGGGAATGTTTCCATCCCCTCTCCCACTTAGCTTTTTATAACAAAGGGATACGCTATCTAATGCATAATTAAACACATAAGCATGCATACAAGTAATAAAGCACATAGCACATAGTCAAAATAATGCTAGAAAAATTATTTTCCGACTATCATGGCTTTATTCCATCTCCGTATGCTTCTTTTAGTCTTCAGTCTTCGTTCTTGAATGCTCCATGTGACGAGAATATTAATCCAAATATTTAAATCTATTTATTTTTAATAAATCCAAAAGATACTCAATTCGAAAATTAAGTCAATCGAATAAATCAAAAATAAAATTAAATATTATTAATATTTTTATTTATTTATTTTCCTATCTAATTCTATTAAATCTCTAGAATAATCTATCCAAGTCAAACTTGAAATATTCTAGAAGACTTCTATAATAGAATAAGGAAATAAAATAAATTAGGACTCTTCTACTTTCCAAGATTAAATAATTTCCATTACTATGAAAATTCCCATAAAATAGGAATAATCAATTAGGAAATAAATCAATCCTAAATTAACTATTATTCCTTTCTAATTCTATTAAATCTCTAGGATCCTATTCCAAGTAGAACTCGGAATACTCTAGAAGACTTCCATAATAGAATAAGGAATAAAATTAATTCCAATTAATTCTTTTCCTAATCCATGAGAATTCCCAAAAATAGGAAAAAAACTCAAATAGGAAAACCGAATCAATTAGGAAAGTGAATCTTTGGTAGGAGTAGCACGAGATCACGAGGACCCCGCGCCCCCCCACCTTGATCGCCGGCCGGGAGCACCACCCACGCCACCTCAGCCCACGCGCCACCTCCTCTGGTGGCCGGCGTGGCCAAGGAGCATCGCGGACAGCCCCCGCGATCGATCTCCATGGGATCGATCTCATGATCGATCCCGAGCCCTCCTTCTCATCATCTCCTTCGTCACACGCGTTCTCCGGCGGTCGTTTCGGCATCGATCCAACGTAAATAAATTACAAAAAATAAATTTACAATTCCGGTATCGATTCTATACATGAAATCGACCCTATACACTTTCCGGAAAACATAGAACAATAATAATAAATCTAAATTCGGTCAACCCCCGAATTTTTACTATTACAAGCATTCATCCACACAAAACGAATCTCGACATGTCCGAGAGTTTAATAAACGAACAATCATGGTAAATTAAATAGCAATTAATTAAACGAATAATTAACAATTAATTAAACCATGATAGTCGGAATCCCTGCAAGGTAGAACACAATTGAATACATACATGAACACGAAACCAAACTCTCTGATACCAATTGCTGGGATTCGATGTCCCGGGGTATCAAAAAATTGCGGAACCGATAACCCCGACCGAAATCCCGTCGCCGGAGATTGGATCCCCGACTCATCCGCAGGAGTCCGACCTTTGGAGACTACGCGCCCGAAGACACGCAGCCCGCCCCCAGCCGAAGTCCCCCACGAGTCGGATCCACGAACGCAAACCACCGTACGAGCCGGAGCTCGACCCGAGCATCGCCGCGGGATAAACCCGCGGCTCAAACCCTAGCCGAGCCCCCGTCGGGGCTCGCGATCGATTGATCGCGTGGGGCTGCCCAGCAGCCCCCGGCGGTGAGTCCGGCGACTCACCGCCATCACCGGAGGTGGGGGGAGCCACCAGCCGCGGCGCCAGCCCGCGGCGATCGAGCTAGGGCTCGATCGCCCCAGCCGCGGCTCTCCTTCGATGCGCGCCGGCGGTCGAAGCCCTAGGCTCGACCGCCACCCCCTCGGCTCCCAGCCGAGGGTTGCTCTCGATCCCGGCGGGGATCCCTAGACCGCCGGCGGTCCGGTGGTCTTCAACCACCACCGCGCGGTCTATCCCCGTCCCCGGGTTCGTTGTTTTTCCCGGATCTTGTGTTCATGTACGCATCACAATTAAATCACATAAATTCACACGAAGGAGTTTATGATTGTACCTTTGATTCGTTGTGCGGAGAAACGAAATCAAGTTGAAGACCTTTTGGATCTTCCCACGTATTCCTTGCACTTCGTTCGAACGTCGGGTGGGCGACGATCTATCGAACTCCTATGGATCTCCTTCAACTCTCTAGAATATCAAGTATGATAATCTTGTCTTATGATTTATGAAGGCCATGTAGTGCTTTTATAGGCTACGTATGGGATCTAAAGGAGGTGGAATATTGGGCTTCCAATATTGAAGATTAAATTGAGCCCACTGCCCAAGTCCATTAATCCTTATCAATATTAATTAATTTATTTTCCACTATATAAATTAATTGCACTCCCAATATTAAACCATATTATATCAAATAATATTTCTCCGGTAGTATTTATTTATTCCGTGTATTTAAGATTTAAATATCCATGAATAAAATTAATTTATTGCTAATTAATTTATTCATCTCTTTAATCCGAGACTAGTACCATTCAACCTTAATTATTGTGCGGAACGAATCCACTCATGAGGTTTACACAATAATTCCTTATGAACTCATCTCGGGGATATTATCAACCCTTACGGGATACACTGTCCGGTCAATTATTCCAGGCATGTCATATATAAAATATAGTGACCCAACTTAACCGGAAATTAACCCAATAATTAAATCGGTTAATTCCTTTGGTAAATCAAAGTTACTTATATTAAATATACACACCCGCAATAATATCGGGGATTAAGAATAAAATACACTGAGACTCGAATCGATTATCGCCGGCAATCCTAATCGATGAATATCAACGATCCGCTCAATACACCAAGTGTACAAGTGTGATAAAATAATTAAGATAAATTATTTTCTCTCTCACACAACGACTATACCGATGGATTGGTCCGTGTCCATCTAGGTCGTGAGCAACTGTTTGATTAAATACGAGTAACCGATAGTATGATCTTCTGTGCGCCAATGCTTGCACCATACTAACTACAACGTATAAAATCCAGGACTATAATTTGCATATATTTAATTAATAATAATTAAACGCAAAACAATTGTTTGTTAATTTAATAGATTAAATGCTATGATCGGGAGTTTACCGTTACTTAAATCTAGACATTAAGTACACAACTCCAACAGGCACAACAGTCCTTTTTTCCCTTTTAGGTTATGACTTGACATTTGTAAAAGCCCAATAAGGAAAGGCCCAATTCCATTTTTTAAACCCTAATGAAAGCCCTATAAATAGGTGGGTCTGTAAAAGGAAAGAATACTTTCGATTCCCCCAAGAAAAATACTTCATTTTTGTGCAAACCTTTTTCTTTCCTTTTCCAGCTAAACAAAACAAAGAATCTCAGCTAAACTAGTCCTCAAAAACCCCAAACAACATTTACCGAAAATTTTCACCCGTTAACATACGGAAAGTGTACATTTAATCCCTTCAATTAAGAGATATCATCAATTGTGTATAATAAAATATATTACATAGTTTTAAATAATTAAAAGGGCTGATTAGGTAAATTTTGTTTTTTTATAAATAATGTAAATATTGATATTAATGTATAATATAGAGTAAGTTAATTACTCTTTTTAAAAATCACCCTTAATTTAATGAGTAAAAAGTAGCTTTCTTATTTTTATTTTATTTTTTTCTTTTTACTTTTTTAACGTTATTAATAATACTAATATTTTTCCGCCCCATTTTATTTTATTAAATAAATAAATAATACTATAACTATGAATTTTTTTTATTTTATTAAATAAATAAATAATACTATAACTATTAATTTTGTAAAAAAAACAAATGCGGAAAATTTAAAAACTTAGACTCCATGTCCACATTTGAAATTTGTAGCGATTAAAAACATTAAATAATAGTTAATGCAACGGAATTAATTTATACGAATCACGACGCAACATCCTCAATTACTTCAGCATTAATAACATAATTCAATTTGAAACTAACTTCAATATCGATTACTTAATCTAACTACATGAATATTAAATTCACTTGCCTTGTTAATTAAGACGCGGTCGAGAGATCGAGGTTTTCGTGAGGTGGTTGAAAATCGCGTCTAGCTTCTCCTCTTCCTCCGATTGTCTTCTTCCTCTTTCTTCTCGCACGGTTGCTGTTGGAAATCGATATCCCGGAATTAATAAATTAATTAAAATTAATTATCTAATTAATTCCGACCGAAATCCTTCGGAGATCGAATATCCGGAGTTGTCAAATTGCGGAACGACAATTCCAATCGACTCCCGGTTGCCGGAACCCCACCACGAACCTCCACGGGGATAGAACCCAACCGAAACCCTAACCGCGGGGATAGCCCGCGGCTGTCCGGTCGAGCCCCCGTGTGGGGCTCGCGGCTGTTCGTAGCAGCCATAGGGGGCTGCCCAGCCATGCCCTAGGTGATCGCACATCCGCCACGATCAAAATCGTGGCATGCGATCACCACAGCCCACCACCGCGCGAGCGGTGGCCCAGCCGCGCGAGCGGCGATCAGCCCGCGCAAGCGGCGATCAGCCCGCGCAAGCGGCGATCGCGCCGTGCAAGCGGCGCTGAGCAATCGTACGGGCTGCTCCCAGCAGCCCGCTGGTCGTCCCCGGACGAGGCTCGCATCGCACGCGAGTCCGCTGCGGGAGAACCCGCAGCTCGCGTCGAGCCCATCCGGACGATCGAGCACGCGCTCGATCGAGTCTCGGCGTCCAGCCGAGGCTCGCCCCTCTCGACCCTCTCTTGCTCGAGCCGTTGAGCCGCCGGTGGTCCGGTGATCTTCGATCACCACCGCCCGGTTCAACCTCGACAAAGGTCGCGTTCTCGGATCTTACGTTCACGTTATTTTCACGATAATAATTTAAAATCATCGAAGGGGGTTCAACGATTTTACCTTTGTTCTCGTTGTACGGAGAAACGAGATCTATGAAGACCTTGAGACCTTCCCACGTATTCCTTGCACTAGCTCGAACGTCGGGTGGGCGACGATCTTCCGAACTCCATGGATCTCCCTCTCTACTTTCTCTCTCTAGAATTGTGATCTTCAAGTTATGAGAATAGAGAAGACCATGTAGTGCTTTTATAGGCTACGTAGGGGATCTTAAGGAGGTGGAATATTGGGCTTCCAATATTAATGATTAAATTGAGCCCAAGCCCAAATCTATTAATCCATTAATATTAATTAATTCTATTTTCCACTATATAAAATTAATTGCACTCTCAATATTAAACCATATTATATCAAATAATATTTCTCCGGTAGTATTATTTATTCCGTGTATTTAAGATATAAATATCCATGAATAAAATTAATTTATTGCTAATTAATTTATTCATCTCTTGTATCCGAGACTAGTACCATTCATCCTTAATTATTATGCGGAACAAATCCACCTGCAGGGTTTACATAATAATTCCTTATGAACTCATCTCGGGGATATTATCAACCCTTCCGGGATACACTTTCCCGTCAAGTATTTACGGCATGTCATATATAAAATATAGCGACCCAACTTAACCGGTAATTGACCCAGTAATTAAACCGGTCAATTCCATTGGAAAATCAAAGTCACTTATATTAAATATACACACCCGCAATAATATCGGGGATTAAAAATAAAATACTCTGAGATTTAAATCGATTATCCAAGGCAATCCTAATTGATAAATCTCAAGCGATCCGCCCAATACACCGAGTGTATAAGTGTGATAAAATAATTAAGATAAATTATTTTCTCTCTCACACAACGACTATACCGATGGATTGGTCCGTGTCCATCTAGGTCGTGAGCAACTGTTCGATTAAATACGAGTAACCGATAGTATGATCTTCTGTGTGCCCATGCACACCATACTAACTACAACGTATAGAATCCAGGACTATAATTTGCATATATTTAATTATAAATAATTAAACGCAAATAATTGTTTATTTAATTAAATAGATTAATGGCAATGGATCGGTAGTTTCCGTTACTTAAATCTAGACATTAAGTACACAACTCCAACAATCTCCCACTTGTACTAAGGTCTAGTCATTTCCTCCAAACTCCCGACTCCCATACTCATCACGTGCTTAAGTTGTACTTCCAAGAAGTACTATGTGAATGAGCACTCTAGGTTGCCGCTCTGAAGTTATCTTGGTGACTACAGCGTCGTCTCCCTCGACGATGACTCGTATCAGGTGGTACTTGCTCTATGTGTTATCTTACACTTATGGACTTGTGATTTCTTACCATTTGCCATCGCACCGCTATTCACATAGCCTTTGGCAAATTAAGAATCACCTCTAAGTCCCAGAGATTCCCGGAGCTATACCAAAACTTCCGCTGCCTCTGAGGCCGCTATTTGGTTACCCATGGCAGAGTCCGAAAAGCATCGTGCTTATCACTCTTCCATGTTAAAACTCCTTCTCCTTCAATAGTGAAACACATAGCCTGATATCGACTTACACCGGTCCTTATTTGATTAGAAATCTAAGAGAGTGTAATCCAAAGGAAATGCTCGTCTGCTCCGTAATCCAGAACATAGTTTCCAGTACTTCGAAAGTACTTAAAATGTTCATTACAATAGTCGAGTATTCCTTTCCAGGATTACCTTGATATCCTCCCACTATACTAGCCGCATAGCAGATATCAGGTTCTCGTTTTTAACATCGCATTTATTAAGCTTTCCACACTCGAAGTGTAGAAAACCGCTTTCATTGCTTCTATCTCCTTTTGTGTTCCAAAACACATATCCTTAGATAGATGCATTCCGTATCTGAAAGGTAACATACCTTTCTCGGAATCTTGCATGTTAAAACGAACCATAATCATTTATATGTAAGATGTCCAGGAGAAGTACAATGTTCTTTTCTAGAGATCCAAGATCTCAAGAACAGGTCCAACTTCTTCCTATATCTTTCATAATGATTTATCCAGACAACCATCATTTCATGTCTGATTACATCTTTACATTGTTGCCAATGATAAAATGTTATCTACATAAAAACCCGAGAAACACCACCTTGTTTCCATCACGTTTCCCATACACACGATTCGTCTATGCTTTGATGAATCCATAAAATGGACTATCTCATCAATTTGCAAGTACTACGAACTCAATGCTTTGTTCCAATCCATAAATGGATCAACTAAGCTTGTACTCTAAATGATCTTCCCTCTTAGCAATAATCCTTATTGCTTTCCAAGAAGGCACATTTAGATCTAGTACTGCCTTCATGTAGATCCAGGGATCGATTTCATGTATACTAGGTCCAGAGTCCGAAAACTCTCCTAGTCTTATGAATATCTCCGGTTGATCATACAACCTCCCACTACAACGGCATTCCGGTGTATAAACAGTAATAACAGTAGGTGCAGTTAGTGGTGTACCGCTACTCGGTTCGGCTGGTTCCCAGTCCTTATCGTTTTCTCTCATTCAAAGTATTACGTCACTTTGGACTTGTGGTTCATCTAATAGTCTTCCTCTAAGAACCGGACGTTAGAACTTATAACGTCCTTCTGGTTCATAGTACTATTGAACACACATCTTTTGTTCTTCTAGGATATTCTACAACCGCATTTGAATGCGCCGTTGTTTCCAGACATATCCATAGAACACAGGTAGTTCCGTATAACTCATGCTTTTACTATTTTCATAAGAGTTCCATTTCTTATTTCCGACACACCATTTCTACACAAGAGTGTATGGTGTAGTCATTTGGGATCAAATCCCAATCTCTGATCAGTATGCCGTGCATTCCTCAGACAGACACTTGCCTCCGTGATCAAGTCGCAGGCTACAAATGGATATACCTTGATGGTTCCCCACAACAGCTTTGTGTCCATTGACTTGTCAAAACACTTTGCTTTTGTGGCACATCAGGTATGCTAATCCATTTTTCGAGTAATCATAAAATGAAATACTCGTACCTTATTGTCTGAGTAAACAAGGGTCTGCATACATCAGAGTAAATCAATTCCAATACTTGTCCGGATCTTATACCTTATATCCATAAAGGATTTCTTAGTTATGTTATCTTCCAAATCAGATTCTTAGGTCGGAAGGTCCACTCCTTCAACTTAATTGATCAAAATATCAATTTTCGACCTTTGAACTTCTTATTTGAATAAACATGACTTAGCATAAGAATCCACAAGTATAAATGATTTAATAAAGAAATCTCTTATCAGTAAGACGAGTTATATAAAACGGTTCGTTGCATCGTGGTGGACTCAGGATTCATCATTTATATATTGCTAGCTAATGTACCAGAATAGATACTATCTTTATTTTTTCTTATAACCATCAAATGATTAAAAGAAATGAAATATCCATTCATTAGAAATCCAGAACAAAGTTCTTTCTAAAAGGTACATAAAAGCAATAACTCAAAATGAAATCCTATAAAAATGTCCTCCACTGCAACAGCTGCCTCCTCCACAGCATTGCCCATGTAGACTACGATCTTTTTCTTTTCCAAGTCGTTAGGTTTCCTGGAACCCCTTGCATTAAAAATGCACATACCGTCAGTGGTTCCATATCTACACACCAGGTTCCGGTAGATAATACCACTGACTATGTTTTACGACTAAAGAAAATTTCGTACTTTCTTTGAGAGGATAATCAGACTTCCAGTACCCAGACTGTTTGCATCGAGAACTCTTGCCTATAGGCTTTCTCGTCCCATCTCGTGATCCAAGAAACTTAGGACCATTGGGTTTCTTTGCTTGCTTTTCTCCTTTCCCCCGGTTTTGCCCTTAGGTTCGAAACCTTTGGCACTGGCTACAAGAGCTTGCGATTTCCGTCTCAACTCGTCCAAAAGGTCCATCATCTTAGAAACGTGTTCAAGCGCTTCCTCGAATGAATGACCTTTATGAGTATCTTCATCGCCTCTCGTTAAGCCACTACGTCATGTCTAAACATCTCCTTGAGTTTGAACATGATATTAAAATCAGTCCCTTCCTCATCAGTTAGGACATTGGTAGGTTCGGGAGAACAAAGCTCACTGAGTACAAACTTGCACTCTTCAACAGTCTGGACAATGTCTAGATCTCTATTCCAATCATTTCATTTAGGGACCAATGAGTTTAAAATCCTTAAGTATCACATAAAGTGGGTTCAAAGCCATTTCCTAATCTATGAGCACATATAACAACAAACAATCGATTTAATCTCCGATATTATCTCCCTCAAATAAGATCATTAAACCACTAATCACATCTAAAATCCCATCAGATATGGCAAGCCACGTGGTGTGGACGTTTACCTACCCAAATGATTTAGCAATTAGATTTGCTTCGGTCATACATCACTTATAGCGTAACCTCGTGGGGAGGAATACTATAATGCGTATCTAAGTGTAAACCATTACTCAGTACTAAAGTAAATCGTTTGGAACCGCTACATCACCGCAAGCCACGTGGTGTGGACGTTTACGATGATTTCACAATTCTTCACAATTCCTTATAACTGTCTACATCAATTAATCCAAAATCCGTTAGCATAGCAAGCCACGTGGTGTGGACGTTTACTACACCAAGAGACTTTTATAATTGACTCCCAATTACAAGATCCATTCGATTTTTGTAAATCAGGACGCGGAGAATCATAAGTGAAACTCGAAGTTTCTAACCAGTGATTCACCATGCGAACAACCCTATCTCTCATTAGATGAGGGAGCCGAGCAGACAATCGATTCATCTATAAAAGAATGGTACGAAGGTCTCTAATTTGTGTCCTCTACATGACCAAGTGGCTTTGGCTCCATTCCACTCCCCGGGGTGAGAATGAGTCGACTTGAAATCAGCTTTGGAAAGACAAATTAGGCATTGTTTGATAAACTTAATCAATGTTTCTTGTAAGAGGAATTACAAGAACTCTCCTCCAATAACTTATCTATATAAACTTCAAAAGTTTATAAAAGTCACCAAGAGAGCAGCAATGGAGACCATGGGTATGTTTCCATACCCTCTCCCACTTAGCTTTTTATAACAAAGGGATACGCTATCTAATGCATAATTAAACACATAAGCATGCATACATGTAATAAAGCACATAAATATTATCACATAGTCAAAATAATACTAGAATATTATTTTCCGACTATTATGGCTTTATCGCATCCCCGTACGCATCTTCTAGTCTTCAGTATTCGTTCTTGAATGCTCCATGTGACGAGAATATTAATCCCAATATTTAAATCTATTTATTTTCAATTAATCCAAAAGTTACTTAATTCGAAAAATTAAGTCAATCGAATATATCAAAAATAAAATTAAATATTATTAATATTTTTATTTATTTTTTACTTTCCTTTCTAATTCTATTAAATCTTTAGAATCCTATCCAAGTCAAACTTGGAACATTCTAGAAGACTTCTATAATAGAATAAGGAAATAAAATAAATTAGGACTCCTAATCCCCTTCCAAATTAATTCCTTTCCTTTTCTATTAAAATATTCCATAAAGGAATAATTTAATAAGGAAAAATTAATTAAGGACTATTAAAACTTTCCAAATTAATTATTTTCCTAATCCATTAAAAATTCCATAAAGGAATAATTAAATAGGAAAAATAAATTAATTCTAAATTTATTCCTTTCCTATTCCATGAAAACTCCCAAGAATAGGAATAATCAATGAGGAAAAATAAATTTAATACTAAATTAATTCTTTTTCTATTTCATGAATATTCCATAAAGAAATAATCAAAATAGGAAAAACCGAATTAAAATAGGAAAGTAAATTTCCGGTAGGAGTAGCATGGATTGGGAGGCCCCACGCCACCCCTACCTTCGATCGATCGGCCGGCCATGGGGAGGAGCGCCGCCGCCCAGCCACCGAACCGGCGGTAGCCGCGGCTAGGGCAACCGAGCCCCCGCCCCTTAGCCATCGATCGGGCATCACCATGGGATCGATCCAATCGATCCCAAGCCCTCGTCCCTCTCGTCACTTCGTCTTCTCCGGCGGTCTTCGATTCATCGATCCAATCGCAAAATAAATTACAATAATCTAAATTACAATTCCGGTATCGATTCTATACATGAAATCGACCCTATACATTTTCCGGAAAAACGATGAACATAATAATAAACCTAAATTCGGTCAACCCCCGAATTTTTACTATTACAAGCATTCACCACCAAAAACGAATCTCGACATGTCCGAGAGTTTAATAATCAAGAACAATATTATGAAAATAATTAAGGAAGAATTATATCTAGCCATAATAGTCGGAAACCCTGCAAGGTAGAACAATTTATCGAAAAATAACGTGAACGAAAATCAACGCTCTGATACCAATTGTTGGAAATCGATATCCCGGAATTAATAAATTAATTAAAATTAATTATCTAATTAATTCCGACCGAAATCCTTCGGAGATCGAATATCCGGAGTTGTCAAATTGCGGAACGACAATTCCAATCGACTTCCGGTTGCCGGAACCCCACCACGAACCTCCACGGGGATAGAACCCAACCGAAACCCTAACCGCGGGGATAGCCCGCGGCTGTCCGGTCGAGCCCCCGTGTGGGGCTCGCGGCTGTTCGTAGCAGCCATAGGGGGCTGCCCAGCCATGCCCTAGGTGATCGCACATCCGCCACGATCAAAATCGTGGCATGCGATCACCACAGCCCACCACCGCGCGAGCGGTGGCCCAGCCGCGCGAGCGGCGATCAGCCCGCGCAAGCGGCGATCGCGCCGTGCAAGCGGCGCTGAGCAATCGTACGGGCTGCTCCCAGCAGCCCGCTGGTCGTCCCCAGACGAGGCTCGCATCGCACGCGAGTCCGCTGCGGGAGAACCCGCAGCTCGCGTCGAGCCCATCCGGACGATCGAGCACGCGCTCGATCGAGTCTCGACGTCCAGCCGAGGCTCGCCCCTCTCGACCCTCTCTTGCTCGAGCCGTTGAGCCGGCGGCGGTCCGGTGATCACCACCGCCCGGTTCAACCTCGACAAAGGTCGCGTTCTCGGATCTTACGTTCACGTTATTTTCACGATAATAATTTAAAATCATCGAAGGGGGTTCAACGATTTTACCTTTGTTCTCGTTGTACGGAGAAACGAGATCTATGAAGACCTTGAGACCTTCCCACGTATTCCTTGCACTAGCTCGAACGTCGGGTGGGCGACGATCTTCCGAACTCCATGGATCTCCCTCTCTACTTTCTCTCTCTAGAATTGTGATCTTCAAGTTATGAGAATAGAGAAGACCATGTAGTGCTTTTATAGGCTACGTAGGGGATCTTAAGGAGGTGGAATATTGGGCTTCCAATATTAATGATTAAATTGAGCCCAAACCCAAATCTATTAATCCATTAATATTAATTAATTCTATTTTCCACTATATAAAATTAATTGCACTCCCAATATTAAACCATATTATATCAAATAATATTTCTCCGGTAGTATTATTTATTCCGTGTATTTAAGATATAAATATCCATGAATAAAATTAATTTATTGCTAATTAATTTATTCATCTCTTGTATCCGAGACTAGTACCATTCATCCTTAATTATTATGCGGAACAAATCCACCTGCAGGGTTTACATAATAATTCCTTATGAACTCATCTCGGGGATATTATCAACCCTTCCGGGATACACTTTCCCGTCAAGTATTTACGGCATGTCATATATAAAATATAGCGACCCAACTTAACCGGTAATTGACCCAGTAATTAAACCGGTCAATTCCTTTGGAAAATCAAAGTCACTTATATTAAATATACACACCCACAATAGTATCGGGGATTAAGAATAAAATACTCTGAGATTTAAATCGATTATCCAAGGCAATCCTAATCGATAAATCTCAAACGATCCGCCCAATACACCGAGTGTATAAGTGTGATAAAATAATTAAGATAAATTATTTTCTCTCTCACACAACGACTATACCGATGGATTGGTCTGTGTCCATCTAGGTCGTGAGCAACTGTTCGATTAAATACGAGTAACCGATAGTATGATCTTCTGTGTGCCCATGCACACCATACTAACTACAACGTATAGAATCCAGGACTATAATTTGCATATATTTAATTATAAATAATTAAACGCAAATAATTGTTTATTTAATTAAATAGATTAATGGCAATGGATCGGTAGTTTCCGTTACTTAAATCTAGACATTAAGTACACAACTCCAACAGTTGCTTACTCCTCTTTTCGATCATCAACCCAATTCCAATAAACCCTATTCCCACCTCCCTTCTCTATGTATTTATGTGTAGTTATTTAATTTACTAATTTGGCCCAATATAATATAATTTGGTTAGCACAAAAAATACAAGTTCGCCCATTAAAATAAACAATTTTGGCAGCCCCCACGAAGGAAACTTGATTATTATTTCAGCCCATTAAAAGTATTTACATTTTATAAAATTACATTAAATTAGAAGCTCAATTTATAAAATGTTGAAGTTCAATTAAAATAATTACACGAAAGCAAACGAGCTATTTAAATTAATTAATTTTAATGTAAAAATTCGGGTTATTATATTTTACGCACCTTATAAAAAGTTTCGTCCTTGAAACTTAGTTCAATTTATAAAATGTTGAAATCCAACTAAAATTTAATTTAATTAGCCCATAAAATACAAGTTCAGCTCATTAAAATTGTAACACCCCGGCCCGTTGAGGGTCGAAGCCCGACCCTAATGGACCGGTTCGGCTACCAATGACTGCCTTCGAGAGTGATATTTTGGCCCCACTGTACCAACACTTGTCTTTTCCAGCGCACTTTGTCCTCACTCATGCGCATCCGTCCTCGAAACTTAGTTCAATTTATAAAATGTTAAAAATCCAACTAAATTTTAATTTAATTAGCCCATAAATTACAAGTCCAGCTCATTAAAATTGTAACACTCCGGCCCGTTGAGGGTCGAATTCGACCCTAATGGGCCAGCTCGGTTACCAATGACTGCCTTCGGGAGTGATATTCAGGCCCCACTGTACCAACACTTGTCTTTTCCAGCGTACTTTATCCTCACTCATGCGCACCCGGGACACTTCTCAGGGGGTCACCCATCCTAGAATTACTCTAGAGTCATCACGCTTAACTTTGGAGTTCTTATAGGAGGATGTCCAGAAAAAAAAGATAAATATGTTGGTATGAGCAGCATATTCAATTCATTTAATCCTTTGTAATTTCTGAGCGTTACAAAAATAAATGTATTAGTTAAATTTTACTTAAATCCATAAAAACCTGAAATCCAAATAACACATTAGCAAACAAACTATTTTAATTAATTAATTTTTATTTTAAAAAACTAGGTTGTTACATTCTACTCGCCTTATAAAAAATTTCGTCCTCGAAACTCAATCCAATTATTATAAGACATGTAACAAAAGATTCAAACACATATTGCACTATATCAACATGAATGTAACAAAAATCATAATCAACTTATCGAAGATAACAACAGAAGTTTCCCATAACAAATATAAAAATCACGATCATTGAACATTCAAATATTCATAAATAAGATTGATAATATTATCACATAACAAATAACTAAAATAAGAAATTACTTACCGGAGTAAAGAAGATGTTTGGCGTGATTCATACTCATAACATGATTTTTAAACTTGTAAATTTTGAAATTTTGAACACAGATCGAGAGAACCGTTTTTAAAACTCTGCACTCTGATACAATTTTTCACGCCCTATTTTATTTTATTAAATAAATAAATTATTATTATTAACTTTGTAAAGAAATTAAGGGCGGAGAATTTAAAAACTTAGACTTCACGTCGACATTTGAAATTTGCAACGGTTAAAAACATTAAATAATAATAAATACAGCGAAATTAATTTAAAGGTTTTAACACATGCAACACACATTAAAATAATTGTACTTATTAAAATTTGTGTTGTATATTAGGGTGTTTCTGAAAGATAAGAGGCTTGGATAAATATTGAATCGTGTATTACGCTTTTTTTAAAGAGTATTTCGACCCTATAAGCATGGGTATCACGAAATCCCTCGCATGATAAGAAAATATCAACACTCGAGTCTTAGGCTTAGAACACGAACAACTTATGGAACGTTATGCTTTATATGTTGGTTCAAAGCTTTCAATTTCGTAAATTAGTCAAGTGTGTTGCAAATGAATTTTTCTTTCTTATATAGATAGTACACACCCCTTCCTTTGGACATAAGCACCTATTACATGAATATGTACTTTTTAGTGAAGACACTTTTTCACTAAGCACCTTTTCATGTTGTTTATGCATGGGAATGCATGCAATTTCGAAATTGCATCACATATATAATATTACAACATTATCTAACCATGCAACCACGAGATCACACTCGACATTGATCAACATGTTTATCCAAATCATTAATCTGTATTAATTCTATATGAACGTATACTCCACACTTCTCCAAATTCATATTCTATATTGACTAGAATTAATTCAAAGCCTTGAATGATTCTAATTACCTTAAATGGACAGTGATTCACTTAAATCACCAACAATTTGTACGAATCACGGCACATCATTCTCAACCACTCCAGTATTAAATTATTAATCACATAATTCAATTTGAAACTAAGAACTTCAATATCGATTACTTAACCTAACTACATGAATCTTAAACCCACTTACCTTGTTAATTAAGATGCGGTCGAGAGATCGAGGTTTTCGTGAGGTGGTTGAAAATCGTGCCAACCTTCTCCTCTTCCTCTGATCGTCTCCTTCCTCTTAATTCTCGCACGACTTACTCCTCTTTTTCGATTATCAACCTAATTCCAGTAAATCCTATTCCCAACTTCCTTCTCTATATTTATATCTGTAGTTATTTAATGTACTAATTTGACCCAATATAATATAATTTGCTTAGCACGAAAAGATACAAGTTCGTCCCTTTAAAATAAAAAGTTTTGGCAGCCCACGAAGGAAACTCGATTATTATTTCAGTCCATTAAACGTATTTACATTTTATAAAAATACATTAAATTAGAAAGACAAATTTTAAAATACACATATCAATATAGTAAAACTCTTTTCTACACTGATTTTAAAAAAACTATATTTTCTACACTAAAGAGTGTATATTGGTTTGGAATTTCATTGGATTCTTTAAGACTTTTAAAGTTAGGAGGTATTCAATCCGGATTTTAAAAAATCCATTAAAATCTTTGGGTATTCAACTTGAATTTTAAAAATTCAATTAAAATCTATAGGTATTCAATAGTTTATGGATTTTTAAAGATTTTAAAAGTCCATGGATTTTTAAAGATTCTCTTTAAAAAATACAAAACAATTCCAACTTTCAAAATCTCTCATAAGTAGGAGAGATTTCTACGGATTTCTTTTAATCAACTAAATTATTTTTAAAAAATAATAAAAACTTAAAAATATATATATAATTAAATAAAAAAGACAAAATAATAAAAATAGAATTTCTTTTAATCAACTAAATTATTTTTAAAAAATAATAAAAGCTTAAAAAATTATATAAAATTAAATAAAAAAGATAAAATAGAAAAATATATGTTTTTAAGAAAAAAAATACTTTGAATAAGAAAAAAAATATTATTTTAAATAAAAATTGTGGTTTAACTATCAATAAAATTTCCAAAAAATTAAAAATATTTTTTTATGATAAAATTAATTAAAGATATATTTAAAAAATTTATGATATAAATAAAGATATAAATGATATATTAATATTTTTTTTAATAATTTGAATTAATTTTTTTTCTACAAAAATGTGTTTCATATAAGTTGTATCAATAAGTAATGCCACAAAGTTTATGAAAATTTATGTAAATCAATAAAAATGCATAATTCAAAAATCTTTTAAAGTTTATGAAAATTCGTATAAATCAATAACAAAAGTCAGTCAAACTCTGCAAAGACTCCGTGGATTAAGGGGGATGTATTCAATTAAGAGTTTATAGGATTTTAATGGATTTTTAAAATCTAGGTGTATTCAATCCGGATTTTTAAAAGTCCATTAAAATCCGGAGGTATTCAATTAGGATTTTAAAAAGTCTTTAAAAATCTGTAGGTATTCAAAGTCCGTGTATTCAACTGGGATTTCTCTAAATCTGTAGGTATCCATTTTGATTTTGAATTATTATTTCTCTAAATTATTATTGTTTCTCTAAAACATAGAATTGGGGAAAAACATTTATTGAAGATGAAGACATATGAAGTTTGTTTGGTGTTTTTTCCTTCCTATCCAATTTGGTTCGCAATTTAATATAAAGGGTATTTCCGGTAGATGAAGGATTTTTAGGAAGGTGTATTTAATTGGGATTTTGTTGGATTTTTATATATTTTAAAAATTCCGTGGATTTTGAAAATCCACGGAGTCTTTGCTTATAAATATCTAAATTTTTAAATTTTTACTTAAAGACACATTTTTCAATTCCATTTTTTTATTTTGATTTTTTTTATATTTATCCATTTTAAATTTTTTTCATTTCAAAATTTGATTGATTTATTTATTTAATAATAAGTACGTTTTAATATGGTAATTTTTTCCAAAATAATATAATCTTTTTTGTCTATTTATATAATTTTTGAATATTATTATTTGTATTTTTTTCAAATCTCAAAAATGTTAAAATAAAATTTATTAAATTGCGTATTATATAAAATATTTAATTATTTATTTTTAAAATTATGATAAAATTTATTGAATTGTTTTATAAATATAAATGAAAGTGTGGGGTAGGATAAAGTAAGAAATATGATGTAATGGTGACCCATTGTTGTGTAGCGTTTTTGTAAATATAGGATAAATAAATTAAAATGATGTGGATGTGAGAGAAAAGTAATATGGAAGAGAGATATGAAATGGGATGACGAATGAATTAATCATCATTGTGCCTAAGTTTGCCTGATAAAGTAAATATATCATTATTTGGTAGTACTATTTATCTACCACAATTCAATTAAAAAAAAGTATTTCTTAATAGACAAATGACAAAATTACCCTTATTTATTTATTTATCAAAGAATTTTATTTTTTTTGGTAAAACTCACCATCACCATTTCTACGATCTCTTATACAACACAATAAATCTTTTCTTTGTACAATAATGTCAAGAACTTGCGAAATAGAAGAAGTTATATCATTATAAATTACCAAATTAGAGTGAAAATATGGTCATTGGTGATTATTCATATACTAAAGTTTGTCATTTGTTGTTTGCAATTGAATTTCAAGAACAAGTATTTTTTGGATTTATTATTATTATTTTTAATTATTTTTTGACCTCGGTTGTCAAATCAGTTGTCAAAACATTGTTTTGAAATTTTGAGATCTATATTTTTCAAAATATATATCTATCAAATTGCAAGACTTTATGATTTTAAGGTTAAATATTTGTTTATTCATTATCATTTTTTTTAATTGCCAGAAATGTTGGGAATTATATTAATTTCCTATTAAATCTAATTATGGGTAATAAAATATATTTTATATAATTATATTGACTATTTATTTATTTATCAACTTAATTAAAGTAATCTAATTATGTAAAAGAATTATGTAAAAGTCCTAAACTAAGTAATTGATGATATGTATTTATGTATTGATGAACTAAGTAGAGACCTAATATTAGTCTAATTATGTATTTATAGGTAGCCTAATTAATTAATATATAAAGACAACCTGGTTATGGTCCTCAATACACTAAATCAATCATTCGTATATCTCTTCCCCCATCAGATAGAATACGTAAGGTACCATAAAAAGAATAAGGTGATTTAGTTGAGAAAGAAGTATAAAACCATGACCGGATCTGAAGATTAGAGTTGTTCCGCATTCAGGGATTCAATCGATAATCCAGGTTTGTCTATGATCTTTGATAATTAAGTGCGATATTATTTTCTAGGGTTTATTAATTCTAGAAAATATATGAACTATATTCCAACAAGAAAAACAAATGATAAAAGAGGATTTTTTTTTTTTTTGCTTTTTTATTCACTTATTAAAGCTTAGTTCATCCATCCGAAAATGTATTTTAATGTTTTTGAGAAACTGTTATAGAATTTATTATTGTAATACATATTTATTGTAATTTATATTCATTTGATAAGATTTGAAAAGTAGAGTTGCCTGCAACACTTACGTCAACTTCTCCTCAAAGGTCAATATCTTTGATTCTTGATCAATAAATTCACAACCACAAATATTTTCATTTATTGTAGTATTTGGTTTGATTTGTAATTACTTTGCCACTATTTTGACAACTACCAGTTTTAATGTATAATAATCAGTTTTTGCCACTATTTTGGTACAACTACCAGTTTTAATGTATAATAATCAGATTTTACATTTACTATATATACATGTTACACTCATAGGAAGTCTCATATACGGGAGCGGAGCCAGAAAAAACGAGTAGTAAGGGTTGAGATTATTTTATATATAATATGTATATATACACACATATTTTATGAAGAGTTAAACATAAAATAAATATACATTTTTTCAAAAAAAAATATATATAAGACTTTTTTTTGCCACTACACATGTATAAATGATTGAAAAACGTTTTAGCTTTACAAAATAAATATTGTGATACCCTAAATAAAAATTTATTAAATGATAAATTAAAATATTAAACTACGTTTCAACTTAAAAAATTCAATTTAATATATATATATATATATATATATATATTACCTCCACGAGAATATTTTTATATTCTCGGTATAAAATATTAACACATAAGGACTTAGTGCGACAATTTTCGTATACTAACTATTAATAACAATAAAAATGCGAAAGATAATAATTATAAACCAATAAGAGGTTATACCTCTTTTCAGTTGTCAATCTCAACTTGACACTAGAAAATAATCATCCACCAGCCTCCATAATTACCCTTATAGCTCCATGTGAAATTACCCTTATATAGCTCCATGTGAAATTAATAAGGTTATAACGTGTAAGTGTGGTAAAAGAGCTGCTGACATTATCTTTTCAAGATATTATTCCTGTCAACAACACGTTTTTAGTAATGAAATTTTTTGGCAAGCGGGTTTCTGACAATATCAGACCTTCCAAAATTTTTAAAACCTGACTATTAGGCCTGTCAATTGGGCTTAATGGGTCGGGCTTTGATGGGCCCTAGCTCGGCCTATGCAATTTTAAGGGCTACGGGCTTCGGGCTTTGACCTTTGAACTTGAAAATTTCAAGCCCAAGCTCGGCCTATATAAAAATATAGGCTTCGGACCGATGTCGAGCTAAGCCACATAATTATATTTTTTGTCCAAATAAGTATATCAATCCGAAAAATAATACTTAAATAATACAATATTATTTAAATAAAAATATAAATTATTTTTCAAAAATACTTTTTACATGTTACGTGAACAATTGCTAAATTAAAAATAAAATAAAATAACAATTTTAAATTTATACAAATTCATACATACAATTTTATCAAATTAAAATAATTAATTTATCAAAATTCAAAATAATATAATATACTTTTAATACTTTCCATCTTATTTATATGGGAAAAATGACAATAAGGCAAATTTTCAACATTTTTTGGGTAATAAGGCCAAATTCCAATTTATGTGTCAATTAGGCCTTTTTGTTCCAATTGAGCCAAAAAAATTTATATGGAAGGACAAAAATACCCCTCAATCTATTCTGCTGGGAATCGATATCTCGGATTACCAAAATATGCGGAAACCGATAATCCGATCGAAATCCCGTCGCCGGAAACACGCGAACCACCTCACGTCGCCGGAGCTCGACTTGAGCATCACCGCCGCGGGATAAAAGCCTGCGGCTAGAAAACCCTAGCCGAGCCCCCGCCGCGAGGGGGCTCGCGATCGCACACCGAGATCGCCGGGGCTGCCCAGCAGCCCCCGGTGGTGAGTCCGGCGACTCACCACCGCCGCCGGAGGAGGGCGGTGTGCCCATCACACCCACCGCGGCTCCCAACCGCGGCTCCTCCGCGTGCATGGCCGCCGGTCGAGGGCTGGGGGGTCCAGCTGCCGTGGCACCAGCCCACGGCGACCTCCCCGCGATCGACCCATGGTCGATCGCTTGCCCCGGCGTCCGGCCGAGGCTCCCTCCGTCCGCGCGCCGCGATCGAACCCTAGGGTTCGATCGCCCCCTCGGCTCCAAGCCGAGGGTTCTCTCGATCTTCGCCGGGGATCTCGAATCCCCGTCCCCGAAGTTCGTCGTTTTCCCGGATCGTGTGTTCATGTATATGTCACAATTAATATCACATAAAATCATAGAAGGAGTTTATGATTTTACCTTCGATTCGTTGTTCGGAGAAACGAAATCAAACACTTTTGAATCTTCCCACGTATTCCTTGCACTCCGTTCGAACGTCGGGTGGGCGACGATCTATCGAACTCCTATGGATCTCCTTCAACTCTTTAGAACTATAAAGTATTGATATTCTTGTCTTATGATTTATGAAAGCCATGTAGTGCTTTTATAGGCTACGTAGGGGATCAAAAGGAGGTGGAATATTGGGCTTCCAATATTGATGATTAAATTGAGCCAAGCCCAAATCCATTAATCCTTACCAATATTAATTAATTTATTTTCCACTAAATAAATTAATTGCACTCCCAATATTAAACCATATTATATCAAATAATATTTCTTCGGTAGTATTATTTATTCCGTATATTTAAGATTTAAATATCCATGAATAAAATTAATTTATTGCTAATTAATTTATTCATCTCTTATATCCGAGAATAGTACCATTCAACCTTAATTATTGTGCAGAACAAATCCACTCATGAGGTTTACACAATAATTCCTTATGAACTCATCTCGGGGATATTATCAACCCTTCCGGGATACACTTTCCCGTCAAGTATTCACGGCATGTCATATATAAAATATAGTGACCCAATTTTACCGGCAATTAACCCAATAATAAAATCGGTTAATTCCTTTGGAAAATCAAAGTCACTTATATTAAATATACACACCCGCAATAGTATCGGGGATTAAGAATAAAATACTCTGAGATTTAAATCAATTATCAACGGCAATCCTAATTGATAAATCTCAAGCGATCCGCCCAATACACCAAGTGTACAAGTGTGATAAAATAATTAAGATAAATTATTTTCTCTCTCACACAACGACTATACCGATGGATTGGTCTGTGTCCATCTAGGTCGTGAGCAACCGTTCGATTAAATACTAGTAACCGATAGTATGATATTCTGTGTGGGCCCGACACACCATACTAACTACAACGTATAAAATCCAGGACTATATTTTGCATATATTTAATTAATAATAATTAAATGCAAACAATTGTTTATTAATTAAATAGGTTAAATGCTATGACCGGGAGTTTACCGATACTTAAATCTAGACATTAAGTACACAACTCCAACAATCTCTCACTTGTACTAAGGTCTAGTCATTTCCTCCAAACTCCCGACTCCCATACTCATCACGTGCTTAAGTTGTACTTCCGAGAAGTACCATGTGAATGAGCACTCTAGGTTGCCGCTCTGAAGTTATCTTGGTGACTACAGCGTCGTCTCCCTTGACGATGACTCGTATCAGGTGGTACTTGCTCTATGTGTTATCATCACCTTTTTGGACTTATGACTTCTTCCAGTTCATCATGCACCGCTATATTCATAGTCTTTTGGTGAACCAAGAATCATACCCAAGTCCAGAGGTCATTCTGGAACCTAACCAGAACTTCCGCTGCCTCTGAGGCTGCTATTCGGTTTATGATAGAGTCCGAGAAGCATCATGCTTATCACTCTTTCATCTTAAGGTTCCACCTCTTTCAAAAGTGAACACATAGCCTGATATCGACTTACACTGGTCCTTTTGTGATTTGGGATCTGAGAAAATGAGATTACTTTGATATCCTCCCACTATACTAGCCGCATAGTTGATATCAGGTTCTTGTTTTTCAACATTGCATTCATTTAGTTTTCCATACAGCAAGGTATAGGAAACCGCTTTATCTATCTCCTCTTACGTGTCCAAGACACATACCTTTAGACAGATGTATTCTGTTTCTGAAAGGCAATAACCTTTCTCAGAATTATGCATGTTTAAAACAAACCATAATCGCATAAGATAGGAGAAGTACAATGTTCTTATCTAGAGATCGAAAGATTCTAAGAACATGATCCAACTTACAACATGTTCTTATTTAGACAACCTCTATTTTATGTCTGACAATACTTTTACATTGTTGCCAATGATGAAGTGTTATCTACATAAAATTCCGAGAAACACCACCTTGTTTCCATTACGTTTCTAATACACCTTCCTCGTCTATGCCCTTTGATGAATCCATCTAATGGACTATCTCATCAATTCGCAAGTTCCACGATTCATAGCTTTGTAACGATCCATAAATGGATTTACTAAGCTTGTACTCCTAAATGATCTTGCCTCTTAACAATATTACTTATTGCTTTCTAAGCAGGCACATTTAGATTAGCACTGCCCTTATGCAGAGCTAGGGATCGATTTCATCTCTACTAGATCCAGAGTTCAAAAACTCTTCTAGTCTTATGAACATCTCTGGTCGCTTAACAACCTCCCACTGCAATGGCGTTCCGGTGTATAACAGTAACAACATTAGGTGCAGTTAGTGGTGTACTAGTACTCGGTTAGGCTGGTTCTCAGTCTTTTCTTTTCCTCATTTTAAAGTACCTTGTCAGTTAGGGCATTGTAGTTCATCTAATAGTCTTCCTCTAAGAACCGGGCGATGACGTCCTTCTGGTTCATAGTACTATTGAACATACAATCACTTGCTCTTCTATGATATCCTACAACCATATTGAATGTGCCGTTGTATCCAGAAATATCCATAGAACATAGGTAGTTCCGAATAAACTTGTCCTTTTACTATTAGAATTCCATTTCTTATTTGCGACACACCATGTCTACACTTGAGTGTATGGTATAGTCCTTTGAGATTTAATCCCAATCTTTGATATATGCCATGTGTTATTTAGATAGGTGATAGCCTCCGCGAACAAGTTGCAGGCTTCAAATGGATATACTTTGAAGGTTCCCCATAATAGCTTTGTGTCCATTGACTAGTCAAAACACTTTGCTTTTATGGCACATCAAGTATTCTAATCCATCTTAGAGTATTCTTGAAAGGAACTACTCATACCTTTCTAATAACACATATCTCCGCATCTATCATTTAACAATCAATTTCAATACTTGTCCGAATTCTATCCTTTATCCAGAAAGGTTTGCTTAGTTGTATTATCCTACAGCTTCAATTCTTAGGTCGGAAGGTCCATTCCTTCAACTATAATTGATCAAATCAATTTCGACTTTTGAATCTTTTTTGAATAAATACCACTAAGTTCAAGAATTCACAAGTATAATGATTTAACAAAGAAATATATCTAATCAGTAAAATAAGTTATATATAACGGTTTGTTGCATCGTGGTAGACTAAGGATTCATCATTCATGTATTGCTCTCTAATGTACCAGAATAGATAATACCATTATTTCTTATCTAAACCATTAAATGATTAAAGAAATAAAATATCCATTCATTAATAATAGAAAACCAGAACAAAAGTTCTTTCTAAAATAAAGCGTACATAAAGCAATAAACTTGAAATGAAATCCTATAACTACTAAAGCAGATAAATGTCTTCCACTGCAACAGCTGCTTCCTCAACAGCTTCGCCCATGTAGACTCGAACTCTTCTTCTCTAAGTCGCCGGGTTTTCTGGAACCCCTGCATTTAGAATGCACATACCGTCAGTGGTTCCATATCTACACACCAGAATTCTGGTAGATAATACCGCTGACTATGTTTTTACGACTAAAGAAAAATTCGTACCTTTGAGAGGACATTCAGACTTCCAGTGTCCAGACTTGTTGCATCGGAAGCACCTGCCCCTTGGCTTGCTAGCCCCCACTCGTGGTCCATTCCTCTTGGCACCACTGGGTTTCCAGGCTTGCTTCCTTTTCTTGCCCCTACCTCATACAGCTTTCAAGCTTTTGGACTTGGTAGCTACAAGCGCTTGAGACTTGCCCTTCTTGTAGATCCCCTCTACCGCCTTTAGTTGAGTCAGGAGTTGCGCAAGAGTATAAGATAGTTTACCCATATTATAACTCATACGGAACTGCTCAAAACTAGGGGTCAGAGACTGGAGTATGATGTCGACTTGCGTCTCAGCATCAATCTGAGCTCCTAGGACCTCCAATTCATTCAACAGACTCATCATCTTAAGAACCTGCTCCCCAACGGGCGTTCCTTCAGACTGAGTAGTCGACATGAGGACTCTCATGGCTTCTTGCCTAGCCGCACGGTCTTGATGCCCAAACATCTCCTTGAGGTTGAACAACATATCCTCGGCAGTGTCCATCGACTCATGTTGGGTTTGGAGTACATTTGACATAGAAGCCAAAATATAACACCTAGCCATTTCATCAGCCTTTTTCCACTTCCGATATGTTTCATTTTCCTCATCAGTTAAGGCAGCCGTGGGTTCAGCAGGGCATAGCTCATAGAGTACGAACTTGTACTCTTCAGCAGTCAGGACAATGTCCAAATTTCTCTTCCAATCAATGTAATTGGGACCAGTGAGTTTATTCTCCTTGAGTATCACAGAAAGTGGATTCATAGCTATTCTCTAAACCTATAAGCACATATAAACAAACAATCAATTTAATGTCCGATATTATCTCCCTCAAATAATATCATTAAATTACTAATTACATCTAAAATCCCATCAGGTAAGGCAAGCCACGTGGTGTGGACGTTTACCTACCCAAATGATTTAGCAATTAGATTTTCTTTTGGTCATACATCGATTATAGCGTAACTTCGTGGGGAAGGATACTATAACGCGTATCTAAGTGTAAACCATTACTCAGTACTAAAGTAAATCGTTTGGAATTGTTACATCACCGCAAGCCACGTGGCGTGAACGTTTACGACAACTTCACAACTCTTCACAATTCCTTATAACTGTCTACATCAAGTAATCTAAAATCCGTTAGTATAGCAAGCCACGTGGTGTGGACGTTTACTACACCAAGAGACTTTTATAATTGACTCCCAATTACAAGAACCCATTCGACTTTTGTAAATCAAGACGCGGATAATTATAAGTGAAACTCGAAGTTTCTAACCAGTGATTCACCATGAGAACAACCCTATCTCTCATAAATGAGGGAGCCGAGCAGACAATCGATCCACCTTCAAAAGGATGGTACGAAGGTCTCTGATTTGTGTCATCCACATGACCAAGTGGCTTTGGCTCCATTCCACTCCCCAAGTGTCATCCGCCGATCGCGGTGGTCCGGTGGTCATCGACCACCACCACGCGTTCGGCCCTCGGTCCGGGGTTCTTTCGTTCCTCGGATCTTGGTTCATGTGTATACGACGAATTAAATTAAAATCATCGAGGGGGTTCGTGATTTTACCTTTGTTCTCGTTGTGCGGAGAAACGAGATCTATGAAGACCTTGAGACCTTCCCACGTATTCCTTGCACTAGCTCGAACGTCGGGTGGGCGACGATCTTCCGAACTCCATGGATCTCCCTCTCTACTTTCTCTCTCTAGAATTGTGATCTTCAAGTTATTAGAATAGAGAAGACCATGTAGTGCTTTTATAGGCTACGTAGGGGATCTTAAGGAGGTGGAATATTGGGCTCCCAATATAAATGATTAAATTGAGCCCAAGCCCAAATCTATTAATCCATTAATATTAATTAATTCTATTTTCCACTATATAAAATTAATTGCACTTCCAATATTAAACCATATTATATCAAATAATATTTCTCCGGTAGTATTATTTATTCCGTGTATTTAAGATATAAATATCCATGAATAAAATTAATTTATTGCTAATTAATTTATTCATCTCTTATATCCGAGACTAGTACTATTCATCCTTAATTATTATGCGGAACAAATCCACCTGCAGGGTTTACATAATAATTCCTTATGAACTCATCTCGGGGATATTATCAACCCTTACGGGATACACTTTCCCGTCAAGTATTCACGGCATGCCATATATAAAATATAGTGACCCAACTTAACCGGTAATTGACCCAGTAATTAAACCGGTCAATTCCTTTGGAAAATCAAAGTCACTTATTTTAAATATACACACCCGCAATAGTATCGGGGATTAAGAATAAAATACACTGAGATTTAAATCGATTATCCAAGGCAATCCTAATCAATAAATCTCAAACGATCCGCTCAATACACCATGTGTACAAGTGTGATAAAATAATTAAGATAAATTATTTTCTCTCTCACACAACGACTATACTGATAGATTGGTCCGTGTCCATCTAGGTCGTGAGCAACTGTTCGATTAAATACGAGTAACCGATAGTATGATCTTCTGTGTGCCCATGCACACCATACTAACTACAACGTATGAAATCCAGGACTATAATTTGCATATATTTAATTATAAATAATTAAACGCAAATAATTGTTTATTTAATTAAATAGATTAATGGCAATGGATCAGGAGTTTCCGTTACTTAAATCTAGACATTAAGTACACAACTCCAAAAGAAGTCAGCTTCAGAAAGACAAATTAGGCATTGTTTGATAAACTTGATTAATGTTTCTCGTAAAAGGAATTACAAGAATTCTCCTCCAATGACTCGTCTATACGAACTTCGAAAGTCCATAAGAGTCACCAAGAGAACAGCAATGGAGACCATGGAAATGTTTCCATCCCCTCTCCCACTTAGCTTTTTACAATAAAGGGATACGCTATCTAGTGCATAAAGTAAACACATATAGCATGCATACAAGTAATAAAGCACATAGTATCACATAGTCAAAATAATGCTAGAAAATTATTTTCCGACTATCATGGCTTTATTCCATCTCCGTACGCATCTTATAGTCTTCAGTCTTCGTTCTTGAATGCTCCATGTGACGAGAATATTAATCCCAATATTTAAATCTATTTATTTTTAATTAATCGAAAAGTTACTTAATTCGAAAATTAAGTCAATCGAATATATCAAAAAATAAAATTAAATATTATTAATATTTTATTTATTTATTTTCCTATCTAATTCCATTAAATCTCTAGAATCCTATCCAAGTAAAACTTGAATATTCTAGAAGACTTCTATAATAGAATAAGGAAATAAAATAAATTAGGACTCTTCTACTTTCCATAATTAATTAATTTCCATCTAATTAAAAATTCCAAGTATAGGAATAATCAAATAGAATATAAATTAATTCTTAATTAATTCCTTTCCTAATCCATGAGAGTTCCCATAAAAGAGAATACTCAATAAGGAATAAAATTAATTCCAATTAATTCTTTTCCTAATCGATGAGAGTTCCTAAAAATAAGAACACTCAAATAGGAAAACCGAATTAATTTAGGAAAGTGAATCTTGGTAGGAGTAACATGGGTTGGGAGGACCCACGCCACCCCCACCCGATCGACCACCACCGCCGGCGGAGCGCCGCCGCCCAGCCCAGCCGGCCAGCCGCCACCGTGACCGGCGGCAGCCCCAGCCGAGGGCGATCGGCCCCCGCTCCTTGCGGTCGATCGCTTGGGATCGATCATGGGGTTGATCGATCCCCGGCTTTTCGTCCTCTTCGTCACACGCTCGTCTTCCGGCGATCGTCTCATCATCGAACCAACGTAAATAAATTACAATAATTTAAATTACAATTCCGGTATCGATTCTATACATGAAATCGACCCTATACATTTTCCAGAAAACATAGAATAATAATAATAAATCCTAAATTCGGTCAACCCCCGAATTTTTTACTATTACAAGCATTCATCCACACAAAAGGAATCTCGACATGTCCGAGAGTTTAATAAACGAATAATCATGGTAAAATAATTAACAAAAATTAAACCATGATAGCCGGAGATCCCTGCAAGGTAGAACGATAATTGAACACATACATGAACACGTAACCAAACTCTCTGATACCAATTGCTGGGAATCGATATCTCGGATTACCAAAATATGCGGAAACCGATAATCCGATCGAAATCCCGTCGCCGGAAACACGCAAACCACCTCATGTCGCCGGAGCTCGACTTGAGCATCACCGCCGCGGGATAAAAGCCCGCGGCTAGAAAACCCTAGCCGAGCCCCCGCCGCGAGGGGGCTCGCGATCGCACACCGCGATCGCCGGGGCTGCCCAGCAGCCCCCGGTGGGGAGTCCGGCGACTCACCACAGCCGCCGGAGGAGGGCGGTGTGCCCAGCATACCCACCGCGGCTCCTAGCCGCGGCTGCCCCGCGATCGACCTCACGGTCGATCGCATGCCCCGGCTCCAGCCGGGGCTCCTCCGCGTGCATGGCCGCCGGTCGAGGGGTGGGGGGTCCAGCTGCCGTGGCACCAGCCCACGGCGACCTCCCCACGATCGACCCATGGTCGATCGCTTGCCCCGGCGTCCAGCCGGGGCTCCCTCCGTCCGCGCGCCGCGATCGAACCCTAGGGTTCGATCGCCCCCTCGGCTCCAAGCCGAGGGTTCTCTCGATCTTCGCCGGGGATCTCGAATCCCCGTCCCCGAATTTCGTCGTTTTCCCGGATCGTGTGTTCATGTATATGTCACAATTAATATCACATAAAATCATAGAAGGAGTTTATGATTTTACCTTCGATTCGTTGTTCGGAGAAACGAAATCAAACACCTTTGAATCTTCCCACGTATTCCTTGCACTCCGTTCGAATGTCGGGTGAGCGACGATCTATCGAACTCCTATGGATCTCCTTCAACTCTTTAGAACTATCAAGTATTGATATTCTTGTCTTATGATTTATGAAGGCCATGTAGTGCTTTTATAGGCTACGTAGGGGATCAAAAGGAGGTGAAATATTGGGCTTCCAATATTGATGATTAAATTGAGCCAAGCCCAAATCCATTAATCCTTACCAATATTAATTTATTTATTTTCCACTATATAAATTAATTATTGTGCGGAACAAATCCACTCATGAGTTTTACACAATAATTCCTTATGAACTCATCTCGGGGATATTATCAACCCTTCCGGGATACACTTTCCAGTCAAGTATTCACGGCATGTCATATATAAAATATAGTGACCCAATTTTACCGGCAATTAACCCAATAATAAAATCGGTTAATTCCTTTGGAAAATCAAAGTCACTTATATTAAATATACACACCCGCAATAGTATCGGGGATTAAGAATAAAATACTCTGAGATTTAAATCAATTATCAAAGGCAATCCTAATTGATAAATCTCAAGCGATCCGCCCAATACACCAAGTGTACAAGTGTGATAAAATAATTAAGATAAATTATTTTCTCTCTCACACAACGACTATACCGATGGATTGGTCCGTGTCCATCTAGGTCGTGAGCAACTGTTCGATTAAATACGAGTAACCGATAGTATGATCTTATGTGTGGGCCCGACACACTATACTAACTACAACGTATAAAATCCAGGACTATATTTTGTATATATTTAATTAATAATAATTAAATGCAAACAATTGTTTATTAATTAAATAGGTTAAATGCTATGACCGGGAGTTTACTGATACTTAAATCTAGACATTAAGTACACAACTCCAACATATTCTACTAAAAAAACCCACCCCCACCTCACCCTACCCCACCCTGCAACACCTCCACCGGCACGAAGCGCGACAGGAACGACGACGTCAGCAGCGACCACCAGCAGGAGGAAGTGACGCAACCATCAAGGCCCGCGTGAACTCGGTCCTCGCCGAGTCGGTCGTCTCTGTTTTCAAGAGGATGAGGGAGAAGGGGGTTCCGTGCGACGACTACACGCTTTCGATACTGAGCAAATGCGGCGGCAGTTCGAGTTTCGCGGGGATGTTCCATTGCGCGGGGATGAGAATGTCTACTTCTGCAACACCGTGATCGATGGGTAAGCGAGGGGCAGATGTTTCTGGAGTGCTCGCAAGGTGTTCGATGAAATGACGGGCATAGATTCGCTTCCCTGGACGTCTCTGATTTCGGGGTGTGCCCGCGAAAGGAACGCGAGCATCGGGCTGAGGCGTGAAACGAGAGGCTTCCTATACTTCGAACTCGTCGTTTGGACAAATTTAGTAGCTTCGAACTCTTTCGTCGCGTGTTAGTGTGTTGCTGTCGGATTACGTAACAGGAATGTCGGTGATCGGAGGGGCGATGGGGTCGTTTTTTCTTTTATCGAGGTACATTGTGACAAGCGAAGATATACTGTGGTGTTGGAGGTTCATGCAGCGGTTGAGCTTGTACAGGTACCCTTTAGAGTGCTTGATGATAAACGAGTACGGAGGGGATGGAGGGAGGTCAAAATGCTTGGAGAGAATCGAGGGTGTCGCTGTTTTTTTTCATGGTTGAATTACGAGCAATAGAGATGAAAAACACACGCACTGTGGAAATGGTCGGAAGGCTTGATTCGAGTTCGTATTCGGTCGGAAAATGCGCTCGAATAGTAGTGTTGATGTTTTTTTTTTAAATTGAAATTCAAATAAAAAATATGACATTCAGTGTATTTTTATGAAATTCAATGTGTTTTTATAATATTCAATGTGAAAATCAGACATTCAGTATTTTTAATGACATTTAGTATTTTTTTTATGACGTTCAGTGAGTTTTTATGACATTCAGTGTGGTCTTTTGTTGCTGGATACATTCAGTGTAAAAATAGTACATACAGTGTGTTTTTATGACATTAAGTGTTAAAATATGACATTCAGTGTTAAAATATGACATTCAGTATGTTGTTACTCATTCAGTGTGTTTGCCGGAGACATTCAGTGTAAAAATGAGACATTCAGTGTGTTTTTATGACATTCAGTGTTAAAATATGACATTCAGTGTAAAAATGGGACATTCAGTGTGTTTTTATGACATTCAGTGTTAAAATATGACATTCAGTGTTAAAATATGACATTCAGTGTGTTTGCCGAAGACATTCAGTGTAAAAATGGGGCATTCAGTGTGTTTTTATGACATTCAGTGTTAAAACATGATATTCAGTGTTAAAATATGACATTCAGTATGTTGTTACTCATTCAGTGTGTTTGCCAGAGACATTCAGTGTAAATATGGGACATTCAGTGTTAAAATATGACATTCAGTGTTAAAATATGTCATTCAGTGTTAAAATATGACATTCAGTATGTTGTTATTCATTGTAATTTTATAACATTCAGTGTGAAAATCTGACATTCAGTGTTTTTATTCTTAAGTGTAAGAATATAACATTCAATGTTTTCGATTTAAATTTCAATTGAAAAAAAAATTAAAAAAATATGTTCATGCTCGAATGACAGTGGACTAGTACTTGGTGGTCTCAAATTTCCACAAGGCAATATCAATTCAAAAATCGCAACAAACTCATAAGGGATGGTTTCTAAGAAATGATAAATAACAAGTACTCATCCAAAAGAGAAAAACATTGAACGTCATAAAAAAACACTGAACGTCATAAAAACACACTGAAAATAAAATAAATATTATTCCAAAAAAAATCCATACTTCGACCATTTCGAACATATTTAACAAAATGTATCACATGACAATTTCAATTACAATGTTGCTCAGGAGCATAACCACATTTTTACATATACACATTTTTACATATACAATGTTGCTCACGAGCATAACCACATTTTTACATAACCAGGAAGATTCGCAAGCTCCCGCTCTTTCTCGGATTCGACTCGAACACTCGGAAAGCGTCCTCGATGAAACCGCACTTGGCGTAAACATCGAGCAGCGCGGTGCCCACGTACGCGTTCAACTCCATCGACGCCTTGATCGAAAAGGCGTGCAACTGTTTGACCTCGAACGATAGACTCCTGGAGGCACAAGCGCAGAGCACGCTCGACAAGGCGAACTCGCTGTACCCGGACCCGTCTCTCAGCATCGCCACGAAGAGTTCGAAAGTCATTCTTTCCTCGTTCCTGCTTCTGTTGCAAGTGCTGTAAACAGAAGAGACATCAGCTCCTCGTTCATCCTAAATCGCTCCTTCGAATCCCTCCGACTGTGGAACATACTGAAAGACATGAATACACTGAATGCACATATAAGTACACTGAATGACATATAAAAACACTGAATATAAATTGCTACTCTAGTCATCTAACCAAAGTACCAAACAAGAATTTAAAATCAGCTCACTCAACTCAATCAAACAGAACCTAAAATCACGAAAAAAGCTTCGTCTCATTCGAGCCGATCGAGCCAATTCTAGTTTTACAATCAGAGGTTCTCACGAATTAAAAGGGACTATATACCTCTACGAGTCCTTGCATATTGATTTCTGCAAAAAATCAGTTTGGGAAAGTCAACATAGCAAATTCAAAAATAAATTTTCAATCTCAACTTAGTAACTTACTACTATATACTAAGACCATCAAATCCGTAACACCAGAAGAAACAATTGTGGTCGTACAAAAAGAAGCATGAAAAACATAATACCAAGCTTGACTTCACTTTCTCGACAACAAAGAGACAATGCTTATGATGTTAAATTGATGTTATTATTGTTTTCAATCAACATAATGAACACAGGCACGCTTCACTACCCTCTTAGAGCGTTACAAGGAATTTTGGGCCTAATGACAATATGAAGGTCTCGAAATTCAGACATGTAGCGTAGTATGACAATTAAAATTAGAGCAGACAGCAAATAAGAACTGATGCACTTGTCACTGAAAGAAGGAAAGATGGAAACCCAAAAATGAATAAAAACAAACACACACAAAAAAAAAACCTCTCAAACCATTCAAATAACTGGTACTGAAGAAAACCTAATTTCCATGAATCAAAGTAGCAACCGAGAGGGCATTCGTAGATTTTTGAAACAGATGTGATTAACTCAATAACTACCAATAAACACTACGAGCCCATGAGGAGAAACATTTCATACATGCATAATTCAAATCTGACACTAGGCAATTTACCAGATCAATCACATTATCTCTACCTAGATCCATAACAAATAAAGTTCAGATCAAACATATTTCGCATGTGCTTTCACAATTAAACATGGAGCTCGAATTCATCAAGATTTCACATCAAACAATCCTAAACAAATAATTAAACCAGAAATGTCTCACCTCTATAACAAGAACAATCCAGATTTGGGGAGAGAGAAGAAGAATGCAATTGTCACACGCTCACACACATACTCAATTTAACTCAACACAAATAAAAATCAATAATGAATTAAGCAACATTACGAGATTGGAAACAGGGGAGGTGGAGTTGAGTTTCTTTTCCTTGAAGGCATCCGACGAGACAGCGACGACAGTGGCGGATCGGCGATCGGTGGTCCGAACGACCTTGTTAAGAGAAACTACCTTGTTGCTCTCGATAAAAGACGACGGGATCTCGAGGATTCCGAACATCGGCGGCGACTCGGAGACGTGAAAGGCGGCGGCCTGGTTTTCGGCGGAGAAGGCGGCGGTGTGGTGGTGCGTCGGTTCGGGAACGGGAGCTGCTCCTCCGATTCGATCTCCTCGTGTTCTTTCACATGAATACCAAAATAATATGAATGAAAAGGGTAAAACGGTCTTTGCACATTTTAGGCGGCCTAATTGACACGCGTAATTTCTCGAAAGCCTTATTGCCGAAAAAATGTTGAAAATTGCCCTTATTGCCATTTTCCCCTATTTATATATACACAATTACTATTTTATTTATTTATATAACAAATTAATAAAATAATATTATTATTTTGTAATATAATTATTATAAAATGGGTCGGGCTTATATAAGGCCGAGCTTAGAAAAGCCCAAGCTCGACCTATATCTAATTTGGGCTTAAATTTTAAGCCCAAACCCGATTCGGCCTTAAAACATTTAAAATGAACGGGTTTTTGTTAGGGCCGAACGAGCCGAGTTCGGGCCGGCCCAGCCTAATTGACAGGCTTATTGACTATACACATTTATTGTAAGGAAGGTTTGGCATGTGCAAGAGATTAGCGTATCTTAAATCCATAATGAAGATTCCACAAAGATACTAACAATAATTAAAAACCTACTATAAATAGCATCCCTCCCTTCTTACTAAAACCGCACCACAAATAAATATCCCTTCACCTACACTTCTCTCACTCAGCACCCATAGCAGAAAGAAGAACATCAAGGTAACACACACTCTTCTTCTTCTTTAGTGTAAATATAGGCATTTCTTTTGTCGTACAATTACTCTTTGAGTTTCCCTCTCAAATCATGAAAACCAGCCATACTTCATCTTTTCCGCCCTATCTGAGTCGAGAAACTTTTAGGTTAGAATTAGTAGATAGGTTGAAAACTCCAGCCCTTCCTCAGAACGAACAAAGCCCGATAAACTTTCCCGATTAGCTCGTTAGTTAGCCGAGACCTTGTGCGAACCCTGTACGAACTCGGAAATCCTTCGTCTACCTTGCTACATAGCCGAAACCTCTGTCGAGAACCTCAACGATGTCTCACCACCCCCACACCGCCTCTACGTGCAACACCCATACAAAAATCCCTACTATAATCTTACCAAATCGATCCCTCGCCGTGTACCGGACGTACTTTTAGATCGACTTTCGAACTCCTAATTCAACCATAGAAGCCCCAAAATTAGGAGACCGACCTGCAGTTAACACCCCTCTCAAAGTCTTTTTGATGGTCGCCGATCGACCCTCCGAAAACCCTCCACAACCTGGTCGATTCACTTACTGATGAGTCGGCTTCGTCGAAACAAGGTAGTCTTGTTGGGATTTGAGTCCAATTCTGTCGCTGCAAGAGACGATAAAATACGAACGAGAAATAAATGTTGGTATTACGTAGCTATTAAAGTGCTTGTTTTTGGATTAGAATCAGTACTGCTGAAACTTTACACTTTTCCAGAAACTAAAATAAAATAAAGAAAAGAAGAAGATGAGAAATACTCGAACAGATCTTCAACTCCGGTGGATCGTCAGAACTGGACACGAACTTCGATCAAAATTTTGTTGAGGGTAGTCGAGGCGCTTTCGCTATCCGCAAGACAAATACGTCCCGTGTATGCTACGGTTTTCAGACGTAATGTCCCCAAAGATACAACGACTTTCTTGTTCGTCTCTGAAGCAACCAGAGCCGAACCACTTTTGAACGAGAAAAGGTGGGGAGTATGAACTTATGAAAGGCTGGGAATGTTTTTTTTTTCGTTTTTGTTGTGTATGAAATGCATCCTAGAACTCACTATTTATAGCTGAGCTCCATGCATGTGAAGGGACACCAAGGCATTCATTCAGGCGAGTAATGGCAGCCATTACCACCACCTGTAACCGACCAGTATTAAACATGGTCATCAACACACCATGACCAAGTAACAGTCAGGTAATAACATGGTGACCGTTGGAGTTCTTTTCTGAAAATAATAATATAATTTATATAATTATTTATTTTCTCCTTTTCCATAAGGCCCAAAGCCTTTACATGTTCAACAACCGTAGCCCAAAACATTGAGCCCAATCAAAATATAGTTCATCCCGTTAGCAAAACTATTACGATGGCCAGGCCCAGGACCCCCAGGAAGCCCAAGGAAGCCCAAGTCCAGCCCAAAGTCCAATTGCCAAGATCCAAGTCCAAGTCCAAGTCCAAGGACGAGGCGAGTCGGGACGGGACGGGCCGAGCCGAGCCGAGCACGAGCACGAGCACGGGCACGAGCCGAGCCGAGCAGACGGACAAACGGACGCGCGTGTGGCGATTGCCATGTACCTTAACGGTCCATGGTCTTACTCACTTGTTGAACACATTAATCCTCCAATCACTTATTAAGTGTAATAACTTTATTACATCTTTCAATGTGGGATGTAATAACTATTACACATTTCAATGTAATAAAGTCTTACACTTTATTACATATTAAATTAAATGCCTTTTTAATTGGCTATCTTTAACCATTTATTTCTCACTCACCGAAAATCGGTTTTTGACGAAATAAAATTCTATAATTATCTACGAACGACGTAGAAAATTATCGTACAATTTATTTCCCAATCGGAATTAAATTTATAGCTAGTCAATTCAGTCAAACATTGGATAAAACCAATTTTGACTTAAGATTTTCCAACAATCCCCCACATAAGTGGAAATCAATGCATGCATATATGCAGACTCTTCGTTCAATTCCCCAAAAGAATCTATCGCTTCCGGAAAGGTAGTTTGCGGCTTTGAACCTTCTGTAGTGAACAACATCGGAAGTACAGGAGGCCTAGTGGACACGATGCCTTGAACTATTCCCCCACAACGTACAACGAGTCAATGCTATTCACGCAATAAATTCCATTCAATTTCCCGTTCTATGTTGTGTCTGTTTTGGCCATGGACAACACTTTGGATTCATAAATGTTTACATTTGAAGCGGCCCTCACTTCACATTTATATAGGTGACCTCCCATTATAAGTATTCTGACATACTTAACCTTTTCAAGGTAGGGATTCATTAAAAGTCTCCTTGAGAACTTAACATATTACCACACATCAGGAAACAACACTTGAATTGCCTTTAGGGATGAGTACAAGTGCTCGATTGAACTTTCATAACTTAGTTTTCCCTTTGAACTAAGTTCATGGGATCTCCATTCATCAAGGTAGGGTTACCGTTATGATTGTTCGATGGATTGTGGTTTTTAAAACTCATTCCCTCTAGCAACACGCCCAATTGATCTCGATTCATTCCTTTTGTCAAAGGATCAGCCATATTTTCCTTAGATTTTACATAATCTAAGGAAATTACTCCATTTGAGATCAATTGTCGAACGGTATTATGTCTCCGACGAATATATCGAGACTTACCGTTATACATAATGCTCTGTGCTCTCCCTATAGCTGCTTGGCTATCACAGTGAATCATCACGGGAGACACAGGCTTTTTCCAACATGGAATATCTTCCAAAAAGTGACGAAGCCACTCTGCTTCTTCACTAGCTTTATCTAAAGCTATAAACTCAGATTCCATGGTGGATCTGGCTATACACGTTTGTTTCGTTGACTTCCACGAAACCGCTCCGCCCCCGATACAGAAGACGTAACCACTAGTGGAATGTGAACTTTTAGAATCAGATATCCAACTAGCATCACAATATCCATCAAGTACATTAGGATATCTCGTATAGTATAGCCCATACTCTCGGGTGTATTTCAAATACTTTAAAACCCGATTCAAAGCATTCCAGTGCTCAACACCTGGATTGCTCGTATACCTGCTCAGTTTATTCACAGGATAGGCCAAGTCTGGACGTGTACAATTTGTTAAGTACATCAGACTGCCTATAACTTGAGAATACTCTAACTGAGCTACAGGTTCATCCTTATTGACAGTAAGATTTATACTTAAGTCAATCGGCGTCCTACTCGTAGGACCATCATGGGCATTGAATTACTTTAGCACTTTCTCAACATAATGAGATGGTGTTAAGACAATTCCATTTGGGGTTCTTTCAATTTTTTTCCTGATGATTAAATCAGCAACACCCAAATCTTTCATGTCCAAATTTCTTTTTAACATAGCTTTAGTATTCATGATCAACTCACGAGTACTACCCATGATTAGCATGTCGTCTACATATAGACAGACTATGACAAATGAATCAGGTGTTCCCTTGATATACACACATTTGTCACACTCGTTGATTTTAAATCCATTTGATATCATTATGTTATCAAATTTCAAATGCCATTGTTTAGGAGCTTGCTTAAGTCCGTACAACGACCTTATCAATTTGCACACCTTTTTCTCTTGTCCAGGTGCTACAAATCCCTCGGGTTGTTCCATATAAATTTCTTCTTCCAATTCACCGTTCAGAAACGCAGTTTTCACATCAATCTGATGAATATCGAGATTGTGCAAAGCAGCAATCGCAATAAGCACCCGAATAGACGATATTCTGGTTACAGGTGAATATGTATCAAAGAAATCATATCCTTCTCTTTGTTTAAACCCTTTGGCTACCAAACGAGCTTTAAACTTATCGACCGTTCCATCTGCTTTATACTTTTTCTTTAGGATCCATTTACATCCTAAAGGTTTACAACCTGGTGGAAGATCAACCAACTTCCACGTGTGATTTTGCAGAATAGACTCCATTTCGCTATTAATAGCTTCTTCCCAGAGCGGTGCATCGGGAATGGATAGAGCTTCCCCGTAGGACTTTGGCTCGTCATCCAATAAATACGTAATAAAATCAAGTCCAAACGACTTAGCCGTTTTTACCCTTTTACCACGTCTAGGTTCAATAACCTCTTCGTCTACCTAATCGTCACCAACAGGTGTTGTGTCGACATCAGGTTCATAAGTTCTTTTATTAGAACTTGATTCTTATCTTTCTTTACAAGGAAAGATATTTTCGAAAAATGAAGTATTTCTCGATTCAATCGTGGTACCTTTATGCACGTCTGGATTATCAGACTTGTGTACCAAAAAACGGTAAGGCATACTATTGTATGCATATCCGATAAAAATGCAATCGACCGTCTTTGGTCCGATTCTCATTTGCTTTGGTTCAGGAACAGACACCTTAGCCAAACACCCCCACACTTTAAGATATTTATAAGACGGCTTACGATTTTTCCACAATTCGTACGGCGTCTCATTTTTACCTTTAAGTGGGATTTTATTCAAAATGTGGTTAGCTGTCAAAATAGCTTCCCCCCACATGTTCTGAGGTAAACCCGAATTAATCAACATGGCGTTCATCATTTCTTTAAGAGTTCTGTTTTTTCGTTCAGCAACACCATTTGATTGTGGTGAATAAGGAGCCGTCGTTTGATGAATTATCCCATTTTCAAAACATAATTTTTCAAACGGAGCTACATATTCTCCACCTCTATCACTTCGAATTATTTTAATTCGTTTACCAAGTTGATTTTCAACCTCAGCTTTATACTTGGTAAAGGCCTCTAATGCCTCGTCTTTGCTACTTAATAAGTATAAGTAACAATATCTAGTACAATCATCAATAAACGTGATGAAGTACTTTTTTCCACCTCTTGTTTGTACAAATTTCAAATCACATATATCAGTATGGATTAAACCAAGAGGTTCAGTACACCTTTCAATCGATGGAAAAGGTAACTTAGCCATTTTGGCTTCAACACAAATTTCACATTTCTTTTGTGAATCAATTTTTGAAGTTGGTAATAATTCCAAATTCATTAATCTTTTAATCGCATTTAGATTTACATGTCCTAATCTAATATGCCACAATTCAGAACACTCAAGCAAGTAAACCGAAACAGAATCAATTTTATTAATGCTCGAGGCAATAGGGGTTACACGGCGCACATCCATTACATTCATCTTGAACAGTCCATTGTCGAGATAGCCCCGACCAAGGAAAGTTCCAAACTTAGTCAAAATAAACTTCTTAGCATCAAATACAAGTTTAAAACCATGCTCAACTAGGAGAGACCCAGAGAATAAGTTCTTGCGGATGTCCGGGACATGCAGCACATCCTTCAACAGCAGCTCCTTTCCAGAGGTGAGCTTCAGGGTCACGTTCCCAACTCCAGCAACAGCAGACGAGGAAGAGTTCCCCATGTGGAGCTTTCGACCAGTCGAAGGAGCATAAGTAGAAAATGCATCCTTATCAGAGCAGACATGGCTAGTGGCTCCAGTGTCAATGAACCACTCCTTGGGATTACCAACCAAGTTGGCTTCAAACACCATTGCTGACATATCCATTTCAGTCAGCTCCTGCCCAGAGGTTTCAACAAGGTTAGCAGATTGCTTTCCTTTCCCCTTGTACTGTGCAATAGGCTGTTTAGGCTTCTTGCAATCTTTAGCCATGTGGCCAGTTATTCCACAGTTATGGCATTTTCCCATGAACTTCCAGACCTTGGTGGCCGGCTCTTTCCCTTTAGAGGTATTCTGATGAGGAGGCAGCTTTCTTTTGGGTTGCTCCATCAGATTCACACGAGGCTCCTCAGGCACAGTCCCAGGATTAAACATCTTACGGTTTTCCTCTTCGATACGAAGCTTGACAACCAACTTGTCAATAGTCATTTCCTTGGTCTTATGCTTGAGATAGTTTTGATAAGCCCTCCAACTCGGGGGTAACTTCTCAATAGCAGCAGCCACCAGAAGAGACTCGCTGATTTTCATGCCTTCATTCTCAAGGTCATGCAATATCAGCTGGAAGTGTTGGAATTGAGATATCACCGACTTAGAGTCGACCATCTTAAAATCCAAAAACTTCCCGACGACAAACTTCTTAGTTCCGGCGTCCTCGGTTTTATATTTCTTCTCCAAAGCATCCCAGAGTGCTTTGGCCGAAGGCATATTCCCATACACATTGTACAAGTCATTACTCAGACCGTTCAAAACGGTATTCCGGCACAGGTAATCACCCTGGCCCCATGCTTCATAAGCCGCACGCTTATTTCCATCAGTTTCATTCTCATCCATGGCCAGAGGCTCATCCTTGAGAAACTTTGCCAAACCCAACGTGGTCTGGTAAAACAACATCTTTTGTTGCCACCTTTTGAAGTCAGTCCCACTGAACTTCTCAGGTTTCTCAGCATGAACAACCGATGATGGCATGATCGGAACGTTCAAGTTCATCGGTGGGACAGGTCCAGTTTGGGAGGTCTTCGCAGCACCAGAAATGTCTTCGGTTGACATATTTTAGCATGGATATTTGTCTTGCGTTGTTGGTATTACGTAGCTATTACAGTGTTTGTTTCTGGATTAGAATCAGTACTACTGAAACTTTACACTTTTCCAGAAACTAAAATAAAATAAATAAAATAAGAAGATGAGAAACACTCGAACAGATCTTCAACTACGGTGGATCGTCAGAACTGGACACGAACTTCGATCAGAATTTTGTTGCGGGTAGTCGAGGTGCTTTCGCTATCCGCAAGACAAATACGTCCCGTGTATGCTACGGTTTTCAGACGTAATGTCCCCAAAGATACAACGACTTTCTTGTTCGTTTCTGAAGCAACCAGAGCCGAACCACTTTCGAACGAGAAAAGGTGGGGAGTATGAACTTATGAAATGCTGGGAATGTTTTTTTTTTCGTTTTTGTTGTGTATGAAATGCATCCTAGAACTCACTATTTATAGCTGAGCTCCATGCATGTGAAGGGACACCAAGGCATTCATTCAGACGAGTAATGGCAGCCATTACCACCACCTGTAACCGACCAGTATTAAACATGGTCATCAACACACCATGACCAAGTAACAGTCAGGTAATAATATGGTGACCGTTGGAGTTCTTTTCTGAAAATAATAATATAATTTATATAATTATTTATTTTCTCCTTTTCCATAAGGCCCAAAGCCTTTACATGTTCAACAACCGTAGCCCAAAACATTGAGCTCAATCAAAATATAGTTCATCACGTCAGCAAAACTATTACGATGGCCAGGCCCAGGACCCCCAGAAAGCCCAAGGAAGCCCAAGTCCAGCCCAAAGTCCAATTGCCAAGATCCAAGTCCAAGTCCAAGTCCAAGGACGAGGCGAGTCTGGTCGGGTCGGGTCGGGACGGGACGGGCCGAGCCGAGCCGAGCACGAGCACGAGCACGGGCACGGGCACGGGCACGAGCCAAGCCGAGCCGAGCCAAGCGGACGGACGGACGCGCGTGTGGCGATTTCCATGTACCTTAACGGTCCATGGTCTTACTCACTTGTTGAACACATTAATCCTCCAATCACTTATTAAGTGTAATAACTTTATTACATCTTTCAATGTGGGATGTAATAACTATTACACATTTCAATGTAATAAAGTCTTGCACTTTATTACATATTCAATTAAATGCCTTTTTAATTGGCTATCTTTAACCATTTATTTCTCACTCACCGAAAATCGGTTTTTGACGAAATAAAATTCTATAATTATCTACGAACGACGTAGAAAATTTTCGTACAATTTATTTCCCAATCGGAATTAAATTTATAGCCAGTCAACTCTGTCAAACATTGGATAAAACCAATTTTGACTTAAGATTTTCCAACAATAAAAACGAAAGAAATAACGAGACAAAGATTTATAGTGGTTCACCCAATAAGACTAAGTCCACTCTCGCCGCTGCAGATCTTTCACTAGAATAATAATAGACGACTTCGAGAGATTACAAACGCTCACACGTATTCTCAGTATTCTCGCTCTCGTCTACTCTTGCTATTCTAGAATTCTCACGCTGATATAATTACATTGATGGGAATATCTATTATATAGGCTAGACCCATATAAAACCCTAATATTAATTAAGTAAGAGTCACGCTGAAAAAAGGCTGTGAAACTTAGCGCACAAGAAAATAATCTTGCGCTGAAATCTGCCAAACACGTCGGCCGACACCCACTTCTCACTGCGGGTTGAACCTCGCGTTCAGCCGCGGGTTCCATAGAACCTGCCAAACATGTTGGCCGACAACTAGCCAGAAACCCTCTCGACACAATCGGCGATTTACTCGTCCTTCTTTCGTCCACGATTTCGACTCCACATCCCAAAAAGTCTGACCCGGGGTCCTCGGGAGTCTCCTTCGATCGACCGAATTTATGAAACCCATCTGAACCCAATTCACCTTAGTGAGCCCCTCGTGCCGGCCCGAGCTATCGCGGGAGAGCCTCAGGCTCGATTGCCTCCACCCCTGCCGTCCAGTACAAATTCTTACCCTCCACATTTTATAACTCTTTTCTTATTTTTCCTCTCGCTCGTATGCTTCTGAATGTCTATATCTATCTCTGGTTATTGTATGAAAGAAGAGAAATGAGATTTTGGGATTTTGTTTTTTATTCGCTACCCTTATTTTTCTCTCTCTATATTGAAGAAGAGAATGAATAGTGTATATGTTAAAACCTCGACACTTTACAAGTATTGTGAATTAGCCATCCCAATACTTTCTTCAGCCCAAATACCTTAAAGCAGTAGCCCAATATTTTGATTCGGGCCCAATTTCTCTTTAAATAAAAAGAAATAAAATAAAAATATAAATAGTACTCCCTCGGTCCAAAGACAGTTGTCATACTTTCCTTTTTGGGGTGTCCAACAATAGTTGACACACCCCAAAAAAGAAAATAATTATTCTAACTTTTTCATTTTAATATACAATTTTATTCTACTTTACTCACCTACTTTTTAAACTTACTCACAACTACTTTACTTTTCACTTTTAAAATATATTTTTACTCTTTACTTTTTAATAAAAAATATAAAAAATAACAATTTTCTTAAACTCCGTGTCCAGCAAAGTATAACATCTATTAATGGCCGGAGAGAGTACATAAATAATGTTTACTGCACCGTATTATTTGGTTGATTAAGAATATTTAAGTTTATGTATTTGTATAGGAACTGAACTCTCGGAATAAAGCAGCGTACGAGTTAGACTTTAATTTGTGATTTCGACACGGTAGGGAATTACTTATTTCTTTTAATGTTTTAAATTTAAATGTGTTTTACGTGAGTTATTTGTGATGTGATTGAAATATATTAAGTTAATATAACCTGTGATCTCTTGAGGGGTCAGTGATCGAATTAAGGGTTATCGGGAAAAGCCCGTCGTGTTTTATGTGCACACCAAGTTTCAAGTAAAGGTTCATGTTTATGTTTATCGTTAATGTTTTCCCGTTATGAATATATTTGCGTTTGGCTTGTTTGGTTTGTGACATCAAACTTAATAAAGATTTTCCCTGCTGAGTCGTTGAGCTCACCCCTTCAACATTTTTTTTTAGGTACGACAGAGGACGCCGACGGTAGTGACGAGTGGGCAATGGAATAAACTATTTCCAAACAATTATGTTTAATTATTAAGTTTTATCAGTGCGGTATTTGGTAATTAAAGAATATTCGATGCACTTATAATAAATTGAACTGCTTATATTTTTAACCCGGTCTAGTATGACACGGAGTGGTATTGAATGCTAATATATTTCTAAAAGAAGTCTTTTTCTAAAAATTTAAGTTTTTTTTGTAGCGCCTCGGATTATAAAATTTGAAAAATATTATTTATCTTACTATTAAATAAATTATAGTATTTGTTTTTAAGTTAGGAGGAGCGGGGCGTTACATATATGCAGGCTTCAATGCTTCCCAATATTTATGTTGAGATGATTCTACCACAAGACTATTACTTCTACACTGGTCAATGAGACGAAAGTGTTACCTCCTTCATCAACCTCTTGTTGGATGAGAACAAAAAGCTCGTGAAAGGCCATTGGTAATAATGTTGATGCTCTCAAGTCTGCTCAAGGGTTCCTAAACATGATGATATGAGCAAATTGTTGTGCTCTTTTACGATCTCTGTGACACCACTTGTTGCGATATTGAAAAACTAAATCCCTCACGGCTCTCGAAATATATATGAGATGCGAAGAAAAAGATAAACGAAAAGAACGAACACACAATTTACGTGAAAACCCAAAACACGGGAAAAACCACGGGAAGAAAGAACCAATCGGCTACATCGTTGAGGCTTACAATTCACTTTATTGCACTCTATGTACTCTATGATTTTCGTCTACCGGAGAACCCCAATTTATAGGTGTAGCAAACCTATCAAATTGGTAACAAGTAGAATTAGGAATAAATCTTTTTCCTAATTTATGACTCCTAAAATAATAAGGAAGAGAATTATATTCTAATATAATTAACTATTCCTAAACTCAAAATAAATCAAATAGGACTTCGGTAGTAGAAGGCCACGGTAGTCGCACGACATCTCACCGAACCCACTTGCCCCAATTAGCACACACACGCAATTGAGAAACTAATTAATTCTTTGGTGATGTCCTGACATCTCTCTTAATTAATTAAGGTGAGTTCGTCATCGATCGGCCTTTCGAGCGACTCTCCGTCCTATTTATTTTCGGATTCGAGTCATTATTATAACAAATCTCCACCTTGACGAGAATCCCCGCAATTCCAAGTCGCCCAACTCCAACGATCGCAGACCAATTTTTCTTCCTTCCACCCAGCCCCGCAAGACTCACTCAAAACATGAGCAACCTAAGATTGAACCGCACCAAACTTAGTACAAGAATGCGAAGTTGCACCGATCATCCCTTGGGTACCAGCAAGCTGTTGGAGTTGTGTACTTAATGTCTAGATTTAAGTATCGGTAAACTCCCGGTCATAGCATTTAACCTATTTAATTAATAAACAATTGTTTGCATTTAATTATTATTAATTAAATATATGCAAAATATAGTCCTGGATTTTATACGTTATAGTTAGTATGGTGTGTCGGGCCCACACAGAATATCATACTATCGGTTACTCGTATTTAATCGAACGGTTGCTCACGACCTAGATGGACACGGACCAATCTATAGGTATAGTCGTTGTATGAGAGAGAAAATAATTTATCTTAATTATTTTATCACACTTGTACACTTGGTGTATTGGGCGGATCGCTTGAGATTTATCAATTAGGATTGCCGTTGATAATTGATTTAAATCTCAGTATTTTATTCTTAATCCCCGATACTATTGCGGGTGTGTATATTTAATATAAGTGACTTTGATTTTCCAAAGGAATTAACCGATTTTATTATTGGGTTAATTGCCGGTAAAATTGGGTCACTATATTTTATATATGACATGCCGTGAATACTTGACGGGAAAGTGTATCCCGGAATGGTTGATAATATCCCCGAGATGAGTTCATAAGGAATTATTGTGTAAACCTCATGAGTGGATTTGTTCCGCACAATAATTAAGGATGAATGGTACTATTCTCGGATATAAGAGATAAATAAATTAACTAGCAATAAATTAATTTTATCCATAGATATTTAAATCTTAAATACACGGAATAAATAATACTACCAGAGAAATATTATTTGATATAATATGGTTTAATATTGGGAGTGCAATTAATTTATATAGTGGAAAATAAATTAATTAATATTAGTAAGGATTAATGGATTTGGGCTTGGCTCAATTTAATCATCAATATTGGAAGCCCAATATTCCACCTCCTTTTGATCCCCTACGTAGCCTATAAAAGCACTACATGGCCTTCATAAATCATAAGACAAGAATATCAATACTTGATAGTTCTAAAGAGTTGAAGGAGATCCATAGGAGTTCGATAGATCGTCGCCCACCCGACGTTCAAACGGAGTGCAAGGAATACGTGGGAAGATTCAAAGGTGTTTGATTTCGTTTCTCCGAACAACGAATCGAAGGTAAAATCATAAACTCCTTCTATGATTTTATGTGATATTAATTGTGACATATACATGAACACACGATCCGGGAAAACGACGAACTTCGGGGACGGGGATTCGAGATCCCCGGCGAAGATCGAGAGAACCCTCGGCTTGGAGCCGAGGGGGCGATCGAACCCTAGGGTTCGATCGCGGCGCGCGGATGGAGGGAGCCCCTGCTGGACGCCGGGGCAAGCGATTGACCATGGGTCGATCGCGGGGAGGTCGCTGTGGGCTGGTGCCACGGCAGCTGGACCTTTACCCTCGACCGGCGGCCATGCACGCGGAGGAGCCCCGGCTAGAGCCGGGGCATGCGATCGACCGTGAAATCGATCGCGGGGCAGCCGCGGCTGGGAGCCGCGGTGGGTGTGCTGGGCACACCGCCCTCCTCTGGCGGCGGTGGTGAGTCGCCGGACTCACCACCGGGGGCTGCTGGGCAGCCCCGGCGATCGCGGTGTGCGATCGCGAGCCCCCTCGCGGCGGGGGCTCGGCTAGGGTTTTCTAGCCGCGGGCTTTTATCCCGCGGCGGTGATGCTCAAGTCGAGCTCCGGCGACGTGAGGTGGTTCGCGTGTTTCCGGCGACGGGATTTCGATCGGATTATCGGTTTCCGCATATTTTGGTAATCCGGGATATCGATTCCCAGCAATTGGTATCAGAGCGTTTGGTTTCGTGTTCATGTATGTGTTCAATTATCGTTCTACCTTGCAGGTATCTCCGGCTATCATGGTTTAATTTTTGTTAATTATTTTACCATGATTATTCGTTTATTAAACTCTCGGACATGTCGAGATTCGTTTTGTGTGGATGAATGCTTGTAATAGTAAAAAATTCGGGGGTTGACCGAATTTAGGATTTATTATTATTATTCTATGTTTTCCGGAAAATGTATAGGGTCGATTTCATGTATAGAATCGATACCGGAATTGTAATTTAAATTATTGTAATTTATTTAGGTTGGTTCGATGATGAGACGATCGCCGGAAGACGAGCGTGTGACGAAGAGGACGAAAAGCCGGGGATCGATCAACCCCATGATCGATCCCAAGCGATCGACCGCAAGGAGCGGGGGTCGATCGCCCTCGACTAGGGCTGCCGCCAGTCACGGTGGCGGCTGGCCGGCTGGGCTGGGCGGCGGCGCTCCGCCGGCGGTGGTGGTCGATCGGGTGGGGGTGGCGTGGGGTCTCCCAACCCATGCTACTCCTACCAAGATTCACTTTCCTAAATTAATTCGGTTTTCCTATTTGAGTGTTCTTATTTTTAGGAACTCTCATGGATTAGGAAAAGAATTAATTGGAATTAATTTTATTCCTTATTGAGTACTACATTCTCTTTTATGGGAACTCTCATTGATTAGGAAATGAATTAATTAGGAATTAATTTATTTTCTATTTGATTATTCCTATATTTGGAATTTTTCATTAGATGGAAATTAATTAATTATGGAAAGTAGAAGAGTCCTAATTTATTTTATTTCCTTATTCTATTATAGAAGTCTTCTAGAATATTCAAGTTTTACTTGGATAGGATTCTAGAGATTTAATGAAATTAGATAAGAAAATAAATAAATAAAATATTAATAATATTTAATTTTATTTTTTGATATATTCGATTGACTTAATTTTCGAATTAAGTAACTTTTGGATTAATTAAAAATAAATAGATTTAAATATTGGGATTAATATTCTCGTCACATGGAGCATTCAAGAACGAAGACTGAAGACTAGAAGATGCGTACGGAGATGGAATAAAGCCATGATAGTCTGAAAAAAATTAATAAGCATTATTTTGACTATGTGATACTATGTGCTTTATTACTTGTATGCATGCTATATGTGTTTACTTTATGCACTAGATAGCGTATCCCTTTATTGTAAAAAGCTAAGTGGGAGAGGGGATGGAAACATTCCCATGGTCTCCATTGCTGTTCTCTTGGTGACTCTTATGGACTATCGAAGTTCGTATAGACGAGTCATTGGAGGAGAATTCTTGTAATTCCTTTTACGAGAAACATTGATCAAGTTTATCAAACAATGCCTAATTTGTCTTTCTGAAGCTGACTTCAAGTCGACTCATTCTCACCTCGGGAAGTGGAATGGAGCCAAAGCCACTTGGTCATGTGGATGACACAAATTAGAGACCTTCGTACCATCCTTTTGAAGGTGGATCGATTGTCTGCTCGGCTCCCTCATTTATGAGAGATAGGGTTGTTCGCATGGTGAATCACTGGTTAGAAACTTCGAGTTTCACTTATGATTCTCCGCGTCTTGATTTACAAAAGTCGAATGGGTTCTTGTAATTGGGAGTCAATTATAAAAGTCTCTTGGTGTAGTAAACGTCCACACCACGTGGCTTGCTATACTAACGGATTTTGGATTAATTGATGTAGACAGTTATAAGGAATTGTGAAGAGTTGTGAAGTTGTCGTAAACGTCCACACCACGTGGCTTGCGGTGATGTAGCAATTCCAAACGATTTACTTTAGTACTGAGTAATGGTTTACACTTAGATACGCGTTATAGTATCCTTCCCCACGAAGTTACGCTATAATCGATGTATGACCAAAAGAAAATCTAATTGCTAAATCATTTGGGTAGGTAAACGTCCACACCACGTGGCTTGCCTTACCTGATGGGATTTTAGATGTAATTAGTAATTTAATGATATTATTTGAGGGAGATAATATCAGACATTAAATTGATTGTTTGTTTATATGTGCTTATAGGTTTAGAGAATAGCTATGAATCCACTTTATGTGATACTCAAGGAGAATAAACTCACTGGTCCCAATTACATTGATTGGAAGAGAAATTTGGACATTGTGTTGGAGTTGTGTACTTAATGTCTAGATTTAAGTAACGGTAAACTCCCGATCATAGCATTTAATCTATTAAATTAACAAACAATTGTTTTGCGTTTAATTATCATTAATTAAATATATGCAAATTATAGTCCTGGATTTTATACGTTGTAGTTAGTATGGTGCAAGCATGGGCGCACAGAAGATCATACTATCGGTTACTCGTATTTAATCAAACAGTTGCTCACGACCTAGATGGACGCGGACCAATCCATCGGTATAGTCGTTGTGTGAGAGAGAAAATAATTTATCTTAATTATTTTATCACACTTGTACACTTGGTGTATTGAGAGGATCGTTGAGATTCATCGATTAGGATTGCCGGCGATAATCGATTTGAGTCTCAGTGTATTTTATTCTTAATCCCCGATATTATTGCAGGTGTGTATATTTAATATAAGTAACTTTGATTTACCAAAGGAATTAACCGATTTAATTATTGGGTTAATTTCCGGTTAAGTTGGGTCACTATATTTCATATATGGCATGCCGTGAATAATTGACCGGACAGTGTATCCCGTAAGGGTTGATAATATCCCCGAGATGAGTTCATAAGGAATTATTGTGTAAACCTCATGAGTGGATTCGTTCCGCACAATAATTAAGGTTGAATGGTACTAGTCTCGGATTAAAGAGATGAATAAATTAATTAGCAATAAATTAATTTTATTCATGGATATTTAAATCTTAAATACACGGAATAAATAATACTACCGGAGAAATATTATTTGATATAATATGGTTTAATATTGGGAGTGCAATTAATTTATATAGTGGAAAATAAATTAATTAATATTGATAAGGATTAATGGACTTGGGCAGTGGGCTCAAATTAATCTTCAATATTGGAAGCCCAATATTCCACCTCCTTTAGATCCCCTACGTAGCCTATAAAAGCACTACATGGCCTTCATAAATCATAAGACAAGATTATCATACTTGATATTCTAGAGAGTTGAAGGAGATCCATAGGAGTTCGATAGATCGTCGCCCACCCGACGTTCGAACGAAGTGCAAGGAATACGTGGGAAGATCCAAAAGGTCTTCAACTTGATTTCGTTTCTCCGCACAACGAATCAAAAGGTACAATCATAAACTCCTTCGTGTGATTTTATGTGAATTAAATTGTGATACGTACATGAACATAAGATCCGGAAAAACGACGAACTTCGGGGACGGGGATTCGAGATCCCCGGCGAACGTTCGAAGGACCCTCGGCTGGGAGCCGAGGGGTGCGATCGAGCCCTAGGGGCGTCGATCGCGGGGCCCACACGAGGTCGCCCCGGCTGGAGCCGGGGCATGCGATCGACCGCGTGGTCGATCGCCGGGCGAGCCGCGGCTGGTGCGCTGGGCGCACCGCCCTCCTCGGCGGTGGCGGTGAGTCGCCGGACTCACCGCCGGGGGCTGTTCGGAACAGCCCCACGGGGATGCGCGTGCATCCCCGGCGATCGCTAGGGTTAGCGATCGCGAGCCCCGTGCGGGGGCTCGGCTGGGCGCGCGGGTTCGCCCGTGCGGTGCTCGGTCGAGCTCCGGCTCGTACGGTGGTTCGCGGTTTCATCTCCGGCGACGGGATTTCGGTCGGGGTTATCGGTTCAGCAATTTTTGATACCCCGGGACATCGAATCCCAGCAATTGGTATCAGAGCGTTTGGTTTTCGTGTTCATGTATGTATTCAATTGTGTTCTACCTTGCAGGGATTCCGACTATCATGGTTTAATTAATTGTTAATTATTCGTTTAATTAATTGCTATTTAATTTACCATGATTGTTCGTTTATTAAACTCTCGGACATGTCGAGATTCGTTTTGTGTGGATGAATGCTTGTAATAGTAAAAATTCGGGGGTTGACCGAATTTAGATTTATTATTATTGTTCTATGTTTTTCCGGAAAGTGTATAGGGTCGATTTCATTTATAGAATCGATACCGGAATTGTAAATTTATTTCTTGTAATTTATTTACGTTGGATCGATGCCGAGACGACCGCCGGAGAACGCGTGTGACGAAGAAGACGAAAAGGACGAAGGACCGGGATCGATCAAACCCCTTGATCGACCCCAATCGATCGACCCTAAGGGAAGGGGGCGTCGCGCCCCTTCGGCCGTGGGCTGTCGCCGGCGACGGTGGCGGCTGGCCGGCTGGAGTGGCGGCGGCGGGTGCTCCCTCCCGGTGGTCGGCCGATGATGGTGGGGTGGTGCGGGAATTCCCATCCCGTGCTACTCCTACCAAAGATTCACTTTCCTAATTGATTCGGTTTTCCTATTTGAGTTTTTCCTATTTTTGGGAATTCTCATGGATTAGGAAAAGAATTAATTGGAATTAATTTTATTCCTTATTCTATTATGGAAGTCTTCTAGAGTATTCCGAGTTCTACTTGGAATAGGATCCTAGAGATTTAATAGAATTGGAAAGGAATAATAGTTAATTTAGGATTAATTTATTTCCTAATTGATTAATTTTATTTTATGGGAATTTTCATAGTAATGGAAATTAATTAATTTTGGAAAGTAGAAGAGTCCTAATTTATTTTATTTCCTTATTCTATTATAGAAGTCTTCTAGAATATTTCAAGTTTTACTTGGATAGATTATTCTAGAGATTTAATAGAATTAGATGGGAAAATAAATAAATAAAAATATTAATAATATTTAATTTTATTTTTGATTTATTCGATTGACTTGATTTTCGAATTAAGTATCTTTTGGATTTATTAAAAATAAATAGATTTAAATATTGGGATTAATATTTTCGTCACATGGAGCATTCAAGAACGAAGACTGAAGACTAGAAGACGCATACGGAGATGGAATAAAGCCATGATAGTCGGAAAATAATTTTTCTAGCATTATTTTGACTATGTGCTATGTGCTTTATTGCTTGTATGCATGCTTATGTGTTTAATTATGCATTAGATAGCGTATCCCTTTGTTATAAAAAGCTAAGTGGGAGAGGGGATGGAAACATTCCCATGGTCTCCATTACTGTTCTCTTGGTGACTCTTATGGACTTTTGAAGTTCGTATAGATGTGTCATTGTAGGAGAATTCTTGTAATTCCTCTTACAAGAAACATTGATTAAATTTATCAAACAATGCCTAATTTGTCTTTCTGAAACTGACTTCAAGTCGACTCATTCTCACCCCGGGGAGTGGAATGGAGCCAGAGCCACTTGGTCATGTGGATGACACAAATTAGAGACATTCGTACCATCTTTTAAGGTGGATCGATTGTCTGCTCAGCTCCCTCATCTAATGAGAGATAGGGTTGTTCGCATGGTGAATCACTGGTTAGAAACTTCGAGTTTCACTTATGATTCCCCGCGTCTTGATTTACGAAATCGAATGCTTCAAGTAATTGGATGTCAATTGTAAAAATCTTTTGGTGTAGTAAACGTCCACACTATCGTGGCTTGCTGCATTGAATGGGATTTTGGAACGATTGATGTAGACAGTTAGAGAAGAAAGTGAAGGATCGTGTGTTAGCGTAAACGTCCACACTATCGTGGCTTGCGGTGATATGCGAGTCCCAAACAATCTTCTTAGATACTGAGTAATGGTTTACACTTAGGTACGCTCTATAGTATTCTTCCCATCGAAGTAACGCTATAGTGATGTACGACCGAAGCAAATCTAATTGCTAAATCATTTGGATGGGTAAACGTCCACACTATCGTGGCTTGCCTTATCTGATGGGATTTTAGATGTAATTAGTGATTTAATGATATTATTAAAGGGAGATAATATCGGATATTAAATTGATTGTTTGTTTAAATGTGCTTATAGGTTTAGAGAATAGCTATGAACCCACTTTCTATGATACTCAAGGAGCATAAGCTCACTGGCCCCAACTATATTGATTGGAAGAGAAATTTAGACATTGTCCTGACTTCTGAGGAGTACAAGTTTGTGCTCCATGAAGTGTGCCCTGCTGAGCCCATGGCTGCCTCAACTGATGAGGAAAAACTGGCATATCGGAAGTGGAAAAAGGCTGATGAAATGGCTAGGTGTTATATTTTGGCTTCCATGTCAAATGTACTCCAAACCCAACATGAGTCAATGGACACTGCCTATGATATGATGTTTAACCTCAAGGAGATGTTTGGGGAGCAAGATCGTGCGGCAAGGCAAGAAGCCATGAGAGTCCTCATGACAACTACTCAGTCTGAAGGAACGCCCGTTGGGGAGCACGTTCTTAAGATGATGAGTCTGTTGAATGAGCTTGAGATCCTAGGAGCTTCTATTGATGGGGAGACGCAAGTCTCCCCATCATACTCCAGTCTCTGACCCCTAGTTTTGAGCAGTTTCGTATGAGCTATAATATGGGTAAACTATCTTATACTCTTGCGCAACTCCTGACTGAACTAAAGGCGGCAGAGGGGATCTACAAGAAAGGCAAGTCTCAAGCGCTTGTAGCTACCAAGTCCAAAGGCTTTAAGCCTGGTGGGGGTAGGGGCAAGAGGAGGAAGCAAGCCTGGAAACCCAGTGGTGTCAAGAAGACTGTACCACGAGTGGGGGCTGCAAAGCCAAGGGGCAAGTGCTTCCGATGCAACAAGTCTGGACACTGGAAGTCTGAATGTCCTCTCAGAGGTACGAATTTTTCTTTAGTCGTAAAAACATAGTCAGCGGTATTATCTACCAGAATTCTGGTGTGTAGATATGAAACCACTGACGGTATGTGCATTTTGAATGCAGGGGTTCCAGAAAACCCGGCGACTTAGAGAAGGAGAGTTCGAGTCTACACGGGCAAAAGCTGTAGAGGAGGCAGCTGTTGCGGTGGAAGACATTTATCTGCTTTAGTAGTTAAATAGGATTTCATTTCAAGTTTATTGCTTTATGTACCCTTTATTTTAGAAAGAACATTTTGTTCTGGATTTCTATTATTTATGAATGGATATTTTATTTCTTTAATCATTTCTGGTACATTAGATAGCAATATATGAATGATAGATCCTAAGTCTACCACGATGCAACGAACCGTTCTATAACTTGTTTTACTTGATTAGATATGTTCCTTTATTAAATCATTATACTTGTGAATTCTTGTACTTAGTAGTATTTTCAAATAAGATTCAAAAGGTCGAAATTGATTTGATCAATTATAGTTGAAGGAATGGACCTTCCGACCTGAGAATTGAATTTGGAGGATAATACATCTAAGCAAACCTTTAAAGGATAGAATTCGGACTAGTATTGGAAATGATTAGATATGCAGTCACATGTGTGAATTAGAAAGGCACGAGTAGTTCTTTCAAGAATACTCAATGATGGATTAGAGTACTTAAATGTGCCATAAAAGCAAAGTGTTTTGACTAGTCAATGGACGCAAAGCTATTATGGGGAACCATTAAAGTATATCCATTAGAAGCCTGCGACTCGGTCGCGGAGGCCATCACCTATCTAAATAACACATAGCATAATCAAAGATTGGGATTCAATCCCAAAGGGCCGCGCCATACACTTACGTGTAGAGATGGTGCGTTGAAAATAAGAAATGGAAATCTAAAAGTAAAAGAGAACAAGTTGTTCGGAATTACCTATGTTCTATGGATATTCCTGGATACAAGCATGGTTGTAGGATATCCTAGATGAACGAAGTATTGTGTATTCTATAGTACTGTGAACCAGAGGGACGTCTATCGTTCGGTTCATAGAGAAAGACTATTAGATGAACCACAAAGCCTGAACTGAATTAATGCCTTGGAATGAGAAAAAGGACAAAAGACTGGGAACCAGCCAAACCGAGTAGAAATACACCACACACTACACCTATTGTTATTACTGTTATACACCGGGACGCCATTGCAGTGGGAGGTTGTTGAACAACCGGAGATATTCATAAGACTAGAGGAGTTCGGACTCTGGATCTAGTAAACATGAAATCGATCCCTAAGCTCTGCATAAGGACAGTGCTAGATCTAAATGAGCCTGCTTGGAAAACAATAAGGATTATTGTTAAGAGGCTAGATCATTTAGAGTGCGAGCTTGGTAAATCCATTTATGGATGGTTACAAAGCTATGAATCGTGGAACTTGCGAATTGATGAGATAATCCATTCAATGGATTCATCAAGAGGCAGAGACGATAGGTGTATTGGAGACGTAATGGAAACAAGGTGGTGTTTCTCGAAATTTTATGTAGATAACATTTTATCATTGGCAACAATGTAAAGATGTTGTCAGACATAGAATAATGGTTGTCTAAATAAATAAATCGGAATATAAGATTGAGAAGAAGTTGGAACGCGTTCTTAAAGATCTTTCGATCTAGGGATAAGAACATTGTACTTATCCTAGATATCTTATGCGATTATGGTTTGTTTTAACATGCATAATTCTGAGAAAGGTCGTTGCCTTTCAGAGACAGAATATGTATATCTATCTAAGGTTATGTGTTTCGAACACATAAAGGAGATAGATGATACTAAGCAGTTTCCTACACCTTGTGTGGAAAGCTTAAATGCAATGTTAGAAAAACAAGACCCTGATATCAACTATGCGGTTAGCGTAGTGGGAGGATATCAAAGTAATCTGGACAAGAAGATATTCGAATGCTGTAAGAGTACTTGGATGTACTGGATTACTAAGCAAGACGAAATCCTCTTAGATTACAGTTTCTCAGATTTCAAATCAGAGAAGGACCAGTGTAAGTCGATATCAGGCTATGTGTTCACTTTTGGAAAAGGTGGAACCTTTAATATGTAAGAGTGATAAGCAGGATGCTTCTCAGACTCTCTCATAACCGAACAGCAGCCTCAGAGGCAGCGGAAGTTTTGGTTAGGTTCCGGGATAACCTCTAAGACTTGGAAATGACTCTTAGTTTATCAAAGGCTATTTTATAGCGGTGCGTGATAAACTGGAAGAAGTCATAAGTCTAAAAGTGATGATAACACATAGTGCAAGTACCACCTGATACGAGTCATCGTCAAGGGAGACGACGTAGTAGTCACTAAGATAACTTCAGAGCGGCAACCTAGAGTGCTCATTCACATAGTACTTCTCGGAAGTACACCTTAAGCACGTGATGAGTATGGGAACCGGGAGTTTGGAGGAAATGACTAGACCTTAGTACAAGTGGGAGATTGTTGGAGTTGTGTACTTAATGTCTAGATTTAAGTAACGGTAAACTCCCGATCATAGCATTTAATCTATTAAATTAACAAACAATTGTTTTGCGTTTAATTATCATTAATTAAATATATGCAAATTATAGTCCTGGATTTTATACGTTGTAGTTAGTATGGTGCAAGCATGGGCGCACAGAAGATCATACTATCGGTTACTCGTATTTAATCAAACAGTTGCTCACGACCTAGATGGACGCGGACCAATCCATCGGTATAGTCGTTGTGTGAGAGAGAAAATAATTTATCTTAATTATTTTATCACACTTGTACACTTGGTGTATTGAGAGGATCGTTGAGATTCATCGATTAGGATTGCCGGCGATAATCGATTCGAGTCTCAGTGTATTTTATTCTTAATCCCCGATATTATTGCGGGTGTGTATATTTAATATAAGTAACTTTGATTTACAAAAGGAATTAACCGATTTAATTATTGGGTTAATTTCCGGTTAAGTTGGGTCACTATATTTCATATATGACATGCCGTGAATAATTGACCGGACAGTGTATCCCGTAAGGGTTGATAATATCCCCGAGATGAGTTCATAAGGAATTATTGTGTAAACCTCATGAGTGGATTCGTTCCGCACAATAATTAAGGTTGAATGGTACTAGTCTCGGATTAAAGAGATGAATAAATTAATTAGCAATAAATTAATTTTATTCATGGATATTTAAATCTTAAATACACGGAATAAATAATACTACCGGAGAAATATTATTTGATATAATATGGTTTAATATTGGGAGTGCAATTAATTTATATAGTGGAAAATAAATTAATTAATATTGATAAGGATTAATGGACTTGGGCAGTGGGCTCAAATTAATCTTCAATATTGGAAGCCCAATATTCCACCTCCTTTAGATCCCCTACGTAGCCTATAAAAGCACTACATGGCCTTCATAAATCATAAGACAAGATTATCATACTTGATATTCTAGAGAGTTGAAGGAGATCCATAGGAGTTCGATAGATCGTCGCCCACCCGACGTTCGAACGAAGTGCAAGGAATACGTGGGAAGATCCAAAAGGTCTTCAACTTGATTTCGTTTCTCCGCACAACGAATCAAAAGGTACAATCATAAACTCCTTCGTGTGATTTTATGTGAATTAAATTGTGATACGTACATGAACATAAGATCCGGAAAAACGACGAACTTCGGGGACGGGGATTCGAGATCCCCGGCGAACGTTCGAAGGACCCTCGGCTGGGAGCCGAGGGGTGCGATCGAGCCCTAGGGGCATCGATCGCGGGGCCCACACGAGGTCGCCCCGGCTGGAGCCGGGGCATGCGATCGACCGCGTGGTCGATCGCCGGGCGAGCCGCGGCTGGGCCGCGGCTGGTGCGCTGGGCGCACCGCCCTCCTCGGCGGTGGCGGTGAGTCGCCGGACTCACCGCCGGGGGCTGTTCGGAACAGCCCCACGGGGATGCGCGTGCATCCCCGGCGATCGCTAGGGTTAGCGATCGCGAGCCCCGTGCGGGGGCTCGGCTGGGCGCGCGGGTTCGCCCGTGCGGTGCTCGGTCGAGCTCCGGCTCGTACGGTGGTTCGCGGTTTCATCTCCGGCGACGGGATTTCGGTCGGGGTTATCGGTTCCGCAATTTTTGATACCCCGGGACATCGAATCCCAGCAATTGGTATCAGAGCGTTTGGTTTTCGTGTTCATGTATGTATTCAATTGTGTTCTACCTTGCAGGGATTCCGACTATCATGGTTTAATTAATTGTTAATTATTCGTTTAATTAATTGCTATTTAATTTACCATGATTGTTCGTTTATTAAACTCTCGGACATGTCGAGATTTGTTTTGTGTGGATGAATGCTTGTAATAGTAAAAATTCGGGGGTTGACCGAATTTAGATTTATTATTATTGTTCTATGTTTTTCCGGAAAGTGTATAGGGTCGATTTCATGTATAGAATCGATACCGGAATTGTAAATTTATTTCTTGTAATTTATTTACGTTGGATCGATGCCGAGACGACCGCCGGAGAACGCGTGTGACGAAGAAGACGAAAAGGACGAAGGACCGGGATCGATCAAACCCCTTGATCGACCCCAATCGATCGACCCTAAGGGAAGGGGGCGTCGCGCCCCTTCGGCCGTGGGCTGTCGCCGGCGACGGTGGCGGCTGGCCGGCTGGAGTGGCGGCGGCGGGTGCTCCCTCCCGGTGGTCGGCCGATGATGGTGGGGTGGTGCGGGAATTCCCATCCCGTGCTACTCCTACCAAAGATTCACTTTCCTAATTGATTCGGTTTTCCTATTTGAGTTTTTCCTATTTTTGGGAATTCTCATGGATTAGGAAAAGAATTAATTGGAATTAATTTTATTCCTTATTCTATTATGGAAGTCTTCTAGAGTATTCCGAGTTCTACTTGGAATAGGATCCTAGAGATTTAATAGAATTGGAAAGGAATAATAGTTAATTTAGGATTAATTTATTTCCTAATTGATTAATTTTATTTTATGGGAATTTTCATAGTAATGGAAATTAATTAATTTTGGAAAGTAGAAGAGTCCTAATTTATTTTATTTCCTTATTCTATTATAGAAGTCTTCTAGAATATTTCAAGTTTTACTTGGATAGATTATTCTAGAGATTTAATAGAATTAGATGGGAAAATAAATAAATAAAAATATTAATAATATTTAATTTTATTTTTGATTTATTCGATTGACTTGATTTTCGAATTAAGTATCTTTTGGATTTATTAAAAATAAATAGATTTAAATATTGGGATTAATATTTTCGTCACATGGAGCATTCAAGAACGAAGACTGAAGACTAGAAGACGCATACGGAGATGGAATAAAGCCATGATAGTCGGAAAATAATTTTTCTAGCATTATTTTGACTATGTGCTATGTGCTTTATTGCTTGTATGCATGCTTATGTGTTTAATTATGCATTAGATAGCGTATCCCTTTGTTATAAAAAGCTAAGTGGGAGAGGGGATGGAAACATTCCCATGGTCTCCATTACTGTTCTCTTGGTGACTCTTATGGACTTTTGAAGTTCGTATAGATGTGTCATTGTAGGAGAATTCTTGTAATTCCTCTTACAAGAAACATTGATTAAATTTATCAAACAATGCCTAATTTGTCTTTCTGAAACTGACTTCAAGTCGACTCATTCTCACCCCGGGGAGTGGAATGGAGCCAGAGCCACTTGGTCATGTGGATGACACAAATTAGAGACATTCGTACCATCTTTTAAGGTGGATCGATTGTCTGCTCAGCTCCCTCATCTAATGAGAGATAGGGTTGTTCGCATGGTGAATCACTGGTTAGAAACTTCGAGTTTCACTTATGATTCCCCGCGTCTTGATTTACGAAATCGAATGCTTCAAGTAATTGGATGTCAATTGTAAAAATCTTTTGGTGTAGTAAACGTCCACACTATCGTGGCTTGCTGCATTGAATGGGATTTTGGAACGATTGATGTAGACAGTTAGAGAAGAAAGTGAAGGATCGTGTGTTAGCGTAAACGTCCACACTATCGTGGCTTGCGGTGATATGCGAGTCCCAAACAATCTTCTTAGATACTGAGTAATGGTTTACACTTAGGTACGCTCTATAGTATTCTTCCCATCGAAGTAACGCTATAGTGATGTACGACCGAAGCAAATCTAATTGCTAAATCATTTGGATGGGTAAACGTCCACACTATCGTGGCTTGCCTTATCTGATGGGATTTTAGATGTAATTAGTGATTTAATGATATTATTAAAGGGAGATAATATCGGATATTAAATTGATTGTTTGTTTAAATGTGCTTATAGGTTTAGAGAATAGCTATGAACCCACTTTCTATGATACTCAAGGAGCATAAGCTCACTGGCCCCAACTATATTGATTGGAAGAGAAATTTAGACATTGTCCTGACTTCTGAGGAGTACAAGTTTGTGCTCCATGAAGTGTGCCCTGCTGAGCCCATGGCTGCCTCAACTGATGAGGAAAAACTGGCATATCGGAAGTGGAAAAAGGCTGATGAAATGGCTAGGTGTTATATTTTGGCTTCCATGTCAAATGTACTCCAAACCCAACATGAGTCAATGGACACTGCCTATGATATGATGTTTAACCTCAAGGAGATGTTTGGGGAGCAAGATCGTGCGGCAAGGCAAGAAGCCATGAGAGTCCTCATGACAACTACTCAGTCTGAAGGAACGCCCGTTGGGAGCACGTTCTTAAGATGATGAGTCTGTTGAATGAGCTTGAGATCCTAGGAGCTTCTATTGATGGGGAGACGCAAGTCGACATCATACTCCAGTCTCTGACCCCTAGTTTTGAGCAGTTTCGTATGAGCTATAATATGGGTAAACTATCTTATACTCTTGCGCAACTCCTGACTGAACTAAAGGCGGCAGAGGGGATCTACAAGAAAGGCAAGTCTCAAGCGCTTGTAGCTACCAAGTCCAAAGGCTTTAAGCCTGGTGGAGGTAGGGGCAAGAGGAGGAAGCAAGCCTGGAAACCCAGTGGTGTCAAGAAGACTGTACCACGAGTGGGGGCTGCAAAGCCAAGGGGCAAGTGCTTCCGATGCAACAAGTCTGGACACTGGAAGTCTGAATGTCCTCTCAGAGGTACGAATTTTTCTTTAGTCGTAAAAACATAGTCAGCGGTATTATCTACCAGAATTCTGGTGTGTAGATATGGAACCACTGACGGTATGTGCATTTTGAATGCAGGGGTTCCAGAAAACCCGGCGACTTAGAGAAGGAGAGTTCGAGTCTACACGGGCAAAAGCTGTAGAGGAGGCAGCTGTTGCGGTGGAAGACATTTATCTGCTTTAGTAGTTAAATAGGATTTCATTTCAAGTTTATTGCTTTATGTACCCTTTATTTTAGAAAGAACATTTTGTTCTGGATTTCTATTATTTATGAATGGATATTTTATTTCTTTAATCATTGGATGATTTTGAAATAATGGGCATTATCTATTCTGGTACATTAGATAGCAATATATGAATGATAGATCCTAAGTCTACCACGATGCAACGAACCGTTCTATAACTTGTTTTACTTGATTAGATATGTTCCTTTATTAAATCATTATACTTGTGAATTCTTGTACTTAGTAGTATTTTCAAATAAGATTCAAAAGGTCGAAATTGATTTGATCAATTATAGTTGAAGGAATGGACCTTCCGACCTGAGAATTGAATTTGGAGGATAATACATCTAAGCAAACCTTTAAAGGATAGAATTCGGACTAGTATTGGAAATGATTAGATATGCAGTCACATGTGTGAATTAGAAAGGCACGAGTAGTTCTTTCAAGAATACTCAATGATGGATTAGAGTACTTAAATGTGCCATAAAAGCAAAGTGTTTTGACTAGTCAATGGACGCAAAGCTATTATGGGGAACCATTAAAGTATATCCATTAGAAGCCTGCGACTCGGTCGCGGAGGCCATCACCTATCTAAATAACACATAGCATAATCAAAGATTGGGATTCAATCCCAAAGGGCCGCGCCATACACTTACGTGTAGAGATGGTGCGTTGAAAATAAGAAATGGAAATCTAAAAGTAAAAGAGAGCAAGTTGTTCGGAATTACCTATGTTCTATGGATATTCCTGGATACAAGCATGGTTGTAGGATATCCTAGATGAACGAAGTATTGTGTATTCTATAGTACTGTGAACCAGAGGGACGTCTATCGTTCGGTTCATAGAGAAAGACTATTAGATGAACCACAAAGCCTGAACTGAATTAATGCCTTGGAATGAGAAAAAGGACAAAAGACTAGGAACCAGCCAAACCGAGTAGAAATACACCACACACTGCACCTATTGTTATTACTGTTATACACCGGGACGCCATTGCAGTGGGAGGTTGTTGAACAACCGGAGATATTCATAAGACTAGAGGAGTTCGGACTCTGGATCTAGTAAACATGAAATCGATCCCTAAGCTCTGCATAAGGACAGTGCTAGATCTAAATGAGCCTGCTTGGAAAACAATAAGGATTATTGTTAAGAGGCTAGATCATTTAGAGTGCGAGCTTGGTAAATCCATTTATGGATGGTTACAAAGCTATGAATCGTGGAACTTGCGAATTGATGAGATAATCCATTCAATGGATTCATCAAGAGGCAGAGACGATAGGTGTATTGGAGACGTAATGGAAACAAGGTGGTGTTTCTCGAAATTTTATGTAGATAACATTTTATCATTGGCAACAATGTAAAGATGTTGTCAGACATAGAATAATGGTTGTCTAAATAAATAAATCGGAATATAAGATTGAGAAGAAGTTGGAACGCGTTCTTAAAGATCTTTCGATCTAGGGATAAGAACATTGTACTTATCCTAGATATCTTATGCGATTATGGTTTGTTTTAACATGCATAATTCTGAGAAAGGTCGTTGCCTTTCAGAGACAGAATATGTATATCTATCTAAGGTTATGTGTTTCGAACACATAAAGGAGATAGATGATACTAAGCAGTTTCCTACACCTTGTGTGGAAAGCTTAAATGCAATGTTAGAAAAACAAGACCCTGATATCAACTATGCGGTTAGCGTAGTGGGAGGATATCAAAGTAATCTGGACAAGAAGATATTCGAATGCTGTAAGAGTACTTGGATGTACTGGATTACTAAGCAAGACGAAATCCTCTTAGATTACAGTTTCTCAGATTTCAAATCAGAGAAGGACCAGTGTAAGTCGATATCAGGCTATGTGTTCACTTTTGGAAAAGGTGGAACCTTTAATATGTAAGAGTGATAAGCAGGATGCTTCTCAGACTCTCTCATAACCGAACAGCAGCCTCAGAGGCAGCGGAAGTTTTGGTTAGGTTCCGGGATAACCTCTAAGACTTGGAAATGACTCTTAGTTTATCAAAGGCTATTTTATAGCGGTGCGTGATAAACTGGAAGAAGTCATAAGTCTAAAAGTGATGATAACACATAGTGCAAGTACCACCTGATACGAGTCATCGTCAAGGGAGACGACGTAGTAGTCACTAAGATAACTTCAGAGCGGCAACCTAGAGTGCTCATTCACATAGTACTTCTCGGAAGTACACCTTAAGCACGTGATGAGTATGGGAACCGGGAGTTTGGAGGAAATGACTAGACCTTAGTACAAGTGGGAGATTGTTGGAGTTGTGTACTTAATGTCTAGATTTAAGTAACGGTAAACTCCCGATCATAGCATTTAATCTATTAAATTAACAAACAATTGTTTTGCGTTTAATTATCATTAATTAAATATATGCAAATTATAGTCCTGGATTTTATACGTTGTAGTTAGTATGGTGCAAGCATGGGCGCACAGAAGATCATACTATCGGTTACTCGTATTTAATCAAACAGTTGCTCACGACCTAGATGGACGCGGACCAATCCATCGGTATAGTCGTTGTGTGAGAGAGAAAATAATTTATCTTAATTATTTTATCACACTTGTACACTTGGTGTATTGAGAGGATCGTTGAGATTCATCGATTAGGATTGCCGGCGATAATCGATTCGAGTCTCAGTGTATTTTATTCTTAATCCCCGATATTATTGCGGGTGTGTATATTTAATATAAGTAACTTTGATTTACAAAAGGAATTAACCGATTTAATTATTGGGTTAATTTCCGGTTAAGTTGGGTCACTATATTTCATATATGACATGCCGTGAATAATTGACCGGACAGTGTATCCCGTAAGGGTTGATAATATCCCCGAGATGAGTTCATAAGGAATTATTGTGTAAACCTCATGAGTGGATTCGTTCCGCACAATAATTAAGGTTGAATGGTACTAGTCTCGGATTAAAGAGATGAATAAATTAATTAGCAATAAATTAATTTTATTCATGGATATTTAAATCTTAAATACACGGAATAAATAATACTACCGGAGAAATATTATTTGATATAATATGGTTTAATATTGGGAGTGCAATTAATTTATATAGTGGAAAATAAATTAATTAATATTGATAAGGATTAATGGACTTGGGCAGTGGGCTCAAATTAATCTTCAATATTGGAAGCCCAATATTCCACCTCCTTTAGATCCCCTACGTAGCCTATAAAAGCACTACATGGCCTTCATAAATCATAAGACAAGATTATCATACTTGATATTCTAGAGAGTTGAAGGAGATCCATAGGAGTTCGATAGATCGTCGCCCACCCGACGTTCGAACGAAGTGCAAGGAATACGTGGGAAGATCCAAAAGGTCTTCAACTTGATTTCGTTTCTCCGCACAACGAATCAAAAGGTACAATCATAAACTCCTTCGTGTGATTTTATGTGAATTAAATTGTGATACGTACATGAACATAAGATCCGGAAAAACGACGAACTTCGGGGACGGGGATTCGAGATCCCCGGCGAACGTTCGAAGGACCCTCGGCTGGGAGCCGAGGGGTGCGATCGAGCCCTAGGGGCGTCGATCGCGGGGCCCACACGAGGTCGCCCCGGCTGGAGCCGGGGCATGCGATCGACCGCGTGGTCGATCGCCGGGCGAGCCGCGGCTGGGCCGCGGCTGGTGCGCTGGGCGCACCGCCCTCCTCGGCGGTGGCGGTGAGTCGCCGGACTCACCGCCGGGGGCTGTTCGGAACATCCCCACGGGGATGCGCGTGCATCCCCGGCGATCGCTAGGGTTAGCGATCGCGAGCCCCGTGCGGGGGCTCGGCTGGGCGCGCGGGTTCGCCCGTGCGGTGCTCGGTCGAGCTCCGGCTCGTACGGTGGTTCGCGGTTTCATCTCCGGCGACGGGATTTCGGTCGGGGTTATCGGTTCCGCAATTTTTGATACCCCGGGACATCGAATCCCAGCAATTGGTATCAGAGCGTTTGGTTTTCGTGTTCATGTATGTATTCAATTGTGTTCTACCTTGCAGGGATTCCGACTATCATGGTTTAATTAATTGTTAATTATTCGTTTAATTAATTGCTATTTAATTTACCATGATTGTTCGTTTATTAAACTCTCGGACATGTCGAGATTCGTTTTGTGTGGATGAATGCTTGTAATAGTAAAAATTCGGGGGTTGACCGAATTTAGATTTATTATTATTGTTCTATGTTTTTCCGGAAAGTGTATAGGGTCGATTTCATGTATAGAATCGATACCGGAATTGTAAATTTATTTCTTGTAATTTATTTACGTTGGATCGATGCCGAGACGACCGCCGGAGAACGCGTGTGACGAAGAAGACGAAAAGGACGAAGGACCGGGATCGATCAAACCCCTTGATCGACCCCAATCGATCGACCCTAAGGGAAGGGGGCGTCGCGCCCCTTCGGCCGTGGGCTGTCGCCGGCGACGGTGGCGGCTGGCCGGCTGGAGTGGCGGCGGCGGGTGCTCCCTCCCGGTGGTCGGCCGATGATGGTGGGGTGGTGCGGGAATTCCCATCCCGTGCTACTCCTACCAAAGATTCACTTTCCTAATTGATTCGGTTTTCCTATTTGAGTTTTTCCTATTTTTGGGAATTCTCGTGGATTAGGAAAAAAATTAATTGGAATTAATTTTATTCCTTATTCTATTATGGAAGTCTTCTAGAGTATTTACGAGTTCTACTTGGAATAGGATCCTAGAGATTTAATAGAATTGGAAAGGAATAATAGTTGATTTAGGATTAATTTATTTCCTAATTGATTAATTTTATTTTATGGGAATTTTCATAGTAATGGAAATTAATTAATTTTGGAAAGTAGAAGAGTCCTAATTTATTTTATTTCCTTATTCTATTATAGAAGTCTTCTAGAATATTTCAAGTTTTACTTGGATAGATTATTCTAGAGATTTAATAGAATTAGATGGGAAAATAAATAAATAAAAATATTAATAATATTTAATTTTATTTTTGATTTATTCGATTGACTTGATTTTCGAATTAAGTATCTTTTGGATTTATTAAAAATAAATAGATTTAAATATTGGGATTAATATTTTCGTCACATGGAGCATTCAAGAATGAAGACTGAAGACTAGAAGACGCATACGGAGATGGAATAAAGCCATGATAGTCGGAAAATAATTTTTCTAGCATTATTTTGACTATGTGCTATGTGCTTTATTGCTTGTATGCATGCTTATGTGTTTAATTATGCATTAGATAGTGTATCCCTTTGTTATAAAAAGCTAAGTGGGAGAGGGGATGGAAACATTCCCATGGTCTCCATTACTGTTCTCTTGGTGACTCTTATGGACTTTTGAAGTTCGTATAGATGTGTCATTGTAGGAGAATTCTTGTAATTCCTCTTACAAGAAACATTGATTAAATTTATCAAACAATGCCTAATTTGTCTTTCTGAAATTGACTTCAAGTCGACTCATTCTCACCCCGGGGAGTGGAATGGAGCCAGAGCCACTTGGTCATGTGGATGACACAAATTAGAGACATTCGTACCATCTTTTAAGGTGGATCGATTGTCTGCTCAGCTCCCTCATCTAATGAGAGATAGGGTTGTTCGCATGGTGAATCACTGGTTAGAAACTTCGAGTTTCACTTATGATTCCCCGCGTCTTGATTTACGAAATCGAATGCTTCAAGTAATTGGATGTCAATTGTAAAAATCTTTTGGTGTAGTAAACGTCCACACTATCGTGGCTTGCTGCATCGAATGGAATTTTGGAACGATTGATGTAGACAGTTAGAGAAGAAAGTGAAGGATCGTGTGTTAGCGTAAACGTCCACACTATCGTGGCTTGCGATGATATGCGAGTCCCAAACAATCTTCTTAGATACTGAGTAATGGTTTACACTTAAGTACGCTCTATAGTATTCTTCCCATCGAAGTAACGCTATAGTGATGTACGACCGAAGCAAATCTAATTGCTAAATCATTTGGATGGGTAAACGTCCACACTATCGTGGCTTGCCTTATCTGATGGGATTTTAGATGTAATTAGTGATTTAATGATATTATTAAAGGGAGATAATATCGGATATTAAATTGATTGTTTGTTTAAATGTGCTTATAGGTTTAGAGAATAGCTATGAACCCACTTTCTATGATACTCAAGGAGCATAAGCTCACTGGCCCCAACTATATTGATTGGAAGAGAAATTTAGACATTGTCCTGACTTCTGAGGAGTACAAGTTTGTGCTCCATGAAGTGTGCCCTGCTGAGCCCACGGCTGCCTCAACTGATGAGGAAAAACTGGCATATCGGAAGTGGAAAAAGGCTGATGAAATGGCTAGGTGTTATATTTTGGCTTCCATGTCAAATGTACTCCAAACCCAACATGAGTCAATGGACACTGCCTATGATATGATGTTTAACCTCAAGGAGATGTTTGGGGAGCAAGATCGTGCGGCAAGGCAAGAAGCCATGAGAGTCCTCATGACAACTACTCAGTCTGAAGGAACGCCCGTTGGGGAGCACGTTCTTAAGATGATGAGTCTGTTGAATGAGCTTGAGATCCTAGGAGCTTCTATTGATGGGGAGACGCAAGTCGACATCATACTCCAGTCTCTGACCCCTAGTTTTGAGCAGTTTCGTATGAGCTATAATATGGGTAAACTATCTTATACTCTTGCGCAACTCCTGACTGAACTAAAGGCGGCAGAGGGGATCTACAAGAAAGGCAAGTCTCAAGCGCTTGTAGCTACCAAGTCCAAAGGCTTTAAGCCTGGTGGAGGTAGGGGCAAGAGGAGGAAGCAAGCCTGGAAACCCAGTGGTGTCAAGAAGACTGTACCACGAGTGGGGGCTGCAAAGCCAAGGGGCAAGTGCTTCCGATGCAACAAGTCTGGACACTGGAAGTCTGAATGTCCTCTCAGAGGTATGAATTTTTCTTTAGTCGTAAAAACATAGTCAGCGGTATTATCTACCAGAATTCTGGTGTGTAGATATGGAACCACTGACGGTATGTGCATTTTGAATGCAGGGGTTCCAGAAAACCCGGCGACTTAGAGAAGAAGAGTTCGAGTCTACATGGGCGAAGCTGTTGAGGAAGCAGTTGTTGCAGTGGAAGACATTTATCTGCTTTAGTAGTTATAGGATTTCATTTCAAGTTTATTGCTTTATGTACCCTTTATTTTAGAAAGAACTTTTGTTCTGGTTTTCTATTATTAATGAATGGATATTTTATTTCTTTAATCATTTATTGGTTTAGATAAGAAATAATGGTATTATCTATTCTGGTACATTAGAGAGCAATATATGAATGATGAATCCTTAGTCTACAACGATGCAACAAATCGTTATATATAACTTATTTTACTGATTAGATATATTTCTTTGTTAAATCATTATACTTGTGAATTCTTGAACTTAGTGGTATTTATTCAAAAAGGATTCAAAGGTCGAAATTGATTTGATCAATTATAGTTGAAGGAATGGACCTTCCGACCTAAGAATTGAAGTTGGAGGATAATACAACTAAGCAAACCTTTCTGGATAAAGGATTGAATTCGGACAAGTATTGAAATTGATTGTTAAATGATAGATGCGGAGATATGTGTAATTAGAAAGGTATGAGTAGTTCCTTTCAAGAATACTCTAAGATTGATTAGAATACTTGATGTGCCATAAAAGCAAAGTGTTTTGACTAGTCAATGGACACAAAGCTATTATGGGGAACCTTCAAAGTATATCCATTTGAAGCCTGCAACTTGTTCGCGGAGGCTATCACCTATCTAAATAACACATGGCATATATCAAAGATTGGGATTAAATCTCAAAGGACTATACCATACACTCAAGTGTAGACATGGTGTGTCGCAAATAAGAAATGGAATTCTAATAGTAAAAGGACAAGTTTATTCGGAACTACCTATGTTCTATGGATATTTCTGGATACAACGGCACATTCAATATGGTTGTAGGATATCCTAGAAGAGCAAGTGATTGTATTTTCAATAGTACTACGAACCAGAAGGACGTCATCGCCCGGTTCTTAGAGGAAGACTATTAGATGAACTACAATTCCCTAACTGACAAGGTACTTTAAAATGAGGAAAAGAAAAGACTGAGAACCAGCCAAACCGAGTAGTAGTACACCACTAACTGCACCTAATGTTGTTACTGTTATACACCGGAACGCCATTGCAGTGGGAGGTTGTTAAGCGACCAGAGATGTTCATAAGACTAGAGGAGTTTTTGAACTCTGGATCTAGTAGAGATGAAATCGATCCCTAGCTCTGCATAAGGGCAGTGCTAATCTAAATGTGCCTGCTTAGAAAGCAATAAGTAATATTGTTAAGAGGCAAGATCATTTAGGAGTACAAGCTTTGTAAATCCATTTATGGATCGTTACAAAGCTATGAATCGTGGAACTTGCGAATTGATGAGATAGTCCATTAGATGGATTCATCAAAGGGCATAGACGAGGAAGGTGTATTAGAAACGTAATGGAAACAAGGTGGTGTTTCTCGGAATTTTATGTAGATAACACTTCATCATTGGCAACAATGTAAAAGTATTGTCAGACATAAAATAGAGGTTGTCTAAATAAATCGAGATATAAGATTAAGAGTAAGTTGGATCATGTTCTTAGAATCTTTCGATCTCTAGATAAGAACATTGTACTTCTCCTATCTTATGCGATTATGGTTTGTTTTAAACATGCATAATTCTGAGAAAGGTTATTGCCTTTCAGAAACAGAATACATTTGTCTAAAGGTATGTGTCTTGGACACGTAAGAGGAGATAGATAAAGCGGTTTCCTATACCTTGCTGTATGGAAAACTAAATGAATGCAATGTTGAAAAACAAGAACCTGATATCAACTATGCGGCTAGTATAGTGGGAGGATATCAAAGTAATCTCATTTTCTCAGATCCCAAATCACAAAAGGACCAGTGTAAGTCGATATCAGGCTATGTGTTCACTTTTGGAAGAGGTGGAACCTTAAGATGAAAGAGTGATGAGCATGATGCTTCTCGGACTCTATCATAAACCGAATAGCAGCCTCAGAGGCAGCGGAAGTTCTGGTTAGGTTCCAGAATGACCTCTGGACTTGGGTATGATTCTTGGTTCACCAAAAGGCTATGAATATAGCGGTGCATGATGAACTGGAAGAAGTCATAAGTCCAAAAAGGTGATGATAACACATAGAGCAAGTACCACCTGATACGAGTCATCGTCAAGGGAGACGACGCTGTAGTCACCAAGATAACTTCAGAGCGGCAACCTAGAGTGCTCATTCACATGGTACTTCTCGGAAGTACAACTTAAGCACGTGATGAGTATGGGAGTCGGGAGTTTGGAGGAAATGACTAGACCTTAGTACAAGTGGGAGATTGTTGGAGTTGTGTACTTAATGTCTAGATTTAAGTATCGGTAAACTCCCGGTCATAGCATTTAACCTATTTAATTAATAAACAATTGTTTGCATTTAATTATTATTAATTAAATATATGCAAAATATAGTCCTGGATTTTATACGTTGTAGTTAGTATGGTGTGTCGGGACCACACAGAAGATCATACTATCGGTTACTCGTATTTAATCGAACGGTTGCTCACGACCTAGATGGACACGGACCAATCCATCGGTATAGTCGTTGTGTGAGAGAGAAAATAATTTATCTTAATTATTTTATCACACTTGTACACTTGGTGTATTGGGCGGATCGCTTGAGATTTATCAATTAGGATTGCCGTTGATAATTGATTTAAATTTCAGAGTATTTTATTCTTAATCCCCGATACTATTGCGGGTGTGTATATTTAATATAAGTAACATTGATTTTCCAAAGGAATTAACCGATTTTATTATTGGGTTAATTGCCGGTAAAATTGGGTCACTATATTTTATATATGACATGCCGTGAATACTTGACGAGAAAGTGTATTCCGGAAGGGTTGATAATATCCCCGAGATGAGTTCATAAGGAATTATTGTGTAAACCTCATGAGTGGATTTGTTCCGCACAATAATTAAGGATGAATGGTACTATTCTCGGATATAAGAGATAAATAAATTAATTAGCAATAAATTAATTTTATCCATGGATATTTAAATCTTAAATACACGGAATAAATAATACTACCAGAGAAATATTATTTGATATAATATGGTTTAATATTGGGAGTGCAATTAATTTATATAGTGGAAAATAAATTAATTAATATTGGTAAGGATTAATGGATTTGGGCTTGGCTCAATTTAATCATCAATATTGGAAGCCCAATATTCCACCTATTTTTGATCCCCTACGTAGCCTATAAAAGCACTACATGGCCTTCATAAATCATAAGACAAGAATATCAATACTTGATAGTTCTAAAGAGTTGAAGGAGATCCATAGAAGTTCGATAGATCGTCGCCCACCCGACGTTCGAACGGAGTGCAAGGAATACGTGGGAAGATTCAAAGGTGTTTGATTTCGTTTCTCCGAACAACGAATCGAAGGTAAAATCATAAACTCCTTCTATGATTTTATGTGATATTAATTGTGACATATACATGAACACACGATCCGGGAAAACGACGAACTTCGGGGACGGGGATTCGAGATCCCCGGCGAAGATCGAGAGAACCCTCGACTTGGAGCCGAGGGGGCGATCGAACCCTAGGGTTCGATCACGGCGCGCGGACGGAGGGAGCCCTGGCTGGACGCCGGGGCAAGCGATCGACCATGGGTCGATCGCGGGGAGGTCGCCATGGGCTGGTGCCACGGTAGCTGGACCCCCCAGCCCTCGACCGGCGGCCATGCACGCGGAGGAGCCCCGGCTGGAGCCGGGGCATGCAATTGACCGTGAGGTCGATCGCGGGGTAGCCGCGGCTGGGAGCCGCGGTGGGTGTGCTGGGCACACCGCCCTCCTCTGGCGGCGGTGGTGAGTCGCCGGACTCACCACCGGGGGCTGCTGGGCAGCCCCGGCGATCGCGGTGTGCGATCGCGAGCCCCCTCGCGGCGGGGGCTCGGCTAGGGTTTTCTAGCCGCGGGCTTTTATCCCGCGGCGGTGATGCTCAAGTCGAGCTCTGGCGACGTGAGGTGGTTCGCGTGTTTCCGGCGACGGGATTTCGATCGGATTATCGGTTTCCGCATATTTTGGTAATCCGGGATATCGATTCCCAGCACAAGCTCTATGATCTCCACGCAATCTACATTCTCAAATCTCGCCTTCTCACTACTATCAGCACCCCCTGCCTTCGCTATTACTTCACTGCTATCCATAGTACGCTTAGGCTCGATTATCCAAAATTTGAATACTATTCGGGTTAGTATTCTCGGTGTCCCCGACACCAACACACATGCGCATGAATTTTAAAACCAATGTGATCCCGACTCACCTTCCGGCGAATGACTTCCTTGGGCAGAGGCAGTTGCCCACTTGGTAATTGTGTTGCCGCATAGCTCATACAATCCACCAAATCTTTCTCTCGCCTCGCAAAATAAGTCGCCCCGACTTACTTTCAACACTCCACCTTTACCGAAGTTAGTCCCCATTCGGATCTAAGGTCTGTGAGAGATAAGATTACCATTCAGGACCGGAACGTACGTTGCAGTACCGAGGGTTCGAATATGCCCATCGACCATCTTGATTCTCACAGTTCCCATGCCGCGTATCTCACACGATGTGTCATGCCCCATGACCACCGTTCCACCGACACTCTCATCAAACCTGTCAAACAACTCCATGTTTCGACACATGTGATGCGAACAAATAGAATCCAAGATCCACCCCTCACTCGTTCCCCAAATCAGAGACAACCAGGAGTTCCCCATCAGGAAAACCTCCTTCTCCGGAATCGGCCACCTTCGATTCCTTTCTCCGATTCATCAGGGCCTGACAGTCCCCCTTCACGTGGCCATCTTCCTTGCAGTAGTGACAAACCCCCTAGAATTTCTTCCATGCTCCACCTTGGCCATTAAGAAATTCACCTAGATTTTCACCACGCCCCTTTTCTTGCAGTAATGACAAACCCCCTGGAATTTCTTCATCTTTGCCCAACACTGGACACCAAGACATTCCCCCGGGTTTTCACTACTCAAAACCTCCTTCATCGTCTCCCTCGATCGCAAAGCCGCGACCGCATGAAACAAATCACCGGAGGGATAGAGTGCAATTATACCTCACCTTTCTATTCTTCCATACCTTCTCTTCTGGCTCCATCGTGCTTGAAATCTTGTCCATGCCTCAGCAACGCATCATCAAGATCCATGTTGGTTAGAACCACTGAACCAACTCCACCTTGAACCGCCATGAAGAGAACCACGTGTTCCGATCTAACACCGAATATCAACCATCGTCGCCATCTCCCAAAATATTCTCGAGCTCCACCTGGATCTAGAAACACCAATATCCGCAACGCCCGCCTTGTATGAATTCCGCGTCCGGGATCCCCAACGAAAGCTCTGATAACAGGTCACAGGATCGTAACCTAGCTCTGATACCACTTGTTGTGCTCTTTTACGATCTCTGTGACACCACTTGTTGCGATATTGAAAAACTAAATCCCTCACGGCTCTCGAAATATACATGAGATGCGAAGAAAAAGATAAACGAAAAGAACGAACACACAATTTACGTGGAAACCCAAAACACGGGAAAAACCACGGGAAGAAAGAACCAATCGACTACATCGTTGAGGCTTACAGTTCACTCTATTGCACTCTATGCACTCTATGATTTTCGTCTACCGGAGAACCCCAATTTATAAGTGTAGCAAACCTATCAAATTGGTAACAAGTAGAATTAGGAATAAATTCTTTTCCTAATTTATGACTCCTAAAATAATAAAGAATAGAATTATATTCTAATATAATTAACTATTCCTAAACTCAAAATAAATCAAATAGGACTTCGGTAGTAGAAGGCCACGGTAGTCGCACGACATCTCACCGAACCCACTTGCCCCAATTAGCACACACACGCAATTGAGAAACTAATTAATTCTTTGGTGATGTCCTGACATCTCTCTTAATTAATTAAGGTGAGTTCGTCATCGATCGGCCTTTCGAGCGAATCTTCGTCCTATTTATTTTCGGATTCGAGTCATTATTATAACACAAATTTTTCAAAAGAAGAAATACTGTGTAAGAGAAACCTATTTAGGAATCGTTATCAAACTTTCAAAATCGTTGATCGAGAATGCGCTCATTTATAATATAACTAACTTACTACACACTTACGTTTTCTCTTTAATCTTTTTTTCATAATTTCAATAACCATAGAAATTACAACAATAAAATCAAGTAATGTATTATTTCTTCAAGCAATAAGTAGAGTATATCATCCTCCTTTTCACAAAACTCATACTGCCAACATTTCATATGCATAGCAAATAGAATGTTAAAAATCTAATGTAGCAATATGTATAGAACAAACAAAAAAAATCCACAAAATAAACCATGTGTGATTCATATGCACAAATAAATGAGATTTTTTTCCCACAGTTTATTGATTTTTCTTTTCTTTTCTTTATGAAAAAATTTAATTATTTGTTCTCACGTTAATTGTTCACATATACCAAATGCCTCATGTGACCGTGGGGGATGGTAGAAAACATTTTCTTTTGGTGACGAAAACGAAATAAGCTAAAATTTAAATCAAAATTTGAATTTAAACATGACGGAACAAAAAAAAAATTGTTTGTGAAATAACATCACAATTTCAAAAATATGTCCTAATCGACAAAGAAAAGATATGCGTAGTCTCAAATTAAAATCGAATCTACATGTGATCATGAACATTTGGAGAGAGAGAGAGAGAGAGAGAGAGAGAGAGAGAGAGAGAGAGAGATAGAGATAGATAGAGAGAGAGAGAGAGAGAGAGAGAGAGAGAGAGAAACTTAAATCAGGAATCACCGGCGTGAAATTAAGTCAAATGAAATTGGAGATTGTTTTATGACTTTAAATGCCTCGGGGCGAATTGGTAATTTCATAAACTAGTCTGAACTACTTCTAAAACAAGTTTCCCCAACACACGACATTTGAGTGGTTAACTCTTTAGAATGGTAACATTTATTATTATCCGACTATTATCTATCAAGACCCGAAGTGTTTAATATCAAACATGAAATAATGTAGGTTAAGGAAATTATCTTGAGTATAACAAGCCCACAAAAAAGGAATTAAAGAAAATTTTTGACATCTTTATTTATATGTAAATATAATATATTATGTATCTTTTAAAATTTTTTTGATTTTTTTAAAATGATCACATTTCTTTAATTTACGTAAACATGTGATTATAATCTTGTAAAAATAATTAATTCATTTTCATTATTCTCATTACCAATGGTGAATTGTGAATGATGATCTCATATGGTATTAGCTTATCATCATCGTAAATAAAGAATTATTGTCCTTGATTTTCATTAATCATCAAACTAATATATATACAACTCTCATCAGCAATCAAAGGGATTCAACTTATTCTCCTACCATAGCTAGAATATTAATCTACCTAATATACATAGATTCACATATTTACACAAATATAGATGATCACATAAATCTCTACGATTCTATGTTCTATCAGTCCCCCGCATTCGAAGCGGGAGGAGGGCGGATGCTGAGACTGTCCCAAAAATCCGCAAAAGGTACGCGCGGAAGCCCTTTAGTGAATATATCAGCTAATTGATACCGGAACGGTACATGTAGAACCCGAACTTCTCCCTTTGTCACCTTTTCTCGGACAAACAGAATATCCAACTCTATATGCTTCGTACGTTGGTGTTGAACTGGATTGCCGGACAAGTAAATAGCACTTATATTATCACAATATACCAAAGTAGCTTTAGAAAGTGGAACATGAAGCTCAAGTAAAAGGTTTCGAATCCAACAATATTCAGCCACGGCATTAGCGACACCTCGATATTCGAAACCTTTAGTTAATATATCAGCTAACTGATACCGGAACGGTACATGTAGAACCCGAACTTCTCCCTTTGTCACCTTTTCTCGGACAAACAGAATATCCAACTCTATATGCTTCGTACGTTGGTGTTGAACTGGATTGCCGGACAAGTAAATAGCACTTATATTATCACAATATACCAAAGTAGCTTTAGAAAGTGGGACATGAAGCTCAAGTAAAAGGTTTCGAATCCAACAATATTCAGCCACGGCATTAGCGACACATTAATATTCCGCTTCTCCCTTTGTCACCTTTTCTCGGACAAACAGAATATCCAACTCTATATGCTTCGTACGTTGGTGTTGAACTGGATTGCCGGACTCTATATGCACTCGAACGAGATAGAGTGGGTTGTCGCTTTGAAGACCAAGAAATCAAATTAGACCCCAAAAATAAACAATAACCAGAGGTTGAACGGCTGGTGTCGGGGCATCCACCCCAATCCGCATCGGTGTAAGCTATGAGAGATTTACAAGAGGATCTCGAGAGATGCAAACCGAGATCAAGGGTGCCGCGAATGTACCTTAGAATGCATTTTAGAGCAGCCATATGCTCTTGGCGGGGATCATGCATATGGAGGCAAACCTGTTGAACCGCGTAACTAATGTCGGGCCGTGTGAAAGTGAGATATTGCAATGCTCCGGCTAAACGTCGATAAAATGTAGGATCTTCATACGGTGAACCAATCGAGCCTCCTAGTTTAGCATTAGTGTCCACTAGGGTGACTGAGGGTTTGCAAGAAGACATATCGGCACGCTCTAGTATCTCCTCGGCATACTTGCGTTGACACAAGAAAAGTCCCCCGGACGTATGGGTCACAACAATACCCAAAAAATAATTTAATTTTCCAAGATCCTTTATTGAAAACTCAGAAGCGAGAGTCTCCATGATAGACGATAGAAGCGTAGCAGACGATGCGGTAAGAATTATGTCATCGACATAGAGCAATAAATATGCACGATCTAGACCTTTAGAATAAACAAACAGGGAGTGATCGAAACGACTGTGGGTGAACCCCATAGAAGCCACAAAGTCGGCAAAACGCTTGTACCATGCCCGCGGAGCTTGATTTAGACCATAAAGAGATTTCTTTAAGAGGCAGACATAGTCCAGATGATTCTGATCTCGAAAACCCATAGGCTGGTGCATATAAACTGTCTCCTGTAATGCACCGTGTAAGAATGCATTTTTAACGTCCAACTGATGTATGGGCCACGAGTTAGAAAGTGCCAAGCTTAGAACGATACAGATGGTCGCTGGTTTCACTATCGGACTGAATGTCTCCGAACAATCCACGCCCACTTGTTGCGACCTGCCATCACCTACAAGACGAGCCTTATACCTTGCAAAAGAACCGTCAGCATTCTTTTTATGAGAAAATATCCACATGCAACGTATAACATTCACATTAGAGGGACGAGGCACTAGTACCCACGTCTTATTTTTAATTAGAGCATCAAATTCATCAACCATCGCGGACTTCTAATTAGGATCAGACAACGCAAATTTAGGATTGGATGGAACAGGAGAAGGGGTATCTGAGGAAAAAAGATTAAATTGATGTTTGGGTTTGGTGATACCACGCATACTACGCGTAGTTATAGACCGAGGAGGCGGAAGTTGGGCTGAAGTTGGTAAACTTTCAGCACTAGAACTGGGGTGGCCGAGTGAGGTAGGTGGATGAATAGACGACTCGGAGATGGCCGAACGACCAGTGGAAGAAACAGTAGGTGCAGCATGTGTTGGAGCTATATCTGGTGGGATAAGTTGGGGTCCAGGAGAGGAGATGGGTACAACTGATGTAGAAGCATCTGGAGGAGTTTGAGGATCACACCATCCATGAACTAATGGATTAAATTGTTGGTCCAAAAAAGAATAATCACGATTTGTGGTAGGTAAATGGTGACTCGATGCAAAAGGAAAAACTTTTTCCTCAAACACCACATGTCGAGAGATAATAATTTTGTGAGTGGTGAGATCATAACATTTAAAACCTCGATGATTTTGTGGGTACCCAAGAAAAACACACGGATTCGAACGATTTTGGAGCTTGTGGATATTAGTAGCAGGAATTAAGGGGAAACACAAACAACCGAAAACCCGAAGATGAGTGTATGTGGGATTTTTTCTGTAGAGAATTTGCGTTGGGGAAAAATTCCTAAGACCTTTGATGGGGAGAATATTTAAAAGGTATGTAGCCACTGCTAATGCATGATTCCAAAAGGAAGATGGAAGTGAAGAGTGAGCAAGAAGGGTACGAACTAAATTATTGATAATGTGAATCTTTCGCTCTGCTTTACCATTTTGAGAAGAAGTGTGAGGACATGAAAATCGAAAACTCATACCCTTAGATCGAAAGTACGACTTAAATTGATTATTGTCGAATTCCCGTCCATTGTCACATTGAAAACTCTTAATTACCCGTTCAAACTGAGTGGAAATATAGGTGCTAAATGCAAAAAATAATTCTGGGACTTGAGATTTATTTCCAATAGGAAATGTCCACAAAAAATTACTATAATCATCCAAACACAACAGGTAATATTTGTGGCCAGAAGAGCTCAAAATGGGAGAGGTCCACAAGTCACTATGCACAATATCAAATGGTAAAATTGTAGTAGAAGTAGATGGAAGAAAGGGCAACTTGACATGTTTACCAAAAACACAAGAAACACAAATACCATTCAAATTTGGGTCCTTACAAGGAATAAATTTTTGATTGCATAAGGAGCAAAAAACAGGAGCTCCCGGATGACCTAACCTATTGTGCCATAAACGAGGACAAGAAGCAGAAAAAGTTGATGTAGGGGTGGATAAAAATTTCGGAGTGGTGGTGATAGGGTAGAGATCCCCGGTACTATCACATCTCATTAAACGAGCCCCCGTGCGAATATCCTTCACAGAAAACCCACAAGGATCAAATTCAATACTCACATTATTATCAGTTGTAAAACGACGAACGGAAATCAAATTTTTTACGAGTTTAGGTGCATGAAGAACATTTGATAATTTCAAAGGGGGAAAAGGTGAAGAGAGAGTACGTTGTCCACACCCAACTATAGGAATAGTATTACCATCCCCGACAGTTATCGATTTATTGTTATTGCTCAAATTAAAATAAGACGAGAGCGTACCAGATGATCCCATCATATGTGAAGTGGCACCAGTATCCATATAAAGATTATCATCAGGAACATTTAGTGGCATCGTATGCATGGCCGTCTCGATGTCCGTTGGTACATAAGGAGAAGAAGAAGTTCCAGGTCCATGAACATTGTAAGCTTGAGCCTGTTTCTGACCCATCATTTCCTGAGGACCATGTGGATTAGGGCGAACCCACCCATTAGTTGGATAGGTGCATGACGGAGACATCCATTGGGGTTGAGATGGCCAACCCGACTGGTAATTCCACCACTGAGGTGGCTGCTGCCATTGACGACTCTGCGATTGATTATAGTTGTCGTGTCCTCGTCCACGTCCATTATTTTGAGGTCTACCGCTGCTGCCATTTTCACCATCATTCTGCTACCGACCAGGATTATGATGATTGTCGCGATTTCCTTGACCTTATCCACCTGTCTTCTTACCACGACCAGTTCCCTGATGACCGGACTTGTTCCGTGTTTGACCACCACTACCAGTGGATGACTCTTTAGCCTCAGCACCACCGTCTAAACCCGTAGCAATGAGGGTTGAATTCGTTACGCTTGACGCCATGCTCGCCTGCTTGGCTTTCCTTGATTCCTCCATCACAAGTTTGGACCGAACCTCATAGAAAGATAGAAGAGGGTCGCTCTGCTGGATGATTTCCGCGACACTGTCGTAGGACTCATTCAGCCCTGCTATTTCTTGTAACACCATCCGATTGTTGGAGACTGGCGCATCTACATTGGCCAACTGATCAGCAAGGCTCTTTAACTCCTTGCAACAGGCCGAGACGCTAGGAAAATCATCGAGAATGATCTGAGAGAATTGATTTTCAAGTTGAACAGCCCGAGAATGTTTATTGTCGCGAAAAATCCCCTCAAGACGTTCCCATGTTTTCTGTGCAGTCGAACCAAGTTCGAGTATGGTCTGCAACAGATCTGGAGAGATATTCCCATGAATCCATTGGCGAACAAGGGAATCCAATCTCTTCCATAGAGCTTTGTCCGATGTCTCTGTAGTCGTAGGCTTCGCCAGTGGAATTATATGATCAATAACGTCAAAGACTTCACAATGAATCTTGAACAATTCCGCCCACGACACATACTTCCCTGTTTCAGTCTCAAGAATTAGAGGTATCCAATTTTTTATGTTACCCACGGTAAATGCGGGATGCAATGGAGAAGGAGCCATGAAAAAGGCCGATTGATTAAGGAGAAGAAAAAGATGGACGCTCTGATACCATAAAGGAATATTGTCCTTGATTTTCATTAATCATCAAACTAATATATATACAACTCTCATCCGCAATCAAAGGGATTCAACTTATTCTTCTACCATAGCTAAAATATTAATCTACCTAATATACATAGATTCACATATTTACACAAATATAGATGATCGCATAAATCTCTACGATTATATGTTCTATCAGTAAATAATATAAAAAATTATTTCTTCTCTAAATATGTGAACTATGCGAATACTTTGGCGTAGATAATTTAATTGACACATCACAAATTATTTGTACTTATCAATTTCAATAGTTTGAATTACAATCATTGGTCTTTATACATGTGAGACTCACAGCACAATACTACATACAGTAATACACATAATAAATTGTGAAGATGTGAATGGTCAAACTTTCTCTGTGTTTTTCAAAAAAAGTGTGACCATTCATCCATAATAGTATGTACTGCTATTAGAGTATCAAATCAACAATTTCTTTGTGGCATCAATGTATACTTAGATATACTATTAAGGAGGAATGTATAAAATAAAAGAGAGAAAAATGAGTATAAAAATTTTAATACTAAATAAAATGTGTATGTTAATTAAATTGTACCTTTGTTAATGGCCCGTGTCGAATTATGATCGAAGTATAATTGGGGCCGAATCATGTATGGTAGAATTACGAAGAGAATTAAAATTAGATGCAACCCACTAATGATTTTTTCCATGCTATAGTACTGTATCTCCTAAATCACAAATCTCAGAAAGCAATTTCTCTAATTTATCCTTTTAAGTGAAATTGTCGAATTAAAAGAGTAATAAAGAAATAAAAAACCTAGATGAGGGGCAAAAGTGGAAATAAAAATGTTATGGATACGTCTGGAGACCGAAACCCTCTCTCCACCTCTCCTACACTGGAATTCTGGGTTCGCTCAAAGATAAACACAAACTATTCGCCTACTGATATTATAATATTTCCTATTTTCTTTACTTCGAAAAACTGAAATCCCTTAGCCCAAATCACCATCATCTCCAATCAATTCCGATCGATTAAGATGGAGGCAATCACAGAGGGAGTGACAAACATTAACATCGCTGGGGATTCTCAGAAGAAGAATAACAATCGAATCCAGGTCTCCAACACTAAAAAGCCCCTCTTTTTCTACGTCAACCTCGCTAAGGTATTACCACCCGCTTTCCTTTCATTGCCTTCGATCTCACTAAGGTGTTATCGATCTGGGTTTCTGATTTATGGATCTGAGATTGGGTTATTATTATTATTTGCAGAGGTATATGCAACAGCACAATGAGGTGGAGCTTTCGGCTCTTGGAATGGGTATTGATTTTCGATTACTTGTTCTCTATGAGTATTGTTACTGTTTCCGATTGAGTACTACTATTGCTTGAGGGGATTTATAAGGGCAAGAGTATATTGGTATATCCTTGGTTATAGTCTTTGTTCTACGAGTGCACGATTGTTTCTGAATTAGCAGTCTGTGTCGAAAATAGAGTGTTGCAGATGAATGTCATTGCTTTTGTAATGGTGGGTACATAAACCAACGTGCACCGGTTTGCATCTTAGGTTAGATAAATCATCAGTGTTTACGAGTCGGGTTGAGACAAGATATTTACCTGAAACCTGCCATATCTGATTATTTTTCACGCTAGATTCGTTAATAATTATTCTCCTATTTATTTTCGAGTAACACAACCTTTTAAAGACCCTTTTCTTTGTTATATGGATTAATTTTCGAATCATAAATTATTTACAACCATCCTATTCAACCAATCAGGATATCGCAAAAACAACTAAATAACATTGCAAATTGGTCATCTTGGTTCATTGGGTTGATTGAGGTAGAACAGAGTTCATCTGCTTTACTTTTTATATAATTTAGGCTTTAACCGATTTTCGACACAAACCTGCCAAGCCTTACGTTAATCCATTCATAACCCACTTAGACCTAAGCATAGTTGGTAATGGCATCTGAGGCACCTCCCTGCCATCCCTAGCTTTAGTTGTGCCTAGTGAAAACCTTTTTTCTGTTTTCAAAAATTGTTTTGACAGTTTAGGACCTTATCTTTTGTGTTTGATTGATATATACTTACCTAATTCGCTCACACCCCTGTGACCTGTGTTCTTTGAAATATAATTAGATGTAATCTATTATTTGCTATATATATATATATATATACTATATAAATTTGTGCTCTCCTTAAGCCTGAGGTGCCTTCAGTCTCTAGTATCCTTTGTGCTACCTCTGATAAATATGAAGCCAACCCAACCCGCTCACGCAAACTGAGGGAATGCACTTTTATTCCTTACATGATAAGTTTTAGTTCAATGTTGCCTAAAAAGCTATTTGTTTAGAATTATATGTGTCATTAGTTATGGGTGTTTCAGTTTAGGAAAGAAATCCTATCTTTTAGTTTTAGACAATGGAGCTTTATTTTCATATTTTCAGAGCAGAATGGAGTGATAAATTTTAGACAAAGGGAGTAGAGACACTCACACGATATAATTTTCGATTAATTATTACGAACTCTCTAAACTGTTTTTGCACTAACTGGCGATTATACAAATCTCTCTCAACTACAAATAATTAACGAGTTTATACTTCCAGCCCACATCTACATCCAAACTTACTTTTTAGCGTGTAGGATATTATTTTGGTTATGGTTAATTTTGGTTTTCAATTCTATAGTTAAAGTTCATTGGGTTAAGCATTGGCAATTCAAAACTTATGTGTGGATCTAGGGGATTGTCTGTTTTTATAGGTTTTGGTAGTTCAAATGTAACTTCTTAAGCTTGTTAAGGCCAGATTCGCACGCATATACATACATATATACATCTATGTACTTTGTAGCATAGATACTCCATTTTCTGGGAATATTCAGTGTTCTAAAATATGGCCTTGGCGGCAACTACCGTCCCAATTTTTTACCCTAGGCAACTTAATGCTAGCTTGGTAGGGTTCCTGATTAGTTATCGCACGTGCTGAGAAGGGTTGGACGGCGCTGATAGGCTAGACAGTGCCTGGGGGGTTGTATTTTGACCAGCCTCAGCAACCACAAAACCATCGGCTAGGGTTTTTATTGAATCTTCCAGTACAAAACTATAAGAGATTTCTCAGATCTGAAAAAAAAAACGAGACTGGTGAGAAGTTAAGAGAAAAGGATATCAGGTCTGTACATATGTAACTTTTTTGGTAGGGTTTGACTTGGGATATGTTTACTTTGTTCTGCTGCCCGGCCAAAATATCTGATATTTTTAGTCTTCATGTTTTTATTGGGAAAAATTGCTTATTAATTGTTGAAAATAATTTCTACTCCGTATTTGTTAAGTTTCTATATTATTTAAGTGAATTGTGGAGTAGTACTTTTTTTGGGAATGCTAAATTAAAAAAATGTCTAAATCCGCCTAGGTGCTGGGCATCAGGTTATTAACCTGCTAGTGCCTAGCATTCTTTTTAGCATTGTGAATATTGGATATTTTGCGAATATGATATAGGTGCAGGCGTACAGTAAATGAAACTTGTTTGGATAAAATTGAAAAATACTTCAAATTATACCTTCCTCTTGAATTTCAGAAAATATGAAGACTCAAAATCCTACATTCTTATTTCCAGAATTTTCGATCTGTTTCATCTCTCGTGTGCATCTCAATGGAACTTCTCGCGCGCAATTGCCTGTCTTAGGATTATTGAGAAACTCTTGAACTGCGAGATATGAGAACTGACAATTGTATTCACTGATATATTCGTTGTTGAATACTCCGTACATTTTATTAGATAAAAATAAATTTAGTTTTTCTCTTAGTATCTCTCTGGCTTCCAGTAGTTTCATAATATTTTGGCATGAAATTAAAGTACTGCGAAAACCAGTAAATAGTCTAATAGACCACTGAGGTAATATGCTTTTGAACTACACAAAGCAACCCAATAATATTATTTTTGTTACAAAAGTATTTATTTCTTATAAACAAAACTCTTAGTAATTATGTGTGATGAATATAATGTCTTGGTGCATAGTATTTTGTACATGTATATAGTATTATATCTTTAGAAATTTTAATGTTAAATGTATAAATATATTTGTATGTACACAATAATTTACGAATCCGATAGTGTGCTATATACTCCGAAGTTGCCGGATCGCCAGTTTACCATATCTTTGTCTTTTGGGATATGATTCCTTTACGTATCACGAAAGTTGAAGGATATTCAGACTCATATTAGATGTAACTTGATGAAGTGAGAGTCAATATTGTTAACACATAAGGAAGTGCAACTTATTATCTGAGACTAGTATATTCCAAAAAAAACTACTGAATGTTGGTTGTAGGAGTATAATAGTATCATATAGTAGAATTTATTTTCTTACATATAGAATTTTTTCCTTCTCTTAGTTAGATTTATTTCCTTGGGCTGTTATTAGCACACTATGGATTTCAATGTCCAGTTCTTTTTACTATCGAGCCTACCAAAGGTCGTGTAACTCATTCATTAAGGCATCCAAGAAAAATCATCTGCTATAATGTCTATTGATAGTGGCGTTTCCATCTAAATCAACCTCTCTTTCTGGGCAACCATTTTTTGCTTATTAAGTTATGTTCCAGCTTTTTCGGCTTCCTAGGGCACTATAGTATAGTAGTGATTTTTTTTTCTAATATCCTGAAGCCTCTGTAGATAAATACTTCTGATGGTTAATAATTTTCTCTGCATATGAAGCTATTTCCACTGTTGTGAGTGTTGCTGAGATCTTGAAGAATAATGGATTTGCAGTGGAAAAGAGTAAGGCCCTCAGCAATTATGTTGTTTCTCATTATATCATCATGGCCCTGGCTCATTTATAAATTGCTGTGTTATTTTAATAAAATGAATGCGACAATGCAGAGATCATGACATCCACTGTTGAAATCAGAGATGAATCGAGAGGACGGCCTATCTCAAAAGCCAAAGTAAGTCTCTATAACTTTTAGTTAATGTACATTATTGTAATGGTGTTAGTTATTCTCTGTAATACTGTAGTCACTAGTCAGCAGATATGTTCCCTGCCTCATTAATTATTTTCTGTGGAAAGTAATTGAAAACAATATCAATTATGTTTAAATGTCAAAATAATAGTTGTGAAAATGCCAGTTTAGATGAAAAAGGGCAAAATGATTATATTAGATATGAGTCAGTCACAACTTTGACCCCACGACAAAGGAAATGACATTATCGCAGTGGATCATGTCACCAGTGTATGTGTGTGTGTTGTGGGCGAGGTGGGTCATTCTGCTTGAATTTCTTTATGTTTACCAAAAATGGATTCCTCGAGTGTGGAAGGTGAATGTTGCTCGATGTTGTTGTGTTCTTCTAACTACAAAGTTTCACGCTTTTTTTTTAAGCCACTAAGTTGGAAATTTGTCCTAATTTATGGTGGTCTTGTGTATCAGATTGAAATAGTGCTGGGAAAGACGGAGAAATTTGACGAGCTGATGGCAGCCGCTGCTGAAGAGAGGGCTGGAGAAGAGCAAACCTAAAGATGTTTGTTTTTTTGCTTGTTATCTTTAGGAGTTTGTAGTTGGGGTTTTATAATTAAAAGTTGCAAGTTCAATATTTTACAGTTTTAGACAATCTTTGGTTTTGCTTCAAGTGAGCTTGGCAACTGTGGAGACCTGTGTCCATTCAAAATTTGAATCTTTTGGTTGAATCTCTTTTCACGAGTTGATTAGTCTATCCATATACATATATTGAGTAGTATATGTTTATGTTACCCTTAAAAGTTTAAATAACCATATACATATATTGAGTAGTATATGTTTATGTTACCCTTAAAAGTTTAAATAAATATGTGAAATTAACTAAAAAATACTATGTTAATTGAATTATTTTTTTTAAATCAAAGTGCATAAATCTTGTATACACCATTTAATTCTAAAAAAATTACTAATAATTTTATAATTATAATTTATTCTATTTGCTTCTAATTTTATTCATTATTTTATTTTTGAATTCGTTTGACAGAAATTTAACACTTATTTAATTCTTATTAGTAAGTCTTTTTTTTTCTATCAATTTTCAAAGCTCTCTAAATATTACACAATTTTTATTCACAAATGTCCAATCATCTCCTCTAAGACCAAATACAACAATAAATATTTTATCATTCATTTCCTTTCTTTTTTTCGTATCACTTTTATTTCTCATCTACATCATTTTAATTTAAAAACACTACAGAACAATAAGTCATCATCACATCACAACCCAATAATTTTAATTTTTTTAAAAATAATTTAATATATTTTATCATAATTTTATAAAGTAAATAATTAAATATGTATACATATATACCGTCACAATATACTCATTACTTTTATCATACGTGGTACTAATTTAATTTTTTATATTTTAATTTAATATTTCTTTTTCCTAACCTTATTTTGTTTTTATTATTTACTCAATATAATAAAAAGATTTTTTTTTTGTTTTTACTTTTTTTGTTTTTGTTATTTACGTACTCAATATAATTACATGGGGTGGGGGTGGGGGTGGTTAATTAAAGAAGGCTTAAACATACATTTATTTGATTTGGAATGGTTATAGATCGAGGGTTGTATTATCGGAATTTTTGGATTTTGGACTTGGTGTTTTTGAACACACAGTTTTCCTTTTAATATCACTTTGTATTCTTTGGATATATAATGAAAAAGTACTCCTTTTCTCTCTACATCACACTCTATTATATACTACTCTTTTCATGTGCATGCATTGTCACCTAATAGCTACCTATTAGCCTCTAATTGGACCACACCAAGTGTTGCGTTAAAAACTCATTAGCAATGTTGATCCACTTGATGTAGCTTCCCCGGGAAGGCACCGCCTACTGCCTGGTAACTTCTCCGATACTTCTCCGACAAAGTGTAAAGGAAGAAGAAAGATATATTCAGAAGACGGGGGCGACCAGCGGGGCACGGTGCGCGGTGGCGGGCAGGGCGGTGTGCGCGTGGTTAGCAGGGCTTGAGGGTGGAAGGATCAAAGACACAGAGGGTGGGTTTTACATTATCGAATTAAGTGTGACGTAAGCAATAGGTTATTGGGCTGGGTCAATTTTTTTTATATGATAAGATTGGATCACGATGCTCATTTTAGTCATAGTGTGTAAGAGCATCTCCAATGCTAAGACATAAAATGAGTGCCTCATTTCCACTTTTGGGTGACACGTCATTAAAAAGTGGTTTTGTAAAAAAAGTGTCAAATTTCATACAATGCATAGACCCACTTTCACTTACATCGGGACCCATATTACTATTATTATATTATATTTATAATAAAATAATATATTTTTTAAAAATAATAATAATCAAAATATAGAAATTAAATTTTATTAAAAACATTATTAAAATAAAAAATAAAACAAAAGTACATGGATTTGAGAGTATTTGAAAGTGAAAATAAATAATTGAATTGTGAGTTAAAATTGAGTATTTATAGAGTAAAAAAATGTATTTATTGAGTTATATAGTCGTTGAATTCTTAACGTTGAGATTATGACCGTTGCATTCTTCCCGTTGAATCTATCATTTACTTTATTAAAATATAATTTTTTCACTAATAAAAAAAAGAAAAATAAATAAAAGTAAAAAAGTTACTTTTGAGTGGGTGTTACGATAGAGGCACCCACCAAAATTAAAGAATTTGCTCCAACGGTATAAATTGAGTGAATTGTGTGGACAAGACAAAACACGGGTCTCAGGCTCATGTTGGCACTCCTTTGTGGATGCTCTAAGGTATACCACCTACCTCACAATTTTATTTATATATAAATAATTTAATAAATTTTATTATCATTTTTATAAAATAAATAATTAAATATTTTTATAACAAAATATTTAATTATTTATTTAATTTTAACATTTTGGAAATTAAAAAATATTCAATTAAAATAATATTGTAATATTTAAAATATGTAATTAAAAAAATAAAGTAAATATATACTCACAACACAAATGTAAAATAGAAAAATATATTAAAAAAATTAAAAATTAAAATTAACAAAAGACTACAACATAAAAATCAAAAAAATAATAATAAAATAATACTAAATTGATAGCACATTTTATTGATTCAATCTTTCATTTTTAGCCTCACAAAACAAATGCTAAATGATTCAACAATAAAATAATATTAAATAATTTAATCTTTCATTTCTAGCCCACAAAACAAATGTCTTCGTTCTTCTTTATTCTTCCACCGCACGAGTCCCCTTCTTTCATTGCCACATCAGCACTCCTTTTTTCATCATTCGTTATTTTTGCTCCACTGTGTGGGTTACCATATACAGTGATATTTATTTCATCCTTCATCCGGTTTATTTTTAGCTACAACATGAGTAGTGCTCTCACCCATGGAGATATTAACATGTGTTTAACTTGATATGTTAATTTTTTTTTTCTATCATGTTAACCAATTGAACACATGGGTAGGCCTTTTATCATTTTCATCATATTTATCATTCATTCGATATATTCTTAGTTACCCCATGGTAGTGCTTCATCCCCTTTCATCTTTCCTTTCCACTCACTTTTCTCTCACATCCACATCATTCAAATTTATTCATCATTCATTTACAAAAACACTACACAATAATAGATCACCATCTCATCATATTTATACTTTATTTTACTTTACAATTTTAGTTCTATTTAAAAAACAATTCAATAAATTTTTATCATAATCTTAAAAATAAATAATTAAATATTTTATAATATAATGCAAAATTTAATAAAATTTATTTTTAACATTTTTGAGTTTTGAAAAAAAAAACATAAAATCATTGCGTGCATTGCCTACAAAGAGAAATATCACAAATAGTAGCAAAAACGGTATTTAAAAACTTAAAACTCTATCTATATTCATAACTTAAAAAAAATAGTAAAAAGAAAAGTAAAAAATAAAAAATAAAATAAAACAAAAGCCTATATGTTTTACCATCAAAATCCACAATAAGACCATAAATTAATAGGAACATGACCCACTACATCGATTCTCTCCCTTTCTTTTTAACTTCACAAAACAGACTCCCAAGTTATTCTTCATTCGTCCACTCAATCACTGTCCTCCCATTTAGTGCCACCTCAGCACCCAAATATCTTTATCCCACTTTTATTTTGACCGCTGCACATGGTCTAAGAAATACATTTCAAAATAATCATCACATTGTCGGTAAGCCTGTTCTAGTTACACAAACATACATATTCTCAAATTGGTCCAAAAAATTGAAAGGAGCAAGAAGACATACCCTTAATGCCAGCTTGGTGTTCCATGAGTGAAAATGCAATTGTTGGAAAAAAAATCCAAAGAGCAATTTTTAATGGGGTCGCATTTTACAAATGTATAAACAAACCCGTGCAGAAAATTCAATATACATCAATGAAAGAAACATTAACTCATTGAGAAATCGTTTTAAACGACTTAATGACAATGAGAATAAGTGAATTACTACACACAAAGAAGAATGCGAGTAAATACAATAGAAAAATAAGAAGGTAATCCACATTTTGAATTCTCTACTGATCAGATTACAAATTTATTCAAATACATGATTAATATGTCACAACTATAAGATATACAAGCTCACGCAACTCTTACAAATGATTTGATCGAGCATTTATAGTAAAACATTGACAATAATAGTTGAATGAGTATTTTTTTTAGTTTTTTTTTTTTAATATTTTGATTATCGCTCTATTTCATTTTTTTTAAATGATGTAAGTTAATAATTTTATTTTAAAATTATTTAAGCAATTCTTTCTAAAATAAATATTTTTTAATATGTGAGAAATTTTATAATAAAAATTTATAATTATTTTTTAATCATAAATACAATATTAGATTACAAAATATTTTTAAATTAATTTATTTTTATAAACAATAATTAATTAAATATAGAAATAAAATAAAATATATTTATTATTGAGAAATTTTATAATATATAAATAATTTTTTTATTGAGTAGTTGTGTTTGAGGTTGGTTGTTGATAAATTATGAAAAATAAAATGAAAATGTTTGAATAGTTGATTGTATAGGTGATATATAGAGAATAATACTACTTTATTAATTAGGTTAAGTTAGGGGTGATTTGCTACTTTGGTAGTCTAACTCTAAATATGTTAACTTTTAGAACATGGCTAACAATTACTAATTACAATGATAAATTTGGTAAGTATTCATATATGATTATCACTAAAAAAATCCGCCATACACAAAATACTAAAATAATAGTATAATGGGGGAGGATTAGACATGCCCGGAATCGGTCCGGGAACCGGACCGAGATCCGCCGGTTTAGGACCGGCTCAGTCGGGTCCAGAACCGGAACCCGTGCAACCGGTCCAAAATTGGACCGAGAACCGGGTTAAACCGGTCCGGTTACGGTCCGAATGAAGGGGTACTGGCGGCTCCCGGTTCACCCGCCGGTTCCATCTGTTATAAAAAAAAAATTCTAGTGGGTTGGGCGCAAATGAGCTGGGCTGTGAGACAATTAATTACTTTGAAAAAAGCTGGGCTGGCTGGGCTAGTGGGCTCATTAATGGTATGTTTTTGCCTATTAAAAAAAATGAAAAAGAGTCGTTGGCCAATGGCTAATTGTCCCCACCCCAAGCCACCGGCTATTTGCCCCACCCATTCTCAATTATAAATACCACCCTCTTCTCTTTTATTTTTTCACACTTCAATTTCAATCTTCTTATTATTTCTAAGTACTCAATCAATTTATAATATAGTTATACTACTACTAATGGAAGCCAATGACATGCACGCCCCACCACCACAACCACGCCGACAAGGTCAAGCCATCGGAGCCACCTCTGCGAGGCCACTCAAATCCCCGATCTTCACGGTCCACTACACAAAAACGAATGATCCGAATCCGGAGGCTATCGTGGGCAAGAACTTCTTAGCCATATGCAACTATTGCAAGAAGAAGTACAAGTTCCTTAGTGACGGTGGGCATGAGAGCTTAAGGAAGCACATCCAAAACCATCATCCGGAGGAAGACTCGTACGAAATTTGATATTTTAGAAACAAAAATTTTAAATTATGTTCTAATTATTTGACAATTTATAATTTGTATTTTATATTTTATGACTTGTTTTTTTTTATTAATTTCTTTGTAATATTTTTAACTTTGTTTGAAATATAATTTTAAAATCTTTTTCAAATTACTTTGTAAATTTTAAATGCAACAATACTAAAATAATTAAAATATATTAAAAAAATATTTACTAAATATTTGACAATTTATAATTTGTATTTTATATTTAATAATTTGTTTTTTTATTAATCTAATATTTTTAACTTTGTTTAAAATATAATATAAAGATTTTTTACAAATTATTTTCTAAAATTTAATTCTAAATTGACTAAATTCATATCTCAGTAAATTGACTAAATTCCACTCCGCGTAACTAATATATATAATTAAAATATATTAAAAAAACACAAAATTTAAAATATATACCCACCGGACCAAACCGGGAACCGGCGGCGCCGGGACCGCCGGTTCAAGGACCCGGGGACCGGTTTTGGCCGGTCCGGGTCCGGTTCCGAGATCCCCAGTTCGAGACCCGCCAATCCGGGACCCGCCGGACCTGGGAACCGGCGGTCTGGACCGGCTGAGCATGTCTAGGGAGGATATTTAGATAATAAATAAAGAGAGGATACTTATGCTGAAAGCCTCTCTTTGCAATATCCATGCTCAGTGAAGGGTTTGAACTCTTGTAATCTGAAAGTATGAAAGTTCAACTTCCATTATGTATCATAGATGGAACCGGCAAATCGGAAAAATCATCTGCAATGGGCATTCCTCCTAACTGCCAAATAATTAGAGTAAGCATCTTTCCCGCTCATTCTAAAGTTTGCTCTCGCAATTTTCCAATCAAACTTTTAGGGACTATGGAGATACAATACAATTCAATATCTAGAGCCTCAACAAATGCTATGTATCCTAAGTTATTTATTACATTACAAACATGTAAAAACACACTATCAGGTTCCATCAGCTCTCTTCATCCTTTTTACGTACCCTTGAGGGCAGCAAACCTAGCAGCTATATCATCATAGTCAGGTAGCTTTGGATGCACATAGTGTGCCTGATTATTATCTGGCTGAAAAGAGTTGGCACGAGTAAAAATCTTTTCGGGCTGTGGTGAAGTAGGTTTTTCATTTGGGAGAGAAACAGATCTAGCAGATTGTGTAAGCAACACCTTAGTTTTCCCATTATCTCTGCTTTGGTCAAGAGATGATTCACCAGCATGAGCCTTTTTCTGAGGACCGGGCTTTTTCCTTAACTTACCAGCATCATAGCTTGATGGTTTTTTGCAGTAATGAATCAACAGTTTATCTATCATATTTTCCTCGTCATCTTTTTTGTGGTGTTCCTCTTCAAACAATATCGGCAAGCCCTTTCCAGAATGATCCTTTCTCCTGTCACTTGAGCTCCTACTTGCAACAGCTCCATCTTCATCTTCAAGAGCATCCACAACATTATAGCTGGATGATGGTGTATGGTGTTTCCTTCTAATGGACCGAGGTTTTGGTAAGGGATTTTTCTCAATAACTTTTTCGGAGTCCTTTACTTTAGCAGCAGCTTCAATCAACTTTTCTTCAATCTCACCACTATCCAGTCCAATATTGGGCCTGAGCTGATATGAACTTGCATGCATAGAACCTCTGTTGTGTCTGTGTTCATCTTCTTTGGGCTTCATATACGGAGGACGAGGTGTATTATTATTGTCTTTTGATTTGACATAGGGTGGTGGAACAGCATAACTCAATCCGGGTTTCGACTTGTCACCTTCCTTTCTTACTGAGTTCAATGCATCAGAATCATGACTGGAGTAGTTATAGGAAATGTCATTTTCAGTTCTTCCGAGAGGTTCAAGTGAACTTGGGAAAAACTCTGCCTTTTTGCGAAATAATGATTCTTTGTTTTCCCCTTTCAATGGATTATGGATGTCATTACTGGGTCTCATGTATCCAGCACGAACACTACTATTATCCAATGGTATGTTCCCATGAGATGGACTCTTGGATCTTTCCACCTTCAGTTCTGCATCACCTTTCTCAATAGGATATGACAGCTTGCGTTCAGTCACTGCAAGCTTTCCACGAGATAGAAGGTCATCACCACCACCATGCAAATTACTTCCACCTGCCCTTAAGACTGACTTCTCCCTGCACTCAATGGTTTCCTTCCTGCAGGGAGCACGGTGATTGGATTCATCCCTTTTTAAGATATTATCCTCTCCACAGTCACGTAATCTGCTTTTTTTCTCTTCCAGTAGCCCAGGCTTATGTTTCACTATATCCACTTTTCTTACATCCACCTGCAAGTCATAAATTTTAATTTTACAAGAAAGCTAACAAAAACAGTAAAATAGTAACAATGTAGTGTGTTTCTACATGTTTGTAATGTAATACTCCTAATAACTTAGAATATCATAGCATTTGTTGAGGCTCTAGATGTTGAATGGAATATCGTGATGTGTACGCGCTTTAAAACTTGACAGATCAAATGTTAAAACAAGGATCAAATGAAGAACAGGAAAAACATTGCAAGCCTGAGTTTTCTTTTCTTTCTTTACATTAATATCAAATCAGTTCTTATATCAAAAACACGATTTTCGAACTTACACTCTTCTGCCTGAATCAAAAGGCTTGAATCTTATTTGTCCCAAACTAGAATCGGGACCCAAATAATCTTCTTCATAAATTATTAAATTTTTTTCTCAAAAGTCAAGAAAGAAGAATATGAAAAAAAATAGTGAAAAATATGTCAATAATGTCGTCTCTAGATGAAATATGACTTTTTACTTATGATTGTAAGTTCATATTTCATTTTCTTCAGTTTCTTTTAGTAACATGGAAGGAGTAGATTGGGACTATGACTTGCATACATATCTAAGTTTCTTCAAAGAGCATCATATATGATTTAAACTGTACCTGTGCCACTGCTGGAGAAGTAGCCATCCTCCGTTCAAATCCCCTAGAATCCCACTTTATTGAAAACTCTGAAGCTATATCTTGCAATACCTTGAGCCTCTTTTCTGAAGCAGGAGGCCTCGAAGATAGTTTCTCAACAAACTAGCAATCATGAATCAAGAATGTTCCAGTTTAAAGCAAGCTGGTATGAATGAATACAAAAACCTTACCAAATGGGTGTATACATAAATAGGGACACTACCTTCTGGTTAACAAAAGATTCTAAAGAATTTCCATATTTCTGTTGAAATATGTCTCTGAGTTCTCGCAGTTCAGGCAGATCAGAAAACCTTGCCGCAGCATACATCAGTGATGCAATAGCCTCCCGACATTCTTCAGGACAATCACTGCAAAGATGAAAACCACAATTTCACAGGATAAAAATCATGCTACAGTGGTACATCAGCCTACATCCCTAAAAAACAAACAAGCTCCATATTTTCGTGAGATGGAGGTGTCAGTATGATTAAGCAAACAAAAGCAGTTGTTATAGGTGTCCATGCATTTAATACTGTGTTTATTCTATCTCAAGTAAAATGATTATTACACTTCTGATGTGGCTACAGGTATCCATTAATTATTTCTACCTATTAAGGTATTAATTTTTTGTCTATTTATCAATTTGAGCTCAAATTATACTATCTCGTGAACTACCAGCCACAAGTTCAAACCATCTACCTTGTCCTCCTCCCGTCCACTCCAAACCATCTACAACAGCCAAGACGAGCACTTTACTATTTTAAGAATATATTATCCCGTACAAAGATGTAAGAAAACAAAAGGCTTAAGGGTCTAAGTTCTCAGAATCTAAAGCTCTTAACTGTGAGCAGTTTCAAGCCTAATGAACTACTCAAGTTCCTGTTTTGCTGAACTAATCACATTATGTGCAAATTCAAGTCTGGGTATCTTAGAGCATAATGCAAACATAGGGGAAAGACATCCCACCTGCTGTTCCAGACAGAACATAAAACTACATAAGATATTAGTTTTTTGATGACTCTGATTTCACTATATGACATTTTATTAGACATAGTATAATTAGCTTTTTGATAAGAAAAGTATATTTTAAAAAACAAACATAGGGGAAAGACATCCCTACTCCCTACAGATGATTACAGAGTCGGATTATAGTACAAATTGCCAATCATTAAGATTAAGCAAGTATGCAAAGAGGAAAATATTCAGCAGGCCTAAATAATCTTAATTAATAGATCACATAAACACAGTAGCTAATTACATTATGACAAAGTGCAAATTTTAAATGATCTTTTATCGATAAAATTAGGAAATTACGACTTTGGCAAGTTATTTTGTGTTCCCGTCGGTGGTAGGGATTCTTGGTGTTGAAGTCAATAATGCCAAAACAAAAGATAAAAACTCCATAAAATAGAAACGCATAAATAATTGCTGAAAAAATACTTAAGCAGAAAATGAAGATACTAAGAGTGCACATGATATATACACAAATTGCACACTTGCAGGGAAATGAAATAAGCTACTTTAAATATGTGAATGCCTTCATACCCTTGTTTTTGCATTCTTGAAAGCTGCTTCGATATATACCCACAGGAATACTCAATAAAGTCATAGCAGGCCAAAAGATCCTTTCCAGTAATAAATTCTTCAGTCTGATTTAGATAGAGCACAAATGTAAGAATTTAAAGCATGAATTGTATGTGATGTTTAAAGATACTTATTTCACACAATGCATCATCTGAAGTTCTGAACAAGATACAATACAAAATTAAAATTAAATATTATTAAACTGCTCACAGTGAATTAGTTGAATTTGTTGAGATTGTGGTGCTACATAATATTACAATGAAAAGTATCTCAATTCTCAACCGCATTATCTTAGACAAGAAATAAAACAACCCAAATAACACTTACTAAAGCACAAATCACCTGCCAGAATACATAAACATGTAATCCCAAGAAAACATAACTATCTACAAAAAAAAATAGCCGCGAACGAAAGCTTCACTTCGAGATCAAGACTCACATGTATACAGTACACACATAAATCAGTCGTTCCGGTAAAGTAACCATCCAAAAATGGACAGTATACAAAACTTTGATTAATTTCATTTTTATGCAAATTTAGTTAACATCTAAATTGAAATAAGCTGCAGCTTGAAAAGTGTCGAAACAATATTAACAACTTAAAAATAGTGCTCATGAAAATTAAAATTGTCTATGTAGCAAAAGCGCCTGTTTTGTGCGTCTTAAATCTTAATAGTCATAGCAGACTACATTTGGGTATCCATGTGATATAGATTGTTTTTAAAAGTCCGTTAGCTATATTTTCAGGTAATTTGGAGGATTTTCAAATCCATTTAGTTAGACATGTCTGAATCCCCTCCAGAATCAGAATACAATTGAAGATCTGAAGAATCGCTCTAAAGAATGACCCGAGAATTTTATTAGAATAGACTTGTTCACTCCAGGAAATCTAGACACGGTAGATGTGAGTTTTGAGTGAACATCTGATTATCTGAAGGGAGAGATCTAAACCTCGTTTTTCCCAGATTAATTAGAAATAAATCATTTTTGAGCTAAAAATATCCCAAATAAAAACAAAGAATTATACCCTTCCGTATGCGTTGATATCAAGCCCATTGGAGAGGAGTTTGGCCAGATCGTCTTTCAGGAACCTCTGCTGCGCATCAGCTCTCCGCCGCAACACGTCGATCCTCGCCCGAGTCGCTTTCGTCAGCGCTTTGCTACACACACGCACACACCCATAAATAAGAACCCATCAAGACACACAGAACTCCGATAAACGAAAGAGATCCGACCGACTTACCATTTCACGGTGAATCCACGGCCGAGTATCCCGTCGAGCATTTTGAGTCTGTGACCGTTGAAACAAATTACAAATTTGTGTTTTGGATTTGAAAAGGTAAAGTGAATAAATTTAATACTGTAAATTCTAGGTAGAGAGAGAGAGAGTGGGGATCACGAAAATGGGTCCTCCGCCATTACCACTAAAAACAATTAGCAGTATTTGTTTATTGGAAAATACGCAGTACCAAAATAAACATACACAATAAGAATTCGGTAGCGGCCCACCGCAAGTCCAAGTCATTTCAATCTGACTTTGCTTTTTTGACTTGAGACTCCAACTCACCACCTTTTTCCGTTATTATTGGCTTTTACCAGTCTTTTAAATTTTAAATTTTAAAATTTTAAATTTATTCTCATAAAATAATTTAATAAAAAATATAGTCCCAGTACATTTCCTACTACCTTTTGTGCGTATATTCCTTTTGTATGTCTATGAATGAAACAATACGTATGCTCTCAACCCTTGATTCTAAAAGGAAGATTAATAAGGAAGACCAATGTTTCTCAAAACTTGATATAATAAAAGATAAAGTTGTAATTGAATAAAAGATAAACTTGATATACTATTTCATCAAAGAGGATTACTATTCGGTTATGATTTTATTCTAATGCAGATTTTATGTTATTGAAATTTATGTTAGTGATAATGTTATTGTTGATGAATGATATGTACACTTTAAAGTTTTTTTTATTAATCTTATTTTAAACAATCTTAATTAACATGATTTTTCAAGTCAAATAAAATTTCAATTCCAAGTGCACAAAATATTTATTACTCTTTTGTTCTTTCGTATCAAACTAATGGTCACACTTCATTTTTATTTTGTAAATGAAGTGTAAAAATTGATCTGTAGTATAATTTAAAACCTGAAACACACTAGCATTCCAATATGTTGAAAACACACACAATACAAATGTTGATAGGAATATGTGTTTTGATTGTCCAAAAGCTCTTTGTATATTATCTAAATTAAGCTTAAAAACACCAAACGTTCACGAGCAACCCAAAATTCTTCAAACAATGTTTGCATGTCTTCTCTTGTTGTTGTCATAAATCTTGATTGGAACAACATCTCACTATAATAAAAAAATAAAAAAAATAGATCAATATAGCAGTCATCAACATTATGAAGCTTAATATTCATTTAATTAAAAAGAAAACTTCATAAATAAATATTTTGGGAAATTTTAAATGAAAAATAAAAAAAATTAAGAATGATTAACATCATATTTTTGCAACATTCAAAAGTTGAGAAACCTATTGAATGTTGAATACATGGTTTACAATACATCACAACATACGTGTTGAATCACATGGTCCTAATTTCAATAGATGGTTTTTTTAGCACAAATTTAATGATTTTTTGACCAATAACAATGGTGAATTCGGACAAATTTATAATTTGAGTGTAAGTCCACATCAATTAAAAGTTGACGATACCTATTGAATGTTGAATACATGATTTACATCGCAACATACATGTTGAATCAACATTGTCTTCGTTTCAATATATGATTTTTTTTTAGCACAAATATAATGAATCTTCGACCAATAACAATGGTGAATTCGTGAAAATTCATAATTTGAGTATAATTCCACATCAATTGAAAGGTAAAACTATAGTTTTGAGTTGAAATTTCGAGTAAAACATAGTAGTTTTGAGTTGAAATTTTAGGTTGGATCATATGCAAGTAGAACCGTGAATATAGATGTACAATATATATATATTCAATACTCCTTCTATCTCAATTAATTATGCACATTTTTTTATATCCCAACTGAAAATACATGTTTACCATTCATTTTTTTGTCAAAAAGTTTATAATTAATATTTTTCTTAATTTACGTGTCCACAAATAGTTGAGATGAAAGTATTATATTTTCTGTGATAGAATGTATTTATTATATTTACAAGTTTGATTACATGAAATAAAAAGCACACCACCAAATTTTTTAAAATAAAATAAAGTGATAATCATTTATTATCCTAAAAGGAAAATGTAATATAATATTATGAAAGATAAATAAAAATACATTCTGAAAGATATAAACATATAATCTTAAAAGAGGGAATGTGACTTTTTAGTCACATTTGATAAGTGTATGAGTTAAAAGTCCCCCTTTATAAATGTGTGAGTTTTTTACACCAATTGTCAATAAAAAGTCTCTTATACCCTTACTATTTCAATTAATAAAAAAAAATAAAAAATACAAAAACATATTTCTTTTTCAAAAAAATAAAAAGAAAAATATACGTGGGGCCCACGAAATCAGATTTATTGTTTGGTTGAGGGTTTGGTGTGGGTTTATTGTGCATTCATATTTTCATCTTCACCCAAACCTACCAAAACCAAACCAAAAAATTTCAAAAATTCTCTCAAAATCTCTCTACATGTTGCTCCGTTAGATTCTGGAAAACGCCGGTCGAACATACGCGTGGTTAAAGGAGCGAAAACGAGAGGTACGCGTTCAAGTTTTTTTCGATTTTTCTGTTCAGCGCTGGTTACTCGATAGGTTACTCGATGGAGCGTACCATCGAGCAACCCATCGAGTAACTATGAATTTATGAAGTTAAACATTACTCGACTGAGGTTAATCGAAATGAGGTTACCCGAAAATCCTTCGAGTAGTATTTCGAGTAACATGTTTCGAGTAACCTCTTTCCAGGAAACACAGATTCGAGTAATGTGAGGTTACTCGAACTGAGGTTACACGAAATGGTTACTCGAATGGAACTGTCCATCCTGTTACTCGATGGAACAGTCCATTCGAGTAACAGGGCCTGTTTTTTGCCAAAAAATGCATTTTTTCGTATTTTTTAGTTTGTTTCGTTGATTTATATGGATATGTTGTATTAGTTAACCTAATTCAATAATGTTTTTTGTAATTATAGATGTCGAATCAACGAATCACGATACGTTACGGTGGTCGTTGGGAACGAGCGGTCTACGTCGACGGGATAGATATGTGCCTTTTCTTCAGGAGGGATCAACTTACCCTCGATGGTCTTGTGAGCCAGATTCGTGCCGTTTTGCGCCCTCCGCCGAATATCGAGTACATGTTGTTCATCTTAACACGAGGCAATGATTTTAGGAGCGTGCGGTGCCCTTTGCTTAGCAACGACGATGTATCCCGCATGCTAGACGAGCAAAAGGACGATTGTTTCATTTTCGTCACCGAGATGCTAGAGGAGGCACAACCAAATGCCCCCGAGGTGAATATTCCAGAAGTGGATCCGGATGTACCGACCGAGGGCGAGAGGCATGCTGAGAATTCCGAGGACGACGAAGAAGCTCGTCAGACCGATCTGTTGCAGTCGTTGACCACTGAATGGACAGAATGGATTAGACAGCCGCGGGTCATCACAAATATTCTTTCACGCCGTAATCTGTCCTCGAGTTCTAGTGTGGGAGCCGGAGAGCAACCCGAAGCAGCTCAGAATGCTCAAAATAATCCACTGCGCAACTGGATCATTCCACTGCCGGAGTTTGACCCCGCGGTTCCATTGCGATCGGTCGAGCCTCCCGAACTGGTGTATGGTCACATTGCAGTCGGCTCGACATTCCGAACGAAATCGGATCTGAAGATAGCGGTGGGGGTGTATCACATGGAGCATATGGTGGAGTGTGACACTAAACGCTCGACCACTGAACGGGTAGCGTTCGTCTGCAAGCAAGGTTCTGAGAAGTGCCCGTTCAAATTGTGTGCTACTGGGAATGACGAAACACTCTGGAAGATTACGAGGCTGAACTTGAATCACGAGTGTGTCAATGATTTGAGTCGGACTGCCGATCGTCACGTGTCGAGCAAGGTTGCCGCTACTTACTTTGCACGTCAGCTAGTCGACGATGAGATCACACTGAAGCCGAAGACGATGATTTTTGATCTGAGGAGATTGTACGGAGTAGTGATCGATTACAGCTTCGCCCTGCGGACGAGGAACCTGGCCGTTGAAATGAGGTACGACAACTATCAGGATTCATATCAGATGCTCCCGTCATATCTGCACGTGCTGAAAGAATGCAATCCAGGGACTCGGTATGAGATTCAGACGACCAGTGAGGGCGTGTTCTGTCACATGTTTGTTGCACTTGGGCAGTGCATTAGTGCATTTCAGCAGCGCACTCTGCGTCCCGTCATAGTAGTCGACGCCACTCATTTGAAGGGGAAAAACAGTGGTGTGTTATTTGTTGCCGTCACGAAGGACGGAAACGAGCAGATTTTCCCGCTTGCCTTTGGTATCGGTCCGATTAAGAATGACTTGGAGTGGACGTGGTTTCTAGAGAACCTCAGGCTTTGCTACGATGGAGACGATCTGCTCATTGTGTCCGACCAGCACAAGAGCATCGCGAATGCCATTCGGAGTGCCTATCCCCACGCAACCCGTGCGTTGTGCTGTCACCACCTCGAGAAGAATCTAGCAATGTACCGCTCTCATGTGATCACAATTGTACACAAAGCTGCTTACTGTTATCGAGTGGATGAGTTTGAAAAATATTTATCTGATTTGGAGAAAGCCAGTGGAGACGGTGCTTATAGGCGCCTCGTTGGACTCGGTGTTGAGACCTGGGCAAGGTCGAAATGTGCTGCACGACGATATGGTTTCATGACATCGAATGCGGCCGAAGTTTTCAACAGTGCTATCAAATGGCCACGACGATTGCCTGTTTGTGCTATGCTCGAGTCGATTCGTGCGATGATTGAGAGATGGTTTGACGAGAATCGAAAGAAGGCTAATGAGAGAGAGGATGAGCTGATCGAAGAGGCATTCGCAAAGGTGTCTAATCAGAATCAGTTGAGTCATCATTTTCCTGTTCGGGAGGTCAGTGCGGGGACCGTGTTCAGAGTTGAGGAAAACGGCAGGTCCTATCTCGTAGATATCGCGAGACGCACGTGTGACTGTCGGGAGTTCGACTTAGACCTTATTCCGTGTCGTCATGCTGTTGCCGCTATACGGTATGATATCGGTTTCCTTACATTTTCTTTTTTAATTTTAAACATTCAATTAATTAATGCCACTAACCTGATACTTTGTGTAGACGGGCTAGATTTTCATTGTACGATTTCGTCGGCCCCTATTTCAAGCAAAGCAGCTTGAGAGAGATGTATGCGACTCCTATTGTGCCAGTACCACACGTTGATGATTGGGTTGTCCCTCCAGAAGTAGCTTCGTACGTATGTCTTCCACCGGAAGTGGTTAGTCAGGCTGGACGTCCGCGGATGAGTCGGGTTCGTTCTGCAGTTGAGGGATCTGGGTCTGCTCGTCGTGTTCAGGTTTGTTCTTCGTACCTAATATTGTGTCGTCATTAGTTTGAGTAAAGACCTAATACTGCGTCTTTGTGTGCAGGTGTGTACGAAATGTAAGGGCGTAGGACATAACATACGCAACTGCAAGGCTTACATCCCTCCTGCAGGCGTTGATTTGAATGTCCCTCCGGAAGCCTCAGGAACGCAAGAATCGGGTCGAAGAAGGCAGAAGAAAAAGTGCAGCATTTGCAGAATCGAGGGCCACACAAAAACAAAATGTCCGATGCGTGTGGATTGAGGGCTCTTCTTGTGTTTGGTTGATTTGTTATCGTGTTTCTCGATACATCGTATGACTAGGATTGATTTTTTATCTTGTTTCTGGATATATGCAGTATGTTTCTTTGGATATTTGCGGTTGTTGTTATACCTATGTGATTTGCAGGTTAGGGGATGTAAAAAAACAGAAAAGGCATTCTGCATATTCTGTACACCATCGAGTAACCTAATTCGAGTAACCCCATCTTGCAACCTATTCGAGTAACCCCATCTTGTAACCTATTCGAGTAACCCCATCTTGTAACCTATTCGAGTAACCCCATCTTGTAACCTATTCGAGTAACACCATCTTGTAACCTCATCGATTAACCCATTCGAGTAACCTATTCGATTAACCAAAACTTGTAACCCTACATTCGATTAACCCTACATTCGATTAACCCTTTCGAGTACATTAGGGTTTCCATCGAGTACATTAGGGTTACCATCGAGTAACCATCGTGTAACTAAGAACAGTACCCATTTTTTTCAATTTTAAGGCCGTTCTTTAATTTCTAATTGTGTTTTTTAGTATGTAACTTCATCTTAATGATAAAAAACACTTATTAAACATGTTTTGATGATCAATTTCGGAAATCTAATCCATAACATGTCAACATTGAACTAATATCATAGTTTGTTTGTTGTAAACTTACTTAAGATATTTAGAAAATATGACTAATGTTCCACGTTTCACTTGTTTTCACTCTAAACGAATCGATTGATCATCTAAACTGTTTTATTAATGTTTTATGGCTCTAAATTGAACTTATTAGTGCAAATAACAACTTAATTATCTAAAAAAATGCCAAAAAATACTAATTTTAGATGGTTACTCGATGGTTAGTCGATGGTAGATCGAGTAACATACCATCGACCAACCTTGGAGATTTATGATTACAGGATAATGTCCATTCGAGTAACCTTTTCCTGTAACCTATTTCGAGTAACCTCATTCCAGTAACCCGTTCGCTTAACCCTTTCGAGTAACCCCGTCGATTAACCATTTCGAGTAACCGTTTTAGAGTGCTCTTGCAGATTCAGGCCTGATTCTACGTTACTCGATGGACCTGTTCTTGATTACTCGATGGTTACTCGATGGAACAGTCCATTCGAGTAACCTCTGGGCAGAATGAAAAATGACTTTTTTACACATTTTTAAACCCAAACCTGCAACATTCTAACCAAGCATTCAATATACAACACATCCAAGACAAAAATACCAACAATACTAAACAATAAATCATCCTAAACAAGTATATTCAAACACAAATACCAATAAATACTAAGCTCGTACGTCTTCTTCCGTGTATGCCTCCTGAGCTAACCAATAAATCATCCTAGCAATGTACTTTCTATACTTAACGATGTAAGGAAGGTCAATAGTCTTGTTCTCGTGAGTTTGTTTCTTGTTGAACAAGCGATCCAGGTACATGCAACAAATCGGCATACTCGTCGTCACCCTCCTCGTCATCAGCATCTGGCTGTGAGAAGATATCAAAGGTCCTCCCAGTATGGGTCTCGACATCGACCACAACAGGTGGTGTCGGAGTGCTGGACGTCTCCAGATCAAAAGGAACAATCGACGGAGGCGTGCGGTAGCTGGGGGACTCAAATGGATAGGCCGGTGGCGGCATCTGATAACCTTGGAATGGAAAGACTGGACCCTGGAATGGACCGAATGGACCCGGCATCTGGTAACTCTCGAATGGATACTCAAACGGATAGGCCGGAGGCACCTGGGGCTGGGGCTGCATGCGGTAACGCATCCATGCGTCAGCGTCTGCATATGAATACCGAGGGTCAGGCATCGCCGACGTCGAGAATCGAGCTGGTGCTCTGCTCAAAGAAGTCTTAGCAATGTCCTCGCAGTGGTAGGAATGACGAGGAGGTCAAGTCCGAGGCGGCGAGGAAGGCTCTTCGTACACTGGCCTCGAGGGATAAGGCCGTGGCTGCGAGTGTCGTCTCATACCGAAGAAGCCCTTCATTTTGGAGAGCAAGCTCTCCGTGACACTCTTCGTCACGCTCTCCGTGACGGCCTTCACGATGTGAGTCGTGAATCCCTTCTCGGACGTGTCGAACAAGATCCTCTCGAGGTCACTCCGACGATAAATAGGTGGATCATCGTCCACCACTCTCTCAGATGCATGTGCAGCTCGAGACTCAGGAGGAGTAGCATCTCGAGGAGGAATAGGAGGAGAAGAACCTCGAGGAGGAATAGTAGGAGTAGCATGTCGAGGAGGCGGAGAATTATGTCAAGCTTTCCGAGATTTACGTCTCTCTAGTCTCTCTGCTGAAGAGCTGGGCGTGACATCGTCACGCGTGCGGATACCTGTCGCCGCCTTCTTGAATGTCTTGGCCACGCTTTCGGCCACACGGTCCACAAGCTTCTTCTTCTTCTTCTTCTCCATTTGCTTCTTCGGTGCCGGTGCTCGTGCCGGCGCCGCTGCCGCTGCGTGAGTTAAGCGGAGGGGAGGCTGGTACGGGATGGCATACAGCTCACCGGCCTCCGTCAAACTCCTGTAATACATCATCTCCTCCTCCTCCGGTGTCGGTGTGAGGGTCTCGTGCACTTCAAGCTAAAAGAAAACAATTAAAAAAAATTTATTAGATATTCGATGAAATTATTAATTCAAAATTATTAACGAAACAGATTGACGGTTACCTGCTCATCCTCGAAATAATCCGTGAAATCGAAGTTAGTCTTCCTCTACGTCCAATGCAAAAACCGGGGCCTTCGCGTCTCTCGGCTCCGAGTAGCGCACTGTCTCCCTAAAGCAGGAAAGGCCTCGAAGGCCCAACACTGGAAGGCCCAAACTGGACCGTAAAAGTGATAAGCCGCTTTCTCGGCCTGATCAGCTGCCATCCCAGTAATGCTGATGTAGTGCGAGAAGTTCTGGAACGTGTAAGAACCCCAAGGAAACCACTCCCAACCATCGTGATCCTCCACCAGTGTCCAGACCCAGTTCTCGACATCCAGTTTCTCTCGACCAATCAGAACGAAGTAGAGAATCAAGATGTTGGCAACCTTGAAATAATCATTTAGGTCGTTGCCCATCCGCAGACCATTGAACGAACTGAGCAGTGCTTCAATCTTCATCACTCTGCAACGGAATAACCTCCGATGGATGCCTGTAATGGGAGCTTCATGACCTTTGTCTGTGGAATCGAAGTTACTATCCCCAAAGCGCAGGCCGGTGATCAGGGCGTATTCTTGTGCTCGGAACTTCACAATACGATCCCCGATAGCAAACCAGTGCTCAAACTCTGGTATTCTGCTCTTGCTAACGATCTCTCTCGATAGCAGTTTGTGCAGAGGTTTGTTCGATCGGTCTGCACTGGGCATGGGAAGAACTGACTGAAGAGATACGTTTGTTCGTACTCCGCGAGGCCCTCGTCTCCACCCACCTCCCTCAGAGTATCTCGTACGTTTTTCAAAACGCCGCGTCGATCACCGCAATTGATCGCTCTCGAAATGTCGACGAAATCCGGTCTCCTCCATCGGAAACCAGCCTGCACAAATGTAGATCCGAATCGATTAAAAACAGATTATAAAAGTGAGTAAAAAAAAAAATTCTGTTACACGATCGTGTAACCCATCGCCCAACCCCATCGACCAACACCATCGATTAACCCCATCAATCAACCCTTTCGATTAACAGCAGACTACTCGAATAGGTTAATCGAAGGCGTTAGTCGATGGTTAGTCGATTAACCACATCGACCAACCAATTCGATTAACCCTATCAACCAACCCATTCGATTAACAGGGCTGACTACTCGAAGGGGTTAATCGAAGGGGTTAGTCGATAGGGTTAATCGATCGGGTTAATCGACTGCCATCGAGCAGTCATGAACAGAAATCAAAAACTCGAATTTCAGAACAATTCAACTCACATTTACAGTTTTAAATGAAGTATAACACATTAAAGAACTCAACCAAGCATCTAAAGCACAATATAATCCATCACATTGCTCGAATTTTCGAAAAAAAAAAATTGAAAAAAAAGGGTTTCGGATTTGGGAATTACCGGAGGTTGGAGACTCGATTCTTCTTGTTGTTGTTCTTCCTCATGCTCGGAATCAGATGGTGTCGCCGACGATGACATTGCTCCGGTTGATTTAGGTTGATTCGAAATTGAAAAAAAAAACCTGAGGGCGACGGGTTTACGGAAGAGAAGAGAGAGAAGAGAAGAGAAAAAAAAGTGGAGACCGATTATTTTTTTGTTATTGTCTTTTTCTTTTACTTTCAAAGGTATAATAGGTACTTCTATTGCAATTGGTGTAAAAAACTCACATTGTTATAACCTAGCACAAAAAACACATCTTCCTTATCATTTGACCAAAAATCCACAGGCCTCATCCTAAAATAAGCAAAGGTGGATACTATAAGAGATGTAAATCCCCACGTCTCCCCATTCTTTTCCACCCTATGATGAGGGAGGGCAAGTAGTCGTGCACTTATTGGTAATTGACTAATTGGTAAGGTAGCTCACCAGGCTCATTAAATAATATTGCTTACCGACTTATAAAGAGGCTGATTCAGTTCAGTAGGCAGAGCTCACATACCAACGAAAGAGGTCACATTGGGCCGTTGAATGTTAGTTTAGGTCTTCTGCGTGAGCTACAACTTTATGACAGCTGCACAAAGTGGCAGATATACAAACATCATGTACATACTATTTTCATAAAGATTGGGAGGGGTAGCAAGGTGCACAGTGCACCTAGATCACTACGAATGTTAAGACATACAAGTAATCCACTGGTTTTATTTTAATAAATACAAGATAATCCGAGTATTTAGGTTATAAATACACCAAACTTCGTTGTAGTCACATTACAGTTCCCAGTACAAACAGACTTATTATAGATAACATAGTCCGATTATATAGAAGCACCAAGCAAGTCACCAGAAAGCACCAAACTATTTCCTGCAGATACAACAAAGTGCTAGTTTAGAACACCAGCCAAGATACTGATTTGTGGCATACAAATTTGAACAATGATGTTATAAGTTCAAATTTTAGTCATTTAAAAAGGGCATGACAGAAGGAAGTCGATAAGTTAACTACTCCATCTCAACTACGGAGAACAATATAATTCATCAATATCTACAGACTACTACAATCATGGTGAATCGTGGAGAAAGAGAGACTCCATGAGTGTAGCAAGAGGTCGACCAACTTTTCCCCATTCCCTATCCCCAGTTGAATACAGTGTTGAGCACCTTGATGGCTACAATCATTTACAGCAATTAAAGTGAAATAAAAAACAGAAAAAAGAACAGTAATTGCTGGACAACTCCAAACACCATCTCAAGTCACAGTACAACCATACAAGTGTATGTCTTATTGATTACAATAAGTATATTTTTCCTCTAACTGGACCATGACTAGTAGTGACCAAGCCATATTGCAATTTGCTTACTACGATCGTAGCTTTAGAACAAGTATTCACAAAAAGATGAAAGGATTAACCTGCTAACAGTACGCCAAAATCTTCTATACTACTAACAAATATGTATCCAGAGATATTACAACACAAATAACTCATGAAAATGTAATTACTGTAATAAAAAAATCATTATGAATATACTGGGTTGTTCACAATCCGGTCAACACGAACAGAAAAAAACATTAAATTGTCAATGAACATATAGTTACAAAAATGATTGACACTAGACTAATCAGAATTCATCACGTGCCATTGGGTCATCAAGACATCAACTCATTGATATTTTGACAAAAGGATTAAATATTACTCTACAAGGTATCAAGATATAACCAGAAGGCAGAAGCTGACCCAGCAACCAGGTGAAGGGGATTGGTGACCTGCATACAACACCAGTTTGTATCCCAATTCTCACTATGTGGAGTCGACTATAAGGATCATACCATGCCATCATTTTCGGTCAGAAGTCATATTGTCAATTATTTTCAGATAAACCATGTCAGTTTTTTAATGCTTAGTTTTCAAAATTCTCCAGGTCTTCTTTTTCTTCTTTTAATATTAGTGAGATTCTGCAGGTCTAATGCGTGTTTCTTTATTAGTCTCATATGCACATGCTATCCTACACCCACCTTTTCCTGATATTATAAGATCTTGTTTATTAATCCATTGTGTCATCCCATCCATCTTAGCGATCTAATTTATGCTACAATATTTTTGTTTGTGTTCAAACTTATTCGTTCAACGTTATGCTCCATAAAGCATTCTAGGTACTAAGCTAGTTCTTCAGAATTCTGTTTTACAATTTAAATTGTATTTGACAGTCATAAGTATAGAATAATCATTCCTTCATTAATTCCAACTTGTTAGGATCTTTTGTGGGATGTCTTTATTGATTTCTAAGTTCATTTCAACAGTAGATCCTAAATATGTTAAAGAATATATTGCTATATGAATTCATGGTCATCCTTCTTTTTTACCTTTTTTTATCATTTTTACTTTTATATTTTTCAAAATTAACATTTAATGTGTTCAATTCAACCGCTACTTATGTTAAAACCTTTGTAACAAAAGCTTCCCTCCGAACTTCTAATTTGGTATGCAATCCTTTCCTCGTCTCATAGGTAAAAATATATCGTCCGCAGCAATGTATCTAGGAATGTGATTTGTAGAATTAACGCTAATCATTTACGTAAACAGGTAAACCATTTGGAAATTCAATATGCATCCTCACTTGCTTCCTAATACATGTTAATATCATCAGGAGACATAAATTATATCCAAATGACTCGCCTTTTCAAGGTCAATAAATGTCAAATGTAATCTTGTATTTTCCTGGTGTCATGCTCACAAAATCCTGTGTTAAACTAGAGCAGTTTCAATTGAAGGCCTTCCTGCAATGAAACTAAATTGATTATCAAATAGAGTAGTTTCTTTCTCAACCTTGTTTCTATTACTCAAGTCTCATTAGTTTTATTTGCCATAAATTTGCACAGGTATCAAAATACTTTTTCCTTATTGATAAGGAAGCTTCTTAGTTTTTAGTATTAAATAATCTAGCAGGCCAGGAAATTCCAAACCCGCCAAAACATTTCCACGCCCCAATGAATAGATACAACATGTCTGCCCATTGCATTGCCATTTTTCATTTAATCAAATGATTTATTCTATTTTGCAGAGTTGAATACTACAATATTATGTACATATTCTATTTCACTCAATCTATAGCCTAATTCATCTGATATGATTACATAACAATTCATTTCATTAGATAGCTAATAAAAATCTCTTCAAACGATTTATTGATTAACTTAAGGTATTTTTCTCTTACTAGTTAATTTCCTTTTTAAAGATTGTTTTCCTTTCCTAGACATTCCATATTCTCAATATATATACCAATGTACTTATTCAGTTTTTTGTTAAGAAGGTTTTAGACTACATATATAATGTTAGCTACTTGTTAACCCCCAGCTTGGAGTTAGTTAAGTTAAGTTAGGGTTAGTTTTGTGGTTAGAAAGTGTTTATTGTTAAGAACGACATGACTTGTATACTGGTGTTTTTCCTATTAATAAGATGGAGAATTAATAATATATACTAATTTTATATTTCTAATGAAGTTATCAAAAACTTCTCAACAAACAAGAAAAGATGAAATTTGAAAGAACAAAGTTTGAATAAAATAAACCATTGTAAACTACATCTTCAAAGCCTGCATCTAATAATTAAACATTACAATAACAGAACTGTTTCATAGAAGTAATAACTACAACTAAGACAAGAATATCTAAGAGATATAAGACTTATTCAGCTAAAGAAGGGTTCCTTACATTATTGTATCGAGGCCAATTCAATCCAAGTGACGTGGAAATGGGTAACTTGATAAATATACATACATTAGTTAAAACGTATTAATGGATTCAAAGGAGTTCAATAGTGATAACATGGCACTCTGCATTAACTGGTGTAAGTACATTACACTCCAGAAGAGACAGATCTTAAGTCATGACGAGTCATGCTAATTGATTTAACGATGTTCGTTTAGCTCAATAAGAAACAACCTTAGGTTTTTATGGTTTCTACAATTTTACAAAAATAGAAAGGATATGTGAAAGAGCTTTGTCCCTGATGTGTTATCGATCGAGGTAACCCTAATCACAAACCATATCAGCAGCATATCAAGATCAAACACAGTGAAGATAAGTTTTTATACATAAAAATGCCCACAGAAAACTCTTCGGCTCAAACTATCATGAAATATAAATGCACAAATATGAATCCTACTCGAGTTATTTAAGAGTTACGAGGATTGACCTCTATGAAGAAGCGTGGCTGCCTTCGCAGAGGGGAGCCTCGTCGAAATTCTTGGCAGGATACTTAGCGGTGACGACCCCAACCTCGAATATCAAATTCTGTCCGCTGGACCTGATGCCGGTGATTCCCCACCACTTGAAGAATGCCCTAACGCTGATTCCGTCGAGTTCTGCAATTCGATTTTCTACGATCTTGCCCGAGACTACGCGGGAGTATGTGGCCAAGTAATTGTCAGGAGGCAGGGTTACCCGACACGATTCCCCAAACCTGACCGAGAAGAGACCGGAGGTACGGTTAAGGTTGTACGACTCGACGTTGGCAGGGAGAAGCCCAATTGGAAATCCGTATTTCATCAATTCGCTGTGGGCGCTGCCGCCATCGGCGGTGACGGAGAAGGCAAGCAGAGAGAGACAGAGGGCGAAGAAAATTCGAGGTGCCGCCATGGGAGCTTGGAGAAAGAAAATCACAGACTATGTGGATCGTAGTAAACAAATCTGAGTCGCTAGGGAGGTATTGAAAGGTGCGTTTGGTTTTGGACTCTGAGCGGCTGAGCCCTGAGGTTTATTTAAAATTTAACTTACTAGTAAAATTTCTGTTAAAATTAATTTCTGTTAATAATAAATAACTTACATAGAACCAATTTCCAAATGAATAAAATAATTTTTTTTCTTTTTTCTTTTATTATATTTGAAATATTTAATTGTTTTTATTAATAATTACTTCTAATTAAACAAGTGAAAATACAATTACAAAAAAGAAATTTATCTTGTTACAACACATTAATGGTCTAACTTTCTTTGCGCATTGCAAAGAAAGTGTGATCATTGACTTGAGACAAATGAGAGTATTGATTCAAATTTTATTGCAAAAAATGCAATTATCTCAACTGATGTAGAAAATGTTATATTATGTAGAGTAGTAAATTTGTATTTGTGGATATAAGTCATGGTAGTTGATAACATTGCATAAGAGGTCAAATAGACTTTACTTGTAAAATTTTTAATGACATTGATAAATTTATTAGTTTTTTCTGAACGTTATTGTACAAATTCGAATAAAATAATTAGATATGCGTGTTGTCATTGTTGTAAAACTACTTTCAAGAGTGTCGATGATGTTAGATTTGACATTGTAACAATGTTTAATTCGAGCTATATTATTTGGAATTTGCATTGAGAAGTTTTTAGAGACTACTACTTGTTCAAAAAATGTAAATAATATAAAATTGTGAAGATGTTTTTGACTTGTACAAAATGTTTGGGGATGGGGGCATATACAATATTGAGATTTGGGAACAATGAGAACACCAATTTAAATGATTTAGAGTCAAAAGATGACCATCTTAGTTTTATATTTTTTTCATAAAGTTACAAGACAAATTTACATGTCAAAACAATATGTAAATCGTGTGCCCCATTCTTTTGTTTGTCCAACGAGTTAATTATATATTTCGCAATGAGTTTATGTCAGAAAAATAAAAATCGCGTGACCCATAGAGTGAGCTTACGATAGGGGTGTTCGTGAATGATAAAATTCAAAATTCGTCGCAAAAGGGCCTAATTATGATCAACCCCTTGAATAAAATATGTCGTAAAAAGCCAATTTGAGTAGTTTTTAAACTTTTTATTTTAATTTGCATTACTAAAATAATAAAATTATCGTTAAAAAATATTTATTAAATCTATTTTAAAATTTAAATATAATAAAATAAAATTGTTAAAAAATATTATATTTTATCAAAAATTAATTTTATTTATTTAAAGTGAATATACTTTTTTATTAAAATTTTTAATATTTTAAACATTATAATTAATAAAGTTTGGTAAATTATTTTTTTATCAAACTTTAGATGTTTAAAATTTACTTATTAAAGTTTTTGAGATAAAATGGGCAATTTTTATAGTGCTACTATGTGTACGGAGTATTGTACACATATTATTCATGATAGTGTATTTTTAATAAAAAATATTTTGATATATAATAAATATTTTAATAAATGATAATTTATATTTTTAAGAATGATATTTTTTATTGTTTAATGATAATTATTAATTTTTAAAATGAATATTTTTTAGATTTAATTTAGATTTAACTTAGATTTTGGGTTAGATTTTGGGGTATAATTTATGTACACTTATGTGTATGTGTATGTGTATGTGTATGATAGAGTGATGGGGTAAAATGTAAGTAATTTTCAAAACTTTGAAAGCTTAAAGTATTAATTTTAAATTTTGAATTTGTATTAATAAAAATAAAAGTTAACTTTTAATTTTTTAATTTATTGGAGTATATAAAAACCTAACCCAGTTTCCAATTCTAATTTCTCAAAGACCAAAGTAAAACTTATAGGTAGAGGAGGACGATAGATATGGATGCCTCTTCTTCTTCGATGCTGCAATCTCTCATCGGCAGAGGCTGGCATTTCAGAGACTTGGACCAAATCCGAGGACTCATCACAGCGCAGGTATCCAATTGCACCGTCGATTCAATTGAATCGGAGCTCCTCAATATGGACTTGCGATCTATTGGTGGAAAATGTTTACCTGAACCTTCTCTTCTCTGCAAAACCTCTCATCTTCAAGGCCCCATTGTCCTTCAGGTACGCATTCTTTCTTCCCCAGAGATTTATAATACTGTAAATAGTAGTTGCAGAGAAGAGTATAAAAGATACTACTATGGTTCTTATTTATTTTTGTTTTTTTGAAGTAATTGTGTGTGTATTGTAAGGTTTCCTCCAGTCGAGATATTGCTCGGAGTTGCATAGCTGATGTTTCAGGCATTTCGGGTAAACGGCGACTGTTGCAGTTGAAGCTCACAGATGGACATTCGGAAATAACTGCTGTAGAGAGGTCTAACGTGCCATCAATTCCTGATGACCTTATCCCTGGGACTAAGGTGTGCATTTTTTGAGCTCGATCATTTTCTATCATGTCGTTGGATTACTTACTGAATCAACCAATCAGCAGATTTTATTAGAGTTCTGTTCATATCATGGAAATCTTATAGGTTCTCAAACGAGTTATAGCATTATCAATCGAGCTATTGCCACTTGCGATATCAATGCTTTATCAATCAAATAGAAATGTCAATTTGTTTTCCTAGATAGATGATAAACTATGAGTTGGTATCACAATTATATAGCAATTATTTATTATGTTTATCAGAATATTAACAATTTTTTTTATATATGCGAACATATAAGTTCCTTTATAGAAATGATTGATGTAGAGAACTACACATGATTGCATATTGTTGTGTTCTTAGCAAGTTGTGACTGCGAACCAAAATATTATGAGTTTAATGAAAATCTTATATTGAAGATAAAAGAAATTGTCATTTACTGAACATCTTTTACAAAGACCATTTTAGATTGAAGCTGATTGACTGATAAGCGGTACCTGGGTTATATGTAAATTAGAGGTGGAGTTCTGGATGTCTCTTTAGTTTTATCGTTGATAATCTGTCCCAGTTAAGGAGTGAATGAATCCCTGATGATTCAACTTATTAGGATAAAGTTGTTTTGAATAGAAAAAATAGTAACCCAAAATTCATGCAACCTTACATTCTTGGGAATTCAATGTTTGCCAAATACATTTTCTTCTTGTTAAACCTCTTTCCTTGTGGGTGTTTTTTTCATTGCTTATTGAAAAGCTATTCTATTTTTTATTTTTTACTTATATGTTTCGTCATTAGAGGCTTCCATGTGCAGCACAAGTGAGCATACAGATTTGAAGTCAAGTTTAAAGAATGCAGATACAGTGTCTGGTGTCTGGTGTCTAGGTTGTAGTAGTATACTGGTAGTTGTTGGATCATCTGTTTTTAAAGTATGCAGTATTTAAATTTCTTGTTTCCTTAATTTTACCAGGTCCGGCTGCAGTGTAAAGCTGAAATTAACAGTGGTATTTTATGCTTGAACAAAAAAGTAATTGCCATTTTAGGAGGTTCTGTTCAGTCACTTTATGAAGAATGGCAACTGAAGCGCAAGTATCTGGATGTCACCCGCTATGCCTTAAGAATTTCACAGGAAAATCCATCTGATTCTCCTCCACCATTTGAAAAGCTCAGAATCCGAGCACCTGCTCTAGGAGCTACATCTACTTTATATACTGATGCAACTAAAGGAACAAATAGCTCATCAGATACTACAGGTTCATAATAAATTTGCATTTACATTTTTAATTTTGACACTTGTGTGTTGCCAAAACTTTACTTCGTCATGTTGATCGAGTTTGCTATTAAGCTTGTATTTTTGGTACTTCAGAAATTTTAGAATATTATTTTTTACAATTGATTATTGGAAAATTACTCTCTGTCAGGAATTTCATTTGAATAGAGGTCATTCTACGATGACAAAAGGGCATTTCCCTAATTAAAAACAAATTATTTCAACCTTATAACAATCTTCGGTTCACAGGGTTCTTTGGAGCATCCCCAGATGACTGTGTTCAAACTCTGACTGCTAAAGGTGAATGCTTCAAATTGAGTCAGACTGTTCGGCTCCAGGAAAATAATGCAGCATTGGATAACAAAACCGATGGTGTCAATCTGCTTCACACCGTTGATGAGAATACTGAGAAACCAACGTGCTCCTCAGCAAGACCGAAAGGTGACCTAAATTCAGTTCAATTGCAAGTATATTCTATTCTATCCAAAGTTATTCTTGAAAATTTGTGACCCCCAACAAAAAATAAGAGATACGTAATGTAAAATATATGAATGTTTAATCACATGCATATACTTCATGCAGCAAAAGATTTACTCTTAAAGTTAATATCACACATTATTATATGAATATGGTTTAAGATTACATGAATATATTGCCTGCGAGTTGCCGACACAAATGGATTCCAAAAGGTAATATCACACACACACACACTGATACAATCCAAGGTTCGGCAACCGACGTAGAAGCTCGATTACAAGCTAGAACGACGAAGAAAGGCATCGGAACGAGAGTCGGGAGAGTGCCGGGAACGCACCGAGAATGTGGCCAAAATTCTGTGGAACCCGCATTTGAGCACGAGGTTAGTTCCCAGGAACCCGCGGATGGCTTCCTAGAACCGCGGGCACAAGGAGGAGAAATTCTGGGGAACCCGAGGATCAACCCGAGGATCAACCCAGACCCTTTTGCACTAACCTCGGGTTGATATGCGGGATTGGCAGAAAATTCCAATTTGCGCCCAAACTTCTTTGTGTGCGGAATTTTAGTCCTTTCCTTATTTTTGGGCGTGACTTTTTGCCCAAGACATCCCTTTTCCTTCACTTTTTAGGTTTGCCTATATAAAGGCTTTGTGAGACTTTATTTTAAAACATAATTTTGATGATGAATAAATATTATTTTGTGAGTTTTTACTAAATCTCTCTTGAGTCCGAATTCTACCCGATTATCCAAAGAATTCAACCGACGAATCAACGAAGCGATCCACCCTTCGTTCGTGTGTCTTCCTCATCCCCGAGTTGCTGCGTCGATCGCGTGTTGGGGTCTAGGGTTCCGTCCTTAGATTATTTCACGAATCAGATTCAGAGGTTTTGGGACTTCCGCCTGTATCTTTTATCCTTTTCGTTAATCGTTCTTCTTCAATTCTTTCATCCCAACGAGGTTCGTATCATTTGGTATCAGAGCCCAGGTTTGGGTTCTTTATTTTTCTGAATACGTAGCCTCGTTTTCTTGTTCGCTTCTTCTTATTTTCTTCTTCTTCTTCCTTTAAAAAAAAAAAAAAAAAAAATTTTTTTTTTCGAAAAGTACTGTTCACGGTACTGTTCACGTTACTGTTCATCTGATTAAAAAAAAAAAAAAAAAAATTTGGGCATAATTTGGTCGTTGGTTTTCGAGGGTTTTCGGACATCGTATAGAGTCATCTACGTTTTCCGTGTTCCTTTTGAGATTTCCGATTTTTCCGCACTTTCTGTGTACTTTCCTTCCGACGAACGTTGTTGTGGTGTCGTGGTTCGTGTGGTGTTGAGTTCGAAGCTTGAGAGAGAGAAAGTGAGAGAAACACGAGCGTGAGTGATTTACCATATTGAGTGATACACGAGAGTGGTGAGGAATTTTCTATTGTGTTTCTAACACTTTTGCAGGATAGCTAACATGGATTATACCCAAGCTAAGCTCATCATGGAGAAGGCGACTGCCCGGTTCGAAAGGATGCTTAAATCGAAGATGAAGGGGGTGAATGAACGACTTACCGCCTTAGAAGAGAGAGCTGGTCGAGATGAAGCCTGTAATCGAAGAGGTGGTAGCGGATACCGAGAAGTTCAGAGTGGCTATCAACGAGCTCGTGAGCTTAGTCGGGAGCGTCGTGAAGAGAGGAGGTCCAGAGCTGAGCGTTTGGACGAAGAGAGGAGGGCCAGAGCTGAGCGTTGGGACGCCGAGAGGAGGGCCAGCGCTGAGCGTTGGGGCGAGTTGTGGAGCGATATTAGGCGTCAGATGAGGGAGGAGATACAAGCGGCCCTGAAGCCTGGGAAATTAGCGGTTGCTGACAATGGCGAGAAACTGGAACCGAAAGCCGTGGTGAAATCCGAAGAAGAGCCAGTCTTGGTGTATTTCGAGGAGGATTTGACTTCGGAGGAGTCCGTAGAGGAGTGCGACGAACCGACACCATCGGTTGCCGTGGCTTCTGACATCGAGGAGGTTTTGGTGGATTCTGACGTCGCGGAAGAGGCTTCGGTAGAGTCCGAGGAGGAGGTTTCGGTAGAGCTCGAGGAGGAGGTTTCGGTGGAGTCTGGGGTGGATAATATTCTAGCCATTGAGGAGAAACCAACAGTGGATGAGGGGCAGCCGATGTTGGCGATAATATCATTTCTACGCCCTTCTGTTCTTTCTATTTTGCAGGAAATTCATGACGTCTTCCTTGACGACAAATCTCCTGGATTTCCACTACATCGAGGGTGTGAGCTGCCGAATTATGTCGTTCCGAGCTTGTTCGTGAGAGTGGTGTTCGACCCTGGCATCGACGTGGATTTGAGGACAAATCCTCTTGAAGAGAAGGGGAATGATGCAATCCAAGGTTCGGCAACCGACGTAGAAGCTCGATTACAAGCTAGAACGACGAAGAAAGGCATCGAAACGAGAGTCGGGAGAGTGCCGGGAACGCACCGAGAATGTGGCCAAAATTCTGTGGAACCCGCATTTGAGCACGAGGTTAGTTCCCAGGAACCCGCGGATGGCTTCCTAGAACCGCGGGCACAAGGAGGAGAAATTCTGGGGAACCCGAGGATCAACCCGAGGATCAACCCAGACCCTTTTGCACTAACCTCGGGTTGATATGCGGGATTGGCAGAAAATTCCAATTTGCGCCCAAACTTCTTTGTGTGCGGAATTTTAGTCCTTTCCTTATTTTTGGGCGTGACTTTTTGCCCAAGACATCCCTTTTCCTTCACTTTTTAGGTTTGCCTATATAAAGGCTTTGTGAGACTTTATTTTAAAACATAATTTTGATGATGAATAAATATTATTTTGTGAGTTTTTACTAAATCTCTCTTGGGTCCGAATTCTACCCGATTATCCAAAGAATTCAACCGACGAATCAACGAAGCGATCCACCCTTCGTTCGTGTGTCTTCCTCATCCCCGAGTTGCTGCGTCGATCGCGTGTTGGGGTCTAGGGTTCCGTCCTTAGATTATTTCACGAATCAGATTCAGAGGTTTTGGGACTTCCGCCGGTATCTTTTATCCTTTTCGTTAATCGTTCTTCTTCAATTCTTTCATCCCAACGAGGTTCGTATCAGATGATACGAACCCTAGCTCTGATACCAAATGATACGAACCTCGTTGGGATGAAAGAATTGAAGAAGAACGATTAACGAAAAGGATAAAAGATACCGGCGGAAGTCCCAAAACCTCTGAATCTGATTCGTGAAATAATCTAAGGACGGAACCCTAGACCCCAACACGCGATCGACGCAGCAACTCGGGGATGAGGAAGACACACGAACGAAGGGTGGATCGCTTCGTTGATTCGTCGGTTGAATTCTTTGGATAATCGGGTAGAATTCGGACCCAAGAGAGATTTAGTAAAAACTCACAAAATAATATTTATTTATCATCAAAATTATTATTAAAATAAAGTCTCACAAAGCCTTTATATAGGCAAACCTAAAAAGTGAAGGAAAAGGAGTATCTTGGACAAAAAGTCACGCCAAAAAAAGGAAAAGAAATAAAACTTCCGCACACAAAGAAGTTTGGGCGCAAATTTGGAATTTTTGCCAATCCCGCGGCTCAACCAGAGGTTAGTGCAAAGGGCCTGGGTCAATCCTCGGGTTCAACCTCTGGTTCCCCAGAATTTTGGCCTTCTTTCATCCTCGGGTTCTGGCAACTAACCTCGGGTTCCTGGAGGCCATCCTCGGGTTCAAGTGCGGGTTCCACAGAATTTAGGCCACACTCTCGGTGTGTTCCCGGCACTCTCCCGACTCTCGTTCCGCCGTCTTCTTCGTCGTTCTAACTTGTAATCGAGCTTCTACGTCGGTTGCCGAACCTTGGATTGCATCACACACACACACACACATATATATATATATATATATATATATATATATATATATATATATATATATATATATATATATATGTGTGTGTATATGTGATAGCCATAATCATCATCATATTACATTAGGTGGATAAGGCTTACTTTGCATAAACTTGTTATATTTGAGAATTGAGATAACTAATACTACCAAAAAGAAATGACTCAAGGAATACACGTAACCAAGACTGGGCTCATCTCATTTTTAAAAAGATGCTTTGTGATGTCATTATTCTGCTTGTTATATGTAAATGTTGATATGCTATCCTTTCGGGGAAATATTTTGTTTCTAATAAAATACTACTATTAATCTAGGTGATATTAACTATAACATTATTATTAAAATATTTGGTAGGAATAAAAGCAACAGGGAATGACCACAAATCTAATAATGAAACCTTAAGTCTTTTGAACATTAGTATTCTTTTGTGATTTTCCTTTTCCCTTTCCTTGTAAAAGAAATGATTAAAATGTGTATGTTCCATATTCTTTCCTACATCATTATCTTGCTTGTAATGTATGTTAATTAAAGGTGGATTGTGCAGTTATTTGTAATGCAGCAATAAATTGCAAGGAAGTCGAGTCATTGACATTTTTTCATTTGTTATTTCATTGGTATTTATTACAAGCACTTGAGTATCATTATATCTTACCAGTGGGTTTGATGGATCAATCACTTCATGAAGACTTACCAGTGAGAGAGTTGCTATAGTAACCTGGATGAAGGAAATGTTATTGACTGGCAAACTAATATAGTTTCAAGGTCTAGGAAACCTTTGAGGAGTTTTCAGTTTCTCAGTAGTAAAAGTGTCAAGTTTATCATGTGAGAAATACTTGACATGAAACCTATGGGAAAACAAAGCACTACTAGACTTAGAGATTTTCAGACACCCTTCCTTAAAATGCTCAAAAGCATTCTCTTAAAGATACTAAATCCATTATCGCATAAAAAACAAAAATCTGATAGAACTCTAATTAAGTCTTAATTGATCTATTGTAACCTTTGCGAGAAAAACAATTAACTGTTTGAAATTTTACATTCTAAAGTGGAAGGAAATAAAATATTATGCTAAAATATAACCCCTCCGTCCCTCAAAAGTAATGTGGGGAATCTTTGACACAATTTAAGAAAATAGTATATTTGCGATATGCTTTAGCAAAGTGGGGGCAAAATTGGTATATAAACTACATGATAATCAAGAATTGTGAGGGTTACTGGAAAAAGTAATGACATGAGGTGTCAATAAGTGTATATAGTAAGGGTGAGGATGGTGAGATTTACGGTTGTACAAACTTATGATGAACGGACCGAAAAAGAAAGTATGCAAACTTATCTAGGACGTAGGGATGATTCTCATTTATGTTCTTAAACATGTTTCATGGTGGTGCTCTAATCAGTGAGCCAAGAAAAAATTTCTTTACATGATTCTTGTTATTTTTATTAGGTCTTATCAAGCCCCTTATTGTTTGATGAGAAATGAATTTAACTTCAAGGTCTAATTAACTCATCCAAATGTATTACAGTTACCGCATCTGTACCTGTTCAAAACCAAGTGGCTGCCCAGAAACTTCTCCAGAAAACAAGTCAACCAGATTTTAAAGATCACAAATTTAGAAGTCGGAGGCATATGGGAAAGGATAAGGTTGAAGACTCGCCTTTGCTCACACTAGATGAGTGGGAAAGGAGGAAAACTGGAATTGGCTCATCCGATGTCAGTCAAGATGAGGATCTTGCGAGACGGCTTCAGAAGCAATTCGAATTGGAGGATATTCATGTAAAACGCCTTTTTGCTAAACAATGTTTCAAACTTCTTAATATGGTGATAGATTCACAAATTTCATTGCTGTTGTTGTCTATACTTCTCCATCGTATCACAAAAGACTGGCATAGTCTCTCAAATATCATAATTGGCATGACCTATACATTCTTTAGCTGTTGTAGTTTTGGTCTGAATGATGGCCTGATTCTAACTTTATACACTTCACCGATGAGTGTTTATATCTCTATAGCATCTCGTTGATTGTGTCAAGTCAAAGTAAATACAGTCTTTTGTATGGCAGACATAACTGTGTTGAAGTGTGGCTCGTGTATCCTATCTGATATTCTTTCCAATATATGCAGGCACAAAAAGGTTCTCATGTGCTGGATGCTAAAACAATTCAGATGAGCATGTTTAATTTTGAAAGGGATGATGTCAGGGATAATGGTAGAACTGAGTTCAGGGGACAAGGATTTGGAAGAGGAAGAGGAAGAGGACGGGGAAGAGGAAGAGGGGGGCGAAGATAAGGTGTGAGCTAAGAACTTATGCTTGTACTCTACTGTGAATCCCTGATAATTAGGATTAGCTGGTAGTGCGAGAACAACGACTTTTTATGCTTATGGTTTCTTCAATATCTGCAGTGTACAAAAGTTTTTCTGAATTTCTTTCCACAAACTCTAATCATCATTCCAAATGCAACATTAACAAATTAACTATGCTGCAACTGTCCCTCAGAGAAAGAGTTTGTAGTACATGAGAAAGGGTCTGTTAATGATGAATTAAGACACTTAAACTGTATTGTTTAATACTCACTTTGTCTCATTATAGTTGAGACATTTCATTTGTAATTACAGACGAAGTGTTCTCAGCTATTCTAGGACTGATGAAGTACTCTATTTTTCACACTTTGATTTCTTCCCTTAAAAGAAATAAGTACACTGTAGAATATTTTGTGATAAATTAACACCACACATTGATTTCTCCCCTTAAAAGAAATGAAATTGTATTTTCACGCTTTAATCTTGTAACAAATCTTTTGGAACCATCATGCCCTAATAGAGGTAGTTGTCTCTATTGATATAGTCGAGTTATATCGTAGACTTGGTGGTTTGTGTTTGAGAAGGGCCAAGCAGTATTGATCCGTGAAGATGGAGTAACGATCGGATAGATCTAGACAATGAATTGAAAGTATTAGACACAAAACAAGAGGTTTGAGTCACTGGACATGGTGATTCGGACATATTGTAATATGATCAATCTATGAAACATAATGACTCGAATCATGATTGGGACAGCTCAAGATGTCTGGGAGATCGCGGTAGGACGATCTATGCTAATTTGTTCTTGTTTGTTGTCTTCTTTTTCTTCTTCCTTTTTTGTTTGTATTTTAAAGCTTTGAAACTCAAACTCTTATTGCTAATGCAAATTACATGAACTGATTTGCAATGCTTGAAGTAAGCCAGTTTAAGGTGTTATTTTGAGGTTATTAACTATCTGCAATGGTTTATGTGAAGGATAATAATCAACAATATCTCAAAACAAGATTTGTTAAATTCATACAAATAAGAGCTAGGGAAGCAGATACAATTTGTGTCTAATGACACAAGTCAAAACACAACATGGTTGGCAATAGAGTTCAAATTAAACCAACTAAATAGGGAATACCAACTAACTTAAAATCGCATCCAACACCTCCACCAGTTGTTTGTGCGCTGTTAGTTGAGGGAAATGTCCCTCGGTGTCGATAATGTTCACCTTGCATTCGGTTTTGATTTTGCTTTGCATGTACCCCGTGACCGAGTTTGGCACAACAAGATCTTTTTTGGTTTGTATAATGTGACAAGAGACTGCGATTTTGTCAAGAATGTCTCTCGAGTCGCTCAAGAAAGCAGTCTTAGCCACAGAGAGTCCCACCCCAGGTCTCATTCTCTTCAAACAGTTTGCAAACTTGTTCTGGGAAACAAGGTCACTTGCATCCACAACAAGGGAGACAAAGCCTGAAGCCCACTCCTCAAAGTTAGATTCCATGCTTGAAAACATATGCTCAACGTCCGACATTTCAAAGCCCCCTTCGTAGTCTTCCGAGTTTACGAGCCTGTATCAAAAGCAGTTCCTAAATGTTCGGAAAAAGAAATACCCAGGTATGTTTTTTCTTAAAATGTACCATTTGAAAGACTTGATATAAGAAAAAACCTACTACCGCTGTCCCCTGACAATATTCACGGGTAGTCGGATACGGAGATTAAGAAAATATAGCGTTATTGACTTTTTAAGTAAAAATGTATTTTTAAATTAATAAATTAGTTGAGAGTAATGTTAAAAAAATGTGAAGATTTAATAGTATATAATGTCTTTTTAAATGAAAAAATAGGAATAATTATTTCCTTAAAATAAGGTGTGACATTGATATTAGACAACCCGAAAAAAAGTGTGACTATTAATATATAGAACAAAAAAAGTACATTACAATATCAAATGTTACTCATATTTATTGTGTTGGTAAACAAAGTGTAAATGAAAATATAAGAGTAAAATTATTTTAAAGTTACATAGTAGTGTGATTGATTAACTTGTAAGCTTTAAATGCACTATTTATGTAACTATTAATCTTTCAATAGTTAGTTACTGAAGCCATAACTTGAATAAAATAAAATTGTACAGTATCATTATAAATAGATCATATATGACCTGGGAGAAGCTCCGATGAGGACCATTATTTTGAATAGGTCGGGCCTCTTAACCGAAGAGATGCAGCCAATCATAGAAGCCATGGAGTGCCCAACAAAAATCGACGACTTCAACTCCATCTCATCGACAATACAGATTAGGTCCTCAGCAAAAGCATCGTAGGAAGAATACCTGCAGCGGATTGTTAATCCAGTTAATAATTGATTTTCGACAAAAATAAAATTTTTTAAATTACACGTAAAGAAACTTACACGACCGGATCGTAGAGTGTTGGATCTTTGACAGCGCCGGAAAAACACCAGTCAAACAACAGAACTCGATGGCTCGTTGCCAAGTGAGGCAATATGTCATCCCACACCGACTGATCTGCACCGTAACCGTGAGCGAGGATTACTGTTTCTTTACCGGAGCCAACTATTTTTGCATTCATTCGGGTCGACAAATCCATTCTTGTCGTATTTTCTAACTTGTTTAAATTTGTGATTTGCAAGGTTTCAAGGGCAATGTTATAGGGAACAAGTAAGACTCTCATACGTAACCATAACCATAGCTATATATTAAATTAAACTAGCTAGCTAGTTGCATAGATAATAGCATCAATTTAAGTTATATAAAACTGATTCTCTGATGCAAATATTTATTTAAATGATTTGTTGATTGACTTTTCAAAATACAAAATTATAATCAAATATTTATAGATGTTTACAAATTTCTAATTAATGATATACACCTAATCTCATTAATGGTTTTATATTTTATGTTTATCCCATTTTAGAAATTGTAAGTACAATATTATTTTATTGTATAGCTCAATCTTTCTAATTTTAAAGAAGAAAACTATTGTAATTAGGGTATTGGCACTTCCATTGTTATTTTTTTTTTTAAAGGTCAATCCAATAGAAAAGAAAAAATGTATCATACAGTATATCGCATAGGGATGAAAGCCCCACCGCATTACCGAGCTAATAGACTAGCTCTCCAGCCAGCCAAACTAAACATATAACACTAAAGAATACAAACACAATCACTAGGCTATATCCCATACCTTCTTCAATGCTAGTGTCTGAAGAGAATTTGGAAGTCGTTGCGAGAGGATCCTCTCCCGTATGATAGAAATCGCCTGAGAAGCCACCACTCCAGACGACACGAGCGAGCCTCATGTATCCTCGTGTTCCTCTCGAGCCAAATAAAATAGATCAGAGCAGCGAGAAGTCCACGATACGCGCATGATATCAAATGCCTCCCACGCCATCGACTAGCAGCCCGTAATACAGCACTCTGCCAACCACCATTTGACCATAGAAATCCCAACTCCACCTGTAGTCTCTGCAAGAAATCATGTGAGAATGGACAATCAAAGAAAAGGTGGGAGTGTGTCTCAGCGCTCTCCCCACTGTTGGGGAATATACGCTTCTTAGGCCGGTATATCCCCGTCGATCGTCAAAGGGTAGGTTTGATTTGATAAATAAAGCGGAATAAATAAAAAGGAAGACAAGAATTACGTGGTTCGGCCAAGAATGCCTACTTCCACGTTCGGCCAAGAATGCCTACTTCCACGGACACCACACCCAATATTATTCGATAACAATATTCTTGTGTACAGGACCGGATCTCGATAGATCTCTTTTTGACTCACTATTTCGTGCTCTAGGTTTTCTCTACATTGATTACAAAAATAGGGGAGGAGGTCCTTTTATAGATAGGAGGTCGAAACCCTAACTTAATCCCCAAGAAAACCGAGTCAAACCGCGGTCAAACTTCCGCCAGTGGACCAGGCGCCCGCCTGAGGACGAAGCGCCCGCCCGCGTCGATCTTCAGCTCTCTGAAGATGGGACCAAGCGACCGCTTGGTCCCCTGGCGCCCGCCCGCGGCTGCCGGCAGGCGCCCGCCTGGCGCCTGCTGCAGCTCTTCGTCCCGACTCGTCCCGTTTCCTCCGATTAGCTTGGTTCCACCTCTTCACTTCTCTCCCGATGCTTAATCCGAACGAGGGTTGGACTCCCAACAATCACCCCCTCCAACCCGAGTGAGCAATTATTCCACCAACGCCCAAGTTGATTACCGGCATCTCGACACCACCGAAATATGAGTCTTCAAACAAAGCCCAACATGTCAACCCACCCCCTTAACGAGTGTCTCGTATCCAAGCTCCATGAATACGACCAACGAGGCATCCCATGCATCCTCCAAATGCACTAATGCCTCCAACGCCCCCCACCGGGGCGTCACCCTTTCAACAACTAGTAAGATTAGGAGATGATGTCGTGCGCGCCTCGACCCTCATCTCAATCTTCTGAACTTCCCGCTGAACCTTCTTCCATTGCATCCCGATCACCCTTGCCCTGTTGGAGCCGGCCCGCTCCTCATGCCCATGTGTTCGACAACGGTTGAAATCCCCTCCAGTCTTCTTTGTATTACTCGACCCATGTCTGACACCAGTTCTTCGTGCCACCACACTACCCTCGAGCCTATACAAGCCGCCAACATTTCTACCACGCAGAACCTCCCGGTTATCCTTCAACACCTTAATTTTCCCGCACTCGGCCTCGAACTTGCACCCCCTCTCGTCTAGCCTCCCGAGAGCAAGCAAATTCTTTCTTATGCTTGGCACGTGTTTTACTCCAGCAACCGTGACGCTCCTTCCACCCGGCAACTGAAACTCGACGATCCCTTCCCCGACTACCCGATTCCTCGAACCATTAGCCATTTGAACCGTCTCTCTTTCACATGCCTTGTACTCAGAAAATTGGGCTCGATCATGGCATAGATGAAATGCACTCCCCGAATCGAGAATCCAATCTTCCCTCCTAGCGTCGTTTGCCTCTAACACCGCCAACGCGTCATGAATATACTCGTGTTGAACCGCTGCTGCGTTTTCTTGTTGGTCTTTCTTCGCCTTCCACTTTGGACAATCCTTCTTCACATGACCCTCCTCGTCGCAATAATAGCAAATGACCTTCTTCCTCGGCCTCTCTCGGTTTCCACCACCATTCCTCCGGTTCCCGCTATGACCACCACCCGTGTAAAATGCTTTCTCACCCTCTGGCTCACTTTCAACCTCCTTCTTCCTCGCCTCCTCATTGAATAGGGCATCCGTGACCATCGTCATGGTCATCTTCCCTTACGGCGCAGAATTACTTAGGGAAACCACCAGAGTCTCCCAACTGTCGGGCAGGGAGCTAAGCAAAAGCAATGCCTGAATCTTGTCATCGAGATTCAAGCCCACCGCGATCATTTGGTTCACAACGTCCTGGAACTCGCTCACATGGTCGGCCACCGGAACACCATGCCTTAGCTTAAGGTTCACAAGCCTCCTCATGAGAAACGCCTAATTCCTCGGTGACTTCGATTGGAACATCTTCTCCAATTTTGTCCACAGAGAATAGGCCTCCTTCTCCTCCGACACATACGGGTACACGGTCTGTCCAACGCACTGACGAACAAGGCACACCGCCTTCTTATTCATTTGCTTCCACTTGTCTTCTTCGATGGTCGACGGTTTGACCCCCTTGCACTCGAACGGTATCTCAAGATCCCTAGTCGTGAGATAATCCATCATACGCGACTTCCAAATTGAATAATTTGTCGCCGTAAGAACCATCATCTTCGACGTCATACTCTCCTCCGTTGCTCCTGCCATTGATCAATACCACCCCACAAGAAGCACAAGACAAATTCCAACCAAGAAACAACCAAACACCGAAAAAAATAGAATCAACTCACCTGTTTAGTCCCTCTTTGTCTTCGCACCCCCGGATCTTCCACGTATCTAGAACTTCGTCAGGATATGGAACTGCCTCCGGTAACCTTCGCCCTTTGAAATAACCTTCGCTCTGATACCAATTGTTGGGGAATATACGCTTCTTAGGCCGGTATATCCCCGTCGATCGTCAAAGGGTAGGTTTGATTTGATAAATAAAGCGGAATAAATAAAAAGGAAGACAAGAATTACGTGGTTCGGCCAAAAATGCCTACTTCCACGGACACCACACCCAATATTATTCGATAACAATATTCTTGTGTACAGGACCGGATCTCGATAGATCTCTTTTTGACTCACTATGTAATCTCCATCTCACTATATCAGTCCTCACAGCGATACTCGGCAAGCCATCTATAAGATCGACGAATTCCGCCGCAAAGTCTGCTGGCCACCGCCACACCACATCCGACCTGCATCTGTATAGCTGGTAAAACAGCAGGATGTAGCTTAAGAAGCTGGCGCCAGCTCCAGGAGCACGCCTTAGGCATCTTACCACTCCAAAAAGAATGCCCTCCTCAGTCGATTCTCCCGAATCCAACTGACCCAAACGGATTCCGGTTCCTGACTCAGAATTGTCCAGATGTGTCTGGTCATAAGGTCCCGGTTCTGAGCAAGGAGATCCCGGATAACCAGACCACCCTCACTGGCAGAGCGACAAATATCAACCCACCGGACCTTGCCATACCCCTTGTTGCCCGTCCCAAACCAAAGAAATCTCCGCAGCCTCATTGTTATTGGAGGAATGCTATATGCACATTAACCGAATGAATTTGACATTGCCTTTTTTTTTATTTAATTAAAAAAATGTTTTTCAATAACATTAATTAAAATTTATTTTTACGAAATGTAAATGTTTTTAAATTTTCGAAATCTACAAAATGCGCACGTAATATACAAATCAATTTTAATTATCAATTATTTCATGCGTTTCTACTTACTCGTACATGCAATTAAATTCGTCCTGAATTTCAAAAAATAATTCGTTTTTAGTTTCTAAAATTTCGGAATAAATATAAACAAATACGAAGAGACTTTTAATGCATACAATTGCAATCGAAAATCATAAAAACATTGAAACAACTTTTTATAAAATTGCAATGGAAAAAAAAAACACGTTTTAGAAAATATTAATTAAAATTCGTTTTTACGAAACTTAAATATTTATATATTTTTTAAATCTGCAAGATGCGCACGTAATATAAATCAATATAAATATCAATTTTAAATATCAATTAAAGTTACTCGTACACGCAATTAAATTTGTGACGAATTTCAAAACATACAACATTTTTTGTTTCGGAAAATTGCGCAATAAATATAAACAATCACGATGAGAATTTTAAAGCCATAAAAAAATAACTATTAAATTTAATAAAATGTATTTTTTCCCCATAATTCATCAATTTGCCTACACAATAAAAATGTTTATAGTAGAATTTGTCATCCCCTGAGAATTGCCATCCCCTGTGAATTTAAAAAATTCATCCTTTTATATAGCACATGTGCCCCTCTCTAAACACACACACTAATATTCACACACACATATCAAACTTGGAGAGGCAAACAGAAGAACATCGAAGAGAAGAAGAAACGGAACCAAGAAGGAAAAAGAAGAAAACTCGTGGAAGAAGCTTGGATTTGCTGAAGTCAAGTAAAGAGGAGAGCAAGCCACTTATCCCGTAAGTTTAAACTTCTAGCCGGAACAGAAAGATCGACGGAGGAAAGACAAGTAAATACGATCGAAGCTTTCGTAGTTTATTATCAAAATTATTTCGATATCATGTCTATTCGTTTCTGTGCTTGAATTATATATCATTGTGTAGCCCTCGTTGAGTAGATCATTTAGGTATATATAGAACTTACCTCGCTGCAGTCGAAAAAGGCAAGAGTTTAAGATATCGCCGTTTCGATATCGAAAAATGTTTCGTCTACATTTCAATTTCGTGTTGTTGAGTTTCGGTACTTGAATTATATACCATTGGATAACTCTCGACGCGATGATCGTTTTGATATATAAAACTCACGTTATCGAATTCGAATAAAAATAAAAATCTATAATCGCGGAAGATAACTATTAAATTTAATAAAATATATATTTTTTCCCATAATTCATCAATTTGCACCTGTACACAATAAAAAAGTATATAGTAGAATTTGCCATCTCCTGTGCTGCCATCACCTGTGAATTGCCATCCCCTGTGAACAAGGGCGGAGCCACTCAATGCTGGGGTAGGCTGTAGCCCAACCTGATTTTTCAATGGTTACCTATATATATATATATATATATATATACACACATATGCATATATCTTTAATTTAAAAATGTAGCCGGATTGGGTGATATTGCCCATAAGTTCCCTAGAGGCGGGGGATCGATTCTTCTTCTTCTAATTTTCATATAATTTTTTTTTCCTTTTTTTCTTCTCCCTCTCATTTTCATGTATTTTTTTTTCCTTTTTTCACTTAATTTATTTTTTCATTATAGGTAGCCCGCCTCGAAAAAAAATCTTTTCATTATAGTTAGCCCACCTTGAAATAAAATCCTGGCTCCACCATTGCCTATGAATTTAAAAAATCATCCTTTTATATACCACATGTGCCACTCTATAAACACACACACTAATCTTCACACACACATTTCAAACTTAGAGATGCAAATAGAAGAATAGAGAAGAGAAGAAGAAACGGAACCGAGAAGAAAAAAGAAGAAAACCCGTGGAAGGAGCTTGGATTTGCTGAAGTCAAGTAAAGAGGAGAGAAAGCCACTCAGATCGACGGAGCAAAGAAAAGTAAATACGATCGAAGCTTTCGTAGTTTATTATCAAAATTATTTCGATATCATGTCTATTCGTTTCAGTGCTTGAATTATATATAGCCCTCGTTGAGTAGATCATTTAGGTATATAGAACTTACCTCGTTGAAGTCAAAAAAGGCAAAGTTTAAGTTTTCGTCGTTTCGATATCGAAAAATGTTTCGTCTACATTTCGATTTCGTGTTGTTCAGTTTCGATACTTGAATTATATATCGTTGGATAACTCTCGTCGTGATGATCGTTTTGATATATAAAACTCACGTTTCGACTTCGTAATTAAAAAAAAAATTATAATCTCGGAAGATAACTATTAAATTTAATAAAAAAAAAATTCCATAATTCATCAATTTGCCCCTGTACACAATAAAAAAAGTATATATTAGAATTTGCCATCTCATGTGCTGCCATCCCCTGTGAATTTAAAAAATTCATCCTTTTATATTCAACATGTGCCCCTCTCTAAACACACACACTAATCTTCACACACATATCAAACATGGAGAGGCAAAAAGAAGAACATCGAAGAGAAGAAGAAACGGAACCGAGAAGGAAAAAGAAGTAAACCCGTGGAAGGAGCTTGGATTAGCTGAATTCAAGTAAAGAGGAGAACAAGCCACTCATCCCGTTAGTTTAAACTTCTAGCCGGAACAGCAAGATCGACGGAGGAAAGACAAGTAAATACGATCGAAGCTTTCATAGTTTATTATCAAAATTATTTCGATATCATGTCTATTCGTTTCAGTGCTTGAATTATATATCATTGTGTAACCCTCGTTGAGTAGATCATTTAGGTATATATAACTTACCTCGTTGCAGTCGAAAAAGGCAAGAGTTTAAGTTTTCGTCATTTCGATATCAAAAAATGTTTTGACTACATTTTGATTTCGTGTTGTTGAGTTTCGGTACTTGAATTATATACCGTTGGATAACTCTCGTCGCGATAATCGTTTTGATATATAAAACTCATGTTTTCGACTTCGTAATAAAAAAAAAATTATAATCGCTGAAGATAACTATTAAATTTAATAATATATATATTTTTTTCCATAATTCATCAATTTGTCCCTGTACACAATAAAAATGTATATAGTAGAATTTGTCATCTCCTGTGCTGCCATCCCCTGTGAATTTAAAAAATTAATCCTTTTATATACAACATGTGCCCCTCTCTAAACACACACAATAATCTTCACACACATATATCAAACTTGGAGACGCAAACCGAAGAACAACGAAGAGAAGAAGAAACGGAACCGAGAATGAAAAAGAAGAAAACCCGTGGAAGGAGCTTGGATTTGCTGAATTCAAGTAAATAGGAGAGAAAACCACTCAGATCGACGGAGGAAAGACAAGTAAATACGATCGAAGCTTTCGTAGTTTATTATCAAAATTATTTTGATATCATGTCTATTCGTTTCGTTGCTTGAACTATATATCATTGTGTAGCCCTCGTTGAGTAGATCATTTAGGTATATAGAACTTACCTCGTTGCAGTCGAAAAAGGCAAGAGTTTAAGTTTTCGTCATTTCGGTATCGAAGAATGTTTCGTCTACATTTCGATTTCGTGTTGTTCAGTTTCGGTACTTGAATTATATACCGTTGGATAATTCTCGCCGTGATGATCGTTTTGATATATAAAACTCACGTTTTCGACTTCGTAATTAAAATAAAAAATTATAATCGCTGAAGATAACTATTAAATTTAATAAAATATATATTTTTTCCATAATTCATCAATTTGCCCCTGTACACAATAAAAAAGTATATAGTAGAAGTTGTCATCTCCTGTGTTACCATCGCTTATGAATTTAAAAAATTAATCCTTTTATAAACAACATGTGCCGCTCTCTAAACACACAATCATATCAAACTTGGAGAGGCAAACAGAAGAACAGCGAAGAGAAGAAGAAACGGAACTGAGAAGGAAAAAGAAGAAAACCCATGGAAGGAGCTTGGATTTTCTGAATTCAAGTAAAGAGGAGAACAAGCCACTCATCCCGTGAGTTTAAACTTCTAGCCTGAACAGCAAGATCGGCGGAGGAAAGACAAGTAAATACGATCGAAGCTTTCGTAGTTTATTATCAAAATTATTTCGATATCATGTCTATTCGGTTCAGTGCTTGAATTATATATCATTGTGTAGCCCTCGTTGAGTAGATCATTTAGGAATATATAGAACTTACCTCGTTGCAGTCGAAAAAGAAAAGAGTTTAAGTTTTCGTCGTTTCGATATCGAAAAAATTTTCGTCTACATTTCAATTTCGTGCTGTTCAGTTTCCTTACTTGAATTATATACCGACGGATAACTCTCGTCGCGATGATCGTTTTGATATATAAAACTCACGATTTCGACTTCGGAATTAAAAAAAAAAATTATAATCGGGGAAGATAACTATTAAATTTAATAAAAAATATATTTTTTTCCATAATTTATCAATTTGCCCCTGTACACAATAAAAAATTATATAGTATAATTTGTCATCTCCTATGCTGCCATCCCCTCTGAATTGCCATCCCCTGTGAACAAGGACGGAGCCACTCTATGGCTGGGGTGGGCTGTACCCCACCATGATTTTTCAATGGTTACCTATATATATATATATACATATGCAAGTATTTTTAATTTAAAAATGTAGCCGGATTTGGTGATCTTGCCCATTAGATTCCTAGAAGCATGGAATCGATTCTTTTCCTTCTAATTTTCATGTATTTTTTTCCTTTTTTTCTTCTCCCTCTTATTTTCATGTATTTTTTTCCTTTTTTTACTTAAGTTATTTTTTCATTTTAGGTAGCCCGCCCCGAAAAAAAATCTTTTCATTATAGTTAGCCCGCCTTGAAATAAAATCCTAGCTCGCCATTGCCTGTAAATTTTAAAAATTCATCCTTTTATATACAACATGTGCCCCTCTCTAAACACACACACTAATCTTCACACACACATATAAAACTTAGAGAGGCAAACAGTAGAATAGAGAAGAGAAGAAGAAACGAAACCGAGAAGGAAAAAGAAGAAAACTCGTGGAAGGAGATTGGATTTGCTGAAGTAAGTAAAGAGGAGAGCAAGCCACTTAGATCGACGGAGGAAAGACAAGTAAATACGATGGAAGTTTTCGTAGTTTATTATCAAAATTATTTTGATATCATGTCTATTTGTTTCGGTGCTTGAATTATATATCATTGTGTAGCCCTCGTTGAGTAGATCATTTAGGTATATAGAACTTACCTCGTTGCAGTCGAAAAAGGCAAGAGTTTAAGTTTTCGTCATTTCGATATCAAAAAATGTTTCGTCTACATTTCGATTTCGTGTTGCTCAGTTTCGGTACTTGAATTATATATCGTTGGATAACTCTCGTCGTGATGATCGTTTTGATATATAAAACTCACGTTTTTGACTTCGTAATTAAAAAAAAATTATAATCGCGGAAGATAATTATTAAATTTAATAATTTTTTTTCCATAATTCATTAATTTGCCCCTGTACACAATAAAAAAGTATAGAGTAGAATTTGTTATCTCCTGTGGTGCCATCCCCTGTGAATTACAAAAATTAATCCTTTTATATACAACATGTGCCCCTCTCTAAACACACACACTAATATTCACACACCCATATCAAACATGGAGAGGCAAACAGAAGAACAATGAAGAGAAGAAGAAACGGAACCGAGAAGGAAAAAGAAGAAAACCCGCGGAAGGAGCTCGGATTTGCTGAATTCAAGTAAAGAGGAGAGCAAACCACTCATCCCGTGAGTTTAAACTTCTAGCCTGAACAACAATATCGACGGAGGAAAGACAAGTAAATACGATCGAAGCTTTCGTAGTTTATTATCAAAATTATTTCGATATCATGTCTATTCGTTTCAGTGCTTGAATTATATATCATAGTGTAGCCCTCGTTGAGTAGATCGTTTAGGAATATATAGAACTTACCTCGTTGCAGTAAAAAAAGGCAAGAGTTAAAATTTTCTTCGTTTCGATATCCAAAAATGTTTCGTCTACATTTCAATTTCGTGTTGTTCAGTTTTGTTACTTGAATTATATATACCGTTGGATAACTCTCGTCGCGATAATCGTTTTTATATATAAAACTCACGTTTTCGACTTCGGAATTAAAAAAAAAATTATAATCGCGGAAGATAACTATTAAATTTAATAAAATATATTTTTTTCCATAATTCATTAATTTGCCTCTATACACAATAAAAAAGTATATAATAGAATTTGTCATCTCCTGTGCTGCCATCCCCTGTGAATTGTCATCCCTTGTGAACAAGGCGGAGCCACTCGATGGCTGAGGTGGGCCTGTAGCCCACCATGATTTTTCAATGGTAACCTATATATATATATATATATATATATATATATATATATGTATATATATATATATATATATGCAAGTATTTTAATTTAAAAATGTAGCCTGATTGGGTGATCTTGCCCATTAGAATCCTAGAGGCAGGGAATCGATTCTTCTCCTTCTAATTTTCATGTATTTTTTTTCCTTTTTTTCTTCTCACTCTTATTTTCATGTATTTTTTTTCCTTTTTTTACTTAAGTTATTTTTTCATTATAGGTAGCCCGCCCCGAAAAAAAATCTTTTCATCATAGTTAGCCCGCCTTGAAATAAAATTTTGGCTCCGCCATAGCCTTGGAATTTTAAAAATTCATCCTTTTATATACCACATGTGTCCCTCTCTAAACACACACACTAATCTTCACAAACACATATTAAACTTAGAGAGGCAAACAGAAGAATAGAGAAGAGAAGAAGAAACGGACCTGAGAAGGAAAAAGAAGAAAACCCGTGGAAGGAGCTTGGAATAGCTGAAGTCAAGTAAAGAGAAGACCAAGCCACTCATCCCGTGAGTTTAAACTTCTAGCCATAACAGAAAGATCGACGGAGGAAAGGCAAGTAAATACGATCGAAACTTTCGTAGTTTATTATCAATATTATTTCGATATCAGGACTATTCGTTTCAGTGCTTGAATTATATATCATTGTGTAGCCCTCGTTGAGTAGATCATTTAGGAATATATAGAACTTAGCTCGTTGCAGTCGAAAAAGGCAAGAGTTTAAGTTTTTGTCGTTTCGATATCGAAAAATGTTTTGTCTACATTTTAATTTCATGTTGTTGAGTTTCGATCTTGAATTATATACCGTTGGATAACTCTCGTCGCGATGATCGTTTTGATATATGAAACTCACGTTTTCGACTTCAGAATAAAAAAAAATGTATAATCGCGGAAGATAACTATTAAATTTAATAAAATGTATTTTTTTTTATAATTTATCAATTTGCCCCTGTACACAATAAAAAAGTATATAGTAGAATTAGTCATCTCCTGTGCTGCCATCCCCTATGAATTGACATCCCTTGTGACAAGGGCAGAGCTATTCAATGGCTGGGGTGGACTGGTTTTCAATGGTTACCTATATATATATATATATATATATATATATATATATATATACATATGCAAGTACTTTTAATTTAAAAATGTAGCCGGATTGGGTGTTCTTGCCCATAAGTTTCCTTGAGGCAGGGGAGCGATTCTTCTCCTTCTAATTTTCATGTGTTTTATTCCTTTTTTTCTTCTCCCTTTTATTTTCATGTATTTTTTTCCTTTTTTTACTTAAGTTATTTTTTCATTATAGGTAACCCGCACCGAAAAAAAATCTTTTTATTCTAGTTAGGCCCCCTTGAAATAAAATTCTGGCTCCGCCATAGCCTGTGAATTTTAAAAAGTCATTCTTTTATATACCACATGTGTCCCTCTCTAAACACACACACTAATCTTCACAAACACATATCAAACTTAGAGAGGCAAACAGAAGAAAAGAGAAGCGAAGAAGAAACGAACCCTAGAAGGAAAAAGAAGAAAACCCGTGGAAGGAGCTTGGATTAGCTGAAGTCAATTAAAGAGGAGACCAAGCCACTCATCCCGTGAGCTTAAACTTCTAGCCGTAACAGCAAGATCGACGGAGGAAAGGCAAGTTAATATGATCGAAGCTTTCGTAGATTATTATCAAAATTATTTCGATATCATGTCTATTCGTTTCAGTGCTTGAATTATATATCATTGTGTAGACATCGTTGAGTAGATCATTTAGGTAAATAGAACTTACCTAGTTGCAGTCGAAAAAGGCAAGAGTTTAAGTTTTCGTTATTTCGATATCGAAAAATGTTTCGTCTACATTTCGATTTCGTGTTGTTCTGTTTCGGTACTTGAATTATATACGGTTGGATAACTCTCGTCGTGATGATCGTTTTGATATATAAAACTCACGCTTTCGACTTCGTAATTAAAAAAAAATTCTGAAGATAACTATTACATTTAATAAAATAATTTTTTTCCCATAATTCATCAATTTGCCCCTGTACACAATAAAAAAGTATATAGTAGAATTTGTCATCTCCTATGCTCCCCTGTGAATTTAAAAAATTCATCCTTTTATATACAACATGTGCCCCTCTCTAAACACACACACTAATCATCACACACACATATCAAACTTGGAGAGGCAAACAGAAGAACAACGAAGAGAAGAAGAAACAGAACCGTGAAGGAAAAAGAAGAAAACCCGTGGAAGGAGCTTTGATTTGCTGAATTCAAGTAAAGAGGAGAGCAAGCCACTCATCCCGTGAGTTTAAACTTCTAGCCTGAACAACAAGATCGACGGAGGAAAGACAAGTAAATACGATCGAAGCTTTCGTAGTTTATTATCAAAATTATTTTGATATCATGTCTATTCGTTTCAGTGCTTGAATTATATATCATTGTGTAACCCTCGTTGAGTAGATCACTTAGGGATATATAGAACTTACCTCATTGCAGTCGTAAAAGGCAAGAGTTTAAGTTTTCCTCGTTTCGATATCGAAAAATGTTTCGTCTACATTTCAATTTCGTGTTGTTCAGTTTCGTTACTTGAATTATATACCAATGGATAACTCTCGTCGCGATGATCGTTTTGATATATAAAACTCACGTTTTCGACTTCGGAATTAAAAAAAAATTATAATCGCGGAAGATAACTATTAAATTTAATAAAATATATATTTTTTCCATAATACATCAATTTTCCACTGTACACAATAAAAAAGTATATAGTAGAATTTGCCATATCTTGTGCTGCCATCCCCTGTGAATTTCCATCCCTTGTGAACAAGGGCGGAGCCACTCAATGGGTGGGGTGGGCTGTAGCCCACCATGATTTTTCAATAGTAACCTATATATATATATATATATATATATGCAAGTATTTTAAATTTAAAAATGTAGCGGATTGGGTGATCTTGCCCATTAGATTCCTAGAGGCAGGTAATCGATTCTTCTCCTTCTAATTTTCATGTATTTTTTCCTTTTTTTCTTCTCCCTCTTATTTTCATGTATTTTTTTCCTTTTTTTACTTAAGTTATTTTTTCATTATAGGTAGCCCGCCCCGAAAAAAAATCTTTTCATTATAGTTAGCCCGCTTTGAAATAAAATTCTGGCTCCGCCATAGCTCTGAATTTTAAAAATTCACCCTTTTATATACCACATGTGTCCCTCTCTAAACACACACTAATCTTCAAACACACATATCAAACTTAGAGAGGCAAACAGAAGAATAGAGAAGAGAAGTAGAAACGAACCCGAGAAGGAAAAAGAAGAAAACCCGTGGAAGGAGCTTGGATTAGCTGAAGTCAAGTAAATAGGAGACCAAGCCACTCAGATCGACGGATGAAAGACAAGTAAATACGATCAAAGCTTTCGTAGTTTATTACAAAATTATTTCGATATCATGTCTATTCGTTTAAGTGCTTGAATTATGAATCATTGTGTAGCCCTCGTTAAGTAGATCATTTAGGTATATAGAACATACCTCGTTGCAGTCAAAAAAGGCAAGAGTTTAAGTTTTTGTCGCTTCGATATCGAGAAATATTTTGTCTACATTTTTATTTCGTGTTGTTGAGTTTCGGTACTTGAATTATATACCGTTGGATAACTCTCGTCGGGATGATCGTTTTGATATATAAAACTCACGTTTTTACTTCAGAATAAAAAAAATGTATAATCGCGAAAGATAACTATTAAATTTAGTAAAATGAATTTTTTTTACATAATTCCTTAATTTGCCCCTGTACACAATAAAAAAATATATATAGTAGAATTTGGCATCTCCTGTGCTGCCATACCCTGTGAATTGTCATCTCTTGTGAACAAGGGCGGAGCTATTCAATGGCTAGGGTGGGCTGGTTTTCAAAGGTTACCTATATATATATATATATACATATGCAAGTACTTTTAATTTAAAAATGTAGCTGGATTGGGTGTTCTTGCCCATAAGTTTCCTAGAGGCAAGGGATTGATTCTTCTCCTTCTAATTTTCATGTATTTTTTTCCTCTTTTTCATCTCCATCTTATTTTCATGTATTTTTTTTCCTTTTTTTTTACTTAAGTTATTTTTTCATTATAGGTAGCCCGCTCTGAAAAAAAATCTTTTCATTATAGTTAGCCCGCCTTGAAATAAAATTCTGGCTCCGCCATAGCCTGTGAATTTTAAAAATTCATCCTTTTATATACCACATGTGTCCCTCTCTAAACACACACACATATCAAGCTTAGAGAGGCAAACAGAAGAACAGAGAAGAGAAGAAGAAACGGACCCGAAAAGGAAAAAAAAGAAAACCCGTGGAAGGAGCTTGGATTAGCTGAAGCCAAGTAAAGAGGAGACCAAGCCACTCATCCCGTGAGTTTAAACTTCTAGCCGTAACAGCAAGATCGATGGAGGAAAGACAAGTAAATACGATAGAAGCTTTCGTAGTTTATTATCAAAATTATTTCGATATCATGTCTATTCGTTTAAGTGCTTGAATTATGAATCATTTTGTAGCTCACGTTGAGTAGATCATTTAGGTATTGATGCAGTCCCAGAGTCGTCCATGATTCAAGACCCGGTGCATGTTCCAGCTGGACCAGTGACGCGCTCGAGAGCCAAGAAGTTCAAGGCAAGCTTGATGTCGATGATCCAAGAAGTATGGGCGCAAGAGCTACTGAAGAAACCCATCGGGGATGTGGAGAAGCCAAGCCTTATCAACCTGATTGCGTACGAGGAGGCCGAACCAACGGATGGTGAGGAGTTTCGAGCTGGAACCATGAAGAAGAAGCTGGAACGGGGGTCAGACGTGAGCCGAGGACGAGCCGAGGAAGTCAGCTGCGAAGTTGGCTTGGTGTCGGACGACACCAATACCTGTCGGCCGACAAGCGTGTCGGACGACACCTCTTGGGTGTCGTACGACATGTAGTGTAAAACGGGAGGACGAGACAGACGAGATTCGCAGGATGCGCCTGCGAACGACGGAGATTTGTCGGACGACAGGATTTCCTGTCGGACGACAAGAGGATGTCGGACGACACATATTCCTGTCGTCCGACATAAGACCTGATTCTTTATGGAAATCGCGTTTTCGCGATTTCAAGACATTATTCAGTATTTTCCTTTTATTTTGTGACTTTTTAGGTCAGCCTATATAAAGGCCATGAACCCCATTATTTTAGAACACAACTTTGAAGATTAAAATATATTTCGTGAGATTATTCTCCCTTCTTTTCGTTCTCTTTCGATTGTGCCAAAAGAGTTCAACCCGACGAATCAACGAAGCATACATACTTCGTTCGTGTGTCATACATCGATTACCGAGTTGCTGCATCGATCTCGAGTTGGGGGTTAGGGTTCCGTCCTTAATTGATTTCTCGATTTCAGATTCAGAGGTTTGGGATCATCCGCCAGGTATCCAATTTATCGTTTCTCCTTCTTCCGCTCAATCCCATCAACGAGGTACGTATCATCTGGTATCAGAGCCAAGTTAGGGTTCTAATTTCTGATTACGTGACCTCGATTCTTCTTTCTTTCCGTATTTCTTTTCTTCTTGCTGAATCGGATCTCTTTCATCCGTAAGCACAAAAAAAAAAAAAAAAATTCTATAAAAATTATTTCTAGTCCGTTTTTCACGAAATTTTTTTTGGGAGTCTCGTTCCTGGTAGTGAGTCGAATACTCAGCAATTAAAATAAAAAAAAAAAAGAGTATTTTGGCGGGAAAAATTTTCTTCGACCATATTTTTGTGAGTGATTCCTGAATTTTCCGGCGTCGTTTGGAGCCAATTTGGTGCTATCGTATTTGTTCGTTCCAATATTTTCCGATTTTTTTGTCCTTTCTACGTCGTATAGTGTGTTTTGGGGATTTTGTCGGTTCTGATCTCGTCTGGTAGATCGCGGAGTTCGATATATTGAGGGAGAATTCGAGTGGTAAAAGGCAGAGTGGTGAGAACATTAGAGTCAAAAAAGCCATACCTGAGTGAAACACGAGTGCTGAGTGAATCCCATCTTGAGTGTGATACACGAGCGTTTGTGAGGTGGTGAGGTTCTTTTTATTTTATTGCTTTTATTACAAACGTTTTCTGTGCAGGATGTCTGAAGATACGAAAAATAAGGGGACAGCTGAGGGATCTAATAACAACGCCCAATTCCAGGCCATGTTGGATGAGAACTATAGGCGGATGGAAAGGCTCTTACACACTGAGATGAATGTGGTACATGACCGACTTCTTGCCCTAGAGGCGAACGCTCGTCGAGAGAATCCAGAGACTCGGAGAGTCGCAATGCGCAATGTCGGTCGAGATAACCAGAATCGTCATAATGGGCGAAATCGAGATGCCAACCCCGAGGATGATGAGGTTGAAGAAGATAACAACTTGAGCACCATCAAGATGACTGTTCCTACTTTCATGGGGAAGAACGATCCAGAGTTGTACATCGAATGGGAGAGAAAGGTCGAGATGATGTTTGATTGCCACAACTACTCAGAGCTCAAGAAGGTGAAATTGGCGGCAATCGAATTTTCTGACTACGCCTTGGTTTGGTGGGATCAGCTGGTTGCCAGTAGGAGGAGAAATTATGAGCAGCCCATTGACACATGGGCCGGGATGAAATCTGTGATGCGAAAGAGATTTGTTCCGTCTCATTATTACCGAGAATTGTACATCAAACTGCATAATCTACGACAGGGAACGAGGAGCGTAGATGAGTACTTTAAGGAGATGGAGGTGGCAATGATTCGGGCCAACGTTGAAGAGGATCGGGAAGCTACCATGGCTCGGTTCTTAGCTGGACTGAACTGGGAGATTCGTAATGCCGTGGAGTTGCAACCGTACGTCGAGTTAGAGGATATGGTTCACATGGCGATCAAAATTGAGAACCAGCATAAGAGGAGGGGTAGTTTTAGCAGTGCAAAGCCGAATCAGTCTTCTTGGAGATCATCCCAAGGTCCGAGTGGTTCTACACCTAAAGAGAACCAATGGAAGAGAGAGGTTCCACCTCGAGACGAGAAGAAGACCTTCTTTAAGGGTCGTTCGGAGGGTGCAAGTTCAACAACTCAGGTCAGGCCATCAAATCCTGATAGTCGCAACAGAGACAAGAAGTGTTTCAAGTGTCAAGGATTTGGGCACATTATGAGTGAGTGTCCTAACAGACGACTCATGATCTGTAGAGACGACGGAGAAGTCGTGACTGATGGTGAAAGCGAGGAGCCGACACCTACAGATGCTGTGGATTCCGAGGAGGAGGAGGAGATACTAGCCATCGAGGGTAACCTGTTTGTAGCTAGGAGAGTCTTGAGTGCAAATACACAGCCCGAGGAGAGGGAGCAGCGGGAGAACCTTTTCCACACGAGATGTCATGTGAAGGATAAGGTATGTAGTGTGATCATTGACGGTGGGAGTTGTACGAACGTGGTAAGTGCAACCATGGTGCAGAGATTGGAGTTACCGGAGGTGAAACATCCAAAGCCATACCGTCTGCAGTGGTTGAATGATTGCGGTATCATCAGGGTGACAAAGCAAGTGAAGGTACCTTTCCGCATTGGGAAGTACGAGGATGAAGTGCTGTGTGACGTCATCCCTATGCAAGCGAGTCACATATTTTTGGGACGACCGTGGCAGTTCGATAGGAGAGCCACACATGACGGCTTCACCAACAAGTATTCGTTTGAGTATAACGGTAAAAAGGTATCACTTGTTCCTCTCACTCCTAAGCAAGTTTACGAGGACCAAGTGCAGCTACAAAAGGAGGCAGACAAGGCATCTACCAAAGAGCAGCAATTACAGACAAAGGAGAATGCCTTGCTTCACAGAGCCTACCTTGCAAGGGCTAGTGAGGTGAAAGAAGCAGTGAATGAGAAGAGGCAGATGTTCGTGTTGTTGTGGAAGGGGAACTTGGTTATTACTAACGATCTACCCCCTCTACCCCCTTCTATTCAGTTTGTTTTGCAGGAGTTCGATGATGTTTTCCCGGAGGATACACCACCAGGTCTACCACCCATCCGAGGGATAGAGCATCAGATCGACTTTGTGCCCGGAGCTGTGCTACCAAATCGCCCGGCTTACCGCACCAACCCGGAGGAAACAAAGGAGTTGGAGAAGCAGATTGGCGAGTTGTTGACCAAAGGGCACGTGAAGGAGAGTCTGAGTCCTTGTGCGGTACCTGTACTTCTCGTACCCAAGAAGGATGGATCGATGAGGATGTGTTGCGACTGCCGAGCTATCAATAACATCACGGTAAAGTATCGACATCCCATACCTAGGCTAGATGATATGCTTGATGAGTTATGTGGTTCCTGCGTGTTTTCAAAAATTGATTTACGTAGTGGGTACCATCAAATTAGGATTAAAGAAGGGGATGAATGGAAAACTGCTTTCAAAACAAAACTTGGTTTATATGAGTGGTTAGTTATGCCTTTTGGGTTGACTAACGCGCCTAGTACTTTTATGCGTCTTATGAATCATGTGTTACGTGCTTTTATTGGTAAATTTGTTGTTGTGTACTTTGATGATATCTGGGTATATAGCAAAAATCATGACGAGCATGTGTTTCATTTGAGACAAGTTTTGATTGCACTTAGGCAGGAGAAATTGTACGCTAACCGTAAGAAGTGCGTCTTTAGCACAGATAGAGTCGTTTTCCTTGGTTTTGTTGTTATTGCACAGGGTGTACAGGTTGACGAGGAAAAGATACGAGCTATCCAGGAGTGGCCCACGCCAAAGAGCATTGGAGATGTACGGAGCTTCCATGGTTTGGCCAGCTTTTATCGACGATTTGTGCCTAATTTCAGCAGCATGGCAGCACCTTTAACCGCCGTGATCAAGAAGAACGTGGAGTTCAAGTGGGGAAAGGCACAAGACGAGGCTTTTCAGAAGTTGAAGGACAAGCTGACACACGCCCCGGTACTATCTCTTCCTAACTTTTCTAAATCTTTTGAGATTGAATGTGATGCTTCTGGAATTGGTATTGGTGCAGTGTTGATGCAAGAACGTCGTCCGATAGCCTACTTCAGCGAAAAGCTAAATGGAGCTACGTTGAACTATCCGACGTACGATAAGGAGTTATATGCCCTGGTGAGAGCTCTTCAGACGTGGCAGCACTATCTCTGGCCTCGGGAGTTCATTATTCACACCGACCATGAGTCGTTGAAGCACCTCAAGGGTCAGAACAAGCTGAACAAGCGCCACGCGAGATGGATGGAGTTCATCGAGACGTTTCCATACGTCATCAAATACAAGCAAGGTAAGGAGAATGTGGTGGCTGATGCCCTTTCTCGGAGGTATGCTCTAATTTCGACTTTAGATGCTAAATTACTTGGATTTGAGCATATTAAAGGTTTATATGAGCATGATGATGCTTTTGGTGAGATTTATAAAGCATGTGAACATTCTGCTAGTGGGGATTTCTTTAGGCATGATGATTTCTTGTTTAGGAAAAATAAACTGTGTGTGCCTAAATGCTCTCTACGTGAATTACTATTGCTTGAATCTCATGGTGGGGGATTAATGGGACATTTTGGTATTGCTAAAACTTTGTCTGTTCTGCATGAGCATTTCTTTTGGCCTCATATGAAACGTGATGTTGAGAGAATATGTGGTCGATGTCTTACTTGTAAACAGGCTAAGTCTAGAGTTAGTGCCCATGGATTATACACACCTTTGCCTATTCCTGCATCACCTTGGATTGATATTTCTATGGATTTTGTGATGGGATTACCTAGGACTAAGCGAGGTAGTGATTCTATTTTTGTGGTTGTTGATCGTTTCTCTAAGATGGCACATTTCATTCCATGTCATAAAACTGATGATGCATCTCATGTGGCTGGTTTATTCTTTAGAGAAATTGTTAGATTGCATGGCATGCCTAGGACTATTGTGTCTGACAGGGATTCTAAGTTTCTTAGTTATTTTTGGAAGACATTGTGGTGTAAGCTAGGTACGAAATTGCTATTCTCTACTACTTGTCATCCCCAGACTGATGGTCAAACTGAGGTAGTAAATAGGACCTTGTCTACTTTACTACGTGCTATTATAAAGAAAAACATTAAGTCTTGGGAGGAGTGTTTGCCTCATGTAGAGTTTGCATATAATCGTTGTGTTCATTCTGCTACTAGATTTTCGCCTTTTGAGATTGTGTATGGTTTTAATCCCTTGACTCCTTTGGATTTATCTCCATTACCTGTGCATGAGCATACTGACCTTGATGGCCAGAAAAGGGCTGATTTTGTGAAACAGATACACGAGATGGCAAGGATGAACATAGAGAGGCGAACCAAGCAATATGCCGAGCAAGCGAACAAGGGACGTCGCAAAGTAGTGTTTGAGCCTGGTGATTGGGTGTGGTTGCATATGCGCAAGGAGAGGTTTCCATTGCAGCGCCGGTCGAAGTTACTTCCTCGTGGCGATGGACCATTCCAAGTGTTGGAGCGTATCAACGACAACGCCTACAAGTTGGACCTCCCAGGTGAGTACAATGTTAGTGCTACTTTCAATGTTACTGACTTGAGTTTGTTCGATGCAGGTGACGACTTGGATTTGAGGACAAATCCTTTTCAAGAGGAGGGGAATGATGCAGTCCCAGAGTCGTCCATGATTCAAGACCCGGTGCATGTTCCAGCTGGACCAGTGACGCGCTCGAGAGCCAAGAAGTTCAAGGCAAGCTTGATGTCGATGATCCAAGAAGTATGGGCGCAAGAGCTACTGAAGAAACCCATCGGGGATGTGGAGAAGCCAAGCCTTATCAACCTGATTGCGTACGAGGAGGCCGAACCAACGGATGGTGAGGAGTTTCGAGCTGGAACCATGAAGAAGAAGCTGGAACGGGGGTCAGACGTGAGCCGAGGACGAGCCGAGGAAGTCAGCTGCGAAGTTGGCTTGGTGTCGGACGACACCAATACCTGTCGGCCGACAAGCGTGTCGGACGACACCTCTTGGGTGTCGTACGACATGTAGTGTAAAACGGGAGGACGAGACAGACGAGATTCGCAGGATGCGCCTGCGAACGACGGAGATTTGTCGGACGACAGGATTTCCTGTCGGACGACAAGAGGATGTCGGACGACACATATTCCTGTCGTCCGACATAAGACCTGATTCTTTATGGAAATCGCGTTTTCGCGATTTCAAGACATTATTCAGTATTTTCCTTTTATTTTGTGACTTTTTAGGTCAGCCTATATAAAGGCCATGAACCCCATTATTTTAGAACACAACTTTGAAGATTAAAATATATTTCGTGAGATTATTCTCCCTTCTTTTCGTTCTCTTTCGATTGTGCCAAAAGAGTTCAACCCGACGAATCAACGAAGCATACATACTTCGTTCGTGTGTCATACATCGATTACCGAGTTGCTGCATCGATCTCGAGTTGGGGGTTAGGGTTCCGTCCTTAATTGATTTCTCGATTTCAGATTCAGAGGTTTGGGATCATCCGCCAGGTATCCAATTTATCGTTTCTCCTTCTTCCGCTCATTCCCATCAACGAGGTACGTATCAGGTATATAGAACTTACCTCGTTGCAGTCGAAAAAGGCAAGAGTTTAAGTTTTCGACGTTTCGATATCGAAAAATGTTTTGTCTACATTTTCATTTCGTGTTGTTGAGTTTCGGTACTTGAATTATATACAGTTGGATAACTCTCGTTGGGATGATCGTTTTGATATATAAAACTCACGTTTTCGACTTCAGAATAAAAAAAAAAATGTATAATCGCGGAAGATAACTATTAAATTTAATAAAATGTATTTTTTTTCCATAATTCATCAATTTGCCCCTATACACAATAAAAAAATATATAGTAGAATTTGGCATCTCCTGTGCTGCCATCCCCTGTGAATTTCCATCCCTTGTGAACAAGGGCGGAGCTATTCAATGGCTGGGTGGGCTGGTTTTCAATGGTTACCTATATATATATATATATATATACACATACATATGCAAGTACTTTTAATTTAAAAATGTCGCCGGATTGGGTGTTCTTACCCATAAGTTTCCAAAAGGCAAGGGATCGATTTTTCTCCTTCTAATTTTCATGTATTTTTTCCTTGTTTTCTTCTCCCTCTCATTTTCATGTATTTTTTTCCTTTTTTTACTAAAGTTATTTTTTCATTATAGGTAGCCCGCCACGAAAAAAAATCTTTGCATTATAGTTATCCCGCCTTGAAATAAAATCCTGGCTCCGCCATTGCCTGTGAATTTTAAAAATTCATCCTTTTATATACCACATATGCCCCTCTCTAAACACACACACTAATCTTCACACACGCATATCAAACTTAGAGAGGCAAACAGAAGAATAGAGAAGAGAAGAAGAAACGGAACCGAGAAGGAAAAAGAAGAAAACCCGTGGAAGGAGCTTGGATTTGCTGAAGTCAAGTAAAGAGGAGACCAAGCCACTCATCCCGTGAGTTTAAACTTATAGCCGTAACAGCAAGATCGACAGAGGAAAGACAATTAAATACAATCGAAAGCTTTCGTAGTTTATTATCAAAATTATTTCGATATCATGTCTATTCGTTTCAGTGCTTGAATTATATATTATTGTCTAGCCCTCGTTGAGTAGATCATTTAGGTATATAGAACTTACCTCGTTGCAGTCGAAAAAGGCAAGAGTTTATGTTTTCATTTTTTCGATATCGAAAAATGTTTTGTCTATATTTTGATTTCTGTTGGAGTTGTGTACTTAATGTCTAGATTTAAGTAACGGTAAACTCCCGATCATAGCATTTAATCTATTAAATTAACGAACAATTATTTGCGTTTAATTTTTTTTTAAATTAAATATATGCAAATTATAGTCCTGGATTTTATACGTTTTAGTTAGTATGGTGCAAGCATGGGCGCACAGAAGATCATACTATCGGTTACTCGTATTTAATCAAACAGTTGCTCACGACCTAGATGGACACGGACCAATCCATCGGTATAGTCGTTGTGTGAGAGAGAAAATAATTTATCTTAATTATTTTATCACACTTGTACACTTGGTGTATTGAGCGGATCGTTGAGATTCATCGATTAGGATTGCCGGCGATAATCGATTTGAGTCTCAGTGTATTTTATTCTTAATCCCCGATATTATTGCGGGTGTATATATTTGATATAAGTAACTTTGATTTACCAAAGGAATTAACCGATTTTATTATTGGGTTAATTTCCGGTTAAGTTGGGTCACTATATTTTATATATGACATGCCGTGAATAATTGACCGGACAGTGTATCCCGTAAGGGTTGATAATATCCCCGAGATGAGTTCATAAGAAATTATTGTGTAAACCTCATGAGTGGATTCGTTCCGCACAATAATTAAGGTTGAATGGTACTAGTCTCGGATTAAAGAGATGAATAAATTAATTAGCAATAAATTAATTTCATTCATGGATATTTAAATCTTAAATACACGGAATAAATAAATACTACCGGAGAAATATTATTTGAAATAATATGGTTTAATATTGGGAGTGCAATTAATTTATATAGTGGAAAATAAATTAATTAATATTGATAAGGATTAATGGACTTGGGCAGTGGGCTCAATTTAATCTTCAATATTGGAAGCCCAATATTCCACCTCCTTTAGATCCCCTACGTAGCCTATAAAAGCACTACATGGCCTTCATAAATCATAAGACAAGATTATCATACTTGATATTCTAGAGAGTTGAAGGAGATCCATAGGAGTTCGATAGATCGTCGCCCACCCGACGTTCGAACGAAGTGCAAGGAATACGTGGGAAGATCCAAAAGGTCTTCAACTTGATTTCGTTTCTCCGCACAACGAATCAAAGGTACAATCATAAACTCCTTCGTGTGAATTTATGTGATTTAATTGTGATACATGCATGAACACAAGATCCGGGAAAAACGACGAACCCGGGGACGGGGATAGACCGCGCGGTGGTGGTTGAAGACCACCGGACCGCCGGCGGTCTAGAGATCCCCGCCGGGATCGAGGAAAGCCCTCGGCTGGGAGCCGAGGGGGTGGCGGTCGAGCCTAGGGCTTCGACCGCCGGCGCGCACCAAGGAGAAGCCGCGGCTGGGGGCGATCGAGCCCTAGCTCGATCGCCGGGGGGAACCGCCGCGGGCTGGCACCGCGGCTGGTGGCTCCCCCCACCTCCGGTGATGGCGGTGAGTCGCCGGACTCACCGCCGGGGGCTGCTGGGCAGCCCCACGCGATCGATCGATCGCGAGCCCCAACGGGGGCTCGGCTAGGGTTTAGCCGCGGGTTTATCCCGCGGCGATGCTCGGGTCGAGCCCGGCTCCGTTTGTTTGGTTCGCGTTCGTGGATCCGACTCGCGGGAGAAAATCGGTTGGGGGCGGGCTGCGTGTCTTCGGGCGCGTAGTCTCCAAAGGTCGGACTCCTGCGGATGAGTCGGTATCCGTGATCGGTTTCCGGCGACGGGATTTCGTTCAGGGTTATCGGTTCCGCAATTTTGATACCCCGGGACATCGAATCCCAGCAATTGGTATCAGAGCGTTTGGTTTCGTGTTCATGTATGTATTCAATTGTGTTCTACCTTGCAGGGATTCCGACTATCATGGTTTAATTAATTGTTAATTATTCGTTTAATTAATTGCTATTTATTTACCATGATTGTTCGTTTATTAAACTCTCGGACATGTCGAGATTCGTTTTGTGTGGATGAATGCTTGTAATAGTAAAAATTCGGGGGTTGACCGAATTTAGATTTATTATTATTGTTCTATGTTTTCCGGAAAATGTATAGGGTCGATTTCATGTATAGAATCGATACCGGAATTGTAAATTTATTTCTTGTAATTTATTTACGTTGGATCGATGCCGAGATGACCGCCGGAGAACGCGTGTGACGAAGAAGACGAAGAGGACGAAGGATCGGGGATCGATCAAACCCCTTGATCGACCCCAATCGATCGCCCAAGGGAAGGGGGCGTCGCGCCCCTTCGGCCGTGGGACGTCGCCGGCGACGGTGGCGGCTGGCCGGCTGAGGTGGCGGCGGCGGGTGCTCCCTCCCGGTGGTCGGCCGATCAAGGTGGGGTGGTGCGGGAACTCCCATCCCGTGCTACTCCTACCAAAGATTCACTTTCCTAATTGATTCGGTTTTCCTATTTGAGTTTTTCCTATTTTTTGGGAATTCTCATGGATTAGGAAAAGAATTAATTGGAATTAATTTTATTCCTTATTCTATTATGGAAGTCTTCTAGAGTATTCCGAGTCCTACTTGGAATAGGATCCTAGAGATTTAATAGAATTAGAAAGGAATAATAATTAATTTAGGATTGATTTATTTCCTAATTGATTATTCCTATTTTATGGGAATTTTCATAGTAATGGAAATTAATTAATCTTGGAAAGTAGAAGTATCTTATTTCCTTATTCTATTATAGAAGTCTTCTAGAATATTTCAAGTTTGACTTGGATAGATTATTCTAGAGATTTAATAGAATTAGATAGGAAAATAAATAAACAAAAATATTAAAAATATTTAATTTTATTTTTAATTTATTCGATTGACTTAATTTTCGAATTGAGTATCTTTTGGATTTATTAAAAATAAATAGATTTAAATATTGGGATTAATATTCTCGTCACATGGAGCATTCAAGAACGAAGACTGAAGACTAGAAGAAGCATACGGAGATGGAATAAAGCCATGATAGTCGGAAAAATAATTTTTCTAGCATTATTTTGACTATGTGCTATGTGCTTTATTACTTGTATGCATGCTTATGTGTTTAATTATGCATTAGATAGCGTATCCCTTTGTTATAAAAAACTAAGTGGGAGAGGGGATGGAAACATTCCCATGGTCTCCATTACTGTTCTCTTGGTGACTCTTATGGACTTTTGAAGTTCGTATAGATGTGTCATTGTAGGAGAATTCTTGTAATTCCTTTTACAAGAAACATTGATTAAGTTTATCAAACAATGCCTAATTTGTCTTTCTGAAACTGACTTCAAGTCGACTCATTCTCACCCCGGGGAGTGGAATGGAGCCAGAGCCACTTGGTCATGTGGATGACACAAATTAGAGACATTCGTACCATCCTTTTAAGGTGGATCGATTGTCTGCTCGGCTCCCTCATCTAATGAGAGATAGGGTTGTTCGCATGGTGAATCACTGGTTAGAAACTTCGAGTTTCACTTATGATTCCCCGCGTCTTGATTTACGAGATCGAATGCTTCAAGTAATTGGATGTCAATTGTATAAATCTTTTGGTGTAGTAAACGTCCACACTATCGTGGCTTGCTGCATTGAATGGGATTTTAGAACGATTGATGTAGACAGTTATAGAAGAAAGTGTTGGATCGTGTGTTAACGTAAACGTCCACACTATCGTGGCTTGCGGTAATATGCGAGTCCCAAAAATCTTCTTAGATACTGAGTAATGGTTTACACTTAGGTGCGCTCTATAGTATTCTTCCCATCGAAGTAACGCTATAGTGATGTACGACCAAAGCAAATCTAATTGCTAAATCATTTGGATGGGTAAACGTCCACACTATCGTGGCTTGCCTTATCTGATGGGATTTTAGATGTAATTAGTGATTTAATGATATTATTAAGGGGAGATAATATCGGATATTAAATTAATTGTTTGTTTAAATGTGCTTATAGGTTTAGAGAATAGCTATGAACCCACTTTCTATGATACTCAAGGAGCATAAGCTCACTGGCCCCAACTATATTGATTGGAAGAGAAATTTAGACATTGTCCTAACTTCGGAGGAGTACAAGTACGTACTCTCTGATAAATGCCCTGCTGAGCCCACGGCTGCCTCAACTGATGAGGAAAAGGCAACATATCGGAAGTGGAAAAAGGCTGATGAAATGGCTAGGTGCTATATTTTGGCTTCCATGTCAAATATACTCCAAACCCAACATGAGCCGATGGACACTGCCCGGGATATGATGACTAACCTCAAGGAGATGTTTGGGGAGCAGGATCGTGCGGCAAGGCAAGAAGCCATGAGAGTCCTCATGTCGACTACTCAGTCTGAAGGAACGCCCGTAGGGGAGCACGTTCTCAAGATGATGAGTTTGTTGAATGAACTTGAGGTCCTAGGAGCTTCCATTGATGATGAGACGGAAGTCGACATCATACTCCAGTCTCTGACCCCTAAGTTTGAGCAGTTTCGTATGAGCTATAATATGGGTAAACTATCTTATACTCTTGCGCAACTCCTGACTGAACTGAAGGCGGCAGAGGGGATCTACAAGAAGGGCAAGTCTCAAGCGCTTGTAGCTACCAAGTCCAAAGGCTTTAAGCCTGGTGGAGGTAGGGGCAAGAGGAGGAAGCAAGCCGGGAAACCCAGTGGTATCAAGAGGACTGTACCACGAGTGGGGGCTGCAAAGCCAAGGGGCAAGTGCTTCCGATGCAACAAGTCTGGACACTGGAAGTCTGAATGTCCTCTCAGAGGTACGAATTTTTCTTTAGTCGTAAAAACATAGTCAGCGGTATTATCTACCAGAATTCTGGTGTGTAGATATGGAACCACTGACGGTATGTGCATTTTGGATGCAGGGGTTCCAGAAAACCCGGCGACTTAGAGAAGGAGAGTTCGAGTCTACACGGGCAAAAGCTGTAGAGGAGGCAGCTGTTGCGGTGGAAGACATTTATCTGCTTTAGTAGTTAAATAGGATTTCATTTCAAGATTATTGCATTATGTACCCTCTATTTTAGAAAGAACGTTTTGTTCTGGATTTCTATTATTTATGAATGGATATTTTATTTCTTTAATCATTGGATGATTTTGATAAGAAATGATGGCATTATCTATTCTGGTACATTAGATAGCAATATATGAATGAAAGATCCTAAGTCTACCACGATGCAACAAACCGTTCTATAACTTGTTTTACTTGATTAGATATGTTTCTTTATTAAATCATTATACTTGTGAATTCTTGTACTTAGTAGTATTTTCAAATAAAATTCAAAAGGTCGAAATTGATTTGATCAATTATAGTTGAAGGAATGGACCTTCCGACCTGAGAATTGAATTTGGAGGATAATACATCTAAGCAAACCTTTCTTCATAAAGGATAGAATTCGGACTAAGTATTGGAAATGATTAAATATGCAGACACATGTGTGAATTAGAAAGGCACGAGTAGTTCTTTTTCCAAGAATACTCAAATGGATTAGAGTACTTAAATGTGCCATAAAAGCAAAGTGTTTTGACTAGTCAATGGACACAAAGCTATTATGGGGAACCATTAAAGTATATCCATTAGAAGCCTGCGACTCGGTCGCGGAGACCATCGCCTATCTAAATAACACATAGCATAATCAAAGATTGGGATTCAATCCCAAAGGGCCGCGCCATACACTTACGTGTAGAGATGGTGCGTTGAAAATAAGAAATGGAAATCTAAAAGTAAAAGAGAACAAGTTGTTCGGAACTACCTATGTTCTATGGATGTTTCTGGAGACAATAACACATTTTGTGTGATTGTAGGATATCCTAGATGAACGAAGTATTGTGCATTCTATAGTACTGTGAACCAGAGGGACGTCTTTCGTTCGGTTCATAGAAGAAGACTATTAGATGAACCACAAAGCCTGAACTGAATTAATACCTTGAAATGAGAAAAAGGACAAAAGACTGGGAACCAGCCAAGCCGAGTAGAAGTACACCACACACTGCACCTATTGTTATTACTGTTATACACCGGGACGCCATTGCAGTGGGAGGTTGTTGAACAACCGGAGATATTCATAAGACTAGAGGAGTTCGGACTCTGAATCTAGTAGACATGAAATCGATCCCTAGCTCTGCATAAAGGCAGTACTAGATCTAAATGAGCCTGCTTGGAAAACAACAAGGATTATTGTTAAGAGGCTAGATCATTTAGAGTACGATAGGTGTATTGGAGACGTAATAGAAACAAGGTGGTGTTTCTCGGAATTTTATGAAGATAACATTTTATCATTGGCAACAATGTAAAGACGTTGTCAGACATAGAATAATGGTTGTCTAAATGAATGAATCGAGATATAAGATTAAGTAGAAGTTAGAGCATGTTCTTGAGATCTTATGATCTAGTAAGAACATTGTACTTCTCCTGGATATCTTATACGATTATGGTTTGTTTTAACAAAGCATAGTTCTGAGAAAGGTTGTTGCCTTTCAGAAACAGAACATGTACATCTATCTAAGGTAATGTGTTTCGAACACATAAAGGAGATAGATGATACTAAGCAGTTTCCTACACCTAGTGTGGAAAGCTTAAATGCAATGTTAGAAAACAAGAACCTGATATCAACTATGCGGTCAGCGTAGTGGGAGGATATCAAAGTAATCTGGACAAGAGATATTCGAATGCTGTAAGAGTACTTGGTTGTACTGGATTACTAAGCAAGACGAAATCTTCTTAGATTACAGTTTCTCAGATTTCAAATCAGAGAAGGACCAGTGTAAGTCGATATCAGGCTATGTGTTCACTTTTGGAAAAGGTGGAACCTTTAATATGTAAGAGTGATAAGCAGGATGCTTCTCGGACTCTCTCATAACCGAATAGCAGCCTCAGAGGCAGCGGAAGTTTTGGTTAGGTTCCGGGATAACCTCTAAGACTTGGAAATGACTCTTAGGTTATCAAAGGCTATTTTATAGCAGTGCATGATAAACTGGAAGAAGTCATAAGTCTAAAAGTGATGATAACACATAGAGCAAGTACCACCTGATACGAGTCATCGTCAGGGAGACGACGTAGTAGTCACCAAGATAACTTCAGAGCGGCAACCTAGAGTGCTCATTCACATAGTACTTCTCGGAAGTACACTTTAAGCACGTGATGAGTATGGGAACCGGGAGTTTGGAAGAAATGACTAGACCTTAGTACAAGTGGGAGATTGTTGGAGTTGTGTACTTAATGTCTAGATTTAAGTAACGGTAAACTCCCGATCATAGCATTTAATCTATTAAATTAACGAACAATTATTTGCGTTTAATTTTTTTTTAATTAAATATATGCAAATTATAGTCCTGGATTTTATACGTTTTAGTTAGTATGGTGCAAGCATGGGCGCACAGAAGATCATACTATCGGTTACTCGTATTTAATCAAACAGTTGCTCACGACCTAGATGGACACGAACCAATCCATCGGTATAGTCGTTGTGTGAGAGAGAAAATAATTTATCTTAATTATTTTATCACACTTGTACACTTGGTGTATTGAGCGGATCGTTGAGATTCATCGATTAGGATTGCCGGCGATAATCGATTTGAGTCTCAGTGTATTTTATTCTTAATCCCCGATATTATTGCGGGTGTATATATTTAATATAAGTAACTTTGATTTACCAAAGGAATTAACCGATTTTATTATTGGGTTAATTTCCGGTTAAGTTGGGTCACTATATTTTATATATGACATGCCGTGAATAATTGACCGGACAGTGTATCCCGTAAGGGTTGATAATATCCCCGAGATGAGTTCATAAGGAATTATTGTGTAAACCTCATGAGTGGATTCGTTCCGCACAATAATTAAGGTTGAATGGTACTAGTCTCGGATTAAAGAGATGAATAAATTAATTAGCAATAAATTAATTTCATTCATGGATATTTAAATCTTAAATACACGGAATAAATAAATACTACCGGAGAAATATTATTTGAAATAATATGGTTTAATATTGGGAGTGCAATTAATTTATATAGTGGAAAATAAATTAATTAATATTGATAAGGATTAATGGACTTGGGCAGTGGGCTCAATTTAATCTTCAATATTGGAAGCCCAATATTCCACCTCCTTTAGATCCCCTACGTAGCCTATAAAAGCACTACATGGCCTTCATAAATCATAAGACAAGATTATCATACTTGATATTCTAGAGAGTTGAAGGAGATCCATAGGAGTTCGATAGATCGTCGCCCACCCGACGTTCGAACGAAGTGCAAGGAATACGTGGGAAGATCCAAAAGGTCTTCAACTTGATTTCGTTTCTCCGCACAACGAATCAAAGGTACAATCATAAACTCCTTCGTGTGAATTTATGTGATTTAATTGTGATACATGCATGAACACAAGATCCGGGAAAAACGACGAACCCGGGGACGGGGATAGACCGCGCGGTGGTGGTTGAAGACCACCGGACCGCCGGCGGTCTAGAGATCCCCGCCGGGATCGAGGAAAGCCCTCGGCTGGGAGCCGAGGGGGTGGCGGTCGAGCCTAGGGCTTCGACCGCCGGCGCGCACCAAGGAGAAGCCGCGGCTGGACGCCGCGGCTGGGGGCGATCGAGCCCTAGCTCGATCGCCGGGGGGAACCGCCGCGGGCTGGCGCCGCGGCTGGTGGCTCCCCCCACCTCCGGTGATGGCGGTGAGTCGCCGGACTCACCGCCGGGGGCTGCTGGGCAGCCCCACGCGATCGATCGATCGCGAGCCCCAACGGGGGCTCGGCTAGGGTTTAGCCGCGGGTTTATCCCGCGGCGATGCTCGGGTCGAGCCCGGCTCCGTTTGTTTGGTTCGCGTTCGTGGATCCGACTCGCGGGAGAAAATCGGCTGGGGGCGGGCTGCGTGTCTTCGGGCGCGTAGTCTCCAAAGGTCAGACTCCTGCGGATGAGTCGGTATCCGTGATCGGTTTCCGGCGACGGGATTTCGTTCGGGGTTATCGGTTCCGCAATTTTGATACCCCGGGACATCGAATCCCAGCAATTTCGTGTTGTTGAGTTTATACCGTTGGATAACTCTCGTCGCGAGGATCGTTTTGATATATAAAACTCACGTTTTCGACTTCGGAATAAAAAAAATACATTTTATTAAATTTAATAGTTATTTTTTAATTCTTATCGTAATTGTTTATATTGATTGCGCAATTTTCCGAAACAAAAAACGTTGTATGTTTTGAAATTCGTCACAAATATATTCTCCTCGTAATTGTTTATATTTCTTGCGCAATTTTCCGAAAAAAAAAAACGTTGTATGTTTTGAAATTCGTCACAAATTTAATTGCGTTTACGAGTAAGTATAAACGTATGACTTAATTGATATTTAAAATTTATATTTATATTAATTTATATTACATGCGAATCTTGTAAATTTCAAAAATGTAAAAATATTTAAGTTTCGTAAAAACGAATTTTAATTAATATTTTCGATTTTTTTTTTTCGGTCGTAATTTTATAAAAAGGTGTTTCAATGTTTTTATTATTTTCGATCGTAATTTTATACTTTAAAAGTCTCGTTGTATTTGTTTATATTTATTCCAAATTTTCAAAAACTAAAAACGAAGTATTTTTTGAAATTAAGGACGAATTTAATTGCGTGTACGAGTAATTTGAAACGCATGAAATTATTGATATTTAAAATTGATTTTTATATTACTTGCGCATTTTGTAGATTTCAAAATTTTAAAAATATTTACGTTTCGTAAAAATAAATTTTAATTAATGTTAAATAATAAAAAAATAAAATTAGAAAAGCAACTTCAAATCCATTTTGTTAATGTGTATATAACATTTCTCCTTTATAATTTATGTGATGTGATATTATTCGACTTGCCAGTTTCCTTGACCTTTTTTTACCGTCCGTAAGGACAGTAACCGTGCATCTCATAGCATCTACAATGGAGTGAGAATTTTTCTGGGTAGAAGACTAGTATAAGTAATGACACGTACACACCACATCAAAATTAATAAATACTACCCAAAAAACTTCTACCACCTCCAACCATATATACCTCACTATCAAATTATATGTATTATATTTTATTTATACTAATTATTAATTAAATATCGTAAATATATTAAAAATCTTCACATTCACAACATTTACCGGGTAGAAGTATCTTTACCCCAACTCCTCACCTATGCCACATCATCATATTTACAACCATGGTTATATAATTTTTGAGGTAGAGTTAGGAGTACACATACGACTTCTACCTCCCATTGGAGATGCTCTTAGGGTCGTTGTGGCGAGATACAATTTGTGCGCTATGTGATAATCTATGTGATTAACATCTCTGTCAGGCGGGTTCACAGGGGCATAGTCGAGTGGTAAGGTCTGTGGTGATGTGGGTGTAATTCTTCGGCTATGGAGGGTTCGAACCTCGGGTGTGACAAATTTTCATTGAAATATTATGAAGATTTACCCTATGGTGAGACATGTTGGCTCTCTTCCACATATGTCTGTTACTCGGTCACATCTCTCAATTTACATCCTTACTCGACCGAGTGACCTCCGATCGGTTGGGGGAAGAGTTTCTCGTCTCTCCTCTTTATAACAAAAAAATATCTTTGTGAGGCGGAGCGGATTTATGAGTGAGGGTTTCAGGTTTGTCGGCGTGACCACCGTTGTATCTTTGCATGTGCATGTGCAGTCTCCAGTCTCCCTCTCTACTATTTAAGGCTCATACATTCTTGAGCCAAAGATCCTTATCTATGTACTTATTATTTATTTTATTCTGCTGATCGATCTCTTGTTACTTGATCAGGTCTGGTCCCTTGACTACTAATTTATTTGTTTGTGTTTAGGTTCCGAAAGCAGCTGAATCTATACCCAACAAAAACCAATTTAAACACTACTAAGATTAATACAAACCCATTTTATTTAGGATAAAAAATAATTATACAAAAATAAAAAATAATTTTCAAAACAATAAAACATTTTTTATATTTTATTTTACTATATTTGAATTTCAATCGATTTTATAATTTTTATTTTTATTTTTATAGCAAATTTTCTATTTTACTAATACAAATTAAAATAGATTTAAAAATAATTAATAATAATACAATTTTAAAAATAAAAACGATGATATGATATTATAAATATATTGAATTTCAATTTTTAAATAAAATATTTATTCTCTCCTTGCAGAGCAGTCGTTAGTTAATGGTCATAGTTCCTTTGTAATTTACAAAAGAACTATGACCATTAGTCCGGGATAAAGAGAGTATGAGACAAGGATAGTACTTTCTCCATCCCTTAACAGTGTAAATAAAAGTTGCACGTGGATTAAAAAAAAGTTGATGTGTAAATAATAAAGTAGTGTCAAATTTCAAATGGGGGTGCTCACGTGCGGTTCCACACCTAGCGCACACACGAGAGCGGGAGCTCGAATATGCACTAGGGAGCCTCAATCTAACTCAAAACCATATGGTACTAAGTAGGAGAACTCCCTAGGCTTATATCATAGACTCCCCTCTCACAATTATTCGATGTGAGACAATTCACAAGTGGCCTTCACACATTAACAACTTCAACACACCCCCTCCACTTGTGAGTCCTAGTCAAAGGGTGGTCAAACCACTCACAAACAGGATCGAGCTCCCGCTCTGATACCATGTCGAATTCCAAATGGGGGTGTGTTGGGATATGTCCTTCGATCCTACGTGTGCAATCGATAAAGTCATAAGGTCGTCTATGGATGTTAAATGATTATTTGGTAATATTAATTGTTGGGAACAATATAATATTGATCAATTAAATCATACCTACAGGGTCACACACGGACTCAAAGATAAAGTACGTTGCTTGATAAATATATTGATTTAGAATCAATATTTACGTGGAATTAATTAACATGCATGGGATGCATGACTTGCATGGATGCATGTCATATAGTGTGACATGGCATGCCACACAAGCAAGTGGGGACCACATACAATGCATAGTGGCATGTGTATGTGGCATGACCTTTCACCTCCTTTGTAACCCCTTTGCATAATTATGGTGCATTATGATGCCCATTATGTTGTAGGTTACAAAGGGGTGTAATGGGATGCATAATGATTGACTTAGATAGATGAAAATCAGATTTTCATCACACAATGGCATCAGCCACGAAATTCCACTCAAATAGAGAGAAAAGAGGTGATCTTGGAGATTCATTCTCAAGCAAGCAAGGTGTTCATTATCCGGGTTCGTGTGCAACACGTAGAGGCCGGGCCATTTGTGCGGCTTCCACATCCGGACGATCTAAAGGAGTGACGAGGTCATTCACAAGGAGAGCATCTAGTGACTAATCCATGAAGGTGGTTCAATCGACTCAACACCACCTTCATCAACATCAACGAGGCACGCTACACCGGTTGTAAGTGATCTCGTTAATCTCTCTCTATATATATATATATTGGATGTATATATATAAACGTGTCTATACATATAATGTGTGCCTAGATCTTCATGTTGTTCGTGTTCTATTGTTTTACACGCTTCCGCACACACGAACAAGGTAATCGAGCGATTGGATCGGCATCGAAAACCAACAATTGGTATCAGAGCCTAGGGCTCGTGCACATGTTTTGTGTTGGACACAATTTTAAACAACATAATTTCTCTTATGTGCTTCTTTGTTGTGGTGTTGATTGCTTTTCTTAGATGTAAGGCCAACCACAGATAGTGGTTGGGTGAATGCAATCGTGTTTTTTACGTACCGAATGGCTTTAGTTTTGAGGCCTGCGTGCCTTGGAATGAGTTGTAATTTGGAGGACTGTGTGCCTTGGAATCATTTGTAATAGATAGGTTTCTTTTACATATGTATTGTACAACTTGTAAGCAGTGGATTTGATCCACGGATCGACCTTGGATCTCGGAGTACCGACGAAAACGAAGAGAAACGAAGCAAGAAGAAGTGTTTTTTCAGTTTCTGAAGCAGGTAGCGGTCGCTACCCTAGGGGTAGCGGTCGCTACCCCGAGCGCTAGGCGCAACGCTCCTCGATCGCTGCCTGGACCAAAATACCTCCTGGAATGAGGTAGCGGTCGCTACCCCCTCAAAAATCAGCTTGGCGACGTTTCGGTGTACGGGGCGCTACTCATGGAGTTTTGCTTATTTTTCGTTCGTTTTTTTTTTCTGTGTGTTGTGAGGTTTAGGGGCCATTCGAGTATGTATTACTTGCTGTGCTAGTTCTAGGTTTATATATGTTATAAATGTTCAACCAACATACATACAACCTTAAACATGCATGTTCCCAGAATAATGAGTATAATGTCTTGTCCAAAGCATCACACTCATGAAGCCCTCGATCATAAGTTGGTAGGTCCGCCTCAGCGGGGTACTACTTGTTATCTTGGGATAAGTGGGAGTAAAGGTTAGACCTTTACACGTGAGTTTGGTTTTCTCATCGATAGATCCATTGCAGGCGTGGCTATCGAGACATGAGATGAGAATGGGATTCTCATCGACCGAGAGTGATATTAGATATCATTGACATGGGTATGTCTACCTATCTTGAAATACTTAAGTGCGGACTCAGTCGGCTTAAAGATTTGCAAGATGAGGATCTCGGGATCGTTTTGTTCTAAGGGACAATGATATTGGATATCAATTGAACAAAATGAAATAAATAAGTACAATTGTTAGACAACCTTATTTGTTTACCGCTTTGTGGATGCTTACAAACTTTAGTTATCTTACTTTTATAGTTTATCATGTCAAATATCAACTCAATTCAAGTTTGGTTCAATTCTTGATTATGAAAAATTGAACAAATTTTCTTGATTCACAACGTAATTTGAGGATGGTCCTCAAATATGAAGACAAGGAAAATGTGTTAGATAACCACATCCTAAGATATCATTGAACAACTCAATAGCATGTTCGGGGAATATGCTAAGATTGAGCGGTTCGGTATGACCAGGGTCATCGCTTCAGCTAGGCTGGAAAAATGGAAATCTATGGAATCACATGTGCAGCAAATGATTGGATTATTTGCTTCAAGTGACCGCCTAGATTTTTCCTATGATGATTATTTGGCAACCGATTTCATAATTCAATCTCATGATGGTTATAATGCCTTTAGGCTAAAATTTCCACATGAATGGTTTGAAGAAATCGCTTCGTGAGCTCCACGGGATGCTCAAGGCTGCTGAGCCGGCGATAGATAAGGACCCTAAGAGGGAAATTCTTATGATATGGGATAGGGTATTCAAAAGAGCATGGGCAAGAAGGCTACTAGGGTTTCTAGGGAATCTCAATGCGTCTACTGCAAAAGTGTTGGACACTACTTGCAAACATATAAAAGTTCATATTTTATTCAATTTCAAAACAAATGCCTAATTTGTCTTTCATTTGATGGATTATAAGGTTAGGATTATTTACACCTCGGGGAGTGATTTAATCCAAAACACTTAAGTTCATCAATGACACAAATTAGAGACTTTCGAGCCATTGGATGGCGTGAAACGATTGTCTGGTTGGCTCCCTCATATTTTATGAGAGATAGGGCTTCAATTGCATGATAATATCGCTGGTTAGAAAACTTCGATTTTTCACTTACGATTTATCACGTTTTGACATTGTATTAATTTTGAATGGGAAATTTGAATGAGACTCAATTATTGGGAATAATTGAATTTGCCCAAACTTCAAAGAAGATGTGAAGAACGGGGTTGCTTCATCTTCAAGTATTAATGATATAGACATTAAACTTCACAAATTTAACTTCTTAGGTATTGGATGCCAAATATGGTTCTCACATTTTTATGTGGAGTAACTACATAGAAGTATAAGTTTGATGAATAGAGATGTCGATCTACGAGCAAGAAATGGAGCGAAGGTCGCTGCATTAGCCGTATGATCATATGATGTTGTTTTGCCTTAGGGCCTTGTTTTAGTATTATAACTATGTATTTTTCGTACCTTAAATAAACAATGAATATTGGTTCAGTATTGGATACTGATTGATTAGTTTTTCACTATTTAAATAGTTTGATAACTATTTTAATTGTGAACTATTCTTTGTTTTGGTAAGATTATTACATTATTTATTTATACTTTAAACTCAACAAATCATATATAACATTAACACCAAAGGCCGAATCGAATAAGTCTCAATGAGACATAACTGTAACATTGTTGATTAGATCAAAATCTAAACATGCAACGAATCTTCTTTTAGAAGGCATTGCTGGGATTCGATGTCCCGGGGTATCAAAAAAAATTGCGGAACCGATAACCCCGACCGAAATCCCGTCGCCGGAGATTGGATCCCCGACTCATCCGCAGGAGTCCGACCTTTGGAGACTACGCGCCCGAAGACACGCAGCCCGCCCCCAGCCGAAGTCCCCCACGAGTCGGATCCACGAACGCGAACCACCGTACGAGCCGGAGCTCGACCCGAGCATCGCCGCGGGATAAACCCGCGGCCGAAACCCTAGCCGAGCCCCCGTCGGGGCTCGCGATCGATTGATCGCGTGGGGCTGCCCAGCAGCCCCCGGCGGTGAGTCCGGCGACTCACCGCCATCACCGGAGGTGGGGGGAGCCACCAGCCGCGGCGCCAGCCCGCGGCGGTTCCCCCCGGCGATCGAGCTAGGGCTCGATCGCCCCAGCCGCGGCGTCCAGCCGCGGCTTTCCTTCGATGTCGAAGCCCTAGGGCTCGACCGCCACCCCTCGGCTCCCAGCCGAGGGTTGCTCTCGATCCCGGCGGGGATCCCTAGACCGCCGGCGGTCCGGTGGTCTTCAACCACCACCGCGCGGTCTATCCCCGTCCCCGGGTTCGTCGTTTCCCGGATCTTGTGTTCATGTACATATCACAATTTAATTCACATAAAATCACACGAAGGAGTTTATGATTGTACCTTTGATTCGTTGTGCGGAGAAACGAAATCAAGTTGAAGACCTTTGAATCTTCCCACGTATTCCTTGCACTTCGTTCGAACGTCGGGTGGGCGACGATCTATCGAACTCCTATGGATCTCCTTCAACTCTCTAGAATATCAAGTATGATAATCTTGTCTTATGATTTATGAAGGCCATGTAGTGCTTTTATAGGCTACGTAGGGGATCTAAAGGAGGTGGAATATTGGGCTTCCAATATTGAAGATTAAATTGAGCCCACTGCCCAAGTCCATTAATCCTTATCAATATTAATTAATTTATTTTTCACTATATAAATTAATTGCACTCCCAATATTAAACCATATTATATCAAATAATATTTCTCCGGTAGTATTTATTTATTCCGTGTATTTAAGATTTAAATATCCATGAATAAAATTAATTTATTGCTAATTAATTTATTCATCTCTTTAATCCGAGACTAGTACCATTCAACCTTAATTATTGTGCGGAACGAATCTACTCATGAGGTTTACACAATAATTCCTTATGAACTCATCTCGGGGATATTATCAACCCTTACGGGATACACTGTCCGGTCAATTATTCACGGCATGTCATATATAAAATATAGCGACCCAACTTAACCGGAAATTAACCCAATAATCAAATCGGTTAATTCCTTTGGTAAATCAAAGTTACTTATATTAAATATACACACCCGCAATAATATCGGGGATTAAGAATAAAATACACTGAGACTCGAATCGATTATCGCCGGCAATCCTAATCGATGAATCTCAACGATCCGCTCAATACACCAAGTGTACAAGTGTGATAAAATAATTAAGATAAATTATTTTCTCTCTCACACAACGACTATATCGATGGATTGGTCCGTGTCCATCTAGGTCGTGAGCAACTGTTCGATTAAATACGAGTAACCGATAGTATGATCTTCTGTGCGCCCATGCTTGCACCATACTAACTACAACGTATAAAATCCAGGACTATAATTTGCATATATTTAATTAATAATGATTAAACGCAAAACAATTGTTTATTAATTTAATAGATTAAATGCTATGATCGGGAGTTTACCGTTACTTAAATCTAGACATTAAGTACACAACTCCAACAGGCATTCTAGAATCATTTGACTTGGAGTCATTTGATACATGTGAATGATGTTTGATGGACAAAGATAACAATGTCATCTTTCTTGGAGAAAGGAGAACATGTGAGTGATTAATTAGGGATGATCCATACTGATGTATGTGGAACCTATCAGTTCACAAGCACATGAATGTTATGTTTTGGAAAAGAGAAAACAAACTATATTAGATATAGTTCGACCATTCGATGAGAGGTCTAAATGAACTACTGGTCTCTTTTGGGAACACACAATTCTTGACTTCAACTTATACACTGAATAGGACGCTGTCAAAAGCTGTTGATAAGACACCATACTAGGTATGGAAAGGGAGGGTCCCTAAATTGTTTTCATCAAGATTTGAGGTTCTAAAAGCTTCTCTGACAAGATTTATCTTTATAGAGCTTGAACTCAAATGGGATAAAAGTTTCCTTATGGTATGTCCATAAGAAACTCGAGGGTACAACTTCTACGATCTATCTGAGAACAATATTTTGTTGCTCGAGATAGTGATTTTCTTGAAAAGAGTAAGCTTTCCTAGAAAGTCAGTGGGAGCTCGGTTATCTTGAACGAGGTTCAAGTGGAACAACCAATGATGAATACTCAAGACTGGGTTGAGAGTATTCCTATGGTTTTGGAAACCATACCAGCCCTTGTAGGTCAAGAAGGCATATATCTCGTTTAGTCAGATACTTAGGTATTGTGACCAATGAGAGATATGAATTCATGCTTTTGGAAAGCGGTGAACCTTCGACTTAATTCCAAGCTATGACGAGTCCAACTACTGAAAATTGGCATGGTGCCATGAAATCTGAGATGATATCAATATCTGATAATCAAGTTTGGAACATGATATATTTGCATCACGGGGTTAGACCCAATGAATGCTAATAGATCTTTAAGATCTAAACAGACAGATGGAAAACCTAGGGTTTTCAAAGCAAGGTTGATGGTAAAAGTTTTATTCACGAGGTGGATTATGGAAAAACTTTCACCAGTTGCTTTGATTAAATCATTCAGATTATCTTAGCCATTGCTACTCATCTTGATAATGAGTTATGGTAATATTGGATGTTAAAACTAACTTCTTGAATTGGATTCTAGAAGAGAATGTGTTTTGACACAGCCAAATAGTTTTATCGATCCTAATAAGGCTGAGAAATTATGCAATCTTATAATTCCATTTATGGAATAAAGCAAAGCATATCGGAGTAGCAATCTTCAGTTCAATGAATCCATACTGGGTTTTGGATTTCAGAGGAACTCGTAAGAGTCTTGTTTTACAAGACAAACAGTGGGAGTTACGTTGTATACATTGTGTTGTATGTCGATGACATACTCCTTATTGGAAATAATGTTTCTATGCTTAATTCTATTAAAGAATGGCTTGGAAATTATTTTTCAATAAAGGATCTTGGAGAAGCACAGTACATATTGGGCATCAAGATCTGTCGGAACAGATCGAAAATGATGTTTGGACTTAGTCAAGTGACCTATATTGATAAGGTACTTGATAAGTTCAGAATGAAAGACGCCAAAAAGGGTCTCATTTCAATGAGTCATGGCACATCTCTTAGCAAGATGCAAGGCCCTACGGGACTTGATGAGCAAAAGAGGATGGAAAACATTCCTTATGCTTCGGCAATAGGGTCTATAATGTACGCCATGATATGTACACGACCGGACGTATCGTATGCTTTGAACATGACGAGTCAGTTTCAAGGAAATCCAGGTGAGGCTCGTCAGACTGCGACCAAGAATATTCTTATGTACCTTAGATGGACAAAAGAATATTTTGTTGTCTTTGGAAGACAAAAAGAGTTGATATTAACAAGCTGTTTGAATGCTAACTTCAAAACAGACTAAGATTATTTCCGATTTTAATCTGGTTATATCTGTTTTCTGATTAGAGGTGATATTTGCTGGAATAGTTCCATGCAATGCAATATAGCTGATTAAACTACAGAAGCTGAGCACAGTATTGCATTGGATGCAGTAATGTTGGCAGTTAGGATTTGAAAGTTCTTGAATGAACTAGGTGGCGTAACTAGCTCAGCCCATCCGATAGTTCTCTATTTATAGTAGAGTTATCGCGCAAGCCTATGAGCTAGGAAGCACCACAAGTCTAAAACTGGTGCTCAGGAAGTTTCACATTATTTGGGAGATAGTTTTGTGGAGACATCGAGATAATAAAGTTGCAACTTTTGGTAAGGTTGCAAACCCGCTTTCTAAACCTCTTCAGCAGTTTAAGCTTGAGGCTTTCACGACTGCAATAGATATCAGACATCTTAGAGATGGGTTGTGATTTCTATTACTGTATATGATACTTTTGGAGATTTGGTAAACATTCACTCATATGTATAATACATAATTCTTCATATAAATATGGTTTAATTTATATGAATTGTCCAAATGATTAAGTTATATCAATTGGGTTATGAGGTCGACTTACCGCATAATGAAGTCCCAATGATTGAACTGATATACTTGAATCATATAGTTGTTCCTGGTTCGTATAATCGAGTACGGACAAACCGATAATACAAAGAACTAGATTGTAATGTGTACTATAGCGCCGCTTCATGGGCTAGTGATTTGGGACATCAAGTACAATTACATAGATATTAGCTGGGAGCTAATGATCGAACAGACCCGACTGGAATAGTATTTAAGATTTCGAGTCATAATACTATTTCATTGACTGTCGAGCAATTTCCTCTGACCTGAGTAGTCAAGAGTGATTCCATTGTGAAATGGTGTACTTTGATACAAGTAAACGCCTTTCGTAAAAGGAGGTTATAAAACTTGTTATTGGGTATATCAGGAAGCAAGTGGGAGAGCTTGGATTGACAAGATGGGATTGTCCTCCATTTTATAATGGGATACATGTCTTAACGGCCACTTGGAGAGTCGAGACTGTGGAAAATACGTGGCCACGTCCAGATTCGTATCATAGTGATAAATCTGGTTTTACAGTCTGTCTCAAAGTACAAGAAAGGTTTGAACCGATTAAGGATGACTCGAGTCTTGCCTCAAGTTCAAACTTAGACATAAAGTGACAACAGGAAATTGGCAGCACACTGGCTCTGAAGGCCAAGTGGGAGATTGTTGGGATATGTCCTTCGATCCTACGTGTGCAATCGATAAAGTCATAAGGTCGTCTATGGATGTTAAATGATTATTTGGTAATATTAATTGTTGGGAACAATATAATATTGATCAATTAAATCATACCTATAGGGTCACACACGGACTCAAAGATGATGTACGTTGCTTGATAAATATATTGATTTAGAATCAATATTTACGTGAAATTAATTAACATGCATGAGATGCATGGCTTGCATGGATGCATGTCATATAGTGTGACATGGCATGCCACACAAGCAAGTGGGGACCACATACAATGCATAGTGGCATGTGTATGTGGCATGACCTTTCACCTCCTTTGTAACCCCTTTGCATGATTATGGTGCATTATGATGCCCATTATGTTGTAGGTTACAAAGGGGTGTAATGGGATGCATAATGATTGACTTAGATAGATGAAAATCAGATTTTCATCACACAATGGCATCAGCCACGAAATTCCACTCAAATAGAGAGAAAAGGGGTGATCTTGGAGATTCATTCTCAAGCAAGCAAGGTGTTCATTATCCGGGTTCGTGTGCAACACGTAGAGGCCGGGCCATTTGTGCGGCTTCCACATCCGGATGATCTAAAGGAGTGACGAGGTCATTCACAAGGAGAGCATCTAGTGACTGATCCATGAAGGTGGTTCAATCGACTCAACACCACCTTCATCAACATCAACGAGGCACGCTACACCGGTTGTAAGTGATCTCGTTAATCTCTCTCTATATATATATTGGATGTATATATATAAACGTGTCTATACATATAATGTGTGCCTAGATCTTCATGTTGTTCGTGTTCTATTGTTTTACACGCTTCCGCACACACGAACAAGGTAATCGAGCGATTGAATCGGCATCGAAAACCAACAGGGTGCTCACGTGCGGTCCCACGCCTAGCGCACACACGAGAGCGGGAGCTCGAATATGCACTAGAGAGCCTCATTCTAACTCAAAACCATATGGTACTAAGTAGGAGAACTTCCTAGGCTTATATCATAGACTCCCCTCTTACAATTATTCGATGTGGGACAACTCACAAGTGACCTTTACACATTAACAACTTCAACAAGTAGTTAGTTAAAAAAGTAGTGGTATAGAGGTAAATAAATGTGTATTGAGATTTGAGATGATAAAGTTATGAAAAGACATTTAATTTATGGAATGTGCACTGTTTTAAGGGATGAAATATAAAGGAAAATATACATTGTTTTAAAAGATAGATGGAGTATTATTTAGAAAAATTGACCGGGGGTTTGGCACAGAGAGCTACAAACTTTTTTTTTGGTTTATTATAAAATATTTTTAAATAATTACAACCACACAAACTCACTTTATTTATAATCATACTCCATTATACTTACTCGAGCGTTTAAGCTCATAACTCGGGCTCGAATTGAAAACCCGCAAAACGAAATCGCCACTAGCCGAGCCTAATTCTTTTTGGGACTGACTCGCCAAAATCTCGGACTGAAATATTAAAATCGATCTGAGCTAAAGCCCTAAAAAATTTAAAATCGAAAGCTCGGACTGCTCGACTATTTATATATAAATATTTTTTATTTTATTTTTTATTTATATTTGAATAAATAAGTATATTTTTATATGATTGATTGTCTTTTAATTTATAATTTATAATTTAAAAATTAAATTTTATAATTTTATATTAATAATTTATACAATTGTATATTTTATAAATGTTTAAATTCAAAAAACAATACTTTTTGATGGGACGAATATTAGAGAAGTATGTATTAATTAAATATTTATAAAAAAATAAATAATAAATATACAAAAGTTGTATTTATAGAAGAAATTAAAAAGAGTAAGAAAAGTAGTAAATACAACTCTCTCGTTCACTTATAAATGGTAACATTTTTTTTAATTGTGTCAACTCTCAAATCAATGGTCACATATACAATATATACAATGTTATAGATAGAAGAATATTCTGATTTTTTAATTATAAAAGACTTATATATATTTTATATTTTCATTTACTATTTTAATTTTTTTTATCAATTACCTACTTTAATAATTTAAAACTATATTTAAAGTCTCAAATTTTTAATAAAAAAATCAATAAATTAATATTTTCTTAATATATGTATCTATTCATGATCATTTTCTTTGAATCACTAAAATTTTGGTCAACCCACTTGTTAATACATTTAATGGAAGTAAGTGTGTTATGTTAGCATGTGAAAAGTCATTGGAGAAGCAATAATATTTGAAGCAAAAATTAAGTGCACATGTTCACATGTAGCTACTAGTATCTTCTTCCCAATTAAAGTCTCTCAACCACCGCACCAAATACCAATAAGCCATGGAATGAATAAAGATAATATGGATCTGGAGGATAGAAAGGCCAACCTCATCGCCTTCTCCATAATCCTTCTCCTCATCATCCTCGTCGTCGCCGCCCGAATCTCCCTCAAACTCTCCAACACCTTCTTCCTCATCCTCGGAGCCGACCTCGCCGCCATCCTCTCCGTCCTCGCCTTCCTCGTAATCCGCTCCCGCTTCACCACGCGCCGCCGCCAGCTGGAGACCGACCTCGACTCCCAGAGCCGCGAGCTCAGAATCGAGTACAGCTTCCTCCGAAAAGTCGCCGGCGTCCCCACCAAGTTCCGCCTCCGCGACCTCGAAGCCGCCACCGACGGCTTCCGCTCCGCCATCGGCCGCGGCGCCTCGGGATCCGTCTTCAAAGGCATCCTCGGCGACGGCACTCCGGTCGCCGTCAAACGGATCGACGGCGAGGAACGCGGCGCGGAGAAATCGTTCAAGTCCGAAGTCGCCGCGATCGCAAGCGTCCAGCACGTCAACCTCGTACGCCTCCTCGGCTACTGCGTTGCCACGTCATCGTCGTCCCCCCGATTCCTCGTTTACGAATTCGTCCACAACGGGTCGTTGGAGAATTGGATCTTCCGGAAGCCGATCAGCGAGAGCCGGAGGGGCGGGTGCTTGTCGTGGGACCTACGGTGCGGGGTCGCGCTCGACGTGGCAAGGGCACTTTCGTACTTGCACCACGATTGTCGGTCGTGTATTCTCCATTTGGACGTGAAGCCGGAAAACATTTTGATAGACGAGAATTATCGAGCTTTGGTGGCGGACTTCGGGCTGTCGAAGCTTAAAGGGAGGGAGGAGAGTCGAGTGGTGACGTCGATCCGCGGGACGAGGGGCTACTTGGCCCCCGAGTGGCTGTTGGAGAACGGGGTTTCGGAGAAGAGCGACGTGTACAGTTACGGGATGGTGCTGCTGGAGATTATAAGCGGGCGAAAGAACATGTACGAGGTGGAAGGGCAGAATAGGAAGAAGAAGAAGTTGGAGTTTTTTCCGAGGATTGTGGTGGAGAAATTGAAGGAGGGGAAGGTGATGGAGATTGTAGACGAGAGGGTTGTGTGCGATGGGGTGGAGGAGAGGGAGGTGAGGAAGATGGTTGAGGTGGCGTTGTGGTGCATACAGGAGAAGGCGAAGCTTCGGCCGAGCATGAGTCGAGTTGTGGAGATGCTCGAAGGGCGGGCCCCGGTCGAAGATCCGCCCGACACTCAAATGCTGATTGTGGATCTTTTGAATATTGGGGGACATCGAGATGGAAATGCAAGGAGACCTCGTGCTAACGAGCCGAGGTTATTTCCGACGGATCATGAGGGCGTTAATACATCCACATCTGCCAACTCGTTCTCGTTTTCGACACTCTCCGGACGTTAGATTTGTCGTTCGCCTCGATCGGTTTTCTTACATACAAAAGAGATGTATACAAAAGATCAGATAGTCATATCTTTCGGTTTCAATTTGTAACCACAAAACAGATGCATTTGAATTTGGAAGGAAGCAAGAGTCTTCATTTTCCTCCCTTGTTTAATTGGTTTGTTTTTTCTTACATTACATGTGATAAAAATAAACAGATATACACACACCAACTAGTTTGAATTTATGCTTAGTTTTTGTATGTAGAGGTGTGAATGAGTGTGAATGCCACTACTTATAAAATTAATTTGTGGTTAGTTCTCTAATAATTAACACCAAAGAAAAACATGCACAAATTGTTGGAAATCGACTACCCGGGACACGTCCGTTCGAACCATCGAACATCCGGACGTCCTCAATCGACTTCTGGAGGTCACCCTTAGACAGCCATGGCCGCCCGCCCAAGAGATCGCGCGTCCGCCGCAGCCGAAGCCGCGGCTCGCGATCTGCCCGGAGCAAGCGGCCGCTTGCCTACCAGGCGAGCGCCTGCTGCCTGTCGCGAGCGGGCGCTTGCCCCTCAGGCGGGCGCCTGCCTGCTGCGAACAGCAACCCCGTTCGCCCGTTCCGGCTGTTCCGACGCGATTTTCTCGATCCGACTGCCACGCCGGAGGTCAGAAACCTCCCAGCAGTCCGAGAATATCACATCCAAGCCACGGGAACCGATCTACGTTCATGTATGTTCAACGAAATAAATTGAGATCGAATAATTGCGGAATTAAAAGTTCCGATCTCATACCTTCTCGGTCGATTGTTGAGACCTTAGATGCTTCTAACGTATGCCTCAGATCCCGTCTCCAACCGTTGTGTGGGCAACGATCCGCTGGAGTTCTCCCGTCTGTACTCTCCTTTCCAAGACCAGCGTATGATTATTCTCAATGAGAGAATAAAAATTTTAATTGCGTTAACTTTTATTTTTAACAGAGAAAACTTTTAATTGCGCTAAGCAATTTATTTTTCTCTGATGAAAATAATTATTGCGGCGAATGTTAGGTCTTAGGAGAGTAAGGGAGGGGGTTTATATAGAGTTACGTTAGGGACCTTAGGATAAATTAATTAAGGGCTAAATTGAAATATTAATTAACTTGGAATACGTAAAAGCAATTCCTTAATTAATTGATTTCAATTTTAATTATTATTAACTCCACTATAAAATAATAATTGAATTCCCGAAATTAATTTTAATATTATTTCAACAATAATAAATCCGCCGAAATTACATATACGACTTTCCCCGTGTTTAAGATATCGAACGTCCACGAATTTATTTAATTACTAATAATTAAATTAATTCGTTTCTTATTATCCGAGACTAGTACCACTCATCCTTATTATCATGTGGAACAAATCCACCTGCAGGGTTTACATGATAAACTTTATGAGCTCATCTCGGGGACGTTATCAACCCGATAAACGGGACACGGTTTCCTGTCTATAATCTATAGCATGCCGTGTGTACAATTTCGATTCCCAATTTACCGAGTATCTCGACTAATCAATTAGTCTCACTCATTGGCAAGTTAAAGAACCGAGAATTGGACACACGCACCTATAATTATATAGGGATTAGGAATTCGTATATCCGTAATATCTGAGGTCTAGTTCGATTACTGCGATTAGTATAAATCGAACGCCCTCCCGTGGTCCTGCTCAATACACCAAGTGTACGAGTGTAACATGATAGTCAAGACCGACTATCTACCAGTCACACAACGACGTACCAATGGATTGTCCCTGTCCATCTAAGTCGTGAGCCACTGTTCGATAATATACGAGTAACCGACAATATGATCTTCTGCGTGTCTCCTCACGCCATACTGTCTACAACGTATATATCTAGGACTATAGAGCACAGAGTTATAATAAACAAAATGCAGACTGTTTGATTAATAGATAATAAAACACAGATAAGGAGTTCCATATTGTCACTAAACTAGACATTTAGAATATAACTCCATCAATCTCCCACTTATACTAAAAGTCTAGTTGCCCTCTCCCATACATCCGATACCCATCCCCTTCACGTGTCTCTTGAACGCTTCCGCTGGAAGTGCTTTCGTAAAGGGGTCTGCCAGGTTATCCGCTGATGCAATCTTGGTGACAACCGCATCGCCTCTCTTGACGATGTCTCTAATCAGGTGGTACTTGCGATCTATGTGTTTACTCGCATTGTGGGCTCGTGGTTCCTTCGCATTTGCCACTGCACCGCTATTGTCACAATAAATTGTGATAGCTCTAGGCAAATCAGGAATCACATCCAAGTCCATTATGAAGTTCCGGAGCCACACCGATTCTTTAGCTGCCTCAGAGGCTGCTACATATTCGGCTTCCATGGTGGAGTCCGAAATGCATTTCTGCTTAACACTCCTCCATGAAACTGCTCCACCTCCCAATGTGAACACATAGCCTGATGTAGACTTTCGCTGTTCCTTATCAGATTGGAAATCCGAGTCTGTGTAACCAATAAGAATCAGCTCGGACGCTTTGTAACTCAGAACATAATTCCTAGTCCTTCGCAGGTACTTAAGTATGTTCTTTACAGCAGTCCAGTGACCCTGTCCAGGGTTACTCTGATATCTAGCTACCATGCCCACGGCATAGCAGATATCAGGTCTCGTGCACAACATGGCATACATTAGACTTCCCACTGCCGAAGCATAAGGAACTGTCTTCATGTAATCTATCTCCTTTTGTGTCTTGGGACACATATCCTTAGATAGATGAATTCCATGGCAGAAAGGTTGAGAACCTCTCTTGGAATTCTGCATGTTGAAACGAGCTAGAATCGTATCAATATATGAAGCCTGGGACAAGCTCAATGTTCTTTTCTGGCGATCTCGTATAACCTTGATCCCAAGAACATGCCCTACTTGTCCTAAGTCTTTCATATCGAATTGCTTGGACAACCATCCCTTTATGTCCGACAACATCTTCACATTGTTGCCAATTAGAAGAATGTCGTCTACATAAAGCACGAGAAACGCCACGCTGTTTCCGTCACTTCTCCGGTATACACACGACTCGTCCATGCTTTGAATGAATCCATAAGACTGGATAACCTCATCAAACCGCATGTTCCAAGATCTAGAAGCTTGCTTCAATCCATAAATGGATCGCTTTAGCTTACACACTAGATGCTCTTGGCCTTTCTCGATGAAACCCTCTGGCTGTCTCATATAAATGGTCTCGTCAAGATTCCCATTCAAGAATGCTGTCTTGACGTCCATTTGCCACACCTCATAATCCATATGAGATGCTATAGACAAAAGAATCCGGATCGACTTTAGCATAGCTACCGGCGAAAAAGTTTCCTCATAATCGATCCCTTCTTTCTGAGTGTACCCTTTCGCAACAAGCCTAGCTTTGAAGGTTTCCACCTTCCCGTCAGACCCTCTTTTCCTCTTGTACACCCACTTGCAACCAATGGCTTTTACACCTTTGGGCGGTGTTACAAGATCCCAGACCTGATTTGAATCCATAGATTCAATCTCAGATTTCATCGCCTTTTGCCAAGACTGAGCATCTTGATCTTTAAGCGCCTCGCTGTAGGTCCAGGGATCGGCTTCATGTTCTCCAGGTAACAAGTCTGAAGACTCACCTATAAACATGAACCTGTCGGGTTGTCGAACAACCCTCCCACTACGACGACGCTCCGGTGTAACCTCAGTAACTACAGGTGCAGACTGTGGTGGCGTATCACCCGGTTGGGTTGGATCTAAGCCTTGATCGTTCCCTCTCAGTTCGTTGAGTATTATCTCACTATTGGGCTTGTGGTCCATTATATAATCCTCTTCCAAGAACCGAGCGTTGGTGCTAACAACGATCTTCTGGTCCTTAGGACTATAAAATAGACCACCTTTCGTTCCTCTAGGATATCCTATAAACAACCGAATATCTGAACGTGACTCCAACTTATCAGCCCCGTGCTTCAGCACATGTGCTGGACAACCCCAGATCCGAATGTGTTTCAAGTTTGGCTTACGCCCGGTCCACAATTCCGAGGGTGTCTTAGGGACTGATTTGGAAGGAACTAAGTTCAAGATATAAGCCGCTGTTTCCAAGGCATATCCCCAGAACGAAACTGGTAGTTCTGAATAACTCATCATAGATCTTACCATTTCCATAAGAGTCCTATTCCTTCTTTCTGCTACACCATTCTGCTGGGGCGTGTATGGTGCAGTCATCTGGGAGTCAATCCCATTCTCTAATAAGTACGCTTTAAACTCTCCCGAGAGGTACTCTCCTCCACGATCAGATCGTAGAGTCTTTATGGTCTTACCATGAAGGTTCTCCACAAGAGCTTTGTACTCCTTGAACTTGTCAAAGCACTCGCTCTTGCGGCGCATCAGGTATATAAAACCATACCTTGAGTAATCATCAGTGAAGGTTACAAAATATTCGTAACCTCCTCTCGCTTGGACAGATAAAGGCCCGCACAAATCAGAGTGAATCAATTCCAGTACTTCCTTGGATCTATACCCCTTATCACTAAAGGGTCGCTTGGTCATTTTTCCTTCCAGGCATGATTCGCAGGTTGGAAAGTCCTCATCTTTCACATCACTGAGTATTCCATCAGTTATCAACCTTTGAATCCTGCCCAAGTTAATATGACCTAGCCTAAGATGCCATAAGTACTTTTGATTCATCCTAGAAGGCTCCTTTCTCTTATTGGTACTAGATGTGTTATACGACTCTACTCGTTGCATCGTGGAATAATTAGGATTCAGTATATATAAGTTGCCTATCAATGTACCAGAACAGATATAATCACCATTCTTTTTGACAATAACAGAGTTATCAAAAGAAACTGAATATCCATTCAAAACCAACTTAGAAACCGAAACAAGGTTCTTTCTAAAATCCGGTACATAAAGACAATTATTCAATACCAAAACGTTATTATTAAAAGATAAATGAACATCTCCCACTGCAACCGCCGCCACTTTCGTAGCGTTGCCCATGTAGATGGTGATCTCTCCCTCTTTAAGCCGCCGGGTTTCCTGGAACCCCTGCAAAGAATTGCAGACATGATCAGTGGCTCCCGTATCCACACACCAGGTACCGGTGGATAACACCGCTAAACATGTTTCAGTGACTAAGGAAAAGTTCATACCTCCTTGTCTGAGAGGACAATTAGACTTCCAATGTCCAGACTGCTTGCAACGGAAACACTTGCCCTTAGGCCTGTTCACTCCATTCTGTGGTCCACCAACTCTGGGCCCACTGGGTTTCCGTCCTTGCTTTTTCTTCTTCTTAATCCCCGAAGGGCGAGGAAGAGTCGATTTCACAGCTACAAGTGCTTGAGAGTTCTTAAAGATACCCTCTGCCGCCTGGAGTTCAGTCAGGAGTTCCGCCAACGTATATAACCTCTTGTTCATGTTATAGTTCAGGCGGAACTGCTCAAAACTCCTAGGCAGAGACTGGAGCACTATATCGATCTGGGTTTCCCCATCGATAGCTCCTCCCATAATCTCTATCTCATTCAGATAGCCTATCATCCTAAGAACGTGATCCCTCACGGGCGTTCCTTCGGACATAGTGGCCGTCATGAGTTGCCTCATAGCATCTTGTCTGGCTGCCCTGTCCTGACTACCAAACATCTCCTTGAGGTTAAGCATCATATCATAGGCAGTGTCCATGGCTTCATGCTGATGTTGCAGCACATTTGACATAGATGCCAAAATGTAGCACCGCGCCATCTGATCAGCCTTGACCCACTTCCGATGAGCTTCCTTTTCCTCAGGAGAGGATGTTTCAGTAGGTGCAACAGGACATTCGACCTGGAGTACATACTTGTACTCCTCAGCAGTTAGGACAATGTCCAAGTTTCGTTTCCAATCAACATAATTTGGACCAGTGAGTTTGTTTTCTTTTAGTATCACAGACAGCGGGTTGAGTGCCATATCTATAAAAGAGACAAATCAAACCGCCAAATTTAATTCGATATTAACTCCCTTAATTAATATCATTAAATTTACCAATCAATCCTAAAATCCCATCAGACCAGCATGCCACGTTCATGTGGACGTATACTAGTCCAAACGATTTTATAATTGGACTTTTACTTCGGTCGTACATCATTACAGCAGTGACTCCGATGGGGAGGATACTGTAAAGCGTACCTAAGTGTATACCATTTCTCAGTACTAAGTTAACCGCTCGGGAACTACATATCCACCGCAAGCCACGTTAGTGTGGACGTTTACGTTGACATGCGGTCCCTTTACGATTTCCTATAACTGTCGAGCCTCAATTAACCCAAAGTTCCGTTTCCGTCTAGTAAGCCACGATAGTGTGGACGTTTACTAAACAAACAACTTTGTTAATTGAATTCCATTTAATAAATTTCACAATTTCGTTAATCAAAGCTTGATATCTCGTAAGTGAAACTTGAAGTTTCTAACCAGCGATCAATCATGCAATTGAGCCCTATCTCTCACTAAGTGAGGGAGCCAACCAGACAATCGATCCAGTCATCGAATGACTCGAATGTCTCTAATCAGTGTCATTGACATAAGCAAGCGCTTTGGCTCCATTCCACTCCCCGGGGTGAGAATGAGTCGAGTTGAACTTAGTCTTTGAAAAACAGATTAGGCATTTGCTTTGAAAAACTTAAGTGTTCAATTCTATAAATGGAATTGAATTCGAATTTCGATCAAATTGATTTCCGTGTATCGACTTTATCCGATAGGGAGGATGACACTAAAGCCAACTCGTAAGTCAATACACATCACTCTCGAAACAGAGAATGGAGACCGCGGGATTGTTTCCAATCCCTCTCCCACTTAGTATTTTACGATTTAGGGATATATATGCATAAAATAATAAGCATAATAAACACGTAAATCACACAAAAGGCAATTAACGTGGCCCGATTATTATGGCCTTAAAATCTTGAATGCACGTCTCTTGGAACTCGAACTCGTTGCTCGTCTCAACTTCGATTCTCGTTCCTCCGGGCTTCGATCTCGTCTCGATCCAATAGCAGAAAATAATTACAAAATATTCTACTAAGTCCGGTATCGATCCTATACATTTTGATCGACCCTATACAAGTCCTGGATGCAACGAAAAAAAAATAAAAAAACCTAACGACTCAACCCGTCGTTTTTATCTATTACAAACAAGCAACTTTCCAAAAATAAACCGATCTCGACAAGCCCGAGAGTTTAATCAAAACCACATACATACAGCACAAAATATAAAAATAAATTGGCCATAATAATCGGGTTCAACCTGCAAGGCAAAACTCGCAAACAATACAAAGAACGAACAAAACCGGCTCTGATACCATTTGTTGGAAATCGACTACCCGGGACACGTCCGTTCGAACCATCGAACATCCGGACGTCCCCAATCGACTTCTGGAGGTCACCCTTAGACAGCCATGGCCGCCCGCCCAAGAGATCGCGCGTCCGCCGCAGCCGAAGCCGCGGCTCGCGATCTGCCCGGAGCAAGCGGCCGCTTGCCTACCAGGCGAGCGCCTGCTGCCTGTCGCGAGCGGGCGCTTGCCCCTCAGGCGGGCGCCTGCCTGCTGCGAACAGCAACCCCGTTCGCCCGTTCCGGCTGTTCCGACGCGATTTTCTCGATCCGACTGCCACGCCGGAGGTCAGAAACCTCCCAGCAGTCCGAGAATATCACATCCAAGCCACGGGAACCGATCTACGTTCATGTATGTTCAACGAAATAAATTGAGATCGAATAATTGCGGAATTAAAAGTTCCGATCTCATACCTTCTCGGTCGATTGTTGAGACCTTAGATGCTTCTAACGTATGCCTCAGATCCCGTCTCCAACCGTTGTGTGGGCAACGATCCGCTGGAGTTCTCCCGTCTGTACTCTCCTTTCCAAGACCAGCGTATGATTATTCTCAATGAGAGAATAAAAATTTTAATTGCGTTAACTTTTATTTTTAACAGAGAAAACTTTTAATTGCGCTAAGCAATTTATTTTTCTCTGATGAAAATAATTATTGCGGCGAATGTTAGGTCTTAGGAGAGTAAGGGAGGGGGTTTATATAGAGTTACGTTAGGGACCTTAGGATAAATTAATTAAGGGCTAAATTGAAATATTAATTAACTTGGAATACGTAAAAGCAATTCCTTAATTAATTGATTTCAATTTTAATTATTATTAACTCCACTATAAAATAATAATTGAATTCCCGAAATTAATTTTAATATTATTTCAACAATAATAAATCCGCCGAAATTACATATACGACTTTCCCCGTGTTTAAGATATCGAACGTCCACGAATTTATTTAATTACTAATAATTAAATTAATTCGTTTCTTATTATCCGAGACTAGTACCACTCATCCTTATTATCATGTGGAACAAATCCACCTGCAGGGTTTAAATGATAAACTTTATGAGCTCATCTCGGGGACGTTATCAACCCGATAAACGGGACACGGTTTCCTGTCTATAATCTATAGCATGCCGTGTGTACAATTTCGATTCCCAATTTACCGAGTATCTCGACTAATCAATTAGTCTCACTCATTGGCAAGTTAAAGAACCGAGAATTGGACACACGCACCTATAATTATATAGGGATTAGGAATTCGTATATCCGTAATATCTGAGGTCTAGTTCGATTACTGCGATTAGTATAAATCGAACGCCCTCCCGTGGTCCTGCTCAATACACCAAGTGTACGAGTGTAACATGATAGTCAAGACCGACTATCTACCAGTCACACAACGACGTACCAATGGATTGTCCCTGTCCATCTAAGTCGTGAGCCACTGTTCGATAATATACGAGTAACCGACAATATGATCTTCTGCGTGTCTCCTCACGCCATACTGTCTACAACGTATATATCTAGGACTATAGAGCACAGAGTTATAATAAACAAAATGCAGACTGTTTGATTAATAGATAATAAAACACAGATAAGGAGTTCCATATTGTCACTAAACTAGACATTTAGAATATAACTCCATCACAAATATTTATCTAACCAATAATATAAATATTGAACAAGTCGTGCTTAGTAATGTCGTGATTGTTAAGAGTTGACTATTGGAGTTAAAGTACGAGTTTGTACCCTCCTATTTTTATTTTTATTTACATTTTGTATTTTTGTGAATTTTCTTTTTAATTATCGTCTTACTGTTTTTATCTATTTATACCTCTCATTAATCATTATCTCATTAATTATAATTAATTAATTTATATTTATATTATATAAATTAAAAAAGAATGAGAAAATATAAAGATAAAGTGAAATAAATAATAATAAATTAATATCATTAAATAGGGTTATATTAAGTACAAAAAATATTTCTTAAGAACTGTGAAAATCATAGAACAACAATTAAAAAAGATTGAAGGGAGTAGTATTTTGTAGAGTATTTGAGTACCCAAACTTATGAAAGAGACCGTTCATAAATTTAGATATTCATTCACGTTCATAAATTTAGATATTCATTCATTATAAGTACTCTCTTTGTCTCACATCAGATGTCACATTTTCTTTGAGATATATATGCTCAACTATATCGCTACAAGAAACGAATACGAACAAACGAAACGCGTACGAGAAAATAAACGAACACAAATTATATTAATTCACCCGTTAACGAGGGCTACGTCCACTTACCGCTGCAGATCTCACTGATAATTAATTTCTCAATTAATTATTCTCTAATTTAACTCAATATCCCAACAATCTCAATATTCATTTAAAATAATAATTCAATATATATACACCAAATATCTATAAGTATTGATTCATTAGTATATGACAAAGGTGTTGCGCTCTTTACGATGCTATGACGCCACTTGTTGCGATATTGAAAACTAAATTCCTCACGACTCTCGAAATATATATGAGATGCGAAGAAAAAGATAAACAAAAAGAACGAACACACAAATTTACGTGAAAACCCAAAACACGGGAAGAAACCACGGGAAGAAATAACCAATCGACTACATCGTTGAGGCTTACAATAATCCACTCTATTGCACTCTATATTTTTCGTCTACCGGAGAACCCCAATTTATAGGTGTAGCAAACCTATCAAATTGGAAACAATTAAAATTAGAAATAAATCATTTTCCTAATATATGACTCCTAAATTAATAAGGAATAAAATTATAGCGCAAATCTGCGCTGAATTTATGCGCAAAAACTCACGCTGTCGGCCGACAGTCCCACAGTGTCGGCCGACAGGTCTGACGCGTTCGCGCTACAGCCCCAGTAGTTTGATGCAAACGCTGGAGAAAACTGGAGTTGTCGGCCGACACTCCTTGCTGTCGGCCGACGCCTTTGCTGGGCCAGATTCGAGTCATACATAACAAATCTTCACCTTGACGAGAATCCCCGCGACTCCAAGCCGCACCATCCTCCAACGATCATAAACAAATGTTTCTTCCTTTCACCCAACCCCGTAGGGCTCACTCAAAGCATGAGCAACCTAAGTTTGAGCCACACCCAAACTTAGTACAAGAATCCGAAGTTGCACTGATCACCCTTGGGTACCGCCAAGCTCTGTGACCTCCACGCAATCTCCATTCTCAAATCTCGCCTTCCCACTACTATCAGCACCCCCTGCATTCGCTATTACTTCAGTGCTATCCATAGTACTCCTAGGCTCGATTATCCAAATTTTGAATACTATTCGGGCTAGTATTCCCGGTGTCCCCGACACCAACACACATGCGCATGACATTTAAAACCAAGGTGATCCCGACTCACCTTACCGCGAATGACTTCCTTGGGCAGAGGCAGTTGCCCACTTGGTAATTGTGTTGCCGCATAGCTCATACAATACACAAAATCTTTCTCTCGCCTCGCAAAATAAGCCGCCCCGACTTACTTTCAACACTCCATCTTTACCGAAGTTGGTACCCATTCGGATCTAAGGTCTGAGAGAGATAAGATTACCATTCAGGACCGGAACGTACCTTGCAGTACCGAGGGTTCGAATATGCCCATCGACCATCTTGATTCTCACAGTTCCCGTATCGCGTATCTCACACGATGTGTCATGCCCCATGACCACCGTTCCACCGACACCATTGAACATCTAGAATCCAAGATCCACCCCTCACTCGTTCCCCAAATCAGAGACAACCAGGAGTTCCCCATCTATGAAACCTCCTTCTCCAGAATCGGCCACCTTCGATTCCTTTCTCCGATTCATCAGGGCCTAACAATCCCCCTTTATGTGGCTCTTTTCCTTGCAGTAGTGACAAACCTCCTAGAATTTCTTCCATGCTCCACCTTGACCATTAAGAAATTCACCTAGATTTTCACCACGCCCTTTTCTTGCAGTAATGACAAACCCTCTGGAATTTCTTCATCTTTGCCCAACCCTGGAAATCAAGACATTACCCCGGATTTTCACTACTCAAAACCTCCTTCATCGTCTCCCTCGATCGCAAAGTCGCGACCGCATGAAACAAATCACCGGAGGGATAGCGTGCAATTATACCTCACCTTTCTATTCTTCCATACCTTCTCTTATGGCTCCATCGCGCTTAACATCGTCCATGCTCCAGCAACGCATCATCAAGATCCATGTTGGTTAGAACCACTAAACCAACTCCACCTTGAATCGCCATGAAGAGAACCACGTGTTCCGATCTAACACCGAATATCAACCATCGTCGCCATCTCCCAAAATATTCTCGAGCTCCACCTGGATTTAGAAACACTAATATCCGCAACGTCCGCCTCGTATGGATTCCGCGTCCGGGATCCCCAACGAAAGCTCTTGATAACAGGTCACAGGATCGTAACCTGACTCTGATACCACTTGTTGCGCTCTTTACGATGCTATGACACCACTTGTTGCAATATTGAAAACTAAATCCCTCACGGCTCTCGAAATATATATGAGATGCGAAGAAAAAGATAAACGAACAGAACGAACACACAAATTTACGTGGAAACCCAAAACACGAGAAAAAACCACGGGAAGAAATAACCAATCGGCTACATCGTTGAGGCTTACAATAATCCACTCTATTGCACTCTATATTTTTCGTCTACCGGAGAACCCCAATTTATAGGTGTAGCAAACCTATCAAATTGGAAACAATTAGAATTAGGAATAAATCTTTTTTCTAATATATGACTCATAAATTAATAAAGAATAAAATTATATTCAATATAATTCTTATTCCCTAATTAAAACAAATAACCCACGCAATAACTCCCACGCAAAAATACTAGCGCAAATCTGCGCTAAATTGATGCGCAAAAACTCACGCTGTCGGCAGACAGTCCCACAGTCGACAGGTCTAACGCGTTCGCGCTACAACCCCAGTAGATTGACGCAAACGCTGGAGAAAACTAGAGTTGTCGGCCGACACTCCTTGCTGTCGGCCGACACTCCTTGCTGTCGGCCGACACCTTTGCTGGGCCAGATTCGAGTCATACATAACAAAAGGTTATATTTTTCTTTTTGGACAATTATAAAAAATGTTACATAAATAATTACAACAATATAAACTTATTTTGCACGATAAAATCAAATACATTGTTTACAAATTTGTCCACCACAATCTTTTGTAGGCCTCTTAAAAACACAAGTATTGATTAATATATTAAAAAATATATAATTATTTTATAATTATATTTTGACAATTTCAGTACTCAATTATTGGATGGTAATAGACTAGTCGGGTATTAGGTATTTAGAATAATCAAAATGGACAAGTTATACTTATAGGATGTCAAATATCTTAAACTTCAGTATGAATATTCAACAATTTTGGCTTTTGAGGGCACCTAACTGACCTGTATAAATATGGAATCGGGATTGCAAATAATAATAGAGATTTTGACATGGATTGAAACAATATTATTTATTATATTATTTACTTAATTATATTATTTATTTATTTCTCTTTTTAAAAGTTTAAGTGTTTTAGAGTTTGACTACTATATATATATGTCTTGATTGTCATTAAGTTTTGCGGTTGTTTTAATATTTAAATAAAAGTTTTTTTTTCTATTGAGGTTTTTATCAAGTTTCGATATTTTTCGTAAGCAACAAACTTTAATCTTTAATTTTCGGGTATTTTTAGAATCAACGAGTTTAATATTAATTTGTGTTATAATTTTCGCTACATCAGTTTGTATCAGAGCCGGAACGATGCCTCCTCGTCGCCAGTATGCTAACGAATCTGCCATTTAAGCCGCAGCTAGTCGCAACGCCGACTTCGCCGCTTTAAGCCGCCAAATTGCAGCCCTTGTCGTCGAACTCGAGGATCACCGTCTTGCTATCACCAATGGTCTAACGAAGGCTCAACACCGACCGATCCCTGCGCTTGAATGCACTTTTGGAAATTGTCGTCCTCGCCATCAACACATATCCCCGTTGACGCTCGTAGTCCCCGCGGACTCGTATCGCCCCCCCCCCCCCCCCCCCCGAGACGCTTCACACTTATAGCGTGGAGTCCTTACCACTCTCGGCCGCCATACGCTGCTTTGCTTATAGCGCGACCGACTACCGTCGTGAGGCTTGCCCGTTCGCAGACCCTCACACGCTATTTGTGGATGAAGATGAAATAACTCATAACGATGAGGAGTCATCCACGTATGATGGTCTCCCAAAATTTGATGAAGAGCCCTTTTCGAAAATCCCCGTGCACTTGTTCTAAATTCTGATGTCATTGCCCCTACATCACATCAACATGTTGTTGCCCTTGCGCTGAAAGGAGATGATACTACCCCTGCACCACACCCACATGCTACTGTTCTTGCGTGGCATCCCTATGTCGTTGATGCTGCCCTTGCGTTGCTTCCTCAATTTGCTACCCCTGCGCTGCTTCTTCCAGCCATTGCGCATGCGCCACGTCAACGTGACGCTGCCCTTGCGTCGTGCTCTCAGGGTCGCCGACGATTGATGTTTGATCCCGGCATCTTCGTGCTCGATTTTCAGGTTCGCGATCGAACTTTCTTATAGAGAGGGAGAATGATGTGAATTGAGGAAATATTATTTAGAATATTATTTACTTAATTATGTTATTTATTTATTTCTCTTTTTAAAAGTCTTAAGTGTTTTAGGGTTTGAGTACTATATACAGTAGAAACTCTATATAGTAATACTCTATATAGGAATAAACTCCCTATAGTAATAAAAAATTCAAGTCCCGACTTGGGACCAGTTATAATTAGGAATAAACTCCACATTGTCATAAGTCATACATTTTTCGAGTCCCGCCTTAAGGATTTATACCTCTATATAAGAATAAATGATTAATATATAATAAAAAACATTTATTAATAATATTTTTATTTATTAAAATCTATAACATGTTTAAAATGACTCAAAATGTTTATCAAAATCAATAACATATACTATATGATCAATGTTTATAGTCTTTAGATTAATTAGTATTTTATTTAATATATGTTAAACACAATTTTTACATATATATATGGTCAAATATTCATAGTCAAAACTATTAAATTTGTTATATGAACTTAAAAATAGATAAATATAATGTATGTTATTTTTATATTTATATTATTTTTTATTCGAAAAAAATATTTTATCTTGTAAAACTCTATATAAGAATAAACTCTCTATAGTAATATTTTTTCCTGGTCCCAACCATATGACTGTATAGAGTTTCTACTGTATATGTCTTGTTTGTCATTGAGTTTTGCAGTTGTTTTGATATTGAAATAAAAATTTCTTTCTCTGTTAAGGTTTTTATCAGGTTTCGGTATTTTTCAGAATCAACGAACTTTGATCTTTAATTCAAGGGTATTCTTAGAATCATCGAGCTTAATATTCGTGTTATAGCTTTCGCTGCATCAATTTTTCTACTAGACCAATATGGAGAATTAACAAAATTTGGTGAAATTTGATCTAATACGTATTTAAGGGTATTTTGTTTATAATTTAATGTATCAATTGCTTGATAGAAAATTTCTTTAGTGAACTTAAATCCTTTTTTTATTTAAATATGGAATATTGTTATGAGATAATATCAATTTACGTCCTGCAACTAAGGTCGAATCCAATTTTAGACCTGTGTCTTTCAAAATCATCAAATGTCATCCTTTCCGTTCAATTTTGCAGAGTACCGTTAACTATTGCTTACGTGGCAAAGATCTCCGTCTAACCAAAGTTACGCGTTGCGCGGAATCCAATTTTGGTCTTGTATCTTTCAAAATCATCAAATTTCATCATTTTCGCCAATTTTGCATAGCACCGTTAACGATTGTTGACGTGAAAATCATTTTCAATTTCTTATTAATTTGCAATGGTTTTTTCGTAATATAAGACTACGTATTCCTTTTTAAATTCGATAATCCCATTTCCCCCATTGTAACCCTAATTGCAGAAGAAAAAATCCATTGAAGAGGTACCGACGACAACAAGAATCGGTGTACCCCTATAAATCTGCAAGAAGTTTGAAAACGAAAAGAAGAGTTTGATCGAGGACAAGCAGAATCTGAGAATATGGGTGAAGGAAATGGAGGATAAGCTCAGGCGAGTCGAGAGTTTAAACAAGAACGTAGAGAATCAAATCACGAATCTCCAGACGAATTTTTACGAGGCTCGTTCGTGCCTCGACCACCTCTCGGATAAGCTAAGCACGGTGAAGCCGAACGTTGAAGACGCTGATGAAGCTGTCAAGATCACTATGTCTGAAAAAAATAATGTTCAACATGTTGAAATCATAGATGACACTAACACAGTTACAGAGGTTGGAAGAAAAGAAAGAAAATGATCACCAATTCCACGTGACCATTCAAATGAGAGACCTCAAGCAAGGCATCCTGAAAAGGGACCAAGAGATCGAACTCATCTGTGAAATCGAAGCGAAGCTGCAAGGGGAGATCCTGAACATGAAGCAGGAGAATACGAAAGTGCGGGGGGAGCTGCAGACGGTGTTGGACCACGTGAGCATGCTGCAGGTGCAGACGTAGAAGACGCTGATGTAGGTGAAAGAAGAGTTTGGGATCTCGGCGGATCAACGAAGCTTCAACATAATTTGAGCAAGGCACATGTCCCGGTGCGCGCATTTATATTCGGGTTTATAGTTAGATTATTGTGCTTTTGATTTCGGATTTTGGCTCTCTTAGTTATAGGGTTCAAAGGAGAATGAATAGAATTTAATCATAATTCCCCAAATTACGATTCAATAATTTTGAAGGTGTCAAAATATTGGTGTTCATAGCTTTTAATTACGGAATATCCCATCCATTTTTTAGGGGGGAAATGCATCCCAATATACGTGGCATAACGACCCCCGATATATTTGTGTCGCGTGATTTAGGTTAGACGGAGGTCTTTGTCACGTCAAAAATCGCTGCTCTGCAAAATTGGACGGAAATGATGTCATTTGATGATTTTGAAAGATACAGGATCAAAATTAGATTCGGCGCACCGCGTAACTTTGGTTAGACGGAGATCTTTGCCACGTCAGCAATAGTTAACGGTACTCTACAAAATTGGACGGAAAGGACGAAATTTGATGATTTTGAAAGACACATGACCAAAATTGGATTCAGCCTTAATTAAAGGACGTAAATTGATATTATCTCTATTATTATATATGTCTACATATTACTCTACCACATTTTCTTGGATGTCTCGTACGAAGGTTTTTATGAACAATTACAACTACATTGTTATTTTCATCAATTTCATCTTTTTGTTGTTTTATGTAACGCCCCAAAAAATTCAAAGGCTTAAAGGAATTGAATAAACTACTCATACCGACAGATACATCTTCTTTTCTGGGCATCTACCTATAAGAATTCCAAAGTTAAGCGTGCTGACTTTGGAGTAATTCTAGGATGGGTGACCCCCAGGGTGTTAAGGAAAGTCAATCAACATCACGATTATCATGCCTCTGAAAATATTTTTCATTAATCTATATTTATTATTCGTATATATATCATATATATCCTTCTGTATAAAAAGATAATTAGGCATAATTATATAATCCGTAGGCGGATTCTTAGGATGTGATTACTCACTCTTGTAATTCTATTTAAATCACACTACTACTGAATGAAAGAATTAAATTTCTTCTTTATTAAAATATACTATCATGGTATCAGAGCAGTAACCTTCCTCTAGCTAATTCTTTTTTTTTTCATCCTTTATATTCTTCTTCGATCACCATGGCTGCTAGTGATCAAACCCTTATTCCCAACACCATCGAACCAACCAAACCTCTCACTATAATCTCTTTTCATAATTCTATAAAACTCACTTCCACAAATTTTCTTGCTTGGCGTACACAAATCGAGGCCATGCTCATCGGTTTCGATCTCTACAAATTTATTGACGGTACTCATCTCGCTCCTCCAGCCACCATCACCGATAACAACACAACTAAGCCAAACCCGAAAATTCCACCTAGATCCGCCAAGACAAATTGCTCTTCGGAGCTCTTGTCGGCACGTTATCGCCTGCTTTAGTCTCTCTCATTTCTCAAGCCAAGACTTCTCATGAGGCCTGGAATACACTCACATCCACATATGCGAAGCCATCTCGAGGTCATATCAACCAAATCAAGGATCGTCTTCGTCATCTTACAAAATCGACCACCCAAAGTGTAATAGAATATATGCAAACTATCAAAACTTGCACCGACGAGCTTTCTCTCCTTGGGAAGCCCGTTAACGACGAAGACATCATTGATCGTGTCCTAAAAGGACTAGATTACAATGACTTCAAATCAGTCGTCGACTCTGTCAATGCCCGCGACACTCTCATATCCTTTGAAGAACTCCATGAGAAACTAATCAATCTTGAACTCACAATAAAAAATCAGCCTACTCCTCCCTCATTTTCAGCCTATGTCCATGCCACCACAACTCGTTCCTCATACCAAAATCGTCCTCCATCTCATCCTCAAAATAGTCCTCTTAATGGTCTTCTTCCCACTCCCCAAAATTCACCTCGATCAGCATTCAACGGTACTTGCCAGTGGTGTCGCACTAAGGGTCACTTTCTCTCTAAGTGCCCTATATTTAAGCAACTCTTCCCACACATCACTTTTCCGAATTACTTGTTGGAATTCGATATCCCGGGTTATTTAAATTTGCGGAACCGATAACCCGAACGAACCCTTCGCCGGAGATCACACGAACGCCGACTCATCCGCCGGAGTCCGGGCTTTAGAGACCACGCGCCCGAAGGCGCGCAATCCGCCCCCACCCGAACCCCCGCGAGTGCGGGGTTCGCGCGATCGATGGATCGCGTCGATCATCGCGATCGATGGGGCTGCATCCGGCAGCCCCCGGCAACAGGTCCGGCGACCTGCTGCCCGCCGTGGAGGAGCCCCCACCGTCGAGGTGGGGAGGTGACGGCACCAGCCCGCCACCACCGGCGATCGCGCCTCGTGGCAGCGATCGCCCCCTCGGCCGAAGCCGAGGGCTCTCCTTCGCGCGCCGAACCCTAGGCGTGCGATCCACGCGGTCCGGTGGCTTCGCCACCACCGCGTGGTCGTTCGTCTAATCCGGGTTCGATCCTTCGGATCTTGCGTTCTACGGTATTCTCGATAAATCCAAAATCGAACAATTATCAAAGGGCGTTTAGATATTGTACCTACGATTCGTTGTTCGGAGAAACGAAATCAAGATGACCTCGTGATCTTCCCGCGTATTCCTTGCACTCCGTTCGAACGTCGGGTGGGCGACGATCTATCGAACTCCTATGGATCTTCTTCACTCTTCAAGACTTTTTGATTGGCGTATCTTAGGTTAATGAATTGTGAAGACCATGTAGTGCTTTTATAGGCTACGTAGGGGATCAAAAGGAGATTAAATATTGGGCTTCTAATATTGAAAATTAAATTGGGTCCAACCCAAATCCATTAATTCTTATCAATATTAATTTTATTTATTTTCCACTATATAAATAAAATTGCACTCCCAATATTTATCCATATTATATCAAATAATATTTCTCCGGTCAGTATTATTTATTCCGTGTATTTAAGATTTAAATATCCATGAATAAAATTTATTTATTGCTTAATAAATTTATTCATCTCTTATATCCGAGAATAGTACCACTCAACCTTATTCATTATGCGGAACAAATCCACTCGCGAGGTTTACATAATAAATCCTTATGAGCTCATCTCGGGGATATTATCAACCCTTACGGGATACACTGTCCCTTCAAGAATTCACGGCATGCCATATATAAAATATAGTGACCCAACTTAACCGGTAATTAACCCAATAATTAAATCGGTTAATTTCTTTGGAAAATCAAAGTCACTTATATTAAATATACACACCCACAATTGTTTCAGGGATTAAGAATAAAATACTCCGAGACTTAAATCAATTATCACAGAGCAATCCTAATTGATAAGTCTCAAGCGATCCGCTCAATACACCAAGTGTACAAGTGTGATAAAATAATTAAGATAAATTATTTTCTCTCTCACACAACGACTATACCGATGGATTGGTCCGTGTCCATCTAGGTCGTGAGCAACTGTTCGATTAAATACGAGTAACCGATAGTATGATCTTCTGTGCGCCCATGCACACCATACTAACTACAACGTATAAAATCCAGGACTATAATTTGCATATATTTAATTAACAATAATTAAAAGCAAATGAATGTCTGTTATAAATAGGTAAATGAAAGTGCATACAGAGTTCAGAATACTCAAATCTAGACATTAAGTATACTACTCCATCAATCTCCCACTTATACTAAGGTCTAGTCTTATCTTCCAAACTTCTGACTCCCAAACCCTCCAAGTGCTTGTAATATACTTCCTTAGGAAGTATCTTGGTGAAAGGGTCCGCTAGGTTGTCTTCCGAAGCTATCTTGGTGACTATCGCATCGCCCCTCTTGACGATGTCTCGAATCAGGTGGTACTTGCGCTCTATGTGTTTCGTAGCACTATGGGACCGTGGTTCCTTACTGTTTGCCACTGCACCGCTATTATCACAATAAATTGTCATAGCTTTGGGCAAACTCGGAATCACATCTAAGTCCTGGAGGAAATTAAGGAACCACACTGACTCTTTCGCTGCCTCTGAGGCTGCAACATATTCAGCTTCCATGGTAGAGTCCGAAATGCACTTTTGCTTAACACTCTTCCATGATACGACTCCACCTCCCAAAGTGTACACATAGCCTGATGTCGACTTACGCCGGTCCTTATCAGCTTGGAAATCCGAATCTGTGTAACCCAAAGGAATCAGATTGTCTGCACTGTATCTCAGAATATAATCCTTAGTATTTCGCAAATACTTGAAAATGCTCTTTACGGCAGTCCAATGAGCCTTTCCAGGGTTACTCTGATATCTCGCTACTATGCCAACGGCATAACAGATATCAGGCCTCGTGCATAACATTGCATACATTAAGCTTCCCACAGCCGAAGCGTAGGGAACCGCTTTCATGTCATCTTTCTCCTTCTGTGTCCGAGGACACATTTCCTTAGAAAGATAAGTTCCTTTACTGAAGGGCAGATCACCCTTCTTGGAATCTTGCATGTTAAAACGAGCTAGAATCGTGTCTATGTAAGATTGCTGGGAAAGACACAATGTTCTATTCCGGCGATCCCTTATTACTTTGATCCCTAGAACATGTCCAACTTCTCCCAAATCTTTCATATCGAATTGTCTAGACAACCATCCCTTTATGTCTGATAACATCTTCACACTGTTGCCAATGAGAAGTATGTCGTCTACATAAAGCACGAGAAACACCACCTTCTTTCCATCACGTTTCCAATACACACACGATTCGTCCATGCTTTGAATGAATCCAAAAGATTGGACTACTTCATCAAACCGCAGGTTCCACGATCTCGAGGCTTGTTTCAATCCATAATTGGATCGATTAAGCTTGCACACTAGATGATCTCGCCCCTTAGCAATGAATCCTTCTGGTTGTTTCATATAAATCGTCTCGTCAAGACTTCCATTAAGGAAAGCTGTCTTGACATCCATTTGCCACACCTCATAATCCATATGAGCTGCTATGGATAAGAGAATCCGGATTGACTTTATCTTGGCTACCGGCGAGAAGGTCTCCTCATAATCGATTCCCTCTTTCTGAGTATATCCTTTCGCAACAAGCCGAGCTTTAAAGGTTTCAACCTTTCCGTCAGATCCTCTCTTTTTCTTGTAGACCCATTTACACCCAACTGGCTTTACGCCGCTTGGTGGTTCTACAAGATCCCAGACTTTATTAGAATCCATAGATTCTATTTCGGATTTCATCGCTTTCTTCCAAGAAGGCGCATCTATATTCTTGTACCACCTCATCATAGGTCCAGGGATCGACTTCATGAACTCCGGGTGCCGAGTCCGAAGACTCACCCAGTCCAATCCATCTGTCCGGTTGTTTAACAACCCTCCCACTACGACGGCGTTCCGGTGTATTAACAGTGACAGTATTATGTGCAGGTTCTAGTGGTGTATCTATACTCGGTTCGGCTGTATCCAGGTCTTCCTCGTTACCTCTCAACTCATCAAGCATTATGTCACTTTTGGGCTTGTGGTCCATGACATAGTCTTCCTCTAAGAACCGAGCGTTAGTACTTATAACGATCTTCTGGTCCGTAGGACTATAGAACATGCCACCCTTAGTTCCTTTCGGGTATCCTACAAACAACCGTATTTCTGATCTAGGTTCTAACTTATCGGCACCTTGTCGCAACACATGTGCTGGACATCCCCAGATCCGAATGTGTTTTAAGTTAGGCTTACGCCCACTCCACAATTCCATGGGTGTAGTTGGTACCGTTTTGGTCGGAACCCTATTCAGAATGTACGCCGCTGTTTCCAAGGCAAGTCCCCAGAACATAACAGGTAAATCCGAGTAACTCATCATCGATCGCACCATCTCCATAAGAGTCCTATTCCTTCTTTCTGACACACCATTCTGCTGAGGAGTATATGGTGAAGTCAGCTGGGATTCAATCCCATTCTCTGCCAAGTATGCCTTGAATTCTCCAGACAGGTACTCGCCTCCGCGATCAGATCGCAGGCATTTTATGGATTTACCACGAAGGTTCTCCACAAGAGCCTTGAATTCCTTGAACTTGTCAAAAGAATCACTCTTGTGGCGCATCAGGTAAATATATCCATACCTTGAGTAATCATCAGTAAAGGTGATGAAATACTCGTACCCTCCCCTTGCCTGAGTAGACATAGGTCCGCATACATCAGAGTGAATCAAATCCAATACTTGTTCAGCTCTACGTCCTTTACCAGAAAAAGAACGCTTGGTCATTTTACCCTCCAAACAGGATTCGCAGGTTGGAAGGTCCTCTCCTTCTATGCCGCTAATGAGACCATCAGCTTTCAACCTTTGAATTCTATTTGAATTAATATGACCTAGCCTTAGATGCCACAAGTATAATTGATTCATTTTAGAAGGTTCCTTTCTCTTATTGGTGTTCGTAGATGTGTTATTACTCTCGGTTAGTTGCACCGTGTTAGACTCAGGATTTAGAATATACAAATCGTCTACCAATGTACCAGGACAGACAATCTCACTATTTCTTCTTATGACCACAGAGTGATCAAAAGAAACAGAATATCCATTCAGAATTAACTTAGAAACTGAAATCAAATTCTTTCTAAAATTCGGTACATAAAGACAATTTTGTAAAACTAAAACCCTATCATTACTAAAACGTAAGTGAACGTCTCCCACTGCAACAGTCGCCACCTTCGCGGCATTGCCCATGTAGACCACGATCTCTCCCTCTCTAAGTCTCCGGGTTTCCTGGAACCCCTGCAATGAATTGCAGACATGGTCAGTGGCACCCGTATCTACACACCAGGTGCTGGTAGATATCACCGCTGACAATGTTTCAGTGACTAAGGAAAATTTCGTACCTTTGATGAGAGGACAATCAGACCTCCAGTGCCCAAACTGCTTGCATCGAAAGCACTTGCCCAAAGGCTTGCCTTTCCCAATCCGTGGCTTTAAGCCACTGGGTTTCTTTGCACGCTTTTCCTCTAGCCTTGCCACAAAAGCTTGTGATTCTCTTAACTTACGCACAAATTCCGCTCTCGTTGAATTCTTTTTAAGGGACTCATTGAGAGAGAATTCTGTGAGTATGTTAATCACCTCTTGCCCGGCTTCCACGCTATGTCTCAACATCATCCTGAGGTCATTTCGAATGTCCTCATCAGTTGGGACAACAGTGGATTCGGAAAGCTCAACAGTCTGGACAATGTCCAGATTTCGTTCCCAATCATCACCATATGGAACCGGTGAGTTTTCATCCTTAAGTATATCACAAAGTGGGGTCACAGTCATTCTTAACCTATAAGCACATAAAACAAACAAACAATTTAATATCCGATATTATCTCCCTCAAATAATATCATTAAATCACTAATCACATCTAAAATCCCATCAGGTAAGGCAAGCCACGTGGTGTGGACGTTTACCCACCTAAATGATTTAGCAATTAGATTTTCTTTGGTCATACATCAATTATAGCGTGACCTCGTGGGGAGGAATACTATAACGCGTATCTAAGTGTAAACCATTACTCAGTACCAAAGTAAATTACTTGGAATCGCTACATCACCGCAAGCCACATGGTGTGGACGTTTACGATAACTTCACAACTCTTCATAATTACTTACAACTGTCTACATCAATTAATCCAAAGTCCGTCAGCATAGCAAGCCACTAAGAGACTAAGAGACTTTTATAATTGACTCCCAATTACTTGATCCATTTAATCTTGTAAATCAAGACGTGGAGAATCATAAGTGAAACTCGAAGTTTCTAACCAGTGATTCACCATGCGAACAACCCTATCTCTCATAAATGAGGGAGCCGAGCTGACAAACGACCCATCTATCAAAGAATGGTACGAACGTCTCTAATTTGTGTCCTCTACATGACCAAGTGGCTCTGGCTCCATTCCACTCCCCGGGGTGAGAATGAGTCGACTTGAAATCAGCTTTGGAAAGACAAATTAGGCATTGTTTGATAAACTTAATCAATGTTTCTCGTAAGAGGAATTACAAGAACTCTCCTCCAATGACTTATCTATATAAACTTCAAAAGTTTATAAAAGTCACCAAGAGAGCAGCAATGGAGACCATGGGTATGTTTCCATACCCTCTCCCACTTAGCTTTTTACAATAAAGGGATACGCTATCTAGTGCATAAAATAAACACATATAGCATGCATACATGTAATAAAGCACATAGTATTATCACATAATCAAAATAATACTAGAATATTATTTTCCGACTATTATGGCTTTATCACATCTCCGTACGCATCTTCTAGTCTTCAGTCTTCGTTTCTTGAATGCTCCATGTGACGAGAATATTAATATCCAATATTTAAATCTATTTATTTTCAATTAATCCAAAAGTTACTTAATTCGAAAATTAAGTCAATTGAATATATCAAAAATAAAATTAAATATTATTAATATTTTTATTTATTTTATTTTCTTTTTCCACTCCATTAAATCTCTAGAATAATCTATCCAAGATACTCTTGGAATATTCTAGATGATATCTATAATGAAATAAAGAAATAAAATAATTATTTAGGACCCTTCTACTTTCCAAATTTATTTTATTCCTAATCCATGAATATTCCCATGAGTAGGAATAATCAAATAGAAAAAAAATAAATTAATGCTAAATTAATTCTTTTCTATTTTATGAATATTCCATAAAGAAATAACCAAAATAGGAGACCGAATTAAAATAGGAAAGTGAATTTCCGGTGGGAGTAGCATGGATTGGGAGACCCACGCCACCCCCACCCGGACCGCCAACCGCCGGCCGAGGTCCACCGCCGCCACCACCCAGCCGGCGAGCCACCACCGCCGGTGACATCGCCGCCAGGAGGCGCGAGTTCGGCGCCCTCCCATGCGATCGATCGATCCTCATGGATCGATCATGGGGACTGATCGATCCAAGCCCTAATCCCTTCTCGTCGTCTCGTCTTCTCCGGCGGTCTTCGATTCGTCGATCCAATCGCAAAATAAATTTACAAAATCTAAATTACAATTCCGGTATCGATTCTATACACGAAATCGACCTTATACATTTTCCGGAAAAACGATGAACATAATAATAAATCCTAAATTCGGTGAACCCCCGAATTTTTACTATTACAAGCATTCACCACCAAAAACGAATCTCGACATGTCCGAGAGTTTAATAAAACCAACAATCATGACAAAATAAATTAAACGAGTAATAAATTAAGCCATAATAGTCGGAACCCTGCAAGGTAGAACAATTTTTTTTTTTATCGAAAATACCGCGAACGTAAACCACTCTCTGATACCAATTGTTGGAATTCGATATCCCGGGTTATTTAAATTTGCGGAACCAATAACCCGAACGAACCCTTCGCCGGAGATCACACGAACGCCGACTCATCCGCCGGAGTCCGGGCTTTGGAGACCACGCGCCCGAAGGCGCGCAATCCGCCCCCACCCGAACCCCCGCGAGTGCGGGGTTCGCGCGATCGATGGATCGCGTCGATCATCGCGATCGATGGGGCTGCATCCGGCACCCCCGGCAACAGGTCCGGCGACCTGCTGCCCGCCGTGGAGGAGCCCCCACCGTCGAGGTGGGGAGGTGACGGCACCAGCCTGCCACCACCGGCGATCGCGCCTCGTGGCAGCGATCGCCCCCTCGGCCGAAGCCGAGGGCTCTCCTTTCCGCGCCGAACCCTAGGCGTGCGATCCACGCGGTCCGGTGGCTTCGCCACCACCGCGTGGTCGTTCGTCTAATCCAGGTTCGATCCTTCGAATCTTGCGTTCTACGGTATTCTCGATAAATCCAAAATCGAACAATTATCAAAGGGCGTTTAGATATTGTACCTACGATTCGTTGTTCGGAGAAACGAAATCAAGATGACCTCGTGATCTTCCCGCGTATTCCTTGCACTCCGTTCGAACGTCGGGTGGGCGACGATCTATCGAACTCCTATGGATCTTCTTCACTCTTCAAGACTTTATGATTGGCGTATCTTAGGTTAATGAATTGTGAAGACCATGTAGTGCTTTTATAGGCTACGTAGGGGATCAAAAGGAGATTAAATATTGGGCTTCTAATATTGAAAATTAAATTGGGTCCAACCCAAATCCATTAATTCTTATCAATATTAATTTTATTTATTTTCCACTATATAAATAAAATTGCACTCCCAATATTTATCCATATTATATCAAATAATATTTCTCCGGTCAGTATTATTTATTCCGTGTATTTAAGATTTAAATATCCATGAATAAAATTTATTTATTGCTTAATAAATTTATTCATCTCTTATATCCGAGAATAGTACCACTCAACCTTATTCATTATGCGGAACAAATCCACTCGCGAGGTTTACATAATAAATCCTTATGAGCTCATCTCGGGGATATTATCAACCCTTACGGGATACACTGTCCCTTCAAGAATTCACGGCATGCCATATATAAAATATAGTGACCCAACTTAACCGGTAATTAACCCAATAATTAAATCGGTTAATTCCTTTGGAAAATCAAAGTCACTTATATTAAATATACACACCCGCAATTGTTTCAGGGATTAAGAATAAAATACTCCGAGACTTAAATCAATTATCACAGAGCAATCCTAATTGATAAGTCTCAAGCGATCCGCTCAATACACCAAGTGTACAAGTGTGATAAAATAATTAAGATAAATTATTTTCTCTCTCACACAACGACTATACCGATGGATTGGTCCGTGTCCATCTAGGTCGTGAGCAACTGTTCGATTAAATACGAGTAACCGATAGTATGATCTTCTGTGCGCCCATGCACACCATACTAACTACAACGTATAAAATCCAGGACTATAATTTGCATATATTTAATTAACAATAATTAAAAGCAAATGAATGTCTGTTATAAATAGGTAAATGAAAGTGCATACAGAGTTCAGAATACTCAAATCTAGACATTAAGTATACTACTCCATCATTACTCCCGCACACCGCAACCTCCTCGTCCCGCCTCAAACAACCCCAGGCCACCCCAAGCCCACACTGCTACTGCTTCTCCTATGAACAATCCTTCATGGCTCCTTGACAGTGGGGCCTCCCATCATGTTACTAACGATCTCACAAATCTTACTCTACATGCACCTTATGATGGTACATAAGAGCTCGTAATTGGAAATGGTTCTTCTCTACCTATATCTCACATTGGGTCCTTCAATTTTTCAACATCTCACAAATCTTATCACTTCTCTAAGGTTTTATATGTTCCTTCCATATCTCGAAATATTATTTCTATATCTCAATTTTGTCATGATAATGATGTACTAATTTAGTTTCTCGCTGATTCTTTTCATGTTAAGGAACGTTCTACGGGGAAACTTCTCCTCCAAGGTCCAATTAAACATGTCGTCTATGAGTGGTGTCCCTTTGCTCCTATAGTCCACTCCCTTGTCAAAACTTTGGTGTCTGACTGGCACCATCGTTCAGGCCACCCGTCTATCTCCGTTATCAAGCAACTACACTCTACTTTCCCGTCTCAAATTACTAGCGATCATCCTTTATCATGTATTTCTTGCAAAATTAATAAAAGTCATAAACTCCCATTCTCTACTTCTACCCTCACTTCAACTGCACCTCTCGAATTATTATATTCTGACGTTTGGACATCTCCTATACTCTCTTATGATGACCAAAAATACTATATTATTTTTGTCGATCACTACACCAAATATACTTGGTTCTACCATTTAAAGCAAAAATTCGACACTTTTTCCATATTCCAACGTTTTCGTGCTCTAGTTGAAAAATATTTCAATCGACCTATTTTACAAATTTATTCCAACAATGGTGGTGAATATCTCAAACTCACTCCTCATCTTTCCGTTAATGGCATATCTCATCTTACCTCTCCCCCTCACACTCCCGAACACAATGGCTATGCCGAACGTCGTCATTGTCACATTGTTGAAACCGGACTAACTCTTCTTTCTCACGCCCATATGCCCCTTCAGTACTGGTCCCTATCTTTTACTACGACGGTTTATCTCATTAATCGTCTTCCAACTCCTACTCTTGATAATTCATCTCCCTATCTAAAATTATTTAAAACTCATCCCAACTACACTAAATTGCGAAATTTCGGATGTCTTTGTTATCCTTGGCTTCGACCTTACACCTCTAACAAACTTGCCCTCGCTGGAACCATGTATTTTTGTCGGTTATTCTACCACTCAAAGCGCTTACCATGTCCTTGATCCTATCAAAAACAAAATTTACACCTCTCGACATGTAGAGTTTGTTGAAAGCTCTTTCCCCTTCCAAGCTTTACACCAATTAAGCCCAAAATCTACTTCTGCCAACCTAAATGAATGGTGTCCCCTCACTGTACCCATCATACCACCTCCTTCCTCCATCACCCCCACCTAGTGGTCCTGAACAAACTATTGTCACTACAAATGAATCTTCCCCACTAAATACTACAACACATATACCTTCGATTCCCACTCCGCCTCCCATCTCTTCTATAATCACTCAAACAACACCACATGAAGAAACCACCTCTTCGAATAACCCTCCATCACGACCGTTGGAACGTACTATAACTACTCGTCAACGTAACAAAATCCAAAAACCCAATCCCAAATACACAACAAATCTTGCTCTCTCTATTGAACCTAGTGAACCACGAACCCTCGCACAAGCTCTTAAACAGCCGCAATGGCGTCAAGCCATGACCGATGAACACAACGCTCTCCTTCGTAACTCCACATGTTCCCTTGTTCCTCCACACTCTTCTCAAAATATTGTCGGATGCAAATGGGTTTATCGTCTTAAATATAATCCCGATGGGACTGTTGAGCGTTTCAAGGCTCGCCTTGTTGCTAAAGGCTTCCATCAACGTCCCAGTCTTGATTACTCCGACACATTTAGCCCTGTTATCAAACCCACCACCCTTCGCCTTATTCCCTCCTTTGCCGTGTCACATGGATGGAATATTCGTCAATTGGACATCAACAATGCCTTACTTCAAGGTTCCCTGACCGAAGATGTTTATATGTTTCAACCTCCGGGGTTTATCGATCAAACGTAACCCAATCATGTTTGCAAACTTACAAAATCCATAATGGTCTCAAACAAGCACCTCGTGCTTGGTATAACGAGCTCAATTTTTTTCTCATGAAATATGGTTTTCGACCCACCATCTCTGACCACTCCCTTTTCATATACAAACAAGATACAATTCACTTTTATCTCCTTATTTACGTTGATGATATTATCATCACTGGTCCTTCTTCTCACCTTACTACCTTCATTACCACTCTCGCAACTCGTTTCTCCCTCAAAGATCTTGGTCGTCTCTCTTATTTTCTTGGTGTCGAAGTTGTTCCCACACCTCATGGCCTATTCCTCAACCAAACAAAATATATCACTGATATTCTCACTCGTTCCAACATGCTAAATTCAAATTCAGTTAGCACACCAATGAACACTTCCCTCACCCTCACCCTTACCGGAGGTCGTCCTCTTTCCGCACCCACAGAATATCGGGCCCTAGTCGGTGCCCTTTTCAATATTTATCCCTCACACGACTCGATGTTGCATTTTCTGCCAACAAACTCTCTCAATTCATGCATTGTCCGACAGAAGATCATTGGGCTGCCCTCAAACGCTTACTACGTTATTTGGCAGGGACTGCTCATCATGGTCTTATGCTCTATAACAATTCACCTCTTAATCTTCATGCTTTTACCGATGCAGATTGGGCAGGTGACAAGGATGAGTATCGCTCCACCACCGGCTATATTGTTTACTTGGGGTGCAATCCCATTTCTTGGAGCACAAAGAAGTAACGTACCCTTGCTCGATCCTCTACGGAGGCTGAATTCCTCGCCGTTGCAGCAACTATGGCTGAAATAATATGGTTCCAGTCACTATTGTCCGAGCTTAGTTACCCATCACATCGTCCGAGTATCTACTGTGACAATTTAAGTGCTACGCAGTACTCCGCCAACCCAGTTTCTCACTCTCAAATGAAGCATCTAGCATTGGATTTTCACTTTGTCCGAGAACGCGTCACCAATGGCACACTCATAGTCAATCTCATATCCGGTGACGACCAACTTGCCGATGTTCTTACCAAACCACTTCTCAAGTCACGACTCCATTATTTACTATCCAAGATCGGCCTTCTCTCTCTATTGTCCGTCTTGCGGGGACATGTTATGGAAAGTCAATCAACATCACGCTAATCATGCCTGCAAATATTTTTCATCAATCTATATTTATTATTTGTATATATATTATATATATCCTTATGTATAAAAAGATAATTAGGCTTAATTATATAATCCGTAGGCGGATTCTTAGGATGTGATTACTCACTCTTGTAATTCTATTTAAACCACACTACTAAATGAAAGAATTAAGTATTCTTCTTTATTAAAATATATTATCACTGGGAAGTGTCCCGGGTGTGCATGAGTGATGACAAAGTGCGCCTAAAAAGACACTGTGTTGGTACAGTCGGGCCAAGATATCACTCTGGACGACAGTCATTGGTAACCGAGTCAGCCCATTAGAGTCGGACTTCGACCCCGCAACGGGCCGGGGCGTTAGAAATGGTATCAGAGTAGGTGCCGACCGGAATTGTGGGAACTAAGTGTCTTGCTGGGCCAAGCGCTCCACCCAGAAGTTGGTGAGAGTACCCGTAAGGGGCATTCCTGCACGGATGGTTGGTCCTGGACAAGTAAAGGCGCACAACGAGGACGTTGGTCCTGGACAAGTTGTGCGCATAAAAGGTGGGGTGATTGTAACGCCCCAAAAAATTCAAAAACTTAAAAGAATTGAATATGCTACTCATACTAACAGATGAATCTTCTTTTCTGGGCATCCTGCTATAAAAACTCCAAAGTTAAGCGTCGAGTGAGGACAACGCTGGAAAAGACACTGTGTTGGTACAGTGAGACCAAAATATCACTCCAGATGGAAGTCATTGGTAACGGAGCCGGCCCATTAGGGTCGGGCTTCGACCCCGCAACGGGACGGGGCGTTAAATTTTACATTCATAATAGGGATAATCATAGTTTTATACATGAATTAAGAATATTTTTGTATTTTCATGACCGATTTTTTATTTTTTTACATTTTAGTGGTTGACCTATGCGTTTTAGAACATGGAGACACAACTACAAGTACCTGTACTAAAGTAAACTAGCGGAAATTAAAAAAACATCGAGATAAAAAATTTGCGAGTTGTTTTTCATTCAAACAACTCGCAACTGCCTCAAGGCCACAAACTTTCTCGTTGATAAAATACAATATTCGCTCAGTATTAACACTACACAAAGCCGTAGTACTTAACACATGTTGCTAACAAAAGATAAAGAAAATTAAAAACACTCTTCACTCGAGATTTCTATTTTTCTTCTGGAATTTTCCTCAATGTAAGCCGTTCGAAATGAAGCTTCTTGATCTTCAATTTATAGAACTTCATTTAGCAGGTAGTGGGGTTTCTTCAACTTCCAGAAAAAGATAGAAAAAGAGAAATTGAGAGATTAAGAGATTGTTTGAAATCTTTGTAATCTTGAATTTGTATCTCGTTTCTAGTGGAGTTCGTGGCGGCAAAAAGTGGACGTAGCCCATCGAGGGGTTAACCACTATACATCATTTTGTTCATTTATTTTCGTTACTTTCGTGTTTCGTTGCTCTCCTCGTAGTAGTATCGATTTTTCGTCATTTTTTTGTCGTACTAAATTTTGTATCCTCATGGTTGGGTTTGGGACTTGGAAGATCGGGTGGATCGGGTCCCTAACACCACGTACTCTGCTCCTGCCGCTATTACATTCTGATTTTGTCTTTTTATTTGATTTAGGGTGTTTGAAATTTTGTTAAATTTTAATTGAAGTTAATATAAAATTATTTTTTCAGTAAATTGATTTAGTGTGTAAGGGTTTTTGATTTATCAAATTTTGAAATTTTGATGTTAGATACATTATCTTACTTTGATTTTCTAATATTTTAATACTATTTTTTTGGTGTTCTTCCACTTAATTTTTTAGCCGTTAGTTGAAATAATTGAGGTTTTATCTTGAAGAAAGATGAGCTGTGTTTGACATTTTTTAAATTTATCTAAAGGGTATTTTAGGTTGTTTATCGGATTTTAGTATACATAAGATAAAATTTTAAATGGAGGTATAAGAAAGAGTGTATGATATATTTAAAGGTATATGAAGACCTATTTATCCTATTTAAAATGTTAAAAATGTAAATAGTTAAATAGAAAAAAAAGGTAATTGCATGAAAACAAAATAATTCACCAATATAAAAATAAACAACTACTTATGAATTTAGATAGCAACTATTTGTTGAAAGGAAGATACTTTGTCAGCTCATATAAATAATAAATACAGTATATGTTTATTCTACAATTTATAACATATAACACTTAGTGCATGTTTGGTGGCAAAAATAAATTATTCTTAAGTGTCATGAGTTAACTATGTTGTCTAATGTTTAACCAATATAAGATACTTTTACTGTTGTTTGGTTTATTTTTTTAGGGTAAATGACAATTTCCTACTTCAGATTTACTACTTTTTACAATTTTCTACCTGACCGAAAAATCATTGCAAGCTGCTACCTAAAGTTTAATACATTTACATAAACTTACCCGCGACTCTCCGAAATGGAATATTCAGAAGAATATTCCGAGAAAGTAGATTACACGCTCCCTTAATGTGAGTGTGCTTTAAAGTTATAAGAAGTTCAAAGAATATTATGTAATTACACATTTAATTAATTAAATAATTTAAAAAATAATGTAAAAATGGAAATAAAAAAGAGAGCGTATAATAGAAAAATACATTTGAATTTATGTAATAAAAAAAAAAAAAAACTGATTCTCAGAACTACAAACAAATTCTAAAATCTGAAACAATCCATCAAATTTGTATCTTCAAAATTATAACTCCAAATCTATCTTCTTCCTCCTCTTATAATTAGCCCTAACTCCACAAATAAGATCTATGAACTTCTCTGAGATCTAGATTCATCGAGAGGAAATTCGAGAGAGGCCACCGTTGTAGTGTCCTCGAGCCTCAAACCTCAAGGAGCCACCATCTCCATCCAGTTTCCGGACGATGGAGCACCACCACCGCACCTCCCCTTTCGATCAATCTCGCCATAGAAATCGGGGGCATTGCTCCGCCCCCCTTTTCTCAGCCGCTGCCCTCGGCGAGGAGACGGTCGATGACGTTTCTCTACTCCTTCCATCGACTGGTCTCTTTGTTCTTGATAATTTGAGTTATTTAATTTTATTATTAAAATAATTTCTTTTTATTATTTTTTTCAAAACTATAAATAGAGTTTTGGTGATGATGATGATTTTTTTATCGAAGTTGCACATCTAATTTTCTTCTATGTTAAGGAAGATGATTTAATTTTTCATTTAATTTTTATCTCAGGTAGGAACTTGTAATTTAAACATTTTTTTATATGTAAGATTGAACTTGGTGGGTTTATGACTGACAATACTACCATTTTTTGATAAATACTTAATTTTATTTATATTCTAATTCTTTCAATTGAGTCCAATCATTTCATCTCACTAAATCATAATTTTTACATATATTTTTGATAAAGATTAGAATCTAGAACAATAACAACATTATTTCATATCTTACTCTGTTTTTGTTTAAAAAAAAAAAAAAATTACACCCGTGTGCTTAATTCAGCTGTATATCTAATAATTGGGTGTTATGAATATTATTAATTAGTGAATGACTAGTTTACCCTTTCTTGGTGAACAAGACATAAAGGGGTCTCCCCATAAGAATTCACAACAATTCTATTCTCCTTTATGTTCTCTCATACTGTCTCTCTTTCGGATCTATTATTCTCTCTCAATTCCTTTTGAGTTTATAACATTGGGCAATTTATTAGTTGCACCTCATTCCAAGACGAGGATCTTACTCTCGGTCAACATTATATAACTCTTAGTCAATTCATTTTAAGATTTTTTTCCCTTATTTTTCTCTCCTTCTCTTTCTCTCTCTTCTTAGCGCGATTGTTTTTCCTTCTCTGTCTTCCTCCATGTTACATCGTCCGCGTTCGTCATCCACCTTCCATCAACCGTCGCCGTTTACCGCTGTTCACGTCGGTGTCTTCAATTCCACGATTGACTGCGCCGTTCATCGCAACCTAATTGCTAGGGTTTTCCAGGAACACGTCCTGCGCCAAATCGATGGCGATCAACTCCGCGCTTCAGCCCATCCCCAAAAATTGAAGCTCAGGTTGCTCCCCCGCATCTTGTAGTGGTTGATTGCCATGGCAGAGAGAGACAGTGTCGGGTTGAGGAGGCTGCAATTAAGCACGAGCAGCCCGACGCCTTTCGACCAGACTCTTGATTTCTCGAAGAGCTCGTTCAACACCCCGAAGATCACGGCGGAGGCCTCGACCCGCCCCTCTTTCACGTTTGTGGTCGTTTGTGGTGTTTCCGGCAAGCCCATCGATTTGGGGACGTAGGTCTCCTCGGGCATTGCCCGATAAATGTTCGACGAAATGGGAGTGACACCATTCCAAGCTCCTCTTGATCATAAACCCGAGGGAGAGATCGATGAGACCACCACTCTCAAGGACCTTGACCTAAATTTTGTATTTCGGCTGCAAAGCAATTGGTATAAAAAATTGATCAGGTTAGTATTTTTATGTTTCTCTAGAATCTAGGTTATATGATCCATGATCTTTTATCATTTTACTGATTTTTTATATGTCTCCAGACAAATTGAGCGTGACTGTGAATTCTTGGAGGCAGAGAGGATTATGGATTATAGTCTCTTAGTAGGTTGTAGGCCTTCACTTCCGAGACTATACTAATACTGGGGACAAAATTGGGTTGTCGCCTTTTTGTTGCGTACATGTATATACATATATTATGGATGTCATGGCAAACGCATAAAAATCTAGTTTGTGGCATTTTGAAAATCACTTATACTGTGCACCTTTTTATGTATTTCATGGAAGGATAGTTCATATCAAAGTGAGAAGTTCATGCGTGGGTGTCGATTCCTTGAAGCGGAACTGCAAGATATGGATCGGGTTTTAGCCGACAAGTTTGTTCAAGCGACATTTATTTAGTTTATCAAATACATCCAGAAGTGTTTTTTTTTATGTGGTGATGGTTAAATTCTGAGGTTAAATGTATCAGGAAACCACTTACAGTATAAGACTAGGTGTCAACATGCCCGCACAGGCCGAGCGGGTAGCCCGAAAAAGCAACTTTGATCACTCCTGCCTGGGCGGGTTTAACAACATGAGGCCCTCACGCAGCGGTGAAACCTGCCAAGTAGTCCTCTACTTCGGGATCATTGACATCTTACAAGACTACGACATCAGCAAGAAGCTCGAGCACGCGTACAAATCCTTGCAGGTGGACGCTGCCTCGATTTCTGCAGTCGACCCGAAACTGTAGAAATCATTTTAAAATGAAGGATGATGTTAATTAAAATGAAGAATGATGTAAATTAAAATGAAGAATGATGTTCTTCTGAAAAGAGTAAAACGATTATATAATTATGAATCTATCATTAATTCTATTAAGTTATTGATTTAGATTTTATGTGAAATTTATGTATTTATTTATTGTTTTCAAATCATTTTATGATTTTTATTGGAATTGTCTAGATAGTTTGATTTGATTTTTTTTTCTTGTGATATAGGAGTATGTAGTATTTTCGTTGTATAGTTTAGGATATGATAATAGTTGATTAATGGAGTAGTAAAGAATTGAAAAGTTCACTTTAAAAATAATGAAGTATGATATTAAAACAAATGAAGATTGATGTTAATTAAAATAAAGATTGGTATTTTTTGAGAAATGTATAATGATGAATTTATCATTATACAAAACCCCTCTTGATCTGACTTTATAAACCACCGGAGCCAACGAAAGAAAAATTATTCTATACTATCTTAAAATGAGGATGGTTTAGTTTCAAAGTATACTCCTTCATTTGCATGCTTGCGATACTTCAATTTGCATATTATTAACCTTCATTTTTGTTTTGAACATGCAAGTATTTAAGTGTTTTAGAAGAATTCTTGAATCATCCACCATGAAACAAGACCTTTCGATACAAGACCCCCCTTGTTCGGACTTTATAAACCCCCGGAGCAGCCAAAGGCGTCCCCGATCGTTTGCCGCCCTCGATTCTAGATTGTCGACCTATAAAATCATTCACCGCCCCTGCTCTAAGATCGCCGCTTCGATACAAGACTTTTTTCGATACAAGACTCCCCTTGATGAACGTATCAACCTCTCGTTAGGTTTAAGCAAGAAATTATTCTATAATATGTTCAAATGAGGATTCTTTAGTTTCAAAAGTATTATCTTTCATTTTTTAGCTTGTGATACTGCAATTTGCAAATTATTAACCTTCATTTTTATTTTGAACAAACATACAATTACTTAAGTGTTTTAGAAGAATTCCTGAATCATCCAACATTCATCAACAAACCATGAAAAATCCAATTATTATCCAAATATCATTCACCAATCATAAACAAACCATCAATATATCATCTACCAATATCATTCACCAAATATCTAAAAATCATCTACCATTAATTATCAATATTTTATAAATTATCTACCATTTATCAACAATACATATCATTCAACCATCAATCATCTACCACATGCACTAATTCTATATAACAATCATCCACCATTCATCAACAATATATCAATCGTCGTTCATCAAAACTGTTGTGATTTTTTTTTTCTTTGTCCAGTACTTCATTTTTGATTTCATTACAGTCCATCATTATTATAGAAGTCGCAAATCTGATTCTGAGTTCTTTCAAGAAAGTAGAGTCCTGCAAAAAAAAAAAAAAATACAAACCATAGTAATACAAAGGTTTAAATACTAATTGTTTAAACCATAAAAATCGTATATTTTAACGTTTCCGTAGTCTCCCCCTCCTGTGTAATGATATTAAAACTTTCAGTCCATTTTTTGGAATGCTTCAAAATGAAATAAATAAAATAAACTTTATCGGGACTAAGAGGAAGTAACATGTGGGTTAAAATGAAGGACGAAGTCTATTTATTATGAAAGATGACGCAATATAGAGATGAATTATGAGATAAGTTCAGTTAAGTACATGTTTATGACGAAGAATCACACGTATTTACCGGTTTTTGTGGAGATTGTTTCTTTCTAAGGTCTTTTTTGCTTGAAGTTGTATAATTTCCTGAAGAACAAACAATATCTTTTTAGAACTATAACAATCAATTAAGAAAATTCATAAAAAAATTTAATAATAAAAACTTTACTTGTTGATGTTTTGATGCTGGATCCATTTTCAGCTATTCTCTCACTACTCCTTTTGTCCCCACCAAAATTTTCAGCAGATGTACTCTTTAACGATGAAGTGGCATCGTTAACAGGTTTGATATCCGATGAAGAAGTACTTCCACTATAGGACAACTCTAATTTCTTCTTGAAAGATGAAACTCCTTGTTTCTGTTTAAGCACTTGCATAGTGTTACCATTGGAAGCAGGATCAGATTTTTCGTCAAACGTAGTACTCCAGGAGCTCATGGCCTCTGAATCAAGTACCTGATTCAGAAAAGGTTAATAATGAGTGCATAGCTAGAATGAAATAAGAAGAAAATATCTGCTCAGTATCAGGAAGTTCATTATTTTCACAAACTGATCTGACAACACTAGCAATATAGAACTTCATGGCATACATAATCATAGTTAATCAATAATCACTGCAATCTAGAAGTTGAAAGAAATACATTAAAAAATAAGAATTAAAAGTGTACCAGTAGATGGAAATTTGGACCACATGGTCCCTCATCTTAACATGACCATGTTAAATTTTTATCCACCTAAAGGGACAAAATAATTATGTCTCAAGGAGCCCACCAAACACTGATTAAAACTATGGCAAATATCTCCTGAGATAATCAACTAACAGGAAAGGCAAGATCCTGAGACCACCCATGTAGTCTACAATAAAAAATCTACCACATAAAGAGAAGTGATTTGGAATGAAGATTTTGCATAACAAAAAGAAATGATAAAATTGAAATTGCAAGTTCCTTAGAACATACAGGCAAAAAGAAGAGAAAGAAAAAATATAGTATGTGATGCTTACTAGACACCGGCGAGAAAATAGATTATCAAATGAATCTAGAGCCGAAAAAAAATAACTACATGATCTTCCAAATAAAGGGTAGGAAATCGGAAATCGGAAACCACTCGGGTAGTAATAATACCGATATTAGCTAAATAAAGAAAGAACAACGATTACGATATACATGTTAAATGATAGTATCTCAATGTTATTTGCTCGACTCCCTACCATTCTTACCAAAAGCATCTGAAGTAATTATTAAGTGAAGAAGAAGTTAATGAAGATTGATTCGCTGTGAAATAAACAAAATCACCTAATAGCTTAAATCTCACCAATCACATATAAGAACCTACACTGTGGATGCACATATAAGAAGGAAGGGGAGAAAATCTCTAAACCCAAAACCTAACTCACTGAACCAAATAAATTTGATGGTTCAACATTTACACGGAGAAGATACTATGATTTTCAGAATTTTAATTTTTACCTAGGGTTTGTATAATCGAATTTCGATCGATTAGTTTCTTTCGCGATGCTTGAAGTGTTGGAGTTGTATACTTAATGTCTAGATTTAAGTGATATGAACTCCCGATCAATTGCCATTAATCTATTTAATTAAATAAACAATTATTTGCGTTTAATTATTATAATTAAATATATGCAAATATAGTCCTAGATTATATACGTTGTAGTTAGTATGGTGTGCGCCGTCACACGGAAGATCATACTATCGGTTATTCGTATTTAATCGAACATTTGCTCACGACCTAGATGAACACGGACCAAGCCATCGGTATAGTCGTTGTATGAGGGAGAAAATAATCGGTCTTGATTATTTTATCATACTTGTACACTTGGTGTATTGGACGGATCGCTTGAGATTTATCAATTAGGATTGCCTGTGATAATTGATTCAAGTCTCAGTGTATTTTATTCTTAATCCCCGATACTATTGCGGGTGTGTATATTTAGTATAAGTGGCTTTGATTTTCCAAAGGAATTGTCCGGTTTAATTATTGGGACAATTACCGTTAAAGTTGGGTCACTATATTTTATATATGACATGCCGTGAATACTTGACGGGAAAGTGTATCCCGGAAGGGTTGATAATATCCCCGAGATGAGTTCATAAGGAATTATTATGTAAACCCTGCAGGTGGAATTTATTCCGCATAATAATTAAGGTTGAATGGTACTAGTCTCGAATACAAGAGATGAATAAATTAATTAGCAATAAATTAATTTTATTCATGGATATTTATATCTTAAATACACGGAATAAATAATACTATGGAGAGAATATTATTTGATATAATATGGTATAATATTGGGAGTGCAATTATATTTATATAGTGGAAAATAAATATAATTAATATTAATGGATTACTAGATTTGGGCTTGGGCTCAATTTAATCATTAATATTGGAAGCCCAATATTCCACCTCCTTAAGATCCCCTACGTAGCCTATAAAAGCACTACATGGTCTTCTCTATTCTCATAACTTGAAGATCACAATTCTAGAGAGAGAAAGTAAAGAGGGAGATCCATGGAGCTCGGAGGATCGTCGCCCACCCGACGTTCGAGCTAGTGCAAGGAATACGTGGGAAGGTCTCAAGGTCTTCATAGATCTCGTTTCTCCGTACAACGAGAACAAAGGTAAAATCTTTGAACCCCCTTCGATGATTTTAATTTATTATCGTGAAAATAACGTGAACGTAAGATCCAAGGTTAAGGATCCTCACCGGGGTCGAGTCGAGGGGTGGTGATCAAGGATCACCGGACCGCCGTGGCTGGAGCGACCCGGCGGCAAGGATCGCACAGAGCTGCTGCCTGGGGAGGCAGGCGACCGCCTGGGGGGCCAAGCGCCCGCCTGGTGGTGGTCGCGAGCGGCCGCCCGGCAGGCAAGCGGGCGCCTGGTGGTGTGCGCTCGCAGCGGGCTGCGGGAAATCCCGCAGCGGATCCGCGTGACTCCGCGGATTGTGTACGGGGGCCATGCGAGCTGAACCCTAGCGCGCGCCTCATGGCGTGCGCGCGCCTGATCGAGCAGCCGCGGTTCGACCGTGGCTAGGGCTTGATTAGGACGAACCTCCGGGGAGGTTTTGGGCTGTTCGTGTGGACTCTACGGCACATCCAACGGGCTGTTTTGAAGAGCCCCTCACGCCACGCATGAGATGCGATCGATCGCCTCGGGTACGCCCGTAGATGGTGATCGATCGGGCTTCTCCCCGCGTCCGGTGACGTGGGATTTTTCTGTTGGGATATGTCCTTCGATCCTACGTGTGCAATTGATAAAGTCATAAGGTCGTCTATGGATATTAAATGATTATTCGATAATATTAATTGTTGGGAATAATATAATATTGATCAATAAATCATACCTACAGGGTCACACACGAGTCGGAATTACGTTGCTTGTTATATTGATTTAGAATCAATACGTATGGATTTTCACATGCATGGGGTGCATGGCATGCATGGGATGCATGGCTTGCATGGATGCATGTCACATGGTGTGACATGGCATGCCACACAAGCAAGGGGACCACATCTAATGCCATTTGGCATGATGATGTGGAAATGACCCTTCACCTCCCCATTATCCACCATTACTTGTGCATTATGATGCACATTATGGTGGGGGTTACATGGGAGGTTAATGGTGATCAATATAGTGATGAAAACATAAGTTTTCATATCACTTTTGATCAGCCACGAAAATCATACACAAAATAGAGAGAGAAGAGAGTTCTTGGAGAACCACTTCAAGCAAGCAAGCAAGTTCAATTCCGGGTTCGTGTGCAACACGTAGAGGCTGGGCCATTTGTGCGGCTTCCACATCCGGATGATCTAAAGGAGTGAAAAGGTCATTCACAAAGGAGAGTTTTGAGAGGCTGATCCATTTGAGGTGGTTCAATCGACTCAACACCACCTCAATGACATCAACGAATCACTTCGTCACCAAAAGTAAGTAATCGTTGAACCTTATATATATATATTGGATATGTATATATATATATATAAATATGTGTGTCTATACATATTCGTGTGCACTAAGATCATGGCATAGTAGATCTATCGCTTTACACGCTTCCGCACACACGGTATATCGATCGGATCGGTAAACCGGTACCTTTCAATTGATATCAGAGCCTAGGGCTCGTGCACACTTTTGTGTTGGACACAATATGTTTAAATCAACATAAATGGCTTAATTGTGATTATGTTATTATGTGATTAGATATAAGGCCGGCCACCGTTAGTGGTCGGGTGAATGATTTCGTCGTTTTTTACGTTTCGATTGGCCGTAGTATTTGAGGGCTGCGTCCCTTGGAATCATTTGTAATAGATAGGTTTTTCTATTATATTTGTATTGTACTAATTGTAAGAGATGGACTTGGTCCATGGTTCGATGGAGGATCTCGGCTCTCCGGCGAAATCGAGAAGAAACGAAGCAAAACGAAGCAAACGAAGCAAACCGGGGCTGCTGGAGCCAAACGGCGGGCGCCGTTTTAGCTCCGGCGGGCGCCGTTTTGATTCGGCGGGCGGCGTTTTGGAAACGGCGACCGCCGGTGGTGTTCGGCGACCGCCGTTTGTGAAACGGCGGGCGCCGTTCGTGGTTTTTGGGGTACGGACTAAGGTTGACCTAAATCGGCGGGCGCGGAACTGAAACGGCGGGCGTGGACCAGTCCAGAAGATGTTCAAGGCCTATTTTAATGCTTTTAATCTTTTCGTTTGAGAGTTGTGAGGTTCTAGGGGCCTTTCGATTACGTATTTAATTGCTTTGCTAGTTATAGGATGTTTTATGTTATAAATGTTCAACTTACATATAAACACCTATGCATGCAAGTTCCCAAAATAATGAATATAATGTCTTGTCCAAAAACATCACACTCATGAAGCCCTCGATCATAAGTTGGTAGGTCCGCCTCAGCGGGGTACTACTTGTTATCTTGGGATAAGTGGGAGTAAAGGTTAGACCTTTACACGTGAGTTTGGTTTTCTCATCGATAGATCCATTGCAGGCGTGGCTATCGAGACATGAGATGAGAATGGGACTCTCATCGACCGAGAGTGACATTAGATGTCATTGACATGGGATGTCTACCTATCTTGGACTTCTTAAGTGCGGACTCAGTCGGCTTAAGAATTTGCAAGATGAGGGTCTTGGGATTGTTTTGTGCAAGGGAACAAAGATATTAGATATCGATTGAACAAAATGGAATAAATAAGTAGCTTGTTAGACAACCTTATTTGTTTACCGCTTTGTGAATGTTTACATACTTTATTTATCCTTCTTTTGTAGTTTATCATGTTAATTTCAACTCGATTCAAGTTTAGTTCAATTCTTGATTATGAAAAATTGAACAACATAAATTTTCTTGATTCACAACGTAATTTGAGGATGATCCTCAAATACGAAGACAATGAAAATGTGTTAAATAACCACATCCTAAGATATCATTGAACAACTCAATAGCATGTTCGGGGAATATGCTAAGATTGAGCGGTTCGGTATGACCAGGGTCATCGCTTCAGCTAGGCTGGAAAAATGGAAATCTATGGAATCACATGTGCAACAAATGATTGGATTATTTGCTTCAAGTGACCGCCTAGATTTTTCCTATGATGATTATTTGGCAACCGATTTCATACTTCAATCTGATGATGGTTATAATGCCTTTAGGTTAAAATTTCCACATGAATGGTTTGAAGAAATCGCTTCGTGAGCTCCACGGGATGCTCAAGGCTGCTGAGCCGGCGATAGATAAGGACCCTAAGAGGGAAATTCTTATGATATGGGATAGGGTATTCAAAAGAGCATGGGCAAGAAGGCTACTAGGGTTCCTAGGGAATCTCTATGCATCTACTGCAAAAGTGTTGGACACTACTTGCAAACATATAAAAATTCATATTTTATTCAATTTCAAAACAAATGCCCAATTTGTCTTTCATTTGATGGATTATAAGGTTAGGATTATTTACACCTCGAGGAGTGATTTAATCCAAAACACTTAAGTTCATCAATGACACAAATTAGAGACTTTCGAGCCATTGGATGGCGTGAAACGATTGTCTGGTTGGCTCCCTCATATTTTATGAGAGATAGGGCTTCAATTGCATGATAATATCGCTGGTTAGAAAACTTCGATTTTTCACTTACGATTTATCACGTTTTGACATTGTATTAATTTTGAATGGGAAATTTGAATGAGACTCAATTATTGGGAATAATTGAATTTGCCCAAAGTTCAAAGAAGATGTGAAGAACGGGGTTGCTTCATCTTCAAGTATTAATGATATAGACATTAAACTTCACAAATTCTACTTCTTGGGTATTGGATGCCAAATGTGGTTCTCACATTTTTATGTGGAGGAACTACATAGAAATATAAGTTTGGTGAATAGAGATGTCGATCTACGGTCAAGAAATGGAGCGAAGGTCGCTGCATTAGCCGTATGATCATATGATGTTGTTTTGCCTTAGGGCCTTGTTTTAGTATTATAACTATGTAATTTCGTACCTTCAATAAACAATGAATATTGGTTCAGTATTAGATACTGATGGATTAGTTTTTTCACTATTAAATAGTTTGGTAACTATTTTAATTGTGAATTATTCTTTGTTTTGGTACGATTATTATATTGTTTATGTATACTTTAAACTTGACAAATCCTATATATCATTAAGACCAAAGGCCAAATCGAATAAGTATCGATGAGACATAACTGAAACATTGTTGATTAGATCAAATCAAAATCTAAACATGTAACGAAGCTTCTTTTAGAAGGAATTTTAGAATCATTTGACTTGGAGTCATTTGATACATGTGAATGATGTGTGATTGAAAAGATAACAATGTCATCTTTCTTGGAGAAAGGAGAACATGTGAGTAATTAGGGATGATCCATACTGATGTATGCGGAACCTATTAGTTCACAAGCACATGAAGGTTATGTTTCGGAAAAGAGAAAACAAACTATATTAGATATAGTTCGACCATTCGATGAGAGGTCTAAATGAACTACTGGTCTCTTTTGGGAACACACAATTCTAGACTTCAACTTATACACTGAATAGGACGTTGTTGTTGGAGTTGTGTACTTAATGTCTAGATTTAAGTATCGGTAAACTCCCCGTCATAGCATTTAACCTATTTAATTAATAAACAATTATTTGCAATTAATTATTATTAATTAGTTATGCAAAAATATAGTCCTAGATTTTATACGTTGTAGTTAGTATGGTGTGCATGGGCGCACAAAAGATCATACTATCGGTTACTCGTATTTAATCGAACAGTTGCTCACGACCTAGATGGACACGGACCAATCCATCGGTATAGTCGTTGTGTGAGAGAGAAAATAATTTATCTTAATTATTTTATCACACTTGTACACTTGGTGTATTGGGCGGATCGCTTGAGATTTATTGATTAGGATTGCCTTGGATAATCAATTTAAATCTCGGAGTATTTTATTCTTAATCCCCGATATTATTGCGGGTGTGTATATTTAATATTAGAGACTTTGATTTTCCAAAGGAATTAACCGATTTTATTATTGGGTTAATTACCGGTAAAATTGGGTCGCTATATTTTATATATGACATGCCGTGAATACTTGACGGGAAAGTGTATCCCGGAAGGGTTGATAATATCCCCGAGATAAGTTCATAAGGAATTATTGTGTAAACCTCATGAGTGGATTCGTTCCGCACAATAATAAAGGTTGAACGGTACTAGTCTCGGATATAAGATATGAATATTATTTATTGAGCAATAAATAAATTTATTCATGGATATTTAAATCTTAAATACACGGAATAAATAATACTAATCGGAGAAATATTATTTGATATAATATGGATTAATATTGGGAGTGCAATTTTATTTATATAGTGGAAAATAAATAAAATTTAATATTGATAAGGATTAATGGATTTGGGTTGGACCCAATTTAATCTTCAATATTTAGAAGCTCAATATTTAGTCTCCTTATGATCCCCTACGTAGCCTATATAAGCACTACATGGTCTTCACTTTTCACAACTTGATTTTAACCTAAGATACGCCAATCATAAAGTCTTGAAGAGTGAAGGAGATCCATAGGAGTCCGATAGATCGTCGCCCACACGACGTTCGGACGAAGTGCAAGGAATACATAGGAAGATCGCAAGGTCGTCAATTGGATTCGTTTCTCCGTACAACGAATCGAGGTAATATAATCGAGACCCCCTCTTTGATTATGTGCTTGTATTAATCGTAATATGTACATGAACAAGACGATCCGGGAACGTCGAGACCGGGATACGGGGATCTCGCGATCCCCGTCGGGATCGAACAAGGGGGCGGCCGAACCCTAGGGTTCGACCGCCGGCGCGCGGGCGTGAGGGAAGCCCCGGCTGGACGCCGGGGCGAGCGATCGACGTGAAGTCGATCGCTGGGGGTTCGGCCGTGGGCTGGTGCCACGGCGGGTCGAACCCCCCGGCCTCCCTTCGCCGGTGGTGCGCGCAAGGAGAGAGGCCGCGGCTGGACGCCGCGTCTGGGGCGATCGAGCCCTAGCTCGATCGTCGGGGACCGTCGCGGCTTCGCGCCGCGACTGGTGGTCCCCCCTCCTGTCGGTGATGGCGGTGAGTCGCCGGACTCACCGCCCGGGGCTGCCGGAGCAGCCCAGCGATCGCCATGCACGGCGATCGTGAACCCCAGCCGCGATGGGGTTCGGCTAGGGTTTAGCCGCGGGTTCATCCCGCGGCGATGCTCTTGTCGAGCCCGGTTCTTCGCGTGTGGTTCGCGTTCGTAGTTTCCGACTCGCGGGGGATTTCGACTGGGGGCGGGCTGCGTGTCTTCGGGCGCGTAGTCTCCAAAGGTCGGACTCCTGCGGATGAGTCGGTGTTCGTGCGATCTCCGGCGACGGGTTTTCGGTCGGGTTATCGGTTCCACAATTTTTTTGATAGCCTGGGACATCGAATCCCAGCAATTGGTATCAGAGCGTTTGGTTTCGTGTTCATGTATATGTTCCATTATTGTTCTACCTTGCAGGATTTCCGGCTATCATGGTTAATTTAATTATTGCTTAATTAATTATCATGATTATTTATTAAACTCTCGGACATGTCGAGATTCGTTTTTGTGTGGTTGAATGTTTGTAATAGTAAAAATTCGGGGGTTGACCGAATTTAGGATTTATTATTACGCTCTTTATTTTCCGGAAAATGTATAGGGTCGATTTCATGTATAGAATCGATACCGGATAGTGTAATTTAAATTTTGTAATTTATTTACGTTGGTTCGATGATGAGACGATCGCCGGAAGACGAAGACGTGTGACGAAGACGAAGAGGACGAAAAACCGGGGGGGTCGATCATCCCCATGATCGATCCCCATGAGGATCGATCGACCCCATCCCGGGGGCTGCCCGCTAGGGCTTCCGGCCATGCCGGCCACCGGTGGTGGTGGCGCGTGGGCTGGGGGCGGCGGTGGTGGTGGTCCCGGGCGGTGGAGGTCGACGGTGGGGATGGTGTGGGGTCTCCCAATCCCATGCTATTCCTACCAAGATATTACTTTCCTAATTAATTCGGATTTTTCCTATTTGAGTGTTCTCCTTTTGGAAACTCTAATGGATTAGGAAAAGAATTAATTGGAATTAATTTTATTCCTATTGATTTATTTCCTTCATGGAATTATTCAAAGATTAGGAATTTAATTAATTTAGTACTAAATTTATTTTTCCTATTTGATTATTCCTACTCATGGGAATATTCATGGATTAGGAATAAAAATAAATTTGGAAAGTAGTGAGTCCTAATTTATTTTATTTCCTTCTTCTATTATAGATATCTTCTAGAATATTCCAAATTTTACTTGGATAGATTATTCTAGAGATATAATAAGAACTAGATAGGAAAATAAATAAATAAAAATATTAATAATATTTAATTTTATTTTTGATATATTCAATTGACTTAATTTTCGAATTTAGTAACTTTTGGATTAATTGAAAATAAATAGATTTAAATATTGAAAATTAATATTCTCGTCACATGGAGCATTCAAGAAACGAAGACTGAAGACTAGAAGATGCATATGAAGATAAAGCCATGATAGTCGGGAAAAAAATAATTTCTCTAGCATTATTTTGACTATGTGATCTATGTGCTTTATTGTTTACATGCATGCTATATGTGTTTATTTTATGCACTAGATAGCGTATCCCTTTATCGTAAAAAGCTAAGTGGGAGAGGGGATGGAAACATTCCCATGGTCTCCATCACTGTTCTCTTGGTGACTTTTATGGACTTTCGAAGTTCATATAGACAAGTCATTGGAGGAGAATTCTTGTAATTCCTCTTACAAGAAACATTGATCAAGTTTATCAAACAATGCCTAATTTGTCTTTCTGAAACTGACTTCAAGTCGACTCATTCTCACCCCGGGGAGTGGAATGGAGCCAGAGCCACTTGGTCATGTGGATGACACAAATTAGAGACCTTCGTACCATTCTTTGATAGGTGGGTCGATTGTCTGCTCGGCTCCCTCATTTATGAGAGATAGGGTCGCTCGCATGGTGAATCACTGGTTAGAAACTTCGAGTTTCACTTATGATTCTCCAAGTCTTGATCTACGAAATCGAATGGATCTTGTAATTGGGAGTCAATTATAAAAATCTCTTGGTGTAGTAAACGTCCACACCACGTGGCTTGCTATGCTAACGGATTTTGGATTAATTGATGTAGACAGTTATAAGTGATTGTAAAGAGTTGTGAAATTGTCGTAAACGTCCACACCACGTGGCTTGCGGTGACGTAGCAATTCCAAGCGATGTACTTTAGTGCTGAGTGATGGTTTACACTTAGATACGAGTTATAGTATTCTTCCCCACGAAGTTACGCTATGATTGATGTATGACCAAAGAAAATCTAATTGCTAAATCATTTGGGTGGGTAAACGTCCACACCACGTGGCTTGCCTTACCTGATGGAATTTTAGACGCAATTAGTAATTTAATGATATTATTTGAGGGAGATAATATCGGACATTAAATTGATTGTTTGTTTACGTGTGCTTATAGGTTTAGAGAATAGCTATGAATCCACTTTCTGTGATACTCAAGGAACATAAACTCACTGGTCCCAATTATATTGATTGAAAGAGAAATTTGGACATTGTCCTGACTGCTGAAGAGTACAAGTTTGTACTCTCTGATAAATGCCCTGCTGAGCCCACGGCTGCCTCAACTGATGAGGAAAAGGCAACATATCGGAAGTGGAAAAAGGCTGATGAAATGGCTAGGTGCTATATTTTGGCTTCCATGTCAAATGTACTCCAAACCCAACATGAGCCAATGGACACTGCCCGGGATATGATGACTAACCTCAAGGAGATGTTTGGGGAGCAGGATCGTGCGGCGAGGCAAGAAGCCATGAGAGTCCTCATGTCGACTACTCAGTCTGAAGGAACGCCCGTTGGGGAGCACGTTCTTAAGATGATGAGTTTGTTGAATGAACTTGAGGTCCTAGGAGCTTCCATTGATGATGAGACGCAAGTCGACATCATACTCCAGTCTCTGACCCCTAAGTTTGAGCAGTTTCGTATGAGCTATAATATGGGTAAACTGTCTTATAGCCTTGCGCAACTCCTGAATGAACTGAAGGCGGCAGAGGGGATCTACAAGAAGGGCAAGTCTCAAGCGCTTGTGGCTACCAAGTCCAAAAGCTTGAAAGCTCTTGGAGGTAGAGGCAAGAAAAGGAAGCAAGCCATAAAACCCAGTGGTGCCAAGAGGAATGGACCACGAGTGGGGGCTAGTAAGCCAAAGGGCAAGTGCTTCCGATGCAACAAGTCTGGACACTGGAAGTCTGAATGTCCTCTCAGAGGTACGAATTTTTCTTTAGTCGTAAAAACATAGTCAGCGGTATTATCTACCAGAATTCTGGTGTGTAGATATGGAACCACTGACGGTATGTGCATTTCTTTAAATGCAGGGGTTCCAGAAAACCCGGCGACTTAGAGAAGAAGAGTTCGAGTCTACATGGGCAAAGCTGTTGGGGTAGCAGCGGTTGCAGTGGAAGACATTTATCTGTTTTAGGATTTCATTTCAAGTTTATTGCTTTGTACCTTTTATTTTAGAAAGAACTTTTGTTCTGGTTTTCTATTATTAATGGATATTTTATTTCTTTAATCATTTGATGATTTAGATAAGAAATAATGATGATATCTATTCTGGTACATTAGATAGCAATATATGAATGATGAATCCTTAGTCTACCACGATGCAACGAACCGTTATGTATAACTTGTTTTACTTATTGGATGTATTTCTTTATCAATCATTATACTTGTGAATTCTTGAACTTAGTAGTATCTATTCAAAAGTGATACAAAAGGTCGAAATTGATTTGATCAATTATAGTTGGAGGAATGGACCTCCCGACCTAAGAATCGATCTTGAAAGATGATACAACTGAGTTAACCTTTCTGGATAAAGGATGGAATTCGGACAAGTATAGAAAATGATTTATGATTAATGCGGTATGTGTAATTAGAGAAGGTACGAGTCGTTCTTTCAAGAATACTCGAAGATGGATTAGAATACTTGATGTGCCATAAAAGCGGAGTGTTTTCAACACAAAGCCATTATGGGGAACCTTCAAAGTATATCCATTGGAAGCCTGCGACTTGTTCGCGGAGGCTATCACCTATCTAAATAACACATAGCATAAATCAAAGGTTGAGATTAAGTCTCAAACGACTACACCATACACTGATGTGTAGACATGGTGTGTCAGGAATAAGAAATAGAATTCTAATAGTAAAAGAACAAGTTTGTTCGGAACTACCTATGTTCTATGGATATTTCTGGATACAACGGCACATTCTATGTGGTTGTAGAATATCCTAGAAGAACAAGTAATTGTAGGTTCAATAGTACTACGAACCAGAAGGGTGTCCTCGCCCGATTCTTAGAGGAAAACTATTAGATGAACTACAATGCCCTAACTGACAAAGTACTTTAAATGAGGAAAGGGAAAGACTGAGAACCAGCCTAACCGAGTAGTAGTACACCACTGACTGCACCTAATGTTGTTACTGTTATACACCGGAACGCCATTGCAGTGGGAGGTTGTTAACCAACCAGAGATGTTCATAAGACTGGAGGAGTTTTGAACTCTGGATCTAGTAGACATGAAATCGATCCCTAGTTCTGCATAAGAATTTGCGAGAAAGGTGTGTTAGAGACGTAATGGAAACAAAGGTGGTGTTTCTCGGAATTTTGTGTAGATAACACTTCATCGTTGGCAACAATGTAAAAGTGTTGTCAGACATAAAATAGAGGTTGTCTAAATAAATCGAGATATAAGATTAAGATGAAGTTGGATCATGTTCTTAGAAATCTTTCGATCTCTAGATAAGAACATTTGTACTTCTCTTAAGATATCTTATACGATTATGGTTTGTTTTAAACATGCACAATTCTGAGAAAGGTTATTGCCTTTCGAGAACAGAATGCATCTATCTAAGGTATGTGTCTTGAACACATGAAGGAGATAGATATAGACAAAGCAGCTACCTACACTTCAAGTGTAGAAAGCTTTGTAGATGCAATGTTGAAAAACAAGAACCTGATATCAACTATGCGGTTAGCGTAGTGGGAGGATATCAAAGTAATCTGGATAAGAGGTACTCGAATGTTGTAAAAGTACTTGAAAGTACTGGATTACTGGCAATACGAAATCTTCTTAGATTACAGTTTCTCAGATCCAAAATCAGAGAAGGACCAGTGTAAGTCGATATCAGGCTATGTGTTCACTTTTAGAAGAGGTGGAACCTAAGGATGAAAGAGTGATAAGAGTAATGCTTCTCGGACTCTATCATAAACCAAATAGCAGCCTCAGAGGCAGCGGAAGTTTTGGTTAGGTTCCGGAATGACCTCTGAACTTGGATATGACTCTTGGTTCACCAAAGGCTATGTACATAGCGGTGCGTGGAGAACTGGAAGAAGTCATAAGTTCAAAAAGGTGATGATAACACATAGAGCCAGTACCACCTGATACGAGTCATCGTCAAGGGAGACGACGCAGTAGTCACCAAGATAACTTCAGAGCGGCAACCTAGATTGCTCATTCACATAATACTTCTGGGAAATATAACTTAAGCACGTGATGAGTATGGGAGTCGGGAGTTTGGAGGAAATGACTAGACCTTAGTACAAGTGGGAGATTGTTGGAGTTGTGTACTTAATGTCTAGATTTAAGTATCGGTAAACTCCCCGTCATAGCATTTAACCTATTTCATTAATAAACAATTATTTGCAATTAATTATTATTAATTAATTATGCAAAAATATAGTCCTAGATTTTATACGTTGTAGTTAGTATGGTGTGCATGGGCGCACAGAAGATCATACTATCGGTTACTCGTATTTAATCGAACAGTTGCTCACGACCTAGATGGACACGGACCAATCCATCGGTATAGTCGTTGTGTGAGAGAGAAAATAATTTATCTTAATTATTTTATCACACTTGTACACTTGGTGTATTGGGCGGATCGCTTGAGATTTATTGATTAGGATTGCCTTGGATAATCAATTTAAATCTCAGAGTATTTTATTCTTAATCCCCGATATTATTGCGGGTGTGTATATTTAATATTAGAGACTTTGATTTTCCAAAGGAATTAACCGATTTTATTATTGGGTTAATTACCGGTAAAATTGGGTCGCTATATTTTATATATGACATGCCGTGAATACTTGACGGGAAAGTGTATCCCGGAAGGGTTGATAATATCCCCGAGATAAGTTCATAAGGAATTATTGTGTAAACCTCATGAGTGGATTCGTTCCGCACAATAATAAAGGTTGAACGGTACTAGTCTCGGATATAAGATATGAATATTATTTATTGAGCAATAAATAAATTTATTCATGGATATTTAAATCTTAAATACACGGAATAAATAATACTAATCGGAGAAATATTATTTGATATAATATGGATTAATATTGGGAGTGCAATTTTATTTATATAGTGGAAAATAAATAAAATTTAATATTGATAAGGATTAATGGATTTGGGTTGGACCCAATTTAATCTTCAATATTTAGAAGCTCAATATTTAGTCTCCTTATGATCCCCTACGTAGCCTATATAAGCACTACATGGTCTTCACTTTTCACAACTTGATTTTAACCTAAGATACGCCAATCATAAAGTCTTGAAGAGTGAAGGAGATCCATAGGAGTCCGATAGATCGTCGCCCACACGACGTTCGGACGAAGTGCAAGGAATACATAGGAAGATCGCAAGGTCGTCAATTGGATTCGTTTCTCCGTACAACGAATCGAGGTAATATAATCGAGACCCCCTCTTTGATTATGTGCTTGTATTAATCGTAATATGTACATGAACAAGACGATTCGGGAACGTCGAGACCGGGATACGGGGATCTCGCGATCCCCGTCGGGATCGAACAAGGGGGCGGCCGAACCCTAGGGTTCGACCGCCGGCGCGCGGGCGTGAGGGAAGCCCCGGCTGGACGCCGGGGCGAGCGATCGACGTGAAGTCGATCGCTGGGGGTTCGGCCGTGGGCTGGTGCCACGACGGGTCGAACCCCCCGGCCTCCCTTCGCCGGTGGTGCGCGCAAGGAGAGAGGCCGCGGCTGGGGCGATCGAGCCCTAGCTCGATCGCCGGGGACCGTCGCGGCTTCGCGCCGCGACTGGTGGTCCCCCCTCCTGTCGGTGATGGCGGTGAGTCGCCGGACTCACCGCCCGGGGCTGCCGGAGCAGCCCAGCGATCGCCATGCACGGCGATCGCGAACCCCAGCCGCGATGGGGTTCGGCTAGGGTTTAGCCGCGGGTTCATCCCGCGGCGATGCTCTTGTCGAGCCCGGTTCTTCGCGTGTGGTTCGCGTTCGTAGTTTCCGACTCGCGGGGGATTTCGACTGGGGGCGGGCTGCGTGTCTTCGGGCGCGTAGTCTCCAAAGGTCGGACTCCTGCGGATGAGTCGGTGTTCGTGCGATCTCCGGCGACGGGTTTTCGGTCGGGTTATCGGTTCCGCAATTTTTTTGATAGCCCGGGACATCGAATCCCAGCAGTTGTCAAAAGCTGTTGATAAGACACCATACTAGGTATGGAAAGGGAGGGTCCCTAAATTGTTTTCATCAAGATTTGAGGTTCTAAAAGCTTCTCTGACGAGATTTATCTCTATAGAGCTTGAACTCAAATGGGATAAAAGTTTCCTTATGGTATGTCCATAAGAAACTCGAGGGTACAACTTCTACGATCTATTTGAGAACAATATTTTGTTGCTCGAGATAGTGATTTTCTTGAAAAGAGTTATCTTTCCTAGAAATTCACTGGGAGCTCGGTTGTCTTGAACGAGGTTCAAGTGAAACAACCAATGATGAATACTCAAGACTGGGTTGAGATTATTCTTATGGTTTTGGAAGTCATACCAGCCCTCGTAGGTCCGAAAGGCATAAATCTATCTCTATTATTCAAATACATAGATATTGTGACCAATGAGAGATATGAATTCATGCTTTTGGAAAGCGGTGAACCTTCGACCTAATTCCAAGCTATGACGAGTCCAGCTACTGAAAATTGGCATGGTGCCATGAAATCTGAGATGATATCAATATCTGATAATCAAGTTTGGAACTTGATATATTTGCATCACGGGGTTAAACCCAATGAATGCTAATAGATCTTTAAGATCTAAACAGACAGATGGAAAACCTAGGGTTTTCAAAGCAAGGTTGATGGTAAAAGTTTTATTCACGAGGTGGATTATGGAAAAACTTTCACCTGTTGCTTTGATTAAATCATTCAGATCATCTTAGCCATTGCTACTCATCTTGATAATGAGGTATGGTAATATTGGATGTTAACACTAACTTCTTGAATTGGATTCTAGAAGAGAATGTGTTTTGACACAGCCAAAGAGTTTTATCGATCCTAATAAGGCTGAGAAATTATGCAATCTTATAATTCCATTTATGGAATAAAGCAAAGCATATCGGAGTAGCAGTCTTCAGTTCAATGAATCCATACTGGGTTTTGGATTTCAGAGGAACTCGTAAGAATCTTGTTTTACAAGAAGAACAGTGGGAGTTACGTTGTATACATTGTGTTGTATGTCGATGACATACTCCTTATTGGAAACAATGTTTCTATGCTTAATTCTATTAAAGAATGGCTTGGAAATTGTTTTCAATAAAGGATCTTGGAGAAGCACAGTACATATTGGGCATCAAGATCTGTCGGAACAGATCGAAAATGATGTTTGGACTTAGTCAAGTGACCTATATTGATAAGGTACTTGATAAGTTCAGAATGAAAGACGCCAAAAAGGGTCTCATTCCAATGAATCATGGCACATCTCTTAGCAAGATGCAAGGCCCTATGGGACTTGATGAGCAAAAGAGGATGGAAAACATTCCTTATGCATCGGCAATAGGGTCTATAATGTACGCCATGATATGTACACGACCGGACGTATCGTATGCTTTGAGCATGACGAGTCAGTTTGAAGGAAATCTAGGTGAGGCGCGTTAGACTGCGACCAAGAATATTCTTATGTACCTTAGATGGACAAAAGAATATTTTGTTGTCTTTGGAAGACAAAAAGAGTTGATATTAACAAGCTGTTTGAATGCTAACTTTAAAACAGACTAAGATAATTTCCGATTTTAATCTGGTTATATCTTTTGTCTGGTTAGAGGTGATATTTGCTGGAATAGTTCCATGCAATGCAATATAGCTGATTAAACTACAGAAGCTGAGCACAGTATTGCATTGGATGGAGTAATGTTGGCAGTTAGGATTTGAAAGTTCTTGAATGAACTAGGTGGCGTAACTAGCTCAGCCCATCCGATAGTTCTCTATTTATAGTAGAGTTATCGCGCAAGCCTATGAGCTAGGAAGCACCACAAGTCTAAAACTGGTGCTCAGGAAGTTTCACATTATTTGGGAGATAGTTTTGTGGAGACATCGAGATAATAAAGTTACAACTTTTGGTAAGGTTGCAAACCCGCTATCTAAACCTCTCCAGCAGTTTAAGCTTGAGGCTTTCACGACTGCAATAGATATCAGACATCTTAGAGATGGGTTGTGATTTCTATTACTGTATTAGATACTTTTGGAGATTTGGTAAACATTCATTCATATGTATAATACATAATTCTTCATATAAATATGGTTTAATTTATATGAATTGTCCAAATGATTAAGTTATATCAATTGGGTTATGAGGTCGACTTACCGCATAATGAAGTCCCAATGGTTGAACTAATATACTTGAATCATATAGCTGTTCCTGGTTCGTATAATCGAGTACGGACAAACCGATAATACAAAGAACTAGATTGTAATGTGTACTATAGCGCCGCTTCATGGGCTAGTGATGTGGTACATCAAGTACAATTACATAGATATTAGCTGGGAGTTAATGATCGAACAGACCCGACTGGAATAGTATTTAAGATTTCGAGTCATAATACTATTTCATTGACTGTCGAGCAATTTCCTCTGACCTGAGTAGTCCAGAGTGATTCCATTGTGAAATGGTGTACTTTGATACAAGTAAACGCCTTTCGTAAAAGGAGGTTATAAAACTTGTTATTGGGTATATCAGGAAGCAAGTGGGAGAGCTTGGATTGACAAGATGGAATTGTCCTCCATTTTATAATGGGATACATGTCTTAACGGCCACTTGGAGAGTCGAGACTGTGGAAAATACGTGGCCACGTCCAGATTCGTATCATAGTGATAAATCTGGTTTTACAGTTTGTCTCAAAGTCCAAGAAAGGTTTTAACCGATTGAGGATGACTCGAGTCTTGCCTCAAGTTCAAACTTAGACATAAAAGTGACAACAGGAAGTTGGCAGCACAGTGGCTCTGAAGGCCAAGTGGGAGATTGTTGGGATATGTCCTTCGATCCTACGTGTGCAATTGATAAAGTCATAAGGTCGTCTATGGATGTTAAATTATTATTCGATAATATTAATTGTTGGGAACAATATAATATTGATCAATAAATCATACCTACAGGGTCACACACGAGTCGGAATTACGTTGCTTGTTATATTGATTACGTATGGATTTTCACATGCATGGGATGCATGGCATGCATGAGATGCATGACTTGCATAGATGCATGTCACATGGTGTGACATGGCATGCCACACAAGCAAGGGGACCACATCTAATGCCATTTGGCATGATGATGTGGAAATGACCCTTCACCTCCCCATTATCCACCATTACTTGTGCATTATGATGCACATTATGGTGGGGGTTACATGGGAGGTTAATGGTGATCAATATAGTGATGAAAACATAAGTTTTCATATCACTTTTGATCAGCCACGAAAATCATACACAAAATAGAGAGAGAAGAGAGTTCTTGGAGAACCACTTCAAGCAAGCAAGCAAGTTCAATTCCGGGTTCGTGTGCAACACGTAGAGGCCGGGCCATTTGTGCGGCTTCCACATCCGGACGATCTAAAGGAGTGACAAGGTCATTCACAAAGGAGAGCTTTGAGAGGCTGATCCATTTGAGGTGGTTCAATCGACTCAACACCACCTCAACGACATCAACGAATCACTTCGTCACCAAAAGTAAGTAATCGTTGAACCTTATATATATATATATATATATATATATATATATATATATTGGATATATGTATATATATATAAATATGTGTTTCTATACATATTCGTGTGCACTAAGATCATGGCATAGTAGATCTATCGCTTTACACGCTTCCGCACACACGGTATATCGATCGGATCGGTAAACCGGTACCTTTCATTTTCCGGTGGCGGGATTTCGATCGGAGTTGTCAATTCCGCGTTTACCGACGACTCCGGGATGTTGATTTCCAACAATTTTTATCAGAGCATTGGTTTTCGTTCACGGTATTTTTCGATAAATTGTTCTACCTTGCAGGGTTTCCGACTATTATGGCTAGATATAATTCTTCGTTAATTATTGTCATAATTTTTATTAAACTCTCGGACATGTCGAGATTCGTTTTATGTGTGGTGAATGCTTGTAATAGTAAAAAATTCGGGGGTTGACCGAATTTAGGTTTATTATTATGTTCTACTTTTTCCGGAAAATGTATAGGGTCGATTTCATGTATAGAATCGATACCGGATAATTGTAATTTAATTCTTGTAATTTTAATTACGTTGGATCGATGCCGAAACGACCGCCGGAAGAAGACGATGTGATGAGGGAGACGATGGGACGAGGGATCGATCATCATGATCGACCCCATGAAGGATCGAGCCCTAGGCGAGGGGGCTGCCCGCGGGACTCCTCGGCCACGCCGGCCACCAATGGTGGTGGCGCGTGGGCTGGGGTGGCGGCGGCATGCTCCTCCGAAGGGGGTCGATGGTGGTAGGGCGCGGGGACTCCCAACTCGTGCTCTCCCGCCTAGATCCGACTTTCCTAAATTATTCGGTTTTCCTATTTTGAGTATTCCTATTTTTGGGAACTCTCATGGAATAGGAAAAGAATAAATTTAGAATAAATTTATTTTTCCTTATTGATTATTCCTATTTTTTGGGAATTTTCATGGACTAAGAAAGTAATAAATTTAGAATTAATTTATTTTTCCTATTTAATTATTCATTTATGGAATTTTTAATGGATTAGAAAAATAATTAATTTGGAAAGTTTTGAAAGTCCTTAATTAATTTTTCCTATTTAATTATTCCTTTATGGAATTTTTAATAGATTAGGAAAGGAATTAATTTGGAAGGATTAGGAATCCTAAATTATTTTATTTCTTTATTCCATTATAGAAATCTTCTAGAATATTCCAAGTGGGTCTTGGATAGGATTCTAAGAGATTTAATGGAGTAGAAAAGGAAAATAAAAATAATAAAAATATTAATAATGTTTAATTTTATTTTTGATGTATTCGATTGACTTAATTTTCGAATTAAGTAACTTTTGGATTAATTGAAAATAAATAGATTTAAATATTGGGATTAATATTCTCGTCACATGGAGAATTCAAGAACGAAAACTGAAGACTAAAAGATGCGTACGGAGATGGGGTAAATCCATAATAGTCGGAAAATAATATTCTAGTATTATTTTGACTATGTGATAATATTCTATGTGCTTTATTTCATGTATGAATGCTTATGTGTATTTAATTATGCATTAGATAGCGTATCCCTTTATTGTAAAAAGCTAAGTGGGAGAGGGATTGGAAACAATGCCATGGTCTCCATTACTGTTCTCTTGGTGACTTTTATGAGCTTTCAAAGTTCGTATAGACAAGTCATTGGAGGAGAATTTTTGTAATTCCTTTTACGAGAAACATTGATTAAGTTTATCAAACAATGCCTAATTTGTCTTTCTGAAACTGATTTCAAGTCGACTAATTCTCACCCCGGGGAGTGGAATGAAGCCAAAGCCACTTGGTCATGTGGATGACACAAATTAGAGACCTTCGTACCATTTCTTGAAATGGATCGATTGTCTGCTCGGCTCCCTCATTTTATGAGAGATAGGGTTGTTCGCATGGTGAATCACTGGTAAGAAACTTCGAGTTTCACTTATGATTCTCCGCGTCCTGATTTACAAAAATCAAATGGATCAAGTAATTGGGAGTCACTTATAAAAATCTTTTGGTGTAGTAAACATCCACACTATCGTGGCTTACTGCACTGAATGGGATTTTTGATTAACTGATGTAGACAGTTATAGAAGGGAGTAAAGGAGCGTATGTTAACGTAAACGTCCACACTATCGTGGCTTGCGGTGAATATGCGTATCCCAAACAATCTTCTTAGATACTGAGTAATGGTTTACACTTAGGTACGCTTCTTAGTATTCTTCCCATCGAAGTAACGCTAATGATGATGTACGACCGAAGCAAATCTAATTGCTAAATCATTTGGGTAGGTAAACGTCCACACTATCGTGGCTTGCCATATCTGATGGGATTTTAGATGTGATTAGTGGTTTAATGATATTATTTGAGGGAGATAATATCGGAGATTAAATCAATTGTTTGTTGTTATATGTGCTCATAGATTATGGATGGCTTTGAACCCACTTTATGTGATACTTAAGGAATTTAACTCATTGGTCCCTGAATGTATTGATTGGAATAGAGATCTGGACATTGCCCAGACTGTTAGAGAGTACAAGTTTGTACTCAAGTGAACATTGTCCTCCCGAGCCTACCAATGTCTTAACTGATGAGGAAAGAACTGATTTTAAGAAGTGGGAAAATGCTTTTGCAAATAACCACTGATTATGATATCATGTTCAAACTCACGGAGATGTTTAGACATGACGTAGCGGCTAGACAAGAGGCGATGAGGATACTCATAAAGGCCAGTCATTTCGAGGAAACGCTTAAACACGTTTCGAGATGATAGACCTTTTGGACGAGTTGAGACGGAAATCGCGAGCTCTTATAGCCAATGCCAAAGGTTTTGAACCTAAGGGCAAAAACGGGGTAAAGGAAAAGAAAGTAAAGAAACCCAGTGGTCCTAAGTCTCTTGGACCACGATATGGGGCGAGAAAGCCAAGAGGCAAGTGTTCTCGATACAAACAGTCTGGGTACTGGAAGTCTGATTATCCTCTCAAAGAAAGTGCGAAATCTTCTTTAGTCGTAAAACATAGTCAGTGGTATTATCTACCGGAACCTGGTGTGTAGATATGGAACCACTGACGGTATATGCATTTGCAAGGGTTCCAGGAAACCTGACGACTAAGATATAAGAAGAAATCGTAGTCTACATGGGCAATGCTGTGGAGGAGGCAGCTGTTGCAGTGGAGGACATTTTATAGGATTTCATTTTGAGTTATTGCTTTTCTGGATTTCTAATGAATAGATATTTTATTTCTTTTAATCATTTGATGGTTATAAGAAGAAATAATGATATTATCTATTCTGGTACATTAGCTAGCAATATATAAATGATAAATCCTAAGTCCACCACGATGCAACAAACCGTTTTATATAACTCGTTTTACTTTTAAGAGATATTTCTGAAATAAATCATTTATACTTGTGGATTCTTATGCTAAGTCGTGTTTATTCAAATAAGAAGTTCAAAGGTCGAAAATTGATATTTTAATCAATTAAGTTGAAGGAGTGGACCTTCCGACCTAAGAATCTGATTTGGAAGATTACATAACTAAGCAATCCTTTATGGATATAAGGTATAAGATCCGGACAAGTATTAGAATTGATTAACTCTGATGTGTGCAGACCTATGTCTACTCAGACAATAAGGTACGAGTACTTCATTTTATGATTACTCGAAAAATGGATTAGCATACCTGATGTGCCACAAAAGAAAAGTGTTTTGACAAGTCAATGGACACAAAGCTAATGTAGGGAACCTTCAAGGTATATCCATTAGAAGCCTGCGATTTGATCGCGGAGGCAAGCCCCAGTCTGAGGGATGCATGGCATACTGATCAGAAATTGGGATTTGATCCCAAATGACTACACCATACACGCTTATGTGTAGAAATGATGTGTCAGAAATAAGAAATGAAACTCTTATAGAAATAGTAAAAGCATGAGTTATACGGAACTACCTGTGTTCTATGGATATGTCTGGAAACAACGGCGCATTCAAATGCGGTTGTAGAATATCCTAGAAGAACAAAAGATGTGTGTTTAATAGTACTATGAACCAGAAGGACGTTATAAGTTCTAACGCCCGGTTCTTAGAGGAAGACTATTAGATGAACCACAAAGCCCAAAGTGACGTAATACTTTGAATGAGAGAAAGCGATAAGGACTGGGAACCAGCCGAACCGAGTAGCGGTACACCACTAACTGCACCTACTGTTATTACTGTTTATACACCGGAATTCCGTTGTAGTGGGAGGTTGTGTGACAACCGAAGATATTCATAAGACTAGGAGAGTCTTCGGACTCTGGACCTAGTATACATGAAATCGATCCCTGGATCTACATAGAGGCAGTACTAGATCTAAATGTGCTCTCTTAGAAAGCAATAAGGTTTATTGCTAAGAGGCAAGATCATTCAGAGTACAAGCTTAGTTGATCCATTTATGGATTGAAACAAAGCAAATTGATGAGATAGTCCATTTTATGGATTCATCAAAGGCATAAACGAATCGTGTGTATTGGAAACGTGATGGAAACAAGGTGGTGTTTCTCGGGTTTTATGTAGATAACATTTTATCATTGGCAACAATGTAAAGATGTAATCAGACATGAAATGATGGTTGTCTGGATAAATCATTATGAAAGATATAGGAAGAAGTTGGACATGTTCTTGAGATCTTGGATCTCTAGGAAAGAACATTGTACTTCTCCTGGACATCTTACATAGATATGATTATGGTTCGGTTTTAACATGCAAGATTCCGAGAAAGGTTTGTTACCTTTCAGACACGGAATGCATCTATCTAAGGACATGTGTTTTGAAACACAAAAGGAGATAGAAGCAATGAAAGCGGTTTCCTACACTTGGAGTGTGGAAAGCTTGATAAATGCAATGTTGAAAACAAGAACCTGATATCTGCTATGCGGCTAGTATAGTGGGAGGATATCAAGGTAATCCTGGAAAAGAATACTCGACTACTGTAATGAATATTTTTAGTACTTTCGAAGTACTGAAAACTATGTTCTGGATTACGGAGCAGACAAGTTTTTTTTGGATTACACTCTCTTAGATTTCTAATCAAATAAGGACCGGTGTAAGTCGATATCAGGCTATGTGTTTCACTATTGAAGGAGAAGGAGTTTTAATATGGAAGAGTGATAAGCACGATGCTTTTCGGACTCAGCCATGGGTAACCAAGAATAGCGGCCTCAGAGGCAGCGGAAGTTCTGGTAATACTCCGGGATATCCTCTGGGACTTAGATGTGATTCTTAGTTTGCTAAAGGCTATGTAAATAGCGGTGCAATGGCAAATGGTAAGAAATCACAAGTCCATAAGTGTAAGATAACACATAGAGCAAGTACCACCTGATACGAGTCATCGTCAGGAAGACGACGCTGTAGTCACCAAGATAACTTCAGAACGACAATCTAGATTGCTCTTTCACAAGGCACTTCTTGGAAGTGCATATTAAGCACGTGAAGAGTATGGGAGTCGGGAGTTTGGAGAAAATGACTAGACCTTAGTATATGTGGGAGATTGTTGGAGTTGTATACTTAATGTCTAAATTTAAGTGATATGAACTCCCGATCCATTGCCATTAATCTATTTAATTAAAAAAACAATTATTTGCGTTTAATTATTTATAATTAAATATATGCAAATATAGTCCTAGATTATATACGTTGTAGTTAGTATGGTGTGCGCCGTCACACGGAAGATCATACTATCGGTTACTCGTATTTAATCGAACAGTTGCTCACGACCTAGATGGACACGGACCAAACCATCGGTATAGTCGTTGTATGAGGGAGAAAATAATCGGTCTTGATTATTTTATCATACTTGTACACTTGGTGTATTGGGCGGATCACTTGAGATTTATCAATTAGGATTGCCTGTGATAATTGATTCAAGTCTCAGTGTATTTTATTCTTAATCCCCGATACTATTGCGGGTGTGTATATTTAGTATAAGTGGCTTTGATTTTCCAAAGGAATTGTCCGGTTTAATTATTGGGACAATTACCGGTAAAGTTGGGTCACTATATTTTATATATGACATGCCGTGAATACTTGACGGGAAAGTGTATCCCGGAAGGGTTGATAATATCACCGAGATGAGTTCATAAGGAATTATTATGTAAACCCTGCAGGTGGAATTTATTCCGCATAATAATTAAGGTTGAATGGTACTAGTCTCGGATACAAGAGATGAATAAATTAATTAGCAATAAATTAATTTTATTCATGGATATTTATATCTTAAATATACGGAATAAATAATACTACGGAGAGAATATTATTTGATATAATATGGTATAATATTGGGAGTGCAATTATATTTATATAGTGGAAAATAAATATAATTAATATTAATGGATTAATAGATTTGAGCTTGGGCTCAATTTAATCATTAATATTGGAAGCCCAATATTCCACCTCCTTAAGATCCCCTACGTAGTCTATAAAAGCACTACATGGTCTTCTCTATTCTCATAACTTGAAGATCACAATTCTAGAGAGAGAAAGTAGAGAGGGAGATCCATGGAGCTCGGAGGATCGTCGCCCACCCGACGTTCGAGCTAGTGCAATGAATACGTGGGAAGGTCTCAAGGTCTTCATAGATCTCGTTTCTCCGTACAACGAGAACAAAGGTAAAATCGTTGAACCCCCTTCGATGATTTTAATTTATTATCGTGAAAATAACGTGAACGTAAGATCCAAGGTTAAGGATCCTCACCGGGGTCGAGCCGAGGGGTGGTGATCAAGGATCACCGGACCGCCGTGGCTGGAGCGACCCGGCAGCAAGGATCGCACGGAGCTGCTGCCTAGGGAGGCAGGCGTCCGCCTGGGGGGGCCAAGCGCCCGCCTGGTGGTGGTCGCGAGCGGCCGCCCGGCAGGCAAGCGGGCGCCTCGTGTGCGCTCGCAGCGGGCTGCGGGAAATCCCGCAGCGGATCCGCGTGACTCCGCGGATTGTGTACGGGGGCCATGCGAGCTGAACCCTAGCGCGCGCCTCATGGCGTGCGCGCGCCTGATCGAGCAGCCGCGGTTCGACCGTGGCTAGAGCTTGATTAGGGCGAACCTCCGGGGAGGTTTTGGGCTGTTCGTGTGGACTCTCCGGCACATCCAACGGGCTGTTTTGAACAGCCCCTCACGCCACGCATGAGATGCGATCGATCGCCTCGGGTACGCCCGTAGATGGTGATCGATCGGGCTTCTCCCCGCGTCCGGTGACGTGGGATTTTTCCGGTGGCGGGATTTCGATCGGAGTTGTCAATTCCGCGTTTATGGATGACCCCGGGATGTCTATTTCCAACCTGAAGGATAGACGGTAGTGACTTGGAGACGACCCGATAGCGAATTGGCTTGAAGGAGTGAAGATATAGAATGTCGATGAATCGAGAGAGGGAACTGAATGTTGGGCTGTGATGACTGTGATGACGTAAGCACAAGTAATTGGGCCTGAGTCAAGTTTTTTTATATGTTGGGCTTGGAGTAAGATGAACATCTTGCTCTTATGGTGTAAGATATACTAACTCTAATAATTGAGACAAAAATATAAATTTTGATAAAATATATATAATGAGTGATAAAATAATTAGATCCAAAATTAAAAATTAGTATATAATTATATATAGATCTGATTATATATATAATTATTGAGTACTATAATAATAGATTCAAAACTAAAAATTAGAAACAAATTTGCAAATCTCCAAAACAAAAAATTAGACTTGAGAAAAATGATAAATTCTGAAGTTTAATTGATAAATTGATACCTCAAAATTAAACAAACTTGCGCAAATCTCTATAAAAAACAAAAAAGGAAAAAAAGAAGATAAATTGATAAATAAATTAAAAAAAAATTGAATCACTTCTGTTGAGACTTATGTTTTACCACCAACTTGAGCTTTGCTAACTTAATCTGTTTTTTTGTGGTTTACATAACAGATCATTGTTCATGTGGTTCATAATACTGAGGTTTGTAGGAACCTTGAAGCCGAAGATTCAAAGTAATGATGTGCGACTGACCAGAAGTATGGTGATGTACTTGAAAGTACAATAATTACTCACCAACTAAGCATGACGCCTAACCCATACTTAGTTGCTGCAAGTACACTGGCGCTACAGTGATCCTGAAAGACCTTGCGTGCAAGAAAGCTACTACATGGAGAAGGCAGATGAGAGTCAAAGCATGGTGATAGAAATCACCTTTCCAGAGCGTGGAGCTGAAGCTACTCACCATACTATCTACATGACACTAGTACACTGACGCCATAGTTGACCTGACTGACTCTGCAGAAAAGTGTGCAAAGCTGGAGAAAGAGTGATGCCCGAGGACAGCCCTACCCAACAACTCCAGCAGAGATTGGTGAATCACGTACGTCAAAGCTTGGCCTTCAAATAGAATATTTGAAGATCATAATTCTTAGAGTTGCTATCACCGTTTGTAGATTGAGAAAGAAATAAAGTGAGGAGCTTTATTTTCTTTCTCTTTCGTAGTTTTCAAGGATAGAACTTATTAGAGTGAGGAGCTCAAACCTTTGTTCTTTCCCCTAGTTTGCAAGGTTAGGATTTAGTTAGAGTGAGAAGCTCGATACTTTATCCTTTCCCCTAGTTTGGTTTTTACACATTGGAAAATCTTGTATACTCCATTTGTACATGTGAGTTGAGCTTAATAAAGATTTGTGACCTTGAGGTCGTTTGCAAGCTGTTGAGAAAACAATATGTAAAGTTTTTATACTCCGTGTCATTTGAAGTATCACTCGCCCTTCGCTCTCGGGTGTAGTTTAGATAACTTGAATCCGTAGGCTCCTCGGAGCACTTTCAATTGGTATCAGAACGGTTCACTTGACATAATAAGTGAGATCCGTGACTTTTACTATGGATTCAAATTATCTTTTTCGCATCATTGTCCTCGATGGATCAAATTACTCCCACTGGAAAGTGAGGATACGTTCAAAGATCAAATCCATTGATACGCGTGCTTGGGATGCTGTTGAGAATGGATGGGAGCCGCTGACACACAACGACCGTGGTGACTTTGTGCGCAAGCCATCAAAAGACTGGACCAAGGAAGAACATGAAACTGCCTCAGCCAACGAAAAATATCAATTGACCTTCGACATGACACAAGTACACTGACACCACAATTGACCTGACTGACTCTGCAGGGAAGTGTACAAAGCTGGTGAAAGAGTGATAGCTGAGGACATCCCTACCCAACCACTCCCGCAGAGATTGGTGAAGCATGCACGCAACGCTTGGCCTTCAAATAAAAGATTTGAAGATCATTTTTCTTAGAGCTGTTATCACCGTTGTAAGACTGAGAAAGAAATAAAGTGAGGAGCTTTATTTTCTTTCTCTATCACATTTATTTGCAAGGATCGAACTTAATTAGAGTGAGGAACTCGAACCTTTATTCTTTCTCCTAGTTTGCAAGGCTAGGATTTAGTTAGAGTGAGGAGCTCGCTACTTTATCCTTTCCCCTAGTTTGGTTTCTTCCCTATTGGAAAAACCTGTATACTCCATTTGTACATGTGAGTTGAGCTTAATAAAGATTTGTGACCTTGAGGTCATCTGCAGGCTGTTGAGAAAATATTCTGTAAAGTTTTTATATTTCGTGTCATTTGAAGTATCATTCACCCTTCGCTCTCAGGTGTAGTCAAGATAACTTGAATTCGTAGACTCCTCGGAGCACTTTCAGCTTCCATCGGCGAATAACGAAAATAAAATTGAGAAGTAAAGTAAATGATAACCCAACTGTTACTTTTGCTTTAAATATTTATGGATATTTTAGTAATTAAATTCATTAATTTTGGTAGGGTATCTCATCCATTTGGACTAATATTTCTTTTGAAGAACCACAATAAATTAGGGTTATCAAATGGTCGGGTCGGGTTGGCACGACCCAAGCCCGTCGGGCTTTAGGAATGTCATGGGTTGGGTCGGGCTGGGCCAATTTTATATGGGCCAGACAGACTATAACTATGTTAACTGTACTAACGGGATTTTATCTAGGCCACCAAACATGCCCTTAATATTACTTGGATTTTCATTTAAAATAATTCGTTTTAGTTCATTGAGTCTATCTTTCATATTGTTAGCCCCATCATACCATTGCCCTCTCAATTGAACAATATTTAACTTATGTCTATAAAACATATTACCAGTAGTCTCCTTAAGTGAAATGGCAGTAGTACTTATGACATGTTTAACTTTAATAAAAATATTCTTTTGACACTTTCGCTATTATCAACATAACGTGAAACAATCGATATTTGTTCTTTGTCGACACATCACGAGATTCATCAACTATTAAAAAAAATGAGTCGTAAGCATCTTTAAATATAACAAATATTATTTCAATAGCGCGAGTAGAAGCTAAATTCTACTGGATTGTAGGAGATGTTAATTTTAAATATTTAGGGGCATTTTTCAAAATCACACTAACAACATCCATATTATGATACCTTAAACATTTCATAGTGCTAGAAAAATTACTTGGATTAATGGAGTTATTCAAAAAAGGTAGTTCTAGCCTAAACAAATGTCGCACACAATCGAAAGATGCAATTAGCTAAATTCGATAACCATCTTTTGTAATTTGTTTTGAATGTACACAACAATTATTTGAATATGCACATCTTAATTCATAATTGCATCACCCTTCATTCGCGTTTGGTTGTGTTCACGCTTCCCAACATGAACAAGATGTCTTGATTTGTCTTTACAACTATTGAATCCCTCTGTAAATTGTTTTCTCCGGCACGTAAATATTTTTTTCTTGTAAATTAAATAAAATATAATTTTAAAATATTATATTTATGTGATATTAATAATTTTTAATAAAAAAATATTAAGATTTTAATTTGATAATTAATAGTCCGTAAAACATCTACTAAATTCAAAATAATTAATTGTTTTGTATACGCAATAAATTAAAAAAAATAATACTGTAATTAAAAAATTCAAATAAATAAATAATACCGTAAAAATAATAGTAAAATAAAACAAAAAGAAAAAAATATAAGAAAACAAATAAAATAAAAAAATAAAAAATGCGGTGTACAATAAATCCACACAACACACACCCTAAATAGGGCTTGAGGTACACACTCCCTCCACTAGCCAATGAGCAAGCCACATGTGTTAAAAACTGCCACAAAAAAAACCAGTTCAAAGCATTGAACGCGGTTCATTTGAGAGTGGGTGGGTAACATTGTTAGGAGTTCAGTTCACTCAGTCTGAAAAAAAAAAAACTATCGATGCACATGCACTATAAACTTCCAAATTCTGAAAGAAGTTGTGTGAGATAAAACTCCGTAATCGAGCCCATCCAATTAAGCAAAAACACAACATCGTTTTTTTTTTTTTTTTTTTGTTCAAACCCACTAAACTGAACCCTACAATTGTAAGGATTAGTTTAATTATAGGTATACCAATTCTATTTTTCTTGTATCGTGTACCAACCAATATGTAATTGGTATAAAAAATTGTAATTTATACCAACTAATTAAGTTCACTCAATTTGAACCAAAAAAAAAAAAAAGTACTCATGACATGCCCTAAAAACTCTCGGTCCAAATTTTGAAAGAAGTTGTGTTGGATAAAACTCAGTAATCATACAAGTCCATCCAATTAAGCAAAAACACAAACATTGTGTTTTCAAATATTGTTAGCACATGTACATAGTTTTTTTTATTTTTGGTTCAAACTCACCAAACTGAACTCCTACCAATGTAAGGATCAGTTCAATTACCCATTTACCCACCCCCAAATACCCATCCCTTGAATTGAGCCAATTCAAAGTAATGAAGTGTTTTTTTTTTCTTGCAGCTTTTTGACACTTGTCGTTGGTCAATTGACCAACAAATGTACCTCACGTCCCATGATGTGTGTGTGATAGCTTTTTTGCTACAAACTTTTTTTTTTATCATTTTCTTTTAATTTTCTATTTTATATTGTTATAATGATTTTTTAATTAGTTGAATTAAAAATATATAGAACTATTTAAAAATTGTTCTAAAAATACATTATCATCCTCAATAATATTTTAAAATTTTATTTTATTTAATTCATATAAAAAATATATTTAATAATATTTGTTTGAAATATATAATTAATAATACAAGAAATTAAAATATGAAGTGTTTTATTTAAATTGAAAAATATACAAAGTAAAAAAGAAAATATTGATGAGACCCCTATATTGAGTTCAAACTAGAAAACGAATGTGAGTGTTAAAATATTGAGTTTAATTAAGTAAATAATAATTAATAATGAAATAAAAAATGATTGAATTGTAGCTGATGGTTATATAAACCAAGGTTTTAAGAGGCGATAGGCGGCGGTAGTCGGACGGTGACTAGGGGCCTAGCGCCTAGATGGATTAATCAAGGACTAGACGGGGATTAATCGTTTTACATTTTTGTATTTAATTAATTAATATTATATTTTTAATTTTTTGTATGTATAATAAATTAATATTTTGAATAAAACAATCAATAAATAATCTAAACATTGCATTAATCAAAATTTTTTCATAGCAAAATAATCTTGTAAATTTAAAATTTTAGACCATTTTAAATATGTCATTAATATTTTTTTTTCAAATTTTAGTCATACTCAAAATTTATTAAAACACATCTATTTTATTTGATTTATCAAATTTTGTATAAAATTTAATTATTCGATTAAATCTGCTTGAGAACCGTCTAAGCATGTAAATACAAAACTAATCGAATTTAGGCGGCCCAATTGCGGGTTTGGGTGGATTTAAGCAATGCTTAGAGTAACCCTAGTGGATAAAAAATGACCCTGCCATTCCCAAAATTTGGGAAACAAAAAAAAAGCCTACTCTAGTGGTGAAGATGGCAATGACCAAAAAATAGTCATTGCCAAAATTTTAGTCATTTATCATATTACTTGGATGAAAAAATGGCAAATGTTATTCCTACCAACACGCTTAAACATAAATTAATAAAGTAATACAAAAATGTCAAAAAGTCAAAAATAATTTTGTTTTTTTTATAGAAAATGATCATAGCTATTTTTATGCCATTGGGTTGTATTTTAAAATGGCAAACAACAGAGCTATTTTTTGGCCAAAATGCCAAATAACAAGGGCCACTTTGGCCAAATGATAGGTTGCTCTTAGGCAGCATAGGGGCCTAGAGGTTACAATCGAGGCGGACGAGTATAGTCTAGAACCTAGGCTTGGATTTATAGAACAGTGGTATAAACCCACCAAACCAATTCACGTAAGGATCAAATAGACCCTATATATATTTACTGTATCTTTTAAATTTAATTTAAATTAGTTAGTTCAAACTCGAATTGGCTTGGACCGGAATTTATCAGTGACCATACCGGAATAACTCAGGTCCGATCCAATGTGCACATCATGAGAGATTCGGGTTCGGTCTCAAACCAGTGCACACCCCTAGGTCGAGTGCAGTCTATTTTGACGTCTAATTACAGAAAAATAGGTGACTTCTTTCTCCAAAGGACATGACAACACTGTAAATGCTTAATCAAATTGCAATTGAGCATGGAATAAGCACCATTAGAATCTCGAGTACAGAAGTCATTAGTTCAACCTATCAAGATACACTGGCAATTTACAAAACTTATACAAAGAACTTGTATGTTTACTGTGGAGGGCAAAATGTCGGATGTGGAGGGTAGAGATGATATGCTAAAGAAATCTGTACATTGTACTACAATAGGAGAATTAACTGGCAAAAATGGCACAAGTTACTCAGCCAAATGTCTTCATCGAGAAGTCTGCAATAGATTTTATATCTTTGGTAGTCTACCCTTGCTTTCCATTTGAATTAAATGACACTGCAGTGGGGGATTTTTCTTGACTGTGTTGTGGTTGGGGAGCTGTTAGCGCATAAGTAAGTCCGGACGAGTTGCTTTCAATGAGTCCAGCAACTCCAGCAGCTGAAGTTTGAGCATTGGAAGGAAGAAAAAGATCATGTCTCTGATCTTTATAAGCATTCCAAACCTGCAGATGCCATTTTTTTAATAAACGTTGGGTAATGAAATTCAAGCCATTCAACTTCCTATGTTGATGAATAATTGTGCACAAATAAATATAAACAGAAGATTGACAACCACAGTACCTTGATCTTAGGGTATTCATGTCTTCGCATGACTCACACAAGTGAAATTGTCAAAACATATTGAGTAAAATAAAATAAATTGACATCAGCCAGTATAATAATGGCCAGCATATCTTCTGTTTTTTTTGGGAGTGATCATATCTTGAGAATTTTTACTCTTTTGAATGGTAGGTAGCTCATATTCTACCGCTCTACATAACTCTGACTCTTGACGATGTTAAAGGTCATATTTTAGGCAGACGTACTTTATCTACAATGCATGAAGTATGTTCTGAAATTCGTCAAGAGGAAGGGCGGAAAAGAGCCAAGCTTCTTCATTCCTGCCACCAATAGAACTTGAAAGTTCAGCAGTAGCAGTTTGTGGTAATGAGGGGGATACAAAGTGTGTAAGGACGGCAGAAACCACTGACCCACCAAAGATTTCTGATGGAATTTTCATGGGTAACCATTATTGACAACTATGTTAGAAGATGTAACACAAGGGAGGCAAGGAGTTAATCACCATATCTAGGAGTCTTACCCGGCGACCATCTGCCTCAATAGAGCCCCCATCACCAAGAAACAATTGGAGCATATCCAAAAAATCATTAAATCTCCACAAATATCCACGTCCCCTGCTGCCTCTTATGCTCACCTTGGTAACTAAACCTTTTTTGCTCTCACTTCAAAAAAAATTAGCTCACGGGCCATAGGTTTTGATGCCTTGGGCAAATATGACCAATTGTTCCCAGCTTTTATAAGCATCTTTTCTCCACTTACAGTCCATGTGCAGGAAATTGAAATTAAAAAGTTGGTTCTTTTAAGGCACAGAAGGGATGGGTTCTATAAAACATCTGCAAATATTTAACTGCCGGTTTCAACTTACTGTGACCATGGTCTCATGGAAGATAATGGACAATTGGTAAATTAAGGGGTGAACTATATTGAGAAGAAATGTATCAATCTGACTACTCGTCTATATGCCCTTACAAACCAGTTTATCTAGTGTATAGTGAAATATCGACCCCTTCAAGGATTAAAAGTATTTCGTTTTCTGTAGTGCATAGTGATATTGAGCATTCAACAATCTCAATCCTTTCGTGAAAAGGATCATTTGTGATCTTTAGATTATTCAATGACAAAAAAATCTGAAGCGCGAATACATTTATACATTTTATAACACCATGTAAACTCAATTTGAGAGAAGTATTAAGAAGATACAAATTCGATTTGACACAAGTAATAAGGAGAGACAATGATCACAAGTATTTCACAAAACACGAGATTTTATGTTCTCGGAAAATTGATTTTTTCAGCAAAGTTCTTGTATTGTTGCACACTCAACAAATGTTAGTTATATGAGGTTCGGTCAATGTTAGTTTCACTTAACAAAAAAATTGTTTATTTTTTTGGGAGATGATGGTTTCACATCAACTTTGTTTTGATAAATATAAAGCTTTTAAAAATTTGAACTTCGCACATCAATAAGTGAATTTTCCAAAACATGTTTCCCTTGAAGATTTTACTTTTGGTACTCCTACTACTTCTCCCCAAAATTGATTTATTCCACATTGGCAAAAAAACTATATTGTTGATTTTTTTATCCATAATAAAGAGAAGAACATAGGAAAGCTCTATAACTGTCTTCTTAGGATATTCCTAAAGTCATAAGGTATATACAGTAAAGCTATGAACCTCAAACGGGAATATTGTCACCTTTGCATGCAATATTTTTAAAAAAAATCCCCTTTTCAAGGAAAACAAAGTACTAGAATCCTATAGTGTCAGCACCAATCAATCATGTTTTGTAAAGACCCGCAACACGTTCAGCTATAGGTGGAGAATCCTATAGTGTCAGCACCAATGAAGATGGAAGACAGGTCCGAAACTTTTGAAGTGCATCATAAAGAATAACTCTGAAAAAATATTTAAAGTGCATCATAAAGAGAAAAAATGCAAATGTTATAATAAAGGTGGTGGACTTGTCAAATCTATACAAATGATCCCTGAAACTACAGCAGCCTGTCATTATTTCAAACCCAGTCCCAATAATGCATTTCGTGGACCGAGAAAGTGTATCCAATGAGAACTAGAAATAATATTCTTTGGCTTGCAATTGTTTTCTCAATAAGGAACCAAAGTCGAGAACATGTACCAATGGCTTGCGGCCTTCTCAAGATTCAAGAATCAATATTGATATCAAGTCCAAAAGTTCAGGTTTGAACTTAATCCTTGAAACATTCCTCAAATGAGATTACTTCACCGATTGCACTACGAGGAAAGGAATTAAAAATTTCACTAGTCATCCTCTAAACCTTATGTCCCATTTCGTTTCTTATAATAAACGTATATCATTTTGCCCTACCTTGGCTAGTCAACTGTCACATATGGAAACTAAAGTATTATAGATGCATTTGAAGCACCATAATGAAAAATGGTTGTATTAGAGAAGATGAGGGATCTTCAATTCTTCAGAAGATTCAAACAAGGAGGGGAGGTTAAGGATTTTCCCAGGGAGAAAAAAATGTTGGGTGCAAATGAGAACTCACAGTCAGCTTCAAATCTGATGGATCAATCATCAATGAAAGGTATAAAGCACATCTACTGACCAAAATTTCACTTAATGGAAAACATTAGACACTATGTCAGAGACCAATGAGAGGTATAAAACACGTCTAACTTGAATACTGTGGTTCTTTCAATTTTTGATTATTTTAAAAATATGTTTTGGTTTTCTCTTGTTCATACTCCTAGTGAAGTTATGCCAATAGGTCATCGTCTCTGTTGAAAGAGTGATGATTGATTCTAATTGAAAATTACGGATAGTAACAACAAGTTCACTTGGATTTGACCTAATAACAACTAGTCTTAGCTAACCTGCATAATTAGAAAGAATAAAAGAAAATGAGATATTTTATAAATGTGTTAAGGGGATTTTGAAATATATATTTTCTTAATTCCTTGAATTTGTAACCAGTTCCCTTCGTTGGTATACACTGTTATATTAAGAAGGGGGTAATTAATTCAAACTAATATATCAGAGTGTTTTTATGATTTATAAAGTAATATTGTTTTTTTTCTAATCAGGTCAAACATGGACAGGACTTTTTATAATGAACCTTAAAACGTGAGTAAACAGTAAAAATAAAAGCATCTAAAGCAACATAAGTTATGGTTAAAAGCATAATCGTCATGGTTTAGTTGACCAACCAAATAACATTAACCACCCACTAAAGAACAAAGCAGATAATCACCTAAAGATCCACTGTTTTGGTACACTGAGGTATCATAACACGGGATCTTATGTTAGAGTTCAAAAGGGATGAACAAAGAAATAAAATATATATTTATTAAAAGAAGAAATAAGTAGCCAACGGAAGCACTCTTCCGTCCAAAGTCTAAAGACTCCAATTCTAATTGATCTCCAAAGATAATTCTAACCTAATAATCAAAGACATACTTATAGGAATTAAAGTCCACAAAACCCTAATACCCTATACTACCGCCGCTAATAAGACTCCTAATAATAATAATAATAATAATAATAATAATAATAATAATAATAATAATAATTAAAAATACTAATTAACTTGCATCATATCAACTCCCTTCCTCTTAAGATTTGCCTTGTCCTCAAGGCGGAAATCTGGGCGTGTAACCATGAATGTCGTTCCCATGCTCCGGTAGAAAAAATCCCATATGTTCGGTTTCTAAGCTCTCTTCCCCCTCTCCCAGAACCATGATCCTTAGAGACTTGCTCGAACACACATGAGTTGGAGAGAATGGCTCCTTGCACTTAAAACATAATCCTTTAGCGCGAAGATCTAAGAATTCATTATGAGACAATTGTTTAGAACCGCCTTGGCGAGTCGAGTTTGAAGAACCCAGTGAGTCTGAAGAACCCGATGAGTCGGACTGGGAATTTCCGTAGGGCTGCCCCCCAGTTGGTTTTACAGCTCCCTGAGCGCGCGAGTTGTGGGAATAGCCCCAAGATCGGGATGGATTCGACAGCCCGTTTGCTCGACTTTCCCCCGACACATCACCCTTGTTCGAGACCTGTGACCCATTAATTGCGGCAATTTCCTCCTCGATTTCTCTCGCTAAATGCATCGTAGCACAGATATCTTCCGCGTCCTTCGAACGTATGCGGATTCGAATGTCCTCACGTAGGCCATTGAGAAATAAGCCTAACGAGTGAGAGTCCGGTATGTTTTTAACCGCCGCCATTTTAGCTATGAATTTCTCGACATAATCGTCAACAGTAGATGTTTGACGACAGGACGCTAAAGCTTCAAAAGGATTTGTCCGAAGGTTATCTCCATATCGGCGTAAGAGTTCCAACGTAAATTTTTTCCAACTCAAGCTTGGGTACCTTTCCTGGAGCCATTGCAGCCATTGTAAGGTGGTACCTTCCATTGCTATGAGCGCCACTTCCAGTCTCATATCCTCCGGGGTATTATCAATTCGAAAGTATTGTTCTGCTCGGGAAATCCACGCCGAAGGGTTCTCGCCATTGAAAGAGGGCAGTACCAATTTAGTTGGACTTGTTGTCGAGGCTCCTCGGTCTGAATGTGCCGCTGAATTTTGTCGAGCGCCTTCGGGTGTGGACCCCGACGTACCTTCTGTTCCAATTCCTTTGTCATGTAGCAATTTTTTTAGCATGGTCTGCACTTCCTCCCATCGATCGTCCACCGATGCCTTCAAGTCTCCCATCCCTTTCTCTAACCTCTCGATGGCAGCTTCAACAGCGTTCAGTCGATCCTCGCTTCTCGTCATGGCGAATCCGGCAGGTCGGACCAATTTGTTAGAGTTCAAAAGGGATGAACAAAGAAATAAAATATATATTTATTAAAAGAAGAAATAAGTAGCCAACGGAAGCACTCTTCCGTCCAAAGTCCAAAGTCTAAAGACTCCAATTCTAATTGATCTCCAAAGATAATTCTAACCTAATAATCAAAGACATACTTATAGGAATTAAAGTCCACAAAACCCTAATACCCTATACTACCGCCGCTAATAAGACTCCTAATAATAATAATAATAATAATAATTAAAAATACTAATTAACTTGCATCATATCATCTTATCAAAATTCCCAAAATTATCAATTGTAGGAACAATACCCCCGCCTATCTTTTATTATCATTTCGTCCAAATTAAGTATATAAGTCAAAACAGACATTGCATACTCACGAGGATTAAACAATCAGATGAGAATGAGTATAATCAAGTGTGGATGAGGATAACTAAATCCCAATTATACTTGATGTTGTGGGTATAAGTAAAAGCCGAGTAAATGGGATCCTGGTCTAGACACGTAAATACTTGATCACTAATCACTAGGGATTTCTATAATGCCACGTAGGCAGCTAAGTTTCATGCATAAAGCGTAGCCGCTATCATATTCCAGATATATAAGGATATGTGGCAGAATCTTGATAAAGATGGAAAGAGTCCAACAAAGGCAAGTGATCATCAAATACAAGACCTGATTTTCTCTGAATCTATGGTGAATCCATGATTCTACTTAATATAGACCTATATATTACTAAATTAGTATAAATATAAGCTATAAGGCAGCCTTGATGTACGATGATATAATATATTAGTATCAAGGTTTCATATTACAATTTACAAACTCACGCTTCGAATACTATAAAACGCGTTACATATACTAACCCTTAAGTCTAAGCAGGCTATGAAAAATCTCTGTATCATTTATTTGTTGCTTACTACATCTAAATAAATCCTTTCCAATATAAATTTGGGTAGCACTATTTACTCACCTCTTTATAATAAGTTCACCCTTCTACTAAATACACCCCTTTACCAAAAGGCAAAAATTAAAATCATAATTTTTACTTAATACACCAAACCAATATACCAAACATACCCCTTAAGTAAAACCTCTATAAATTAATAGCCTCGGGACCGTGAAATATTATTAATTTAGAGAGGTTATTAATGTATCAAGTATTAATTTATAGAGGTTTTACTGTATTAGAAAAGATAACAATACCCCACCCCTTACATAAAAAAATTCTATTCATGCAGAGGAAACAAAAAACAAAACAAAAAACAGGGAGAAAAACATAAAAAATATAAATAAATAAATAAATAAAACTTCGAAAGAAAAAAAGATCCAAAAAGAATGATAAAAATATGAAGAAATAAAATACAAAAGAAAAAAAAAAACCTTGAAAAAAGAAAGAACTGAAACAAATAGAAAACATACATTCTTTTCCTAAAATCTTTATAATTTATATTTAATAAAAAATACAATATTTTAAATTAATAAATATTTATATACATAAGAAAAATACTTAATAAATAAAATGAGAAAAATTTATTAATTTTAACATGTTTATTAGTATTTAATATACTCCTATAGTCTTATTAATTATAGGTGTTTTTGAATTTGAGGTTTTTTTAATTAAATTTTACTACTATAGTATTTAATATACTCCTATAGTCCTATTAATTATAGGAGTATAAGTGAAGTAGTATAATATTAGTAAGGAACTTTTAGACTTTAAGTTAGTGATATTAATATATATAGGGGTGTACTTAGAACTTAGAAGAATTACTGGTGCAAATAGCGCTACCCTATAAATTTATTGTTTGTTGATAGGATTATTTCATTCAAATCCAGCTACAGTCCGTTCAAGTATAATTCGACAAACAACATTCGATAAAAAGCGATGAAACCAAAGGTAGCCAAGATCAGTGCTCATACAGATCGAGTGTGGACTTACATCAGAGGCATTGAGTATGTCACATACTTTCGTACAATAGGCTCCTTCCCTTGCGAATGCATGCAAGATCTGTGTTAGGATTTGAAGCGGTTATGACTTCACATGCCAGAAATATATAATTAATTTCAATATAAGGTTGCATTACTTTTAGTAGCTTATCAATCTTTCAATAAATATGATTGGTTACTTATTGGAGAAAATTCTTTTATACTATAAACTACAAAGGAAGAGTGCAAGGTTGGCAAAGCTCTCAATGACTGACCTCAGTTGCAAGAACTCTGCCAATTGATGCTTCTGACTCAGTCCAGTTCATATGTGAACAAAGCCCATTTCGGCCTCCAGCTCGCCAATCAAGAAGACCCAGAAGAATTTCCACAAGGCCAACCCTACCGCAATCACACACTACAACATTATTTCAAGACAAACAAACCAAACAAAATTCCCAAACATAAATACCAAAGCTAGAGATTAAACGCAGTAGCATTTTACATATCCTACTGGATGTTAAAGAAACAGATACAACAGTAATTTATATATCCCTACTGGATGTTATACAATAGTATTTTATCAAGATTCCTAACTCTATGTCTTTCAATTTAAACCCAATCTAAGGGCCTAGTAAATTGCATGATGTTGATTATTTCCTAATTATTCTATTGCAGATTATAGTAACCTGATTTCATGTTTTTAATTACTAAAAATTATCTCGTACACAATTTCTTAACAAAATACGAATATTTATGATAAAAAAAAGAGCTTTGTGAACATTGTGGTCCTTTGACTTTGTTAGAATATTAAACATGCTTAGCTGTTCAATGACTTTGTGTCCAAGAGATATAGATACTCACTTTAAACCCTGTGCAACAAGTGCATCTCTTGCTCGGTTTCCTGCAACTACAACACGCTTTAAGGTTTCAAGAGCAAGGATACTTCCACCTTTCCAACCAATTGATTTCATTAGAAGTGGTACGACCTGAATTAAAGGTCATCAATATGTGAACACACTTAAAACACATGTTCTATCAATTAGACTTGTAGCACCTTATATAGTCTGAACTGTACCGTACCTGCGGTGTCCCAACACTAGTGGCTGCCATAGCTTCTGCACAAGTGGTGCTACCTGCAAGCTGATGTAGGATACGCAAGCAACTGAGGCGAACCTGCTCCTTAGGAGTTTGTAAGCTTTGCTGCAATGAAGCATCCTCAGATGCATAGGCTTCTGAAGCCATTGTTTCTCTGCTTGCTTCATAAGCTACTGCAGACAGAAGTTTGGGAACATATCCAAGATATCCAACATGATCCGCAAGAGCAGGGTATACCCTCAGTAAAGAGACCAGGGCAGCCGAAAGAAGTAGAGGAAGTTCAGTATGAGCAGCTTGACCAACATAATGCGTGGCAGCAACGGATGTAAGGTATTGATCCAGCAACCCTTCAAGAAATCGTTTGGGGTTTCTAAGTGGAAATTTGGGATCTTTCAGAAATAACCTGACATAGATTCCTCCAACCTAGATAGAAATAGATGATGTAAGTTGCTAGAGATAATGATATTTTTCTAATAAAAACAAATGCAGCACACAGCAGGTATACCTGAGGCTCATCTCTCACTTCCTGTTGGCCAGAGGCCTGTTCAGGTGCATCCCAATCAACAACATGTCCATTCGCCTGTCCACTAAACAGATCAGAAGCCATTGTCGCAATTTGTGCAGAAAGAGAAGAAGCCATTGCCGGAGTCCATACAAGTTCTGGGGTTTCAGTTGTTTGCTCAAGAGCACTCACAACCGCTTCCCCAGGACCGTCTCTGATTACAGAAACAAGGCCATCAGGCAAAAATTTAGCTAGTGTTATTGCCACTCTAGGTCCATGCATCATCTGCCCAACAAGCTTCCCTAATAGTGAGGCTGCTGCAGCTCTTTGCTGCAAGGGGATCTCTTCTGCACAATATTTCCAATATAGATTTTACATAAAAGCCTTTCAAAGAATTTTATATATTGTATTGACAATATACCTTGTATTAATCACCATACCTTGAATTGGCAAGAGAACCTCAAGAATGAAAACAACCCCACCATGCTTCGCAGCTGCCCATGCAAGCTCCGGTGTGCTTGCCAGAGCATAGAGAACATGCAGAGCTCCTTCTCGACAGCTGGGAGATGAGTGAAGCATTTGCAGTAATATAAGCAAGCTAGAGCTATCTGCAACCATAGCCTCCATGCATGGAGCATATGTTGTCAGACGTGACAACACACTAAGACATAGCTGTGGAATGTTACTTGCTGAAGCAACAGGAAGTGAAAAGCACTCAAATAGGGGTAATAATGTTTCCTTTGTGGACACCACTGAGGCTAAATTAGGATTCTTTGTCAACAAGTGCTGGAAATCAAATAAAAATGGTGTGAGTCACCATAAATGTTGCAAAAGCGGCAAAGCAGCTATTCTTGTACCTGAAGAGAAATTAGACCATATTGAAGATTCGTAATTAATTCAAATTCCTCCTTGTCCTCGAGTTTCCCATTGTTTAGTGTGGAATGATCATCAGAAGAATGCTGCTCCACAGATGATACATGCTTCATATCACCATTAAAGTGTTCCACGCGTGGGGCATGTTGACTTTGCACCAGATGTGATATATAATCAACGAGGGCAAGACAGAAATCCTCAGGTTCGGTAATTTGAAAATCTGGTTGATCATTATAGACTCGTAAATATACATTGCCAATATAGAGTTCCTTAGACAATGCTTCATAAACAAAAGAATGTGAATCTTTCAGGTCATATGACCCATCATGATCAAGGTTTGCACGCTGCTGCTCCAAAAAATTAAACAGTTCAGCTCGAGTCGAGGAGTTCCATATTATCTGCATCAAAGGTCAAAGACTCCAAGTAGGTCAGAATATATGATTAAACTGAGGAAACCACATATAACATCAACATTGATATAAAGCATAAATAGCGCATAACCACTAATTGAGCGTGTTAACATCTTTTTATCTAGAATGTAGTACCAAGTAACAATCCCAATTAGTATATAAAACCAAAACAATATTTAGTTCCATGTGAGATAGTGTGATAGAAATACCATGATTTTTTTACAAAAGCTCTGAAGGCATATATTTTAGGCTTGTTGTTTCTTATCTTTTATTTTATTTCACATTTTTCTCAAAGCAAGATTTGAAAATTTTACCTCGGGAGACTCCAAGTTTGAATTTAATGTAGACAAGAGATCTTTGGCTAATTTATCTTTCAGCATGCTTGCAAGTTTTGGGGTCAGCAAAGCTCTAAGGGCATCAGCAGAATCCTGGTTATAGGGTGTCTGGGATTCACTGGTGTCCAAACCACTAAGCCTTGATAAGGCATAAGATGCTTGCACAGCATGCAAATTTTTTGCTATTTGAACGCTAGTTCCAACACCATGTGCATCAGTCTTATCTGATTCCTCTGCTGTAGAATCATACTGAAGCAACAAGGGTATAAGGTACCTGCCATTCAAGAAGTTAACATAAAACCACAACTTCACAAAATAGACTTGGATTCAAATAACAAATTTTCGTCGAGAGAGGTCATGCATAATGGTACAGTATTTGGTAGAATCGGTAGAGTGGTAATTACAAGGTTTAATAAATGTAGCAGCTTATCCAAAAAGTACAAGGTTCTTTCATATGTAGCAAAAAAAAGGTAAATAAAATAGCAAGTTCACAAGCACAATACATTTTGATATTTTATAGAAGTTCAGACACTGACAGAGATAATGCAAGTAAATTCATGCACAATAAAGAATAGAAAGCCACAAATACATTTAAATATGATTTTTTTTTGTTGAAATGATGAAGAACTAAACAAACACATAAATGTGTTGGATGAGATTCAGGACAAAAAGACCAAAAAGCAGAGATGTCAAACGAGAAAGATAAACTAAGAAAATGAAAGAAAGTAACATTGTCAATTACCACAGCACACCAGCCTTCAATAAAGCATTCTGAAATTCAGCGGAAATAGAAACATGAGCAATGGTCTGCAAAGCAGCATCAACAGCTTTGGTTACAAGCTCAAGCTCGGTGCAGTGAACTATGTCATCAACTAATCCAAAAATCTCGAGCATGTCAGATCTGGCACTTTCAAACTGGCTTAAAACGGAAAATGTTTTCATGATGTTAGCAACAATGGTGGCAGAAGATTCACTAGCGGATGTTGTTGTTTGAACGACACACATGCAACGTGATAGAAGAGTAGCAAGAAGAGGTATTCCACCATCTCTAATAAGTTCTTCACCATTCAACGAAGAGGACTCACACCTGAGAATAATTAAAGAATGTAAACTTTGTAAGCTTACTACTTACGAAGAACACTGACATGAAATCAGAAGGTCCAATGAGTTTACGTCAAACAAACAAGCTTCGAGGCTGCAACTATAAGAGGGGCTTGATCAGAGGAAAGAAAATTGTTATCCTCGTTGTCCACCGTAATGGCATTCAACAGCATTGGATACCCAGCATATTTGAATGGTGTTAATACTTTCCCATAGCGCCTATACAGAATGCACTGGCCCTTTAGGAGAAGCAGCAACCTCCAAGTCTGAGGGCCTTGCAACCCTTGCATGGTAACCTAAAGGGAGAAAATCAGGAAAAGCAGGAACTCATTACAAAATGCAGATAGCCAGATAGAAAACGGAGCTTCAATTCCTCTCAAGAATTCAAAAATAAAATAATGGTGAAAAACTGGTTTTGTAGATGCTACTCCTGGAGTAATGCTCCAGGTTATATATCCACCGTTGTATGCTACACAGTACATGGGGTGTGTGTTATTGTGTGTGCAGATATATTAATTTATTTAAAATCTACGGTGTTTAGATGAATGGAGTATTAGTCCTGGTGTAGCATAGATAAAACCGTGAAAAACTATATAAGTAAAGCAAACCTAAAAACATACATGTTCTAAAGAAATATATTTTCCTAACTTGAGCTTTTCTATTATACTCCTACAAGCTAATTTGCAAACTTATGTCAACCAGAATAAAATTCTAGTTCTTGTTGGACACAAACTTATTTGGCAAGCATGAAAAAGTAAATAAAAAACTATGGGCAAGAATTAGCCAATAATGATAGAGACGAGGATAATTAAACCAGATAATTGACAGTAAGACAGTTAACAATAAGTTATCCAGCAATATGACGATAACAATAAGTTATCCAGCAATGCCTTCCGTCCCTACAAATTGCAAACTATATTTGACAACTAAGCCATGTGGAGAGAGCAAATACTCGCATTAGGAATATCTTGACATGTGAACTAAAAGTCTTTACCAGAGTAAAATAGACTAGAAGCACAATTTGGCAAACAAGTCTTTTTTATCAAAGGCAGCAGATGAAGATGATGGAGAAGAGTCACGAGGCAGAATGAACATTGGCTAATGATGCTTATCTGCAGCCTTGTGAACAAGCCAGGATTTCTGGAGGGCATGAATGATAGGAAACAGTAAAGGATAAAAACATGGGAATCCGTTACCAGAATATGTAAATTTATGATTAGAATAGAATTAAGGATGACATATTTAATTTCTAACCTTACAGATTTTCATGCCAATTGATTTAATTTATTTGAGTGCAAATAATTGTATTGTTTCAAGCTTATTTCTATTTTTTTGGTAAAGATCAATTTCATAAAAAGAAAAAAGGGGTAGAGTACAAACACGCACGTAAGGAGGAACCTTACCGCCCAAATGAGCTGACATACTAGCTCACCAAAATGGCAAAACACCAAATACTGGAAACAAGAAAGAAAACAAATATCAACTGGAACCACTCTAACTACCAAGCTATACGCCAAATACGTTTCAAAACCCGAGACTGAAGGGAATCCACTAGTTGCATGAAGATGATTCAGTCTCTGATGATATTAATAGTAAGCATAGCAACAATTTCTGGAGCAGCCGAACGAGATTCTCGAATGCATGTGTTGATAATATGAATTCAAGCTTATTTCTAGAATATGATAATATATTTGATTTAGTTTGAGATTGTATTCTTTAAGATCTTCATCATGTTTGTTGGGATTTTTTATTAGGGTTGAAAGTGATGATTTAATTAGAAAAGACAAAAAATTGCCCTCACAAAAGTCACACGATCGTTAACTGGCAGGTAGTTTTTTGTAGTTTTGTCAAACTTCTGGTAGTCGCCGCTCGCCGGCTCAAACTTTTCGTTTAGGTAGGAAAGTGCAAGAATGTAAAACCTCGGGTAGAAAAGTATAATGATCCATCATAATACAGTATATGTTTTTTCTATGAATATTCACTATTTCTTTATCCTCAAGGTTCATCTTGAATACATAGTAATGGACTTTATGGTTTAAAAGTTCTGCAATGTCAGCTACCACATAAATTTATTAAGTCAATTAAATTATAAATTAAACAACAAGATTATATGTCAAGAAACCCAGAGGACTAACAGTTGCATTTAAAAGTAACTAGGCATGTTTATATAAATATCACTGATAAATAGAAGAAAAAAACTAGTACTAACAGTTGCATTTTTGTATTTTACTATTTTAGGGTAAGAAAAAAGTTCAAATTGTCAGATGTTCAACTTAACATTGGCCATAAAAAACTTGTACGCTAAATATCCACGCGTGGCCCAACTAAATTTCTCTCATAGGGCAGCCCTTGGCCACCTCATAATTTTCTAACTTAGCCCGATTTATCCCTGCAACAGACTATTCCTGCCAAAGCCCCACCTAGGCAGTAAGCACTAATCCCAATCTACCACCTAGCGCTTCTTCACAAAATTGGAGAACAGAGATGAAAATCGAATATCTCCAATGAGATTGAGCCAAATAAATATGATTTGAACTTTAAGGATAGCAAAAATATTTAATTCCTCAGTTGAATTATAACCAAACAAATAGCCATCCTCCTCATTTCAAATAACAAATTAGAAACCGTGTGTGTATGCAGTTTTGCTGGTCCAACTAGAAGAAATTAACATATAAGAAGTGGTCAAGAAACCGTGTGTGTTTTTTTTTTTTTTTTTTTTTTTTTTTACCCTTTTATCATAAAATTCATCTAGAATCCTTGATTAGTATTGGACAAAATCTTCACACAAGATGAAGGTGTTGACTGTTGAGCATACCTGAAGGCACTCATAAGCTTTCTGTACTGCCAGAAACTTCTCCCTCCCTTCCGGATTTTTGTCAGGATGATACTTCATTGCAAGTTTTCTATACTGTCTCTTGAGCTTTTCCTCATCAATATACTCAATCGCCTTTGATATGTGAGGTAACTCCTCCATTGATTCTGAACTTACTTTCCTAGGAGCATCATCTCTGGATACTTCTTCAATTGAAATCTCTAGAATTTTGCAAGCTTCTGTTTCAGAAAGGTCCATTGGCCTCCGAGTTAATTCCTCTCGCCACATTACTAGCAATGATTGCAAAAACTCAACATGTTCAACGATTGGCCAATTAGGAAATCGAATTTCATCGCACAAGTTTCGGAGATAATAACGGTGACACCACATTTCATCTTTCAGCTCTGCATACGTTACCGATGGCATTGGCGCATAATCATATAAGGAATGACAATGTTGTGACAATTTCTGAGGAAAGTCACCAAGATGTTGAAGAACCTACAGAAAGAAACCCAGCTTCAAGTTACTAACTGCACCTATGTGGTTTGAGGATGTCTAAGGCAGCACAGGATTTCTGAAAGTTTTTAGTAATTATAAGAAACGAGCATTTTATTAATTAGAGAAATTTACACAGGTTGACAAATTACCACTCCAACAGGGATCAGTATTCACGAAAGAAATACTTAATAATGATGAAATGGTGAGTTGATCATAAAGATAAATAGCCAAGGTCTAATGACAGAACTAGGACTACCTGATGGATTAGATTTTCCGCCCTCATCTTGTGCGTCCATATAATCTCAGGAGTGTCAGAATCAGAAATCATTGCTGCTGCAAAAGCAACTGGCCCACTACGTTCAAGTACGTAGAGTAACGATTCAGGTAAGAGACCCCCCAAAACACTTTGTTTTGCCAAAGGCAGAGAAGACAAAACTGCAGCTTCTTCGCCACCATGAAAAGCTTGATACACATGAGTCACTGAGAATAGTTGCGCGATTGAAAGAAGATTAGATCCAGGATATGCCAGGGCAAAATAAAATGCGCCTGTACTGTATAACTTTATCATTGCTTTGGGATTCCTGGTCACTATAGCCTTCAGCAAAGCAGCAGAAGCCTCAACAATACTTGGTTCACCAGAAAGCATTGCCTGCATATAGGATAATGAAGAAAATAATCAGTCATATTCATTACCTAGTGCTCCAAAGTCCAAACATCAGTTTTTATCAAAATATAGACACCATGCAGTAATTGCCTATCACAACTGAAAACAACAGAAAGAAAACAGTAATGATACGATTCCAAACAATCCTAAACCTAACAGGAATATTATAAGAAATAAAGATTAACGGTTAATCATTAACCAGAAATGCTAGTACCTAAATAAGAAAACCATAACATCAAAAGGCATCAGGAAAAAAATTACAACCAAAGAAATACGCGATTTAAGATATTAGTTGAGGGCTCTACATATGAAAGACATAACAATCAACGAACTTGTTAGAAGACCATCATAGCACATAAAGCATTTTATGTCTTCAATTCTATCAAGTTTTGGCACTTTTCTTGTCTGGTTCATTTACTTGCCTTGCCAGGTGATTGGTCTTCTATTGTAGTAATGTTGCAAAGCTATTTACTTGGGTAAGACGCACAAATCCATCACTTTAGTTAATCAAACACACTAGGTGCGTTTCTAAAAAGATTTGTGCTTCTTGTACTACAATATTTTAGTTCATAGTAAAAGCTTATAACATAAAGTGATTCCTCCATTGGGCTGAAGTTCTTTGTAATTCTCCTGAAAAGAATATACCAATTGATATACCATTGAAAACTATGTGGTATTTTACTTTACCTCTAAACATATTTTTATCTCTACTCGACAAAAATTAAAATAACTTTTTTACAGTGCCACCTCCGGTAGAGTAGGTTCCCACTAGAAAGTTTCTCGTGGTTCAAGTGATTAAGTAAAAAAACAATTTAGTGGATTAAATAGAAAATCGTATATAACTTTTGGGAGTTCCAAGAAAATTTCATTGGTATTTATACAAACAATATAGGAAGGGACTAATTTTAAAATACACTTATTCATATACAGAATTATCTGTTTTGCACCTTCTAATAAAAAAAAAGCTTTTATATATTACATTACAAAATTACCCTTTAAATATGTTTCTTTTATATTTTTTTCTCAATTAATAAATCAACTTCATCTTCTTTATTTTCATCACCTTCATATCTTCTTCCTGGTTAAAAATAATGTCAGATTTTTCTTCTTTTTCTTTGTGTGGGATGATTGCCAACTCCAGCATATAATATTAAATAAATTCAAATAGTCCGTTCTCTCTCTATAATTGAATCCATCAGAATCAGATGCAGATGCAGATGCAGATTGATAGCCATGGTCCCATCAATTTCCCTATTCCTGAGTTCCTCACCATTAATTTTAATTGCATAATTATATACACACACGTGATCGAAATTAAATAAATCACACCTTAAATGAATGTATATAGAATTTATCAATAAATATATCTTCATCAATGGCCGCCGAAGATTATGAACGCTCGACGGAAGAGTCACCAAAATTTGAGAAGTTTTGTCCGCATGTGGAAGACGTACTCTCGATCCCGACCTCTATACTTCCAGCCACTGCTTTTGTTCTCAAACCCATCACTCTTGCCCCTCTTTCGTCACTTTGTAATTAGCATAATTGTTTTATTTTTTTGTTTTAACTAAGGGTATTTTAGAGTGTTCATGGTTATTTAGTATATTAATGATAATTTTTTTATATAAGGGTGTACAAAAGAGTGTACGCTTTATCTAAAAGTATATTAAGATGTATTTACCCATATAGGAATAGAGTCAACTTCCTTGACTGGCTACGCCCTTAATAAGCACATGCTTTTATGCCTAATTTCCTAATCAACTGGTTCCAAAAAAAATTATCTAATCGCTAAAATATCAAACAATAAAAGTTTGGAGCATGAAAAATTATAGAAATATCATCTATCTCCCGCCAATCTGTAGTTTTATGATACCCAAGAGTATAAAAAAGACCATGATATTGCGGAAATTAATACAAATGTATACAAATACACAAAATTAAGTCCATATTCTCACACACATAACTTTCTTCATTTCCATTCAGATGGATAAAAAGCTTAAATACTGAAAATGTAAGCCAACAAAAAGTTTCAAAAAAAAACATCGATTTTTTATTTTTTCATTATAAATTGAATTAGATTTTATCACCATAATTGAGTCATCACATTCTCATATTTGAGAAATAGCAAATAAAAAGTTGATATTGATTTAATGGCTAAACAAAATTTTCTGTACACCCTCAGGATTCTACCAATTTTCCACATTACCCCCCTAGAGTTTGCTACTACTTAATCCTGAAATTACGTTTCTCTACTTAACCCCGAATCTTATAAGAAAACTTTTAAGGTGCCACCTTCGGCTTTCCGTTGGCTGATAATAATCATTAATCAGTTAGAGGTGGCATGATAGAAATTTCTGTAGTTAAGGGGGTTAATTTATAAAGCAAGTCAAATTAGTTAGTGGCTTAAGAAAAAAACTTGAAGTAATGTACGCTCATAAATAAGAAAAATAAGAGCATAAACTGCAAGGCAATTTGGAAAAGAAAACAAAATAAAAGTAAAAGAACCTGAGCTATATGTGGAAGACAACGCGAACTTGACAAGATCGTTTTTACTCCAGGAGTTGGTGTAACGATCTCTCCTGCATCATCTATATCTGAATGAGCAGCTACCATGCTGTGTAATATAGACAATGCCACCTCTCCTACCTATATAGCCATCCATTTAAGAGAAATGAAATCAGGTAATGTCCAGTTATTTAGGAACATTGCAACAGAGCTACCTCCAGGTCAAGCTATTTGTACCATTGACACAAATTAATTCAGAATTAGGTTTATTAAGCTGATGTAGCAATGATGAGCTTAAAGAGGGAACAAGAACCTATGCCAGGTGATGCAAAGACCAAACTACATTTTATTAATGCAGAAATGACTACACCTAGTGTTGGGAAACAAAAATTCAATTGGATGATTATGGTCGTAGTTTGTTTCGTAGCTTGTAGTAAGTACATATAGTCACTTCAAAGAGTATGTTCTTGGATTAAAAACGCTCAAGTTATTTAGACATGAATGTTAAAATTCTTTTTTTATGAGAGACATTTTAATAACAAACATAGGGATAGACGTCACTACAACTGATTACAGAGTCGGATTACATTGCATATTGCCAATTTCTAGATACATCAATGAAAAAATTCACCACCACTCAAAAAGTATATTTTCATAGCTCATTAAAATAGTGGATAATAATAATTATCAATATCTTAATCTAAAAAACTACAACACGCTTGATGTGTATAACGATCTTCATAGTTTGTTTGTGTTTCGATATTTGAATAAATCATATTTACTTTGGACTGGCTTATGCAGGTTAAATCATGAATTACATTTTGGACTAAGCCATATCGCTCAAATTTGGTTCTGTTCAGCTAAATATCTATAATATAAACAAGGAGACTGACTTGCCTCTATGACTACACTGTTGTTTACAAAAATATCTGTTGTTAGTTACCATTTATCAAAAATATATCTGCATGCTATCAAAACTACAACTTGTAGTCATATTTTACCTACGCAGAACAAATAATCCCTCAACTTAACAAAGTAAAAGAAAAAAAGAACGGTATTTCTGTAAACATTCAATACCTTGATAGGAGTAAGAACTGGAACTCGAAGAGCCATAGTCCACCGGAGTTCACGTATGTCTCTTAGTCTCTTCCAGTCTGCCATCCCAGGTGCCCAGCATCTGGTTGTCCAATCGATCTCTTTATTTGACCAAAATCTTCTTATTGCATCCTTCTCCACTGGCCCAACTTGTGCATTGCTCTTGTCTACGAACATCCACTCCTTTAAGGGTTCCATAAAAGCAGTGGCAGCAATTAAGTTAGACTGTAGAGGTATAGCAGTTCGTTCCGAAGCTTCGTGAACTACTGTTAGTAAATCAACTGCCAAAACACATCCCCCAACCAACACACATGCCTCCACATTTGAAAGAACATTCATCAAAATCTGTGCAGGAACAGAAGAGCAATTAAGCACAAAATTATATTTATTAAAATAATGTTAGTTTCATTCTATATATCTGCTTGCATGTTAGAGATTTGTATATATATACTACATTATAATTATGTATGTTTTTGCTTAATTTACGGCACATATGGTAGAACGTTTGCATGCAGAATGACTAAATGCAAAATTTATGTATAAAAGCATCTCCAATAATGTGCTTAACAAAAATATGTACTCAAATAGTTTCCGTATAATGAAGAGAGAGAAGGAGGGAAGGCGCGCTTAACAAAAATTTAATAACATCTCATAATATTTGGAATAATTTAACATTAATGCAAAATGAAAATTATAATTCATAATAATTTTATTGAAAACAAGTAGGAGAATAAAAATATATTCTAATCCTCCGTTGGATTTATCTAAATCGAGGAAGAAAATTTTAAAACTGAGTCATTTTCAGAATTTTAAGTGATTTTATCTATCTTCGTAATTTTAAGTATTATGAAATTAGATTCCAACATGACCTGAACATTAACTCATTAAGTAACATGTTATTTCTTATCAGTCTTATATATTCAAGGATTTATGTTCATCATATTGGTAATTTCGTGTTTTTTTTTTTCTAAATTGTGTAGAAAACGGAAAAGAATTTTAAAGTGAATTGTGATCATTCACCTTCAAAAGGAAAAGAAGACGGTGTCTTAATGCTCTATCGTTTGTTCTGTCCACAAGTACAGTAACATGTGCTGTGCCTTCAAATGGGCCTATGGAGTTGTAATGCTGTTCATACACAATTGACATAGCCCTTGCACAAAGTTCCCTGACTGAGGAGCCTCCACCTCCTCCGAAACCATCTAATCGTCCCATATCACACCAATCATCTGAGAGACCCATTTCATCAGGAATAACGCCATCTAAAGTTAAACCAGTGTCAGCATCACATAGGAACCGATGATAAAGTGCCCTGAAAAATGCAACAGGATCACGCAGAGGGAAGTCCTGTGCCCTACCACCAGCTCCACTCTCAAGCAACAGCCGAAGGTAATACTGACCCACACATACTTCTTTGCCCAAGCTAGGGTACCGAACTGCAAATTCAGTATAATTCCATGAAATTTGTGGCGCAGTTTCTTGTCCTGTTATAGTTCCTTTACGTGAATCTCCAGTCACAATATCCTCAGTCCGTTCTTTCTCAAGGTCAATTTTATGAACTTCAGCCTGCAAAGACTCCATTAACTCCTGCCTAGTACGTTCATTCCATATCAAGTCTGCACGGTTGTGATCAAGGCAAAATGCTCGCCAAAAATCAGGCCAATTTAATAGCAATCTTCCACATCCCACCGGTTCATTCTCCATGACCACCTGGGCTGGGGCAGGGAGGCCTGGGTTCTGGGAGGCTGATGCACCAACATCAGACTCACTGGTGCTTGTAGCATTTGTTTCAATTGACACACATGCAATAAATGTTTGCTTATCTGGAGAAGGTATGGCTGATGACTGATAGTTTGGGGGAAAACCTACAGTGGGATGCCCATTAGAGACGTTTTCCCCAGCATGAATCAGAGAAGATTGAAGAGATGGAATGTGCACAGAGTTTGGATCTCCTGCAGAGTTTCGATAGCCATCTAAACCTCCAACTGCAACAGTTGCCTGCTGTGCTTGGTTGCCATCGGGATCTGGAGCAGAAGCCTGGTTATGTCCTTGCGATGGTATTCCTTTCACCGAACTGTTTCTTCTCTGCTGAAGTAAGCGTCGCTGTCTTCTACTCATCAAGGAAACTTCCTTGTTAGATGTATCTTCATCTGAAAACCCAATAGATCGTGTATGCAAATATGCAACCAGCCCTGGTGGCAGAACCCGAGACAACAAATTGAGAGCAGGTTGATAGGAATCTGCCCAGAGAGCCACAAGCTGTCGGCTGACATTGCGCCGTTCACCGGCAGGAAGGTAAAACGCATGTAACAAATGCCTCAGCAGTGCACCGTCACGTAAAGAAGCATCTCGCATTGATTCTGCTGCAACTGCATCCTCTTCCGCCATTGAACGCATAACTACAGCCACAGTTTCTCGGACACTTTCAGAAGGATGACCAAACAATGCAAACAAGCGACGACGTAAACCAGCTACAAGGCGTAGCAATTCAACAAAAATTGTGTATTGGGTTGTTTCACTGTGTGGTTCGCATATCATTGCTTCAAGAACTTCAACAACAGCCATTGACAACAATGGTGAAACAGAGATTGGCCTTAATCTGTTAACAAGTACAGTTAGGTTACTCTGCTCAGCAAATAACACAGATTTGGTGTGCATGATTGTCGCATGTTGTTCACATTTAGTATCAGATAACATATTTGTATACCCTGCACCACCACCAATAAGCATAGCAATAAGCCCAATTGTTTCAGCTGAAACTCCCTCAGAACCATTTCTAAGAAGGCCCATAATTCTTCCAACAGCAGCGGGAAATGACATCATGTGTGAAGCAGCACTTTTAGAAGCCAGCAACCGCCGTAAGCATGCAATAAAACCGATTATAGTAGCAGCTGCTTTAGGGGAAGGTGGTGGCAAGGGCAGAGATTCTGGAGAAAGATTAGGAGCTGCAGGAAGCAATGTAATTAAGGCCATCAAAGTCACCTCAGGTACTTCAATACTAGAGGGAACTCCACTAAATGGAATGCAAGCATTAAATTCTCTGATCCTGCGCCACAATTTAGCTCTTGAACCAGGAATTGAACCGCCTTCAGCCACAGCATCTTTTGCAGCAGCTGCCAAATGCTTTAAATGCATCATTGAAAATTCTATGTCGGCAACAGGGTGCTGAGGATATTGGGGATACAGTAAAGTAACTCTGCCGCAAGGAGGATTGATACGATGACCAGGCATTGTAAGCCTTGGTAGTACTGCCACTGGACATTGGCCCTGTATAAGCCAAGATCACACCAAACAGAACTAACATTAGTATGATTTAAAAAATTATTATAAGAACTCATTTCTATCAATAACAAATTGAGAATTGTTTAGACCAACTTCGCGCTAAGAATTAACATACAGACACTCGAAGCAGCTGTTCAATTAAAAGTTAACCAGAAAACACATCTACCTACTTCAGTTTGCAAAACATCCAAAACTGCTGCAAGTAAGCTATCACGTGAGGTGCTAGCATACACCTGAAATAAAAATCACATGTAATCAACATCCGTAAATCATGTTCAACAAACATACTCAAATGACTTACACCTTCACAAGAAAAGATAGATTCTCGTAAGATAGGTGTACTCACATGAATAGGACATCCGTCATTAAATTCAACAGCAAACACTTGTGGCTCCTCCGCAAATCGAACTAGAGCACTAACAGAAGATAAGGGTCGCACAATAACAGCCTGCGCACACAATTTGAGAATCCAGCCAGCACTTAATGATGATTATTTACCAACACTTATATTAGAATGAAACAAAGCATGACTTATGAAATACTCAGTACATCCTAATAAAATACCAAAGTTGGAAAACATAATGGGTGCATGATAGATCCAAAGTATATGGAAATTAAGCAACTCAAGTAACTACATGGCTCCCCAACTCATTTTACATTTATTCGGAATAACTCAGTAAAACAGATTTATTTATGATTAGCTTCAATCTCGGGCATTTATTTAATGGAATGTGAAACTCAGATTGGAAGCCCCATTTACTTTCCCAAAAAGAGGCACAAAAATTCAGAACAAAGAGTAGAAAAAAAAAGCTCGGAAGTTATCAGCCTAGCAAACAACTTGGCAACAGCTAGAAGCTTTTGTTATTCAAGTAGATAGACCAAAAGAATGAAAGCGATGGTAAATGACAATATATATGCAAGAGCACAAAAACAAAAACAAAAAATGTAACAATTACAATAATTGAGTAAATTATGTTTTCCGTTCTCAAAATGCTACAAGTATACTAAGTGTATTTCTTTAGGGTCTGAATAGGTAATGGTAAAGAAGTTGAGGAACTTCCAGCGGGAAGGTGTGAAATAAAATGTGGTAATCATGTAGTGGCATGGCCGAGTGAGAGACAGTATCACAACCTAAAATGTTTGAGGGATGGGAATAGGTGGTGGTCTTATCCTTATAAATAAAGCATTGTTAGGAAAATGGTAATGGCGATTCTACGAGGAAAGAGAATCGCAATAGGCTAAAGTAATAAGAAGCAAATATGGATTATCAGAGAATAGGAGAGATGCTGCACTAGTCGTCCGTACAACATTTTGAAGCCCTTGGAAATTCATTTCTCATGTGTATTCAGATTTTATTCGGTCGGTGGAGGTTGAGGTAAGAAGGAAACTTGGATCTGTTCGTGAGGATGTGATTACCTTATATCTATCTTCTCGCATAGGTTTCCATATTTGTTTTAATTTGTCCTCTGCTCATGATCAGACTGTCAATTTTTTTGTAGAATTTTGAATGCCTGTCTTCTGTCATGGAAATTTCTAAATAAAGAGATCTAAAGATAAGGAGCTCGATGGGTTCAGACAACTATAGAATGATTATATGAAATTACGTCTTCGACGTAGGATACCAACTTTTCGTGAAGTCGGTCTTAAACACTGTCACTTCAGCAACTTCGTTCGCACACACTCAGCTCAGCTTGCTATGTATGTTGTATGAAGTATGTGGTGTGTTCGAACTCAACAAGAGTAATGTAAAGTGCTGAAGACAAGGTTGTATAATAGTTTCATTTCATTGATAAACAAAACTAACTATTACACTTATGGAGAAAGGTAGACGGAATGATCAAGAGTCGTATCCCAAGTGACGCAGCACTCCAACGAACTAATGATCTAGTACTATATCACCTAGAGCTAAATCGCATAACTCTACTATCGGTGCACAGCACAAAACAACTACCAAAACTCTAAAGGCAGTAAGCCGTAAACAACGAACGTTGATACTCGGATATCGGATTTCGTTCTCTCAAAATCGTCAAAGGATGTCATCCAACTCCATGGGTATATATAGTAGTCTCGCACATGTGAGGCCTTGAAATAGAACAATCTGATTGGCCACATGCTTGACCTACATCACAATTCCATGGATGACATCACATTCAGAATCTTTGATTCTTGAATCTTGGAATCTTGAATCTTCGATTCTTGAATCTTCGAATCTTGAATCTTCGATTCTTCAACTTCAGACTTCAACACATCTTGACTCCGTCGATCTCAATACTTCATCTTCAACTTCATCGTGATGAACACTTGTCGTTGAACATTTCATATTTCATCGTCTTCATTGTCGTCAATAGAGTTGAAGTAGTAAACAACACTTCATGCATCAGATGATACACGAAGTCAAAGAGGCACAGCAAAAAGACTTCAGTTGCACAGCATGGAAGAGCAGCATCACGCGATTCCAGTCGCGTGCGACGAGAGTCGCAAATCCCAGACGTGCGATGCAAGTCGCGTGCGACGCCTGTCGCAATTCTGGGCCATGAAGATCATGCGACTCCTGTCGCGAGTCATGGAGGGGCAATGTAACGCGACGTTGTCGCGTGCGACTCTTGTCGCGAATGGAGAAGGGTAGAGTCACGCGACTCTGTCGCGTGCGACGCAAGTCGCGAATGAGGGAAGCGACGCAAGTCGCGAATGAGGGAATGGCCTGTTGAGCGACGCACGTCGCGTGCGACGCCTGTCGCGTGCGACGCCAGTCACAAGGTGTGGTAATGCACTGTTGATTATTTTGTATTCACTCAACCTACACCTGAAATCAAAGACAAAACAACAAGCACATATGTTGTTGCCAAAACTAACATCTACAATATCCCCCTTTTTGGCACAACTCATGTGACTAAAGGTAAGTAACGGAGATATACATAGCTCCCCCTCAAGCAAAGCATATGAATACAATCTAAGCAAAAAGTAAACAATCAATAACCAAGCATCATCAAGAAGAGATATTAAAAACCAAAAACTTAGTTACGAAATCAAACATCGAGTCTTCAAAACAAGGTTCAACGAAGCAGATATGAAAAAACATGCATGATGGAAAATATCAATTGTCTTATGCATGCAATAGATGAAATGAAAAGCAATAACTTAAATGTTCAAGAGTAAGGCAAGATATGAACAACTTCAAGTCTTCGGAGATCCGACTGGAGATGGCGAGCGCACTGGAGTAGTGTGTGGTGATGCATCACCAGTCTTCATCTCTTCATCATCAGCGCCAGTTCCATCTCCCAGGTCTTCCTCAACTTCATCATCAGTCTCGAAGTCATCATCCCGGTTGCCATAGACTTCATATTGACCAAACTCATCCTCACCAAGTTTGATCCTCTCATCATCATCATCATCTTCATGACCAACACCTTCAATATCCACATCTTCACTCTCATCCTTCAAACCGTCAGACGGCATCGCACGCGATGCCTCTGGATGTGTAGTATCATCTCCCTCAGTATCATCAACCTTCCCTTTACCCTTTCTCAACATCTCAAATACTTCACCCGCCATCATCTCGCGGACACCTTCATCACCTTCATCTTCACTCTCGACAACAACATGTTTTGACTTGGCTAAGTCAGCCATTGCTTCTTTGATACCATCCTTAATCAACTGAAAGATGAAAGTATCGCTTAAACCTTGCCCAGATGACCCAGCACGAGATACTCCACCCAATCCTCCCCCTTGATGGGTCAGCTGGTGGAGATGAGTGAAAGCGGCTTTCTGATCTTTCTGAGCATCCAACATCTCAGCTAGGGCAATGGCATGAGCTGCCTGTTTACGCTCAAGTCTTTGAGTCGTAATATAGCATTGATGTATCGCAGCCGAAGGAACCACCGAGCGATAGTTGTGCATTGGGTGATAGGGGTTCTCCTTTGGCGGTAAGCCAGACTGGGGACCATACATTTGGGGCGCTACCTTCTCACGCTTCAACTCCTTAACCTCCTCATCCATCTCAAACTCATCACCCTCATCAACATCTTCAATAGGAATCACCTCAGGTTTATATCGCTTAGATGCAGAAGGTTCAAGTTTTGCAGCAGCAGCAGAACGCTTCTTTGTCTTCACCGGCGACGGAGGTGGAGTGATAGGTTCCTTAACATCTTCCCTCTTCGCATACTTCGTCCATGGAAGATCAAAAACTCTATTCTTCAGCCAAGTCGGAGTGATATTGACATGCGAGTTCTTCTTCACCTTTTTCTCCGTCTCCGTCATAGGCATGAACTTTTGTTCAATCAACATGCCATAGATGAGGCAAGGATGAGTGAGATGAAGACGACGTTCCTCCTCAACCTCTGACTGTTGAAGGAGTAATGCATCAGAAGCCTTGGCAATCCTACAGATATCAGCGAAGATGATTTCGCCGAGGTCGACCTGTTCTCCGCAGCCGAGACGGAATATGATATGCATCAGTTTGGGCGAAAGATAGTTCTCATCAGGATGAGCAGCCCAGTTAGTCACACCAAACCTATGTAGATTGCCGTAGAAGGCAGATAACTTGCTTGGGTGTGGAAGAGGGGACTTAACTTTGCCATGGGTCAAGAAGGAGCCAATCTTCGTCGCATTCATGCGATCATCATCAGAGGGTGTAGTCCAGTTACTATCAACCTCTATTCTCTTCAAGAAAATATTGATGTTCAGAGGTCGAAGAGTATACAATTTATTTCTAAAAACAAAACGCCCATACATCGGGCTCGAAGGGTCAGCAAACTCGGGAGTGAGGTTGGCATAGAATTTTTGTATGATAGGGACGGAGTAACGATAGGTAGCAGTAACCGACTCCAGCAACTTCATATCATCGAAGAATTTCGTGATACCTTGTTTTTCATAATCCGCAGGGCGGATGTGACGGTCATTCAGAAATGGCAGGTTCTCAATCAAGCCAAGCCGACGCTCGGCCTTGGCGTAGAAAAAATCCGGTTTATAGTGATTCCCGCACTCTTCGACAGTTTGAAAGTAAACGACTTCAGCAGTGGCTCCTGTTGAGCCAGAAGTAGTAGGAGCACGAGGTGGCTTCCTAGAGTCATGAGATAAAGACTTCTCTCCCTCACCGGAGCCAGAAGACTTTTTCTTTGAACCTCCAGCAGAGGCAGTGGGAGTTGAAGATATAACTTTCGTTGGAGTAGCCTCAGCAGAGGAGATAGAAGGAATAACTTTCTTTGGATCAGTCACAACAGTAGAGATAGAAGGTTTCGACTTCTTAGGATCAACAGCAGAAGTGATAGAGGGTTTAGTCTTCTTCAGTTCAGCAGCAACGTCAGATGACGTTTTCTTTGATGAGGCACCCGGGCCAGAGATAACTTTCTTTTCACCTGCAACAACACCAGCAGGAGATGGAAGTTTAACGATCTTCTTCCCATCATCGGTCATGATCCCATCATCAACCAGTTTCTTATACTCAGTGGGGGAAACGAGACCCTTATAGCAACGAAGAAAGTTAGATGGATATTTCTTCGGCGGTTGTTCAGTCTTAGTACTAGGACCTCCACTCTTTGACACTGAGTGGGCAGGCTTTGCTGGTTTCGTCAGATCGACTGACGGGGACTTGCCGCCACGAGAATCCATCTTGTCCATATGCTTTTGAAGGGCATGAAGTGCCTTCTTCTTAGAGTTAGGAGAGGCATCTCTCCACGCTGTAGTGAGTTCAGTGAGAACTTCCTTGTCAATTTCATCGAACACATTTCCAGCAGACGACGACATAGCGATAGTAAGCGAGAGTAGCGAGATCGAAGATCTAAGAACGTAAGTATGAAACACTAGTGCCTGATGCACGAAGCTAGAGAATGATAATCGAACGTCGAACGCCGGATGCGTGAAGCTAGATATCAACACTCAACCACGAGAGCAAGATGACGACAATACTTAGGAAATTCTGATATGCAAGTAACCGTAATCCTTGTTTTCAATGGCCTATATATAGGAAAAAATTTGGGCCAGCTCGTCTTGGACAAAAAGACCTGCGAAAAAGCCCACTAAACAGAACAAAATTGGCCCATCAGTACAAAAATCGTATAAAATATAATAAAATAATCAGCTGAAAAGCATGAAAAATATTCTAAGTAAAAAAATTTTCAAAATTTTCAAAAATTTTCGAAAATTTTCGTCGACGAGCATGATGTAGCAATGACGTTCATCGTCGGATATTAGGTTGGCGGAGGTCAGGTGTGTTGCATCATGGGTGTTGAACAGCAGAGGTGGAGATGGAGTTTTTAGCGCAAGAAAGCTGGCCAAGCGACCTGTGTCGCGTGCGACTGGCGTCGCACGAAGTCGCTGGAGATGCGACTTGCGTCGCGTGCGACCAGCGTCGCAAATCCTGGCCACGCGAATCTGTCGCGTGCGACTGCGTCGCATGAATCGCGGCGTGCGACTGGAGTCGCGTGCGACCAGCGTCGCGTGTGACTGTTGTAGCATGGAAGCGTGCATTAACATCTTTGCATGAGGAGTTATGCACCGGTAGCTGCTACACTCATCTTCCGCCTTAAGGATTGTACTCCACGAGATGCTGAACATGAGTTATAAGAATATCAAAACAAACACATCCCGAGTTAGTATTCAAGCGTTCAACACACTGCAAACATTCAAAAACATTTTAGTGGAGATTCAATCGGTGATACCAGGCAGTGAAGAGCAAATATTTTCCCAAAAAAAAATTTTCACTGTTCATCAATCTCCAAATCAAAAAATATCACACAAGGTCAATAAAAACTTTGAGGTATAATGAAATATCTCTGGAATTCAAAACCGGTGAAACTGACCGAAGTATGTGATAGACATGTTTACTTGTCCTTCGTCTCAGTCACAAGGAAGCAGTCGTGTTTCGTCGAAACATATTGGCAGAGTTAGCACCGCACAAGAGATTTTAATTCATAAATGCAAGGTGAACACTTAAGGCACTCCGATCAGGAACTAGCATTACTACAATCAGAGGGGAGCCGGGGTAACCGGCGTCCTCCAGACGAGTGTTTAGCTTTAAATGAAATGCAACAGACACTCATTACAGCAGTCAGAGGGGAGCAAGGTTCACTTGCGTCCTCCAAAGTGTGATAGGAGAGTGTCTTAAAGATCAGCGTCCATGTACAACCTTTCGAAGAGGGGAGCCGGGGTAACCGGCGTCCTCCGTTACTTGGCTTTATGGATCTAAGCAAATGAAGCGAGGAGTTTTAAGCCATGTTCACATGTTTGCACTCAGAGGAATAAATATTCTTGGGTCCGAAGACTAAAAGCGGCCTCGAATCCATGTTTGTCTGACTAGACTAATCCACGACGATTCCGAGTGCGTATTCAGAAGTAAAGAAACTACTCTTTCAGACTTCAAAATTTTCGTGAACTCTTAGAGAGAACACATGCAGAGAGAATTTCTTAATTTTTTAAATCTCTCAAAGTCAAGAGGTTTGGTGAAGATGTCAGCGATTTGTTTTTCTGTTGAAATATGCTGTAGACTGACTATATCACGATCAACCAAATCTCTAATGAAATGATGTCGAATGTCGATGTGTTTAGTTCGAGAATGCTGAACAGGATTTTCGCTGATTTTGATAGCACTTTGGTTATCACAGTACAGCACCAAGGGAGCACTCTCGATAAGATAATCATTCAACATCTGCTTTAGCCAAAGCAACTGAGTGCAGCAACTCCCGGCTGCAACATACTCTGACTCAGCTGTCGATAGAGCGATGCAATTTTGCTTCCGACTATGCCATGACACTATGTTATTGCCAAGGAAGCAGCAGCATCCTGAGGTGCTCTTTCGTTCATCATTGTCACTCGCCCAATCCGCGTCGGAGAAACCGACAAGATTTGCTGTAGTGTCACACGCATACCAAAGACCGAGGTCAGAAGTTCCAGAGATGTAGCGGAGTATCCGTTTCACAGCTCGTAGATGGTCCTCCTTAGGATCAGCCTGGTACCTGGCACACATACAAACACTAAACATTATGTCAGGGCGAGTAGCAGTTAAATAAAGTAAACTCCCAATCATAGAACGATAGAGAGTTTGATCAACACTTCGACTCTTAGTCGACATAGATAGGCGGTCAGTTGTCGCCATGGGAGTGTTAGCTGGCTTGGCATGGTGCATCTCAAATTTCTCAACCATGTTCTTAGCATATTTGCTTTTGAGATACGAAGATCCCATTCGGTCGCTGAGATACCTGGAGTCCCAAAAATTGATGTAGCTCGCCTTCAAGACTCATCTGAAATGTGGAAGACATAGAATCCGTGAATGCTTTCACGAGCTTAGAGCAAGTAGCACCGAAGACAATGTCATCGACGTAAATCTGGGCAACGATCATGTGTTTCCCATCACGTTTGATAAAGAGAGTCTTGTCCACTGAGCCGCGTTCAAAGCCAAACTTCAGAAGGTAGTCTGTCAGGCACCCATACCAAGCACGAGGAGCTTGCTTCAACCCATATAACGCTTTATGAAGCTTATAGACATGATTAGGTTTCTTAGGATCCTCAAATCCTTTTGGTTGAGCAACATACACCTCTTCTTCAAGTACTCCATTTAGGAATGCAGCTTTAACATCCATTTGTCTAAGTTTGATGCCAAGATGACATGCAATAGCGATTAAGAGACGAATAGACTCAATGCGTGCAACTGGAGCAAAGGTTTCATCAAAATCTATCCCTTCCACTTGGGCATAGCCTTGTGCAACGAGACGAGCTTTGTTTCGAACAACTTGGTTATGCTCATCCGTTTTGTTCTTAAAGATCCATTTGGTCCCAACAACATTGATGTTCGAAGTACGGGGAACCAAAGACCAAACATTGTTTCTCGTGAACTCATTAAGTTCTTCTTGCATAGCCATTATCCAGAAGTCATCCTTCATAGCTTCCTTGTAATTTTTCGGTTCCGTTTCAGATAGGAAGCAAGAGACTCCGATTTCATGGCACACAGCAGAAGTGCAAATGTTGTAGAGTTCATTAGGAGAAGGAATTTGTTTCTTAGAGCGTGTAGTTCGCTCGTTCATGTTTCCAATCATCTGAGTCGGAGGATGGCGTTTTTGAATGTATCCAGGTGCTTCTCTTGGAGCATCAGCTGGGTTGTCAACTTGTTCATTTTCTTCACCATCAGACGATGAAGTATCATTGTTCCGTCGACTAGTCTCTCCAACTTCAGGAGATGTGTTAGGAGTAGGAATATCTGGTATCTCAGTAGTCGGTGTAGATGGAAATATACGATACTCCAGAATCCCTTCCTTTACCCAATCTTCGTTGGCATCCTTCCCGAGAAAGTCTTGTTCATCAAAGTTAATGTTAACAGTTTCAAGAACTTTCTTAGTTCGGAGGTTGTAAGCACGGTAGGCATGACTATTCTGACTATAGCCAACGAAGATACCACGATCAGCTTTGGCTTCAAACTTCTTTAGAGGATCACGATCCTTCAAGATATAGCACGTGCAGCCAAAGACACGAAAGTGAGATACAGATGGCTTCTTGCCATTCACAAGTTCATAGGCGGTTGCCGTTGTGCCGGATCGAATGCTTATACGATTAAGGATATATCCAGCGGTAGAGACGGCTTCTGCCCAAAAGGTACGAGCAAGATTTTTCGAAATTAGCATGACACGAGCCATCTCTTGCAACGTACGGTTCTTCCGTTCGGCGATCCCATTCTGTTGGGGTGTTTTAGGTGCCGAGTACTCATGATGAATCCCCTTCATCAGACAATATTCATTGAAGCTAGCATTTTCGAATTCAGTCCCGTGATCACTCCTGATCCTCTTCACCTTAGCTTCATGATTTGTTCTAATCCATTTCACAATACCTTTGAAGGCATTGAAAGTCTCATCCTTTGTAGCAAGAAATCTCGTCCAAGTATAGCGAGAGAAATCATCGACTACCACTAGTACATACTCCTTCTTAGCAATACTCTTCACTTCCATTGGACCCATGAGATCCATGTGAAGTAGCTCAAAGGGAGCAGAAGTGCTCATCAGTGTTGGTAGTGCAGGATGAGGAGTTCTCGTCAGCTTACCCTTCTGACAGTCACCACACACTCTTTTCTCAATTTTGGAGAGTTGAGAGATTCCTCTAACTATCTCCCCCTTAACCAGTTTGCTCAAGTTTCGAGTGTTAGTGTGTCCAAGGCGTTGATGCCACAAGTCGACTTCATCAGGAACGGTCACAGAGAAACAACTATACTCAGTTGTATAACAATTATTCTTCGCACGTGGAACTTCCATGATGCACTTCCCTTCAACATCAAAAACTTTGCAAGAGTCTCTATCAAAGCTAACATTCAGCCCTTCATCACAGAGTTGGCTGATGCTAATAAGATTTGCCACGAGTCCCTTCACATGAACAACATTTCGGATGGGTGGCAATCCCTTGATATGCAGCGTTCCCTTACCCATGACGACGCCTTTAGCTCCCCCTCCAAACACTACGGGAGAGCCAGTCATAGGCTCATATTCCTTTAAGAATTTTTTGGTTCCAGTCATGTGTCGGGAACAGCCGCTGTCAAAATACCAAATGCCTTTGTTTCCAGAGTCGGAGGCATTCAGTGCAACATTGCAAAAGATAAGTTCTCTTGGCCTCCAAGTAGTTGAAGTGGTGGAGTTAAACTTAACTTCACTCTTCTGGGACTTAGGCACCCACTTCCTTTTTACAACAAAGTTTCGAGACTTAGTCTCTGTGGCTGGTTTCAAAGTTTTCTCAACTCTTGAGATAGGAGTAATGTGTTTCTTCATACTCTTAACAGCCTCAATCTTCTTCTTTTCAGTTACCAGCTCCCGGTTTATGTCATCTCTCAGCTTAAAGCAGAAAGGTCTAATATGTCCAGGTTCATTGCAGTAGTGACACACATATTTTCTCTTATGACGAGCTTCGACCTTCTTCGAAGTCTTAACCATGTCAGGTTTTGAGCGAGAGAGTTTATCATTTAGTTTTACGTTCTGAGATTTACTCAACTTCTTCAGCAACGTCTTCTCGTATGGCAAGATACCACGAGGATGTTTCACAATGGACTTAGGAAATTGATATGTCTCCATCTTCAAGTTAGTAGTCGAGATCGACTTTTGAGTTTCAGTTTTTGGAGATGTAGCAATCTTCTTTCCTTCAGCAATTTCCTTGCGTTTTAGTCTTTTAGAATCATCTTTGATCTTACTCTCAGAAGAGTCAGTAGAAGCTTTGACAAAGGTCACTTCTTTCTTTTCGGGTGCTGTATAGATAGATTCAAAAACTTTCTGAAAACCAAGTCCAACCCGACTTGGGTTCATGTAAGATGCGGCATTGTCAAATACTGAAGAGTTAGTATTCATCTTTCTCAATAGCTCATCAGTCATCTGAAGCTTCTCCTTTAGAACATAACATTCCTTGTCACACATAGCTAGATCAGTTTGAGCTTTCATCAAGGATGACTTTAGCTCATCATTCTCAGCATCAGTGTTCTTGAAGAGAGTTTGAAGTTTCTTCACTTCTGATGTTTCCTTCTTCAGTGATGCCTTCAGTTTCGAGTTTTCGGAGCTCGACTTCTCAAATGATTCTCTCAGTTCGACAACTTCTTTGTAGTATTTATGTTTCTCTTCGAAGAGATCATCAAATTTAATTTTCAGAATTGTCAGAGAATTATTCAATCTTTTCTTCTCATCCTCCGTCTTCTCAATCGAGTTTTTCAACTCTGTAGCCTCATCACGCAGCTTTAGTTTCTCACTCAAAAGTTCATTCAAAGATTCTTTCAGACATACACGTGACACATCCAGCATGCTATTCTCAGAGATAGCTAAGTCATGTAGTCCTTTGAGTTCAGCATGACTCTCCTTCAGAGTGAGTAGTTCAGTACACTCTGCTTCAGTATGTGACACTTCAGTTGTCATCTCTGTCTCCTCAGCTTCAGACTCGGACTCATCATCTGAGAAAATATTGTCATCACAGAAATTTCGGTTTTCAGAGGCCAGACGGAAAATATTGTCTGCAGTAGCAGTATCCTTTAGAAAGGCATCAAGTTGAAAGTTTTCAACTTCAAAATTAGCAAGGTCAAAACCTTCATCAAACGTGACAACTAGAGCGTTGTCCTCATCTTCATCCGTGTTGTCATCATCAGACCCATCATTCTCAAAGATCACATCTTCATCATCAATCACCACGTAACTCACCGGTAGCTTCTTCTTTCGATGCAAGTTAGGACATTCATTCTTGACGTGTCCATATCCCTTGCACTCATATCACTGCATTTTCGATACATCTTTGCTATTGGAAGTGTATGGTGATAGCTTTGTGCCTTTAAACTTCTTATCAGATGAAGACCCCTGATTTCGATTGTCTGGAGTGTTCGGATATGAGTTAGAACTTTTCTGAAATTTTCGGAAATTTCGAGCTCGGTTCTTTCTCTTAAAATCTTGTTTCACAAGATATGTGACTATATCAGTCAAAACAGCAAGCTTGTCCGGGTTGTTAGAATTCATCAATCGTTCAATGTCCTCTGCTTCCTCATCGTCGGACTCATTTAAATCAGCTGAAAAGCTACTTTCACACTTCTCATTTTTCAAACGAGATTGTTGAGATTTTGTGCTTCTTGAACTCTTTCCCTTCTCAGATATCTTCAGTGCGGTCATTGGTTCATAGACGAGAGACATATCTGGGTTGCTACGTACTTTGAGAGTTAAATCGTAGTTTCTTAAGTCAGCCATTAGATCAGCATAGTCCCAGTTTTGATTTCCATCATTACGTGCTTCAATAGTTAGCACCTTGCTCTCGAATCTCGAGCTTACACTCGATAGAACCTTCTCGTATACCATGATAGCAGGGAAGACTTCTCCCAGTTCAAATGCCTCATTGACATATCTCATAACCTTGTCCAGGTAGTCATTTATGTTTTCATCTTCTCTCATACGGAGTTGATGGAATTGAGCAGTTATAGTTCTGATCTTTGAGCGCTTAACAGCATGACTACCCTCACACGTTCTCTGTAATGTCTCCCATGCATCTCTGGCAGATGTGCAATTCTTGACCAACTGATACATGCTGAGATCCAGCCATTCACATATAAGTAGAAGAGCTTTGCTATTCGCAGTAGACAAATCATGCTCTTCTCTAGTCCAACTACGTTCAGGCTTAGGGGTTCTAAGTCCATCAGCATCTTCAGTGTAAGGACGCTCCCATCCTTCCAACACAGCCATCCAAGCTCTTGAATCAAAGCCTTTGATTCTAGCGGATACTTTTGCTTTCCAGTTCGAGTAGTTCTGATGAGTAAGCATAATCGGTTTCTGAACAAACATAGACGACTCCATTGTAGCGGAAATATGGAGTCAAGTAACGGATCACGTCTTATACGTATGACGTCCCGCTCTGATACCAATTGAAATTACGTCTTCGACGTAGGATACCAACTTTTCGTGAAGTCGGTCTTAAACACTGTCACTTCAGCAACTTCGTTCGCACACACTCAGCTCAGCTTGCTATGTATGTTGTATGAAGTATGTGGTGTGTTCGAACTCAACAAGAGTAATGTAAAGTGCTGAAGACAAGGTTGTATAATAGTTTCATTTCATTGATAAACAAAACTAACTATTACACTTATGGAGAAAGGTAGACGGAATGATCAAGAGTCGTATCCCAAGTGACGCAGCACTCCAACGAACTAATGATCTAGTACTATATCACCTAGAGCTAAATCGCATAACTCTACTATCGGTGCACAGCACAAAACAACTACCAAAACTCTAAAGGCAGTAAGCCGTAAACAACGAACGTTGATACTCGGATATCGGATTTCGTTCTCTCAAAATCGTCAAAGGATGTCATCCAACTCCATGGGTATATATAGTAGTCTCGCACATGTGAGGCCTTGAAATAGAACAATCTGATTGGCCACATGCTTGACCTACATCACAATTCCATGGATGACATCACATTCAGAATCTTTGATTCTTGAATCTTGGAATCTTGAATCTTCGATTCTTGAATCTTCGAATCTTGAATCTTCGATTCTTCAACTTCAGACTTCAACACATCTTGACTCCGTCGATCTCAATACTTCATCTTCAACTTCATCGTGATGAACACTTGTCGTTGAACATTTCATATTTCATCGTCTTCATTGTCGTCAATAGAGTTGAAGTAGTAAACAACACTTCATGCATCAGATGATACACGAAGTCAAAGAGGCACAGCAAAAAGACTTCAGTTGCACAGCATGGAAGAGCAGCATCACGCGATTCCAGTCGCGTGCGACGAGAGTCGCAAATCCCAGACGTGCGATGCAAGTCGCGTGCGACGCCTGTCGCAATTCTGGGCCATGAAGATCATGCGACTCCTGTCGCGAGTCATGGAGGGGCAATGTAACGCAACGTTGTCGCGTGCGACTCTTGTCGCGAATGGAGAAGGGTAGAGTCACGCGACTCTGTCGCGTGCGACGCAAGTCGCGAATGAGGGAAGCGACGCAAGTCGCGAATGAGGGAATGGCCTGTTGAACGACGCACGTCGCGTGCGACGCCTGTCGCGTGCGACGCCAGTCACAAGGTGTGGTAATGCACTGTTGATTATTTTGTATTCACTCAACCTACACCTGAAATCAAAGACAAAACAACAAGGACATATGTTGTTGCCAAAACTAACATCTACATTATAATCTTCCAGTACTAGGGATTATAGAGATGATTGTAGGGTATAGACAGATGATCCATCTCAGTGAAATCTTACGTCTTTATGTCTTGATTCTTAAAATGCTGTTACGCCCCGTGTCTCAAACTAGTTTTGAAGGCTCTGGTTCTGAAGAAAAATCAATTTTTTTAGGTTGATTGTTTAGGAATAGCTGTCTGCGTGTGATGTTTTTCAAAAACAATACCCTAATTGTTATCTTATTGCAAGTTGGTGGGTTTAATTCAGGAACTCCTCAGAGGATCTAAATCACACACTCTTAGATTGTCCTTTGCTCGAGAATTGTAAGCCATGCTTTCTATAAGCAAGAAAGGAAAAACATTATGAAGCATTGCTGTCTCACTATGATGTTACATTTGGCGATTTATGTTGAGAGGAATAAAATGATTTTTTATAGTACGAGTGAATCCCAAGAGGAGATATGGGATAGAATAAAATTTACAGTAGTGTTGTGGTATGTTAGTCATAATGCTTTCAGGGGGTTTTCTATCTCTGGGTCTCTAGAAATTGGTATTATGTTTTGTAATTCAAAATTTTAATCAATTTAGTGATGTTTGTCCCTATTTTTTTAATAAACAAAATATATTTCTTCACAGAAGAAGATGAATTTGAAGTTTTTATCTACTTGGGGGTGAGAGAGTGATATTGGCACCTCTATACATGGTAGGCAGATTTTCTTCATAAGAATGCAAGAAGTATCCGACTATTACTTCAATAAAAACGGAAGGGCTCATCATACTCAAACAAGAAGCTTACTTCATAGTTTTCTGGGCGCCTTTCAACTAGGGAAACCTTGGTGAGGATAAGCTGGCGAGAGACAGCATCACCCAATTCTCCAAGTCCACCTTTTGGTCCAAGTGTCAAACTCAACCCAGAAAAATGTAGCATTCCATGAGCAGCAGTTCGCAGCCTTGTAACAGCCCAACCACCAAGGGGAGTCTCTTCCGCTCCCACAGCTTCTTTAACTACATTTTCATGGGTTAGAAAACATTATACATCAAATGCATGTCAACTAAAATTTGATTGAACATGCTAACTCATTATTAAGCTTACCCCTTAGCTTTACATAGTCTGGAATGGTAAGTGATTGAGAACTATCAACAAATAATGACACGCCAACCATAGAATTTGCAGTTTTAGTCTGGATCAGGATGTATAAATAAAATCAATTGAGTAGAAGAGAATTAATTATCAGTAGCAACATTAATGTCTATTTAGAACTACACACAATAGATCTCTAACCCTTTTACCCCGTATCGAATATATTAACAGTTAATGCTTTAATACAACATACAAAGATGACTTTATTTAATAAGAATAACATCATGAAGAAAACATTTGAAGCACTATATTCGATATAATAGCAGCATTTGAAGCACCCGAAGCTGCCTGGAAGGCTTTAGATTTCCTTCCATACAAAGAATAAAGAACAAACCCGCCATGCTCCACATTTTTCCTCCCATAAGCTTCAGTGAGAAAAACTATGGCTGGGGAGGCCATATCTCTGAAATCCAAGCACCAACGAAGGTCTCCAGACTTCAAGTCTATTACTTCGACTCCAGCACAAGTGACTTTCATGTTCTGCAAATCTCAAAACTATAGTTTTAGAACACCTTATTATAGCACAGCCAGGGTATGTAAAACTAAAACTAAAACAAAAACAAAAAAACAAGCATTTTTTCTTCCATGAAGTGAGGCATAAGCCTCAAAGCGGTTTTGAACCATAAGTGTCAACATGAAGCTCATGATTTAAAAAAACTAAAGATACAAAACAAACTGATAGGGTTCCAAAAAAAAACAATAATAAAAATAATAATGAATTTCTAGACATTCACATTAGTTCCATTCGACTTCCTCATCTCATTTTTCTTGTTCTTTGAGAAGAAACATGTATTGTTTATAACAAAAGTAGTAACAAGACATCCATAGAACTGACTGATTACAGAGATGGATTGCAATACATAATACCAATTTCTAGAAATGTCAGAAATAAACCTGCCTCTGAAACTAAAAGCACTCTGAATAATAGACCACAGAGCAAGTTTAAAGTTGTTTCTATCCCACATTTCGTCCAGAGCTTTGCATTTACTGTATCTTCAAAAACTCTATTATCCCTCTCTATCCAAATGTGTCATATCACCACTGAAACTCCAATCCTCCCTAATATTTTCTTAATTGTAGGTCTCTTCCCTTTTCCTTTCTCTGTAAAGTTAGAAAGTGTTTCCAGTAAATCGTAAATCACTTTTTATGAATAACTAGTTGACTTTTGGACGGTTTTTTTTTTGGTCTTGAGCAGCTATGAAACGAGATTATGAAAGCACTGAGGTGAAACCTCTCAAAATATAACAAATTAATGTTGCTGGACTCCTTCAACAAGCACCTAGATTCGAGGCAAGCGTCAAGGCGTAAGCCTTTAATGATTTTCCAAACCATGACACCAACAGTGATTGTAGGTAGAGTGCAGCTTCTCCATGTCATAAAATAAAAGCTGAAAGGTTTATGAACTGTCTGTCACTCACTACTCACTAGTCACTACACATGTGTAACCGCTATAATGTAATCCTCTCAGCTTGATTCTATCAAAAAAATTTATTTCTTTTTCTAGGTCCTAAATACATACCTCTTAGGCTCTTACAACACTTTTACAATCTAAAATGGCCAGCAAAGGTACATAATTTAATCCCTTCATGGAAAAATTAACATTTAATTCTGAAGTGGCACAAAAACATAGAGAAAATCCATTTGGTGGAACTGGGAAAGAGCCCTATGTAGTCAATTGAACATTATTTGATTCAAATTCATTTTCCAAAAACTAAAAGCATCAGCATGTGAGGCGTATTAGACGATGTAAAGAATAAAATGAAAAACCAAAATCAATACTAAGTAGCAAGTCAAAGAATTCTATATGAAACCAATATTCCAACTCTTATAGTTAGCATAACAAAGGAAATCAATGAAACCAAAATACGAATATCCACTGAACTAACTTAGGAAGCACTAACAATGCAATGAAAGATAACCAAACAAAGAAGCATGCATGATTTGGATTGTCTTCTCACAAGGGTGCAGGAATAGCATAGGATATTTAAAATTAATAGAAATCAGATTTGCATATAGCATAGTATTAAACTTACTCTTTTACAAATAGATGGAATAGAATAGGATACATGAGAAGCTTTTTCCAACATCTACTTTCGCCAAGTAAACCAAAATAAGATACAACCCGCAGCAATTCATTGGAGAAAGTATATTATAAGAATGAATGGAGCTTTGCTCAGCCTGAGAAAGAGCAATCCATTCAAACAAGCCAATTATTCGGATAAATCTACCCTAACCGAAATTACAACTTTCCTATAGCAACAATAAATGCATCAAGATGAGAAAACTACCACAAAATTAACAGCATGCATGAAAAGCTCATATAAGCCTATGTGTTTCCTCAATTAAGCAATGAATTAGGATATGAATTCTCTACCAATGGTCAAAAGTTTCTTTCCCAACAGCTGAAAATTTAATATGCCATACCCCCCCCCCCCCCCCCCAACTCCCCATCAGTCTTCTAATATAATGCTAAAAGTTCATTTCACTTGAGAAGAAAATGCTGAAGCCACGCACAATAAGGGATTGTTAGAGAAAAGTCCATCAGTCCTTATATCAGCTGTGAGAATACTAACACCATATTTGACAATATTAATCATCAACCAGAAAAAGAAAACCTAGTTGAGCCCCGATTATAAACATCTAACAAAATGATTACTGGCATTCAAGGTCACGCATTATGAAATAACATATCGATGAGAGACTAACAGGAAAACTGAACACCCAAAATTAGCCAAGCTATTCCAGGAGAAGGAAACGGGTCGTAAAACTTACAAAAGTTACCCACTCTGAGGTCCTCCTTCGCAAATGAAGAACTGGGAACTCCGCCATAGTAGGTAGCTTATTCCATTTTGCTCGGTGCAGTTCTGTCAGTATAGCTGCCTTGTATTTGGACGAAAACTTCATGGCTTTGAATTTTCCGCGGCCATCCGTTCGTACACTAACATTAAACTCATCGGAATTATCGTCCCTCCCATTGATTGGGGCAGCTCCTTCGAAATCGGTACCCACGCCGTAAGAATTAGTGACCGACAGCGTGTTCGGATCCAAAGTGAAAATAGAGTAATTGGAGATGCAGAGAATTCTCTTGTAGCGACCGCGCCATGAGTGTTTGATGACTATATACCGGGCCACGTACTCGGGCTCTTCAGGCGGGGCAGCGGACGGGTGGTCGGAAGTAGGGCGGCTGGCCAAATCCATCTACGGTTCAGGGAGATAGTGGAGAGAGTGGGGCTGAAGAGGACTAGGGCGCAGGAACGACCATATTCCACCTGCCGAAGATGATGATGACGACAGACGTCTCTGGCTTGACTGATTGGCACCCAGAATTTCAAAACCCTAAATCAACTCGAAGTCGATTCTAAAACCCAATCAATGCGCATGTAACCAAAATGGGAGAAAAATAAATGGACGAAAAATAAAAGTACATTATACGACATGCTTATTTGACATCTCATATAAAAAACATGTTTTCTTGCACTAAAAAGTTGTGATACACCGAAACTACCCTCACATGGCATCGAATCTTACAAACCTACCTGAATTCGACAAGTACTACTTATCGAATTAATATTATCGACAGGGTACTACTGGGCGAATTGATATTAGCTAATGTACTTATAAATGTTTGTCGAGAAGGTATTACTTGTCGAATGCTTGTCAAATAACTGTTTACATGTAGGGCGAATTGTTTGTCGAATAACTGTTTACATGTAGGGCGAATTGTTTGTCGAATAAGTGTTTACATGTAGGGCGAATTGTTTGTCGAATAATTGTTTTCATGTAAGGCGAATTGTTTACACGATTAACTGTTTTAATGTCGGGCGAATTGTTTGTCAAATAACTTTTACATGTAGGGCGAATTGTTTGTCGAATGTAGCGCCATAACAATATCAGTGTCGAATGATTGTTAATATTTTTATAATGAAATCAGATTAAAACATTAAATTTTTCAGAATGAAATTCAAACTTCATTTAAATTAAAATCAAACACAACATATTAAATAAAATACATCAGAAAACCGTCATCAAGCAGATCAAGCATCACCGTCATCATCATCTTCGCCGTCATCCTCGTCATCCTCGTCATCTTCCATCTCGCTGTCGTTCTCATCGACTGAATCATCATCTAGGTACACGTCAGCAAAGTTTTTATTGTCACGCAGAATGGATTGTATAACTTCCCCGAAACTGGGCAAACTCTCGGATCTACGAGCCACCGGATTATTAAAATCCACGATCTCCTTGCCACCCCGCCCGTAAATGGTCACGAAAAAGGTCTTGAAGCTTATATATTCGACACATGCACAATCCACACACCGCCAGATTTGTCCTTGAGTTCAACATCGCCAATTAGGTACTCGTGGGAATATGCAAAATCCGAGTCCAGGCGAAGCATATCCTTGAAGTCGTCGGATACCAGGATTTTCCAGAATTTGTTAATCGCATGCCCCACGTTTTCCATTGCTTTTCTATTTCGAGGAGAAAAGAGGAGGTAATATATTTTGGAAGAAATAAGATAGGGTATGTTTTCATCAAAAAATAAACGCCCTAATTTATAGCAAAAATTAGGGTTCACTGGATACGTCGGTTGGTGAAAGGTTGTCTTACTTAATTAAATTCACCCAATACACTCGCCAACTACCCCAACACGCATTCGCCACATTAAATCCCCCCCCCCCTGTTGGAGTTGTGTACTTAATGTCTAGATTTAAGTATCGGTAAACTCCCGGTCATAGCATTTTACCTATTTAATTAATAAACAATTATTTGCATTTAATTATTATTAATTAATTATGCAAAATATAGTCCTGGATTTTATACGTTGTAGTTAGTATGGTGTGCATGGGCGCACAGAAGATCATACTATCGGTTACTCGTATTTAATCGAACAGTTGCTCACGACCTAGATGGACCCGGACCAATCCATCGGTATAGTCGTTGTGTGAGAGAGAAAATAATTTATCTTAATTATTTTATCACACTTGTACACTTGGTGTATTGGGCGGATCGCTTGAGATTTATTGATTAGGATTGCCTTGGATAATCAATTTAAATCTCAGAGTATTTTATTCTTAATCCCCGATATTATTGCGGGTGTGTATATTTAATATTAGAGACTTTGATTTTCCAAAGGAATTAACCGATTTAATTATTGGGTTAATTACCGTTAAAATTGGGTCGCTATATTTTATATACGACATACCGTGAATACTTGACGGGAAAGTGTATCCCGGAAGGGTTGATAATATCCCCGAGATAAGTTCATAAGGAATTATTGTGTAAACCTCATGAGTGGATTCGTTCCGCACAATAATAAAGGTTGAACGGTACTAGTCTCGGATATAAGAGATGAATATTATTTATTGAGCAATAAATAAATTTATTCATGGATATTTAAATCTTAAATACACGGAATAAATAATACTAATCGGAGAAATATTATTTGATATAATATGGATAAATATTGGGAGTGCAATTTTATTTATATAGTGGAAAATAAATAAAATTAATATTGATAAGGATTAATGGATTTGGGTTGGACCCAATTTAATCTTCAATATTAGAAGTCCAATATTTAATCTCCTTATGATCCCCTACGTAGCCTATATAAGCACTACATGGTCTTCACTTTTCATAACTTGATTTTAACCTACGCCAATCATAAAGTCTTGGAGAGTGAAGGAGATCCATAGGAGTTCGATAGATCGTCGCCCACACGACGTTCGAACGAGGTGCAAGGAATACGTAGGAAGATCGCAAGGTCGTTTGATTTCGTTTCTCCGAACAACGAATCGAGGTAATAATCATAAAACCCCTCTATGATTATTTGTGCTTGTTTAATCGTAATATGTACATGAACAAGACGATCCGGGAAAGCGTCGAGACCGGGATACGGGGATCACGCGATCCCCGTCGGGATCGAGAGGGGCGGCCGAACCCTAGGGTTCGACCGCCGGTACCGCGCGACGAAGGGGGAGCCCCGGCTGGACGCCGGGGCATGCGATCGACTTCGGTCGATCGCTGGGGTGCCACGGGCTGGTGCCGTGGCGGACCCCAGCCGCCCCTTCGACGGCGGCGTGCGCAACGGGGGCAGCCGCGGCTGGACGCCGCGGCTGGAGCGATCGAGCCCTAGCTCGATCGCGGGGCTGTCGAGGGCTGGTGCCTCGACTAGGCGCCCCTCCTCCCGTCGGATGGCGGCGGTGAGTCGCCGGACTCACCGCCAGGGGGCTCTTCCGAACAGCCCCACGGGGATGCCGCGCATCCCCAACGATCGCCATACACGGCGATCGCGAACCCCAGCCGCGATGGGGTTCGACTAGGGTTTAGCCGCGGGTTCATCCCGCGGTGACGCTCTCGTTGAGCCCGGTTCTTCGCGTGTGGTTCGCGTTCGTAGTTTCCGACTCGCGGGGGTTCGGCTGGGGGTGGGCTGCGTGTCTTCGGGCGCGTGGTCTCCAAAGGTCGGACTCCGGCGGATGAGTCGGTGTTCGTGTAATCTCCGGCGACGGGTTTTCGATCGGGTTATCGGTTCCGCATTATTTTTGATAGCCCGGGACATCGAATCCCAGCAAATGGTATCAGAGCGTTTGGTTTTGTGTTCATGTATATGTTCGATTATTGTTCTACCTTGCAGGATTTCCGGCTATCATGGTTGGATTTAATTATTGTTTTTTTTTTTAAATTAATTATCATGATTAAACTCTCGGACATGTCGAGATTCGTTTTGTGTGGTTGAATGTTTGTAATAGTAAAAATTCGGGGGTTGACCGAATTTAGGATTTATTATTACGTTCTTTATTTTCCGGAAAATGTATAGGGTCAATTTCATGTATAGAATCGATACCGGAATTGTAATTTAGATTATTGTAATTTTTTTGCGATTGGATCGATGAATCGAGGCCGCCGGAGAAGACAAGATGACGAGAGGGGACTAGGGCTCGGATCGACCATCCCCATGGTCGATCCATGAGGATCGATCGACCCTCACATGGAGGAGCCGCCGGCGATGGTGGCCGGCCACCTCCTAGGCGTGGGTCGAGGGTGGCGTGGGGACTCCCACCCCATGCTATCCACGTCCGGAAATTTACTTTCCTATTTTAATTCGTTTTTCCTATTTTGATTATTTCTTTTATGGAATTTTCATGGAATAGGAAAAGAATTAATTTAGTACTAAATTTATTTTCCTATTTGATTATTCCTACTCATGGGAATATTCATGGATTAGGAATAAAATAAATTTGAAAAGTATATGAGTCCTAAATTATTTTATTTCCCTTATTTCATTATAGATATCATCTAGAATATTCCAAGAGTATCTTGGATAGATTATTCTAGAGATTTAATGGAATGGAAAAGGAAAATAAAAATAAATAAAAATATTAATAATATTTAATTTTATTTTTGATATGTTCAATTGACTTAATTTTCGAATTAAGTAACTTTTGGATTAATTGGAAATAAATAGATTTAAATATTGGAGATTAATATTCTCATCACATGGAGCATTCAAGAAACGAAGACTGAAGACTAGAAGATGCATATGAAGATAAAGCCATGATAGTCGGGAAAAATAATTTTTCTAGCATTATTTTGACTATGTGATCTATGTGCTTTATTACTTGTATGCATGCTATATGTGTTTATTTTATGCACTAGATAGCGTATCCCTTTATCGTAAAAAGCTAAGTGGGAGAGGGGATGGAAACATTCCCATGGTCTCCATCACTGTTCTCTTGGTGACTCTTATGGACTTTCGAAGTTCGTATAGACGAGTCATTGGAGGAGAATTCTTGTAATTCTTTTTACAAGAAACATTGATCAAGTTTATCAAACAATGCCTAATTTGTCTTTCTGAAACTGACTTCAAGTCGACTCATTCTCACCCCGGGGAGTGGAATGGAGCCAAAGCCACTTGGTCATGTGGATGACACAAATTAGAGACCTTCGTACCATTCTTTGATAGGTGGGTCGATTGTCTGCTCGGCTCCCTCATTTATGAGAGATAGGGTCGCTCGCATGGTGAATCACTGGTTAGAAACTTCGAGTTTCACTTATGATTCTCCGAGTCTTGATTTACAAAATCTAATGGATCTTGTAATTGGGAGTCAATTATAAAAGTCTCTTAGTATAGTAAACGTCCACACCACGTGGCTTGCTATGCTAACGGATTTTGGATTAATTGATGTAGACAGTTATAAGTAATTGTGAAGAGTTGTGAAATTATCGTAAACGTCCACACCACGTGGCTTGCGGTGACGTAGCAATTCCAAGCGATGTACTTTAGTGCTGAGTGATGGTTTACACTTAGATACGCGTTATAGTATTCTTCCCCACGAAGTTACGCTATAATCGATGTATGACCAAAGAAAATCTAATTGCTAAATCATTTGGGTGGGTAAACGTCCACACCACGTGGCTTGCCTTACCTGATGGGATTTTAGACGCAATTAGTAATTTAATGATATTATTTGAGGGAGATAATTGATGGAGTAGTATACTTAATGTCTAGATTTGAGTATTCTGAACTCTGTATGCACTTTCATTTACCTATTTATAACAGACATTCATTTGCTTTTAATTATTGTTAATTAAATATATGCAAATTATAGTCCTGGATTTTATACGTTGTAGTTAGTATGGTGTGCATGGGCGCACAGAAGATCATACTATCGGTTACTCGTATTTAATCGAACAGTTGCTCACGACCTAGATGGACACGGACCAATCCATCGGTATAGTCGTTGAGTGAGAGAGAAAATAATTTATCTTAATTATTTTATCACACTTGTACACTTGGTGTATTGAGCGGATCGCTTGAGACTTATCAATTAGGATTGCTCTGTGATAATTGATTTAAGTCTCGGAGTATTTTATTCTTAATCCCTGAAACAATTGCGGGTGTGTATATTTAATATAAGTGACTTTGATTTTCCAAAGGAATTAACCGATTTAATTATTGGGTTAATTACCGGTTAAGTTGGGTCACTATATTTTATATATGGCATGCCGTGAATTCTTGAAGGGACAGTGTATCCCGTAAGGGTTGATAATATCCCCGAGATGAGCTCATAAGGATTTATTATGTAAACCTCGCGAGTGGATTTGTTCCGCATAATAAATAAGGTTGAGTGGTACTATGCTCGGATATAAGAGATGAATAAATTTATTAAGCAATAAATAAATTTTATTCATGGATATTTAAATCTTAAATACACGGAATAAATAATACTAACCGGAGAAATATTATTTGATATAATATGGATAAATATTGGGAGTGCAATTTTATTTATATAGTGGAAAATAAATAAAATTAATATTGATAAGAATTAATGGATTTGGGTTTGGACCCAATTTAATTTTCAATATTAGAAGCCCAATATTTAATCTCCTTTTGATCCCCTACGTAGCCTATAAAAGCACTACATGGTCTTCACAATTCATTAACCTAAGATACGCCAATCATAAAGTCTTGAAGAGTGAAGAGGATCCATAGGAGTTCGATAGATCGTCGCCCACCCGACGTTCGAACGGAGTGCAAGGAATACGCGGGAAGATCACGAGGTCATCTTGATTTTGTTTCTCCGAACAACGAATCGTGGGTATGATATCTAAACTAACTTGATATTATTCGATTTTGTTTATTGAGAATACCGTAGAACGCAAGATCCGAAGGATCGAACCCGGATTAGACGAACGACCACGCGGTGGTGGCGAAGCCACCGGACCGCGTGGACCGCACGCCTAGGGTTCGGCGCGCAAAGGAGAGCCCTCGGCTTCGGCCGAGGGGGCGATCGCTGCCACGAGGCGCGATCGCCGGCGGTGGCGGGCTGGTGCCGTCACCTCCCCACCTCGACGGTGGGGGCTCCTCCACGGCGGGCAGCAGGTCGCCGGACCTGTTGCCGGGGGCTGCCGGATGCAGCCCCATCGATCGCGATGATCGACGCGATCACTCGATCGCATGAACCCCGGCTCGCGGGGGTTCGGGTGGGGGCGGATTGCGCGCCTTCGGGCGCGTGGTCTCCAAAGCCCGGACTCCGGCGGATGAGTCGGCGTTCGTGTAATCTCCGGCGAAGGGTTCGTTCGGGTTATCGGTTCCGCAATTTTTAATAACCCGGGATATCGAATTCCAACAATTGGTATCAGAGCGTGGTTTACGTTCGCGGTATTTTCGATAAAATTGTTCTACCTTGCAGGGTTCCGACTATTATGGCTTGATGATTATTCGTTTAATTATTTTGTCATGTGATTGTTGGTTTTATTAAACTCTCGGACATGTCGAGATTCGTTTTTGGTGGTGAATGCTTGTAATAGTAAAAATTCGGGGATTGACCGAATTTAGGATTTATTATTATGTTCATTGTTTTTCCGGAAAATGTATAGGGTCGATTTCGTGTATAGAATCGATACCGGAATTGTAATTTAGATTTTTGTAAATTTATTTTGCAATTGGATCGACGAATCGAAGACCGCCGGAGAAGACGAAGTGACGAGATGGACGAGGGCTAGGGATCGATTGGATCGATCCCATGGTGATGCCCGGATCGATGGCTAAGGGCGAGGGGCTGGTTGCCCTAGCCGCGGCTACCACCGGTTCGGTGGTTGGCGGCGTGGCTGGGCGGCGGCGCTCCTCCCCATGGCTGGCCGGTCGGACGAGGTGGGGGTGGCGTGGGGTCTCCCAACCCATGCTACTCCTACCGGAAATATATTTTCCTATTTTAATTCGGTTTTTCCTATTTTGATTATTTCTTTATGGAATATTCAAGAAATAGAAAAAGAATTAATTTAGTACTAAATTTATTTTTCCTATTTGATTATTCCTACTCATGGGAATATTCATGGATTAGGAATAAAATAAATTTGTAAAGTATAATAGTCCTAAATTATTTTATTTCTTTATTTCATTATGGATATCATCTAGAATATTCCAAGAGCATCTTGGATAGATTATTCTAGAGATTTAATGGAGTGGAAAAGGAAAATAAAATAAATAAAAATATTAATAATATTTAATTTTATTTTTGATATATTCAATTGACTTAATTTTCGAATTAAGTAACTTTTGGATTAATTGAAAATAAATAGATTTAAATATTGGAAATTAATATTCTCGTCACATGGAGCATTCAAGAAACGAAGACTAAAGACTAGAAGATGCGTACGGAGATGTGATAAAGCCATAATAGTCGGAAAATAATATTCTAGTATTATTTTGATTATGTGATAATACTATGTGCTTTATTACATGTATGCATGCTATATGTGTTTATTTTATGCACTAGATAGCGTATCCCTTTATTATAAAAAGCTAAGTGGGAGAGGGTATGGAAACATACCCATGGTCTCCATTGCTGCTCTCTTGGTGACTTTTATAAACTTTTGAAGTTTATATAGATAAGTCATTAGAGGAGAGTTCTTGTAATTCCTCTTACAAGAAACATTGATTACGTTTATCAAACAATGCCTAATTTGTCTTTCCAAAGCTGATTTCAAGTCGACTCATTCTCACCCCGGGGAGTGGAATGGAGCCAGAGCCACTTGGTCATGTAGAGGACACAAATTAGAGACCTTCGTACCATTCTTTGATAGATGGGTCGTTTGTCTGCTCGGCTCCCTCATTTATGAGAGATAGGGTTGTTCGCATGGTGAATCACTGGTTAGAAACTTCGAGTTTCACTTATGATTCTCCACGTCTTGATTTACAAGATTAAATGGATCAAGTAATTGGGAGTCAATTATAAAAGTCTCTTAGTGTAGTAAACGTCCACACCACGTGGCTTGCTATGCTGACGGACTTTGGATTAATTGATGTAGACAGTTGTAAGTAATTATGAAGAGTTGTGAAGTTATCGTAAACGTCCACACCACGTAGCTTGCGGTGATGTAGCGATTCCAAGTAATTTACTTTGGTACTGAGTAATGGTTTACACTTAGATACGCGTTATAGTATTCCTCCCCACGAGGTCACGCTATAATTGATGTATGACCAAAGAAAATCTAATTGCTAAATCATTTGGGTGGGTAAACGTCCACACCACGTGGCTTGCCTTACCTGATGGGATTTTAGATGTGATTAGTGATTTAATGATATTATTTGAGGGAGATAATATCGGATATTAAATTGTTTGTTTGTTTTATGTGCTTATAGGTTAAGAATGACTGTGACCCCACTTTGTGATATACTTAAGGATGAAAACTCACCGGTTCCATATGGTGATGATTGGGAACGAAATCTGGACATTGTCCAGACTGTTGAGCTTTCCGAATCCACTGTTGTCCCAACTGATGAGGACATTCGAAATGACCTCAGGATGATGTTGAGACATAGCGTGGAAGCCGGACAAAAGGTGATTAACATACTCACAGAATTCTCTCTCAATGAGTCCCTTAAAAAGGATTCAACGAGAGCGGAGTTTGTGCCTAAGTTAAGAGAATCACAAGCTTTTGTGGCAAGGCTAGAGGAAAAGCGTGCAAAGAAACCCAGTGGCTTAAAGCCACGGATTGGGAAAGGCAAGCCTTTGGGCAAGTGCTTTCGATGCAAGCAGTTTGGGCACTGGAGGTCTGATTGTCCTCTCATCAAAGGTACGAAATTTTCCTTAGTCACTGAAACATTGTCAGCGGTGATATCTACCAGTACCTGGTGTGTAGATACGGGCGCCACTGACCATGTCTGCAATTCATTGCAGGGGTTCCAGGAAACCCGGAGACTTAGAGAGGGAGAGATCGTGGTCTACATGGGCAATGCCGCGAAGGTGGCGGCTGTTGCAGTGGGAGACGTTCACTTTCGCTTTAGTAGTGATAGGGTTTTAGTTTTACAAAATTGTCTTTATGTACCGAATTTTAGAAAGAATTTAATTTCAGTTTCTAAGTTAATTCTGAATGGATATTCTGTTTCTTTTGATCACTCTGTGGTCATAAGAAGAAATAGTGAGATTGTCTGTTCTGGTACATTGGTAGACGATTTGTATATTCTAAATCCTGAGTCTAACACGATGCAGCTAACCGAGAGTAATAACACATCTACGAACACCAATAAGAGAAAGGAACCTTCTAAAATGAATCAATTATACTTGTGGCATCTAAGGCTAGGTCATATTAATTCGAATAGAATTCAAAGGTTGAAAGCTGATGGTCTCATTAGCGGCATAGAAGGAGAGGACCTTCCAACCTGCGAATCCTGTTTGGAGGGTAAAATGACCAAGCGTTCTTTTTCTGGTAAAGGACGTAGAGCTGAACAAGTATTGGATTTGATTCACTCTGATGTATGCGGACCTATGTCTACTCAGGCAAGGGGAGGGTACGAGTATTTCATCACCTTTACTGATGATTACTCAAGGTATGGATATATTTACCTGATGCGCCACAAGAGTGATTCTTTTGACAAGTTCAAGGAATTCAAGGCTCTTGTGGAGAACCTTCGTGGTAAATCCATAAAATGCCTGCGATCTGATCGCGGAGGCGAGTACCTGTCTGGAGAATTCAAGGCATACTTGCCAGAGAATGGGATTGAATCCCAGCTGACTTCACCATATACTCCTCAGCAGAATGGTGTGTCAGAAAGAAGGAATAGGACTCTTATGGAGATGGTGCGATCGATGATGAGTTACTCGGACTTACCTGTTATGTTCTGGGGACTTGCCTTGGAAACAGCGGCGTACATTCTGAATAGGGTTCCGACCAAAACGGTGCCAACTACACCCATGGAATTGTGGAGTGGGCGTAAGCCTAACTTGAAACACATTCGGATCTGGGGATGTCCAGCACATGTGTTGCGACAAGGCGCCGATAAGTTAGAACCTAGATCAGAAATACGGTTGTTTGTAGGATACCCGAATGGAACTAAAGGTGGCATGTTCTATAGTCCTACGGACCAGAAGATCGTTATAAGTACTAACGCTCGGTTCTTAGAGGAAGACTATGTCATGGACCACAAGCCCAAAAGTGACATAATGCTTGATGAGTTGAGAGGTAACGAGGAAGACCTGGATACAGCAGAACCGAGTATAGATACACCACTAGAACCTGCACCTAATACTGTCACTGTTAATACACCGGAGCGCCGTCGTAGTGGGAGGGTTGTTAAACAACCGGACAGATGGATTGGACTGGGTGAGTCTTCGGACTCGGCACCCGGAGTTCATGAAATCGATCCCTGGACCTATGATGAGGCGGTACAAGATATAGATGCGCCTTCTTGGAAGAAAGCGATGAAATCCGAAATAGAATCTATGGATTCTAATAAAGTCTGGGATCTTGTAGAACCACCAAGCGGCGTAAAGCCAATTGGATGCAAATGGGTCTACAAGAGAAAGAGAGGATCTGACGGAAAGGTTGAAACCTTTAAAGCTAGGCTTGTTGCGAAAGGATATACTCAGAAAGAGGGAATCGATTATGAGGAGACCTTCTCGCCGGTAGCCAAGATAAAGTCAATCCGGATTCTCTTATCCATAGCAGCTCATATGGATTATGAGGTGTGGCAAATGGATGTCAAGACAGCTTTCCTTAATGTAGTCTTGACGAGACGATTTATATGAAACAACCAGAAGGATTCATTGCTAAGGGGCGAGATCATCTAGTGTGCAAGCTTAATCGATCCATTTATGGATTGAAACAAGCCTCGAGATCGTGGAACCTGCGGTTTGATGAAGTAGTCCAATCTTTTGGATTCATTCAAAGCATGGACGAATCGTGTGTGTATTGGAAACGTGATGGAAAGAAGGTGGTGTTTCTCGTGCTTTATGTAGATGACATACTTCTCATTGGCAACAGTGTAAAGATGTTATCAGATATAAAGGGATGGTTGTCTAGACAATTCGATATGAAAGATTTGGGAGAAGTTGGACATGTTCTAGGGATCAAAGTTATAAGGGATCGCCGGAATAGAACATTGTGTCTCTCCCAGCAATCTTACATAGACACGATTCTAGCTCGTTTTAACATGCAAGATTCCAAGAAGGGTGATCTGCCCTTCAGTAAAGGAACTTATCTTTCTAAGGAAATGTGTCCTCGGACACAGAAGGAGAAAGATGACATGAAAGCGGTTCCCTACGCTTCGGCTGTGGGAAGCTTAATGTATGTAATGTTATGCACGAGGCCTGATATCTGTTATGCCGTTGGCATAGTAACTAGATATCAGAGTAACCCTGGAAAGGCTCATTGGACTGCCGTAAAGAGCATTTTCAAGTATTTGCGAAATACTAAGGATTATGTTATGAGATACAGTGCAGACAATCTGATTCCTTTGGTTTACACAGATTCGGATTTCCAAGCTGATAAGGACCGGCGTAAGTCGACATCAGGCTATGTGTACACTTTGGGAGGTGGAGCCGTATCATGGAAGAGTGTTAAGCAAAAGTGCATTTCGGACTCTACCATGGAAGCTGAATATGTTGCAGCCTCAGAGGCAGCGAAAGAGTCAGTGTGGTTCCTTAATTTCCTCCAGGACTTAGATGTGATTCCGAGTTTGCCCAAGGCTATGACAATTTATTGTGACAATAGCGGTGCAGTGGCAAACAGTAAGGAACCACGGTCCCATAGTGCTACAAAACACATAGAGCGCAAGTACCACCTGATTCGAGACATCGTCAAGAGGGGCGATGCGATAGTCACCAAGATAGCTTCGGAAGACAACCTAGCGGACCCTTTCACCAAGATACTTCCTAAGGAAGTATATTACAAGCACTTGGAGGATTTGGGAGTCAGAAGTTTGGAAGATAAGACTAGACCTTAGTATAAGTGGGAGATTGATGGAGTAGTATACTTAATGTCTAGATTGATGGAGTAGTATACTCAATTTCATTTACCTATTTATAACAGACATTCATTTGCTTTTAATTATTGTTAATTAAATATATGCAAATTATAGTCCTGGATTTTATACGTTGTAGTTAGTATGGTGTGCATGGGCGCACAGAAGATCATACTATCGGTTACTCGTATTTAATCGAACAGTTGCTCACGACCTAGATGGACACGAACCAATCCATCGGTATAGTCGTTGTGTGAGAGAGAAAATAATTTATCTTAATTATTTTATCACACTTGTACACTTGGTGTATTGAGCGGATCGCTTGAGACTTATCAATTAGGATTGCTCTGTGATAATTGATTTAAGTCTCGGAGTATTTTATTCTTAATCCCTGAAACAATTGCGGGTGTGTATATTTAATATAAGTGACTTTGATTTTCCAAAGGAATTAACCGATTTAATTATTGGGTTAATTACCGGTTAAGTTGGGTCACTATATTTTATATATGGCATGCCGTGAATTCTTGAAGGGACAGTGTATCCCGTAAGGGTTGATAATATCCCCGAGATGAGCTCATAAGGATTTATTATGTAAACCTCGCGAGTGGATTTGTTCCGCATAATAAATAAGGTTGAGTGGTACTATTCTCGGATATAAGAGATGAATAAATTTATTAAGCAATAAATAAATTTTATTCATGGATATTTAAATCTTAAATACACGGAATAAATAATACTAACCGGAGAAATATTATTTGATATAATATGGATAAATATTGGGAGTGCAATTTTATTTATATAGTGGAAAATAAATAAAATTAATATTGATAAGAATTAATGGATTTGGGTTTGGACCCAATTTAATTTTCAATATTAGAAGCCCAATATTTAATCTCCTTTTGATCCCCTACGTAGCCTATAAAAGCACTACATGGTCTTCACAATTCATTAACCTAAGATACGCCAATCATAAAGTCTTGAAGAGTGAAGAGGATCCATAGGAGTTCGATAGATCGTCGCCCACCCGACGTTCGAACGGAGTGCAAGGAATACGCGGGAAGATCACGAGGTCATCTTGATTTTGTTTCTCCGAACAACGAATCGTGGGTATGATATCTAAACTAACTTGATATTATTCGATTTTGTTTATTGAGAATACCGTAGAACGCAAGATCCGAAGGATCGAACCCGGATTAGACGAACGACCACACGGTGGTGGCGAAGCCACCGGACCGCGTGGACCGCACGCCTAGGGTTCGGCGCGCAAAGGAGAGCCCTCGGCTTCGGCCGAGGGGGCGATCGCTGCCACGAGGCGCGATCGCCGGCGGTGGCGGGCTGGTGCCGTCACCTCCCCACCTCGACGGTGGGGGCTCCTCCACGGCGGGCAGCAGGTCGCCGGACCTGTTGCCGGGGGCTGCTGGATGCAGCCCCATCGATCGCGATGATCGACACAATCACTCGATCGCATGAACCCCGGCTCGCGGGGGTTCGGGTGGGGGCGGATTGCGCGCCTTCGGGCGCGTGGTCTCCAAAGCCCGGACTCCGGCGGATGAGTCGGCGTTCGTGTAATCTCCGGCGAAGGGTTCGTTCGGGTTATCGGTTCCGCAATTTTTAATAACCCGGGATATCGAATTCCAACAATAATATCGGACATTAAATTGATTGTTTGTTTACATGTGCTTATAGGTTTAGAGAATAGCTATGAATCCACTTTCTATAATACTCAAGGAACAAAAACTCACTGGTCCAAACTACATTGATTGGAAGAGAAATTTAGACATTGTCCTGACTGCTGAAGAGTACAAGTTTGTACTCTATGAGCAATGCCCTGCTGAACCCACGGCTGCCTCAACTGATGAGGAAAAAGAAGCATATCGGAAGTGGAAAAAGGCTGATGAAATGGCTAGGTGCTATATTTTGGCTTCCATGTCAAATGTACTCCAGACCCAGCATCAGTCGATGAACACTGCCGAGGATATGTTATTTAACCTCAAGGAGATGTTTGGGCATCATGACCGTGCGGGTAGGCAAGAAGCTATGAGAGTCCTCATGTCGACTACTCAGTCTGAAGGAACGCCCGTTGAGGAGCACGTTCTCAAGATGATGAGTTTGTTGAATGAATTGGAGGTCCTAGGAGCTATGATTGATGGTGAGACGCAAGTCGACATCATACTCCAGTCTCTGACCCCTAGTTTTGAGCAGTTTCGTATGAGCTATAATATGGGTAAACTATCTTATACTCTTGCGCAACTCCTGACTGAACTGAAGGCGGCAGAGGGGATCTACAAGAAGGGCAAGTCTCAAGCGCTTGTGGCTACCAAGTCCAAAAGCTTGAAAGCTATTGGAGGTAGGGGCAAGAAAAGGAAGCAAGCCATAAAACCCAGTGGTGCCAAGAGGAATGGACCACGAGTGGGGGCTAGTAAGCCAAGGGGCAAGTGCTTCCGATGCAACAAGTCTGGACACTGGAAGTCTGAATGTCCTCTCAGAGGTACGAATTTTTCTTTAGTCGTAAAAACATAGTCTGCGGTATTATCTACCAGAATTCTGGTGTGTAGATATGGAACCACTGACGGTATGTGCATTGTTTTTAATGCAGGGGTTCCAGAAAACCCGGCGACTTAGAGAAGAAGAGTTCGAGTCTACATGGGCAAAGCTGTTGGGGTAGCAGCGGTTGCAGTGGAAGACATTTATCTGCTTTAGGATTTCATTTTTAAGTTATTGCTTTATGTACCCCTTTATTTTGAAAAAGAACTTTTGTTCTGGTTTTCTTTATTAATGAATGGATATTTATTTCTTTAATCATTGAATGATTTAGATAAGAAATAATGGCGTTATCTATTCTGGTACATTAGATAGCAATATATGAAAGATGAATCCTTAGTCAACCACGATGCAACAAACCGTTATGTATAACTTGTTTTACTTATTGGATGTATTTCTTTATCAATCATTATACTTGTGAATTCTTGAACTTGGTAGTATCTATTCAAAAGGGATTCAAAAGGACGAAATTGATTTGATCAATTATAGTTGGAGGAATGGACCTGATACGTACCTCGTTGATGGGTTGAGCGGAAGAAGAAGAAAACGAAAACGGATACCTGGATAGATGGAAAATCCCCAAACTTCTGAACCTAATTCGTTGAATTGATTAGATTGAAAACCTAACCCCCAAAACGGAATTGACGCAGCTACTTGGCGATGATGAAGACACACGAACGAAGTATGTGGGCTTCGTTTATTCGTCGGGTTGAACTCTTTTGGCACAATCGAAAGAGAACGAAAAGAAGGGAGAATAAACTCACGAAATATTTTATTAATCTTCAAAGTTGTGTTCTAAAACAAAAGGGTTCAAGGCCTTATATAGGCTGACCTAAAAAGATCACAAAATAAAAGGAAAATACGTAATATGTCTTCAAAATCGCGAAATCGCGATTTGGCATAAAATCTGGACACTTGTCGGACGACAGGAATGGGTGTCGTCCGACATCCTCTTGTCGTCCGACAGGAAATCCTGTCGTCCGACAAATCTTCGTCGTTCGCAGGCTCATCCTGCGAATCCCGTCTGTCTCTTCCTCCCGTTTTACACTACATGTCGTACGACACCCAAGAGGTGTCGTCCGACACACTTGTCGGCCGACAGCTTTCCATGTCGTCCGACAAAAGCTGTTCTGGCTTCGTCTTCATGGTTCCAGCTTCGTCTTCTGTTGGTTCGGCCTCCTCGTACACAATCAGATTGATGAGGCTTGGCTTCTCCACTTCACCAATGGGTTTCTTCATTAGCTCTTGCTCCCAGACTTCTTGAATCATCACCATCAAGCTCGCCTTGAACTTCTTGGCTCTCGAGCGCGTCACTGGTCCAGCTGGAACTCTCACCGGGTCTTGTATCAACGACGACTCTTGGGCTGCATCATTCCCCTCCTCTTGAAGAGGATTTGTCCTCAAATCCAAGTCGTCACCTGCATCGAACAAACTCAAGTCAGTAACATTGAAAGTAGCACTAACATTGTACTCACCTGGGAGATCCAACTTGTATGCATTGTCGTTGATACGCTCCAACACTTGGAATGGTCCATCGCCACGAGGAAGCAACTTCGATCGGCGCTGCAATGGAAACCTCTCCTTGCGCATATGCAACCACACCCAATCACCAGGCTCAAACACCACTTTGCGACGTCCCTTGTTCGCTTGCTCGGCATATTGCTTGGTTCGCCTCTCTATGTTCATCCTCGCCGTCTCGTGTATCTGTTTCACAAAATCAGCCCTTTTCTGGCCATCAAGGTCAGTATGCTCATGCACAGGTAATGGAGATAAATCCAAAGGAGTCAAAGGATTAAAACCATACACAATCTCAAAAGGCGAAAATTTAGTAGTAGAATGAACACAACGATTATATGCAAACTCTACATGAGGCAAACATTCTTCCCAAGACTTAATGTTTTTCTTTATAATAGCACGTAGTAAAGTAGACAATGTCCTATTTACTACCTCAGTTTGACCATCAGTCTGGGGATGACAAGTAGTAGAAAATAACAACTTCGTACCTAGCTTACACCACAATGTCTTCCAAAAATAACTAAGAAACTTAGAATCCCTGTCAGACACAATAGTTCTAGGCATGCCATGCAATCTAACAATTTCTCTAAAGAATAATCCAGCCACATGAGATGCATCATCAGTTTTATGACATGGAATAAAATGTGCCATCTTAGAGAAACGATCAACTACCACAAAAATAGAATCACTACCATGCTTAGTCCTAGGTAAACCCATCACAAAATCCATAGAAATGTCAATCCATGGTGATGCAGGAATAGGCAAAGGTGTGTATAATCCATGGGCACTAACTCTTGACTTAGCCTGTTTACAAGTAATACATCGACCACAAATTCTTTTAACATCACGTTTCATATGAGGCCAAAAGAAATGCTCATGCAGAACAGACAAAGTCTTAGCAATACCAAAATGTCCCATTAATCCCCCACCATGAGATTCAAGCAACAGTAATTCACGTAGAGAGCATTTAGGCACACACAGTTTATTTTTCCTAAACAGAAAATCATCATGCCTAAAGAAATCCCCACTAGCAGAATGTTCACATGCTTTATAAATCTCACCAAAATCATCATCATGCTCATATAAACCTTTAATATGCTCAAATCCAAGTAATTTAGCATCTAAAGTCGAAATTAGAGCGTACCTCCGAGAAAGGGCATCAGCCACCACATTCTCCTTACCTTGCTTGTATTTGATGACGTATGGAAACGTCTCAATGAACTCCATCCATCTCGCATGACGCTTGTTCAGCTTGTTCTGCCCCTTGAGGTGCTTCAACGACTCATGGTCGGTGTGAATGATGAACTCCCGAGGCCAGAGATAGTGCTGCCACGTCTGAAGAGCTCTCACCAAGGCATACAACTCCTTGTCATACGTCGGGTAGTTCAACGTAGCTCCATTTAGCTTCTCGCTGAAGTAGGCTATCGGACGACGTTCTTGCATCAACACTGCACCAATACCAATTCCAGAAGCATCACATTCAATCTCAAAAGATTTAGAAAAGTTCGGAAGAGATAGTACCGGGGCGTGTGTCAGCTTGTCCTTCAATTGCTGAAAAGCTTCGTCTTGTGCCTTTCCCCACTTGAACTCCACGTTCTTCTTGATCACGGCGGTTAAAGGTGCCGCCATGCTGCTGAAATTAGGCACAAATCGTCGATAAAAGCTGGCCAAACCATGGAAGCTCCGTACATCTCCAATGCTCTTTGGCGTTGGCCACTCCTGGATAGCTCGTATCTTTTCCTCGTCAACCTGTACACCCTGTGCACTAACAACAAAACCAAGGAAAACGACCCTATCTGTGCTAAAAACGCACTTCTTACGGTTAGCATACAATTTTTCCTGCCTAAGTGCAATCAAAACCATCCTCAAATGAACCACATGCTCATCATGATTTTTGCTATATACTAAGATATCATCAAAGTACACAACAACAAATTTCCCAATAAACGCACGCAAAACATGATTCATAAGGCGCATAAAAGTACCAGGTGCATTAGTAAGTCCAAAAGGCATAACGAACCACTCATATAAGCCCAGTTTTGTTTTGAAAGCAGTTTTCCATTCATCTCCTTCTTTAATCCTAATTTGATGGTACCCACTACGTAAATCAATTTTTGAAAACACGCAGGAACCACATAACTCATCAAGCATATCATCTAGCCTAGGTATGGGATGTCGATACTTTACCGTGATGTTATTGATAGCTCGACAGTCGCAACACATCCTCATCGATCCATCCTTCTTGGGTACGAGAAGTACAGGTACCGCACAAGGACTTAGGCTCTCCTTCACGTGCCCTTTGGTCAACAACTCGCCAATCTGCTTCTCCAACTCCTTCGTTTCCTCCGGGTTGGTGCGGTAAGCCGGGCGATTTGGTAGCACAGCTCCGGGCACAAAGTCGATCTGATGCTCTATCCCTCGGATGGGTGGTAGACCTGGTGGTGTGTCCTCCGGGAAAACATCATCGAAGTCCTGCAAAACAAACTGGATAGAAGGGGGTAGAGGGGGTAGATCGTTAGTAATAACTAGGTTCCCCTTCCACAACAACACGAACAATTGCCTCTTCTCATTCACCGCCTCCTTCACTTCACTAGCCCGAGCAAGATAGGCTCTATGAATCAAGGCATTCTCCTTTGTGGGTAATGGTTGATCTTTGGAAGTCGCCCTTGCTGCCTCCTTTTGCATCTGCACTTGATCCTCGTAAACTTGTTTAGGAGTGAGAGGAACAAGTGATACCTTTTTATTGTTATACTCAAACGAGTACTTGTTGGTGAAGCCGTCGTGGATGGCTCTCCTATCGAACTGCCACGGTCGCCCCAACAAGATGTGACTCGCTTGCATCGGGATGACGTCACACAACACCTCATCCTCATACTTCCCAATGCGGAAAGGTACCTGCACTTGCTTGGTCACCTTGATGACGCCGCACTCGTTCAACCACTGCAGACGATATGGCTTCGGATGTTTCACCACCGTCAAACCCAAACGTTGAACCATTGTAGCACTAACCACATTCGTGCAACTCCCTCCGTCAATGATGACACTACACACCTTGTCCTGCACATGACATCTAGTGTGGAAAAGGTTTTCTCGCTGCTCCCTCTCAACAGGCTGTGTCTGGGCACTCAATACTCTCCGAGCTACAAACAGTTGGCCTTCGGTCGGTAGGATCTCCTCCTCATCCTCGGAATCCATTGTAGTTGTGGGTGTCGGTTCCTCGCCTTCACCATCAGTCACGACCTCTCCGTCGTCTCTCAAGATCATGAGTCGTCTGTTAGGACACTCACTCATAATGTGCCCAAATCCCTGACACTTGAAGCACTTCTTATTTCGGTTGCGACTATCAGGATTGGACGGGCTGACCTGAGTCGCTGAACTTGTACCCTCCGAACGACCCTTAGAGTAGGTCTTCTTCTCATCTCGAGGTGGAACCTCTCTCTTCCATTGGTTCCCTTTAGGTGTGGAGCCACTCGGACCTTGGGGTGATCTCCAAGAAGACTGAGTCGGCTTTGCACTGCTAAAACTGCCCCTCCTCTTATGCTGATTCTCAATTTTGATCGCCATGTGAACCATGTCTTCTACTTCGACGTACGGTTGCAACTCCACGGCATTCCGAATCTCCCAATTCAGTCCAGCCAAGAACCGAGCCATGGTAGCTTCCCGATCCTCTTCAATGTTGGCCCGAATCATTGCCACCTCCATCTCCTTAAAATATTCATCTACGCTCTTCGTCCCCTGTCGTAGATTCTGCAGCTTGTTGTATTACTCTCGGTAATAGTGAGACGGAACAAACCTCTTTCGCATCACAGACTTCATCTCGGCCCATGTTTCAATAGGTTGCTCATAGTTTCTCCTCCTACTGGCAACCAGCTGATCCCACCAAACCAAAGCATAGTCAGAAAATTCGATTGCCGCCAACTTCACCTTCTTGAGTTCTGAATAGTTGTGGCAGTCAAACATCATCTCGACCTTTCTCTCCCATTCAATGTACAACTCTGGATCGTTCTTCCCCATAAATGTAGGAACAGTCATCTTGATGGTGCTCAAGTTGTTGTCCATCTCTTCATCCTCATCGTCTTCGGGGTTGGCGTCCCTGTGTCGCTCATTACGACGATGCTGGTTATCTCGACCGACGTTGCGCCTTGCTATTCTCCGATTCTCTGGGTTCTCTCTACGAGACTTGTCCTCCAGTGCAAGTAGTCGGTCATGTACCACAGTCATCTCAGTGTGTAAGAGCCTTTCCATTCGCCTATAATTCTCATCCATCATGGCCTGGAATTGGACGTTGTTAATAGATCCCTCAGCTATTCCCTTATTTTTCGTGTCTTCAGACATACCTGCACAGAAAAACGTTAGCAATAAAAGCAATAAAGTAAAGAAACCTCACCACCTCACAAACGCTCGTGTATCACACTCAAGATGGGATTCACTCAGCACTCGTGTTTCACTCAGGTATGGCTTTTTTCACTCTAATGATCTCACACACTCTGCCTTTTACCACTCAAATTCTCCCTCAATATATCGAACTCCGCGATCTACCAGACGAGATCAGAACCGACAAAATCCCCCAAAAAAACACACAATACGACGTAGACAGGAACAAAAAATCGGAAAATATTGGAACGAAAAATACGATAGCACCAAATTGGCTCAACACGATGCCGGAAAACTCAGAAATCACACACAAAAAATTGGTCGAAGAAAATTTTTCCCGCCAAAATACTCTCACTACCAGGAACGAGACTCAGAGATCCGATTCAGCAAGAAGAAAAGAAATACGGAACGAAAGAAGAATCGAGGTCACGTAATCAGAAATTAGAACCCTAACCTGGGCTCTGATACCAGATGATACGTACCTCGTTGATGGGTTGAGCGGAAGAAGAAGAAAACGAAAACGGATACCTGGATAGATGGAAAATCCCCAAACTTCTGAACCTAATTCGTTGAATTGATTAGATTGAAAACCTAACCCCCAAAACGGAATCGACGCAGCTACTTGGCGATGATGAAGACACACGAACGAAGTATGTGGGCTTCGTTGATTCGTTGGGTTGAACTCTTTTGGCACAATCGAAAGAGAACGAAAAGAAGGGAGAATAAACTCACGAAATATTTTATTAATCTTCAAAGTTGTGTTCTAAAACAAAAGGGTTCAAGGCCTTATATAGGCTGACCTAAAAAGACCACAAAATAAAAGGAAAATACGTAATATGTCTTCAAAATCGCGAAATCGCGATTTGGCATAAAATCTGGACACTTTTCGGACGACAGGAATGGGTGTCGTCCGACATCCTCTTGTCGTCCGACAGGAAATCCTGTCGTCCGACAAATCTTCGTCGTTCGCAGGCTCATCCTGCGAATCCCGTCTGTCTCTTCCTCCCGTTTTACACTACATGTCGTACGACACCCAAGAGGTGTCGTCCGACACACTTGTCGGCCGACAGCTTTCCATGTCGTCCGACAAAAGCTGTTCTGGCTTCGTCTTCATGGTTCCAGCTTCGTCTTCTGTTGGTTCGGCCTCCTCGTACGCAATCAGATTGATGAGGCTTGGCTTCTCCACTTCACCAATGGGTTTCTTCATTAGCTCTTGCTCCCAGACTTCTTGAATCATCACCATCAAGCTCGCCTTGAACTTCTTGGCTCTCGAGCGCGTCACTGGTCCAGCTGGAACTCTCACCGGGTCTTGTATCAACGACGACTCTTGGGCTGCATCAGGACCTCCCGACCTAAAGAATCGATCTTGAAAGATGATACAACTAATTTAACCTTTCTGGATAAAGGATGGAATTCGGACAAGTATTGAAAATGATTTATGATTAATGCGGTGACATGTGTAATTAGAAAGGTACGAGTCGTTCTTTCAAGAATACTCGAAGATGGATTAGAATACTTGATGTGCCATAAAAGCGAAGTGTTTTTCGACACAAAGCCATTATGGGGAACCTTCAAAGTATATCCATTAGAAGCCTGCGACTTGTTCGCGGAGGCTATCACCTATCTGAATAACACATAGCATAAATCAGAGATTGAGATTAAGTCTCAAACGACTACACCATACACTGATGTGTAGACATGGTGTGTCAGAAATAAGAAATGGAATTCTAATAGTAAAAGGACAGGTTATTTCGGAACTACCTATGTTCTATGGATATTTCTGGATACAACGGCAAACTCCATGTGGTTGTAGAATATCCTAGAGGAACAAGTAATTGTAGGTTCGATAGTACTACGAACCAGAGGGGTATCCTCGCCCGGTTCTTAGAGAAAAACTATTAGATGAACTGCAATGCCCTAATTGACAAAGTACTTTAAAATGAGGAAAGGAAAGACTAAGAACCAGCCTGACCGAGTAGCAGTACACCACTAACTGCACCTAATGTTATTACTGTTATACACCGGAATGCCATTGCAGTGGGAGGTTGTTAAGCAACCAGAGATGTTCATAAGACTGGAGGAGTTTTGAACTCTGGATCCAGTAGACATGAAATCGATCCCTAGTTCTGCATAGGAATTTGCGAATTGATGAGATAGTCCATTCTATGGATTCATCAAAGGGCATAGACCAGAAAGGTGTATTGGAGACGTAATAGAAACAAAGGTGGTGTTTCTCGGAATTTTGTGTGGATAACAATTCATCGTTGGCAACAATGTAAAAGTGTTGTCAGACATAAAATAGAGGTTGTCTAAATAAATCGAGATATAAGATTAAGATGAAGTTGGATCATGTTCTTAGAAATCTTTCGATCTCTAGATAAGAACATTTGTACTTCTCTTAAGATATCTTATACGATTATGGTTTGTTTTAAACATGCACAATTCTGAGAAAGGTTATTGCCTTTCGGGAACAGAATACATCTATCTAAAGGTATGTGTTTTGAACACATAAAGGAGATAGATATAGACAAAGCAGTTTCCTACACTTCGAGTATAGAGAGCTTTGTAGATGTAATGTTGAAAAACAAGAACCTGATATCAACTATGCGGTTAGCGTAGTGGGAGGATATCAAAGTAATCTGGATAAGAAATATTCGAATGCTGTAAAAGTACTTGGAAGTACTAGATTACTAAGCAAGACGAAATCTTCTTAGATTACAGTTTCTCAGATCCGAAATCAGAGAAAGACCAGTGTAAGTCGATATCAGGCTATGTGTTCACTTTTAGAAGAGGTGGAGCCTACGTATGATAGAGTGATAAGCGTGATGCTTCTCGTACTCTATCATAAGCCGAACAGCAGCCTCAGAGGCAGCGGAAGTTTTGGTTAGGTTCCGGAATGACCTCTGAACTTGGATATGATTCTTGGTTCACCAAAGGCTATGTACATAGCGGTGCATGGTAAACTGGAAGAAGTCATAAGTTCAAAAGGTGATGATAACACATAGAGCCAGTACCACCTGATACGAGTCATCGTCAGGGAGACGACGCAGTAGTCACCAAGATAACTTCAGAGCGGCAACCTAGATTGCTCATTCACATAATAATTTTGGGAAGTATGACTTAAGCACGTGATGAGTATGGAAGTCGGGAGTTTGGAGGAAATGACTAGACCTTAGTACAAGTGGGAGATTTAATTACCGGTAAAATTGGGTCGCTATATTTTATATACGACATACCGTGAATACTTGACGGGAAAGTGTATCCCGGAAGGGTTGATAATATCCCCGAGATGAGTTCATAAGGAATTATTGTGTAAACCTCATGAGTGGATTCGTTCCGCACAATAATAAAGGTTGAACGGTACTAGTCTCGGATATAAGAGATGAATATTATTTATTGAGCAATAAATAAATTTATTCATGGATATTTAAATCTTAAATACACGGAATAAATAATACTAATCGGAGAAATATTATTTGATATAATATGGATAAATATTGGGAGTGCAGTTTTATTTATATAGTGTAAAATAAATAAAATTAATATTGATAAGGATTAATGGATTTGGGTTGGACCCAATTTAATCTTCAATATTAGAAGCCCAATATTTAATCTCCTTATGATCCCCTACGTAGCCTATATAAGAACTACATGGTCTTCCCTTTTCATAACTTGATTTTAACCTACGCCAATCATAAAGTCTTGGAGAGTGAAGGAGATCCATAGGAGTTCGATAGATCGTCGCCCACACGACGTTCGAACGAGGTGCAAGGAATACGTAGGAAGATCGCAAGGTCGTTTGATTTCGTTTCTCCGAACAACGAATCGAGGTAATAATCATAAAAACACTCTATGATTATTTGTGCTTGTTTAATCGTAATATGTACATGAACAAGACGATCCGGGAAAGCGTCGAGACCGGGATACGGGGATCACGCGATCCCCGTCGGGATCGAGAGGGGCGGCCGAACCCTAGGGTTCGACCGCCGGTACCGCGCGACGAAGGGGGAGCCCCGGCTGGACGCCGGGGCATGCGATCGACTTCGGTCGATCGCTGGGGTGCCACGGGCTGGTGCCGTGGCGGACCCCAGCCGCCCCTTCGACGGCGGCGTGCGCAACGGGGGCAGCCGCGGCTGGTGCCTTGACTAGGCGCCCCTCCTCCCGTCGGATGGCGGCGGTGAGTCGCCGGACTCACCGCCAGGGGGCTGTTCCGAACAGCCCCACGGGGATGCCGCGCATCCCCAGCGATCGCCATACACGGCGATCGCGAACCCCAGCCGCGATGGGGTTCGGCTAGGGTTTAGCCGCGGGTTCATCCCGCGGCGACGCTCTCGTTGAGCCCGGTTCTTCGCGTGTGGTTCGCGTTCGTAGTTTCCGACTCGCGGGGGTTCGGCTGGGGGCGGGCTGCGTGTCTTCGGGCGCGTGGTCTCCAAAGGTCGGACTCCGGTGGATGAGTCGGTGTTCGTGTAATCTCCGGCGACGGGTTTTCGATCGGGTTATCGGTTCCGCATTATTTTTGATAGCCCGGGACATCGAATCCCAGCACCCCCCCCTCTCATTGACTTGTTCAATCAAACCTAATCAAATTAATTTACATTGCTTGTTCATGTATAATGTATTCGCCCTACATGTCGAATGTATGCGTCAATAATTCGCCCTGCATGTCTTAGTTATTCGAAAAGAATGTATGCCGAATCTGTACAATTGTGGAGTGTATGTCGAATGTATAATTTCATTGTCTAATTCACTTAGATTGTAGGGCGAATGTTTGTCGAATACATTATCAATGTATGGCGAATGTGTTTCGATTACATCGAAATTAGCTGAGTTAATGTGATGTGTATATTAGCACGCAATAGGTGTTAATGTGATTGAACAATTCAGATGTATTTAATGGGGCGAATGAGTGGCGTGGTGGTTGGTTAGTGCATTGAATGGGGTGAATTTAATTCAGGCAACCTTTCACAAAACGATGCAAAAGGACCGTCCAGTGAGCTCTAATTATTTGGTATAAATTTTGTTGTTTACTTTCTGATCAAAACACACACGATCCTATTATCCTTTTTGCCCCTCTACTTGTAATTAAATCCATTCAATAAAAAAAACAATGGCTAACGTGGGTCAGGCAATTAACAAGTTCTGGAAAACTATTGTGTCCGATGATTTCAAGGAATTGCTTCGCCTGGACGCCGATTTTTCACAGGAAAACGAGCACCTCGCCGGCCGGGATGTTGAATTAAGAGACAAAGTCGGCCTCGTCTGGATTGTGCATCTGTCCTGGACTCATGGTTATCTGACGTTCAATCGTGGGTGGTCGCAATTTCGTGTTGCGCATCATCTGGTCATGGGGAATGTGGTTCTCTTCGAACATTCTTTGTTCAATAGCTTTCTCGTGTCCATCTATGGGAGAGATGGCAAGGAGATTGTGGATTTCAATAATCCACAGGCTCGTGGATCCAAGGCGTTGCCCAAATTCACTGATGTTGTACAGTCCATTCTGCGTGATAATCAAGCTTTTGTTGACATCTATTACGACGATGTATCGTCGTTCGATGGGGAGGAGGACAGCGCCGACAGCGAGGAAAGCAATATGGAGGAGGACGAGGATGAGGATGACGGCGAGGACGAGGATGACGATGACGGCGAGGATGACGACGGTGATGAGTAATCATTTTACTTATGCACTGTTAATGTTAAATTTTCAATCGGAATTATGTATGTTTTTTTTTTAACTTTAGTTGTTTTCAATATTAATGAAAATACTATTTTTGCAATGTTTTAATATTTCAACAAAAAATATTAAGCATTCGACAAACATATTAAGCACTCGACAAACACAATACGACATTCGACAAACAATATTAAGCATTCGACAAACCATTTTAATCATTCGACATTCAGGTTTTTTAATCCTTTAAACAGTCGACATTCACAATTAATGATTCGACAAACAATATTAAATGTTCGACAAAGGGTTTTAAATAGTTAATTTGCAATTTCTCAATGTTTTAATCATTCGATAAAAGATTATATTCATTCGACAAGCATTATTGTACATTCGATAAGGTTTTTGTACACAGCCAATTAATATAGCCAATTAATATTAAAAATAAAATTTAATTGTATATATAAACTCGCAAGGCTTGTCGAAAAAAAAGTAATCTGTGTCGATTACAGTTTCTGATATCATTACAGTTTAATGAAAATACTATTTTTGCAATGTTTTAATATTTCAACAAACAATATTAAGCATTCGACAAACATATTAAGCACTCGACAAACACTATACGGCATTCGACAAACAATATTAAGCATTCGACAAACTATTTTAATCATTCGACATTCAACTTTTTTAATCTTTTAAATAGTCGACAAACAATATTAAGCGTTCGACAAAGGGTTTTAAACAGTTAATTTGTAATTTCTCAATGTTTTAATCATTCGATAAAAGATTATATTCATTCGACAAGCATTATTGTACATTCGATAAGGTTTTTGTACACAGCCAATTAATATAGCCAATTAATATTAAAAATAAAATTTAATTGTATATATAAACTTCCAAGGCTTGTCGAAAAAAAATTAATCTGTGTCGATTACAGTTTCTGATATCATTCGACTCCGTAACCCGTAAAAATTCCAGTACGACATGGAATCCTCGCCGCAATCCGACAACCCCGCCGGCAACATTACCCCGTCCGAAAACCCCGCCGGCTATATGGGCCCATCCGGCGAGACTGTACAATCCAACAACCCCGCCGGCAACACTACCCCATCCGAAAACATCGTCGTCGATACTGTACAATCCGAAAATCCCGCCGGCGATAATCCGGAATTTGATGAATTTTACGATTCACAGGATAGTTATATGTCGACGCAAGCAGCAGAGGATTTAGCAGCCTGGGCAGAGGCAAGCCAAAATGTGTACGCGCAGCCCGTACAGGAGGAATCGAATCTGGTGCGTATATTATCTGTGATTTTTTATTTATTAATGGGATTTAGGGTTTCCGATTTTGGGATTTGGGGATTTAGGCATTCCGATTTGGCGATCTTGGGTTTTAGGGTTTCCGATTTGGGTAATTGGGGATTTAGGGTTTTCTGAATTAGGGATACAGTATGTCGAATAGCCTTTGTCGAATATATGTTTGATTTAATTATGAGTTGGTAACAGGATTGGTGGTGGGTGAGGGAGGATTTCCATGGAACTGGAAGCAGGGCCGGTCTATACAACAGGCTAAAGATCGTGGATGTTCTTTACGATGGCATAAAGGATGATTTCGGCTTGTGTCAGAAGATTATGTACAACTCATCTTTCAAATATTTTTTTAGAATGCAACGGGACTAGATTGAGTAGCCAAACAGAGTTGTTCATGCGATTCTAAGTCGAGAAATAAGGTTCACAGGTTCTGGAGAGGATGAAGTGTGGTTTAGGGTTGGATCAAAGAGGATATGCTTTGGGCCAGCCGAATTTGCGCTTGTTACTGGACTTCGTTTTGGCAAAACGACATTCGACACCACTGTAAATCACGATGCCCCGCCCGGTGGTTTATATGACCGTTTTTTCTCCGCACCAGGTACCTCAACAAAGGTAAAACACATATTAGAGCAATATCAAAGCGGCTAGTTTCTATCCTCTGACTCTGGCAATGAAGACCAACTGAAGGTGTTAAACATTTTGTTCGTTCATCTGATCTTACTCGGGGTTGACGATGGTAAGAAGAAAGTAGACTCGTGGGTGTGGGCGTTTATTGAGGACAATGATAGGTGGAATGAATATCCATGGGGATCATTAGCTTTCAAGACCTTGATTCAACATATCGGCGCGGTGCGGACAACTGTTGGGGCGTCCAAATACCATGTATACGGGTGCAATTTTGCGTTTTTGGTATGTTTCTGATCCGTATCACATTGTTTACGTACAATCATCTACTTTTATTTCACTGATACGCAAATCACATTGTTTATTGCAGATTTGGGCATTTGAGGCTATCCCTTGTTTAGGATTCAAATGTGCAAAACACACCACCAATCCTGGTGAACAGATGCCTCGATTTCTGAAATGGTCATTTGATAAAAAAATGTCAAATATAGACATTGATTACATCTTCCTGGATCAGAGTGTTTGTCATACTCATTTGGAGCCTAAACAGGCAGAGACAGTACGCTACGAAGCTTGGTGGCCGTACGTCGAAGATCATGATAACGAGTTGCGTATTAGGCCACGTAAGAAGGGCCGCCGTGGTGAAGCTCCCCGAAGGACGAGGGGAAGGCCGGTTGAGAGTGCCATTCCACTATCCCCAATTAATGAGCAGCTGCATACCCTGGCAGATGAGGCAATTCACATGAATCTGAACGATGTTGTCATTTTGCCTGAAATCGATGTACGATCGAGCAAAGAGCATGTTGGTCCAGAGTTTGAGAGAGACATGCATCCACCGTCACCTAATGAATCTGTTCCACCTCTTAATCCAATGAATAATACCGGCTCAACTAGTACCCCAGAGGCCACAAACTCGGTTATCCTCTCGTTGGTAGAATCTGTTGCTGCCCTTAAACGAGAGAGCGCAAAACATTTTTCTGACCTAAGTACTGAAACAGCTGCTGCTATCGAGTGTTGGAGTTGTATACTTAATGTCTATATTTGAGTAACGGAAACTCCCGGTCATAGCATTTAATCTATTTAATTAAATAAGCAATTGTTTGCTTTTAATTATTTGATAATTAAATATATGCAAATATAGTCCTGGATTATATACGTTGTAGTTAGTATGGTGTGCGTCGTCACACGGAAGATCATACTATCGGTTACTCGTATTTAATCGAACAGTTGCTCACGACCTAGATGGACACGGACCAAGCCATCGGTATAGTCGTAGTATGAGGGAGAAAATAATCGGTCTTGATTATTTTATCATACTTGTACACTTGGTGTATTTGGCGGATCGCTTGACATTTATCAATTAAGATTGCCTTTGATAATTGATTCAAATCTCAGAGTATTTTATTCTTAATCCCCGATACTATTGCGGGTGTGTATATTTAATATAAGTTACTTTGATTTTCCAAAGGAATTGACCGATTTGATTATTGGGTCAATTACCGGTAAAGTTGGGTCACTATATTTTATATATGACATGCCGTGAATACTTGATGGGAAAGTGTATCCCGTAAGTGTTGATAATATCCCCGAGATGAGTTCATAAGGAATTATTATGCAAACCTCATGAGTGGATTTGTTCCGCATAATAATTAAAGTTGAACGGTACTATTCTCGGATAAAAGAGATGAATAAATTTATTATGCAATAAATAAATTTTATTCATGGATATTTAAATCTTAAATACACAGAATAAATAATACTACCGGAGAAATATTATTTGATATAATATGGTTTAATATTGGGAGTGCAATTAATTTATATAGTGGAAAATAAATTAATTAATACTAATGGGATTAATAGATTTGGGCTTGGGCTTAATTTAATCATTAATATTGGAAGCCCAATATTCCACCTCCTTTAGATCCCCACCGTAGCCTATAAAAGCACTACATGGTCTTCACAATAATAACCACAACAACGTAAGATTATCATACTTGATATTCTAGAGAGTTCGTGAAGGAGATCCATAGGAGTTCGGAGGATCGTCGCCCACACGACGTTCGAACGAAGTGCAAGGAATACGTGGGAAGATCCGAAGGTCTTCAAACCATCTCGTTTCTCCGCACAACGAGATATAGGTATAATCGTAAACCCCCTCTTATGATTATGCGTTTTATAATCGTGATATATACATGAACGGACGATCCGGGAAACGTACGAACTTCGCGGACGAGGATTCGAGATCCCCGGCGAAGGTCGAGAGAAACCCTCGATGGGATCGAGGGTGGCGGTCGAGCCCTAGGGCTTCGACCGCCGGCGTGCGTCGAGAAGGGAGCCTCGGCTGGACGCCGGGGCAGACGATCGACGGGGGTCGATCGTCGGGGACGCCGCGGGCTGGTGTCGCGGTGGGTCCCCTCCGCCCCTCGACGGCGGCGCGCACCAAGGGAGGCCCCAGTCATTCAAAATATCACGGGTGCGGTTGTGAATGGGATGCGTGCCCCTCGACTGCTAGTCAGTCACCTTCAATGATATCTGAACAGAGGCAGCGCCCTAATACACAGATGCAGCGCCCGAATACACCAAGAACTGGTGATTTGAATGAGAATGTCCCTTCTCCCATTCAGGAGGCTCCGGACATAGTCCGTGATAATGTCAGTGTTCCCGAGGAGGATGACGACTTCGTTGATGCTAGAAAGACCAACCGCCCCCCCAAAGGTGTATCACGCAAGCCAGTTGAGCATGTTGGTGCCAGTGGTTCTAGCACGAAATTGCCAGAAACGAAAAGAGTTGTGATCCCTTCCCAAGCACTGAAATCGCCATTCGAGAAAGATGATCCAAACCTGAGGAAAATTGACAATGCGTTCAAGAGATGGATAAATGCCAAAAGTGAAGACACGTACGTTTACATTACCTCAAATAATATTCTAAATGAACTGATAATCCTCATATTATGCGTAGTAATGATCTACTGTGTATTTGTTTTTGCAGAATTACCGTGTTAGGCCTAAATGCAATTGAAGTGAGTAGAAGTTGGTTTCTGAGTGTCGCTAACCCTAAGCATGATATGGACAATGAGGTATTGTTATGTTGTTTTACGATGTAGATGTTACGAGCTTATTAATTAATTATCATACCCGATTATCTGCTAACTACACTGTTTTTTTCAGCAAATGAATGCTTACTTGCATATATTGCATAACTACCCAAACTTTGTTTGCACACCAGCAAGCAATCACAATATATATTTGATCTTGGACTTGCAGTTTGCGGTAATGTTTTATTGACAATATTATATTAAATATTATGTTAAATTATCCGTAACATTCAAGACCATGAAATACATGAAATAACATGTTTGAATACATTATAAACTCAGGATACTATTAAGGCGTTGTGGGATGAAAAGATGGTCGAAGGTGTTAGTCCCACCGAGGTGGTATTCACAAAACAGAAACTTCAACCGTTGATAAAGCGCGTTCGTGGTGAAGAGACAATCGAAGGCTGGAACAATATGATAAGTTGAAATAAAGTGACATATGTTAGTACCCTCAATTTTTGCTCAAGTAATTTCAATGGTTGTTGTGGTCGTACTGAGTATCCTTTGAATTGTAGGTTGTTACCCCTTGGAATACGGGCAGCCATTGGGTAGTTCTGCTCATTCGCCTGAAGTGGAAGAGCATATACGTCTATGACTCATTCGCCTTCCGGTGGTCGCCTGAGCTAGATGAAAAAAGAAAGGAATCCACCCTGCCCCTGAGAAGGATGCTACCGCAAATACTGTTTCATAGTGGCATTTTTGATGATAAAACCGACGGCACAAAGACGTGGGAATTAGGCCTTGGTCCCACAGAAAAATGCTTCCAACAGACGGATAATCATTCTTGTGGGCCATTTTCGTTGAAGTGTGTTGAGCAGTTCCTTGTTGGAAGAGACCTAGCAGAAGTAACACAACCGAATATACAGAAGATTAGATCTCGGATCTCCGAGCGAATATACGCTTACGCGGCGTTGGAAAAAATGAACAACAAGTAATTTGGACATGTAATGACTGGTATTTTGTAAAACTGTGAATTGATATTTTGGAAACTTGTGACTGGTACTTTGTAAATTTGTTAGTTCCTTGCTGGTCGAATGCTTTCAATAGTTTGTCGAATGGTATCCATTGTTTGTCGAATGGGATCTATTGTCCATCGAATGCGTTCAATAGTTTGTCGAATGGGATCTATTGTCCATCGAATGCGTTCAATAGTTTGTCGAATGGGATCCATTGTTTGTCGAATGAGATCTATTGTTGGTCGAATGGGACTGTAGTGTTGGTCGAATGGGATCTATTGTTGGTCGAATGGGATCTAATGTTGGTCGAGTGCGTTAAATAGTTTGTCGAATGTGTTCATTGACAAGATTTAAAATGACGTGTATCCGACCAACAATCCATACTTAAATGTGTTTGTCGAATGTGAAACCATATCTTAATCTAATATTTTAGTAAAGGAGAATGAATGTCAGAGAAAAGATTTTCGGTATGGCAGAATATCAGAATATTCGATTCCCTCTGAAAAAGTTATATTTTTCTTGTCCAGTCTTTTCAATACAATGGCGGAAGTCTGAAAAACCTCATAAAAACCAAAAACCAAAAACCCAAAAAACTACATGTAAGTATGGATTGTTGCATTTTTTCTTCAGTTTTTTTTTTTATTTTTTTTATTATTATGAATAATGATTTTATTCATTTGTTATGGTATATTTTAGATGTCTACGCTAAAACTAGAAGTGAAATACGGTGGTCATTGGTCTGGTTTGGAATACATCGGTGGGGAAGATGACATTGCCTTTGTACCTCCTGGAGAGGGTGGTTATCAGGGACTCTGGGACAGTGTTCACCATTGTATGAATGTCGACACCAATACTTACAGGTATACACAACCTATGTACTAAATTATTTGTTAAAAAGCACTTGTTGAATGTGCAAAAATAGTTTGTCGATTGTGCAAAATTAATATTCGAATGTATACAATTGTTTCTCGAATGTAAAATAGCTTGTCGAATGTGTTCAAATGTCGAGTGTATAAAATAGCTTGTCGAATGTGTTCAATTGTATGTCGAGTGTACAATAGCTTGTCGAATTTGTACAACTATTTGGCGAATGTGTAAAATGGTTTGTCGAATGTATATTCAGGTATATTTTCGAAGCGTATGTTGATATGAACGACAACCAAATACGCTAGAGGAAATTAAAGACGGACGACGATGTTTTCGAGTTATTTTGGAAAGAGCGCTACCCCGTTGTCTTTGTATCAGTTAGAAGTATCCGACCAACAACAAATTTCGTGTCGAACACAAACATCTACGTGGATGAAGGTGCATCTTATTCATACGACAAACACGCTACAAGACTTAACCGACCCCAGCATGCAATAGTACCGTTAGAAAATAATTCTGAATTAGATGGTCAAAGCGAATTGCATGTGTATGAAGATCAGATGGAATATAACCCAAGTGTTGACTTTTGTGATCAGATGGAATATAATCCAAGTGTTGACTTTGGTGATGAGTGGGGGTTGCATGGTCATAGAGATGTGGATGAAGATGACATACATGAGGCTGCTACTGAAGCTAATGTTGAACCTCCAGTAGATCATCCGGTAGAGGGAGATGGTAATGTCACACGTCAGGGCGACATTATTAATGTACGTGCACAGTTTGAGGACTTCATCGCATGGTACTACCGTCCCACTAACCCCAATTCTGAAATGCATAATAGTACCAATCCTATCACATTTCCTCCATACCGGCGACAACAACCTATTTCAGCTGGTAACACATCTTTAGATTCCGATGTGCTAAGGAACAACAGGTGGCTAATTCCTGGAGCTCCAACTACTTTCATTGATAATGGCCCAACTGTAGAAGAAGGAGGATTGTTTCTGAATAGTGTTGGAAATTGATATCCTGGGGTATCAAAAAAATTGCGGAACTGATAACCCCGACCGAAATCCTCGATCGCCGGAGAACCAACCGCGAACCGCCGCGTGAGTCGGGGCCCGACCGAACACCCAGCGAGGCCCGAGGGCCGCGAGCATCCAGCCGAGCCCCCACGAGGGGGCTCGCGATCATCTACGGATGATCGCTGGGGATGCACGAGGCATCCTCGGGGCTGCTCGTAGCAGCCCCGCAGCGAGTCGCTGCCCTAGCGAGGGCGTCGCCCTCGCACGACCGCTGCGGCGAACCCGTAGCTCATGCGAGGCGGCTCCGGGTGACCCCGCAGCACACCGCGATCGATCGCACCCCTCGTCTCCAGCCGAGGGATCCTCGCGCCACGCGCCGCCGACGAGGGTGGCGGGGGGTCCACCCGCTGTGGCACCAGCCCACGGCGAACCCCCGGCGATCGACCCTAGGTCGATCGCGTGCCCCGGTTGGGACGCCCGTTGGGGAACACGTCCTTAAGATGATGAGTCTGTTGAATGAATTGGAGGTCCTAGGAGCTCAGATTGATGGTGAGACGCAAGTCGACATCATACTCCAGTCTCTGACCCCTAGTTTTGAGCAGTTTCGTATGAGTTATAATATGGGTAAACTATCTTATACTCTTGCGCAACTCCTGACTGAACTGAAGGCGGCAGAGGGGATCTACAAGAAGGGCAAGTCTCAGGCCCTTGTGGCTACCAAGTCCAAAAGCTTGAAAGCTGTTGGAGGTAGGGGCAAGAAAAGGAAGCAAGCCTGGAAACCCAGTGGTGCCAAGAGGAATGGACCACGAGTGGGGGCTAACAAGCCAAGGGGCAAGTGCTTCCGATGCAACAAGTCTGGAAACTGGAAGTCTGAATGTCCTCTCAAAGGTACGAATTTTTCTTTAGTCGTAAAAACATATTCAGCGGTATTATCTACCAGAATTCTGGTGTGTAGATATGGAACCACTGACGGTATGAGCATTTTTGAATGCAGGGGTTCCAGAAAACCCGGCGACTTAGAGAAGAAGAGTTCGATTCTACATGGTCAAAGCTGTTGAGGAAGCGGCGGTTGCAGTGGAAGACATTTATCTGCTTTTAGTAGTTATAGGATTTCATTTCAAGTTTATTGCTTTATGTACCCCTTTATTTTGAAAAGAACTTGTGTTCTAGTTTTCTATTAATAATGAATGGATATTTATTTCTTTAATCATTTGGTGATTTGGATAAGAAATAATGCTGATATCTATTCTGGTACATTAGATAGCAATATATGAATGATGAATCCTTAGTCTACCACGATGCAACAAACCGTTATATAACTTGTTTTACTTATTAGATAAATTTCTTTGTTAATCATTATACTTGTGAATTCTTGAACTTAGTAGTATTTATTCAAATAAGATTCAAAAGGTCGAAATTGATTTGATCAATTATAGTTGAAGGAATGGACCTTTTCCGACCTAAGAATCGAATTTGGAGGATAGTACAACTAAGCAAACCTTTCTGGATAAAGGATAGAATTCGGACAAATATTGAAAATGATTTATGATTGATGCGGAGATATGTGTAATTAGAAAGGTATGAGTAGTTCTTTCAAAGAATACTCAAAGATGGATTAGAATGCTTGATGTGCCATAAAAGCAAAGTGTTTTGCCTAGTCAATGGACACAAAGCTATTATGGGGAACCTTCAAAGTATATCCATTATAAGCCTGCGACTTGGTCGCGGAGGCTACCACCTATCTAAATAACACATAGCATATATCAAAGACTGGGATTGAGTCTCAAAGGACTACACCATGCACTCTCGTGTAGAAATGGTGTGTCAGGAATAAGAAATGGAATTCTAATAGTAAAAGGGACAAGTTTGTTCGGAACTACCTACGTTCTATGGATACTCCTGGAAACAACGGCACATTCAGTGTGATTGTAGGATGTCCTAGAAGAACAAGTGATTGTATGTTCAATAGTACTATGAACCAGAAGGGTGTCCTCGCTCGGTTCTTAGAGCAAGACTATTAGATGAACTACAATGCCCTAACTGACAAGGTACTTTGAAATGAGGAAAAGGACAAAAGACTGAGAACCAGCCTAACCGAGTAGTAGTACACCATCAACTGCACCTACTGTTATTACTGTTATACACCGGGACGCCGTTGCAGTGGGAGGTTGTTAGGTAACCAGAGATCTTCATAAGACTAGAGGAGTTTTGAACTCTGGATCTAGTAAAGATGAAATCGATCCCTAGCTCTGCATGAGGGCGGTACTGATCTAAATGTGCCTACTTAGAAAGCAATAAGTATTATTATTAAGAGGCAAGATCATTTAGAAGTACGAGCTTAGTAAATCCATTCATGGATCGTTACAAAGCTATGAATCGTGGATCTTACGAATTGATGAGACAGTCCATTAGATGGATTCATCAAAGGGCATAGGCGAGGAAGGTGTATTAGAAACGTAATGGAAACAAAGTGGTGTTTCTCGGAATTTTATGTAGATAACATTTTGTCATTGGCAACAATGTAAAAGTGTTGTCAGACATAAAATAATGGTTGTCTAAATAAATCGAGATATAAGATTAAGAGGAAGTTAGATCATGTTCTTAGAATCTTTCGATCTCTAGATAAGAACATTGTACTTCTCCTAGATATCTTATACAATTATGTGTTGTTTTAAACATGCACAATTCTGAGAAAGGTTATTGCCTTTCGGGAACAGAATACATCTATCCAAGGGTATGTGTCTTGAATACATAAAAGGAGATAGGTAAAGCGGTTTCCTATACCTTGGTGTATGGAAAGCTTAATGGATGCAATGTTGAAAAACAAGAACCTGATATCAACTATGCGGATAGTATAGTGGGAGGATATCAAAGTAATCTTATCAAGATATATTCGGATGCTATAAAAGTACTTTCAAAGTACTGGATTACAACACGAATACTTCTTAAGAATTACTTTTTCTCAGATCCTATATCAGAGAAGGATCAGTGTAAGTCGATATCAGGCTATGTGTTCACTTTTGAAAGAGGTGGAACATTAAGATGAAAGAGTGATAAGCATGATGCTTCTCGGACTCTGTCATAAACCGAAAAGCAGCCTCAGAGGCTGCGGAAGTTTTGGTTAGGTTCCGGAATGACCTCTGAACTTGGATATGATTCTTGGTTCACCAAAAGGCTATGTAAATAGCGGTGCATGGTAAACTAGAAGAAGTCATAAGTTCAAAAGGTGATGATAACACATAGAGCAAGTACCACCTGATTCGAGCCATCGTCTAGGGAGACGACGCAGTAGTCACCAAGATAACTTCAGAGCGGCGACCTAGATTGCTCATTCACATAGTACTTCTTGGAAGTACAATTTAAGCACGTGATGAGTATGGGAGTCGGGAGTTTGGAGGAAATGACTAGACCTTAGTACAAGTGGGAGAATGTTGGAGTTGTGTACTTAATGTCTAGATTTAAGTATCGATAAATTCCCGGTCATAGCATTTAATCTATTTAATTAATAAACAATTGTTTGCATTTAATTATTATTTATTAAATATATGCAAAATATAGTCCTGGATTCTATACGTTGTAGTTAGTATGGTGTGCGACGTCACACAGAAGATCATACTATCGGTTACTCGTATTTAATCAAACAGTTGCTCACGACCTAGATGGACATGGACCAATCCATCGGTATAGTCGTTGTGTGAGAGAGAAAATAATTTGTCTTAATTATTTTATCACACTTGTACACTTGGTGTATTGGGCGGATCGCTTGAGATTTATCAATTAGGATTGCCGTTGATAATTGATTTAAGTCTCAGAGTATTTTATTCTTAATCCCCGATACTATTGCGGGTGTGTATATTTAATATAAGTGACTTTGATTTTCGAAAGGAATTAATCGATTTAATTATTGGGTTATTTACCGGTAAAATTGGGTCACTATATTTTATATATGGCATGCCGTGAATACTTGAAGGGAAAGTGTATCCCGTAAGGGTTGATAATATCCCCGAGATGAGTTCATAAGGAATTATTGTGTAAACCTCATGAGTGGATTTGTTCCGCACAATAATTAAGGTTGAATGGTACTATTCTCGGATAAAAGAGATGAATAAATTAATTAGCAATAAATTACATTTATTCATGGATATTTCTATCTTAAATACACGGAATAAATAATACTACCGGAGAAATATTATTTGATATAATATGGTTTAATATTGGGAGTGCAATTAATTTATATAGTGGAAAATAAATTAATTAATAATAGTAAGGATTAATAGATTTGGGCTTGGGCTCAATTTAATCACTAATATTGGAAGCCCAATATTCCACCTCCTTAAGATCCCCTACGTAGCCTATAAAAGCACTACATGGTCTTCTCTATTCTCATAACTTGAAGATCACAATTCTAGAGAGAGAAAGTAGAGAAGGAGATCCATAGAGTTCGGAAGATCGTCGCTCACCCGACGTTCGAGCTAGTGCAAGGAATGTTGGAGTTGTGTACTTAATGTCTAGATTTAAGTATCGGTAAACTCCCGGTCATAGCATTTAACCTATTAAATTAATAAACAATTATTTGCAATTAATTATTATTAATTAATTATGCAAAATATAGTCCTGGATTTTATACGTTGTAGTTAGTATGGTGCGCATGGGCGCACAGAAGATCATACTATCGGTTACTCGTATTTAATCGAACAGTTGCTCACGACCTAGATGGACACGGACCAATCCATCGGTATAGTCGTTGTGTGAGAGAGAAAATAATTTATCTTAATTATTTTATCACACTTGTACACTTGATGTATTGGGCGGATCAGCTTGAGATTTATTGATTAGGATTGCCTTGGATAATCAATTTAAATCTCGGAGTATTTTATTCTTAATCCCCGATATTATTGCGGGTGTGTATATTTAATATTAGAGACTTTGATTTTCCAAAGGAATTAACCGATTTATTTATTGGGTTAATTACCGGTAAAATTGGGTCGCTATATTTTATATATGACATGCCGCGAATACTTGACGGGAAAGTGTATCCCGGAAGGGTTGATAATATCCCCGAGATGAGTTCATAAGGAATTATTGTGTAAACCTCATGAGTGGATTTGTTCCGCACAATAATAAAGGTTGAACGGTACTAGTCTCGGATATAAGATATGAATATTATTTATTGAGCAATAAATAAATTTATTCATGAATATTTAAATCTTAAATACACGGAATAAATAATACTAAGATGGAGAAATATTATTTGATATAATATGGAATAATATTGGGAGTGCAATTTTATTTATATAGTGGAAAATAAATAAAATTAATATTGATAAGAATTAATGGATTTGGGTTGGACCCAATTTAATTTTCAATATTGGAAGCCCAATATTTATTCTCCTTATGATCCCCTACGTAGCCTATATAAGCACTACATGGTCTTCACTTTTCATAACTTGATTTTAACCTACGCCAATCATAAAGTCTTGAGAGTGAGGAAGATCCATAGGAATCCGATAGATCGTCGCCCACACGACGTTCGGACGAAGTGCGAGGAATACGTAGGAAGATCGCAAGGTCGTCAACCGATTTCGTTTCTCCGTACAACGAATCGAAGGTATAATCGAGAACCCCCTTCTATGATTATTTGCGTTGATTAATTGTGATATATACATGAACGCGCGATACGGGAAAACGACGAACCTCGGGGACGGGGATGTTGGAGTTGTGTACTTAATGTCTAGATTTAAGTACCGGTAAACTCCCGGTCATGGCATTTAACCTATTTAATTAATAAACAATTATTTGCTATTAATTATTATTAATTAATTATGCAAAATATAGTCCTGGATTTTATACGTTGTAGTTAGTATGGTGCTGCATGGGCGCACAGAAGATCATACTATCGGTTACTCGTATTTAATCGAACAGTTGCTCACGACCTAGATGGACACGGACCAATCCATCGGTATAGTCGTTGTGTGAGAGAGAAAATAATTTATCTTAATTATTTTATCACACTTGTACACTTGGTGTATTGGGCGGATCAGCTTGAGATTTATTGATTAGGATTGCCTTGGATAATCAATTTAAATCTCGGAGTATTTTATTCTTAATCCCCGATATTATTGCGGGTGTGTATATTTAATACTAGAGACTTTGATTTTCCAAAGGAATTAACCGATTTAATTATTGGGTTAATTACCGGTAAAGTTGGGTCGCTATATTTTATATATGACATGCCGTGAATACTTGACGGGAAAGTGTATCCCGGAAGGGTTGATAATATCCCCGAGATGAGTTCATAAGGAATTATTGTGTAAACCTCATGAGTGGATTCGTTCCACACAATAATAAAGGTTGAACGGTACTAGTCTCGGATATAAGATATGAATATTATTTATTGAGCAATAAATAAATTTATTCATGGATATTTAAATCTTAAATACACGGAATAAATAATACTAAGATGGAGAAATATTATTTGATATAATATGGAATAATATTGGGAGTGCAATTTTATTTATATAGTGGAAAATAAATAAAATTAATATTGATAAGAATTAATGGATTTGGGTTGGACCCAATTTAATTTTCAATATTGGAAGCCCAATATTTATTCTCCTTATGATCCCCTACGTAGCCTATATAAGCACTACATGGTCTTCACTTTTCATAACTAAGAGAAAAAAAAATTGACCTACGGAATTCTTAAAGTCTTGAGAGTGAGGAAGATCCATAAGAGTTCGATAGCTCGTCGCCCACCCGACGTTCGAACGGAAGTGCAAGGAATACGCGGGAAGATCACGAGGTCATCAACGATTCGTTTCTCCGTACAACGAATCAAGGTAATAATCGAGAAACCCCTTCTTTGATTATGTGCGTTGAATAATTGTGATGTATACATGAACAAGACGATCCGGGAAAGCGTCGAGACCGGGATACGGGGATCTCGCGATCCCCGTCGGGATCGAGAGGGGCGGCCGAACCCTAGGGTTCGACCGCCGGTACCGCGCAACGAAGGGGGCCCCGGCTGGACGCCGGGGCAAGCGATCGACGGCAGTCGATCGCTGGGGATGCCACGGGCTGGTGCCGTGGCGGATCCCCACCCCTCGACGGCGGCAGGCGCGCGCGGGGAGAGCTCCGGCCGAAACCGGAGCGAGCGATCGAGCCCAGCTCGATCGCGGAGGGCAGCCGCGGGCTGGTGCCGCGGCTGGGGGCCCTCCACCCCGTGAGGTGGTGGCGGTGAGTCGCCGGACTCACCGCCGGCGGGTGCTGATCGGATCAGCCCCGCGGGGATGCCTCGCATCCCCGGCGATCGCCATGCACGGCGATCGCGAACCCCGCGGATGGGGTTCGGCTAGGGTTTAGCCGTGGGTTCATCCCGCGGCAATACTCTCGTCGAGCCCGGTTCTTCGTGGTGTTCGCGTTCGTAATTTCCGACTCGCGGGAGAAAATCGGCTGGGGGCGGGCTGCGTGTCTTCGGGCGCGTAGTCTCCAAAGGTCGGACTCCTGCGGATGAGTCGGCGTTCGTGTGATCTCCGGCGAAGGGTTCGTTCAGGTTATCGGTTCCGCAATTTTGATAACCCGGGACATCGAATTCCAACAATTGGTATCAGAGAGTTTGGTTTCGTGTTCATGTATATGTTCGATTATTGTTCTACCTTGCAGGATTTCCGGCTATCATGGTTGGATTTAATTAATTGTTTTTATTAATTAATTATCATGATTATTAAACTCTCGGACATGTCGAGATTCGTTTTTGTGTGGTTGAATGTTTGTAATAGTAAAAATTCGGGGGTTGACCGAATTTAGGATTTATTATTACGCACTTTATTTTCCGGAAAATGTATAGGGTCGATTTCATGTATAGAATCGATACCGGAATTGTAATTTAAATTTTGTAATTTTAATTACGTTGGTTCGATGATGAGACGATTGCCGGAAGACGAAGAAATGACGAGAAGACAAGGGCTTGGGATCGATCACATGATGGTGATCGACCCATAGCCTAGCCGGCGTGGCTAGGCGGCGGCGGCACTCCTCCCCGAGTGGCCGGCCGATCCATCAAAGTGGGGATGGCGTGGGATCTCCCAATCCCATACTATTCCTACAAAAAAAAAAAAAAAAAAAAATCTACTTTCCCAATTAATTCGGATTTTTCCTATTTGAGTACTTTCCTTTTGGAAACTCTCATGGATTAGGAAAAGAATTAATTTAAATTAATTTTATTTTCTATTGATTTATTTCCTTCATGGAAATATTCATAGATTAGAAATTTAATTAATTTAGTACTAAATTTATTTTTCCTATTTGATTATTCCTACTCATGGGAATATTCATGGATTAGGAATAAAAAAATAAATTTGGAGAGTAGTAGTCCTAATTTATTTATTTCCTTGTTCTATTATAGATATCTTCTAGAATATTCCAAGTTTTACTTGGATAGATTATTCTAGAGATTTAATAAGAACTAGATAGGAAAATAAATAAATAAAAATATTAATAATATTTAATTTTATTTTTGATATATTCAATTGACTTAATTTTTCGAATTAAGTAACTTTTGGATTAATTGAAAATAAATAGATTTAAATATTAGAAATTAATATTCTCGTCACATGGAGCATTCAAGAAACGAAGACTGAAGACTAGAGGATGCATATGAAAAATAAGGCCATGATAGTCGGGGAAAATAATTCTCTAGCATTATTTTCACTATGTGATCTATGTGCTTTATTGCTTTCATGCATGCTATATGTGTTTATTTTATGCACTAGATAGCGTATCCCTTTATCGTAAAAAGCTAAGTGGGAGAGGGGATGGAAACATTCCCATGGTCTCCATCACTGTTCTCTTGGTGACTTTTATGAACTTTTGAAGTTCATATAGACAAGTCATTGGAGGAGAATTCTTGTAATTCCTCTTACAAGAAACATTGATCGAGTTTATCAAACAATGCCTAATTTGTCTTTCTGAAACTGACTTCAAGTCGACTCATTCTCACCCCGGGGAGTGGAATGGAGCCAGAGCCACTTGGTCATGTGGATGACACAAATTAGAGACCTTCGTGCCATTCTTTGATAGGTGGGTCGTTTGTCTGCTCGGCTCCCTCATTTATGAGAGATAGGGTCGCTCGCATGGTGAATCACTGGTTAGAAACTTCGAGTTTCACTTATGATTCTCCGAGTCTTGATTTACGAAATCGAATGGATCTTGTAATTGGGAGTCAAATATAAAAATCTCTTGGTGTAGTAAACGTCCACACCACGTGGCTTGCTGTACTGACGGATTTTGGATTAATTGATGTAGACAGTTATAAGTGATTGTGAAGAGTTGTGAAATTGTCGTAAACGTCCACACCACGTGGCTTGCGGTGACGTAGCAATTCCAAGCGATTTACTTTAGTGCTGAGTGATGGTTTACACTTAGATACGCGTCATAGTATTCTTCCCCACGAAGTTACGCTATGATTGATGTATGACCGAAGAAAAACTAATTGCTAAATCATTTGGGTGGGTAAACGTCCACACCACGTGGCTTGCTTTACCTGATGGGATTTTAGACGCAATTAGTAATTTAATGATATTATTTGAGGGAGATAATATCGGATATTAAATTGATTGTTTGTTTACATGTGCTTATAGGTTTAGAGAATAGCTATGAATCCACTTTCTGTGATACTCAAGGAACATAAACTCACTGGTCCCAATTACATTGATTGGAAGAGAAATTTGGACATTGTCCTGACTGCTGAAGAGTACAAGTTTGTACTCTCTGATAAATGCCCTGCTGAGCCCACGGCTGCCTCAACTGATGAGGAAAAGGCAACATATCGGAAGTGGAAAAAGGCTGATGAAATGGCTAGGTGCTATATTTTGGCTTCTATGTCAAATGTACTCCAAACCCAACATGAGCCGATGGACACTGCCCGGGATATGATGACTAACCTCAAGGATATGTTTGGGGAGCAGGATCGTGCGGCAAGGCAAGAAGCCATGAGAGTCCTTATGTCGACTACTCAGTCTGAAGGAACGCCCGTTGGGGAGCATGTTCTTAAGATGATGAGTTTGTTGAATGAACTTGAGGTCCTAGGAGCATCCATTGATGATGAGACGCAAGTCGATATCATACTCCAGTCTCTGACCCCTAAGTTTGAGCAGTTTCGTATGAGCTATAATATGGGTAAACTATCTTATACTCTTGCGCAACTCCTGACTGAACTGAAGGCGGCAGAGGGGATCTACAAGAAGGGCAAGTCTCAAGCGCTTGTGGCTACCAAGTCCAAAGGCTTGAAAGCTATTGGAGGTAGGGGCAAGAAAAGGAAGCAAGCCATAAAACCCAGTGGTGCCAAGAGGAATGGACCACGAGTGGGGGCTAGTAAGCCAAAGGGCTTGTGCTTCCGGTGCAAGAAGTCTGGACACTGGAAGTCTGAATGTCCTCTCAGAGGTACGAATTTTTCTTTAGTCGTAAAAACATAGTCAGCGGTATTATCTACAAGAATTCTGGTGTATAGATATGGAACCACTGACGGTATGTGCATTTCTTTAAATGCAGGGGTTCCAGAAAACCCGGCGACTTAGAGAAGAAAAATTCGAGTCTACATGGGCGAAGCTGTTGGGGTAGCAGCGGTTGCAGTGGAAGACATTTATCTGTTTTAAGTTTTCATTTCAGTTATTGCTTATGTACCCCTTTATTTTGAAAAAGAACTTCGTTCTGGTTTTCTTTATTATTAATGGATATTTTATTTCTTTAATCATTTGATGGTTTGGATAAGAAATAATGGTGATATCTATTATGGTACATTAGATAGCAATATGTGAATGATGAATCCTTAGTCTACCACGATGCAACAAACCGTAGTGTATAACTTGTTTTACTTATTAGATGTATTTCTATTATTAATCATTATACTTGTGAATTCTTGTACTTGGTAGTATCTATTCAAAAGGGATTCAAAAGGTCGAAATTGATTTGATCAATTATAGTTGGAGGAATGGACCTCCCGACCTAAGAATCGATCTTGATAGATGATACAACTAAGTTAACCTTTCTGGATAAAGGATGGAATTCGGATAAGTATAGAAAATGATTAATGATTAATGCGGTATGTGCAATTAGAGAAGGTACGAGTCATTCCTTCAAGAATACTCGAAGATGGATTAGATTACTTGATGTGCTATAAAAGCGGAGTGTTTTCAACACAAAGCCATTATGGGGATCCTTCAAAGTATATCCATTGGAAGCCTGCGACTTGTCGCGGAAGCTATCACCTATCTAAATAACACATAGCATAAATCAGAGATTGATTAAATCTCAAACGACTACACCATACACTGGAGTGTAGACATGGTGTGTCAGAAATAAGAGATAAGATTCTAATAGTAAAAGGGACAAGTTTGTTCGGAACTACCTATGTTCTATGGATATTTCTGGATACAACGGCACATTCGATGTGATTGTAGAACATCCTAGAAGAACAAGTAATTGTATGTTCAATAGTACTACGAACCAGAAGGGTGTCCTCGCCCGGTTCTTAGAGGAAGACTATTAGATGAACAACAATGCCCTAACTGACAAAATACTTCTAAATGAGGAAAGGGAAAGACTGAGAACCAGCCTAACCGAGTAGTAGTACACCACTAACTGCACCTAATGTTATTACTGTTATACACCGGAACGCCATTGCAGTGGGAGGTTGTTAAGCAACCAGAGATGTTCATAAGACTGGAGGAGTTTTGAACTCTGGATCTAGTAGACATGAAATCGATCCCTAGTTCTGCATGGGAACTTGCGAATTGATGAGACAGTCCATTCTATGGATTCATCAAAAGGCAAGGAGAGGTGTGTTAGAGACGTAATGGAAACAAGGGTGGTGTTTCTCGGAATTTTGTGTAGATAACACTTCATCGTTGGCAACAATGTAAAAGTGTTGTCAGACATAAAATAGAGGTTGTCTAAATAAATCGAGATATAAGATTAAGATGAAGTTGGATCATGTTCTTAGAAATCTTTCGATCTCTAGATAAGAACATTTGTACTTCTCTTAAGATATCTTATACGATTAAGGTTTGTTTTAAACATGCACAATTCTGAGAAAGGTTGTTGCCTTTCGGGATCAGAATACATCTATCTAAAGGTATGTGTTTCGAACACATGAAGGAGATGGATATGGACAAAGCAGTTACCTACACTTCAAGTGTAGAAAGCTTTGTAGATGCAATGTTGAAAAACAAGAACCTGATATCAACTATGCGGTTAGCGTAGTGGGAGGATATCAAAGTAATCTGGATAAGAAATATTCGAATGCTGTAAAGTACTTGGAAGTACTGGATTACTGGCAAAACGAAATCTTCTTAGATTACAGTTTCTCAGATCAAAAAAAAAAAAAAAAAAAAAAAAATCGGAGAAAGACCAGTGTAAGTCGATATCAGGCTATGTGTTCACTTTTAAGAGGTGGAACCTAAGGATGAAAGAGTGATAAGCGTGATGCTTCTCGGACTCTATCATAAACCGAATAGCAGCCTCAGAGGCAGCGGAAGTTTTGGTTAGGTTCCGGAATGACCTCTGAACTTGGATATGACTCTTGGTTCACCAAAGGCTATATATACATAGCGGTGCATGGGGAACTGGAAGAAGTCATAAGTTCGAAAAGTGATGATAACACATAGAGCCAGTACCACCTGATACGAGTCATCGTCAGAGGGACGACGCGGTAGTCACCAAGATAACTTCAGAGCGGCAACCTAGATTGCTCATTCACATAATACTTCTGGGAAGTATAACTTAAGCACGTGATGAGTATGGGAGTCGGGAGTTTGGAGGAAATGACTAGACCTTAGTACAAGTGGGAGATTGTTGGAGTTGTGTACTTAATGTCTAGATTTAAGTACCGGTAAACTCCCGGTCATGGCATTTAACCTATTTAATTAATAAACAATTATTTGCTATTAATTATTATTAATTAATTATGCAAAATATAGTCCTGGATTTTATACGTTGTAGTTAGTATGGTGCTGCATGGGTGCACAGAAGATCATACTATCGGTTACTCGTATTTAATCGAACAGTTGCTCACGACCTAGATGGACACGGACCAATCCATCGGTATAGTCGTTGTGTGTGAGAGAAAATAATTTATCTTAATTATTTTATCACACTTGTACACTTGGTGTATTGGGCGGATCAGCTTGAGATTTATTGATTAGGATTGCCTTGGATAATCAATTTAAATCTCGGAGTATTTTATTCTTAATCCCCGATATTATTGCGGGTGTGTATATTTAATACTAGAGACTTTGATTTTCCAAAGGAATTAACCGATTTAATTATTGGGTTAATTACCGGTAAAGTTGGGTCGCTATATTTTATATATGACATGCCGTGAATACTTGACGGGAAAGTGTATCCCGGAAGGGTTGATAATATCCCTGAGATGAGTTCATAAGGAATTATTGTGTAAACCTCATGAGTGGATTCGTTCCGCACAATAATAAAGGTTGAACGGTACTAGTCTCGGATATAAGATATGAATATTATTTATTGAGCAATAAATAAATTTATTCATGGATATTTAAATCTTAAATACACGGAATAAATAATACTAAGATGGAGAAATATTATTTGATATAATATGGAATAATATTGGGAGTGCAATTTTATTTATATAGTGGAAAATAAATAAAATTAATATTGATAAGAATTAATGGATTTGGGTTGGACCCAATTTAATTTTCAATATTGGAAGCCCAATATTTATTCTCCTTATGATCCCCTACGTAGCCTATATAAGCACTACATGGTCTTCACTTTTCATAACTAAGAGAAAAAAAAATTGACCTACGGAATTCTTAAAGTCTTGAGAGTGAGGAAGATCCATAAGAGTTCGATAGCTCGTCGCCCACCCGACGTTCGAACGGAAGTGCAAGGAATACGCGGGAAGATCACGAGGTCATCAACGATTCGTTTCTCCGTACAACGAATCAAGGTCATAATCGAGAAACCCCTTCTTTGATTATGTGCGTTGAATAATTGTGATGTATACATGAACAAGACGATCCGGGAAAGCGTCGAGACCGGGATACGGGGATCTCGCGATCCCCGTCGGGATCGAGAGGGGCGGCCGAACCCTAGGGTTCGACCGCCGGTACCGCGCAACGAAGGGGGCCCCGGCTGGACGCCGGGGCAAGCGATCGACGGCAGTCGATCGCTGGGGATGCCACGGGCTGGTGCCGTGGCGGATCCCCACCCCTCGACGGCGGCAGGCGCGCGCGGGGAGAGCTCCGGCCGAATCCGGAGCGAGCGATCGAGCCCAGCTCGATCGCGGAGGGCAGCCGCGGGCTGGTGCCGCGGCTGGGGGCCCTCCACCCCGTGAGGTGGTGGCGGTGAGTCGCCGGACTCACCGCCGGCGGGTGCTGATCGGATCAGCCCCGCGGGGATGCCTCGCATCCCCGGCGATCGCCATGCACGGCGATCGCGAACCCCGCGGATGGGGTTCGGCTAGGGTTTAGCCGTGGGTTCATCCCGCGGCAATACTCTCGTCGAGCCCGGTTCTTCGTGGTGTTCGCGTTCGTAATTTCCGACTCGCGGGAGAAAATCGGCTGGGGGCGGGCTGCGTGTCTTCGGGCGCGTAGTCTCCAAAGGTCGGACTCCTGCGGATGAGTCGGCGTTCGTGTGATCTCCGGCGAAGGGTTCGTTCGGGTTATCGGTTCCGCAATTTTGATAACCCGGGACATCGAATTCCAACAGGGGATTCGAGATCCCCGGCGAGGATCGAAGGAGGCGGTCGAACCCTAGGGTTCGGACCGCCCTAACGCGCGACGAACGGCGAGCCCCGGCTGGACGCCGGGAGCACGCGATCGACTTCGGTCGATCGCCGGGGTGCCACGGGCTGGTGACGTGGCGGACCCCAGCCGCCGTCGTCGGAGGCGCGTGCCACGCGAAGCCCTCGGCTGGAGCCGAGGGGCGATCGAGCCCGTGAGCTCGATCGCGGGCGTGCTACGGGATGACCCGTAGCTGCCTCGTACGCGCTACGGGTTCACCCGTAGCGAGGCGTGCGAGGGCGACGCCCTTGCGAGCAGCGAGTCCGCGACTCGCTGCGGGGCTGCTACGAGCAGCCCCGGGGATCGCTCGCAGCGATCCCAGCGATCGTCCGAGGACGATCGCGAGCCCCTCGCGGGGGCTCGGCTGGGCGCACGCAGCCTTCGGGCTTCGCTGGGCGTTCGGTCGGGCCCCGGCTCGTGAGGTGGTTCGCGTTCATGGATCCGACTCGTGGGGGACTTCGGCTGGGGGCGGGCTGCGTGTCTTCGGGCGCGTAGTCTCCAAAGGTCGGACTCCTGCGGATGAGTCGGGGATCCAATCTTCGGTGATCGAGGGTTTTTGATCGGGTTATCGATTCCGCAATTTTTGATAGCCCGGGACATCGAATCCCAGCAATTGGTATCAGAGCGTTTGGTTTCGTGTTCATGTATATGTTCGATTATTGTTCTACCTTGCAGGATTTCCGGCTATCATGGTTGGATTTAATTAATTGTTTTTTTTTTTAATTAATTATCATGATTATTAAACTCTCGGACATGTCGAGATTCGTTTTGTGTGGTTGAATGTTTGTAATAGTAAAAATTCGGGGGTTGACCGAATTTAGGATTTATTATTACGCACTTTATTTTCCGGAAAATGTATAGGGTCGATTTCATGTATAGAATCGATACCGGAATTGTAATTTAGATTATTGTAATTTATTTTGCGATTGGATCGATGAATCGAGACCGCCGGAGAAGACGAGATGACGAGAGGGAGCTAGGGCTCGGATCGACCAACCCCATGGTCAATCCATAAGGGTCGATCGACCCTCACATGGAGGAGCCGTCGGTGTTGGTGGCCGGCCACCTCCTAGGTGTGGGTCGAGGGTGGCGTGGGGACTCCCACCCCATGCTGTCCACGCCCGGAAATTTACTTTCCTAATTAATTCGGATTTTTTCTATTTGAGTGTTCTCCTTTTGGAAACTCTCATGGATTAGGAAAAGAATTAATTTGAATTAATTTTATTCCTATTGATTTATTTCCTTCATGGAATTATTCATGGATTAGGAATTTAATTAATTTAGTACTAAATTTATTTTTCCTATTTGATTATTCCTACTCATGGGAATATTCATGGATTAGGAATAAAATAAATTTGGAAAGTAGTGGTCCTAATTTATGTATTTTATTTCCTTGTTCTATTATAGATATCTTCTAGAATATTCCAAGTTTTACTTGGATAGATTATTCTAGAGATTTAATAAGAACTAGATAGGAAAATAAATAAATAAAAATATTAATAATATTTAATTTTATTTTTGATATATTCAATTGACTTAATTTTCGAATTAAGTAACTTTTGGATTAATTGAAAATAAATAGATTTAAATATTGGAAATTAATATTCTCGTCGCATGGAGCATTCAAGAAACGAAGACTGAAGACTAGAGGATGCATATGAAGATAAAGCCATGATAGTCGGGAAAATAATTCTCTAGCATTATTTTGACTATGTGATCTATGTGCTTTATTGCTTTCATGCATGCTATATGTGTTTATCTTATGCACTAGATAGCGTATCCCTTTATCGTAAAAAGCTAAGTGGGAGAGGGGATGGAAACATTCCCATGGTCTCCATCACTGTTCTCTTGGTGACTTTTATGGACTTTCGAAGTTCATATAGACAAGTCATTGGAGGAGAATTCTTGTAATTCCTCTTACAAGAAACATTGATCAAGTTATCAAACAATGCCTAATTTGTCTTTCTGAAACTGACTTCAAGTCGACTCATTCTCACCCCGGGGAGTGGAATGGAGCCAGAGCCACTTGGTCATGTGGATGACACAAATTAGAGACCTTCGTGCCATTCTTTTATAGGTGGGTCGATTGTCTGCTCGGCTCCCTCATTTATGAGAGATAGGGTCGCTCGCATGGTGAATCACTGGTTAGAAACTTCGAGTTTCACTTATGATTCTCCGAGTCTTGATTTACGAAATCGAATGGATCTTGTAATTGGGAGTCAATTATAAAAATCTCTTAGTATAGTAAAGGTCCACACCATGTGGCTTGCTATGCTGACGGATCTTGGATTAATTGATGTAGACAGTTATAAGTAATTGTGAAGAGTTGTGAAATTGTCGTAAACGTCCACACCACGTGGCTTGCGGTGACGTAACAATTCCAAACAATGTACTTTAGTGCTGAGTGATGGTTTACACTTAGATACGCGTCATAGTATTCTTCCCCACGAAGTTACGCTATGATTGATGTATGACCAAAGAAAAACTAATTGCTAAATCATTTGGGTGGGTAAACGTCCACACCACGTGGCTTGCTTTACCTGATGGGATTTTAGACGCAATTAGTAATTTAATGATATTATTTGAGGGAGATAATATCGGACATTAAATTGATTGTTTGTTTACATGTGCTTATAGGTTTAGAGAATAGCTATGAATCCATTTTTTGTGATAGTCAAGGAACATAAACTCACTGGCCCCAATTATATTGATTGGAAGAGAAATTTGGACATTGTCCTGACTGCTGAAGAGTACAAGTTTGTACTCTATGAGCAATGCCCTGCTGAACCCACGGCCGCCTCAACTGATGAGGAAAAAGAAACATATCGGAAGTGGAAAAAGGCTGATGAAATGGCTAGGTGCTATATTTTGGCTTCCATGTCAAATGTACTCCAAACCCAACATGAGCCGATGAACACTGCCGAGGATATGTTATTTAACCTCAAGGAGATGTTTGGGCATCATGACCGTGCGGGTAGGCAAGAAGCAATGAGAGTCCTCATGTCGACTACTCAGTCTGAAGGAACGCCTGTCGAGGAGCACGTTCTCAAGATGATGAGTCTGTTGAATGAATTGGAGGTCCTAGGAGCTATGATTAGACGCAAGTCGACATCATACTCCAGTCTCTGACCCCTAGTTTTGAGCAGTTTCGTATGAGCTATAATATGGGTAAACTATCTTATACTCTTGCGCAACTCCTGACTGAACTCAAGGCGGCAGAGGGGATCTACAAGAAGGGCAAGTCTCAAGCGCTTGTGGCTACCAAGTCCAAAAGCTTGAAAGCTATTGGAGGTAGGGGCAAGAAAAGGAAGCAAGCCATAAAACCCAGTGGTGCCAAGAGGAATGGACCACGAGTGGGGGCTAGTAAGCCAAAGGGCTTGTGCTTCCGATGCAAGAAGTCTGGACACTGGAAGTCTGAATGTCCTCTCAGAGGTACGAATTTTTCTTTAGTCGTAAAAACATAGTCAGCGGTATTATCTACCAGAATTCTGGTGTGTAGATATGGAACCACTGACGGTATGTGCATTTCTTTAAATGCAGGGGTTCCAGAAAACCCGGCGACTTAGAGAAGAAGAGTTCGAGTCTACATGGGCGAAGCTGTTGGGGTAGCAGCGGTTGCAGTGGAAGACATTTATCTGTTTTAAGTTTTCATTTCAGTTATTGCTTTATGTACCCCTTGAAAAAGAACTTTTGTTCTGGTTTTCTTATTAATGGATATTTTATTTCTTTAATCATTTGATGGTTTGGATAAGAAATAATGGTGATATCTATTCTGGTACATTAGATAGCAATATGTGAATGATGAATCCTTAATCTACCACGATGCAACAAACCGTTATGTATAAATTGTTTTACTTATTAGATGTATTTCTCTTATTAATCATTATACTTGTGAATTCTTGAACTTGGTAGTATCTATTCAAAAGGGATTCAAAAGGCCGAAATTGATTCGATCAATTATAGTTGGAGGAATGGACCTCCCGACCTAAGAATCGATCTTGAAAGATGATACAACTGAGTAAACCTTTCTGGATAAAGGATGGAATTCGGACAAGTATAGAAAATGATTTGTGATTAATGCGGTATGTGTGATTAGAAAGGTACGAGTCATTCTTTCAAGAATACTCGAAGATGGATTAGAATACTTGATGTGCCATAAGAGCGGAGTGTTTTCAACACAAATCCATTATGGGGATCTTTCCAAGTATATCCATTAAAAGCCTGCGACTTGTTCGCGGAGGCTATCACCTATCTAAATAACACATAGCATAAATCAAAGATTGAGATTAAATCTCAAACGACTACACCATACACTGAAGTGTAGACATGGTGTGTCAGAAATAAGAGATGAGATTCTAATAGTAAAAGGACAAGTTTGTTCGGAACTACCTGTGTTCTATGGATATTTCTGGATACAACGGCACATTCTATGTAGTTGTAGAATATCCTAGAAGAACAAGTAATTGTAGGTTCAATAGTACTACGAACCAGAAGGGTATCCTCGCCCGGTTCTTAGAGGAAAACTATTAGATGAACTACAATGCCCTAACTGACAAAGTACTTTAAAATGAGGAAAGGAGAGACTGAGAACCAGCCTGACCGAGTAGCGATACACCACTAACTGCACCTAATGTTGTTACTGTTATACACCGGAACGCCATTGCAGTGGGAGGTTGTTAAGCAACCAGAGATGTTCATAAGACTGGAGGAGTTTTGAACTCTGGATCTAGTATACATGAAATCGATCCCTAGTTCTGCATAGGAACTTGCGAATTGATGAGATAGTCCATTCTATGGATTCATCAAAAGGCAAGGAGAGGTGTGTTAGAGACGTAATGGAAACAAGGGTGGTGTTTCTCGGAATTTTGTGTAGATAACACTTCATCGTTGGCAACAATGTAAAAGTGTGGTCAGACATAAAATAGAGGTTGTCCAAATAAATCGAGATATAAGATTAAGATGAAGTTGGATCATGTTCTTAGAAATCTTTCGATCTCTAGAAAAGAACATTTGTACTTCTCTTAAGATATCTTATACGATTATGGTTTGTTTTAAAACATGCACAATTCTGAGAAAGGTTATTGCCTTTCGGGAACAGAATGCATCTATCTAAGGTATGTGTCTTGAACACATGAAGGAGATAGATATAGACAAAGCAGTTACCTACACTTCAAGTGTGGAGAGCTTTGTAGATGCAATGTTGAAAAACAAGAACCTGATATCAACTATGCGGTTAGCGTAGTGAGAGGATATCAAAGTAATCTGGATAAGAAATATTCGAATGCTGTAAAGTACTTGGAAGTACTGGATTGCTGGCAAAACGAAATCTTCTTGGATTACAGTTTCTCAGATCAAAATTCGGAGAAAGACCAGTGTAAGTCGATATCAGGCTATGTGTTCACTTTTAGAAGAGGTGGAACCTAAGGATGAAAGAGTGATAAGCGTGATGCTTCTCGGACTCTATCATAAACCGAATAGCAGCCTCAGAGGCAGCGGAAGTTTTGGTTAGGTTCCGGAATGACCTCTGAACTTGGATATGACTCTTGGTTCACCAAAGGCTATGTACATAGCGGTGCATGGAGAACTGGAAGAAGTCATAAGTTCAAAAAGGTGATGATAACACATAGAGCCAGTACCACCTGATACGAGTCATCGTCAGAGAGACGACGCAGTAGTCACCAAGATAACTTCAGAGCGGCAACCTAGATTGCTCATTCACATAATACTTCTGGGAAGTATAAACTTAAGCACGTGATGAGTATGGGAGTCGGGAGTTTGGAGGAAAAGACTAGACCTTAGTACAAGTGGGAGATTGTTGGAGTTGTGTACTTAATGTCTAGATTTAAGTATCGGTAAACTCCCGGTCATAGCATTTAACCTATTAAATTAATAAACAATTATTTGCAATTAATTATTATTAATTAATTATGCAAAATATAGTCCTGGATTTTATACGTTGTAGTTAGTATGGTGCGCATGGGCGCACAGAAGATCATACTATCGGTTACTCGTATTTAATCGAACAGTTGCTCACGACCTAGATGGACACGGACCAATCCATCGGTATAGTCGTTGTGTGAGAGAGAAAATAATTTATCTTAATTATTTTATCACACTTGTACACTTGGTGTATTGGGCGGATCAGCTTGAGATTTATTGATTAGGATTGCCTTGGATAATCAATTTAAATCTCGGAGTATTTTATTCTTAATCCCCGATATTATTGCGGGTGTGTATATTTAATATTAGAGACTTTGATTTTCCAAAGGAATTAACCGATTTAATTATTGGGTTAATTACCGGTAAAATTGGGTCGCTATATTTTATATATGACATGCCGCGAATACTTGACGGGAAAGTGTATCCCGGAAGGGTTGATAATATCCCCGAGATGAGTTCATAAGGAATTATTGTGTAAACCTCATGAGTGGATTTGTTCCGCACAATAATAAAGGTTGAACGGTACTAGTCTCGGATATAAGATATGAATATTATTTATTGAGCAATAAATAAATTTATTCATGGATATTTAAATCTTAAATACACGGAATAAATAATACTAAGATGGAGAAATATTATTTGATATAATATGAAATAATATTGGGAGTGCAATTTTATTTATATAGTGGAAAATAAATAAAATTAATATTGATAAGAATTAATGGATTTGGGTTGGACCCAATTTAATTTTCAATATTGGAAGCCCAATATTTATTCTCCTTATGATCCCCTACGTAGCCTATATAAGCACTACATGGTCTTCACTTTTCATAACTTGATTTTAACCTACGCCAATCATAAAGTCTTGAGAGTGAGGAAGATCCATAGGAATCCGATAGATCGTCGCCCACACGACGTTCGGACGAAGTGCGAGGAATACGTAGGAAGATCGCAAGGTCGTCAACCGATTTCGTTTCTCCGTACAACGAATCGAAGGTATAATCGAGAACCCCCTTCTATGATTATTTGCGTTGATTAATTGTGATATATACATGAACGCGCGATACGGGAAAACGACGAACCTCGGGGACGGGGATTCAAGATCCCCGGCGAGGATCGAAGGAGGCGGTCGAACCCTAGGGTTCGGACCGCCCTAACGCGCGACGAACGGCGAGCCCCGGCTGGACGCCGGGAGCACGCGATCGACTTCGGTCGATCGCCGGGGTGCCACGGGCTGGTGCCGTGGCGGACCCCAGCCGCCGTCGTCGGAGGCGCGTGCCACGCGAAGCCCTCGGCTGGAGCCGAGGGGCGATCGAGCCCGTGAGCTCGATCGCGGGCGTGCTACGGGATGACCCGTAGCTGCCTCGTACGCGCTACGGGTTCACCCGTAGCGAGGCGTGCGAGGGCGACGCCCTCGCGAGCAGCGAGTCCGCGACTCGCTGCGGGGCTGCTACGAGCAGCCCCGGGGATCGCTCGCAGCGATCCCAGCGATCGTCCGAGGACGATCGCGAGCCCCTCGCGGGGGCTCGGCTGGGCGCACGCAGCCTTCGGGCTTCGCTGGGCGTTCGGTCGGGCCCCGGCTCGTGAGGTGGTTCGCGTTCGTGGATCCGACTCGTGGGGGACTTCGGCTGGGGGCGGGCTGCGTGTCTTCGGGCGCGTAGTCTCCAAAGGTCGGACTCCTGCGGATGAGTCGGGGATCCAATCTTCGGTGATCGAGGGTTTTTGATCGGGTTATCGGTTCCGCAATTTTTGATAGCCCGGGACATCGAATCCCAGCAAGGAATACGTGGGAAGATCTCAAGGTCATCATAAGATCTCGTTTCTCCGCACAACGAATCGAAAGGTGAATTAAATTTCCGCAATTTAATTCAAGTTTATTGAATCAATTATCGAAAATAAGATCCAAGGATCGAACCCCGGAGTAGACGGACGATCACGCGGTGGTGGTGAAACCACCGGACCGCGGGGGATCGACCCGCCTAGGGTTTCGGCGAGAGGCGCGGAGGGGCGAACCCCGGCTGGACGCCGGGGTGCGATCGATCATCACGATCGATCGCTGGCCGCGGGCTGTGACCCGCGGCGGCCTGCTGGAGGTGGGCCAGCCCTCCAGGCGGCGGCGAGTCGCCGGACTCGCCGCGGGGGCTGCATGGGCAGCCCCACCCGATCGATCGCTGGATGCGATCGATCCCTCGATCGCATGAGCCCCACGGACGGGGGCTCGGGCTGGGCGTGCGCGCGGCTTCGGCCGTGTCGTGCGTTCGGCTCGTGCTCCGGCTCGTACGTGGTTTTCGTGTGATCTCCGGCGAAGGTTTTTGATCGGGTTATTGTTTCCGCAAATTTTAATAGCCCGGGATATCGAATTCCAACAAGACCGCGACTGAAGCCGCGGTAGGTCAGCCGGGCTGACCGCCCCTCCTGGCGGTGGCGGTGAGTCGCCGGACTCACCGCCGGGGGCTGTCCATACAGCCCCATGCGATCGCCATGCACGGCGATCGCGAGCCCCATGGGGGCGTGGCTAGGGTTTAGCCGCGGGTTCATCCCGCGGCGATGCTCTCGTCGTGCCCCGGCTCATGCGGTGTTCGTGGTCGGTTTCCGGCGATGGGATTTCGGTCGGGGTTATCGGTTCCGTAATTTTTGATACCCCGGGATATCGATTTCCAACATAGGTGCAGTTAGTGGCGTACTACTACTCGGTTTGGCTGGTTCCTAGTCTTTTGTCCTTCTCCTCATTATAAAGTATTTTGTCAGTTAGGGCATTGCAGCTCATCTAATAGTCTTTTTCTAAGAACCGAGCGTTAGAGCTTATAACGTCCTTCTGGTTCATAGTACTATTGAACACAATGTTTTGTTCATCTAGGATGTCCTACAACCACATTGAATGTGCCGTTGTTTCCAGGAACATCCATAGAACATAGGTAGTTCCGAACAAACTTGTCCCTTTACTATTAGAATTCCATTTCGTATTTCCGACACATAATTTCCATACGTAAGTGTATGGTGTAGTCCTTTGAGACTTAATCCCAATCTTTGATTTATGCCATGTGTTATTTAGATAGGTGGTAGCCTCCGCGAACAAGTCGCAGACTTCTAATGGATATACTTTGAAGGTTCCCCATAATAGCTTTGTGTCCATTGACTAGTCAAAACACTTTGCTTTCATGGCACATCAAGTATTCTAATCCATCTTTGAGTATTCTTGAAAGAATTACTCATAACTTTCTAATTACACATATCTCCGCATCTATCATTCATAAATCAATTTCAATACTTGTCCGAATTCTATCCTTTAACCAGAAAGGTTTGCTTGGTTGTATTATCTTCAAAATTCAATTCTTAGGTCGGAAGGTCCATTCCTTCAACTATAATTGATCAAATCAATTTCGACCTTTTGAATCTTATTTGAATAAATACTACCAAGTATAAGAATTCACAAGTATAATGATTTAACAAAGAAATACATCTAATCAGCAAAATAAGTTATATAACGGTTTGTTGCATCGTGGTAGACTAAGGATTCATCATTCATATATTGCTATCTAATGTACCAGAATAGATAACACCACTATTTCTTATCCAAACCATCAAATGATTAAAGAAATAAAATATCCATTCATTAATAATAGAAAAACAGAACAAAAGTTCTTTCTAAAATAAAGGGTACATAAAACAATAAACTTTGAAATGAAATCCTATAACTACTAAAGCAGATAAATGTCTTCCACTGCAACCGCTGACTCCTCTACAGCTTTGCCCATGTAGACTCGAACTCTTCTTCTCTAAGTCGCCGGGTTTTCTGGAACCCCTGTTGGAGTTGTGTACTTAATGTCTAGATTTAAGTAACGGAAACTCCCGATCCATTGCCATTAATCTATTTAATTAAATAAACAATTATTTGCGTTTAATTATTTATAATTAAATATATGCAAATTATAGTCCTGGATTCTATACGTTGTAGTTAGTATGGTGTGTCGGGCCCACACAGAAGATCATACTATCGGTTACTCGTATTTAATCGAACAGTTGCTCACGACCTAGATGGACACGGACCAATCCATCGGTATAGTCGTTGTATGAGGGAGAAAATAATTTGTCTTGATTATTTTATCATACTTGTACACTTGGTGTATTGGGCGGATCACTTGAGATTTATCGATTAGGATTGCCTTGGATAATCGATTTAAATCTCAGAGTATTTTATTCTTAATCCCCGATACTATTGCGGGTGTGTATATTTAATATAAGTGACTTTGATTTTTCAAAGGAATTGACCGGTTTAATTACTGGGTCAATTACCGGTTAAGTTGGGTCACTATATTTTATATATGACATGCCGTGAATACTTGACGGGAAAGTGTATCCCGTAAGGGTTGATAATATCCCCGAGATGAGTTCATAAGGAATTATTATGTAAACCCTGCAGGTGGATTTGTTCCGCATAATAATTAAGGTTGAATGGTACTAGTCTCGGATATAAGAGATGAATAAATTAATTAGAAATAAATTAATTTTATTCTTGGATATTTATATCTTAAATACACGGAATAAATAATACTACCGGAGAAATATTATTTGATATAATATGGTTTAATATTGGGAGTGCAATTAATTTTATATAGTGGAAAATAGAATTAATTAATATTAATGGATTAATAGATTTGGGCTTGGGCTCAATTTAATCATTAATATTGGAAGCCCAATATTCCACCTCCTTAAGATCCCCTACGTAGCCTATAAGAGCACTACATGGTCTTCTTTATTCTCATAACTTGAAGATCACAATTCTAGAGAGAGAAAGTAGAGAGGGAGATCCATGGAGTTCGGAAGATCGTCGCCCACCCGACGTTCGAGCTAGTGCAAGGAATACGTGGGAAGGTCTTAAGGTCTTCATAGATCTCGTTTCTCCGCACAACGAGAACAAAGGTAAAATCGTTGAAACCCCCTCGATGATTTTATTTATTTATTCGCGTATATACATGAACAAAGATCCGAGGGACGAACCCCGTGGACGAGGATCGACCTCGCGGTGGTGATCGAAGATCACCGGACCGCGGAGGCCGAGAGATCCCCGACGGGGATCGCACGCAAGAAAATCCCTCGGCTGGACGCCGAGGGTGGCGGTCGAACCCTAGGGTTTCGACCGCCCGCGCGTACAAGGGACCCCGGCTGGAGCCGGGGCGTGCGATCGACCATGGTGGTCGATCGCTGGAGGCAGCCGCGGGCTTGTGCCGCGGCAGTCGCCCCCTCCTCCCGGCGATGGCGGTGAGTCGCCGGACTCACCGCCGGGGGGCTGCTACGAGCAGCCCCGGGGATGCGCGAAGCATCCCGACGATCGCAAACGCGATCGCGAACCCCCTCCTCGCGGGGGTTCGGCTGGACAGCCGCGGGTTTATCCCGCGGCGGGTGTTCGGTCGGACCTCGGTTCGCGTACGCTGGTTCGTGATGTTTTTCCGGCGAAGGGATTTTGATCGGGGTTATGTTTCCGCAATTCCGTTAACCCCGGGATATCGATTTCCAACAATTGGTATCAGAGCGTTGGTTCTAGTTCATGTGTATATGCGATAAATTATTCTACCTTGCAGGGTTTCCGACTATTATGGCTAGATTTAATTATTTTAATTAATGTCATAATATTGTTCTTGATTATTAAACTCTCGGACATGTCGAGATTCGTTTTATGTGTGGTGAATGCTTGTAATAGTAAAAATTCGGGGGTTGACCGAATTTAGGTTTATTATTATTGTTCTATGTTTTCCGGAAAATGTATAGGGTCGATTTCATGTATAGAATCGATACCGGAATTGTAATTTAAATTATTGTAATTTATTTACGTTGGTTCGATGATGAGACGATCGCCGGAAGACGAAGACGTGTGACGAAGAAGACGAAGAGGACCGGAGATCGATCAACCCCATGATCGATCCCATCGATCGAGTGGGAGGGGACGTCGCGCCCTCGGCCGTGGGCTGCCGCCGGTGGTGGTGGCTGGCCGGCTGGGGTGGCGGCGGCGGCTCTCCTTGGCGGCTCTCCTTGGCCGGCTAGGGTCGATTTCATGTATAGAATCGATACCGGAATTGTAATTTAATTTTGTAAATTAATTTTACGTTGGATCGATGCCGAGATGACCGCCGGAGAACGCGTGTGACGAAGAAGACGGAGAGGATGAAGAGCCGGGGATCGATCAACCCCATGATCGATCCCGAGCAATCGACCGCAAGGAGGGGGCCAATCGCCCTCGGCTGGGGCTGCCGCCGGTCATGGTGGCGGCTGGCCAGCTGGGCTGGGCGGCGGCGCTCCGCCGGTGGTGGTGGTCGATCGGGTGGGGGTGGCGTGGGGTCTCCCAACCCATGCTACTCCTACCAAGATTCACTTTCCTAAATTAATTCGGTTTTCCTATTTGAGTGTTCTTACATTTAGGAACTCTCATGGATTAGGAAAAGAATTAATTGGAATTAATTTTATTCCTTATTGAGTATTCTCTTTTAAGGGAACTCTCATGGATTAGGAAAAGAATTAACTAGGAATTAATTTATTTTTCCTATTTAATTATTCCTTTATGAAATTTTTAATGGATTAGGAAAATAATTAATTTGGAAAGTTTTGAAAGTCCTTAAATTAATTTTTCCTATTTAATTATTCCTTTATGGAATTTTAATGGATTAGGAAAGGAATTAATTTGGAAGGATTAGGAGTCCTAATTTATTTTATTTCCTTATTCTATTATAGAAGTCTTCTAGAATGTTCCAAGTTTGACTTGGATGGGATTCTAAAGATTTAATAGAATTAGAAAGGAAAATAAATATAAATAAAATATTAATAATATTTAATTTTATTTTTGATATATTCGATTGACTTAATTTTCGAATTAAGTAACTTTTGGATTAATTAAAAATAAATAGATTTAAATATTGGGATTAATATTCTCGTCACATGGAGCATTCAAGAACGAAGACTGAAGACTAGAAGATGCGTACGGAGATGGAATAAAGCCATGATAGTCGGAAAATAATATTCTAGTATTATTTTGATTATGTGATAATAGTATGTGCTTTATTTCATGTATGCATGCTTATGTGTATTTAATTATGCATTAGATAGCGTATCCCTTTGTTATAAAAAGCTAAGTGGGAGAGGATTGGAAACAATGCCATGGTCTCCATTGCTGCTCTCTTGGTGACTTTTATAAACTTTTGAAGTTTGTATAGATAAGTTATTGGAGGAGAGTTCTTGTAATTCCTCTTACAAGAAACATTGATTAAGTTTATCAAACAATGCCTAATTTGTCTTTCCAAAGCTGATTTCAAGTCGACTCATTCTCACCCCGGGGAGTGGAATGGAGCCAAAGCCACTTGGTCATGTAGAGGAAACAAATTAGAGACCTTCGTACCATTCTTTTATAGATGGATCGATTGTCTGCTCGGCTCCCTCATCTAATGAGAGATAGGGTTGTTCGCATGGTGAATCACTGGTTAGAAACTTCGAGTTTCACTTATGATTCTCCGCGTCCTGATTTACAAAAATCGAATGCATCAAGTAATTGGGAGTCAATTATAAAAGTCTCTTGGTGTAGTAAACGTCCACACCACGTGGCTTGCTATACTAACGGATTTTGGATTAATTGATGTAGACAATTATAAGGAATTGTGAAGAATTGTGAAGTTATCGTAAACGTCCACACCACGTGGCTTGCGGTGATGTAGCGGTTCCAAACGATTTACTTTAGTACTGAGTAATGGTTTACACTTAGATACGCATTATAGTATTCCTCCCCACGAGGTTACGCTATAAGTGATGTATGACCAAAGAAAATCTAATTGCTAAATCATTTGGGTAGGTAAACGTCCACACCACCTGACTTGCCATATCTGATGGGATTTTAGATGTGATTAGTGGTTTAATGATATTATTTGAGGGAGATAATATCGGAGATTAAATCAATTGTTTGTTGTTATATGTGCTCATAGATTAGGAAATGGCTTTGAACCTACTTTATGTGATACTTAAGGATTTTAACTCACTGGTCCCTAAATGTATTGATTGGAATAGAGATCTAGACATTACCCAAACTGTTAAAGAGTACAAGTTTGTACTCAGTGAGCTTTGTTCTCCCGAGCCTACTAATGTCTCAACTGATGAGGAAAGAACTGATTTTAAGAAGTGGGAAAATGCTTTTGCAATAACCACTAATTATGGTATCATGTTCAAACTCAAGAAGATGTTTAGACATAATGTAGAGGCTAGACAAGAGGCGATGAGGATACTCATAAAGACCAGTCGATTCGAGGAAACGCTTAAACACGTTTTTGAGATGATTGACCTTTTGGACGAGTTGAGACGGAAATCGCAAGCTCTTGTAGCCAATGCCAAAGGTTTCGAACCTAAGGGCAAAACCGGGGGAAAGGAAAGGCCAAGCAAAGAAACCCAGTGGTCCTAAGTTTCTTGGATCACTAGATGGGATAAGAAAGCCATGAGGCAAGTGTTCTCGATGAAAACAGTCTGGATACTGGAAGTCTGATTATCCTCTCAAAGAAAGTGCGAAATCTTCTTTAGTCGTAAAACATAGTCAGTGGTATTATCTGCCGGAATCTGGTGTGTAGATATAGAACCACTGACGGTATGTGCATTCTAAATGCAAGGGTTCCAGGAAACCCGACGACTTAGAAAAGAAGAAATCATAGTCTACATGGGCAATGCTGTAGAGGAGGCAGCAGTTGCAGTGGAGGACATTTTATAGGATTTCATCTTGGGTTATTGCTTTTATGTACATTTCAAATTTAGAAAGAACTTTGTTCTGGATTTCTAATGAATGGATATTTTATTTCTTTTAATCATCTGATGGTTATAAGAAGAAATAATGATATTATCTATGTTGGAGTTGTGTACTTAATGTCTAGATTTAAGTATCGGTAAAACTCCCGGTCATAGCATTTTACCTATTTAATTAATAAACAATTATTTGCATTTAATTATTATTAATTAATTATGCAAAATATAGTCCTGGATTTTATACGTTGTAGTTAGTATGGTGTGCATGGGCACACAGAAGATCATACTATCGGTTACTCGTATTTAATCAAACGGTTGCTCACGACCTAGATGGACACGGACCAATCCATCGGTATAGTCGTTGTGTGAGAGAGAAAATAATTTATCTTAATTATTTTATCACACTTGTACACTTGGTGTATTGGGCGGATCGCTTGAGATTTATTGATTAGGATTGCCTTGGATAATCAATTTAAATCTCAGAGTATTTTATTCTTAATCCCTGATATTATTGCGGGTGTGTATTGTTGGAATTCGTTATCCCGGGTTATCAAAATTGCGGAACCGATAACCCAAACAAACCCTTCGCCGGAGATCACACGAACGCCGACTCATCCGCCGGAGCCCGGGCTTTGGAGACCACGCGCCCGAAAGGCGCGCAATCCGCCCCCACCCGAACCCCCGCGAGCCGGGGTTCATATAATCGAAACTTCAATCGCCGGAGAGACCACGAGCCCACGCGAACCGGGACCACGAGCCCACCCGAGGGGACTCGCGATCGCTACGGGCGATCGCTGGGTTGCTTCGAGCAACCCCGCAGCGGATCCGGCGATCCGCTGCTACGCGGCTAGGGCTCGCGTCCAGCGAGCCGCTGCGGGGAAACCCGCAGCTCGCTACGAGCTGCTACGGGTCATCCCCGTAGCCCTAGCGATCAGCCCCGTAGGGCTCGATCGACCCTAGGCGTCCAGCCGAGGGTTCACGCGTTCGATCCCCGTGAGGGACCCACGAGCCGCCGGCGGTCCGGTGGTCCAACCACCACCGCCCGGCTCGACCCTCATCCCGGGGTTCGATCCTTGGATCTTTGTTCTACGGTATTCTCGATAAAAACAAATCGAACAATAATCAAGTTAGTTGAGAATTGTACCTACGATTCGTTGTTCGGAGAAACGAAATCGATGATGACCTCGTGATCTTCCCGCGTATTCCTTGCACTCCGTTCGAACGTCGGGTGGGCGACGAGCTATCGAACTCTATGGATCCTCCTCACTCTCAGAACTTTATTGTTGGCGTAACTTAGGTTATGAAAAGTGAAGACCATGTAGTGCTTTTATAGGCTACGAAGGGGATCATAAGGAGAATAAATATTGGGCTTCCAATATTGAAAATTAAATTGGGTCCAACCCAAATCCATTAATTCTTATCAATATTAATTTTATTTATTTTCCACTATATAAATAAAATTGCACTCCCAATATTATTCAATATTATATCAAATAATATTTCTCCATCTTAGTATTATTTATTCCGTGTATTTAAGATTTAAATATCCACGAATAAAATTTATTTATTGCTTAATAAATTTATTCATCTCTTATATCCGAGAATAGTACCACTCAACCTTATTTATTATGCGGAACAAATCCACTCGCGAGGTTTACATAATAAATCCTTATGAGCTCATCTCGGGGATATTATCAACCCTTACGGGATACACTGCCCCTTCAAGAATTCACGGCATGCCATATATAAAATATAGTGACCCAACTTAACCGGTAATTAACCCAATAATTAAATCGGTTAATTCCTTTGGAAAATCAAAGTCACTTATATTAAATATACACACCCGCAATTGTTTCAGGGATTAAGAATAAAATACTCCGAGTCTCAAATCAATTATCGCCGAGCAATCCTAATTGATTAGTCTCAATTGATCCGCTCAATACACCAAGTGTAAAAGTGTGATAAAATAATTAAGATAAATTATTTTCTCTCTCACACAACGACTATACCGATGGATTGGTCCGTGTCCATCTAGGTCGTGAGCAACTGTTCGATTAAATACGAGTAACCGATAGTATGATCTTCTGTGTGCCCATGCAACACCATACTAACTACAACGTATAAAATCCAAGACTATAATTTGCATGTATTTAATTAACAATAATTAAAAGCAAATGAATGTCTGTAATAGATAGGTAAATGAAAGTGCATACAGAGTTCAGAATACTCAAATCTAGACATTAAGTATACTACTCCATCAATCTCCCACTTATACTAAGGTCTAGTCTTATCCTCCAAACTTCTGACTCCCAAACCCTCCAAGTGCTTGTAATATACTTCCTTAGGAAGTATCTTGGTGAAAGGGTCCGCTAGGTTGTCTTCCGAAGCTATCTTGGTGACTATCGCATCGCCCCTCTTGACGATGTCTCGAATCAGGTGGTACTTGCGCTCTATGTGTTTTGTAGCACTATGGGACCGTGGTTCCTTACTGTTTGCCACTGCACCGCTATTGTCACAATAAATTGTCATAGCCTTGGGCAAACTCGGAATCACATCTAAGTCCTGGAGGAAATTAAGGAACCACACTGATTCTTTCGCTGCCTCTGAGGCTGCAACATATTCAGCTTCCATGGTAGAGTCCGAAATGCACTTTTGCTTAACACTCTTCCATGATACGGCTCCACCTCCCAAAGTGTACACATAGCCTGATGTCGACTTACGCCGGTCCTTATCAGCTTGGAAATCCGAATCTGTGTAACCCAAAGGAATCAGATTGTCTGCTCCGTATCTCAGAACATAATCCTTAGTATTTCGCAAATACTTGAAAATGCTCTTTACGGCAGTCCAATGAGCCTTTCCAGGGTTACTCTGATATCTCGCTACTATGCCTACGGCATAACAGATATCAGGCCTCGTGCATAACATTGCATACATTAAGCTTCCCACAGCCGAAGCGTAGGGAACCGCTTTCATGTCATCTTTCTCCTTCTGTGTCTGAGGACACATATCCTTAGAAAGATAAGTTCCTTTACTGAAGGGCAGATCACCCTTCTTGGAATCTTGCATGTTAAAACGAGCTAGAATCGTGTCTATGTAAGATTGCTGAGAAAGGCACAATGTTCTATTCCGGCGATCCCTTATAACTTTGATCCCTAGAACATGTCCAACTTCTCCCAAATCTTTCATATCGAATTGTCTAGACAACCATCCCTTTATGTCTGATAACATCTTTACACTGTTGCCAATGAGAAGTATGTCATCTACATAAAGCATGAGAAACACCACCTTCTTTCCATCACGTTTCCAATACACACACGATTCGTCCATGCTTTGAATGAATCCAAAAGATTGGACTACTTCATCAAACCGCAGGTTCCACGATCTCGAGGCTTGTTTCAATCCATAAATGGATCGATTAAGCTTGCACACTAGATGATCTCGCCCCTTAGCAATGAATCCTTCTGGTTGTTTCATATAAATCGTCTCGTCAAGACTTCCATTAAGGAAAGCTGTCTTGACATCCATTTGCCACACCTCATAATTCATATGAGCTGCTATGGATAAGAGAATCCGGATTGACTTTTTCTTGGCTACCGGCGAGAAGGTCTCCTCATAATCGATTCCCTCTTTCTGAGTATATCCTTTCGCAACAAGCCGAGCTTTAAAGGTTTCAACCTTTCCGTCAGATCCTCTCTTTCTCTTGTAGACCCATTTACACCCAATTGGCTTTACGCCGCTTGGTGGTTCTACAAGATCCCAGACTTTATTAGAATCCATAGATTCTATTTCGGATTTCATCGCTTTCTTCCAAGAAGGCGCATCTATATCTTGTACCGCCTCATCATAGGTCCAGGGATCGACTTCATGAACTCCAGGTGCCGAGTCCGAAGACTCACCCAGTCCAATCCATCTATCCGGTTGTTTAACAACCCTCCCACTACGACGGCGTTTCGGTGTATTAACAGTGACAGTATTAGGTGCAGGTTCTAGTGGTGTATCTATACTCGGTTCGGCTGTATCCAGGTCTTCCTCGTTACCTCTCAACTCATCAAGTATTATGTCACTTTTGGGCTTGTGGTCCATGACATAGTCTTCCTCTAAGAACCGAGCGTTAGTACTTATAACGATCTTCTGGTCCGTAGGACTATAGAACATGCCACCCTTAGTTCCTTTCGGGTATCCTACAAACAGCCGTATTTCTGATCTAGGTTCTAACTTATCGGCGCCATGTCGCAACACATGTGCTGGACATCCCCAGATCCGAATGTGTTTCAAGTTAGGCTTACGCCCACTCCACAATTCCATGGGTGTAGTTGGCACCGTTTTGGTCGGAACCCTATTCAGAATGTACGCCGCTGTTTCCAAGGCAAGTCCCCAGAACATAACAGGTAAATCCGAGTAACTCATCATCGATCGAACCATCTCCATAAGAGTCCTATTCCTTCTTTCTGACACACCATTCTGCTGAGGAGTATATGGTGAAGTCAGCTGGGATTCAATCCCATTCTCTGCCAAGTATGCCTTGAATTCTCCAGACAGGTACTCGCCTCCGCGATCAGATCGCAGACATTTTATGGATTTACCACGAAGGTTCTCCACAAGAGCCTTGAATTCCTTGAACTTGTCAAAAGAATCACTCTTGTGGCGCATCAGGTAAATATATCCATACCTTGAGTAATCATCAGTAAAGGTGATGAAATACTCGTACCCTCCCCTTGCCTGAGTAGACATAGGTCCGCATACATCAGAGTGAATCAAATCCAATACTTGTTCAGCTCTACGTCCTTTACCAGAAAAAGAACGCTTGGTCATTTTACCCTCCAAACAGGATTCGCAGGTTGGAAGGTCCTCTCCTTCTATGCCGCTAATGAGACCATCAGCTTTCAACCTTTGAATTCTATTTGAATTAATATGACCTAGCCTTAGATGCCACAAGTATAATTGATTCATTTTAGAAGGTTCCTTTCTCTTATTGGTGTTCGTAGATGTGTTATTACTCTCGGTTAGTTGCATCGTGTTAGACTCAGGATTTAGAATATACAAATCGTCTATCAATGTACCAGAACAGACAATCTCACTATTTCTTCTTATGACCACAGAGTGATCAAAAGAAACAGAATATCCATTCAGAATTAACTTAGAAACTGAAATTAAATTCTTTCTAAAGTTCGGTACATAAAGACAATTTTGTAAAACTAAAACCCTATCACTACTAAACCGTAAGTGAACGTCTCCCACTGCAACAGCCGCCACCTTCGCGGCATTGCCCATGTAGACCACGATCTCTCCCTCTCTAAGTCTCCGGGTTTCCTGGAACCCCTGCAATGAATTGCAGACATGGTCAGTGGCGCCCGTATCTACACACCAGGTGCTGGTAGATATCACCGCTGACAATGTTTCAGTGACTAAGGAAAATTTCGTACCTTTGATGAGAGGACAATCAGACCTCCAGTGCCCAAACTGCTTGCATCGAAAGCACTTGCCAGAAGGCTTGCTTTTCCCAATCCGTGGCTTAGAGCCACTGGGTTTCTTTGCACGCTTTTCCTTTAGCCTTGCCACAAAAGCTTGTGATTCTCTTAACTTACGCACAAACTCCGCTCTCGTTGAATCCTTTTTAAGGGACTCATTGAGAGAGAATTCTGTGAGTATGTTAATCACCTCTTGTCCGGCTTCCACGCTATGTCTCAACATCATCCTGAGGTCATTTCGAATGTCCTCATCAGTTGGGACAACAGTGGATTCGGAAAGCTCAACAGTCTGGACAATGTCCAGATTTCGTTCCCAATCATCACCATATGGAACCGGTGAGTTTTCATCCTTAAGTATATCACAAAGTGGGGTCACAGTCATTCTTAACCTATAAGCACATAAAACAAACAAACAATTTAATATCCGATATTATCTCCCTCAAATAATATCATTAAATCACTAATCACATCTAAAATCCCATCAGGTAAGGCAAGCCACGTGGTGTGGACGTTTACCCACCCAAATGATTTAGCAATTAGATTTTCTTTGGTCATACATCAATTATAGCGTAACCTCGTGGGGAGGAATACTATAACGCGTATCTAAGTGTAAACCATTACTCAGTACCAAAGTAAATTACTTGGAATCGCTACATCACCGCAAGCCACGTGGTGTGGACGTTTACGATAACTTCACAACTCTTCATAATTACTTACAACTGTCTACATCAATTAATCCAAAATCCGTCAGCATAGCAAGCCACGTGGTGTGGACGTTTACTACACTAAGAGACTTTTATAATTGACTCCCAATTACTTGATCCATTTAATCTTGTAAATCAAGACGCGGAGAATCATAAGTGAAACTCGAAGTTTCTAACCAGTGATTCACCATGCGAACAACCCTATCTCTCATAAATGAGGGAGCCGAGCAGACAGACGACCCATCTATCAAAGAATGGCACGAAAGTCTCTAATTTGTGTCCTCTACATGACCAAGTGGCTCTGGCTCCATTCCACTCCCCGGGGTGAGAATGAGTCGACTTGAAATCAGCTTTGGAAAGACAAATTAGGCATTGTTTGATGAACTTAATCAATGTTTCTCGTAAGAGGAATTACAAGAACTCTCCTCCAATGACTTATCTATATAAACTTCAAAAGTCTATAAAAGTCACCAAGAGAGCAGCAATGGAGACCATGGGTATGTTTCCATACCCTCTCCCACTTAGCTTTTTACAATAAAGGGATACGCTATCTAGTGCATAAAATAAACACATATAGCATGCATACATGTAATAAAGCACATAGTATTATCACATAGTCAAAATAATTACTAGAATATTATTTTCCGACTATTATGGCTTCATCACATCCCCGTACGCATCTTCTAGTCTTCAGTCTTCGTTTCTTGAATGCTCCATGTGACGAGAATATTAATTTCCAATATTTAAATCTATTTATTTTCAATTAATCCAAAAGTTACTTAATTCGAAAATTAAGTCAATTGAATATATCAAAAATAAAATTAAATATTATTAATATTTTTATTTATTTTATTTTCTTTTTCCCTTTCATTAAATCTCTAGAATAATCTATCCAAGACGTTTTTGGAATATTCTAGATGATATCCATAATGAAATAAAGAAATAAAATAATTAGGACTATTATACTTTTCCAAATTTATTTTATTCCTAATCCATGAATATTCCCATGAGTAGGAATAATCAAATAGGAAAAATAAATTTAGTACTAAATTAATTCTTTTTCTATTTTTCTAGAATATTCCATAAAGAAATAATCAAAATAGGAAATAATGAATTAATTAGGAAAGTATATTTCCGGTAGGAGAAGCCCGGGTTGGGAGACCCCGAGCCACCCCCACCTCTGTCCGACCGGCCAACCTAGGGCACGCCGCCGCCGCCCGGCCCACGCGCCACCACCACTGGTGGCCGGCGTGGCCGGGACTCCCACGGACAGCCCGCCTAGGGCCGCGGGTCGATCGATCCCCTCGGGATCGATCATGGGGATTGATCGATCCCGGTCCTTCGTCCATCCCGTCACTTCGTCTTTTCCGGCGGTCTTCGATACGTTGATCCAATCGCAAAAACAAATTTACAAAATCTAAATTACAATTCCGGTATCGATTCTATACACGAAATCGACCCTATACATTTTCCGGAAAAACAACGAACATAATAATAAATCCTAAATTCGGTCAACCCCCGAATTTTTACTATTACAAGCATTCACCACCAAAAACGAATCTCGACATGTCCGAGAGTTTAATAAAACCAACAATCATGACAAAATAAATTAAGCGAATAATAAATTAAGCCATAATAGTCGGAACCCTGCAAGGTAGAACAATTTTATCGAAAATACCGCGAACGTAAACCACGCTCTGATACCAATTGTTGGAATTCGTTATCCCGGGTTATCAAAATTGCGGAACCGATAACCCGAACGAACCCTTCGCCGGAGATCACACGAACGCCGACTCATCCGCCGGAGCCCGGGCTTTGGAGACCACGCGCCCGAAAGGCGCGCAATCCGCCCCCACCCGAACCCCCGCGAGCCGGGGTTCATATAATCGAAACTTCAATCGCCGGAGAGACCACGAGCCCACGCGAACCGGGACCCGACCGAACGCGTCGCGCGCACGAGGCGCACGGACGCCCAGCCGAGTCCCCGCGAGGGGACTCGCGATCGCTACGGGCGATCGCTGGGTTGCTTCGAGCAACCCCGCAGCGGATCCGGCGATCCGCTGCTACGCGGCTAGGGCTCGCGTCCAGCGAGCCGCTGCGGGGAAACCCGCAGCTCGCTACGAGCTGCTACGGGTCATCCCCGTAGCCCTAGCGATCAGCCCCGTAGGGCTCGATCGACCCTCAGCGTCCAGCCGAGGGTTCACGCGTTCGATCCCCGTGAGGGACCCACGAGCCGCCGGCGGTCCGGTGGTCCAACCACCACCGCCCGGCTCGACCCTCATCCCGGGGTTCGATCCTTGGATCTTTGTTCTACGGTATTCTCGATAAAAACAAATCGAACAATAATCAAGTTAGTTGAGAATTGTACCTACGATTCGTTGTTCGGAGAAACGAAATCGATGATGACCTCGTGATCTTCCCGCGTATTCCTTGCACTCCGTTCGAACGTCGGGTGGGCGACGAGCTATCGAACTCTATGGATCCTCCTCACTCTCAGAACTTTATTGTTGGCGTAATTTAGGTTATGAAAAGTGAAGACCATGTAGTGCTTTTATAGGCTACGAAGGGGATCATAAGGAGAATAAATATTGGGCTTCCAATATTGAAAATTAAATTGGGTCCAACCCAAATCCATTAATTCTTATCAATATTAATTTTATTTATTTTCCACTATATAAATAAAATTGCACTCCCAATATTATTCAATATTATATCAAATAATATTTCTCCATCTTAGTATTATTTATTCCGTGTATTTAAGATTTAAATATCCATGAATAAAATTTATTTATTGCTTAATAAATTTATTCATCTCTTATATCCGAGAATAGTACCACTCAACCTTATTTATTATGCGGAACAAATCCACTCGCGAGGTTTACATAATAAATCCTTATGAGCTCATCTCGGGGATATTATCAACCCTTACGGGATACACTGCCCCTTCAAGAATTCACGGCATGCCATATATAAAATATAGTGACCCAACTTAACCGGTAATTAACCCAATAATTAAATCGGTTAATTCCTTTGGAAAATCAAAGTCACTTATATTAAATATACACACCCGCAATTGTTTCAGGGATTAAGAATAAAATACTCCGAGTCTCAAATCAATTATCGCCGAGCAATCCTAATTGATGAGTCTCAATTGATCCGCTCAATACACCAAGTGTACAAGTGTGATAAAATAATTAAGATAAATTATTTTCTCTCTCACACAACGACTATACCGATGGATTGGTCCGTGTCCATCTAGGTCGTGAGCAACTGTTCGATTAAATACGAGTAACCGATAGTATGATCTTCTGTGTGCCCATGCAACACCATACTAACTACAACGTATAAAATCCAGGACTATAATTTGCATGTATTTAATTAACAATAATTAAAAGCAAATGAATGTCTGTAATAGATAGGTAAATGAAAGTGCATACAGAGCTCAGAATACTCAAATCTAGACATTAAGTATACTACTCCATCATGTATATCTAATATTAGAGACTTTGATTTTCCAAAGGAATTAACCGATTTAATTATTGGGTTAATTACCGGTAAAATTGGGTCGCTATATTTTATATACGACATGCCGTGAATACTTGACGGGAAAGTGTATCCCGGAAGGGTTGATAATATCCCCGAGATGAGTTCATAAGGAATTATTGTGTAAACCTCATGAGTGGATTCGTTCCGCACAATAATAAAGGTTGAACGGTACTAGTCTCGGATATAAGAGATGAATATTATTTATTGAGCAATAAATAAATTTATTCATGGATATTTAAATCTTAAATACACGGATTAAATAATACTAACCGGAGAAATATTATTTGATATAATATGGATAAATATTGGGAGTGCAATTTTATTTATATAGTGGAAAATAAATAAAATTAATATTGATAAGGATTAATGGATTTGGGTTGGACCCAATTTAATCTTCAATATTAGAAGCCCAATATTTAATCTCCTTATGATCCCCTACGTAGCCTATATAAGCACTACATGGTCTTCACTTTTCATAACTTGATTTTAACCTACGCCAATCATAGAGTCTTGGAGAGTGAATGAGATCCATAGGAGTTCGATAGATCGTCGCCCACACGACGTTCGGACGAAGTGCGAGGAATACGTAGGAAGATCGCAAGGTCATCGTTAATTCGTTTCTCCGTACAACGAATCGAGGTAATATAATCGAGAACCCCCTCTATGATTATTTGTGCGTATTAATTGTAATATATACATGAACGCACGATCCGGGAAAACGACGATGACGGGGATTCGAGATCCCCGGCGAAGATCGAAGGGGGCGGTCGAAACCCTAGGGTTCGACCGCCCGGCGCGCGCGGACGAGGGGGGCCCCGGCTGGACTGTCGGGGCGTGCGATCGACTAGAAGTCGATCGCGGGGAGGTTCGCCGTGGGCTGGTGCCACGGCGGGTGAACCCCCCCAGCCACCTCGCCTGGTGGCATGCGCAAGGGAGGAGCCCCGGCTGAAGTCGGGGCGTGCGATCGACCGCGTGGTCGATCGCGAGGGAAAGCCGCGGCTGGAGCCGCGGCGGGTCAGCCTGGGGCTGACCGCCCTCCTCCGGCGAAGGTGGTGAGTCGCCGGACTCACCACCGGGGGCTGCTGGGCAGCCCCAGCGATCGCCATGCACGGCGACCGCGAACCCCGCGGATGGGGTTCGACTAGGGTTTAGCCGCGGGTTCATCCCGCGGCGACGCTCTCGTCGAGCCCGGTTCTTCGTGGTGTTCGCGTTCGTGGTTTCCGGCGTAGGGTTTTCGGTCGGGTTATCGGTTCCGCAAATTTTTGATAGCCCGGGACATCGAATCCTAGCAATTGGTATAAGAGCGTTTGGTTTCGTGTTCATGTATATGTTCGATTATTGTTCTACCTTGCAGGATTTCCGGCTATCATGGTTGGATTTAATTATTGTTTTTTTTATTTAATTATCATGATTAAACTCTCGGACATGTCGAGATTCGTTTTTGTGTGGTTGAATGTTTGTAATACTAAAAATTCGGGGGTTGACCGAATTTAGGATTTATTATTACGTTCTTTATTTTTCCGGAAAATGTATAGGGTCGATTTCATGTATAGAATCGATACCGGAATTGTAATTTAGATTATTGTAATTTATTTTGCGATTTGATCGATGAATCGAGACCGCCGGAGAAGACGAGATGACGAGAGGGGACTAGGGCTCGGATCGACCATCCCCATGGTCGATCCATGAGGATCGATCGACCCTCACATGGAGGAGCCGCCGGCGATGGTGGCCGGCCACCTCCTACGCGTGGGTCGAGGGTGGCGTGGGGACTCCCACCCCATGCTATCCCCGTCCGGAAATTTACTTTCCTATTTTAATTCGGTTTTCCTATTTTGATTATTTCTTTTATGGAATTTTCATGGAATAGTAAAAGAATTAATTTAGTATTAAATTTATTTTCCTATTTGATTATTCCTACTCATGGGAATATTCATGGATTAGGAATAAAATAAATTTGGAAAGTATATGAGTCCTAAATTATTTTATTTTCTTATTTCATTATGGATATCATCTAGAATATTCCAAGAGTATCTTGGATAGATTATTCTAGAGATTTAATGGAGTGGAAAAGGAAAATAAAAATAAATAAAAATATTAATAATATTTAATTTTATTTTTGATATATTCAATTGACTTAATTTTCGAATTAAGTAACTTTTGGATTAATTGAAAATAAATAGATTTAAATATTAGAGATTAATATTCTCGTCACATGGAGCATTCAAGGACGAAGACTGAAGACTAGAAGATGCATATGAAGATGGAATAAAGCCATGATAGTCGGGAAAATAATTTTTCTAGCATTATTTTGACTATGTGATCTATGTGCTTTATTACTTGTATGCATGCTATATGTGTTTATTTTATGCACTAGATAGCGTATCCCTTTATTGTAAAAAACTAAGTGGGAGAGGGGATGGAAACATTCCCATGGTCTCCATTGCTGTTCTCTTGGTGACTCTTATGGACTTCCGAAGTTCGTATAGACGAGTCATTGGAGGAGAATTCTTGTAATTCTTTTTACAAGAAACATTGATCAAGTTTATCAAACAATGCCTAATTTGTCCTTCTGAAACTGACTTCAAGTCGACTCATTCTCACCCCGGGGAGTGGAATGGAGCCAAAGCCACTTGGTCATGTGGATGACACAAATTAGAGACCTTCGTACCATTCTTTGATAGATGGATCGATTGTCTGCTCGGATCCCTCATTTATGAGAGATAGGGTCGTTCGCATGGTGAATCACTGGTTAGAAACTTCGAGTTTCACTTATGATTCTCCGAGTCTTGATCTACGAAATCGAATGGATCTTGTAATTGGGAGTCAATTATAAAAATCTCTTGGTGTAGTAAACGTCCACACCACGTGGCTTGCTGTACTAACGGATTTTGGATTAATTGATGTAGACAGTTATAAGTGATTGTGAAGAATTGTGAAGTTATCGTAAACGTCCACACCACGTGGCTTGCGGTGACGTAGCAATTCCAAGCGATGTACTTTAGTGCTGAGTGATGGTTTACACTTAGATACGCGTTATAGTATTCTTCACCACGAAGTTACGCTATAATCGATGTATGACCAAAGAAAAATCTAATTGCTAAATCATTTGGGTGGGTAAACGTCCACACCACGTGGCTTGCCTTACCTGATGGGATTTTAGACGCAATTAGTAATTTAATGATATTATTTGAGGGAGATAATATCGGACATTAAATTGATTGTTTGTTTACATGTGCTTATAGGTTTAGAGAATAGCTATGAATCCACTTTCTATGATACTCAAGGAACAAAAACTCACTGGTCCAAACTACATTGATTGGAAGAGAAATTTAGACAATGTCCTGACTGCTGAAGAGTACAAGTTTGTACTCTATGAGCAATGCCCTGCTGAGCCCACGACTGCCTCAACTGATGAGGAAAAGGCTGCATATCGGAAGTGGAAAAAGGCTGATGAAATGGCTAGGTGCTATATTTTGGCTTCCATGTCAAATGTACTCCAAACCCAGCATCAGTCGATGAACACTGCCGAGGATATGTTATTTAACCTCAAGGAGATGTTTGGGTATCATGACCGTGCGGGTAGGCAAGAAGCCATGAGAGTCCTCATGTCGACTACTCAGTCTGAAAGAACGCCCGTTGAGGAGCACGTTCTCAAGATGATGAGTCTGTTGAATGAATTGGAGGTCCTAGGAGCTATGATTGATGGTGAGACGCAAGTCGACATCATACTCCAGTCTCTGACCCATAGTTTTGAGCAGTTTCGTATGAGCTATAATATGGGTAAACTGTCTTATACTCTTGCGCAACTCCTGACTGAACTAAAGGCGGCAGAGGGGATCTACAAGAAGGGCAAGTCTCAAGCGCTTGTAGCTACCAAGTCCAAAAGCTTGAAAGCTGTTGGAGGTAGGGGCAAGAAAAGGAAGCAAGCCATGAAACCCAGTGGTGCCAAGAGGAATGGACCACGAGTGGGGGCTAGTAAGCCAAGGGGCAAGTGCTTCCGATGCAACAAGTCTGGAGACTGGAAGTCTGAATGTCCTCTCAGAGGTACGAATTTTTCTTTAGTCGTAAAAACATAGTCAGCGGTATTATCTACCAGAATTCTGGTGTGTAGATATGGAACCACTGACGGTATGTGCATTGTTTTAAATGCAGGGGTTCCAGAAAACCCGACGACTTAGAGAAGAAGAGTTCGAGTCTACATGGGCGAAGCTGTTGGGGTAGCAGCGATTGCAGTGGAAGACATTTATCTGTTTTAGGATTTCATTTTAAGTTATTGCTTTATGTACCCCTTTATTTTGAAAAAGAACTTTTGTTCTGGTTTTCTTTATTAATGAATGGATATTTATTTCTTTAATCATTGAGTGATTTAGATAAGAAATAATGGTGTTATCTATTCTGGTACATTAGATAGCAATATATGAATGATGAATCCTTAAGTCTACCACGATGCAACAAATCGTTATGTATAACTTGTTTTACTTATTAGATGTATTTCTCTTATCAATCATTATACTTGTGAATTCTTGAACTTGGTAGTATCTATTCAAAAGGGATTCAAAAGGTCGAAATTGATTTGATCAATTATAGTTGGAGGAATGGACCTCCCGACCTAAGAATCGATCTTGAAAGATGATACAACTAAGTTAACCTTTCTTGATAAAGGATGGAATTCGGACAAGTATTGAAAATGATTTATGATTAATGCGGTGACATGTGTAATTAGAGAGGTACGAGTCGTTCTTTCAAGAATACTCGAAGATGGATTAGAATACTTGATGTGCCATAAAAGCGGAGTGTTTTTAACACAAAGCCATTATGGGGATCCTTCCAAGTATATCCATTGGAAGCCTGCGACTTGTTCGCGGAGGCTATCACCTATCTGAATAACACATAGCATAAATCAAATATTGAGATTAAGTCTCAAACGACTACACCATACACTGATGTGTGGATATGGTGTGTCAGGAATAAGAAATGGAATTCTAATAGTAAAAGAACAAGTTTGTTCGGAACTACCTATGTTCTATGGATATTTTTGGATACAACGGCACATTAAATGTGATTGTAGAATATCCTAGAAGAACAAGTAATTGTATGTTCAATAGTACTACGAACCAGAGGGGTGTCCTCGCCCGGTTCTTAGAGGAAAACTATTAGATGAACTACAATGCCCTAATTGACAAAATACTTTAGAATGAGGAAAGGAAAGACTGAGAACCAGCCTGACCGAGTAGCAGTACACCACTAACTGCACCTAATGTTATTACTATTATACACCGGAATGCCGTTGCAGTGGGAGGTTGTTAAGCAACCAGTGATGTTCATAAGACTAGAGGAGTTTTGAACTCTGGATCTAGTAGACATGAAATCGATCCCTGGTTCTGCATAGGAGGCTAATCTGAATGTGCCTGCTTAGATAGCAATAACTATTATTGTTAAGAGGCAGGATCATTTAGAAGTACAAGCTTGGTGAATCCGTTTATGGATTATCACAAAGCTGTGGAACTTGCAAAAGCAAGGAAAGGTGTGTTAGAGAAGAAATGGAAACAAGGTGGTGTTTCTCGGAATTTTGTGTAGATAACACTTCATCGTTGGCAACAATGTAAAAGTGTTGTCAGACATAAAATAGAGGTTGTCTGAATAAATCAAGATATGAGATTAAGATGAAGTTGGATCATGTTCTTAGAAATCTTTCGATCTCTAGATAAGAACATTTGTACTTCTCTTAAGATATCTTATACGATTATGGTTTGTTTTAAACATGCACAATTCTGAGAAAGGTTATTGCCTTTCGGAAACAGAATACATCTGTCTAAAGGTATGTGTTTTGAACGCATGAAGGAGATAGATATAGACAAAGCGGTTTCCTACACTTCGAGTGTGGAAAGCTTTGTAGATGCAGTGTTGTAAAACAAGAACCTGATATCAACTATGCGGTTAGTGTAGTGGGAGGATATCAAAGTAATCTGGATAAGAAATATTCGAATGCTGTAAAAGTACTTGGAAGTACTGGATTACTAGCAAAACGAAATTTTCTTAGATTACAGTTTCTCAGATCCAAAATCAGAGAAAGACCAGTGTAAGTCGATATCAGGCTATGTGTTCACTTTTAGAAGAAGTGGAACCTAAGGATGAAAGAGTGATAAGCGTAATGCTTCTCGGACTCTATCATAAACCGAATAGCAGCCTCAGAGGCAGCGGAAGTTTTGGTTAGGTTCCGGAATGACCTCTGAACTTGGATATGATTCTTGGTTCACCAAAGGCTATGTATATAGCGGTGCATGGTAAACTGGAAGAAGTCATAAGTTCAAAAGGTGATGATAACACATAGAGCAAGTACCACCTGATTCGAGTCATCGTCTAGGGAGACGACGCAGTAGTCACCAAGATAACTTCAGAGCGGCAACCTAGATTGCTCATTCACATAATACTTTTGGGAAGTATAAATTAAGCACGTGATGAGTATGGGAGTCGGGAGTTTGGAAGAAATGACTAGACCTTAGTACAAGTGGGAGATTGTTGGAGTTGTGTACTTAATGTCTAGATTTAAGTATCGGTAAAACTCCCGGTCATAGCATTTTACCTATTTAATTAATAAAAACAATTATTTGCATTTAATTATTATTAATTAATTATGCAAAATATAGTCCTGGATTTTATACGTTGTAGTTAGTATGGTGTGCATGGGCACACAGAAGATCATACTATCGGTTACTCGTATTTAATCAAACGGTTTCTCACGACCTAGATGGACACGGACCAATCCATCGGTATAGTTGTTGTGTGAGAGTGAAAATAATTTATCTTAATTATTTTATCACACTTGTACACTTGGTGTATTGGGCGGATCGCTTGAAATTTATTGATTAGGATTGCCTTGGATAATCAATTTAAATCTTAGAGTATTTTATTCTTAATCCCTGATATTATTGCGGGTGTGTATATCTAATATTAGAGACTTTTATTTTCCAAAAGAATTCACCGATTTATTTATTGGGTTAATTATCGGTAAAATTGGGTCGCTATATTTTATATACGACATGCCGTGAATACTTGACGGGAAAGTGTATCCCGGAAGGGTTGATAATATCCCCGAGATGAGTTCATAAGGAATTATTGTGTAAACCTCATGAGTGGATTCGTTCCGCACAATAATAAAGGTTGAACGGTACTAGTCTCGGATATAAGAGATGAATATTATTTATTGAGCAATAAATAAATTTATTCATGGATATTTAAATCTTAAATACACGGAATAAATAATACTAACCGGAGAAATATTATTTGATATAATATGGATAAATATTGGGAGTGCAATTTTATTTATATAGTGGAAAATAAATAAAATTAATATTGATAAGGATTAATGGATTTGGGTTGGACCCAATTTAATCTTCAATATTAGAAGCCCAATATTTAATCTCCTTATGATCCCCTACGTAGCCTATATAAGCACTACATGGTCTTCACTTTTCATAACTTGATTTTAACCTACGCCAATCATAAAGTCTTGGAGAGTGAAGGAGATCCATAGGAGTTCGATAGATCGTCGCCCACACGACGTTCGGACGAAGTGCGAGGAATACGTAGGAAGATCGCAAGGTCATCGTTAATTCGTTTCTCCGTACAACGAATCGAGGTAATATAATCGAGAACCCCCTCTATGATTATTTGTGCGTATTAATTGTAATATATACATGAACGCACGATCCGGGAAAACGACGATCATCGCGGACGGGGATTCGAGATCCCCGGCGAAGATCGAAGGGGGCGGTCGAAACCCTAGGGCTCGACCGCCCGGCGCGCGCGGACGAGGGGGGCCCCGGCTGGACTGTCGGGGCGTGCGATCGACTCGAAGTCGATCGCGGGGAGGTTCGCCGTGGGCTGGTGCCACGGCGGGTGAACCCCCCCAGCCACCTCGCCTGGTGGCGTGCGCAAGGGAGGAGCCCCGGCTGAAGCCGGGGCGTGCGATCGACCGCGTGGTCGATCGCGAGGGAAAGCCGCGGCTGGAGCCGCGGCGGGTCAGCCTGGGGCTGACCGCCCTCCTCCGACGAAGGTGGTGAGTCGCCGGACTCACCACCGGGGGCTGCTGGGCAGCCCCAGCGATCGCCATGCACGGCGACCGCGAACCCCGCGGATGGGGTTCGGCTAGGGTTTAGCCGCGGGTTCATCCCGCGGCGACGCCCTCGTCGAGCCCGGTTCTTCGTGGTGTTCGCGTTCGTGGTTTCCGGCGTAGGGTTTTCTGTCGGGTTATCGGTTCCGCAAATTTTTGATAGCCCGGGACATCGAATCCCAGCAATCTATTCTGGTACATTAGCTAGCAATATATAAATGATGAATCCCGAGTCCACCACGATGCAACGAACCGTTTTATATAACTCGTTTTACTGATAAGAGATTTCTTTATTAAATCTTTTATACTTGTGGATTCTTATGCTAAGTCATGTTTATTCAAATAAGAAGTTCAAAGGTCGAAAATTGATATTTTGATCAATTATGTTGAAGGAGTGGACCTTCCGACCTAAGAATCTAATTTGGAAGATAACATAACTAAGCAATCCTTTATGGATATAAGATATAAGATCCGGACAAGTATAAGAATTGATTGACTCTGATGTACGCAGACCTATGTCTACTCAGACAATAAGGTACGAGTACTTCATTTTATGATTACTCAAAAAATGGATTAGCATACCTGATGTGCCACAAAAGCAAAGTGTTTTGACAAGTCAATGGACACTAAGCAATTGTGGAGAACCTTCAAGGTATATCCATTTTTAGCCTGCGATTTGATCGCGGAGGCAAGTACCTGTCTGAGGAATGCATGGCATACTGATCATAGATTGGGATTTGATCCCAAATGACTACACCATACACTCTTGTGTAGAAATGGTGCGTCGGAAATAAGAAATGGAAATCTTATAGAAATAATAAAAGCATGAGTTATACGGAACTACCTATGTTCTATGGATATGTCTGGAAACAACGGCGCATTCAAATACGGTTGTAGAATATCCTAAAAGAACAAAAGAGGTGTGTTCAATAGTACTATGGACCAGAAGGACGTTATAAGTTCTAACGCCCGGTTCTTAGAGAAAGACTATTAGATGAACCACAAGCCCAAAGTGACGTAATACTTTGAATGAGAGAAAGGGATAAGGACTGGGAACCAGCCGAACCGAGTAGCGTTACACCACTAACTACACCTACTGCTATTACTGTTTATACATCGGAATGCCGTTGTAGTGGGAGGTTGTATGACAACCGGAGATGTTCATAAGGCTAGGAGAGTTCTCAGACTCTGGACCTGGTATACATGAAATCGATCCCTGAATCTACATGAAGGCAGTACTAGATCTAAATGTGCCTTCTTGGAAAGCAATAAGGATTATTGCTAAGAGGCGAGATCATTTAGAGTACAAGCTTAGTTGATCCATTTATGGATTGAAATGAAGCTAGAGTTCGTGGAACTTGCGCATTGATGAGATAGTCCATTTGATGGATTCATCAAAAGGCATTGACGAATCGTGTGTATGGGAAACGTGATGGAAACAAAGTGGTGTTTCTCGGAGGTTTTATGTAGATAACATTTTATCATTGGTAACAATGTAAAGATGTTGTCAGACATAAAATGATGGTTGTCTAGATGAATCAATATGAAAGATTTAGAAAGAAGTTGGACATGTTCTTGAGATCTAGCATCTCTAGAAAAGAACATTGCACTTCTCCTGGACATCTTACATATAAATGATTATGGTTCGTTTTAACATGCAAGATTCCGAGAAAGGTATGTTACCTTTCAGATACTGAATGCATCTATCTAAGGATATGTGTTTTGGAACACAAAAGGAGATAGAAGCAATGAAAGCGGATTCCTACACTTACAGTGTGGAAAGCTTGATAAATGCGATGTTGAAAACGAGAACCTGATATCTGCTATGCGGCTAGTATAGTGGGAGGATATCAAGGTAATCCTGGAAAGGAATACTCGACTACTGTAATGAACATTTTAAGTACTTTCGAAGTACTGGAAACTATGTTCTGGATTACGGAGCAGACAAGCTTTTCCTTTGGATTACATTCTCTTAGATTTCTAATCAAATGAGGACCGGTGTAAGTCGATACCAGGCTATGTGTTTCACTATTGAAGGAGAAGGAGTTTTTTAACATGGAAGAGTGATAAGCACGATGCTTTTCGGACTCTGCCATGGGTAACAAAATAGCGGCCTCAGAGGCAGCGGAAGTTTTGGTATAGCTCCGGGATAATCTCTGGGACTTGGAGGTGATTCTTAATTTTCCAAAGGCTATGTGAATAGCGGTGTGATGGAAAATGGTAAGAAATCACAAGTCCATAAGTGTAAGATAACACATAGAGCAAGTACCACCTGATACGAATCATCGTCAGGGAAGACGACGCTGTAGTCACCAAGATAACTTCAGAGCGGCAACCTAGATTACTCATTCACATGGTACTTCTTGGAAGTACAGTTTAAGCACGTGATGAGTATGGGAGTCGGGAGTTTGGAGGAAATGACTAGACCTTAGTACAAGTGGGAGATTGTTGGAGTTGTGTACTTAATGTCTAGATTTAAGTAACGGAAACTCCCGATCCATTGCCATTAATCTATTTAATTAAATAAACAATTATTTGCTTTTAATTATTTATAATTAAATATATGCAAATTATAGTCCTGGATTCTATACGTTGTAGTTAGTATGGTGTGTCGGGCCCACACAGAAGATCATACTATCGGTTACTCGTATTTAATCGAACAGTTGCTCACGACCTAGATGGACACGGACCAATCCATCGGTATAGTCGTTGTATGAGGGAGAAAATAATTTGTCTTGATTATTTTATCATACTTGTACACTTGGTGTATTGGGCGGATCGCTTGACATTTATCGATTAGGATTGCCTTGGATAATCGATTTAAATCTCAGAGTATTTTATTCTTAATCCCCGATACTATTACGGGTGTGTATATTTAATATAAGTGACTTTGATTTTCCAAAGGAATTGACCGGTTTAATTACTGGGTCAATTACCAGTTAAGTTGGGTCACTATATTTTATATATGACATGCCGTGAGTACTTGACGGGAAAGTGTATCCCGTAAGGGTTGATAATATCCCCGAGATGAGTTCATAAGGAATTATTATGTAAACCCTGCAGGTGGATTTGTTCCGCATAATAATTAAGGTTGAATGGTACTAGTCTCGGATATAAGAGATGAATAAATTAATTAGCAATAAATTAATTTTATTCATGGATATTTATATCTTAAATACAGTACACGGAATAAATAATACTAAGAAATATTATTTGATATAATATGGTTTAATATTGGGAGTGCAATTAATTTTATATAGTGGAAAATAGAATTAATTAATATTAATGGATTAATAGGTTTGGGCTTGGGCTCAATTTAATCATTAATATTGGAAGCCCAATATTCCACCTCCTTAAGATCCCCTACGTAGCCTATAAAAGCACTACATGGTCTTCTCTATTCTCATAACTTGAAGATCACAATTTTAGAGAGAGAAAGTAGAGAGGGAGATCCATGGAGTTCGGAAGATCGTCGCCCACCCGACGTTCGAGCTAGTGCAAGGAATACGTGGGAAGGTCTTAAGGTCTTCATAGATCTCGTTTCTCCGCACAACGAGAACAAAGGTAAAATCGTTGAAACCCCCTCGATGATTTTATTTATTTATTCGCGTATATACATGAACAAAGATCCGAGGGACGAACCCCGTGGACGAGGATCGACCTCGCGGTGGTGATCGAAGATCACCGGACCGCGGAGGCCGAGAGATCCCCGGCGGGGATCGCACGCAAGAAAACCCCTCGGCTGGACGCCGAGGGTGGCGGTCGAACCCTAGGGTTTCGACCGCCCGCGCGTACAAGGGACCCCGGCTGGAGCCGGGGCGTGCGATCGACCATGGTGGTCGATCGCTGGGGGCAGCCGCGGGCTGGTGCCGCGGCAGTCGCCCCCTCCTCCCGGCGATGGCGGTGAGTCGCCGGACTCACCGCCGGGGGGCTGCTACGAGCAGCCCCGGGGATGCGCGAAGCATCCCGGCGATCGCAAACGCGATCGCGAACCCCCTCCTCGCGGGGGTTCGGCTGGACAGCCGCGGGTTTATCTCGCGGCGGGTGTTCGGTCGGACCTCGGTTCGCGTACGGTGGTTCGTGATGTTTTTCCGGCGAAGGGATTTTGATCGGGGTTATGTTTCCGCAATTCCGTTAACCCCGGGATATCGATTTCCAACAACCCCTGCATTCAAAAATGCACATACCGTCAGTGGTTCCATATCTACACACCATTTTTCTGGTAGATAATACCGATGACTATGTTTTTACGACTAAAGAAAAATTCGTACCTTTGAGAGGACAAGATATAGACCCCCAGTACTCAGACTGCTTTCCTTGGGGATATTTGCCAGACGGCTTCCTTATCCCACCCCGTGGTCCAAGTCCTTTAGGACTACTGGATTCCTTTGCCTTCTTCTCCTTTCCCTTATGTAAGCCTTTAGGTTCGAAACCTTTGGCCTTAGCTATAAGAGCTTGAGATTGTCTCAACTCTTCTAAAAGATCTAGCATCTCAAAAACGTGTTCAAGCGTTTCCTCGAAGCAACTGACCTTTATGAGTATCGTCATTGCCTCTTTTCTAGCCTTTACATCGTGTCTAAACATCAGCTTGAGTTTAAGCATGATATCATGATTAGCGGCTAATGCAAGAGCACTGTCCCACTTCTCAAAATCAGCTATTTCCTCATCAGTTGAGACAATTGTAGGTCTAGGAGGACAAGTTTCACTGAGTACATCTTTGTACTCCTTTACAGTCTAAGTAATGTCTAATTCTCTATTCCATCCAACACAGTATGAAACCAGTGCATTGAACTCCTTGAGTATCAACGAAAGTGGATTCATAGCTATTCTCTAAACCTATAAGCACATATAAACAAACAATCAATTTAATGCCGATATTATCTCCCTCAAATAATATCATTAAATTACTAATTACATCTAAAATCCCATTAGGTATGGCAAGCCACGTGGTGTGGACGTTTACCTACCCAAATGATTTGGCAATTAGATTTTCTTTGGTCATACATCGATTATAGCGTAACTTCGTGGGGAAGGATATTATAACGCGTATCTAAGTGTAAACAATTACTCAGTACTAAAGTAAATCGTTTGGAATTGCTAGATCACCGCAAGCCACGTGGTGTGGACGTTTACGACAACTTCACAACTCTTCACAATTCCTTATAACTGTCTACATCAATTAATCCAAAATCCGTTAGTATAGCAAGCCACGTGGTGTGGACGTTTAGTACACCAAAAGACTTTTATAATTGACTCCCAATTACAAGAACCCATTCGATTTTTGTAAATCAAGACGTGGAGAATCATAAGTGAAACTCAAAGTTTCTAACCAGTGATTCACCATGCGAACAACCCTATCTCTCATTAGATGAGGGAGCCGAGCAGACAATCGACCCATTTTAAGAAATGGTACGAAGGTCTCTAATTTGTGTCATCCACATGACCAAGTGGCTTTGGCTCCATTCCACTCCCCGGGGTGAGAATGAGTCGACTTGAAGTCAGCTTCAGAAAGACAAATTAGGCATTGTTTGATAAACTTAATCAATATTTCTTGTAAAAGGAATTACAAGAATTTTCCTCCAATGACTCGTCTATACGAACTTCAAAAGTCCATAAGAGTCACCAAGAGAACAGTAATGGAGACCATGGGCATGTTTCCATCCCCTCTCCCACTTAGCTTTTTACAATAAAGGATACGCTATCTAGTGCATAAAGTAAACACATATAACATGCATACAAGTAATAAAGCATATAGTATCACATAGTCAAAATAATGCTAGAAAATTATTTTTTTCCAACTATCATGGCTTTATTCCATCTCCGTACGCATCTTCTAGTCTTCAGTATTCGTTCTTGAATGCTCCATGTGACGAGAATATTAATCCCAATATTTAAATCTATTTATTTTCAATTAATCCAAAAGTTACTAAATTCGAAAATTAAGTCAATCGAATATATTAAAAATAAAATTAAATATTATTAATATTTCTATTTATTTTTATTTTCCTATCTAATTCTATTAAATCTCTAGAATTCCATCCAAGTAAGATATGGAATATTCTAGAAGACTTCTATAATAGAATAAAGAAATAAAATAAATTAGGACTCTTCTACTTTCCATGATTAATTAATTTCCATCTAATGAAAATTCCCAAGAATAGAAATAATCAAATAGGAAATAAATTAATTCCAAATTAATTCTTTTCCTAATCCATGAGAGTTCCCATAAAAAAGAATACTCAATAAGGAAATAAATTAATTCCAATTAATTCTTTTCCTAATCCATGAGAGTTCCTAAAAATAAGAACACTCAAATAGAAAAACCGAATTAATTAGGAAAGTCGTATCATGGTAGGAGTAGCATGGGTTGGGAGACCCCACACCACTCCCACCGCCGACCACCACCGCCCGGGACCACCACCGCCGCCGCCCCCAGCCCACGCGCCACCACCGCCGGTGGCCGGCGTGGCCGGAAGCCCTAGCGAGCAGCCCCATGGTGGGGTCGATCGATCCTCATGGGGATCGATCATGGGGATGATCGACCCCCCCCCGTTTCTTCGTCCTCTTCGTCTTCTTCGTCACACGTGTTTTCCGGCGGTCATCTCAGCATCGATACAACGTAAAATTAATTTACAAAATTAAATTACAATTTCGGTATCGATTCTATACATGAAATCGACCCTATACACTTTCCGGAAAACATAGAACAATAATAATAAATCCTAAATTCGGTCAACCCCCGAATTTTTACTATTACATGTTGGAAATCGATCACCCGGAATCGTCGTAGAACCTACTCCGATCGACGTCCCGGAAACCACGACGGAAGATCCCGGAGCCACCGCCCGAGGAGCGTCCGATCGAGCCCTAGCCGCGGCGAAGCCGCGACTTGTCGATCGCTCCCCGCGGGGCGATCGCCCGCCGCCAAGGCGGGCGTGGGCTGCCCAGCCGAGGGCTCCCACGGCGTGATCCGTCCAGTCGGGTCCTCGAGTCGCCGGCGGTCCGGCGGTCCAAGACCGCCACCTCCCGAATCGTCTCGGTTTGGATCCCCGTTTATCGGATCTTGTTTTTCGATAATATTTCAATAAACATGAATTAAATAGCGGAAATATTTAATTCACCTTTCGATTCGTTGTGCGGAGAAACGAGATCTTATTGAAGACCTTGAGACCTTCCCACGTATTCCTTGCACTCGTTCGAACGTCGGGTGGACGACGATTCTCCGAACTCTATGGATCTCCTTCTCTACTTTCTCTCTCTAGAATTGTGATCTTCAAGTTATGAGAATAGAGAAGACCATGTAGTGCTTTTATAGGCTACGTAGGGGATCTTAAGGAGGTGGAATATTGGGCTTCCAATAATAGTGATTAAATTGAGCCCAAGCCCAAATCTATTAATCCTTACTATTATTAATTATATATTAATTCCACTATATAAATATAATTCCACTCCCAATATTATACCATATTATATCAAATAATATTCTCCGGTAGTATTATTTATTCCGCATGTTTAAGATATAAATGTCCATGAATAAATTATATTTATTGCTAATATTATTTATTCATCTCTTATAATTCCGAGAATAGTACCACTCAACTTTATTATCATGCGGATCAAATCCACTTGCAAGGTTTACATGATAATCCTTATGAGCTCATCTCGGGGACATTATCAACCCTTATCGGGACATGCTTTCCCGTCAAGAATTCACGGCATGTCATATATAAAATATAGCGACCCAACTTAACCGGTAATTGACCCAATAATTAAACCGGTCAATTCCTTTGGAAAATCAAAGTCAGTTATATTAAATATACACACCCGCAATAGTATCGGGGATTAAGAATAAAATACACTGAGATTTAAATCGATTATCCAAGGCAATCCTAATCGATAAATCTCAAGCGATCCGCCCTATACACCAAGTGTACAAGTGTGATAAAATAATCAAGACAAATTATTTTCTCTCTCACACAACGACTATACCGATGGATTGGTCCGTGTCCATCTAGGTCGTGAGCAACTGTTTGATTAAATACGAGTAACCGATAGTATGATCTTCTGTGTGGGCCCGCACACCATACTAACTACAACGTATATAATCTAGGACTATAATTTGCATATATTTAATTATAAATAATTAAACGCAAATAATTGTTTATTTAATTAAATAGATTAATGGCAATGGATCGGGAGTTAATATCACTTAAATCTAGACATTAAGTATACAACTCCAACAATCTCCCACTTATACTAAGGTCTAGTCATTTCTTCCAAACTCCCGACTCCCATACTCTTCACGTGCTTAATATGCACTTCCAAGAAGTGCCTTGTGAAAGAGCAATCTAGATTGTCGTTCCGAAGTTATCTTGGTGACTACAGCGTCGTCTTCCCTGACGATGACTCGTATCAGGTGGTACTTGCTCTATGTGTTATCTTACACTTATGGACTTGTGATTTCTTACGTTTGCCATTGCACCGCTATTCACAATAGCCTTTGGTAAACTAAGAATCACATCTAAGTCCCAGAGGTTATCCCGGAGTATTACCAGAACTTCCGCTGCCTCTGAGGCCGCTATTCTTGGTTACCCATGGCAGAGTCCGAAAAGCATCGTGCTTATCACTCTTCCATGTTAAAACTCCTCCTCCTTTAATAGTGAAACACATAGCCTAATATCGACTTACACCGGTCCTTATTTGATTAGAAATCTAAGAGAATGTAATCCAAAGGAAAAGATCGCCTGCTCCATAATCCAGAACATAGTCTCCAGTACTTCGAAAGTACTTTAAATGTTCATTACAGCAGTCGAATATTCCTTTCCAGGATTACCTTGATATCCTCCCACTATGCTAACCGCATAGCCGATACCAGGTTCTTGTTTTCAACATTGCATTAAGCTTTCCACACTCAAAGTGTAGGAAACCGCTTTAATTGCTTCTATCTCCTTTTGTGTTTCCAAAACACATGTCTTTAGATAGATGCAATTCCGTGTCAAAAAGGTAACGAACCTTTCTCGGAATCTTGCATGTTAAAACGAACCATAATCATATATATGTAAGATGTCCAGGAGAAGTACGATGTTCTTTCCTAGAGATCCAAGATCTCAAGAACATGTCTAACTTCTTCCTATATCTTTCATATTGATTCATCTAGACAATCATCATTTCATGTCTGATAACATCTTTACATTGTTGCCAATGATAAGAGTGTTATCTACATAAAACCCGAGAAACACCACCTTGTTTCCATTACGTTTCCCATACACACGATTCGTCAATGCCTTTTGATGAATCCATCAAATGGACTATCTCATCAATGCGCAAGTTCCACGAACTCTAGCTTCGTTTTAATCCATCAATGGATTAACCAAGCTTGTACTCTAAATGATCTTGCCTCTTAGCAATAATCCTTATTGCTCTCCAAGAAGGCACATTTAGATCTAGTACCGCCTCTATGTAGATCCAGGGATTGATTTCATGTATACTAGGTCCAGAGTCCGAAAACTCTCCTAGCCTTATGAACATCTTAGGTTGATCCACAACCTCCTACTACAACGGAATTCCGGTGTATAAACAGTAATAACAGTAGGTGCAGTTAGTGGTGTACCGCTACTCGGTTCGGCTGGTTTCCAGTCTTTATCGTTTTCTCTCTTTTCAGAAGTATCACGTCATTTTGAGATTGTGGTTCATCTAATAGTCTTCCTCTAAGAACCGGGCGTTAGAACTTATAACGTCCTTCTGGTTAATAGTACTATCGAACACACATCTTTTGTTCTTCTAAGATATTCCACAACCGCATTGAAATGCACCGTTGTTTCCAAGACATATCTATAGAACATAGGTAGTTCCGTATAACTCATGCTTTTACTATTTCTATAAGAGTTCCATTTCTTATTTCCGACACACCATTTCTACAGAGGACTGTATGGTGTAGTCACTTGGGATCCAATCCCAAGCTCTGATCATATATCAGAGTCAATCAATTCTAATACTTGTTCGGATCTTATATCTTATATCCATAAAGGATTGCTTAGTCGTATTATCTTCCAAATTAGATTCTTAGGTCGGAAGGTCCACTCCTTCAACTTAATTGATCTTACAATCAATTTTCGACCATTGAACTTCTTATTTGAATAAATATGACTTAGCATAAGAATCCACAAGTATAAATGATTTAATAAAGGAATCTCTTATTAGTAAAACGAGTTATATAAAACGGTTCGTTGCATCGTGGTGGACTTAGGATTCATCATTTATATATTGCTAGCTAATGTACCAGAATAGATAATATCATTATTTCTTCTTATAACCATCAAATGATTAAAAGAAATAAAATATCCATTCATTAGAAATCCAGAACAAAGTTCTTTCTAAAAGGTACATAAAAGCAATAACTCAAAATGAAATCCTATAATAATGTCCTCCACTGCAACAGCTGCCTCCTCCACAGCATTGCCCATGTAGACTACGATCTTTTTCTTTTCCAAGTCGTTAGGTTTCCTGGAACCCCAACATTTAAAATGCACATACCGTCAGTGGTTCCATATCTACACACCAGGTTCCGGTAGATAATACCACTGACTATGTTTTACGACTAAAGAAAATTTCGTACTTTCTTTGAGAGGATAATCAGACTTCCAGTACCCAGACTGTTTGCATCGAGAATACTTGCCTCACGGCTTTCTCGCCCCATCTCGTGGTCCAAGTAGATTAGGACCACTGGGTTTCTTTGCTTGCTTTTCCTTTCCCCCGATTTTACCCTTTTGGTTCAAAACCTTTGGTATTAGCTACAAGAGCTTGCGATTTCCATCTCAACTCAGCCAAAAGGTCAATCATCTCAAAAACGTGTTTAAGCGTTTCCGAAGCGATTGGCCTTTATGAGTATCCTCATCGCTTCTTGTCTAGCGGCCTATGTCATGTCTAAACACCAACTTAAGTTTGAACATGATATCAATCAGTGGTCATTGCATAAGCCTTTTCCCACTTCTTAAAATCAGTCATTTCCTCATTAGTTGAGACATTAATAGGCTCGGGAGGACAAAGCTCACTTAGTACAAGCTTTTACTCTTTAACAGTTTGGGCAATGTCCAGATTTCTATTCCAATCATTACATTTAGGGACCAGTGAGTTAAAATCCTTAAGTATCACATAAAGTGGGTTCAAAGCCATTTCCTAATCTATGAGCACATATAACAACAAACAATTGATTTAATCTCCGATATTATCTCCCTCAAATAATATCATTAAATCACTAATCACATCTAAAATCCCATCAGATATGGCAAGCCACGTGGTGTGGACGTTTACCTACCCAAACGATTTAGCAATTAGATTTGCTTCGGTCATAAATCACTTATAGCGTAACTTCGTGGGGAAGAATACTATAATGCGTATCTAAGTGTAAACCATTACTCAGTACTAAAGTAAATCGTTTGGAACCGCTACATCACCGCAAGCCACGTGGTGTGGACGTTTACGATGATTTCACAATTCTTCACAATTCCTTATAACTGTCTGTTGGAATTCGATATCCCGGGTTATTAAAATTTGCGGAAAAACAATAACCCGATCAAAGACCTTCGCCGGAGATCACACGAACACCGACTCGCGCGCCGGAGCTCGACCGAGGAGACCACGTACCCGAAGGCACGCGGATGCCCCCCTAGCCGAACCCCCGCGAGCGGGGTTCACGCGATCGCCCGATCGCGTCTCACGCGATCGATGGGTGGGCTGCTCCCAGCAGCCCCCGCGGCGAGTCCGGCGACTCGCCGCCGCCTGGAGGATCCCCCTCCATCGAGGTGGGGAGGGGGACGGCACCAGCCCGTGCCCGCAAGCCCTCGGCCCAGCCGAGGGTTCGACCCTCTCGCCCCGTCGAAACCCTAGCGGGCGTACGCCGTGGTCCGGTGGCTTCGCCACCACCACGCGTTCGTCCGTCTATTCCGGGTTCGACTTTCGGATCTTCGTCCTACGGTATTCTTGATAAATTCAAATCAAAATAATATCGAGGGAGATTAGATATTATACCTTCGATTCGTTGTTCGGAGAAACGAAATCAAACACCTTTGAATCTTCCCACGTATTCCTTGCACTCCGTTCGAACGTCGGGTGGGCGACGATCTATCGAACTCCTATGGATCTCCTTCAACTCTCTAGAACTATCAAATAATGATATTCTTGTCTTATGATTTATGAAGGTCATGTAGTGCTTTTATAGGCTACGTAGGGGATCAAAAGGAGGTGGAATATTGGGCTTCTAATATTGAAGATTAAATTGAGCCCAGCCCAAATCTATTAATCCTTATCAATATTAATTTTATTTATTTTCCACTATATAAATAAAATTGCACTCCCAATATTTACCCATATTATATCGAATAATATTTCTCCGGTTAGTATTATTTATTCCGTGTATTTAAGATTTAAATATCCATGAATAAAATTTATTTATTGCTTAATAAATTTATTCATCTCTTATATCCGAGAATAGTACCACTCAACCTTATTTATTATGCGGGAACAAATCCACTCGCGGGGTTTACATAATAAATCCTTATGAGCTCATCTCGGGGATATTATCAACCCTTCCGGGATACACTGTCCCTTCAAGAATTCACGGCATGTCATATATAAAATATAGTGACCCAACTTAACCGGTAATTAACCCAATAATTAAATCGGTTAATTCCTTTGGAAAATCAAAGTCACTTATATTAAATATACACACCCGCAATTGTTTCAGGGATTAAGAATAAAATACTCCGAGACTTAAATCAATTATCACAGAGCAATCCTAATCGATAAGTCTCAAGCGATCCGCTCAATACACCAAGTGTACAAGTGTGATAAAATAATTAAGAAAAATTATTTTCTCTCTCACACAACGACTATACCGATGGATTGGTCCGTGTCCATCTAGGTCGTGAGCAACTGTTCGATTAAATACGAGTAACCAATAGTATGATCTTCTGTGTGGGCCCGACACACCATACTAACTACAACGTATAAAATTCAGGACTATAATTTGCATTTATTTAATTAATAATAATTAACAGCAAATGAATGTTCATTATTAATAGGTAACTTAAAGTGTACATAGAGTTTAGAATACTCAAATCTAGACATTAAGTATACTACTCCATCACTGTCTACATCAATTAATCCAAAATCCGTTAGTATAGCAAGCCACGTGGTGTGGACGTTTACTACACCAAGAGACTTTTATAATTGACTCCCAATTACTTGATTCATTCAATCTTGTAAATCAAGACGCGGAGAATCATAAGTGAAACTCGAAGTTTCTTACCAGTGATTCACCATGCGAACAACCCTATCTCTCATAAATGAGGGAGCCGAGCAGACAATCGATCCATTTCAAAAAAATGGTAGGAAGGTCTCTAATTTGTGTCATCCACATGACCAAGTGGCTTTGGCTCCATTCCACTCCCCGGGGTGAGAATGAGTCGACTTGAATCAGTTTCAGAAAGACAAATTCGGCATTGTTTGATAAACTCAATCAATGTTTCTCGTAAGAGGAATTACAAGAATTCTTTTCCAATGACTTGTCTATACGAACTTCAAAAGTCCATAAAAGTCACCAAGAGAACAGCAATGGAGACCATGGGAATGTTTACATTCCCTCTCCCACTTAGCTTTTTACAATAAAGGGATACGCTATCTAGTGCATAAATGAAATACACATAAGCATAATCACAGACATACATATCATGCAAGTATGTACACAAATAATCAAATAATTACTCAAGTAAAATTATTTCTCGACTATTCGTACCTTGATGAATTCCAGCATGCTTGTCTTGAGTCTTCATTCTACGTCTTGAACACTTTGCCGAGCGACGGAAAAATTATTTGATTTTCATATTTAATTTATTTTAAATAAAATCCAAGATTCCAATTCAAAATAAATTTGAATCAATCTAATGATTTCAAATAAAATACTCCAATTAAATAAAATCAATTGATTTCCATATTTAATTCTATTTTAAATAAAATCCAAGATTTTCCAATTCAAAATAAATTTTGAATTAATCTAATGATTTTAAATAAAATACTTAAATTAAATAAAATCAATATTATTAAAATCCATTGATTTCCATATTTAATTCTATTCTAAATAAAATCCAAGATTTTCCAATTCAAAATAAATTTTGAATTAATGTAATGATTTTAAATAAAATACTTAAATTAAATAAAATCAATATTATTAAAATCCATTGATTTCCATATTTAATTTTATTCTAAATAAAATCCAAGATTCCAATTCAAAATAAATTTTGAATTAATCTAATGATTTTAAATAAAATACTTAAATTAAATAAAATCAATATTTTAATAATTTCTCAATCCTATTTAGATTAGATCTCAAGAATCCTAATCTGAAACCAAATTTTGATTCTTCTTAAGACTTCTAATCCAAGTAGGTATAGGATATCTAGAGAAACTAGGATTTTCTTTCCTAATTTCAATCTCCATCTAATTCCATTATTTAATTCCATAATTAAGAAATTTAATCCAAATAAAATTTGAATTAATTCCAAAATTAAATTAAATAAAATTAGAAAGATTAAATTATTTCCGGAAATATCGGATTTACCGGGACGAACCGAAAAACGAAAATTCCGATCATCCCAAAATCGAACCATGAACAGCACTTGGTAAATCATGTGTGTGGGGCTAGCCATGCATGAAGACATGCAATACGCATGTACAGCACCATGAATTAAAAGATTCATGTCGTGCATGTACATTGTGAATGAATTAATTCATTCAGCCGACTCGTCATAGCAGCCCCCCGATCGTCATCTTCAGCAGCTAGCGGTCGATCTCCGGCACGGCGTCTCCACTGACGACACATGCCATCGACCCGCTGTGCAACCACACAAAAGCAGCCCGCGATCAAGTCGAGCAAAACGCGTCGTTCGATCGATCACGTCGGCGCTCGCGTGGACCTTTCGCCGGAGCAACCGACTCCCGGTATGACGCCGCCATCGACTACGCTCCAGCAGTAGTTCTCATGACATCGAGACCTCCGAGCCTTGGCGCACCAGCAGCCCGCGATCCGAAGCCGAAGCCGCGAACCGAAGTCGATGCCGCCAATCGTGACCTTCGAACGCTGCCGCCGGCTGCCGGCGAACCACCACCACTGGTGGCATACGCCGACACGCCCAGCTGCGTTCAGTCCACTTCCGGCAGCCCGCACAGCCCGTGCTTCCAGCCACCTCCCGGCAGCCCGCACCGAGCACGAAGCCGAAGATGCGAGTCAGCCAGCCTATTCTCTTTCTCCAACTCAGAAACTAGATGAAAAGAAACTTTCCTATGTTGGGCAAGAGTGAGACTTGTCTATTCCTACTAAAGAGAAGAGTTACTTAGCTACCAGAGCATAAGGCCTGAAGGAATCCTTTACTTACCTCTAGGAAAGATATCTTTACTTACGACTCTTGAAATTGAGGCGGGAAGGAGATATTCACTGACTTAGAGCCTGTCAAGTGGAGCCCCTATAGACGTAAAGGTTCCGAAGGCTCCACAGGAGGGAAGAGATAAAATGGATACTATTCGCCCAGAGTTGGGGAAAATGGAATGAACTTGGTAAGGGCTAAACAGAGGAGGAAAGGAAGAGCTCCCTATCTATTATAAAGATTAGAAGTTGGGTTCCAAGCCTTGCTTTTCTCTAGAATCCTCTCCTCTGATTACAAGCAAGATTTTAGTGGAATTGGAAAGTGGATCTATGGAGCTCGAATTCAAGGCTTGCTATGAGGCCTGCATGCATGTTTTGAATATATATTTTATACACTCCCCAATCTCTTGAGTTGCAGTGAGCGCTCTTTTCTCTTTCGATCCTTAGGATTTTCCAGTAGAAAGTCTTATGAAAAGAATTCCCTTTCATAGAGCTGAATAGGCAGCCGGAAGTCAACAACAACAAACATCCGTTTTCTGCTTCCGCGGTCGAATCTACAATCCTCGGCTCCCTTCCGACTATGCGAATTAACCTCAGTGCTTCCAATTGTTTTATTTTCCCAATGTTATAAGGAACAATATAAGAAAAGGCTGCTCAGCCAACGAAATTTACTGAAATACATTCTGGGACCATGCCCTCGGGATAAACTAGTGATGATCAGCTTATTGCTTCCTCTTCGGGGGATATTTCTTTGAGAAGAATGCAATTTCAATAGTTTCATTTAGCCAGATTCAGAATCAACATTAGAGAACCAGATCTTATGGATTATCCCCCCATTTTTTCCCTTTTCTCTAAAAATAAATAAGGTAAGCTCCTTCTCTCTTTGTATTCCACTCGTAGGCTTGCTTTAGAGTTTATATGTTCCTTTCCTGTGATTCTACTGAATAAAAGCCTTTTTTTTTGGCTCTCACATCGAGAAAGCCCTCCGTCTAGCTCTCCTCTACTTTACACTTGACTTTACTTACGTTGAACTATTTTCTTATTATGATGGCTTGCTCCGTAGACAAAGTTCGCAGCCTTGTTTTCGAGCTATTTATCGCCTCGCTCCCGACGCTAAGATTTCGTCCTGGCCCTCGTGTTCTATGTGATTTTTGTGGATACGAGTTCTGGCTCTGGCCCATAGCTAGCTCGATCGGAGCATCAAGCAAGGCAAAAGCAAGGTCTGAAAGAGTCTTTACAGGAGAGCATAGATGGAATGAATGATAGTTAACACACTTCTAAGCGGGAATAGCAATCTAGGTCGCCCCGGAGGATCCAATCGGATCTATCTTTTAAGATGAGACAATGCGAACTAGGGTACGCTTCCTAAACATAGTAAGTCGGACTCTTCCAATCCATTTTATTTTTGTCTTTTTTCCTTGACTCTGTAGAATTAGAAGCCCGAAGTAAGCTTGTTATGGGCTTTCTCGCGCGCTTATCTGGCTCTTCCCCCTCAACTACGGCTCGACATGAAACCCTCGGCTTCGGTCTAAGAGGACTCTTCTATCGATATATTAGCAATACTACTTCCATATAGAAAGTCCTTGGTTAAGAATATCGTGCATGAGATGTGGCATGCTACCAGGGACATTCACTAATTGATGGGAAGCCTTTAGTCAAGAAAAGAAAGTACTAAAAGGATTTTGGGGTTCCTCTTGCGGGGAATCCTACATGAGTAGCACATTCCGTCTAGAACTCTTGGATAAAAGAAAGGAGATATTGGGAATGAAATACAGGGGGCATAAATCTTCGAGTATACTTTCCCAGGATTGAGGGAATTCTGGTTTGACGACCTTGTTATGGTCCTGGGGAGAATTCATGAGACCTTTCATTTCGTTCCTCTTTCTCCTCTCTGTAGCCTTAGCATGAAAATATGCAGTATTTCTGTCACCCTCTCTAAACCACTGAAATTATCTTCTCTCTTTCCATCTAAGATCTTCCCTGTCCAAATGCTCTTATAGCTCATTCAGCAATCTCTCTTCAACCATCTTGGTATGTTCAGTATCTTCTCACGAATTTGCGAATTAGGCAGGACCCCTTTGTACAGAATAACAATTAGCGGGTCAATCTTCATAAATTGGATCGAGAATGGGAAATATTCAAAAAAAAAATGCGGGAGATAAAACAGATGCAGGGTCTTTTGTCTGCTTGGCTAGTCAAGCATGGGATAATTCATAGATCTTTGGGCTTTGATTATCAAGGAATAGAGACTTTACAAATAAAGCCCGAGGATTGGCATTCCATTGCTGTCATTTTATATGTATATGGAACCAATTATCTACGTTCCCAATGTGCCTATGATGTAGCACCTGGCGGACTGTTAGCTAGTGTGTATCATCTTACCAGAATAGAGTATGGTGTGGATCAACCAGAAGAGGTATGCATAAAAGTATTTGCCTCAAGGAGGAATCCTATAATTCCGTCTTGGGTTTGGAAAAGCGTGGATTTTCAAGAACGAGAATCTTACGATATGTTGGGAATCTCTTATGATAATCATCCGCGCTTGAAACGTATCTTAATGCCTGAAAGTTGGATAGGATGGCCCTTACGTAAGGAAAGCCCCCAATTTTTATGAAATACAAGATGCTCATTGAATGATAAGAAAGGAATTTCCACTTATCCAATTTCAGAGATTCAAGGATTGTGCTTTCTGTTCTAGATTAACCAGATCTAATTTGTATTAGGGAATTATGGATAGGCTAACAAAAAAAGACAGAATTAGGGATTCAACCATTTATTTGGAAGATACTTATTTCGTATGAGCCGAACCAATTGGATGAATCAAACGAGTTCTGCATCATGAACTTTGTACTGCGCCTATTGCTTAGACCGGTTCTAGAAAGTCATGTCGGGACGAATTAGGAAATTGAATAGGAAAGAAAATACAAAGAAATGAAAGGGTATCGAATTCGATTTATTTGTATTGTATATGAACAAAATCTTGTCTATTTCAACTTCGACTTTTTGTTCTTTCAACCAACTAATTGAACATTTCAAATATGTATGAAGTATTAACATTCTCTTTTTTGAAGTTTCGATGGAAAGATTCCTCTACCAACGCAGTCAACTCCATTTGTTAGAACAACTTCCATTGAGTCTCTGCACCTATCCTTTTTTTTGCTTTCTGAACCTTTGTTTTGAGAAGACAGGATTGGGCCGAGATAATGGCCTACTTCTTCACATTCACCGTGCTGGGATTCGATGTCCCGGGCTATCAAAAATTGCGGAACCGATAACCCGATCAAAAACCCTCGATCGCCGAAGATTGGATCCCCGACTCATCCGCAGGAGTCCGACCTTTGGAGACTACGCGCCCGAAGACACGCAGCCCGCCCCCAGCCGAAGTCCCCCACGAGTCGGATCCACGAACGCGAACCACCTCACGAGCCGTGGCCCGACCGAACGCCCAGCGAAGCCCGAAGGCTGCGTGCGCCCAGCCGAGCCCCCGCGAGGGGCTCGCGATCGTCCTCGGACGATCGCTGGGGATGCGCGAGGCATCCTCGGGGCTGCTCGTAGCAGCCCCGCAGCGAGTCGTGGACTCGCTGCTCGCGAGGGCCGAGCCCCGTACGCATCCGCTGCGGGCGAACCCGCAGCACGTACGGGGACGCTGCGGGTGAACCCGCAGCTTACCCGCGATCGATCCGAGGATCGATCGCACCCCTCGGCTCCAGCCGAGGGCCCTCGCGCCACGCGCCTCCGACGAGGGGCTGGGGTCCGCCACGGCACCAGCCCGTGGCACCCCGGCGATCGACCGGATTCGATCGCGTGCCCCGGCGTCCAGCCGGGGCTCCCCTTGCATCGCGCGGTACCGGCGGTCGAACCCTAGGGTTCGGCCGCCCCTCTCGATCCCGACGGGGATCGCGAGATCCCCGTATCCCGGTCTCGACGCTTTCCCGGATCGTCTTGTTCATGTACATATCACGATTAAACAACACAAATAATCAAAGAGGGGGGGTTTCTCGATTATTACCTCGATTCGTTGTACGGAGAAACGAATCTTGTTGATGACCTTGCGATCTTCCTACGTATTCCTCGCACTTCGTCCGAACGTCGTGTGGGCGACGATCTATCGGATTCCTATGGATCTTCCTCACTCTCAAGACTTTATGATTAGCGTAGGTTAAAATCAAGTTATGAAAAGTGAAGACCATGTAGTGCTTATATAGGCTACGTAGGGGATCATAAGGAGAATAAATATTGGGCTTCCAATATTGAAAATTAAATTGGGTCCAACCCAAATCCATTAATTCTTATCAATATTAATTTTATTTATTTTCCACTATATAAATAAAATTGCACTCCCAATATTATTCCATATTATATCAAATAATATTTCTCCGATTAGTATTATTTATTCCGTGTATTTAAGATTTAAATATCCATGAATAAATTTATTTATTGCTCAATAAATAATATTCATCTCTTATATCCGAGACTAGTACCGTTCAACCTTTATTATTGTGCGGAACGAATCCACTCATGAGGTTTACACAATAATTCCTTATGAACTCATCTCGGGGATATTATCAACCCTTCCGGGATACACTTTCCCGTCAAGTATTCACGGCATGTCATATATAAAATATAGCGACCCAATTTTACCGGTAATTAACCCAATAATTAAATCGGTTAATTCCTTTGGAAAATCAAAGTCTCTAGTATTAAATATACACACCCGCAATAATATCGGGGATTAAGAATAAAATACTCCGAGATTTAAATTGATTATCCAAGGCAATCCTAATCAATAAATCTCAAGCTGATCCGCCCAATACACCAAGTGTACAAGTGTGATAAAATAATTAAGATAAATTATTTTCTCTCTCACACAACGACTATACCGATGGATTGGTCCGTGTCCATCTAGGTCGTGAGCAACTGTTTGATTAAATACGAGTAACCGATAGTATGATCTTCTGTGCGCCCATGCGCACCATACTAACTACAACGTATAAAATCCAGGACTATATTTTGCATAATTAATTAATAATAATTAATTGCAAATAATTGTTTATTAATTAAATAGGTTAAATGCCATGACCGGGAGTTTATCGGTACTTAAATCTAGACATTAAGTACACAACTCCAACAATCTCCCACTTGTACTAAGGTCTAGTCATTTCCTCCAAACTCCCGACTCCCATACTCATCACGTGCTTAAGTTATACTTCCCAGAAGTATTATGTGAATGAGCAATCTAGGTTGCCGCTCTGAAGTTATCTTGGTGACTACTGCGTCGTCTCCCTTGACGATGACTCGTATCAGGTGGTACTGGCTCTATGTGTTATCATCACTTTTCGAACTTATGACTTCTTCCTGTTCTCCATGCACCGCTATGTACATAGCCTTTGGTGAACCAAGAATCATATCCAAGTTCAGAGGTCATTCCGGAACCTAACCAAAACTTCCGCTGCCTCTGAGGCTGCTATTCGGTTTATGATAGAGTCCGAGAAGCTTCACGCTTATCACTCTTTCATCCTTAGGTTCCACCTCTTCTAAAAGTGAACACATAGCCTGATATCGACTTACACTGGTCTTTCTCCGATTTTTTATCTGAGAAACTGTAATCTAAGAAGATTTCGTTTTGCCAGTAATCCAGTACTTCCAAGTACCTTACAGCATTCGAATATCTCTTATCCAGATTACTTTGATATCCTCCCACTACGCTAACCGCATAGTTGATATCAGGTTCTTGTTTTATAACACCGCATTTACAAAGCCCTCTACACTCGAAGTGTAGGGAACTGCTTTGTCTATATCTATCTCCTTCATGTGTTCAAGACACATACCTTAGATAGATGCATTCTGTTCTAGGAAGGCAATAACCTTTCTCAGAATTGTGCATGTTTAAAACAAACCATAATCGTATAAGATATCTTAAGAGAAGTACAAATGTTCTTATCTAGAGATCGAAAGATTTCTAAGAACATGATCCAACTTCATCTTAATCTTAAATCTCAATTTATTTAGACAACCTCTATTTTATGTCTGACAACACTTTTACATTGTTGCCAACGATGAAGTGTTATCTACACAAAATTCCGAGAAACACCACCCTTGTTTCCATTACGTTTCTAACACACCTTTCTCGCAAATCTATGCAGACCTAGGGATCGATTTCATGTATACTGGATCCAGAGTTCAAAACTCCTCCAGCCTTATGAACATCTCTGGTTGCTTAACAACCTCCCACTGCAATGGCGTTCCGGTGTATAACAGTAATAACATTAGGTGCAGTTAGTGGTGTATCACTACTCGGTCAGGCTGGTTCTCAGTCTTTCCTTTCCTCATCTTTTAAGGTACTTTGTCAATTAGGGCATTGTAGTTCATCTAATAGTCTTCCTCTAAGAACCGGGCGAGGACACCCTTCTGGTTCGTAGTACTATTGAACCTACAATTACTTGTTCTTCTAGGATATTCTACAACCACATTGAATGTGCCGTCGTATCCAGAAATATCCATAGAACATAGGTAGTTCCGAACAAACTTGTCCTTTTACTATCAGAATCTCATCTCTAATTTCTGACACACCATGTCCACACATCAGTGTATGGTGTAGTCGTTTGAGACTTAATCTCAACCTTTGATTTATGCTATGTGTCATTCAGATAGGTGATAGCCTCCGCGAACAAGTCGCAGGCTTTCAATGGATATACTTGTTAAGATCCCCATAATCGCTTTGTGTTGAAAACACTCCGCTTTTATGGCATATCAAGTATTCTAATCCATCTTCGAGTATTCTCGAAAGAATGACTCGTACCTTCTCTAATTACACATACCGCATTAATCATCAATCATTTTCTATACTTGTCCGAATTCCATTCTTTATCCAGAAAGGTTGACTTAGTCGTATCATCTTTCAAGATCGATTCTTAGGTCGGGAGGTCCATTCCTCCAACTATAATTGATCGAATCAATTTCGACCTTTTGAATCCCTTTTGAATAGATACTACCAAGTTCTAGAATTCACAAGTATAATGATTAATAAGAGAAATACATCTAATAAGTAAAACAAGCTATACATAACGGTTTGTTGCATCGTGGTAGACTAAGGATTCATCATTCACATATTGCTATCTAATGTACCAGAATAGATATCACCATTATTTCTTATCCAAACCATCAAATGATTAAAGAAATAAAATATCCATTAATAAGAAAACCAGAACAAAAAGTTCTTTTTCAAAATAAGGGGTACATAAAGCAATAACTGAAATGAAATCCTAAAACAAATGTCTTCCACTGCAACCGCTGCTACCCCAACAGCTTCGCCCATGTAAACTCGAACTCTTCTTCTCTAAGTCGCCGGGTTTTCTGGAACCCTTGCATTAAAAAAATGCACATACCGTCAGTGGTTCCATATCTACACACCAGAATTCTGGTAGATAATACCGCTGACTATGTTTTTACGACTAAAGAAAAATTCGTACCTCTGAGAGGACATTCAGACTTCCAGTGTCCAGACTTCTTGCATCGGAAGCACAAGCCCTTTGGCTTACTAGCCCCCACTCGTGGTCCATTCCTCTTGGCACCACTGGGTTTCATGGCTTGCTTCCTTTTCTTGCCCCTACCTCCAATAGCTTTCAAGCTTTTGGATTTGGTAGACACAAGCGCTTGAGACTTGCCCTTCTTGTAGATCCCCTCTGCCGCCTTCAGTTCAGTCAGGAGTTGCGCAAGAGTATAAGATAGTTTACCCATATTATAGCTCATACGAAACTGCTCAAACTTAGGGGTCAGAGACTGGAGTATGATGTCGACTTGCGTCTCATCATCAATCATAGCTCCTAGGACCTCCAATTCATTCAACAAACTCATCATCTTGAGAACGTGCTCCTCAAAGGGCGTTCCTTCAGACTGAGTAGTCGACATGAGGACTCTCATGGCTTCTTGCCTACCCGCACGGTCATGATGCCCAAACATCTCCTTGAGGTTAAATAACATATCCTCGGCAGTGTTCATCGGCTCATGTTGGGTTTGGAGTACATTTGACATGGAAGCCAAAATATAGCACCTAGCCATTTCATCAGCCTTTTTCCACTTCCGATATGCTTCTTTTTCCTCATCAGTTGAGGCGGCCGTGGGTTCAGCAGGGCATTGCTCATAGAGTACAAACTTGTACTCTTCAGCAGTCAGGGCAATGTCCAAATTTCTCTTCCAATCAATATAATTGGGACCAGTGAGTTTATGTTCCTTGAGTATCACAGAAAGTGGATTCATAGCTATTCTCTAAACCTATAAGCACATGTAAACAAACAATCAATTTAATGTCCGATATTATCTCCCTCAAATAATATCATTAAATTACTAATTGCGTCTAAAATCCCATCAGGTAAAGCAAGCCACGTGGTGTGGACGTTTACCCACCCAAATGATTTAGCAATTAGTTTTTCTTCGGTCATACATCAATCATAGCGTAACTTCGTGGGGAAGAATACTATGACGCGTATCTAAGTGTAAACCATCACTCAGCACTAAAGTACATTGTTTGGAATTGTTACGTCACCGCAAGCCACGTGGTGTGGACGTTTACGACAATTTCACAACTCTTCACAATTACTTATAACTGTCTACATCAATTAATCCAAAATCCGTCAGCATAGCAAGCCACGTGGTGTGGACGTTTACTACACCAAGAGATTTTTATAATTGACTCCCAATTACAAGATCCATTCGATTTCGTAAATCAAGACTCGGAGAATCATAAGTGAAACTCGAAGTTTCTAACCAGTGATTCACCATGCGAGCGACCCTATCTCTCATAAATGAGGGAGCCGAGCAGACAATCGACCCACCTATAAAAGAATGGCACGAAGGTCTCTAATTTGTGTCATCCACATGACCAAGTGGCTCTGGCTCCATTCCACTCCCCGGGGTGAGAATGAGTCGACTTGAAGTCAGTTTCAGAAAGACAAATTAGGCATTGTTTGATAACTTGATCAATGTTTCTTGTAAGAGGAATTACAAGAATTCTCCTCCAATGACTTGTCTATATGAACTTCGAAAGTCCATAAAAGTCACCAAGAGAATAGTGATGGAGACCATGGGAATGTTTCCATCCCCTCTCCCACTTAGCTTTTTACGATAAAGGGATACGCTATCTAGTGCATAAAATAAACACATATAGCATGCATGAAAGCGATAAAGCACATAGATCACATAGTCAAAATAATGCTAGAGAATTATTTTCCCGACTATCATGGCTTTATCTTCATATGCATCCTCTAGTTTTCAGTCTTCGTTTCTTGAATGCTCCATGCGACGAGAATATTAATTTCCAATATTTAAATCTATTTATTTTTAATTAATCCAAAAGTTACTTAATTCGAAAATTAAGTCAATTGAATATATTAAAAATAAAATTAAATATTATTAATATTTTTATTTATTTATTTTCCTATCTAATTCTATTAAATCTCTAGAATAGTCTATCCAAGTAGGACTTGGAATATTCTAGGAGATATCTATAATAGAACAAGGAAATAAAATAAATAAATTAGGACTCACTACTTTCCAAATTTATTTTTATTCCTAATCCATGAATATTCCCATGAGTAGAAATAATCAAATAGGAAAAATAAATTTAGTACTAAATTAATTAAATTTCTAATCCATGAATATTTCCATGAAGGAAATAAATCAATAGAAATAAAATTAATTTAAATTAATTCTTTTCCTAATCCATGAGAGTTTCCAAAAGGAGAACACTCAAATAGGAAAAATCCGAATTAATTAGGAAAGTAAATTTCCGGACGTGGACAGCATGGGGTGGGAGTCCCCACGCCACCCTCGACCCACACCTAGGAGGTGGCCGGCCACCAACACCGGCGGCTCCTCCATGTGAGGGTCGATCGACCCTTATGGATCGACCATGGGGTTGGTCGATCCGAGCCCTAGCTCCCTCTCGTCATCTCGTCTTCTCCGGCGGTCTCGATTCATCGATCCAATCGCAAAATAAATTACAATAATCTAAATTACAATTCCGGTATCGATTCTATACATGAAATCGACCCTATACATTTTCCGGAAAATAAAGTGCGTAATAATAAATCCTAAATTCGGTCAACCCCCGAATTTTTACTATTACAAACATTCAACCACACAAAACGAATCTCGACATGTCCGAGAGTTTAATAATCATGATAATTAATTAAAAAACAATTAATTAAATCCAACCATGATAGCCGGAAATCCTGCAAGGTAGAACAATAATCGAACATATACATGAACACGAAACCAAACGCTCTGATACCAATTGCTGGGATTCGATGTCCCGGGCTATCAAAAATTGCGGAACCGATAACCCGATCAAAAACCCTCGATCGCCGAAGATTGGATCCCCGACTCATCCGCAGGAGTCCGACCTTTGGAGACTACGCGCCCGAAGACACGCAGCCCGCCCCCAGCCGAAGTCCCCCACGAGTCGGATCCACGAACGCGAACCACCTCACGAGCCGGGGCCCGACCGAACGCCCAGCGAAGCCCGAAGGCTGCGTGCGCCCAGCCGAGCCCCCGCGAGGGGCTCGCGATCGTCCTCGGACGATCGCTGGGGATGCGCGAGGCATCCCCGGGGCTGCTCGTAGCAGCCTCGCAGCGATTCGTGGACTCGCTGCTCGCGAGGGCCGAGCCCCGTACGCATCCGCTGCGGGCGAACCCGCAGCACGTACGGGGACGCTGCGGGTGAACCCGCAGCTTACCCGCGATCGATCCGAGGATCGATCGCACCCCTCGGCTCCAGCCGAGGGCCCTCGCGCCACGCGCCTCCGACGAGGGGCTGGGGTCCGCCACGGCACCAGCCCGTGGCACCCCGGCGATCGACCGGATTCGATCGCGTGCCCCGGCGTCCAGCCGGGGCTCCCCTTGCATCGCGCGGTACCGGCGGTCGAAGCTTTCCCGGATCGTCTTGTTCATGTACATATCACGATTAAACAACACAAATAATCAAAGAGGGGGGGTTTCTCGATTATTACCTCGATTCGTTGTACGGAGAAACGAATCTTGTTGATGACCTTGCGATCTTCCTACGTATTCCTCGCACTTCGTCCGAACGTCGTGTGGGCGACGATCTATCGGATTCCTATGGATCTTCCTCACTCTCAAGACTTTATGATTAGCGTAGGTTAAAATCAAGTTATGAAAAGTGAAGACCATGTAGTGCTTATATAGGCTACGTAGGGGATCATAAGGAGAATAAATATTGGGCTTCCAATATTGAAAATTAAATTGGGTCCAACCCAAATCCATTAATTCTTATCAATATTAATTTTATTTATTTTCCACTATATAAATAAAATTGCACTCTGATGAGCCATTTTATTTGCTCATCTTAGAGCATTTTTACACCCTTTATTGAGTCAGTTTGAGTCGTTAACGTGTCTGGGAGGGCACAATTAGGTGTTTGGGCAGAGTGTGTGGTGATGCAGGTAACAGGTGGCGCACTGGGCAAAAGAGGCAAGGAAATCCCCTTCTTTGGGCAAATCAGATTCTGGAGCGGTAGTGACAAGCAACAGTTTGACCACATCGGGCAAATGGGTAAGGTCATGAAGCAGAAGACCCAGAATTCCTACAAAGTACCGTGCCTGGTCCGACCACCTGTGGAGGAGAAGAAATACCTGCAGACTTCGATTTGGGCAGAGAGCGGCTGTTGACAGGAGATTCGCTGCGGGCAAGCTGGCAGCGTACCAGAATCCCTGGATTCGGGGGATCTGACTTATCCCCCAGCCCATTGACCAAGGATGCCTATTCCTAAGGGGCGAGCAACAGCCGGGAATTCAAATTCAAATTCGAAGTCTACTAAAGGGGCGCGACGGGCAGCAAAGACAACACACATTACGCATCGAGAAATCGAGAGAGCCGCCGGTCCCGAAGTTCGCCGTCGCCGCCGGAGGAGTCGCCGGAGAAGAGATCGGAGCTGTTCGTCCGAGTCTCTTATTTGTTTTGCAGTAGATCCGACCTTCGGGTCGAGAGACAATTTCGTTTAATGTTTTGTTTTTAAGTTTTTAATTCCGTACCTCTATTTCCTTCAAGAACGATTTCAATTTGAAGGCATGATTAATATAGTTTGTTTTCCCTTATTTACTTTGTCTTTTATTTCCAGAATGAGTAGCTAAATTCATCGTGCATCTGGGCAGGGACGGATCGAAGGTGAATTAGGGTTTAGTTAGGCCGCGAGGTTGGAGGGGCTGAACTAACCGGTTGGGCGTTTGTTCCCGAGGCAAAGTTGTTTGAGGTTTATTTCTGGGGAGTTTGGGTAAACTAGGATGACCACTAGTGAACCTTTACAAACTGGGATACTGGTGATTGGCAAACCGCATAGATGTACCTTGTAGTATTGTTGCGGGCATAACACTAGAACTTGCAGGAGATGCGGTCGTATGTTTCGAGCATGCTATTGGCCGAGCGGGTCTGTCTAGAGGGTAATGCGGGTTTGGGCAAACTAGATCCATGTTTGGTCGCATAGGTTATCGAATTGTTCAGATCCAGGGGGATTAGGCAAAGTGTTAACCAAGCCTTTTCTTTATACAGTAAGGATAGATGAGGGGTGGGGCAATTGTTGGGCGTGACGCAATAGGACCACTTTTGTTTTTTTTTGCACCCTATAACTGCTGACAAACCGCTGGTAAAAATCCTTAGTGCCGATGAACGGTAGTTTGCCCTAATGATCCTGAGTGAAGTTGTCTGCCCGGATGCCCTGTTTATTTATTGATTTAAGTTTTCACTTTTAGTATTCTGTTAGATCTGAGTGTTTGCTTGTTTACTTTAGGTTTTATTTATTTGCATGTTATTTCTGTTTGCCGTAGCTAGATCTGAGTGTTTGAACGATTGCAAAACCGCTGTGCCCACAGCAACCAAACTCAAAACTTTTTGTGACAACCCCTTGGGCAAAGCCGAGATCACCTACTGTAATTGCCTCCTTGTGGGACCGACCCCACGTACTTACCATTATCTACGTTTTGTAGTTAAAGGGGTACTGGCTAAATACAAATTTTATTTTGGCAGCGCGTTTGTTCCCAACGACAAACATTCGTCGTCGTCAAAATTGGCGCCGTTGCCGGGGAGGCAAATTTCCAACAGTAAGTCTTCTGTGCTAACAGTTTGACTTGTTTTGTTTATGCAGGATTCTGTTGCTGGCAAAGAGATTGTAACCTGGTACGATCCAGAGATCGAAAAGACCGCAAAACAAATCCGGAAAGAAACAAGGCTAGCCAAAGCGTTAGCACGTGCCGCCCAAGAAGCTGCCCATACACCAAGGGCAGAAAATCCGCGAAGGGCAAGGAGAGGTGACCCAATTACCCCACCAAGACCTTCACCGGAACCAGCCGTCATGGCAAACCCAACCCTCAGGGAAATGATGTTCCCTGCCAATCTGAACCTCCGACCATCAGGCATCACTTTGCCCACAATCAACGAGAACTGGGAGATGAAACATAATTTCATCCAAATAATTCCTAAGTTCAGCGATATGCCCATGGAAGACCCACAGAGGCATCTTCAAGACTTCGAGTTAGCCTGCGGAACTATAAGGGGAGGGCCCCCTTTGAGTGAATACATCCGACTGCTGGCTTTTCCCTTCTCACTTGGGGATGGAGCACGAGAGTGGCTCTACACTCTGCCCGAAGGACAAATCACTACTTGGGCACAGCTCCAACAGAAGTTCTTGGAAAAGTACTTCCCTGCCGCCCGAATCCAACACATGCGAAGAAACATCAGTAGCATTAAGATGGGGGCAGGTGAAGAGTTTCCAGCATATTGGGCGCGGTTTAAACAGATGTTGGCAAAGTGTCCTCAGCACCAGATCCCTGACCACGATTTGATCCAGTACTTTGTGTTTGGGCTAAGGATGCACGAGAGAACCCTCCTGCAGGCTGCCAGTGGAGGGTCTATCCTTAATAAAAGTGCTGAGGAGGCATTTAAACTTTTCAAGGAGATGGCAGAGGAGTTCAGAGATGATGGAAGTGAGTTGCCCAGGACCAATTTGGGGACAACCACTGCTGCAGATTTGAAAATCGACAAACTGTGCAGCGCAATGGAGAAATTTATGAACTCTATGGCCACCGGGCCAAAGAGAGGTGTGAAAGCTTGCCAGATCTGTCAGGGCACAGAGCATGCCACTGATGAGTGCCCCTCACTGTATGACGAGGAGGTCAAAGCAATGGGACAGAGCAACGGTAACGGGCAAGGAAGGGGGAAACCATACTATGATAATAGGTATGGGAATAACAACTACAATGAAGGGTATAATGGAAACCAAAATTTCCAGCGCTACAACCAACAGGGGCAGTACCAACAGCAAGGCCCCGGGATGTACCACCAGCCCGCTCAGACCAAAGGGCCTACCCTGTCCGAAATGATGGAAACTTTGGTCAAAGAGAACATCAAGTTTCAGCAAGAGAATGCCAAAGCCCACCAAGAGAATGAGAAATTCAAACAAGAGACCAGAGGGCAGTTCCAAAATCTAGGAGCCCAAGTCTCACATCTCACTCAAGTGGTGGCAAAGCTAGAACAGAAAGGAGGTACTTTGCCCCCGAAAGTCGAAGTAAACAATGCCCATGTTAATGCCGTCCAGCTCAGAAGTGGCAAACCACTTACTATAGTGGAAAATTCTACAGTAAAGGGCAAAGAGCCTGTGTTAGATGATCCCCCAGTCATTGAGGAAGACCCTGGGACAGATGTTGAGCAAGAAGAGGTGATAGTCAAGGCAAAGAGGGACAAATCCCCACCACCGAAAATCAGGCCACCCTTCCCGGGCAGATTGAATAAAAACCGTGAGAGGGAAGAAACTCAAGAGATGTTCAAGATGTTTAAGAAGGTGGAAATCAATATGCCCCTTCTAACCATACTGAACGCTATGCCCAGATGTGCTAAGTTCTTGAAGGAGCTTTGCACAAAGAAGGTGAAATATCAGGATGATGCGAAGTTTGATGTGGGGGAGAATGTCTCTGCCGTGATTAAAAAGACTGGACCTACAAAGTGTGGAGACCCAGGCATGTTCTACATTCCGTGCATCATAGGGCATATGAAGATAGAGAAGGCAATGCTTGATCTTGGAGCATCAATCAACGTTATGCCCAAAACAATGTACGAAGACTTGGAAATAGGGCAACTGAAGCCCACTCGAGTTGTGATCCAACTGGCTGATAGATCGAATGTTTATCCTGAGGGCATACTGGAAGATGTCCTGGTCAAAGTGGAAGAGTTGATATTCCCTGCTGATTTCTATGTGCTCGATATGGGCAGATCAAGTAAAGCCCCAGTGATGATATTGGGCAGACCGTTCTTGAAAACAGCAAGGACCCACATCGACTGCGAAACCGGTAGGCTGACGTGCAAATTTGAGGGAGAGACGGTCACCTTTGACCTCTACAAGTCCATGAAGCACCCAGCTGACACCGAAGAGATCCACTACATTGACCAAATTGAGAAGGCAGTGGAGGCAAAGGCGCTCCAATGTGGCAAGTATGACCATACTGAGATAGCCATTCAACAAGGGCTTACAGAGTTTGACATGGAGGACGAACCGGAAGAATTGCAAGAGGCAATAGAGCAGTTAGATTCTCTGGAGAGTTTTAAAGGCAGTCCGGGCAAACCGATAGAGATTGAAGAAATGATCATGGTGCCTTCCCTCGAAAAGCCACCAATGCTGGAATTGAAAAAGCTGCCCAAGCACCTGAAGTACCTATATCTGGGAGATAATGACACTTTGCCCGTCATCATAAGTGCCTACTTGCAAGAGGCAGAGGAGGCAAAGTTGAGGTATGTGCTGGGGCAGTACAAACAGGCCATAGGGTGGACTTTGGCTGACATCAGAGGGATAAGTCCAAGCATCTGCCAACACCACATTCTTCTGGAAGATGACTCGGTACCCGTACGTGATCCTCAAAGGAAGCTCAATCCAGCAATGAAGGAAGTTGTGCTCAAAGAGATCAAGAAGCTTCTCAGTGTGGGCATAATCTACCCAGTGTCAGATAGCAAGTGGGTTAGCCCAGTGCATGTGGTGCCAAAGAAGTCTGGAGTTCAAGTCATAGAGAACGAAAGAAATGAGCAGATTGCCACACGACTACAAACTGGGTGGAGAGTTTGCATTGACTACCGCAAACTGAACAAGGTAACCCGCAAGGATCACTTCCCTTTGCCTTTCATTGATGAAATGTTGGAAAGATTGGCTGGGAAGAAGCACTTTTGCTTTCTGGATGGCTACTCAGGGTATATGCAGATATGGGTTGCTCAAGAGGATCAGGACAAAACCACCTTCACCTGTCCTTTTGGCACCTTTGCCTACAGGAGAATGCCCTTTGGCCTCTGCAATGCACCAGGAACTTTTCAAAGGTGCATGATGAGCATTTTCGCTGACCTGCTCGAAAATGGAATTGAAGTGTTCATGGACGATTTCACCGTGTATGGCAACTCCTTTGACTCCTGCCTGGAATACTTAGAGATGGTGCTCAAAAGGTGTGTGGAGAAGAGCCTTGTTCTGAACTACGAAAAATGCCATTTCATGGTCGAAGAGGGAATTGTCCTTGGACATGTGATTTCAGCTAAGGGCATAGAGGTGGATAAAGCCAAGATCGAAGTAATCTCCAAGCTGCCATACCCGAGAAATGTGAAGCAAGTCAGGGGGTTCTTAGGGCATGCTGGCTTCTACAGACGTTTTGTGAAGGACTTTGCCCAAATTGCTCGCCCTTTGACCAGACTGCTTCAGAATGATGTAGAGTGGGACTTTGATGAGGACTGCAAGGCTGCCTTCAATCACTTGAAGGAGAGGTTGGTCACAGCACCTATTATTCAACCACCAGAATGGGGCATGCCATTCGAGCTGATGTGTGATGCAAGTGGATATGCAGTGGGAGCTGTGTTAGGCCAAATGAAAGGGAAAGAAAGGCATGTGATCTACTATGCCTCGAAGACCCTTAATGCTGCCCAAAGTAACTATGCCACGACTGAGAAGGAGCTCTTGGCCATTGTCTTTGCCTTTGAGAAGTTTAGGTCTTATCTGCTGGGCAGTAAGACCATAGTATATACAGACCACGCTGCACTGAAGTACCTCATGGCAAAGAAGGAGACTAAACCAAGGCTTATTTGATGGATCCTGTTACTTCAGGAGTTTGACATCGAAATTCGAGACATGTCTGGCAATCAGAACCTCGTTGCAGATCATCTAAGTAGAATTCTCCAGAAGGAAGAGGATATGCCCATAACCGAGACGTTCCCTGATGAGCATTTGTATTCTATAACCACTTTGGGCGAAGAGCCATGGTTCGTTGACCTTGTGAACTTCATGGTTACTGGAATTTTCAGGGACGGCATGAGCTACTATGAGAAAAACAAAATGAAGCGTGAGGCAAGGAGCTATGTCTGGGATGAACCCTATTTGTGGAAAAGATGTGAAGACCAAGTCCTTAGAAGATGCATTCCTGAGTCCGAGCAGCAGGGCATAGTGGATCACTGCCACAAACAACCCTGTGGAGGCCACTTTGGGCCTAGGCGTACAGCAAGAAAGATTCTGGATTGCGGATTCTACTGGAACACTTTGGTTCGAGATTGCTATGAGCTATGCAAGAGATGTGATGAGTGCCAGAAAGAAGGCAACTTGACCAAGCGCAATGAAATGCCCTCTGTGCCCATACTTCCAGTAGAAATCTTTGATGTCTGGGGCATAGACTTCATGGGGCCATTTCCAAATTCGCAAGGTAAGGAATATATACTCCTAGCAGTTGATTATGTCTCAAAATGGGTCGAGGCAAAGGCAACCCCCACCAATGATTCGCGCATTGTGGCTGAATTCCTCAAAGGGAATATTTTCACTCGGTTCGGTGTGCCCAGAGCACTAATAAGCGACCAGGGGACCCACTTTTGCAATGCTGTAATTGAGAGGATGTTGCGGAAATATGGAGTCACTCATCGAATCACTTGTGCCTATCACCCCCAGGCAAATGGCCAAGCAGAGCTCTCCAACAGGATTATCAAAGCTATTCTGAGGAAGACAGTTAGGCCAGAGGGGAAGGATTGGGCAGGCAAACTGGATGATGCGCTGTGGGCATACCGCACTGCATTTAAGACTCCATTTGGTATCTCCCCTTACCGAATGATATTTGGGAAAGCTTGCCATTTGCCCGTAGAGATAGAGCACAAGGCACACTGGGCGGTGAATAAAGTCAACTTTGATTGGGATCTGGCTGGAAAAGAGCGTAAGCTTGACTTGGTCGAATTAGAGCAGCTTCGCATTGAGGCGTATGACCATGCCGCCCACTACAAAGAGCGGACCAAGAGGGCTCATGACAAACTGATCAAGAGGAAAAAGATTGAGGCTGGACAGTTGGTGTTACTGTACCAAACCAGAAACCAGTTCCGTTCGGGCAAACTGTCCTCTAAATGGGACGGACCCTAATTTGTTCACCATGTCAGCCCAAATGGATCTGTGGAATTGAAGAGCAAAAAAGATGATGACTACATCTTCAAAGTGAATGGCCATAGAGTGAAGCCCTACTTTGGGCAAGAGAATCTGGAAGGGCAGCTTGCCCTGATCGAGTGAACGAATGAAGCAGTTGGGTCCTGCCCGGGACTATAAATAGGGCGCTGGCCAGGAGGCAACCTGGTATGTTTGTATAATTTTGTTATTTCAATTTTTAGATTAGGAATAAAACTACTAGCAACAAGGGACTTTGACTATGCCGTGAGAAAGGGTATTGTTTGTTTTTGATTTTGCAGGAGGACTTTGGGCAGACTAAACCTTTGGGCAAACAGGGACGCAAGTGGGCAGTTGCGATTTTCAAGGGGCTGAAACCGTCCCATCAGGGACTCTGCAAATCCACCATCATCACGCCTCTATCCACCCACGATTCCCGATAACTGCCAATAACTCCTCTATTTTCAAATTTCAAAAAACACATTATATACCTTTAATCTCTCTCTTCAGATGGTATCAACTCGTGCCAAAAATAAACTCAGAAAAATCCCTCACGGAACCCTAATTGATCTTACTATAGGTACCGCCGCATCAAAGTTGAAGAAGATGGTGTCTCCAAAAAGATCGAGTCCGGCCAAGCCCAAATCCCCCGCCGCCGAAGAAGCCATCCACGCCGTCCCGCTGGCCACCATCCCACCGAGCCCCGCCACGACGGAGACTGACAACACCCCTATTGACGACTTGGCCAGAGAGATTGACGAATCCAAAACCACCAGCGAGAAAGAAGATCTGGAAACCCTAGCCACCGCCGCTCAGAAGGAGGAGGGCAAAGCCGCCGTTGACAGTCCCCCGAAAAAGAAGCAGAAGAAGTCGGCGGGCAAAGGCAAGAAGAAGGTTACTCCCAGCCCCACTGCCGGATCCACCTCCGACAGTGGATCTGGAAAGAAGATCTGGAAACCCTAGCCACCGCCGCTCAGAAGGAGGAGGGCAAAGCCGCCGTTGACAGTCCCCCGAAAAAGAAGCAGAAGAAGTCGGCGGGCAAAGGCAAGAAGAAGGTTACTCCCACCCCCACTGCCGGATCCACCTCAAACAGGGACGCAAGTGGGCAGTTGCGATTTTCAAGGGGCTGAAACCGTCCCATCAGAGACTCTGCAAATCCACCATCATCACGCCTCTATCCACCCACGATTCCCGATAACTGCCAATAACTCCTCTATTTTCAAATTTCAAAAAACACATTATATACCTTTAATCTCTCTCTTCAGATGGTATCAACTCGTGCCAAAAATAAACTCAGAAAAATCCCTCACGGAACCCTAATTGATCTTACTATAGGTACCGCCGCATCAAAGTTGAAGAAGATGGTGTCTCCAAAAAGATCGAGTCCGGCCAAGCCCAAATCCCCCGCCGCCGAAGAAGCCATCCACGCCGTCCCGCTGGCCACCATCCCACCGAGCCCCGCCACGACGGAGACTGACAACACCCCTATTGACGACTTGGCCAGAGAGATTGACGAATCCAAAACCACCAGCGAGAAAGAAGATCTGGAAACCCTAGCCACCGCCGCTCAGAAGGAGGAGGGCAAAGCCGCCGTTGACAGTCCCCCGAAAAAGAAGCAGAAGAAGTCGGCGGGCAAAGGCAAGAAGAAGGTTACTCCCACCCCCACTGCCGGATCCACCTCCGACGACAAGGAAAAAGAGGAATCGACGGCCGCCGGTAAAACTCCGGTGGAAGAGGAAGAAGAAGAGGAGGGGATAAAAAGCCCAGCCCCCAAAAGCAGGACCCGCGCATCCACCAAGAAGAGAAAGGCGGTTGACACCACGGCGCGCGAAATCGCGGCCCCCAAAACCGTGTGCTTCGAATCACTCAAACTGATGGGTGTGGAGAAGGAGGTTCGAGGGTATTTCAAGGCCATAGGGTGGGAGCCGTTTCTTGAGTGGTCTGGGCAAATCAACGAAGGCATCGTGAGAGAATTCTTTGGGTCTCTGGGTATCAAAGAGACCAAGGATGAGGGAGTTATAGGGATTCAGTTTGAGTTGTTTGATCGGGCTGTGTCTATTGGTGGTAATGAATTGGATTTGTGTTTGGATATGGCAGGTATTGCAGATCTGAAGTCAAAGGCCTACCAGGAGTCACTGAGGGCTTTGCCAGAGTACACAAAGAAGGAGCTGCAGAAGATCTGGAAGCAGTTGGGCAAAGGAGGCGAGTTCGTGGGGCAAAGCACCAAGTCGATCCAGTTGAAGAGCCATGCACTCAGGGTTTGCCACAGGATCCTGGCCGTCAACTTCTTTGGCAAGACGGACACCAGTAGTGCTGTTTCCCATCTGGAACTGGGCATACTGTGGTGCATGCATCAGAAGATCAGGTTGCATTTCAGTGCCTGCCTCTGTGCCCAAATGAAGTGGTTGCACACTCACCCCCTTCAGCGCCTATCATTGGCTCATTTTCCGATGGTGTACGCGGCCAAGATGAACCTGATCAAGAAGGGCAAAGAGCTGGAGATGATGGTGGAGGGCAAGTTTGACATCCAGTGCTTCAAGCGCATGCAGGACATTGTGCCATTGAGTGACGGCGGTGTAAAGTTTTTGGAAGAGAAACCAGTGAAGGTAGAGGTGAAGGATTCGGTTGCTGAGGCTAAGGCCAAAGAGGAAGTTGCAGAGAGGCAAGGCGCGATCGAGGCGCGTTTGGATAAGATCGAGAAGGTGTTCGAGGAAGTGAAGGCGATGATGATCGCATACTTTGACTACAGTGGATTCAGGTACACACCTGCTTCCACCTCCTAAATTGTACCCTCCCTTGTTTTTAGTAGTTGTTAGTTTTTTTTTATTTATTATTTTTCTGTTTTTGTTAAGGTCACCCCCGAGTCACTCTGGTTCGGGGGAGACTAGGTTGATCTCCCTGCTGACACACTTTGCCCAGGAAAAGTGTGTGAGGGGGCAGGTGCGCCAACTTTTTGAGTCTTAGTCTGGTCGTGGTTAGCCCCTACTGATCTTATTACTTTTGCACACTTTGCCCAAGCAAAGTGTGTGAGGGGGGAAAGGGAAAGGGCAAACCCCTGTTTCTAATCGAGTCAGCATGATTATGTGTCACTTTGGGCAAACATACATATTTATAGTTAAGATGCATGAAATAGGGATGATGGAACTGTTCTAGGCAAACTGTGAGAATTGAGCCTACATTGATATATGATTTCTTTCTTTGAGAGTCTGTTGTGATCTTTACAATGCTTTTCTTTGCCTGTTTGCTGAATTGAGTAGTTTGACTGAGTAGGGTTGTTAAATGATTAGGGCATTTCTTTGTTTTATTTCCCCAGAATAAATAACATTATCCCTTGCTAGCCCCTTTGAGCTTGAGTGAATATTCTTTGTGAACCCATCTGGTATTATGCCCACATTACATAGGCAGCCAGAGAGAAAAGAGGGAGTTAGGGCATAGTGTTCAAAAAAAAAAAAGAAAAAAAAAAGAGAAAAAAAAAAAAAAAATCAGAAAAGAAAAAAAAAAAAAAAAAGATGAATAAAAAGTTGTTGTGCTAAGGCCCGTAAGAAAAGGGGCAAAGTGGCAGAGAAAAGGCTAACATCAAAAAAGCCCTCTGCCCAAATAGAGCCTACTCCCAGAAAAATCTACCCTTATGAGCCCAACACTACAACCCAATAAAAGTCCCTTTGATAACCCCCCTGCTTAGTTAAAACAAACTCTGATTAGCAATAAGGCAAATTTAGGCAAAGTGGAGTCACAGCAGAAAATGAGTGTCATTGAACCCAAACACTAAAAAGAGAGAAACACTGTGAGGGAGTGAACCCAAAGACCTAGAACAGACTCTTGACTTATTTTTATCTTTACTTGAATTTTGTGTTATCTGTATGTACTATGCCCTTTACTGATCATGCTAAAGTCCTTTGCTTTATTTCTTCCTATTTCTTTCATTTCTATTTTCACTTTGGTCTTGAGTCAGGCAAATCAGAGCCCACGCTTGGGGACAAGCGTATCCAAGTGTGTGCGGTTCTGATGAGCCATTTTATTTGCTCATCTTAGAGCATTTTTACACCCTTTATTGAGTCAGTTTGAGTCGTTAACGTGTCTGGGAGGGCACAATTAGGTGTTTGGGCAGAGTGTGTGGTGATGCAGGTAACAGGTGGCGCACTGGGCAAAAGAGGCAAGGAAATCCCCTTCTTTGGGCAAATCAGATTCTGGAGCGGTAGTGACAAGCAACAGTTTGACCACATCGGGCAAATGGGTAAGGTCATGAAGCAGAAGACCCAGAATTCCTACAAAGTACCGTGCCTGGTCCGACCACCTGTGGAGGAGAAGAAATACCTGCAGACTTCGATTTGGGCAGAGAGCGGCTGTTGACAGGAGATTCGCTGCGGGCAAGCTGGCAGCGTACCAGAATCCCTGGATTCGGGGGATCTGACTTATCCCCCAGCCCATTGACCAAGGATGCCTATTCCTAAGAGGCGAGCAACAGCCGGGAATTCAAATTCAAATTCGAAGTCTACTAAAGGGGCGCGACGGGCAGCAAAGACAACACACATTACGCATCGAGAAATCGAGAGAGCCGCCGGTCCCGAAGTTCGCCGTCGCCGCCGGAGGAGTCGCCGGAGAAGAGATCGGAGCTGTTCGTCCGAGTCTCTTATTTGTTTTGCAGTAGATCCGACCTTCGGGTCGAGAGACAATTTCGTTTAATGTTTTGTTTTTAAGTTTTTAATTCCGTACCTCTATTTCCTTCAAGAACGATTTCAATTTGAAGGCATGATTAATATAGTTTGTTTTCCCTTATTTACTTTGTCTTTTATTTCCAGAATGAGTAGCTAAATTCATCGTGCATCTGGGCAGGGACGGATCGAAGGTGAATTAGGGTTTAGTTAGGCCGCGAGGTTGGAGGGGCTGAACTAACCGGTTGGGCGTTTGTTCCCGAGGCAAAGTTGTTTGAGGTTTATTTCTGGGGAGTTTGGGTAAACTAGGACGACCACTAGTGAACCTTTACAAACTGGGATACTGGTGATTGGCAAACCGCATAGATGTACCTTGTAGTATTGTTGCGGGCATAGCACTAGAACTTGCAGGAGATGCGGTCGTATGTTTCGAGCATGCTATTGGCCGAGCGGGTCTGTCTAGAGGGTAATGCGGGTTTGGGCAAACTAGATCCATGTTTGGTCGCATAGGTTATCGAATTGTTCAGATCCAGGGGGATTAGGCAAAGTGTTAACCAAGCCTTTTCTTTATACAGTAAGGATAGATGAGGGGTGGGGCAATTGTTGGGCGTGACGCAATAGGACCACTTTTGTTTTTTTTTGCACCCTATAACTGCTGACAAACCGCGAGATCACCTACTGTAATTGCCTCCTTGTGGGACCGACCCCACGTACTTACCATTATCTACGTTTTGTAGTTAAAGGGGTACTGGCTAAATACAAATTTTATTTTGGCAGCGCGTTTGTTCCCAACGACAAACATTCGTCGTCGTCACACTCCCAATATTATTCCATATTATATCAAATAATATTTCTCCGATTAGTATTATTTATTCCGTGTATTTAAGATTTAAATATCCATGAATAAATTTATTTATTGCTCAATAAATAATATTCATCTCTTATATCCGAGACTAGTACCGTTCAACCTTTATTATTGTGCGGAACGAATCCACTCATGAGGTTTACACAATAATTCCTTATGAACTCATCTCGGGGATATTATCAACCCTTCCGGGATACACTTTCCCGTCAAGTATTCACGGCATGTCATATATAAAATATAGCGACCCAATTTTACCGGTAATTAACCCAATAATTAAATCGGTTAATTCCTTTGGAAAATCAAAGTCTCTAGTATTAAATATACACACCCGCAATAATATCGGGGATTAAGAATAAAATACTCCGAGATTTAAATTGATTATCCAAGGCAATCCTAATCAATAAATCTCAAGCTGATCCGCCCAATACACCAAGTGTACAAGTGTGATAAAATAATTAAGATAAATTATTTTCTCTCTCACACAACGACTATACCGATGGATTGGTCCGTGTCCATCTAGGTCGTGAGCAACTGTTTGATTAAATACGAGTAACCGATAGTATGATATTCTGTGCGCCCATGCGCACCATACTAACTACAACGTATAAAATCCAGGACTATATTTTGCATAATTAATTAATAATAATTAATTGCAAATAATTGTTTATTAATTAAATAGGTTAAATGCCATGACCGGGAGTTTACTGGTACTTAAATCTAGACATTAAGTACACAACTCCAACACACCGCGCAATGCATGCCATGCAGTTATTGATAGACAGAAGAATCATGGTATACACTTCCGTGTACTAGCTAAAGTGTTACGTATGTCTGGTGGAGATCATATTCACTCTGGTACCGTAGTAGGGAAACTTGAAGGAGAAAGAGAGATCACTTTGGGCTTTGTTGATTTACTGCGTGATTATTTTATTGAAAAAGATAGAAGTCGCGCTATTTATTTCACTCAAGATTGGGTCTCTCTACCAGGTCTTATTCCCGTGGCTTCAGGGGGTATTCACGTTTGGCATATGCCTGCTCTGACCGAGATCTTTGGGGATGATTCCGTACTACAGTTCGGTGGAGGAACTTTAGGACACCCTTGGGGTAATGCGCATCCAAAAGGAAAGCCCAGAACTGACTGACGATCGTGAAGCGAACCATCAATGTTGAGCTCGCTAAGAGATAAATGATAGGGGATAGACAGAAAGAGGGAAAGAGATGTCCCGATTCCAATGCTTAACGAATGGACCAATCCAAGACTTGGAATGCTAACAGAATCGACAGCTGCCAAGCCGCTTACCTTACTAGCACGATACCGAAACGGCTCTTAGCCGACTAAAGGCTAGAAGACTGCTTCTACACCTACAACCCTCGCTTTCAGAGAAAGACAGAACGGACAAGAACGACCTTTTACATCCTCAAGCTACAAAGAGGATAGGCTACTGGACCTTAGGCATCTCACATTTCTATTCACAAACGCCCAACGATTTCAATTTGAAGGCATGATTAATATAGTTTGTTTTCCCTTATTTACTTTGTCTTTTATTTCCAGAATGAGTAGCTAAATTCATCGTGCATCTGGGCAGGGACGGATCGAAGGTGAATTAGGGTTTAGTTAGGCCGCGAGGTTGGAGGGGCTGAACTAACCGGTTGGGCGTTTGTTCCCGAGGCAAAGTTGTTTGAGGTTTATTTCTGGGGAGTTTGGGTAAACTAGGACGACCACTAGTGAACCTTTACAAACTGGGATACTGGTGATTGGCAAACCGCATAGATGTACCTTGTAGTATTGTTGCGGGCATAGCACTAGAACTTGCAGGAGATGCGGTCGTATGTTTCGAGCATGCTATTGGCCGAGCGGGTCTGTCTAGAGGGTAATGCGGGTTTGGGCAAACTAGATCCATGTTTGGTCGCATAGGTTATCGAATTGTTCAGATCCAGGGGGATTAGGCAAAGTGTTAACCAAGCCTTTTCTTTATACAGTAAGGATAGATGAGGGGTGGGGCAATTGTTGGGCGTGACGCAATAGGACCACTTTTGTTTTTTTTTGCACCCTATAACTGCTGACAAACCGCGAGATCACCTACTGTAATTGCCTCCTTGTGGGACCGACCCCACGTACTTACCATTATCTACGTTTTGTAGTTAAAGGGGTACTGGCTAAATACAAATTTTATTTTGGCAGCGCGTTTGTTCCCAACGACAAACATTCGTCGTCGTCACACTCCCAATATTATTCCATATTATATCAAATAATATTTCTCCGATTAGTATTATTTATTCCGTGTATTTAAGATTTAAATATCCATGAATAAATTTATTTATTGCTCAATAAATAATATTCATCTCTTATATCCGAGACTAGTACCGTTCAACCTTTATTATTGTGCGGAACGAATCCACTCATGAGGTTTACACAATAATTCCTTATGAACTCATCTCGGGGATATTATCAACCCTTCCGGGATACACTTTCCCGTCAAGTATTCACGGCATGTCATATATAAAATATAGCGACCCAATTTTACCGGTAATTAACCCAATAATTAAATCGGTTAACCCAATACATTGAAAATGTGTTACCTTTTTCACGAGCGTTCGCACTTGTTCTTTTAAGTACCGCGCCTTGCTCTCTATTTACTCGCGCCCTTCAAGTCATTATAGTTTTGCCCCGCACACTCTCTTGTCTTCATGCATTACTCAATCGAAATTGTTCAAGCCACATCATATCTAAGCATTCTCCATATTTCCAGAAAATCATGAAAATACTCTTTAAGATTGTTGGTTCTTTTGTGTGTTTCTGAATGTGGAGGCTTTGGAAAATATTGAATCACGTTGAACACGTTTTCCTTAAAGAGTATTTCGACCCTATAAGCCCGGGTATCACGAAATCCCTCGCAGGATAAGACAATATCGACACTCGAGTCTTAGGCTTAGAACACGAGCAACTTATGGAATATTCCGCTTTATTTGTTGCCCAGGCTTATAGGGTCGAAATACTCTTTAAGGAAAACGTGTTCAACGTGATTCAATCATCTATCCAAGTCTCCAATCCAGATTCAAGACCGAAGAACCCAACAATCTTCATGTATTCAGATGGGTTGAACGGTTCAATCTTTAAGACACCGTGATTCTCGAATATATGTTAAGTATAATTCACTACGATGAAAATTCAATCTTTAAGACATTTTCATCTTAAGCACGGGTTTGGTTTTATTTGTTGAATTTGTATGATTCAAGGATTGCACTTAAATGGGGGAGGATTGTTGGTGATTTAAGTGAAATCGCTGTCCATATAATGTAATTGGAATCATTCAACGCTTCGGATTAAATCTAGTCAATATAATATAACTTTGGAGAAGTGTGGAGTACACGGTTATATAAAATTGATACGATTTAAGTATTTGGATAAGCATAATAATTCATGTCGAGTGTGATCTCGTGATTGCATGGTTGCATGGCTAGATGATGATATTATATCATTCATATGATGCAAATTCTAAATTGCATGGCTTGGCATGCAAGACAACATGAATAGGTGCCAAAGTGAAAGGGTGTCTTCACTAAAAGGTACCTATACATGAATAGGTGCAAAATGAAAAGGTACCTATTCGACCAAGAGGTGCTTACATTCAAATGAAAGGGTGTCTACTACCTATATAAGGAAGTGATATTTATTTGATGAATACACACAATTTCACCTACGAAATTAAGAAGCTTTGAAGCAAACAAATAAAGCGGAATATTCCATAAGTTGCTCGTGTTCTAAGCCTAAAACTCGAGTGTCGATATTGTCTTATCCTGCGAGGGATTTCGTGATACCCAGGCTTATAGGGTCGAAATACTCTTTAAGGAAAACGTGTTCAACGTGATTAAATTATCTATCCAAGTCTCCAATCCAGAATGTAGACCGAAGAACCCAAAAATCTTAAAGAGTATTTTCATTTTCTGGAAATACGGAGAATGCTTAGATATGATGGCTTAAGCAATTTCGATTGAGTAATCCATGAAGACAAAATAGTGTGCGGGGCAAAACCATAATGGCTTAAAGACGCGAGTAAATAGAGAGCAAGGTGCGGTACTTAAAAGAACAAGTGTTAACGCTCGTGAAAAAGGTAACACATTTTCATTAATGTATTAATTATGTATGAAATTCCAAGTAATCTCGATCAGTCGAGGCGCGGTTGTGTTGTGGGCATAAATTGCAACGAGTCTCGACTAGTCAAGACTAAGGTGCGTTCTGGAAAGGAAACGCCGAGTAATTTTGACCGGTAAAGAGCGCGGTGTGTGTTTCGGTTAAGGAACACCAAGGTGTCTCAAAGGTCAGAGCGAGGTGCGTATTTCAAGCATGAAACGCTAAAGAGTCTGGACTGGTTGGTGTCCGTTGTGCAATGCAATTGAGATGAAATGAATATCCGCGACTTGACTCGAATGATTTGGACATAGTGGTTATACTATGGATATTATGTGCAACATAATTATGTCTCATGAATGAGACATCGAGGCGTACCTTGTAATAGGGTGTACTCGGAGGAAATCAATAATATGGAACCTTGTAAATGAGGCATATTGACAGGTTGAGACAAGTGTCTCGGATAACTCGTGAATCGCAGGGGCATTGCGACTCGAGGATGCACATAGGCATGCGACCTATGGTGATCTCATCTGTTTTATGTTTAACAGTGTAATGACTTTGACTAAAGTATATAGTCATGAAAAGTCAAAGTACTTTGATGTTATAATTAAACGTGGTTCTTGAAATGATCACTCATGGAGAAATCTTTATAGATTTGATGAGACGATTAAAAAGAATTTAACTAATCACTTGACGAAGTGATTAGTTAGTGACTTGGTTGTAAAGTCAGTTATTGGGATGAGTTTAAAGCCAATTTTAATATTCAAATATGGGATACCCAATTCACTTCTAATTGTATTAGAACATGAATTCAATGTGGAAAGCCTATATTTGAAATTGAAACACAAGTATAAGTCCCAAAAGTTTGTGTTTGAACCTGCATGTCATAGGTTGAAGTTTATCTTAATAAATCTTTTGAAAAAGTGCAATTGCAGGGCACGATAAAAGGATTTACCTATATGAGTGCGAAGTGTGGCAACTTCGGAGCTGTGGCTAAGCTTTATATGCACTCACGAATGGATAAGGACACATGGCCTATTTTGTGTCGGATTTCCTTATGGAATTGTATTAAACATGTGTGTGTGTTATCTTCATGTATTCAGATAGGTTGAACGGTTCAATCTTTAAAGGCACCGTGATTCTCGAATATATGTTAAGTATAATTCACTACGATGAAAATTCAATCTTTAAGACATTTTCATCTTAAGCACGGGTTTGGTTTTATTTGTTGAATTTGTATGATTCAAGGATTGCACTTAAATGGGGGAGGATTGTTGGTGATTTAAGTGAAATCGCTGTCCATATAATGTAATTGGAATCATTCAACGCTTCGGATTAAATCTAGTCAATATAATATAACTTTGGAGAAGTGTGGAGTACACGGTTATATAAAATTGATACGATTTAAGTATTTGGATAAGCATAATAATTCATGTCGAGTGTGATCTCGTGATTGCATGGTTGCATGGCTAGATGATGATATTATATCATTCATATGATGCAAATTCTAAATTGCATGGCTTGGCATGCAAGACAACATGAATAGGTGCCAAAGTGAAAGGGTGTCTTCACTAAAAGGTACCTATACATGAATAGGTGCAAAATGAAAAGGTACCTATTCGACCAAGAGGTGCTTACATTCAAATGAAAGGGTGTCTACTACCTATATAAGGAAGTGATATTTATTTGATGAATACACACAATTTCACCTACGAAATTAAGAAGCTTTGAAGCAAACAAATAAAGCGGAATATTCCATAATTTGCTCGTGTTCTAAGCCTAAAACTCGAGTGTCGATATTGTCTTATCCTGCGAGGGATTTCGTGATACCCAGGCTTATAGGGTCGAAATACTCTTTAAGGAAAACGTGTTCAACGTGATTCAATTATCTATCCAAGTCTCCAATCCAGAATGTAGACCGAAGAACCCAAAAATCTTAAAGAGTATTTTCATTTTCTGGAAATACGGAGAATGCTTAGATATGATGGCTTGAGCAATTTCGATTGAGTAATCCATGAAGACAAAATAGTGTGCGGGGCAAAACCATAATGGCTTAAAGACGCGAGTAAATAGAGAGCAAGGTGCGGTACTTAAAAGAACAAGTGTTAACGCTCGTGAAAAAGGTAACACATTTTCATTAATGTATTAATTATGTATGAAATTCTAAGTAATCTCGATCAGTCGAGGCGCGGTTGTGTTGTGGGCATAAATTGCAACGAGTCTCGACTAGTCAAGACTAAGGTGCGTTCTGGAAAGGAAACGCCGAGTAATTTTGACCGGTAAAGAGCGCGGTGTGTGTTTCGGTTAAGGAACACCAAGGTGTCTCAAAGGTCAGAGCGAGGTGCGTATTTCAAGCATGAAACGCTAAAGAGTCTGGACTGGTTGGTGTCCGTTGTGCAATGCAATTGAGATGAAATGAATATCCGCGACTTGACTCGAATGATTTGGACATAGTGGTTATACTATGGATATTATGTGCAACATAATTATGTCTCATGAATGAGACATCGAGGCGTACCTTGTAATAGGGTGTACTCGGAGGAAATCAATAATATGGAACCTTGTAAATGAGGCATATTGACAGGTTGAGACAAGTGTCTCGGATAACTCGTGAATCGCAGGGGCATTGCGACTCGAGGATGCACATAGGCATGCGACCTATGGTGATCTCATCTGTTTTATGTTTAACAGTGTAATGACTTTGACTAAAGTATATAGTCATGAAAAGTCAAAGTACTTTGATGTTATAATTAAACGTGGTTCTTGAAATGATCACTCATGGAGAAATCTTTATAGATTTGATGAGACGATTAAAAAGAATTTAACTAATCACTTGACGAAGTGATTAGTTAGTGACTTGGTTGTAAAGTCAGTTATTGGGATGAGTTTAAAGCCAATTTTAATATTCAAATATGGGATACCCAATTCACTTCTAATTGTATTAGAACATGAATTCAATGTGGAAAGCCTATATTTGAAATTGAAACACAAGTATAAGTCCCAAAAGTTTGTGTTTGAACCTGCATGTCATAGGTTGAAGTTTATCTTAATAAATCTTTTGAAAAAGTGCAATTGCAGGGCACGATAAAAGGATTTACCTATATGAGTGCGAAGTGTGGCAACTTCGGAGCTGTGGCTAAGCTTTATATGCACTCACGAATGGATAAGGACACATGGCCTATTTTGTGTCGGATTTCCTTATGGAATTGTATTAAACATGTGTGTGTGTTATCTTCATGTATTCAGATAGGTTGAACGGTTCAATCTTTAAAGGCACCGTGATTCTCGAATATATGTTAAGTATAATTCACTACGATGAAAATTCAATCTTTAAGACATTTTCATCTTAAGCACGGGTTTGGTTTTATTTGTTGAATTTGTATGATTCAAGGATTGCACTTAAATGGGGGAGGATTGTTGGTGATTTAAGTGAAATCGCTGTCCATATAATGTAATTGGAATCATTCAACGCTTCGGATTAAATCTAGTCAATATAATATAACTTTGGAGAAGTGTGGAGTACACGGTTATATAAAATTGATACGATTTAAGTATTTGGATAAGCATAATAATTCATGTCGAGTGTGATCTCGTGATTGCATGGTTGCATGGCTAGATGATGATATTATATCATTCATATGATGCAAATTCTAAATTGCATGGCTTGGCATGCAAGACAACATGAATAGGTGCCAAAGTGAAAGGGTGTCTTCACTAAAAGGTACCTATACATGAATAGGTGCAAAATGAAAAGGTACCTATTCGACCAAGAGGTGCTTACATTCAAATGAAAGGGTGTCTACTACCTATATAAGGAAGTGATATTTATTTGATGAATACACACAATTTCACCTACGAAATTAAGAAGCTTTGAAGCAAACAAATAAAGCGGAATATTCCATAAGTTGCTCGTGTTCTAAGCCTAAAACTCGAGTGTCGATATTGTCTTATCCTGCGAGGGATTTCGTGATACCCAGGCTTATAGGGTCGAAATACTCTTTAAGGAAAACGTGTTCAACGTGATTCAATTATCTATCCAAGTCTCCAATCCAGAATGTAGACCGAAGAACCCAAAAATCTTAAAGAGTATTTTCATTTTCTGGAAATACGGAGAATGCTTAGATATGATGGCTTGAGCAATTTCGATTGAGTAATCCATGAAGACAAAATAGTGTGCGGGGCAAAACCATAATGGCTTAAAGACGCGAGTAAATAGAGAGCAAGGTGCGGTACTTAAAAGAACAAGTGTTAACGCTCGTGAAAAAGGTAACACATTTTCATTAATGTATTAATTATGTATGAAATTCTAAGTAATCTCGATCAGTCGAGGCGCGGTTGTGTTGTGGGCATAAATTGCAACGAGTCTCGACTAGTCAAGACTAAGGTGCGTTCTGGAAAGGAAACACCGAGTAATTTTGACCGGTAAAGAGCGCGGTGTGTGTTTCGGTTAAGGAACACCAAGGTGTCTCAAAGGTCAGAGCGAGGTGCGTATTTCAAGCATGAAACGCTAAAGAGTCTGGACTGGTTGGTGTCCGTTGTGCAATGCAATTGAGATGAAATGAATATCCGCGACTTGACTCGAATGATTTGGACATAGTGGTTATACTATGGATATTATGTGCAACATAATTATGTCTCATGAATGAGACATCGAGGCGTACCTTGTAATAGGGTGTACTCGGAGGAAATCAATAATATGGAACCTTGTAAATGAGGCATATTGACAGGTTGAGACAAGTGTCTCGGATAACTCGTGAATCGCAGGGGCATTGCGACTCGAGGATGCACATAGGCATGCGACCTATGGTGATCTCATCTGTTTTATGTTTAACAGTGTAATGACTTTGACTAAAGTATATAGTCATGAAAAGTCAAAGTACTTTGATGTTATAATTAAACGTGGTTCTTGAAATGATCACTCATGGAGAAATCTTTATAGATTTGATGAGACGATTAAAAAGAATTTAACTAATCACTTGACGAAGTGATTAGTTAGTGACTTGGTTGTAAAGTCAGTTATTGGGATGAGTTTAAAGCCAATTTTAATATTCAAATATGGGATACCCAATTCACTTCTAATTGTATTAGAACATGAATTTAATGTGGAAAGCCTATATTTGAAATTGAAACACAAGTATAAGTCCCAAAAGTTTGTGTTTGAACCTGCATGTCATAGGTTGAAGTTTATCTTAATAAATCTTTTGAAAAAGTGCAATTGCAGGGCACGATAAAAGGATTTACCTATATGAGTGCGAAGTGTGGCAACTTCGGAGCTGTGGCTAAGCTTTATATGCACTCACGAATGGATAAGGACACATGGCCTATTTTGTGTCGGATTTCCTTATGGAATTGTATTAAACATGTGTGTGTGTTATCTTCATGTATTCAGATAGGTTGAACGGTTCAATCTTTAAAGGCACCGTGATTCTCGAATATATGTTAAGTATATTTCACTACGATGAAAATTCAATCTTTAGGACATTTTCATCTTAAGCACGAGTTTGGTTTTATTTGTTGAATTTGTATAATTCAAGGATTGCACTTAAATGGGGGAGGATTGTTGGTGATTTAAGTGAAATCGCTGTCCATTTAATGTAATTGGAATCATTCAAGGCTTCGGATTAAATCTAGTCAATATAATATAACTTTGGAGAAGTGTGGAGTACACGGTTATATAAAATTGATAACATCCTACTACGTAAAAAATCGATTTATCTAAGCCGGTATGATGTTTTTCACGCAAATTCAACTACAATATTACATTCAAAACACCGGAAAGTACTGTAGAAACAAATGGTAACCTTCAAATGTAGATTTCATGGTTGAAAAGCTTCGATTTTGCAGCGGCTCAGAGCTTCTCGTTCTCTAGGGTTTTGGTAGAGAAGCGAAAGAGGAAGAAGAGAGAATGAGAGGCTGGTGTGCAATTTTTATTTGGGTACTTGTTGTAAATATTATTTTTTTATTTGTTTTTTATTTATTTTATTGAAGGAAATGTCATTTGTAGAAATACAATTTGTTGAATGGTATTTTTAAAAATAAGATTTGTGAAATTAGCATTTTAAAAATGCTCTTTGATTCATCAATTTTTACAACTCGTCTTTCTGAGAGTATCGCTCAAAATTCTCACCCTTTAAATCAATAAATAATTAGTAAAATAAAAGAAAAAAAATGTTATACAGATAGCAAACATGTTTTTTATTCTACCACTTAATAAATGTGCTTTTCTACACTACAAAGTAGTGAACCATCGACATAGTTCTTACCTTTTGTCGAATCGGTTAAAATAAGTGTGAGTCGTCCTTACCTTTATGAATTCTACCGATTGTGAGGTTGTCGAATGATTATTAGGAGTACCTATACAGTGCAAGTAGTTGTGTCGTGCATCCTACAATCGGCCCATTAAACTAGGAAGCCCACAAGAAAAGGTCAAAAAATATAACTAAAAAACAATTTTTTTATTAAACCTAAATATAAAAACATAAAAATCTGCACCGCTTGATGAAATATGCGTTGTCGAATGTATATTCATTGTGTTGGAAATCGATATCCCGAAATTAAAAAAACAAATTACGATCCACGTTCCACCACCGGAACCTGCCGCGTCGCCACCACAGGGAGCGGGAAAACCCTCGCATGGGGCTCGCGGCTGTTCGCAGCAGCCGCACGGGCTGCTTCGCATCACTCCGTATGGGGCATCGCTCCTGACGCGGCTCACAACCGCGTGCGAGACAGCTGCGGGAAAACAAGCAGCTCGCACGCGAGCCCGTCCAGACAATCGAGCTGGGCGCTAAATCGAGTCTCGGCTCCACCCGAGGCTCGCCCCCTCGGTTCCCGTCCAACCGAGTTGTCGAGCCGCTGGCGGTCCGAGACCGCCACCGCCCGTCTCGACCTCGTCTTGGGTCCCATTCCCTGATTTTTTGTTTCGATAATTAACGATAAAAATTAAAATTAATATACGAAAGAATTAATTACCTTATTTCTCGAGATCTTCCAAAGTATTCTTATCAACAAGCTCCAAACGTCGTGTGGACGACGATACTTCAAATCCTCTATGATCTTCTTTTCTATAATTTATCTCTCTAGAATGTGGGTTGTGATTTCACGTATGTAAGGATTTGATAATAGAGAAGCATAGATGTTGTATTTATATGCTCCTTTGGGGACATTAAGAAGTTGGAATTTTGGGCTTCCCATAAATTAGTTAAATTAGGTCAAAGCTCAAGTCTATTAATTAATCCATAATTATATTATAACTCCACTATATTAATATAATTGCACTCCAAAATTAAACCATATTATATCGAATAATATTTTTGATTTAGCATTATTTTATTACTTGTGTTTAAGATAAAAATGTTCCTTGAATTAATTTAAATTTATTGCAAATTATATTAATTCAATATTTTTGAGATTAGTACCACTCTACCTTATTATATATACTGTATTATATAATATATATATGTATAAATATAAATATATAAAAAAATGACTCTTCATTTTCCGCTTTTGTAATCTACGCAATCCATCTGTTAATATTTATTATTACGCAATTCATCTGTTAATATTTATTATTATAACGTTAGACTCTTAAAAGTTAACGTTATATATATTGAATCTTTTCTAGTAACATATACAAAAAAATAAAAAAACGTCTTCATTTTAAAATATTAATATATTAATCTGAAGATTGAAGAACAGATGTGATATTTTTCAATCTTTCACGCAGAATAGGTGCTATTGTTTTATTTTAATTGTGTATTATTTTTTTTTCTTGTTCTATTTCTCTTTACCGTAATATATTTTAATTGTGTATTATTGTTGTTTTTTTTTGTTCTATTTCTTTTTAATATTTATATTTATATATATATATATATATATATATATATATATATATTCTTTTAATGGTGTATTAATTTTGTGTTATTTTGTTTCAATATTGGATTTTTTTTATTATGTTGCTTAAAATATATTTATCTGGAAGTGAAAAAAAGAAAGAAAAGAAAATTAACTGAAGATTTAATAAAACCACAACAGGAGCTATTGATAAATCTATAAATATATAAATCCTGAATCCGCTTTCACCCGAAATCCAATCAAAACTCAGAATTTTGTTGCGTAAGATAAACTGACCAATTAAAATTCTCAATTTAACTTGCGTTCACACCATAGATTTAAGTATTGAAAGACCATAGATTTAAGTATTGAAAGAAAATATTCTTGCGCTTCATTTATTAAAAAAATTAAAAAAATATTCTTGCACTTTATTAATTAATTAAATTTTTTTTATCAATAATTGAAACATATTCTTGCGCTTCATTTATTAATTAAAAATAATTTTATCAGTAATTAATTAGGCCAAATCAATATCAGTGAGAAATCATAACTACATGATCATCTTCCGAGAGAATACTTTTATTGGGGAATCCAATTACCCTTTCTTCCCGCTTTCACTGTTCAGATTTGCAGATTTCTTGCAACTGAAAAGACGTTCAAAGTTCACTCATGGTCATTTGTTTGGTACAAATTCTATAATTCAGCCTAATCTTCTATTTACTTAAATAATTATGTTTTAAGACAGAGTTGATGGTAATCGAGTTGTTCATTTTATGCTTCAAAATTTAAGGTTCGAATTAGAGTTAAAATAATTATATCCCCAATTTTATGATTTAAAAATTTCTCATCTAATAAAATTTAAACTAATAATGCATTATTTCATTTAATTAGTGGTGATGTTATGCACTGCCTTATCTTCGAGCCACACCAAACCAACTTATTCAGCTTCATTCAAATGTTGAGGAAGAATATATTCATTCCAATCGTCTTTATCTTACAATTGTGCCGAAAAACAGTTTATGATGGTACATTTAATTCTTTTACCCTAAATTTACTTTTTTTAATTATTATTCTCAATACTTCTTTGTAAATTTTTATATTTTAAGGTCAAGTATGCGTTGCAACCTGCCAGGATGTTTCGAATGTTATTCTCGACCAATTCAATCCTGAAATAGTTGAATATAAATCAAGGTAATTATTTCTTGAACATAGCTTGAACTTGGAAAGTTGGATATTTTCATTTTTGATGAATTTATGTAGCATAAAAGTCTTGATATTATATTCAAAAATTATTTCCATATTGTTGTTCCACATTTTGGATAACATTAAAACTTTAATAACAAAATTGCTATAATCAGGTTGCCCATATCCTACAAGAATATTTTCTGTGATGGCTCCAAATTTCCTCCTTCATGTATTACAACCTATGTGAAGGAATTGCGAAGCCGATTTACGAAAGTTACTGATCTTCTAGATATATCCTACTGTGAGGATGTAAGTATTTTCCTGTTTTTTTTAATTCAAATATTGTAAATTGTATCAAGAGAAAATTGATACATAGTTCATGCATATTTTCCATTTATGTAGGTAATGAAAATATGGACATTTGGACTGATAACAAATGTACACGAGGAACAAGGTTGGTATTACACAAATTGCATAAATTGCTCAGCTATAGATGATGTATCATCTACTGCTTTGGTTTGTCCAACTTGCGGTGACAATATTACTCAATCTGCAAAATTTAAAGTTCACATCACTGTGTATGACGGAATCGTGGAAGCAAGTTTATTCATAATGCTCAAGTAAACTACCAACATTCTTAATTCAAAAGTCTGTGTTCTCATTGATAAGAGACTATGCTCAAGTAAGTACCTTTCATTATTAATGTCAATTACATTTATTTTTAGTATCATTTCAATTATATATCTTAAATACAAGTTGTTTTCTATATAATCACAAATGGAGTTCTATATTTTTTGTCGTGTTTGCAGGGAAATTATAGGTCTCTTTTTCCTGATGAAGTTTATTTTAGTCTTATTGGACGGGAGCTGCTATTTAAAGTTGGAAATGATGAGCATCATATATGTACACCGATACCACGCGATTATTGTGTTTACAAGTGTTGCGATGATGCTGAGTTGTTGAATAAGATTAAAAATAAATTGGCATGTGAACAACTTGCCGTAAAATCTGATCCAGTATGTCCATTATATATCTCTACAGAATCATCAAGTGGACAAAGCTCTGGGATATCAAGCAATGATAGCTAAACATGTTTGTAATATGATTTTGATCAGCCCTAATATGTTCTCTTAGAATGAATCCTTTGACTTACATTTCAGAATGTTCATACTACATTCCTGTTTTTGTTGCTACTTTTTGAATTATGAATTTTAATATTATCATGTATCTTAATATTATTATTTTTTGATTATCTATAAATATATAAATCCTGAATCCGCTTTCACCCGAAATCCAATCAAAACTCAGAATTTTGCTGTGTAAGATAAACTGACCAATTAAAATTCTCAATTTAACTTGCGTTCACACCATAGGCAATCTTTTCCTTTTTTTAATAAAACTAAAAAATAATCAGTAACTGAAACATATATGTGCGCTACATTTATTAATTAAACAAAACTAGTCATCATACCCGTGCGATGCACGTGTATTTAATTCAACTTTTTGTTATTGGAAGTGGTGCTCTTTCTCCTTAATATTAAATGCAGACATTGATAATGGACAAATAAATATTAAGTGAATTATCTAATTGAAATAGTACAATAAAGAAAATTACATTCATATTAGGAATACTTCTTTATAGACTACATTTGTTCTATTCTAAGACGATCACGCTTGTCACAAAGCAGAAGCTTCAACTCGGTCGTGTTGGTTACTCTATAGAACGCAACGTACAATTTATCGTGCGTAAATACAGGTTTCTTCAAAAATATTCCAACATTTATCAACGACTGACCTTGACTCTTATTAATAGTTATGGCATACGATATCATAACGGAAATTGTCTTCGTTGAAAGCAAACTGGAATTTAGCAATTCAAGTATTAAAAATCATTTCCCCAGAATTATTTCCTCCTAATACTTTCGCGTAGATAATATAATTACCAAGTTGTGTTACAACCATCCTATTATCATTGCATAGTCCGACAGAGACATCCATATTCGCAATAGCAAAACGGGCACCCCAACCTAATACGAAACAGTTTATGTATCAAAAACTATATGTCATGTCAGCATTTAATTAATTCGTTAATTATATACAATAAATAGAATATGACATTACTATATAAATTGTTGCTTAAAAATATATATATATATATATATATATATATATATATATATATATATATTACTATATTAATTAATAGAATTAGATTTTAGTAAAAAAGTTTATAATAATACCACCTTCAACTTCATGGTTTGGTAGCTTGGAACACTTGTTGGTATTTAAGAACCTAACCGAATGCATTTAATCAAACATATTATCTCCGTGTTCGGTAGTTAGGTAAAATACTATCCGAACTCAAGTAAATTCTTTCGTCCGTATTATGCATTGCAACCATGTAATCGTTGATTTCATTAACGTCATCCAGGGTCGGCGCTAGAATCGCTCGTCCTTCTAGAAAATTGATATTCTCGATGTAATCATGGAAAGATGGCTACGCGGCATGAACAATCGATTCAATATAATTATCCGATTGAATTATCAAATATTCATTCGGGATCTCTATATCTACTTCCCCGTCGTTCTCGCCGTCAGTAGTACCATCCCCTATAGAAGAGCCAATCAGAGAACTCACGCAACCTACGACCATCATTTTCATGGCCGATATTTTGCAACCTCATGTTCTTGGTCAAGCGCAAAACTTTACAATTTATCCATATATTAGAAGAATTAATAGTGGCGTAAACTATATCATACCTCGTACATTTTGGCATGACCGGTCAAATTTGAAGTAAATCTCCTAGAATATATTACCCGTGAAAATTATAAAAATTGCATGATTGCTTTCTAATAAAATTAAATTGGTGAATTATTATATTTGTTTTTATTTCAAGTATCTTCAATCTAAATATAATTGATTTATTAATTTATTTTCTTCATAATGATATAGAAAATCAAAAAATAATATATTCATCAAAATTCAATACAAAAAATTAGCATTTATTTTTAATTTTAAATATAAAATTCATGCGAATTATTAAAAATGAATCGTGGTATATAATGAAAATAAAATTAAAATAATTTAAGAGTGTTCTATTTAGTCAACTATAATTATTTAAAAAATAATTGAATAAAAATCGCAATTATAGAATCAAATCCGGATATTTTGGTTGAACATTTATAATTTAGTTGAGTAATGAAAATAGAATAGGGTAAATTAAATTCAATGCAACCTAATTTAATGATTAATACAAATTAATATTAATACTATTATTTATTAAGATTAATAAATAAATAATATGTGATAAATAAATAATAAAGTAAAGATATTAATAGAAAATATTTAAAAAAAAATATTTAATAATTTTAATTTTTACTATAATTTATTCAAGTTAATCTTTACTATAATTAAGTAGTTTATAAATTTAAATTATATAAAATAAAATCCTACACATATAGGTAATAAGAAAAATATAAATATTATTATTAATGTATTAATTACGTATTTAACATTTACTCGATTAAGATTAAATATTAATAGGTAATAAGAAAAATATAAATATTATTATTAATGTATTAATTACGTATTTAATATTTACTCGATTAAGATTAAATATTAATAAATATTAGCGAACAAAATTCTTGATTTAAGGAATTATTATTTTTTAATAAATATGAACACAAATAAAAATCAAACGGTAAATGTTCTGAATTATATATTACTAGTATCATTGCCCGTGCGTGATTTATTTGTTTGAAATAATCTAAAATTTTATTTAATCGGCCAAAAATTTATTAATGAACTAACAAATTATTTTATTTAATAATCGAACTCTCACTTAAATTTGTAAATTCGTATTAATCTCATTATTAGCCGTTATCTCAATCATTAAAATTTTATTATTTTCAAGGATTACGCATGTTTGATTTAATTTATAGTATATAAGCTTCATGGAGCATAGCCGAGTGGTAAGGTCAGTGGTGATGTATGTGTAATTCCACGATAACGCAGAGTTCGAATCTCTGATATGACTAATTTTTATTGAAATATTATGAAGTTAGTCCTTGGATAAGACCCATTAGCTCTCTCACACATGTGTCTACTACTCGGGCGCATCTCTCGATTTAAATCCTACCCGATCGAGGAGCCTCTGATCTGGTCATTTTCAACAAACACAAATTTTAACAATACCTCTCATCATATATTTGATTTATTTTTAATTTAAAATATAATAAAAATAAATCAAAATTGAATATTAATTTTACAAAAATTACAAACTCCCCTCTGAAATTTAAACAATTGCAAACAAACTCCATTCTTAATCTTAATCAAACGACGCCCTCCTTTCTTCTCTCTCATCGAACTCACACCCAGAAGGCAACAAACAAAAAAACAAATAAACTCCTGTGCTCTTTCAATTATCCAACCAATGGGGAGCTCGGGCGATACTTGTGAGAGGCGTCCGAAAAAGGTTCGCTTCGAGGAGGAGCCGAGAAGGAAGCAGTTGCACGACTCGTCGGCGGTGTCGAAGCTCGGAGGGTTATCCGAAATGGCCGTCGTGGGGTTTTTTCAGGTATACGCACAACTTTCTCGAACTCTTATTTAGTCTATATTATCAATTTTCGTTTCAATTAGATTAAATTCGTGTGTTTGCGTCGATTTCTTCGGCGGGCGCGATATCATTCTGTGAAGGCGCGGGGCGCCAGCCAGGCTGGCGCCATGGTTCCGAGCTGGCGCCGCCACGGCCCCAGATGATATTCGCGCCCATGCAACGTTTTCATTGTACTGGCGCGGGGCGCTAGCCAGGCTGGCGCCACTGAGGTGTTTTTTTTAAGGTTTGTACTTTTGTGTTTTTACAGAAGGAGTATCGCATTGTACATTCCTCCGTATCTACGATGAGCTTATTGCCGAAGATGTTGCCAAGCCTAAAGATCTAAAAGTACTAGCATTTCCAGAATATCACTCAATGATTGTTATGTGACACGCAAATTTGTTTGATAAAATAAACGAGTATGTGAGTGGCAAACATAGGCCAGTCGAAGAGTACCCAATCATCGTGAATCTTTGTTTTGATTGGTCGGTTTCAAATATGTGATCTCTCCTGACCGCAAGGAATTTATCGACGATGTGATACCTAAACTGATAACAAAAATTGTGGTGCATTTGTCGTGGAATAGATTATTGCTATAATAATAAACTAAATTGTCTAGAAGTCATCTAAAGAGTGACATGGGGAACTTTAGATATGTTTTGGCCGAGCCAGTTTTCAGTATAGGAGCATTTGGATGAGTAAACATATTTATTTTTAATTTATGTCAAAATACTATTTGTATTTTACTTTGTATTTTAGACTCTTGTATGTGAATTTTGTTATTTGAATTGTTGCTCTAAGCTCAATTGTTACGAAAAAAGTGTGGAAAATAAACTTTGATGACTTGGAAAATTGTTACGTTACATAAGCTCAAGTATCGGTATCGAAAACGTATATTCTGATCAAAAGAACGTTGGTGCTCTCTATCCAAGACTTTGAGGCGCAGAGCGCTAGCCACTCTGGGGCCCCGTGACCTTCACACCTTCGAGGCGGGGGGCGTTGGTGCCCTCAATGGTATTTGAGGCGCGGGGCTCTAGGCCACAGATGCAGGGCGCCAGGCTTCAGATCCCTCTGGGGCCCCGCGCCCTTCATAGTTTTGTTCGTAAAATTTAGATGTTAAACACGTGATTTAATATGCGTAATTACGTATTTTTGAACCGTTAGATGTTCTTAAAATGTTTTGTTATATGTTCAATTCGATTTTCGGTAAAAAAATACCCGAAAATGCTCGATCCGGGAAACCCCTAAACTCGTAATTTTTCGGATCAAGTACTTACGAATATTTTTTTTTAAATGAAAATTGGATTGTACACGTAACACTAAATTTTAAGAACATTCAACGGTTCAAAAATATCGAATTATGTGCGAATAGCCGTGTGTAGTATAAATGTATGGCGTCAGACCTTTAAACTTTAAACCTTAACCTTAATCCCTAACCATTTACATTGAAAACTTCAATCATTTAAGTCACAACATACATTTTACACTACACCCGATTATCTGCACACAATTCGATATTTTTGAACCGTTGGATGTCCTTAAAATATTTTGTTACATGTCCAATCCGATTTTCATTTAAAAAAAATATTCGTGAGTAGTTGATCCGAGAAACTACGAAAAACTACGAGTTTAGGGGTATCTCGGATTGAGCACTTACGTGTATTGTTTTTTACCGAAAATCAAATTGGACATGTAACAAAATATTTTAAGAAAATCTAACGGTTCAAAAATATCAAATTAAGCATATTAAATCACGTGCTTAACATCTAAAATTCACGAACGAAATTGTGAAGGGCGCGGGGCCCCGGAGGGGTCTAGCGCCCTGCGTCTGTGGCCTAGCGCCCCGCGCCTCGAATACCATTGAGGGCACCAACACCCTGCGCCTCGAAAGTCTGAATGACACGGGGCCCAGAGTGGTTGGCGCCCCGCGCCTCAAAGACTTGGATAAAGAGCACTAGCGTCTTTTTCATTGTTTAGCGTCATTTTGATTGTTTTCCGATCAGAATATATGTTTTCGATGCCGATATTTGAGCTTTACCGTAACAATTTTTCGAGTCATCAAAGTTATTTTTCACACTTTTTTCGTAAGATTTGAGCTTGAGCAACAACTCAAATAACAAAATTTTCATAAACGAGTTTAAAATACAAAGTAAAATACAAAACAATGTTGTTTTCGAGTGTTTCATATCAATCATTACCCATCTCCAATATCCCTCCACGTGCTTACATTCTCCATCAGGATGACTCTGATGCATATCATTTCCATTCCTGTAATTAAAATTAAACAAAAATATTGTATTTTAGGATTTTAGACTGCAAAGGGCCCCGGGCGCTAGTCCTATGCTAGCGCCACAGAGCCGCTGAAATTAACAATGGGCCTCAGGCGCTAGTCCTATACTAGGGCCCAAAGCCGCTTGCATTAGCGAAGGGCACCAGGTGCTAGTCCTATACTAGCGCCCGAGAGCCGCTGAAATTAACAAAGGGCAATAGGCGCTAGTCCTATACTAGCGCGCGGCGCCCTTCCAGACCTTTGCGGAATTTTCAACGATCTTCAGCGATCTAACTCTTGTTTAATTCACGAACTCAACTACAATATTCAAATCAAAGCACACACACGAGTAACGTAGAAGTGATGGCTAACTTTTATATGTCGAATTAGTGGTGAAATTTTTTCGATTTAGAGCTGCAATTTTTTGGGTTATTTATAGGTGGGTTACGGGAAAAATTCGAATGAGAGAAGAAAATGAAGTTGGACCGTTCTGCAAATAATTGTTTGGAAGTATTGTATAATTATGTTATTTTTTATTTCTTTTACATTTAATTAATAAATATAAAAGTATTTGTAAAATAAAATTTTGTGGAAAAGTATTTTCGAAAATTAGATTTGTTTAAAAGGTAATTTTACTATTCCCTCATAATATTTTTATAATTTATAATTTTTTTATTTATAATTTATATTGTGAACACAACATTATTATTGCTTTCTTATTGGTACACGTGGCATTAGTGATTCCTGAAATTATATATGTATAGATTAATAAAAAATGCATATTCTCTGATATTTTAAATAATTCATGAATATTTACTAAAATTAAGGAGTATATTAAGGAGATTATAAAAAAACTAAATTATATTATATAAAGAAATAAATAATTACCCTAATTAATTAAAAATAATTGTGCTAATTAATTAAAAATAATTACCCTAATTAATTAGGCTAAAATTAATAATTAATAATGACTAGTGTGAACACAAATTTAATCTAACGATGATTATTTATTAATAGGTGTGAACACAAAAAAATCAAACGATTAAAATATATGACACCTAAAACAATGGCTGCTAGCTGAATTATATATTATAAGGATAAGTATTAAAACACTGTTGAATAAAATTAAAATCAAATTAAATAGAAATATTATAAATTTTATTAAAATAATAATTGTGAGTTAAATAAAATATTATAAATTACAGTGAATTACGTAAATTACATCTGAATTATATATTATAAGTATTAAAATAATGTTGCTTACATAAATAAAATCAAAATCAAATTAAATAGAAATATTATAAATTTTATTAAAATAATAATTGTGAGTTAAATAAAATATTATAAATTACAGTGAATTACGTAAATTACATCGTAAAATAAAAAATAAATAATAAGATATAAATAAGGAATAAAGTGAATATATTAATAGAATATATTAAAAAAAAATTATTTAATAATTTGAATTTTTCAAGTAAATCTTTAGGAGTTTATAAATCTAAATTATATAAATGAAGATAATATTAGAGTATGGGGCAGATTGATTTTTAATATTATTTTTAACACCTATTTTTTTCACCTCATTTTTAGAGGTTGTACATTTTTTACTTGTTTATTTATTAGAGAATTTGTATTTTTTTTAAATACTAAGTAGGGGCATTTTTTAAAATGTATAAAGTCGTAAATATCCCTACAATAACATTATGTAACATATATTAATTTATTTACTATATACAGTAGAAACTCCGTACAGTCATATCGTTGGGACCGGGAAAAAATATTATTCTTATATAGGGTTTTATAAAATAAAAATAATTTCTTTTATAAAAAATAATATAAAAATAAAAATAATATACATACAATATTATCTATCTTTAAATTCACAAAATCAATTTAATAATTTTGAATAATAAATTTTGACTATATATGTGTAAAAATTGTGTTTAACATACAAATTAAATAAAATATTAATGAATCTAAGGACTATAAACTTTGATCATATACTATATGTTATTGATTTTCATAAATATTTCAAGTCATCTTAAACATGTTATTGATTTTCATAAATAAAAACATTATTAATAAATATTTTTATTATATATTAATTATTTATTCTTATATAGAGGTATAAATCCTTAAGACGGGACCTAAAAAATGTATGACTTATGACAATGTGGAGTTTATTCCTATTTATAACTGGTCCCAAGTTGGGACTTGCATTTTTTATTACTATAGGGAGTTTATTCCTATATAGAGTATTACTATATAGAGTTTCTACTGTATATAAATATATTTGCGCAATATAAATATATTTGCGCAAGAATCAGTAAATTATATATATAAATATATTTGCGTAAATATATTTGCGTTTTGTAAAATATATTTGCGCAACATTATATATATATATATATATATATATATATATATATATATATATATATATATATATATATATATATATATATATATATATATATATATATATATATATATATATATATATATATAATAGATATTTATAATAGAGTTACCACATAGCATTATATATCTATCATAGATATGTCATAAATATGTCATATGAATAGATATCTATCATAGATGTATAGATATCTATCATAGATATAGATATCATATAAATAGATATCTATTAATATGACATATTGGAGATGAGCAACCTTTTTTGGATATTCTTCTTAAATCCAAATTCAACTAAAATTTTCCCAAATTGATTAACATGCAAAAAGTGAAATAAAAAACCTAGAAATTTAACAAACCTAATTCTAACAAATATGCAAATATCGACCGTAGCACAACTGATTTCATTCAATTCATATAAGCAGAAGCTTAGATCTACAAATCAAAACAGATTTCTCACCTTATACGTCAAAGGGCTACGGTAGAACAGACCCGATAGGCAAGAACTGGGATTGTCGTCGTTCTGTGGGAGTGATTAAGAATGGGATATAATGGGCATGATGTTTAACCCTCAACTATGATTGTTCATTTGTAATTGGTGAAAAAAAACTGACGTGTTATAATACTAGAATTCTACTGTACACGTAGTTATATTAATTACTAATATATTTTGAAAAGGTTAATAATGAAACAATGCCCTATATCAAAATTAAGGAAAAATATAGGTAGTGTTTATAATTCTACTCTTAGAGATGCCCCGATCCATGATTCCTATATAGGGCATAACTAGGCTTTCCGCACTTCGCGATCGCTGGGGCTGCCCAGCAGCCCCTGGCGGTGAGTCCGGCGACTCACCGCCACCGCCGGAGGAGGGCGGTCAGCCTCCAGCTGACCCGCCGAGGCCCAGCCGCGGCCTCCCTCGCGATCGACCTCACGGTCGATCGCACGCCCCGGCTCTCAACCGGGGACCTCCCGTGCGTGCCGCCGCCGGCGAGGGTGGCCGGGATCCTCCGTGGCACCAGCCCACGGCATCCCGGCGGTCGATCAAGGATCGACCGTATTACCCGGCGTCCAGCCGGGGCTTCCCTCGTCGCGTGCGTGCCGCGATCGAACCCTAGGGTTCGATCGCCCCCTCGGCTTCAAGCCGAGGCTTTACTCGATCTTCGCCGGGGATCTCGAATCCCCATCCCCGAAGTTCGTCGTTTACCCGGATCGTGTGTTCATGTATATGTCACAATTAATACGCATAAAATCATATAAGGAGGTTTATGATTTTACCTTTGATTCGTTGTGCGGAGAAACGAAATCAATTGAAGACCTTTGAATCTTCCTACGTATTCCTTGCACCTCGTCCGAACGTCGTATGGGCTGTTGGAGTTGTGTACTTAATGTCTAGATTTAAGTAACGGAAACTCCCGATCCATTGCCATTAATCTATTTAATTAAATAAACAATTATTTGCGTTTAATTATTTATAATTAAATATATGCAAATTATAGTCCTGGATTCTATACGTTGTAGTTAGTATGGTGTGTCGGGCCCACACAGAAGATCATACTATCGGTTACTCGTATTTAATCAAACAGTTGCTCACGACCTAGATGGACACGGACCAATCCATCGGTATAGTCGTTGTGTGAGAGAGAAAATAATTTGTCTTAATTATTTTATCACACTTGTACACTTGGTGTATTGAGCGGATCGCTTGAGACTTATCAATTAGGATTGCTCTGTGATAATTGATTTAAGTCTCGGAGTATTTTATTCTTAATCCCTGAAACAATTGCGGGTGTGTATATTTAATATAAGTGACTTTGATTTTCCAAAGGAATTAACCGATTTAATTATTGGGTTAATTACCGGTTGAGTTGGGTCACTATATTTTATATATGGCATGCCGTGAATTCTTGAAGGGACAGTGTATCCCGGAAGGGTTGATAATATCCCCGAGATGAGCTCATAAGGATTTATTATGTAAACCTCGCGAGTGGATTTGTTCCGCATAATAAATAAGGTTGAGTGGTACTATTCTCGGATATAAGAGATGAATAAATTTATTAAGCAATAAATAAATTTTATTCATGGATATTTAAATCTTAAATACACGGAATAAATAATACTAAGTTGGAGAAATATTATTTGATATAATATGGATAAATATTGGGAGTGCAATCTTATTTATATAGTGGAAAATAAATAAAATTAATATTGATAAGAATTAATGGATTTGGGTTTGGACCCAATTTAATTTTCAATATTAGAAGCCCAATATTTAATCTCCTTATGATCCCCTACGTAGCCTATAAAAGCACTACATGGTCTTCACAATTCATTAACCTAAGATACGCCAATCATAAAGTCTTGAAGAGTGAAGAAGATCCATAGGAGTTCGATAGATCGTCGCCCACCCGACGTTCGAACGGAGTGCAAGGAATACGCGGGAAGATCACGAGGTCATCTTGATTTCGTTTCTCCGAACAACGAATCAAAGGTACAATATCTAAACTAACTTGATAATTGTTTGATTTGATTTATCGAAAATATCGTAGGACGAAGATCCGAGGATCGAACCCCGGGACGAGGGTCGAGCCGGGCGGTGGTGGTTGGACAACCGGACCGCCGGCGGCTCGTAGATCCCTCACGGGGATCGAACGCGCGAACCCTCGGCTGGACGCCGAGGATCGATCGAGCCCTAAGGGGCTGATCGCTAGGGCTACGGGGCGTGACCCGTAGCAGCTCGTAGCGAGCTGCGGGTTTCCCCGCAGCGGCTCGCTAGACGCGAGCCCTAGCCGCGTAGCAGCGGATCAACGGATCCGCTGCGGGGTTGCTCGTAGCAACCCAGCGATCGCCCGCAGCGATCGCGAGTCCTCTCGCGGGGACTCGGCTGGGCGTTCGCGTGCCTCGTGCGCGCGACGCGTTCGGTCGGGTCCCGGTTCGCGTGGGCTCGTGGTTTCTCCGGCGATTGAGGTTTATGATTGTATGAACCCAGGCTCGCGGGGGTTCGGGTGGGGGCGGATTGCGTGCCTTCGGGCGCGTGGTCTCCAAAGCCCGGACTCCGGCGGATGAGTCGGTGTTCGTATGATCTGCGGCGAAGGGTTCGTTCGGGTTATCGGTTCCGCAAATTTTGATAACCCGGGATATCGAATTCCAACATGGGCGACGATCTATCGAACTCCTATGGATCTCCTTCAACTCTCTAGAACTATCAAATATTGATATTCTTGTCTTTTGATTTATGAAGGCCATGTAGTGCTTTTATAGGCTACGTAGGGGATCTAAAGAAGGTGGAATATTGGGCTTCCAATATTGATGATTAAATTGAGCCCAAGCCCAAGTCTATTAATCCTTATCAATATTAATTAATTTATTTTCCACTATATAAATTAATTGCACTCCCAATATTAAACCATATTATATCAAATAATATTTCTCCGGTAGTATTATTTATTCCGTGTATTTAAGATTTAAATATCCATGAATAAAATTTATTTATTGCTAATTAATTTATTCATCTTTTATATCCGAGAATAGTACCATTCAACCTTAATTAGTATGCGGATTAAATCCACCTGCAGGGTTTACATAATAATTCCTTATGAACTCATCTCGGGGATATTATCAACCCTTACGGGATACACTTTCCCGTCAAGTATTCACGGCATGCCATATATAAAATATAGCGACCCAATTTTACCGGTAATTAACCCAATAATTAAATCGGTTAATTCCTTTGGAAAATCAAAGTCACTTATATTAAATATATACACCCGCAATAGTATCGGGGATTAAGAATAAAATACTCTGAGACTTAAATCAATTATCAACGGCAATCCTAATTGATAAATCTCAAGCGATCCGCCCAATACACCAAGTGTACAAGTGTGATAAAATAATTAAGACAAATTATTTTCTCTCTCACACAACGACTATACCGATGGATTGGTCCGTGTCCATCTAGGTCGTGAGCAACTGTTTGATTAAATACGAGTAACCGATAGTATGATCTTCTGTGTGACGTCGCACACCATACTAACTACAACGTATATAATCCAGGACTATATTTTGCATATATTTAATTAATAGTAATTAAATGCAAACAATTGTTTATTAATTAAATAGATTAAATGCTATGACCGTGAGTTTACCGATACTTAAATTTAGACATTACGTACACAACTCCAACAGTCTCCGGATTTTGATCCTCCAATTTTGCCAACAGTTGAATTTTGCATTTCGGACGTCGCTACACTCAATTTGTAAACTCGAAAGAAAGTTAACCACATAGCACTGAATATGAACTACAAAAATGCAAAGCCAAGAACAACACATCCCGAGTTATTCATTCAAGTGTTCAACACACAACAAACAGTCAAACACATTTTAGTGGAGATTCGAGGGGTGATATTAGGCAGTGAAGAGCAAATATTTTCCCAGAAAAGAGTCCACATTTCATCATTTTCCAAAACAAAAATTTCACACAAAGTGATAGCAACTTTGAGTTAATGAAAATCTCTCATATTAAAAACCGGTGAGATGGACCGAAGTATGTTGATAGAATTTTTATTTGTCCTTTGTCACAATCACAAGAATGCTGTCGTGTTTCGTCGAAACATATTTGATGAGTTAACACCGCACAAGAGATTTTAATTCGTAAGTGCAAGGTGAACATTTAAGGCACTCCAATCAGGGACTAGCATTACTTCAATCAGAGGGGAGTCGGGGGAACCGACGTCCTCCAGACGAGTTTTTAACTTTAAATGAAATGCAACAGACACTCATTACATCAATCAGAGGGGAGCAAGGTTCACTTGTGTCCTCCGAAGTGTTTTGGGAGAGCATCTTAAAATTCAGCGTCCATGTACGACCTTTCGAAGAGGGGAGTCGGGGGTACCGGCGTCCTCCGTTACTTGGTTTTATGGATCTATGCAAAATGAAGCGAGGAGTTATAAGCCATGTTCACATATTTGCACTCAGACAAATAAATACTCTTGGGTCCGAAGACTAAAGCGGCCTCGAATCCATGTTTAACTGATTAAACTAGTCCACGACGATTCCGAGTGCATATTCAGAAGTAAAAAAATAATCTTTCAGACTTCAAAATCTTCGTTAACTCTTAGAGAGAACACATGCAGAGAGAATTTCTTAGAGTTTTAAATCTCTCAAAGTCAAGAGGTTTGGTAAAGATGTCAGCAAACTGTTTTTCCATTGAAATATGCTGTGGACTGACTATATCACAATCAACCAAATCTCTAATGAAATGATGTCGAATGTCGATGTGTTTAGTTCTTGAATGCTGGACAGGATTTTCGCTGATTTTGATAGAACTTTGATTATCACAATACAGCACCAATGGAGCACTCTCAAGGAGATAGTAATTCAACATTTGCTTTTGCCATAGCAATAAAGTGCAGCAACTTCCAGCTGCAACATACTACGACTCGGCAGTTGACAGTGCGATACAATTTTGCTTTCGACTATGCCATGAAACGATATTATTTCCAAGGAAGCAACAACATCCGGAAGTACTCTTCCTTTCATCTGTGTTACTTGCCCAATCCGCATCGGAGAAGCCAACAAGATTTGATGAAGTGTGACGTGTATACCAAATTCCCAAGTCAGAAGTTCCCGAGATGTAGCGGAGAATTCGTTTGACAGATCATAGATGAACTTCCTTCGGATTTGCACTAAACATTATGTCAGGGAGGGTAGCAGTTAAATAGAGTAAGCTTCCAATCATGGAACGAAAGAGTGTTTGATCAACACTTCGACTTTTACTCAATTTAGATAACCGTTCAGTGGTTGCCATTGGAGTCTTTGCGGACATTGCATGTTGCATGCCGAACTTTTCGACCATATTTTTAGCATATTTTCTTTGGGATACGAAAATCCCATCCGGTCGTTGAGAAATCTGAAGTCCCAGAAATTGATGCAACTCTCCCTCAAGACTCATTTGAAATTTTGAGGACATAGATTCCGTGAAAGTTTTCACGAGTGTAGAGCAAGTAGCTCCAAAAACAATGTCGTCAACGTAAATCTGGGCAACTATCATGTGTTTAACATCACGTTTGATAAACAAAGTCTTGTCCACCGATACACGTTCAAAGCCGATTTTCAGAAGATAGTCTATCAAGCATCCATACCAAGCACGAGGAGCTTGTTTCAAACCATAAAGAACTTTGTGAAGCTTGTATACATGATTTGGTTTCTTAGGATCCTCGAAGCCTTTAGGTTGAGCAACGTAGACTTCTTCCAGCACACCATTCAAGAACGCAGCCTTGACATCTATTTGTCTGAGTTTAATGCCAAGATGGCATGCAATAGCGATCAAAAGTCTAATGGATTCAATTCTTGCGACAGGAGCAAAAGTTTCATCAAAATCTATGCCTTCCACTTGGGCATATCCTTGTGCAACAAGACGAGCTTTGTTTCGAACCACTTGGTTATACTCATCTGTTTTATTGTTGAAAATCCATTTAGTTCCAACAACATTGATATTTGAAGTTCTGGGAACTAAGGACCAAACATTGTTTCGTGTGAACTCATTCAACTCTTCTTGCATGGCCATGATCCAAAAATCATCTTGCATGGCTTCCTTGTAATTTTTTGGCTCATTTTCAGAGAGAAAACAGGAGATGCCGATTTCATTGCAGATTGCAGAAGTGCAGATGTTGTAGAGTTCATCTGGAGAATTTGTCGGTTTCTTTGAGCGCGTAGTTCGATCATTCAAATTTCCGATCATTTGATTCGGTGGGTGACGTTTTTGAATGTGAACAGGTGCTTCTCGCGGAGCATCAGCTGGATTTTCAACTTGATCCTTGTCGTCATCCTCAGACAATAAAGTGTCTTCGTTCTGATTGCTAGAGTCTCCAACTTCAGGTGAAGTGCTAGGAGTAGCATTTTCAGGATTCACAGTTGTGGGTGTCGATGGAAAAGTCTGATATTCCAGAATTCTCTCTTTAACCCAATCTTCCTCTGCACTTTTTCCTAGAAAGTCTTGTTCATCAAAATTGATATTCATGGTTTCCATGACTTTCTTGGTTCGAAGATTGTAGGCACGATAAACATGGCTATTTTGGCTATAACCAACAAAAATACCACGATCAGCTTTGGCTTCAAATTTCTTCAGAGGATCACGATCCTTCAAAATATAGCAAGTACAGCCAAAGACTCGAAAGTGTGCAATTGAAGGCTTCTTCCCATTCACAAGTTCATAGGCAGTTTCGGTTGTGCCAGATCGAATACTTATTCGATTCAAAATGTAGCCAGCTGTAGAGACGGCTTCTGCCCAAAAATTTCGTGCAAGATTTTTCGAGATTAACATACACAGGCCATCTCTTGCATTGTTCGATTTTTACGTTCGGCAATCCCATTTTGTTGAGGAGTTTTTGGGGCCGAGTATTCATGATGAATTCCCTTCATCATACAAAATTCATTGAAGTTAGAATTTTCAAATTCAGTCCCCTGATCACTCCTGATCCTTTTAACTTTAGCTTCATGATTTGTTCGTATCCATTTTACAATACCTTTAAAGGCATCGAAAGTCTCATCCTTGGTTGCCAAAAACTTGTCCATGTGTATCGGGAAAAATCATCCACTACAACCAACACATATTCTTTCTTAGCTATACTCTTCACTTCCATTGGACCCATGAGATCCATGTGAAGTAGTTCAAAAGGAGCTGAAGTGCTCATTAGTGTTAGCAGTGCAGGATGAGAAGTTCTCGTCAGCTTACCTTTCTGACAGTCTCCACACACTCGCTTCTCGATTTTGGAGAGTTGAGAGAATTCTCGAACTATCTCCCCCTTAACAAGTTTGCTCAAATTTCGAGTGCTAGTGTGGCCAAGTCGTTGGTGCCACAAATCAACTTCATCAGGAACGGTCACAGAAAAACAACTATACTCAGTTGTGTAATAATTATTTTTAGCACGTGGACCTTCCATAATACACTTCCCTTCTTTATCAAAGACTTTGCATGAGTCTTTATCAAAACTTACATTCAGTCCTTCATCACATAGCTGACTGATAGAAATGAGATTTGCAACAAGTCCCTTGACATGGACTACATTTTTTATCGGTGGTAACCCTTTGATATGTAGTGTTCCCTTTCCCTTGACAACACCTTTTGCTCCCCCTCCAAAAACCACGGGAGAACCTGTCATCGGCTCATATTCTTTCAAGAATTTCTTTGTGCCGGTCATATGTCTGGAACAACCACTATCAAAGTACCAAATGCCTTTGTTGCCAGCTTCAGAAGCATTGAGTGCAACATTGCAGAATATAAGTTCTCTGGGTTGACAACAACTTTTGGAGGTAGAGTTAAGATCAACTTTACCCTTTTGAGACATAGGCACCCAAGTCTTCTTATCATTAAAAGTTTGACCATTTCTTTCAGTCACAGATTTCAGATTTTTCTTAGCCTTCAGAATTTGAGAAATGGGTTTCTGCATTTCCTTGATCACCACAACCTTCTTCTTTTCAGACATCAGTTTTCTGTTCATGTCATCTTTCATCTTATAACAAAATGGTCTTATGTGTCCGAGTTGATCACAGTAGTGACATACATATTTTCGTCTTTGACGAGTTTCAACCTTTGTAGATGTCTTGACCAAGGCAGCTTTAGAATGAGAGGATTGTCCATTTGGATTCACGTTATGAGATTTGTCCAACTTCTTCAGCAAGGTTTTCTCATACGGCAAAATACCACGAGGATGTTTTACAATATTTTTCGGAAATTGATATGTCTCGGATTTAGAATAAGTAGTTGAGACCGAATTTTGAGTTTTAGATTCAAGAGACTCAACAATCTTCTTCCCTTCAGCAATATCCTTTCGTTTCGATAATTCAGCGTCATTCTTACATTTATCCTCTGGCTGATCGTTGGATGCTTTGACAAAAATCACTTCTTTCTTCTCAGGTGTGGAATAAATAGACTCAAATACTTTTTGAAACCCAAGTCCATACCGATTAGGATTCATGTATGAGGCTGCATTGTCGAATACTGAAGAATTCGTGTTCATTTTCCTCAAAAGTTCATCATTCATTTGAAGTTTTTCTTTCAAGACGTATCGCTCCTTGTCAGTCATAGCAAGGTCAGTTTGAGCTTTCATTAGTGATGTCTTTAGTTCGTCATTTTCAGCATCTGAATTCTTGAAAAGAGTTTGAAGTTTCTTAACTTCAGTAATTTCCTTTTTCAGTGACGTTTTCAGTTTTGAGTTTTCAGAACTCAATTTCTCACATGATTCTCTAAGTTCGACAACTTCTTTGAAGTACTTATGCTTCTCTTCGAAAAGATCATCAAATTTGATTTTCAGAATTGTCAGAGAATTTTTCAGCTTCTGTTTCTCGCTTTCAGTCTTCTCAACTGAGTTTCTCATCTCACCATGAAGATGTTGGTTTTTGGCAACAACATATGTTTTTGGTTGCCTGGTTTTGGAGATTCTTTGTATCTCCTTATGCTAACTCTTGTTCACATGAGTTGTGACAAAAAGGGGGAGATTGTAGATGTTAGTTTTGTCAACAACATGTGATTGTTGTTTGTTTTTGTTTTCAGGTGTTGGAAGATTGGATGCAAACTATACAACGTGGAAGTATGGAATACGAAGTCCATCTATCAAGATCATGCGACTTGAGTCGCACGACCTTGCATCTCCAATCCATGCGACAGGAGTCGCACACAGTACACCTGCCAGTGTGTGCGACAGGAGTCGCACGCTCCGTTGTGTTCTCCTTATGCGACTAGAGTCGCACGGAACCTCCTTGTCTGCCTCATGCGACTTGCGTCGCACGCCCGGCTGCACTCACGCTTCATGCGACAGGAGTCGCACGATGTGCATCACTCCATCTCATGCAACTGGCGTCGCATGACTCTGCCTCTCCATGTCATGTGACAGGAGTCGCATGATCTCTCTTGGCCAAACCGTGCGACAAGCGTCGCACGTCAGTGTTGTGCGACTGGCGTCGCACGCGACAGGCGTCGCACGTCAGTGTTGTGCGACTGGCGTCGCACGTCGTGTTGTGCGACTGGCGTTGCACGTCGTGTTGTGCGACTGGCGTCGCACGTCAGGTGCTGTGCGATAGGAGTCGCTTGTAGTGGCCTCCTTCATCCCGTGCGACTGGTGTCTTACGCCGTGGCCTCTTCTACTTCATGTATCAACTGATGCATGGTGTGTTACATCCTATCATCAACGTTCAGTGCAAGTGATGCCTATCCACGTTCAAGTGTTGATGATGAGTGAATGTTGTTTACTACTTCAACTATATCGACGACCGTGAAGACGATGAAGTACTGAAGCCTCAACGACGAGTTTTCATCACGATGAAGTTGAAGATGAAGTATTGATATCGACGGCGTCAAGATAATGTTGAAGTCTGAAGTTAAAGAAATCGAAGATTCAAGATTCGAAGATTCAAGAATCGAAGATTCAAGATTCCAAGATTCAAGAATCGAAGATTCCAAAAAGTGATGTCATCCATGGAATTGTTACATCAGCCAAGCATGTGTCGAATCAGAACGTGCCACGTCAACGTCTCACATGTGCGAGCTACCTATATATACCCATGGAGTTGGATGACATCCTTTGACGATTTTGAGAGAACGAAATCTGATATTCGAGTATCGCTATCGTTGTTTGTTAGGCGCTGAGCCTTAGAGTTTTGGTAGTTGTTTTGTGATGTGCATCAATAGTAGAGTTTGGAGAATAGAACTCTAGGTGTAGTAGTACTAGGACTCTGGTTCGTTGGAGTGTTGCGACACTTGGGATACGACCTTTGTTCATTCCGTCTACCTTTCTCTTCAAGTGTAATAGTTTAGTTTTGTTGATTCAATGAAATGAAAACTATTACATAACTTTGTCTTCACTACTTTACATTCACTGAGTGCGAACATACATACATAACACGAACCGTGCGCGCTCCAACTGAAGCAAGTGTCAGCTGAGTGTGTACGAACGAAGTGTGTGTGAACCTTAGTTGCTGAAGACTGATTTAAGACCGACTTCGAGAAAAGTTGGTATCTTACGTCGAAGACGTACTTTCACACCAACTTCGTCGAACATTTTGCGTTTCTCTTCAGAGAGTTCATCAAAATATTCTTTCAAAACTTTTAGTGATATTTCGAGTATCCCATTTTCAGTGATAGCTATGTCATGTAATCTTTCGAGTTCAGAATGACTCTCTCTCAAAGTGAGTAGCTCAACACATAAATCTTCATTTTTAGACACTTCAGTTGTCTTCTCTATCTCTTCAGCGTCAGACACTGATTCATCATCCGAGAAAATATCATCATCATAGAAATTTCGGTTTACTCAAGCTACACGGAAGATGTTGTCGCCAGTTGCAGTATCTTTCAGAAAAGCATCAAAAACAAAGTTTTCAACCTCCACATTTTCGAGATCAAATGTTTCACCAAAAGTGACAACTAGAGCGTTGTCTTCATCATCATCAGAGTTATCATCCTCAGACTCATCATTCTCAGAAATCACATCCTCATCGTCAATCACAACATAACTAACTGGTAGCTTCTTCTTACGATGTAGGTTAGGCATTCATTTTTAATGTGTCCATATCCTTTACACTCATAGCATTGCATCTTTGAGACATCCTTGCTAGTAGAGGAGTATGGTGAAAGTATTGTCCCTTTAAACTTTTTGTCAGACGACGATCCATGATTTCGGTTGTCAGGAGTACATGGGTATGAGTTAGAACTTTTCTGAAATTTTCGAAAATTTCGGGCACGGTTTTTTCTTTTAAACTCTTGTTTCACAAGATAAGTGACTATTTCAGTCAGTGCAGCAAGTTTGTCAGGATTATTAGAGTTTATCAGCCTCTCAATATCCTCGGCCTCCTCATCGTCAGATTCATCCAAATCGGCGGAAAAACTACTTTCAGTTTTCTCATTTTTCAAATGAGTTTTCCGAGATTTTGTGCTCTTTGAACTCTTTCCTTTCTCGGAAATCTTGAGTGCAGTCATCGGTTCGTAAACGAGAGACATTTTTGGTTTGCTTCTTACCTTGAGAGTCAAGTCATAATTTCTCAGATCAGCCATCAAGTCAGCATAGTCCCATTTCTGTTCTTTCTCTTCTCGTGCTTCAAGTGTTAGCACTTTGGTTTCGAATCTCGAGTTCACGCTACTCAAAATTTTCTCGTAGACCATGACAGCTGGAAAAGTTTCGCCAAGTTCGCAAACCTCGTTGACATATCTCATGATCTTATCCAGGTACTCATTTATGTCCTCATCCTCTCTCATACGGAGTTGATGGAATTGAGCAGTGATAGTTCGGATTTTAGATCGTTTGACATCATAATTTCCTTCACATGTCCTCTGAAGAGTTTCCCATGCGTCTTTGGCAGAGGTGCAATTTTTCACCAGCTAATACATACTGAGTTCCAACCATTCGCAAATAAGAAGAAGTGCTTTGCTATAAGCAGTAGACAAATCATGCTCTTCTCTTGTCCAATTTTGTTCAGGTTTTGGAATTCTCATACCATCAGCGTCTTCGGTGTACGGACACTCCCATCCTTCCAGCACCGCCATCCAAGCACGCGAGTCATGACCTTTGATTCTCGCTGAAACTTTAGCTTTCCAGATTGAATAATTTTGATGAGTGAGCATAATCGGTTTCTGGACAAACATTGGTGACTCCATTGTAGCGGAAATATGAAGTCAAGTAACGGATCACGTCTTGTACGTATGACGTCCCGCTCTGATACCAATTGAAATTACGTCTTCGACGTAAGATACCAACTTTTCGCGAAGTTGGTCTTAAATAAAACGTCAACAGCTTCAGTCGAAGATCACACTCACACTAGTTCGTAGTATAAAAAGTGGAGACAAAGTTTATGTAATATATTTCATTTCATTGAAAACAAAACGAAACTATTACACGGAGTATGGTAGGCAAAACGATTACAAGAAGTTTCCCGAGTGTCGCAACACTCCCACTCACAAGTAATCTAGCACAAGTGCACCTAGAGCTAAATCTCCTAACTCTAATATTGGCGCACAGCGCAAAAGCAAACTACACAAACTCAAAGCTGAAAGCTGTCGGTTACGATTCTAAAAATCATATTTCGTTCTCTCAAAATCGTCAAGTGATGGCACGAAAATCCATGAGTATATATAGGCAACCCGCACATGTGAGGTGATGACGTGGCACATTCTTATTCTTCACATGCTTGGCTGATGTCACTTCTCCATGGATGACATCACTATTGTGGAATTTGGATTCTTGATTCTTAGAATCTTGAATCTTTGATTCTTGAATCTTTGAATCTTGAATCTTCAATTTCAAAATCAGACTTTAATTTAAACTTGACTTCATCGATCTCAATTCTTTATCTTCAATTTCTTGTGAAAAACTCTTAAGTGTTGAAGCTTCGGAATTTCATCGTCTTCATGGTTGTCGATATCATTGAAGTAGTAAACACCGGAACCATTCATCATTATCTTGAGTTGATTACTTGGTGAAAAGAATCATGTTGAAAGTACTCAGTCGCTGGTTCCATTACATAATGCATCAGTCGCTGGTTCTAAGTTACAAGGGCATGTGTCGCCGTTTCTTGTCTTCATCGAATGTGGCGACAGTTGTCGCTGTTTTCTTGTCATTGCTCAAACCGGCGACTTCAGTCGCCGGATTCCATGCAGTCTCCAAAAGCGGCGACACGAGTCGCCATTTCCTTGCTACACCAAAAGCGGCGACTGTGGTCACCGTTTCCATGTAGTTCCAAAAGTGGAGACTCAAGTCTCCATTTCCAAACGCGAATTTCTTGACTTTGGATTTCTAACTTGTAATCCTGAAATTCAAACCAAAAACACAAACACGAATATGTTGTCGTCAAAATCAACATTTACATATATATATATATATATATATACATATATATACATATATATATATATATATATATATATTATAATAATTTTATAAAATTTTCATTAAATTCAATTCGTGAAGATTTGAGATAATTTTGGGAGATCGAAAAGTACTGTAGTAATGAAGATTTGAGCTTAATAATTTCATACTAGTAGTTAGTAGTAATAAACAACTAACGATGATTGATTATTCATAGTCGTAGTCGTATATAGTATTTTAATACATTTTTTCTCTTGTAAATCTGGATAGTAAAAATAAAATCCCGCATGCACTATTAAATACTATATAAATATATCTATTAAATATACATATATGTGTCAGAGTTTGCGTCATGATGTCATGACTTCATGTACTTGTTGGACTTATAAAACCCCCATGTATCTCTTGCATCGAATATATTGTATATCATTTCCGGATTTTCCGGAAATCCATGGATAATGACGGTTGGAGCGGGGACAATGGACAGGGATTTTCCGGCCCTATGTAACTCTTGAAAATGGAAAGACATATACGGGAGCGTCTTTGTACAGTGGAGAAGGCATGGGGAACAAGAAGGTGGAATTGGTGTACGGAGGAAATGACACTAGTTCTGCGTTGTGCTTGCCAGATTCCTTGATTCCTTCCACTGTGAAAGGGAAAGTGGTAATTTGTGACATAGGAATAACTCTGAGGATAGCCAAGGGTATGGTGGTGAAGGACGCCGGTGGGGTCGGGATGATTCTAGTGAACACGGACATGGATGGAAAGCATTTGTTCGCGTATAGACACCTTTTGCCGGCACTGGAGGTGACGTACATCGATGGCGCAGTGATCAAAACATTTGCTAATACGAATGTGAGTGCAATGTTGACCTTTGGCGGGACGGTAATGAATGTGAGGACAGCACCGCAAGTAGCTGCGTTCAGCTCTAGGGGTCTGTATAAGCCGATGCCGGGAATCCTAAAGCCAGACATAATCGGGCCCGGGTTGAATATATTGGCAGCGTGGCCGGAAGCCAACAGCCCCAACGGGGACAATAGAACAACTAAGTTCAACATCATATCTGGTAAGCTATATAGACTCGATATTATATATTGATCATCATCAGAGAGTCATGCTATTATAATTATAAATTCTTTGTAGGCACATCCATGTCGTGCCCACACATAAGCGGCTTAGCGGCATTGCTGAAGGCTGCACATCCGGATTGGAGCCCCAGCGTCATAAAATCAGCGTTGATGACCACGGCCTACACGCTCGACAACACCGGCTCCCCAATTCTCGATATGGCTGATAATTCAATTGCGACCCCATTGGCCCTCGGAGCGGGCCATGTTCACATCGTCGAACCCATGTCTCCCGGACTAGTATATATATAATCCTACACCCGATGATTTTATTTCGTTGCTATGCTCTTACTGTAACAACAACATCACGTTTGTGAGAGCGATCTCGGGAAACGGTACTGATTGCACCACACAACTCAATGATCCCGGGCAGCTCAACTATCCTTCCTTCTCTGTGGTGTGTTCGACAAGTATGCGGCCGGCAGTTTATCGTACAGCAGGGTGCTGACCAACGCGGAGGATGTGCAGTCAACTTATAACGTTTTTGTCGAAAAGCCACAAATCGTGGATGTGGTGGTGAATCCCTCGACACTTGTTTTCCAAAAATTCGGCGATACTCAACAGTATAATGTTACATTCACGTTAAAGAACGACGCAAGTGCCGGAAATCAGGACACGATGAGTTTCGGATCCATTACATGGATGAATGGAAAGACCCGAGTTAGGAGCCCTATTGCCATCTCAGTGCAATCATATATGATGAGAGAAAATACCCAATATATTATAATACCCATCATATAATAATTAAAATATAATTACTACTACAGCTTCTATATATATAAAGTAGAGAATAAATGAGTTTTCCATCATAATTGTTATATGTGTGTTTTTTTACCTTTATACAGTTTATTTTACAGTATAATTTTATTACTGTTATAGTATAGCATTACTATTTCAGAGCAAATGAAATATGAAATGTTGTTTAAATATATATTAGAACTAAACTACTATAAAAAAAGTAGATAATAAATGAGTTTTCAATTATGATCATTTATGTGTTTTTGTTTGTGTATGTTGAAATGTACACGAAAAATTATCTCCGGAGGTAAAATTGAAAAAATGCACTGCAGGGACAAAATGGTAATTTTGCCAGAATTTTAATTTTGCGTAAGAACAAAACGGCGTCGTTTTGTGTCTGACTTGGCTGCGGGTTCAGCGGTCTAGGGCGCGCTATTTCTCAGCTGATTCTTCACCATTTCGCATGATTCTTGTGGCTACGTGATCCTTGCCAGGTCATCTACAAGACGCACATTGAATTGATTGGATTGATCGCACAGTCGCGGTTTGCGAGTCTGTTACAGACGAACGGTGTAGATAACCATTTCGATTTTGTGTATTTAGTTTAGAGCATATAATCGCGAGTATTAACGATTAATATGTAATTCTAGATCTATAGAGAGCTTTGTACAATCTTTTGTAAGCTTCGTATAATACCATAATACAATCTTTTGTGTGCACGTAGATCACTTTTCCGGTGATTGAAGCACGTAAAAATCGTTGTGCTGTGTGTTTTTCTCTTTTTGTTTTTGTTTGTAGTGCTCAATACAAGCTCGAGGTGAGGTGTGTGTTGAGTGATTACGAGTTGAGTGCAATTTTAGTGTTTGCTCCGGTTATTCGGTTTTATTGTGTGAGCTCGAGTGTTGCCGGAGCTCGCAGTTGTTTCCGTCTTCATTTCTCAACAATTGGCGTCGTACGTGGGAAGGTGAATCACTGGAGATGAAGATTGAATCTGCCAAATTCGAGGTGGAAAAATTCACTGAGAAAAACGATTTCAGTTTATGGAGAAACAAAGTAAGAGTTGTGCTTGTTCAACAAATCTGCTAGCATCGTTGAAGACGCCGACGATCTGATTGGGGGTAGGGCAAGCGCAGACGTTGAGCCTAATTCCAGAAAGAGGGTCGTTGGGTTTGGGGGTGGGGTGTGATAGGAATAAATAAGGGGTAAAGTGGTCTTTACACATTTTAGGGGCCTAAATGACACGTGTAATTTCTCTAAAGCCTTATTGCCGAAAAAGGCATAATTGCCATTTTTCCGTTTAAAATTTGAAGTTGAATTGTTCTTAAAAAATTATTACAAAAACTAATCAAAGTACTTAATGTGCATGAGCTTATTTTTTTTTTTTTAATATATTATTATATAAATTAATTGATTAATTATTGAATTTTTTCATAAATAGAATTTTAAAAAATAATTAATCAATTTATAATTTTTTTCCATTTTATTAATAAAATTTGTCATTAGTTAAATTTGATATAAATAATTTAATTAACATAATTTTTTAAGCAAAATATTTAGTATGATTAATTTCTTATAATATAAATTTAATGGAAAAAAATTATAAATTGATTAATTTCTTATACACGATTAATAAAATTGATTAACTACATCAATTATTACGAAATTATTTTTACAAAATTTTATGATAATTATATAAAATTCATATAATAATTATAATATATAATATTTCTACGTGTCAGAATTATAATTGATGGTGTATAAAATGTTTTATCCAATTGCTGTAATAATTGATGTAGTGAGATTGGGTTTTATAAGACTTGTTAGATTTACAAATTCCAATAAACTCTCTAACTAATATACTATTTGATAGTAATAAACAATTAATGATGATTGATTATTCATAGTCGTAACACCTCGATGTCAAAGTTGGGTCAGTAACATCTTAAAAGGTCTTGTTAATGTGATAAGGTTGTCCAACTTATAATATGTGAGCCCAGGGTTCTTTATCCAATCGATGTGGGATATCCAACACTTCCCCTCACGAGTAGGCCGGAAATTTCATCGGCTCTACTCGTGGATTAATGCCATCTTTGTGGCGAGCCGGAAATTTCATCGGCAGGGGGATCCACATCGTATTGGGCCCGCTTTGATACCATGTCAAAGTTGGGTCTGTAACACCTTAAAAGGCCTTGTTAAGGTGATAAGGTTTTCCAACTTATATGTGAGCCCAGAGTTCTTTATCCAATCGATGTGGGATATCCAACACTCGCCATCCTCGACTCTCTCAACACTCTCAACGTTGATCATGATGTCGCCCGACCCCCTACGATCATACATCACTACACCGAAGCCATCCAAGGGTTGAATATATTGGCAGCTTGGCCGGACACCATCGGTCCCAGCGGCGTGGACGGGGACAATAAAAAGACTAAGTTCAACATCGTATCTGGTAAGAAGCTAAACAGACTACTCGATATTAATATTGATCATCATAAAGTCGTATAATTATATATAATTTCATTTATCTAATTATAAACTCTTGTAGGCACATCAATGTCTTGCCCACAGATAAGCGGCTTAGCGGCATTGCTCAAGGCGGCACATCCCGACATGGAGCCCCAGCGCCATAAAGTCTGCGTTGATGACCACGGCCTACAATCTCGACTACACCAACTCTTCAATTCTCGATATAGCTTATAATTCACCTGCGACCCCATGGGCCCTCAGAGCGGGCCATGTTGACATCGTCAAAGCCATGTCTCCCGGACTAGTATATAATGCTACACTCGATGAGTTTATTTCGTTGCTATGCTATTACTATAATAACAACATCACGATTGTGAGAGCCATCTCGGGAACAGATACAGATTGCACCACACAACTCAACGATCCCGGGCAGTTCAACTATCCTTCCTTCTCTGTGGTGTTCAAGAGGTGTGCGGGCAGTTTAACGTACAGTCGGGAGTTGACCAATGTGGAAGATGTGCAGTCCACTTATCATGTTTCTGTCGAAGCGCCTCCAAATGTGAAAGTGTCTGTGAATCCACCAACGCTTGTGTTAAAAAAAAATAGGCGATAGTAAACATTATAATGTTACATTCACGTTGAAGAAGAACGTAAGAGCAAGAAGCCTAACACAGCGAGTTTCGGATCCATTACTTGGATGAATGGAAAGAACCGAGTTAGGAGCCCGATTGCCATCTGTTGATGATTTAAGTGAAATCATTGTCCGTTTAATGTACTTGGAATCAATCAAGGCTTCAGATTAATCCTAGTGAATAGAATATGAATTTGGAGAAGTGTGGAGTACAGGTTCATATAAAATTGATACGGATTAATACTTTGAATAAGCATGTTGATGCATGTCGAGATTAATCTCGTGGTTGCATGGTTGCATGGCTAAGTAATGATTTAATATCATATATTGTATGCAAATTCTAAATTGCATGAATAACCATGCAAAACAACATGAATAGGTGCCATTTGAAAGGTTGCTTTCACTAAAAGGTACCTATTCAACTAAAGGGTGCTTATGTTCAAAGGAAGGGGTGTCTAAAACCTATATAAGGGAGTGGAATTCATTTTCTGAATACACACAATATCTCCTACGAAATTGAGAGCTTTGAAGCAACAAATAATACATAAAGTTCCATAAGTTGCTCATGTTCTAAGCCTAAGACTCGAGTGTCGTTATTGTCTTATCTTGCGAGGGATTTCGTGATACCCAGACTTTATAAGGTCTAAATACTCTTTAAGGAAAGCGTTCTACGCGATTCAATATTATCCAAGCCTCTCAATACTTTCAGTAACCCTAAAAATACAACAATCTTAAAGAGTATTTCCATATACTGATAGACGGATGCGGTTCGAGAGATGACCAACAAGTTTGGCAAGTTGGAGAAATTTGAAAGCGTGGACTTTAGAAGGTGGCAAAAGAAGATGCATTTCATGCTAACAACATTGAAGGTGGTGTACGTGCTAAGCACTCCACAACCGGAAGCAAAGGATAACGAAACAGCGGAGGAAACTCGGTAAAGGTGCAAATGGGAAAACGACGACTATATATGTCGTGGGCATATATTAAACGGTATGTATGACTCTCTTTTCGACATATATCAAAACGTTGAATCTGCTAAAAAACTATGGGATAGTCTTGAATCCAAGTACATTGACGAGGACGCTTCTAGTAAGAAGTTCCTAGTTGGTAATTTTATGAATTACAAAATGTGCGACGGAAGGTCGGTAATGGAGCAATATAATGAATTGCTGCGGATATTGGGTCAATTTTCCCATCATAATATGAATATGGATGAGTCCATCTCGGTGTCTAGTATAATAGACAAATTACCGCCATCGTGGAAAGACTTCAAACACACTCTGAAGCATAAAAAGGAAGAGTTGTCTTTAGTACAACTCGGTAGTCACTTGCGCATAGAGGAATCTCTAAGGGCGCAAGAGGGTGAAAAACCCAAGGACAAGGAACCTATAAGGTCTGCAACTAACAATATGATGGAAGCAGGGGAAAGTTCGTATAAAAACCGAGGGACAAAGCGTCCCTATAACAACAACAACAACAGCAACAATGCTGGGAGTAAGAAGCCTAAGGGCACTTGCTGGATATGCGGAAAAACGGGTCACTTTAAAAGTGATTGTCTTGCAAACAAGAATAAGAAGGGAACGATGAAAAATCGCTCGGGACAGAGTTCTAATGACCAGGGTCTGAACACCAATCAAGGTGAGACTAAGACTCATAATTTAGTTGTTGATATAAATTATGTGCCTATAGTTTCTGAAGCATTTTATATGCAGGATGATTCGGTGGCATGGTGGATTGACTCGGGTGCAACCAAGCATGTATGCAAAGATCGTCATTGGTTTCAGAAGTATGAACCGGTTGAAGATGGATCAGTGCTTTACATGGGAAACGAGTCAACTGCCCCTATTCTTGGTTGCGGAGAAGTGTTATTGGAATTTAGTTCCGGAAAGTCCTTAGTATTATTAGATGTATTACATGTACCCGGAATAAGGAAAAACCTTGTATCCGGTAGTGTTTTATCCAAGTACGGATATAAACAAGTGTATGAATCTAATAAATATGTTTTGACTAAGAACGGTGTGTTTGTCGGCTTTGGATATCAATGTAATGGGATGGTCATGTTGAATATTATAAATAAAAATTTTGATTCGGTGCTTATGATTTCTTCTAATGTTAATGATTCATTACTTTGGCATGCTAGACTAGGACATGTTCATTATAAGCGTATGATTGAAATGTCTAAACTTGATCTAATTCCTGCCATGAACTTAGAAGAAAATAAGTGTAATACATGCATGCTAACTAAAATCGTTAGGCAGCCTTTTAAAGATGTTCAACGTGAATCTTGTATGCTTGAACTTGTGCATAGCGACTTATGTGATTTCCATGCTACACCTTCGTTGGGGAATAAGAAATACTTAGTAACTTTCATAGATGATTACTCTAGATTTTGCTATGTATTTCTGCTAAGTACTAAAGATGAAGCGCTAAAAAAGTTTAAGGTATTTAAAACTGAAGTTGAACTACAACAAGAATGCATGATTAAAAAGTTGAGAACTGATAGGGCAGGCGAATATTATGATCCTGTTTTGTTTGAATCATGTGGTATTATTCATGAAATAACTGCGCCCTATTCTCCTCAACAAAACGGTATATCCGAAAGGAAGAACCGAGTACTCAAGGAAATGGTGAATTCAATGTTATCCTATTCGGGTTTGAATAGTGGATTCTGGGGAGAAGCCGTGTTAACGGATTGCTATTTATTAAATAGGGTTCCTAAAAAAAGGAACAAGGTTACTCCCTATGAACTTTGGTACAAAAAGAAGCCTAACATGAATTACCTAAAGGTTTGGGGCTGTCGGGCAGTCGTAAGACTACTGGATCCCAAAAGGAAAACTTTGGGGGAAAGAGGCATTGATTGCATCTTTGTTGGATATGCTGTGCATTCCAAGGCGTATCGATTCTACGTGATTGAGCCGAATGATTCAGTAGCGATTCATTCTATCATATAATCGAGGGACGCAATATTTGATGAAACTCGATTTACATCAATTGTTAGGCCCAAGGATGTGGTGCCTAATGTGGCTGAAAGTTCGGACTTAACCGTGCCCCAGCCTGAGTCGCTTGAACCTCGTCGAGGCACGAGGATAAGGACTAAGAAATTGTTCGGTCCCGATTTCCAGACTTTTCTAGTTGAAGGATCAAGGGACGAAGTTGGCTTCCAATACTCGTATTGCTATCATGTTGATGATGATCCTAAAACATACGAGGAAGTCATGAAATCGCAAGATGTTGCATTTTGGAAAGAAGTCATCAATGATGAGATGGATTCCATAATGGGAAACAACACTTGGGTGCTTGCTGATCTACCTAACGGTTTTAAACCATTAGGATGAAAGTCGATGGTTCAGTCGACAAGTATAAAGCCCGATTGGTCATCCAAGGCTTTAGGAAAAAGGAAGACATTGATTATTTCGATACATATGCCCCTGTTGCAAGAATAACTACGATTAGATTATTGATAGCCTTGGATGCAATAAATAATCTAGTGATCCATCAAATGGATGTAAAAACGGCATTCCTTAACGGTGAGTTAGAGGAAGAGATTTACATGAAACAACCCGAATGGTTCGTTATGCCTGATAATGAGCATAAAGTATGTAAACTTGTTAAATCCTTGTATGGATTGAAACAAGCACCTAAGCAGTGGCATCAAAAATTTGATGTAGTAATCTTGTCGAATGGATTTAAATTAAATCAATCGGACAAGTGTGTGTATAGCAAATTCGATGACTTTGGTAAAGGAGTCATCATTTGTCTATATGTTGATGATATGCTTATCTTTGGTACTGACCAAAGACAAGTGGACCTTACTAAGGCATTTCTATCATCAAGCTTTGACATGAAGGATATGGGGGAGGCGGATGTGATTTTGGGAATAAAAATCATACGTGAGAACAATGCTATTACTTTAACACAATCTCATTACATTGAGAAAGTGTTGAAGAAATTTCATTGCGATGACTATTCTCCGGTTAGCACCCCTTATGATCCAAGTGTGAAACTTATGCCTAATACAGGCGTTGCAGTGTCCCACTTGGAATACTCCAAGGTAATCGAATGTCTTATGTAAAGACCCGACATTGCATTTGCAGTGGGAAAACTAAGTAGATACACAAGTAATCCTAGCACGCATCATTGGCAGGCTGTTAGGCGTGTATTGAAATACTTAAAGGGAACCAAAGACCTTGGTTTAACGTATGTCGGATATCCTTCGGTACTAGAAGGGTATTCTGATGCGAGTTGGATAACCAATATAGATGATCATTCCTCTACTACTGGTTGGGTTTTCTTACTCGGAGGCGGTGCTATAAGTTGGGCTTCAAAGAAGCAAACTTGTATTACGAGTTCCACTATGGAATCGGAATTTATAGCACTCGCGGCAGCTGGTAAAGAAGCTGAATGGCTAAGGAATTTGGTGTATGAAATTTCTTTGTGGCCGAAGCCTATTTCGGCATTTTCTATTCATTGTGACAGTGCAGCCACTTTGGCTAAGGCATACAGTCAAGTATACAATGGCAAGTCAAGGCACTTGGGCGTTAGACATAGCGCGATCCGTGAGTTGATCACTCATGGAGTAATCTCAATAGATTTTGTGAGATCTCAACATAATCTCGCTGATCATTTGACCAAGGGATTAGCGAGGGACTTGGTAGCAAAGTCGGTAATTGGGATGGGTCTTAAGCCTCTCTGAATCTTCAAATATCGGATACCAAATTCATTTCAAATTGTATTAGAACCAGAATTCAATTGGGAAACCTATATTTGAGATTGAAACACATGGAAATTATCCCAAAGGTATGTGTCTTTTGACAAAGTGCATTGTGCAGGTGCACGAAGAAAAGATTCACCAATATGAGTGGGAAGTGTGGCAACTTCAAGAGTCGTGGCTAAGCTCTATATACGCTCAAGAATGGATAGGGACACAAGACCTATTTTGTGTCGGTTTTCCTTATGGAATTGTTATAAACTTGTGTGTGTTTTGTCTTCATGTATTCAGATGGGTTGAACGGTTCAATCTTTAAGACACCGTGATTCTCGAATATTTGTAAAGTATAATTCACTAAGATGAAAATTCAATCTTTAAGACATTTTCATTTTATGCACGAGCTTGGTTTTATTTGTTGATTTTGTATGATTCAAGGATTACACTTAAATGGAGGAGGAATGTTGATGATTTAAGTGAAATCATTGTCCGTTTCATGTAGTTGGAATCATTCAAGGCTTCAGATTAATCCTAGTCAATAGAATATGAATTTGGAGAAGTGTGGAGTACACGTTCATATAAAATTGATACGGATTAATACTTTGAATAAGCATGTTGATGCATGTCTAGTTTAATTTCGTGGTTGCATGGCTAAGTAATGATTTAATATCATATATTGTATGCAAATTCGAAATTGCATGAATAACCATGCAAAACAACATGAATAGGTGTCATTTGAAAGGGTGCTTTCACTAAAAGGTACCTATTCAACTAAAGGATGCTTATGTTCAAAGCAAGGGGTGTCTAAAACCTATATAAGGGAGTGAAATTCATTTTTTGAATACACACAATATCTCCTACGAAATTGAGAGCTTTGAAGCAACAAATAATATATAAAGTTCCATAAGTTGCTCGTGTTCTAAGCCTAAGACTCGAGTATCGTTATTGTCTTATCTTGCGAGGGATTTCGTGATACCCAAGCTTTATAGGGTCGAAATACTCTTTAAGAAAAGCGTTCTACGCGATTCAATATTATCCAAGTCTCTCTCTATACTTTCAGTAACCCTAAAAATACAACACCATCTCAATGCAATCAAATTAAATGAGTGAAGCATCCACCCATCATATAATAATTATAATATAATTACTACTACAACTACTATATATAAAAAGTAGAGAATAAAAGAGTTTTCCGTCATGATTGTTATCTGTGTGTTTGTTTTACCTAAATACAGTTTTCGTTACAGTATAATTTTATTACTGTTATATATTATAATACAGTATATATTATGAATGTTTCAACACAAAAATAATGTCAGTGGTGTGTAGTCGATTTTCTCTCTATATTCAATCTTGTGTTTTATGGTTTCCGAAGATGTTTGGTGTACTCCACATGTTGAAATAATACCTGCAAAATCAGAAAAATAGTAACAGAAATAAAAACGAAAAAAGGCTGAGTCGCGGATTAGGTCGCTCTCTTTAAGACGTTTCGCGGCTCTGCTCTAAAAGTGCTTTGCAGAAAATAGCAGCGTCGTCCCCAGGATAAAATAACCCTCTATTTCAATCGAACTTAGCACTCAGATCTATTTACTCATACAATTTTTTTTTTCTGCTCAAGTATTCTGCTCTTTTTTCAAGTGTTTATTTTTAGAAATCACAACACTAGTTTTTATAGGCCTTTGAAAGATGAAACGTTTTTGTAATGATTGCTGCATAAAAGAGAATAATCGTTTTTATTTTATAAATGCAGCTGTTGCAAATTTTGTAATTTGAACCCGCGTAGCTATTATTTATATATATATATATATATATATATATATATATATATATATATATATATATATATTAATGTGTATGTGGGGATTTGAACCCGTGTAGCTATCCCACGGTTCAAGCAAATAGCCACCGAGCTACTCACAATTAATTGACATAATATATTATACAATTTTTTCAACACCACGTCCACGACCCAATCAGTTCAACTATCCATCAATTCTCCGTGTGATCTTCAGCAACCGAATTCCATCTTGGTGGTGCAGCAAACCCGAATCGTAACCAATGTTATGTTGTTTTTCTTCCGTAATATAACTCCATCCGGCTACTCCATCCGTAATATAACTCCATCCGGCTACTCGGAGGTTGCAAATTGTATACACCTTATTTCAGGGGTAGTGATCGGTAAAAAAATTCCAATTAGGTGGCAAAGTAGATAAATAAACTTCTAACCTGAAATAGCAAAGTATAATTAGTCCTTTTTCTTGTTAAAGAGTTTCTTTTGGTCTATACCGATATATTAGTCTTATCTATTATGAGAGTTTCATAATCTTTATTTACCAAAGAAAGATGGTCAAAATCTTGATAAATTAGATCTATCTTTTTCTCTTGAAAATCTTGATAGTCAAAAATGAAATAGGGTATGTATTGACTATGAGCGCATGTTCACCGTAAAATGCGTTTCGTTCCTAACATTTTAAGGGCTTATGCAAATTATTCAAATTAGCTTCATATTTCAACAATTTTTTAATTATTAAATAATATTATTTATAAAATATTAAATAAAATAAGAAATAGTTGCAAGATAAACACCAAATTATCAAAAAAAAAAAAAAAACTATAAATTTCTCAATATTTTTAATTATAAATATCAAAAAAATAAAAATGTTGTCCATCTAAAATTTTCAAATTTTTAAAAAACAATCTTAATGTTAAACTCATTTTTTGTGCCGTTTCTCATTTAAAAAATTCAATAAAAAACAATGAAAGTTTTTATAGTGTACTTATAAGTTGTAGAATAATATTTAGTTTTTTCTATGTTGTATTATTTTTCATTTAAAATTATAAAAAAATCCATATATTTGTAAAGTATTTCATTTATTTTGATGAAATATTTTAAAAATAAATTATGAATTATATAATTAATTTCATTTAAAAAATTCCATTAAAAACAATCTTGGAGTTAAAAAATTAGGTGCTAAAATGAATTTTTAATTAAAAAAAAAGAATATATATATATATATAATTATTATGTATATTGTTTTTTTAATATTATAATAAAATTTGAAATCAAATAACATTGGTTTTATATATAGAAGTTCGAATATTTAAAGTTTTAGTCTGCTTAAATAATACTATAATTAACTATAATTATTATGAGACAATTTAAGAGAGGGCTAGTTCGATTGAAAACTTTAGAGTTATGACTACTAATTTATAAGATGAAAAATTTTCAATCGAAACTTGTTGAAATTTACACAAAAATTGGATTCTAAAAGTGTATTTACTCATTTTAGACGCAGGGGCAAAGTAGTCATTTCAGCAGGATTTGGATCTGCCGCCAAGCTAGAAACGACGCCGTTTCAGTCAATGCGATGTTGTTTTGCCTGAGCTCGCAAATGTGCCGCGCAACTTCGATCGAGCATAACTCACGTGTTAATGCATCTCAAAGCGAGATTCCAAGTGGACCATGTTCCTCGCCAGCTCACGCACAGCATGCGGGTCACAATTTCTGTAGATTCGCCCAAATCTTGATGATCGTAGGGTTCATATGTCACGATAATTTGGGGGATTTTGCGTGCGTATATAACTTTGTAATTCATGAGTTGTGTGTGATCTAGAACTGTAACAAAACACATTTCAATAGTCTTGAGAGCTTGAATAATACCAGAGAACCACCTCCCTCCCCGAGTACGTAGATCGACTTTTCAGTCGATCGAAGCTCGTAAAATAGTAAAGTACTGCGTCGTTTTGTGTGTTTTCTGTTGCATTACATTCCTACGAGTTCAGAGATACTTGTAGGTGTGTTAGATCGCGTGTTCAACGTTGAATCCTGATTTCACCATTGTTGACTCGAAGTTCGATTTTGAAGTTTTTTAGTTCGCGTGGTTCGATTGTTTGTTAACTTAATTGTTGGAATCCTCAACAAAACTTATACCCGACCGAACTAAGATAGTTCAACAACCAAGTGAGTTGAATTGAAAATGAACGAGCTACATCGATAAACATTGGGTTATATAAAAATGGATGCAAGTACTTAATTAGCATCTTGGAGTTAAACTCATTTATGGTCCTCTAAACTTTAATTTCATGTTAGGGTTGTTAGTTCAGTTCGTATTGAGCACTCGAATTGAGAAAAGGTCATAGTTCAAACCCAAGACATTGCAATTGACTAATATAAAAAAAAATCCCTTTAATTTCATTAAAAAAATCAATAAAAACAATTTTGTAGTTAAACTCATCTTTTGTCCCGCTTTTCATTTAAAAAATTCAATCAAAAACAATAAAAGTTTGACTATAATTATAATATCAATGTTAATATAGTGTACCATATAAATTGTAGAATAATATTGAATTTTTTTACTATGTTTTATTATTTTCCATTTCAAATTATAAGAAAATCTATATATATTTAAAGTATTTCATTTATTTTTATGAAATATTTTAAAGGGAAAAATGGCAATAAGGCCATTTTTCAACATTTTTTCGGCAATAAGGCTTTCGAGAAATTACGCGTGTCAATTAGGCCGCCTAAAATGTGTAAAGACGTCAATACCCTTCCATTTATACAAATCTCCTCCCCCAAATTCGACTCTTTCAATTCTCTATCCCGATCGATCGCCACCACCACTGATCGCCACCACCACTGCTCCGCTCCGCCGCAGTCAGAACCACGACACCCCCGCACCACTGTCGGACAACTGCCGACAGACACCCGTCACTCTGAAGCCACAATCGACACATGCGCCCCTCCTCGCCCTGCCGCCCCTGTCTCAGTCCAGACCACCACCGCCTCCGAGGCGCCGAACCCGAGGCGCGTGAAGTACTCGTCGCTGCCCTGCGAGAGTCCACACCGCCGCGCTCACCGTTCCCGATTCTGTCGAGCTCAACCCGTGGGTGAAGACGCTCATGGAGGCAGTGGGAATCTCGAAGCTCCCGGTAGATTGCGGCTGCTTCAGCCCGGCCCTTTCCGTCAACGGGAGGTTCTCGTGGACGTAGGCCGCGGCGTTCATCAAGTGGAGGGCAGATGCGCCGCCATGGCTTGATTGCGGTCTTCTGTTTTGTCTTCAAGTTTTTTGGGCAACAAGTGTTTGATGAAATGTCTCTGAGAAAAATTGTTACTCAATTTAATTGCCTTAATCGATTTATCAGTACTATGAGTTGTGAAAATTCTTCTGCCCTCACATCTGAGGTAATGTTCTGAGAATCCCAGAAATTTAATTTGATGATGATTTCAGTAAGTGAGATCGTTCTGATCTTTATTCTTTATGTAGTATTTCAAGACGAAGCCATACGCTTGTGATCCGTCGAGCTTGCCCAAGTATCCGCCTAGTAAGGATATCGATATTAAGCATTTAGTGTAGTTTATTTTAGAAACAATGTTCCTAATGATTAATTTTCTCTCAGGCTGAGGCTGAGCTGATTTATTCTATCGTCACATTTTTCAAGCGCATTGGTATTACCTCATCGGACGTTGGGTTTAAAGTTTCTAGCAGAAAGGTATATAGCTAGGTGTGTTCATTCTTAAATTTCAGAAGAAGTTATTTTTAAATGTCAAGTTTGCATGATTCTGTTAGGTATTGCCTCTATATGTACTAATCTTGCATTTTACAGGTTTTGCAAGAGGTCCTGAGACGCTATTCTATACCAAAAATTTTATTTGGCAGGGTTTGTGTAATAATAGACAAGGTTAGTTTTACAATGAGGTGTTTATTACTATCCAAAAATACAATCATTATCTGTTCATGGTTTTTAGCTACATTTATGCATTTTTTAGGGTAGGTGTGGACATATATAAGTTTGATCTTAAATATTAAAAGAAGATCATACTAACAATCCACATTGTCACAACAGTAGTACTAGTGTAAAAGAAGATCATACTAGCACCGTCCCTCTAAGTGTGATTGTCACAACAGTAGTACTAGTGTAATTTGTATTGTTAATTAACATTCTTCTTCATCTAAAGTAGTTTTTTTTCGTTGTCTACTTTTTGTTCTAGATGGGGTCGCGTTTCAAGAAGGCTTTGCTAGCCGAGAACGTGAGGGAGTCGTTGCACAGCTGGTGCAAGAGAGTGAAAGCGAGGTCGAGAGCCACGAATTCCATCACCACGAAGTCGAGTCGGTTATGGAGACAACGAACCAAGCTCGAGAGTTTTAATATGTTTTCTCTGAAGTTTTAATATTGTTGGGCTGTACAGGCAGTGGCACAAAATGCCTATGTATCAACTTTTGTGTCTTGTTTGAGTGGCATTTTCATGTGTACACAAATAATATGTTTGTTTCATTTTTCGACTGCGAGTAGTGTTACTATTACGAGCCGGGCTTATAATTCTTTTCTTCAGTATATATATATATATATTTTATTTTATTTTTCAATTGAAATTCAAATCTAAAATATGATATTCAGTGTATTTTTCTGACACTGAATGACATATTTTAACACTGAGTGACATATTTTAACACTGAATGACATATTTTAACACTGAACATACTGAATGACATATTTTAACACTGAATGTCATATTTTAACACACTGAATGTCATATTTTAACACTGAACACACTGAATGTCATATTTTAACACTGAACACACTGAATGTCATATTTTAACACTGAACACACTGAATGTCATATTTTAACAGTGAATGACATATTTTAACACTGAATGTCATATTTTAACACTGAACATACTGAATGTCATATTTTAACACACTGAATGTCATATTTTAACACTGAACATACTGAATGTCATATTTTAACACACTGAATGACATATTTTAACACTGAACATACTGAATGTCATATTTTAACACACTAAATGACATATTTTAACACTGAACATACTGAATGACATATTTTAACACTGAATGACATATTTTAACACTGAACATACTGAATATCATATTTTAACATTGAATGTCACATTTTAACACTGAATGTCATATTTTAACACTGAACATACTGAATGACATATTTTAACACACCGAATGTCATATTATTTGTTATAATATTATAACAAACACTGAATGTCATAATTTAACACTGAATGTCATATTTTTACACTTAATATTATAAAAAAAACACTGAATGTCCCATTTTAACACTGAATATTATAAATTTAAAAAAAAACTACGATTGTTGGAGAGGACCGGCGGAGCATTTCCTGGCGCCTGACGGAGAAGAGCTCGAGCCTAGACACGCTGTACATGGACGTCGTTCGTCTCCTATGGCTCGCGCCTCGATCGAGTTGGGCTTCATTTTTTTATTGTGAATATTAACATAAAAAACCCTTTCTGCAAACTCCATCGATTAAAATGGCATACGTGAACTCATCAGGTTCGATTCCCAATCTCTTCAGCATGCCAAAAATCGCGAAAGCCTCATCTAATTTACATTTCTTGCAAAACCCGAGAATAATCGCAGTGTAAGTGACTACATTCGAGGCCATCTTTCCTCATCTTGTGCAAGAATCCAACGGCCTTTTCCACATTGCCATCTTTTGAAAATCCATCGATGAGGACATCTACTCGATCGAAGGCCACCTCGAGAGCCCCGACAATCGATTCGCCACCTCCCACCCCGACGAGTCCAACGTCTTCTTCCTCCCCATCGGCTTCACCACCATCACCCACTTGACGCGGTTGGCGGCGCACGGATATGGTGGTTCGGGTTTGAAACGGGCAAAGCACGGTGGCGGGCTGGAGCAACTGCATCGGGTTGTACTCGTCGGTGGTGGTTCGCATCTGAAACGACGGAGAGGAGTCGCCAGTGAGAAGGTGGGTTCGGGGCGGAGCTTCGGTGGTTCTCCGCAGAGCAGAGGTGTGCGACTGGGTCATTGTCAGGTGAATCGAACTTGTTGGTTGACGATCGGCGGCGTGGTGGTGTATTTAGCTGTTGTCGATGGGCGTCGATTGAGATCGTGAATGGGGGTTAGGTTTGCGATTGGGACGAGGGTGACGATGATTGTGTGCGGGGCGGGTGGGGTGGTGTGGGGTAGGATAGACTGAGGGTAGTTTCGTGCTTTCACATACAATTTTTTGGCCCAATTGGAATAAAAAGGCCTAATTGACACATAAATTGGAACTTGGCCTTATTGCCCAAAAAATGTTGAAAATTTGCCTTATTGCCATTTTTCCCTATTTTAAAATTAAATTATGAATTATATAATTAATTAACCAAAAGTTATGTAGTAAAAAACAATTTTTTAATCAAAAGTTAGATGTTGAAATTTTATTTTTCAATAATATTTTCATAGTATTTCAATTATTTTTTATGAAATATATATTTTTTCAAAAAAAAAATTAGGTGCTAGAAATGTATTTTTAATTAAAAAAGTAAAGATTTTTTTTTTCTTTGTAGTGATATATTTTAATATTTTTTCTATCTCAAGAATGATCATTTTTTTTTAATAATTAGAAATGAAGTGAGTAATCTTATAAGAAATAGAGAGTATATTATAGATATAATTTATTTTTTTGGTAAAGAACTTCTTTTGTTCTATAACAATATATATATATATATATATATATTAGTTTTATCTATTGAGAATTTCATAATTTTTATTTACCAAAGAACGATGGTCAAAATATTGATAAATTATGGAGTATCTATCTTTTTCTCTTGAAAAATCTTGATAGTAAAAAACGAAATCGGGCAAGTAGCGACTATGAGCGGACGCATGTTCCACCGTAAAACGCGTCGATGCGGCCTAACTACCTTAGTCGTAGGCATGTGTAATTAGTTGTTACGTACGCGCGCACGTAAGTACTTAACTCGATCGGCTTATAAAACCCATCTGACATCGATTACATTTGTCACCGTCTAACAAGAGACAGACTCTCTTACTTACTACTAATAGTACTACATTATGTATCTATTATTTTGGTTGAGAAATCAAATGATGTACTTGGCTATGGTATATCTGATCTTAATTCTTACCTCCTTCATGGGACTACAAGTTTCTTCCGTCTCAGCTGATGATGATCTGACTCAGGTTTACATTGTGCTAACAACAAGCAAGCCCTCGGCGACGACCTCCCAAATACAGCACAACCTCGACATCCTCAACACTCTCAACGATGATCATGTTAATGGTGTTGTTGCTCCTACGCATCCTAACGATATGATCAAACACCACTATATCGAAGTCTTCCAAGGCTTCTCGGCCCGGATGTCAACCCAGCAGTCGGAGTCCCTTCGCCAGCTGGAAGACGTGATAGAAGTCTACCCCGACACAACCTACAATCTCCACACCACACACTCTCCTCAATTCCTAGGCCTGTTGAACAATATTTTAAACCTCGAACACCAAACCCTGCAAGAGCAGCTATACAATGCTTCCCAGGATGTCATCATCGGCGTCCTGGACAGCGGGGTATGGCCTGAATCTCCATCATTCATCGACCATAACATGTCCTCGATGATCCCTTCCAGGTGGAAAGGCGGTTGTGACAATGCTACTGATTGCAATAAAAAGTTGATCGGTGCTCGCGACTTGATCAATAATGTCTCCGCACACGACTTGGATGGGCACGGCACACACACAGCTAGCACTGCCGCAGGTGCTCTCGTACCGGGCGCCGACCTTTTCGGCTACGCATCAGGAACTGCCCAAGGAATGGCGCCGGGGGCTCGATTGGCGATCTACAAAGTGTGCAATGAGAATGGCTGCAAAGGGTCCGATATACTCGCTGGGATAGACGCGGCAGTCGCTGATGGCGTTGATGTCTTGTCCATTTCTTTGGGTGCACCTGAAAACGATACAATCGGCTTTATAGGGCTTGCGACTTTCAGGGCGATGGAGAGAGGTATTTTCGTGTCGTGTTCTGCAGGGAACGATGGTCCTACTCCATCAACAGTGTTGAATGGTGCTCCGTGGATAATGACTGTCGGTGCGGGGACAATGGACAGGGTTTTTCCGGCCTATGTAACTCTTGGAAATGGCAAGAATTATACGGGAGCGTCTTTGTACAGTGGACAAGGCATGGGGAACAATCCAGTGGAATTGTTTTACGCAATTTCTAACAATTCTAAACTGTGCTTGCCAAATTCCTTAAATTCTTCCGCTGTGAAAGGGAAAGTGGTCATTTGTGACAGAGGGATAACACCGAGGATGGCCAAGGGCATGGTGGTGAAGGCCGCCGGTGGGGCCGGGATGATTCTAGCAAACACGTACAAGGATGGAAGGCAGCTGGTGGCAGATAGCCACGTTTTGCCGGCAGTGGCTGTGACGTATAACGTTGGTGCGATAATCAAAACGTTTGCTAATAATACGAATGTGAGTGCCATGTTGACCTTTGCCGGGACGGTAATGAATGTGAGTCCAGCACCTCAAGTAACAGCGTTCAGCTCCAGGGGTCCGTATAAGCCGATGCCAGGAATCCTGAAGCCAGACATAATCGCACCCGGGTTGGATATATTGGCAGCGTGGCCGGAGGCCATCGGTCCCAGCGGCGTAGTCGGGGACAATAGAACGACCAAGTTCAACATCGTATCCGGTAATTAATTAGCGTCTAACCTCGATATTATTGATTAATTGATCATCAGATTGATTGATACTCATTTATACTAGTATATCTAATTGTACGTAGGCACATCCATGTCTTGCCCACACATAAGCGGCTTAGCTGCATTGCTCAAGGCGGCACATTCCAACTGGAGCCCCAGCGCCATAAAATCAGCGTTGATGACCACGGCCTACTCGCTCGACAACACTAACTCTTCAATTCTCGATATGGCTGATAATTCAATTGCTACCCCGTGGGCTCTCGGAGCGGGCCATGTTGACATCGTCAGAGCCGTGTCTCCGGGACTAGTATATAATGCTACACCTGATGATTTGATTGCGTTGCTCTGCTCTTACTATAAGAACAACATTACGTTTGTAAGAGCAATCTCGACAACAGATACTAATTGCACCAAACAACTCAACGATCCCGGACAGTTCAACTATCCATCTTTCTCTGTGGTGTTCGACAAGTCTGCGGGCACTAGTTTATCCTACACCAGGGTGCTGACCAACGTGGAGAATGTGCAGTCCACTTATAATGTTTCTGTCGAAGCGCCACAAATTGTGGAAGTTGCTGTCAATCCCTCCACACTTGTTTTCCAAACAATTGGCGATACTCGAATGTATAATGTTACATTCACGTTGAAGAACAACATTAGTGCCGGAAACCAGGACACGACGAGCTTCGGATCCATTACTTGGATGAACGAAAATAATCGAGTTAGGAGCCCGATTGCCATCTCAATGCAATCAAATTAATGAAGCATCCATTATATAAATTACAATATTACCAAATATAATAGAGAAAAATAAATGCGTTTTCATCATCATGATCATTTTTGAGCTTCTCCAATTAATACGTGTATTTTGATATTTTTATCAATTATATATTAATTTATTTACAATAAAGGTATTTTCTCTATTAATTTAAGATAAAAATAAATTTAAGGCTATTTAAGTAATTTCTATCATGAATCCACTATTAAACTCAACACTTGGCATGAATCCACTATTAAACTCAACACTTGGCATTGGGAATCACGTCACTTTCACGTTTCGCTGGAAAAAGCCAATTTTTTCATTAAAGTCAAAATTAAGCTACTCTAGTGTATAGAATGCAAGTTGGGTAATGAAACTAAAAAAATGTCTATAATTCAACTACCAACCTACAATTATCTCTATATAATTAATTTGAGACATGGACAAATATTATAGATTTTTCATCTCAAATATTTATTCACTTATTGATGAACATGTACATTAATTAATTAATTTATTTTTAGTTTTTCATTGTATGATCAAATAATAATTTTTTTTAGTTTTTCATTGTATGATCAAATAATAATTTTTTTTAGTTTTTCATTGTATGATTAAATAATAAAGGATAAAAATATATTTTTAAGTTAAAAATTAAATTAGACATAGACTCATGGATAAGTTATAAAAAATGTAAATAAAAAAAGATAAACTTGTATTTTAAAATAAAATAAAATAAATAATAATGTCATTTTTAAGCGAATAATAAGTTGAGATATTAACAAAAATAGATATAATTAATTTGAGACATGGAAATATATTATAGATTTTTTTTAAAGGTCTTCTTTTGTTTCTTCAACAATATTGAGTCTTATCTAATTTCTTTAGACCTTGAGAAGTTCATAATGTTTATTTACCAAACAAAGATAGTCAACATCTTGATAAATTAGATTTACTCGTATATTTTTCTCTTGAAAATCTTGATAAGTCAAAAAGAAATCGGGCATGCAGTGACTATGGGCGAGCGCATGCTCTCTCTCTCTCTCTCTCTCTCTCTCTCTCTCTCTCTCTCTCTCTCTCTCTCTCTCTCTCTCTCTCTCTCTCTCTCGTATGTCTTATGTTGTTACGTCAGGATTACGTACTTACGTACGTAGTTGCTTGGGCTTATAAAACCCCCCATTCTGCAATTGCATCAGTTACACCTTATTTGGAGTAATAATCTATTTTTTGTGAGAAATTTAATTAATGGAGTACTCGGCCATGGTGATCTTCATTATTACCTTCATACGAGTATTACAAGTTTTCGTTCCAGTCTTAGCTGATCATGATCAGACCGCGGTTTACATCGTGCTAACAAGCAAGCCCAAGACGACCTCCCAAATTCAGCACAACCTCGACATCCTCGACTCTCTCAACACTCTCAACGATGATCATAATGATGTCGTCGCCCCTACGGATCATTCAAAGATCAAACACCACTACCTCGAAGTCTTCCAAGGCTTCTCTGCCCGGATGTCAACCCAGCAGTCGGAGTCCCTTCGCCAGCTGGATGACGTGCTAGAAGTCTACTAGGATACAACCTACAATCTGTTGGGGAATATACGCTTCTTAGGCCGGTATATCCCCGTCGATCGTCAAAGGGTAGGTTCGATTTGTGAATAAAGCGTAATAAAAAGGAAGACAAGAAATTACGTGGTTCGGCCAAAAATGCCTACTTCCACGGACACCACACCCAATATTATTCGATAATATTCTTGTGTACATGACCGAATCTCGATAGATCTCTTTTCGACTCACTATTTCGTGCTCTAAGTTTTCTCTTAGTTATACATAAAATAGGGGATACGGTCCTTTTATAGATAGGAGGTCGAAACCCTAACTTAATCACCAAGAAACCGAGGTCAAACTCGCGGTCAAACAACCACCACTAGACCAGGCGCCCGCCTGCCAACGAAGTGCTCGCCCGCGTCGAATTCCAGCCTCTGAAGATGGGACCAAGCGACCGCTTGGTCCCCAGGCGCTCGCCCGCGCTGGCTAGCAGGCGCTCGCCTGCCCCCCAGGCGCCCGCCTGGCGCCTGCTGCGGCTCCTCCGTCTCGACTCGTCCCGTTTCCTCCGATTGGCTTGGTTCCACCTCTTCACTTCTCCCCGATGCTTTAATCCGAACAAGGGTTGGACTCCCAACAATCACCCCCTCCAACCCGAGTGAGCAATCATTCCACCAACGCCCAAGTTGATTACCGACATCTCAATACCACCGAAATATGAGTCTCCAACACAGTTCAACATGTCAACCCACCCCCTCAACGAGTGTCTCGTATCCAAGCTCCATGAATACGACCAACGAGGCATCCTGATGAGTCAGATTTTTTGGCTCATTTTGAGTCCTTTTGGGTCAAATAATCGAGTCTTTATTTTCTCTTTTATTATTTTATTATGTCTGGGAGGACACATTTGGAGTAAGAGTGATGCATGGCATAGAAGGCGACACCTTGGGCATAATAGGAGTGAATTACGCGAAAGATGAAGAAGTCCAGCCATTTGGGCAAAACACGCGATTTGGGCATAACACCTACTTTGGCCTGATCACCCAATGTGGGCAAAACACTCACTTTCGACTGATCACCGACAGTTGAGCAAGAAGCCACCATGGGCATACACCGCATACATAAAGGGAACCAGTCCTTTTAACCAAAATCAAGGAATCAAAGCAACAGTGACTCAAACACTTGGGCCTACTTGGGCAAGCAACCATTATGGGCGAAGGCACCTTGCGGAGATTCCCAACTTCCAAAATCTCACACGTGATCCATGACTTAACCAAGGCAAAGAAATGACCGAGGCGCAAATGATGTGTAAGAGGCAAGGAAAACACCTTCCTGGTCAAGTGTGCTGGTTGAGCAAGCTACCCTGACTCGAACACCCGGGCCCAGTTGGGCAATGAGACATGTTGAGCAAGGTCAGTGAAGTGATCAAGACAGAAGGATGACCAAGTACCACGCGAAGCAGTTGACTAGATACATGAACTGACCAGATACGGAACATTGAGAAAAGACGCGTCAGGATCTTATATTTTGGGAAAGAATATTTTCTTTCCTTATCTCAAGTATCAAATCAAGGTAGCGATTTTCCTTGGTCAGCAAGACAATCAGCGCCTATAAAAGAGGAGCATCAAACCTTAAAAAAACGCAGCGATTCATATAAGCAGCGAGAGTCAGCCATACATAGAACACAACACGCGAAATTTATGAGAGTTCATATGTATTTGTTTTGAGAGTCGAGTGAGGAGGAACACCGCCCTTTTGGGCAGCCCGTTTGGGCGAAATTGTATATTATGTTTTTCTTTAATTTATTTTCCTTTTGTTTCAGTTATTTAATTTCGTTTTTGCTTTCTTTTTTATTTTAATTATGTATTGCTGAATTAACATCGTTTGGTCAAGTTCTGATCCTGATCAGGCTGCTGTGTAAAATACTGTGAGGCTTCTTGATGACAGCAACTAGCTTAGCTTTGTTCCCGATTCAACATGGTAGTATATTGAGCATGTTAGAGACTTGGACAATCCTACAATGACCAGTGGGAACCCCGACTTGCCTAACACAAAAGTACGTGGATCAACGCGACCAGGAGACTGGGCGTCCGCGAAGTACAATATGTTGCTGGAGATGTGGTCGTATGACTCGGGTCTGTCCGGGCATGTTATTGGCCATTCTGGGTTTGCTTGGAGGATGGAAGCGGCTTGATCAACTTAGACTCATGCGGTCACAAAGTGTCGAATTGGTCAATGTCAGGAGACCTATTGAGAGAGATCTAATAGGACTTTAAACATAAGAGCGAATAAGGGTCAGGGGTATTGGCGTGTGTGACATCATAGGGACGTTAATATTTAGGGCCTATAACCGGAAGATGAAGCTGTTAGCAAAATGATATATGTGCCAGTGAACAGTAAACACTTGACCAGTGTGATCAAGGTAACGACTTGCCCAAATGTTTTTAATTCGTTTTATTTTGTGTTTGTTTTATTTCAGTCAAGGCAGTAAGGAGATCACGGAATCGATGTGCCCACGGAGAACACAAAATTCCTCCTTAATCGTGACAACTCTTTGGGCAAAGTCGGGAGAAAGTAACAAATAAACTCCTCGTGGGATCGACCCTATACTTGCCACTAATACTTGTTGTTGGTGAAAGGTCTAGGAATCTTATAAATTTATTTTGAATGGCGTTTGTTCCACGACAAACACGCGTCGTCGTCACATCCCAGGCAACCTCCAAATGCATTAATGCCTCCAACGCCCCCACCGGGGCGTCACCCTTCAACAGCTAGCAAGATTAGGAGATGATTGTTGGAGTTGTATACTTAATGTCTAGATTGAAGTAACGGAAACTCAGTCAGGAGTTGCGCAAGAGTATAAGACAGTTTACCCATATTATAACTCATGCGGAACTGCTCAAAACTAGGGGTCAGAGACTGGAGTATGATGTCGACTTGGATATGATTCTTGGTTCACCAAAGGCTATGTAAATAGCGGTGCATGGTAAACTGAAAGAAGTCATAAGTCCAAAAGTGAAGATAACACATAGAGCAAGTACCACCTGATACGAGTCATCGTCTAGTGAGACGACGCTGTAGTCACCAAGATAACTTCAGGGACGGCAACCTAGATTGCTCATTCACATGGTACTTTTTCGAAGTACAGTTGAAGCACGTGATGGGTATGGGAGTCGGGTGTTTGGAAGAAATGACTAGACCTTAGTATAAGTGGGAGATTGTTGGAGTTGTATAATTAATGTCTAGATTTAAGTAACGAAAACTCCCGATCATAGCATTTAATCTATTAATTAAATAAACAATTGTTTGCTTTTAATTATTTGATAATTAAATATATTCAAATATAGTCCTAGAATATATACGTTGTAGTTAGTATGGTGTGCGTCGTCACACGGAAGATCATACTATCGATTACTCGTATTTAATCGAACAGTTGCTCATGACCTAGATGGACACGGACCAAGCCATCGGTATAGTCGTTGTGTGAGGGAGAAAATAATCGGTCTTGATTATTTTATCATACTTGTACACTTGGTGTATTGGGCGGATCGCCTGAGATTTATCAATTATGATTGCCTTTGATAATTGATTTAAATCACAGAGTATTTTATTCTTAATCCCCGATACTATTGCGGGTGTGTATATTTAATATAAGTGACTTTGATTTTCCAAAGGAATTGTCCGATTAGAATATCTGGTCAATTACCGGTAAAGTTGGGTCACTATATTTTATATATGACATGTCGTGAATTGTTGACGGGAAAGTGTATCCTGTAAGGGTTGATAATATCCCCGAGATGAGTTCATAAGGAATTATTATGTAAACCTCATGAGTGAATTTGTTTCGCATAATAATTAAAGTTGAATGGTACTATTCTCGGATATAAGAGATGAATAAATTTATTAAGCAATAAATAAATTTTATTCATATATATTAAAATCTTAAATACACGGAATAAATAATACTACCGGAGATAATATCATTTGATATAATATGGTTTAATATTGGGAGTGCAATTAATTTTATATAGTGGAAAATAAAATTAATTAATATTAATGGGATTAATAGATTTGGGCTTGGGCTCAATTTAATCATTAATATTGGAAGCCCAATATTCCACCTCCTTTAGATCCCCTACGTAGCCTATAAAAGCACTACATGGTCTTCACAATTCAAGACACCATAAGATTATCATACTTGATATTTTAGAGAGTTCGTGAAGGAGATCCATAGGAGTTCGTAAGATTGTCTCCCACACGAAGTTCGAATGAAGTGCAAGGAATACGTGGGAAGATTCGAAGTTCTTCAAATCATCTCGTTTCTCCGCTCAACGAGACGTAGGTATAATCGTCAACCCCCTCTAATGATTATTCATTTTATATAATCGTGATATATACATGAACGAACGATTCGGGAAACGTACGAACTTCGCGGACGGGGATTTGAGATCCCCGGCGGAGATCGAGTAAACCCTCGGCTTGGAGCCGAGGGGTGGCGGTCGAACCCTAGGGTTCCGACCGTCGGCGTGCGCGCAAGGGAAGCCCCGGCTGGACGCCGGGGCAAGCGATCGAAATGAGGTCGATCGCTAGGGATGCCACGAGCTGGTGCCGTGGCGGATCCCCGCCGCCTCGATGGCGGCATGTGCAAGGGAGCACCCCGGCTGGGCCGGGGTGGGGGATCGATCGCCGGGGCAAGCCGCGGCTGATGCCGCGGTGGTCAGCTGGGCTGACCGCCCCTCCCGGTGGTGGTGGCGGTGAGTCGCCGGACTCACCGCCGGGGGATGTTCCGCACAGACCCGTGGGGTTGCACCCGCAACCCCATGCGATCGCCATGCACGGCGATCGCGAACCCCGCGTGGGGTTCGGCTAGGGTTTCGGCCGCGGGTTTATCCCGCGGCGACGATTCTCTTTTCGGGCTCGGTTCATGCGGTGTTCGTGATCGTGTTCTCCGGCGACGGGATTTCGGTAGGGTTATCGGTTCCGCAATTTTTTGATAACCCGGGATATCGATTTCCAACAAACCCATTGTCGGCCGACATGTATTTGGTGTCGGCCGACACCGAACCTGAACTTCGGGTTTCACCTCGTGTTGCGCCGCAGGTTCCACAAAATATGTATTTTTGGGCTCTGTCGGCCGACAGGCCTTGGTGTCGGCCGACACCAAGCCAAAAACTCGTTCCGATGTCATTTTCGTCATTTCGGCGAATTCTCCGTCTTCTGCTGGACCGTCCCATCCGCATGTAATGAGATTAACAAGGCTCAGACTATCCCTCTCACCAATTGACTTCTTCAATAGCTCTTTATCAAGCTCACCTTCAACTTCTAAGCTTGTGATCTTGTAACTGGTCCAGCTGGAAAACGCACCGGATCTTATACCATCGAAAACTCTTGGGCTGCATCATTCCCCTCCTCTTCAAGAAGATTTGTCCTCAAATCCAAGTCGTCACCTGCATTGAACAAATTCAAGTCAGTAACATTGAAAGTAGCACTAAAATTATACTCACCTGGGAGATCCAGTTTGTAGGCATTATACTTACTTGTTGATACGCTCCAGCACTTGGAATGGTCCATCGCCACGAGGAAGCAACTTTGATCGGCGTTGCAATGGGAACTGCTGCTTGGGCATATGTAACCACACCCAATCACAAGGCTTAAACACTACTTAAACACTACTTTGAGACGTCCCTTGTTAGCTTCCTCGACGTATTGCTTTGTTCGCCTCTTTATGTTCATCCTTGCCGTCTCATGTATCTGTTTCACAAAATCAGCTCTTTTCTGGCCATCAAGATCAATGTGCTCATGCTCAAGTAAAAGAGATAAATCCAAAGGAGTCAAAGGATTAAATCCATACACAATCTCAAATGGTGAAAACTTAGTAGCAGAATGAACACAACGATTATATGCAAACTCAACGTGATCAGGCAAACACTCCTCCCATGACTTAATGTTTTTCTTTATAAGAGCACGTAGTAAAGTAGACAAAGTCCTATTTACTAGCTCAGTTTGACCATCAGTCTGGGGTTGCCAAGTAGTAGAAAACAGAAGTATCGTACCTAGCTTACACCACAATGTCTTCCAAAAATAGCTTAGAAACTTTGAATCCCTGTTAGACAAAATAATCCTAAGTATGCCATGCAATCTAACAATTTCTCTAAAGAATAATCAAGCCACATGAGATGCATCATCAGTTTTATGGCATGAAATGAAATGTGTCATTTTAGAGAAACGATAAACAACCAAAAAAATGGAATCACTACCTTGCTTAGTCCTAGGTAATCCCATCACAAAATCCATAAAAATATCAGTTCAAGGTGATGCAGGAATAGGCAAAGGTGTATACAATCATCCATGAAAACTAACTCTAGACTTAACCTGTTTTCATGTAAAAAAATGTGCATAGGAAAGATTTACCGCTCCACACGAGCTAATAGACTTTGTGCTTTTTATGTTTATAATTAAAGTGTTTCACTGTTTTCGAAATAAATGAGTGAGAAAAAGTGTAGCCAAGTTTACCTTTGTGTTAATGTGTTTTGCTTCTATCAAATATATGAACTTGTTTTTAATATCTACTTATTTTTTATATGAATATTTTATTATATACTTAACTAAATATTTGAACATGTTTATGTTTACACATTATTAAAAAAGAGTATTTTATTGCATAGTATTATTTTTATTTTAAATTCAATTTATACTTAGTATTTAAATTATTTAAGTTTAATGTATTTAAGTGTGTTTTGCTTATTTTATTTTATGTTGTATTAATTAAAAAAATATAAGAAAAACCTAAATTGACCTAAATTCGTCTAAATCTATCTAATAATACCCCACCTAGCCATCTAAGCGATAGGCCCCAGGTCACCGACTTGCTACCTACCATTTTTTGGAACAATATATTTTAGTATAATCATTAAAACTTGAAATGTCTATTATACTTCTTACACACATGTATAATATATATATATATATATATATATATATATATATATATATTAAAATATCTAAATATGAAAGTTTACACTTATTTATAATTAGAAATTAAAATAAACTAGTAGTCCTATTTATATAAAAATAATTAAAAATACCTCTATTTTAAAATCCCTCAAAATTTAATACTTGTTATAAACTCAGGAGAAATTGAGAGAGAATAATAGAGTAGTAAGAGAGACAATATGAGAGGAGAACATAATTGTTGTGAATTCTTATTTCATTCATATGAGGAGACCCCTTTATATATGATACAAAGTAGGGTTTCTATCTTGTTCACCAAGAAAGGGTAAACTAGTCATTCACTAATTAATAATATTTATAACACTCCCCATTGAATGACTATTTACAGGATTGATGCCTCGTTAAAACCTTGCTAGGAAAACCAAGTGGGACAAAACCTTAGCGAAGGAAAAAGAGTACAGCTTGCTCCCCCTGATTGTAATCACCGAAAATCTTTGACTTCTTGAAAGTAATTATTTGTGATCAATCAGTCTCGTTAAACCTGTAACTAATAAAACCATATAGGAAAAACTTAGTAATTCAAATATAAAATTTGGTCTCTAGGACCCAACCTTCGAATTGTTGAGTTTCACATTCATTTGTATTATTGTTTATTTTTCGTCCTTCTGGGACATGCCTTTACCAGACATCTATAACCGGCCGGTAACTCTTCTGGAGTATTTTAGATGCGTCTAGTGTTCAATATACATTTCTTGACAAATGAACAATAATGTGAACTTCAATTCACAACCATTTGAACTTCAGGTTCTATATCTCAGTTTATCTCGAAAACAAATTAAATGGAACATTCTGATGTCCACATTAATTATTATCGAGTGATGTACATACCTCGTTAAAAACCTCGTTATAAAACCCTGTAGGAAAAAATACTCGAGGAAAAGAGTACATGACATTCACATTTATATTGTGGTGATTGTCTCGTTAAAAACCTTTAACTAAGAAAACCCCGTGGGAAAAACTTAGTAGAGGGAAAAAGAGTGCAATCACTGGTCTTCGGGACCAATCACTGGTCTTCGGGACCAATCACTGGTCTTCGGGCCATGTCTCAATATCAATTTTGTCCATACTGACATATGTAATATGATACTACACATGTTCTGATTTTCATTTCCTTTCATTACAGGAAATATTAAAATCAATTCAGGATTTCCATGTATATATCTTTCTTATGACTTCTACATAGTCAAATCATACATTCATGCATATCTATATTTATCGTTGTTGCTGCCAGAAATATAAGGTAGCGGAACTTAATGGCATCCTTAAAAATATCGAGTTTCTGCGAAAAAATCTTGAGCAACTAATCTCGCTTTTATATCTCACCACATCATTATTCGTTTTTCTCACGAACACCCACATATATCCTTCTGGGATAATATTTTGAGGTGTGTACTATAGAGTCAAAATATATTTTTTATTTAGCGAGTCATGCTCAACCTCAATTGCTCGTTTCTATTTCTTTGAGTGTTGTTGGCACACTATCTTTGTTTTATTCTTCTCTTTTTTTTTCTTTTTCTGGTTTTTTTTTTTTGAACACAATGCCCTAACTCCCTCTTTTCTCTCTGGCTGCCTATGTACTGTGGGCATAATACCAGATGGGTTCACAAAGAAAAATCAGTTCAGGCTTAAAGGGCTAGCAAGGGGAAGTGTTATTTATTCAGGCAAAATGAAACAAGAAAATTCCCTAATCATTTAACAACCCTACTCAGTCAAACTACTCATTTTAGCAAACAGGCAAAGACAAGCATTGTTAGAATTCACAGCAGACTCTCAAAGAAAGAAATCATATATCAATGTTGGCTGAATTCTCACGGTTTGTCTAGAACAGTTCCATCATCCCTATTTCATGCATCTTAACTATAAAGTTTGAGTTACTGTATGTATGTTTGCCCAAAGTGATCACATAATCATGCCGACTCGATTAGAAACAGGGGTTTTTCTTTTCTCTTTCCCCCCTCACACACTTTGCCTTGGCAAAGTGTGCCAAAGTAATAAGATTGGTAGGGGCTACCCACGACCAAACTATGACACTAAAATTTCGGCGCACCTGCCCCCTCGCACACTTTGCCCTGACAAAGTGTGTCAGCAGGGAGATCGACCTAGTCACCCGAGTCAAAGTGACTCGAACTAACTCAACAGGAAAAAAAATAATAATAACAATAAAAGTAAAAATAAAAACTAAAAACCTACAAACAACTTGGGAGGGAACAACTAGGAGGTGGAGTCAGGTGGGTACCTGAATCCAGTGTGGGCAAAGTGGGCCATTTACTTGTTCAGCAGCTCCGCGAGACTTTTTTACATGTTGCCCTTGTTGGAGTTGTGTACTTAATGTCTAGATTTAAGTAACGGAAACTCCTGACCCATTGTCATTAATCTATTTAATTAAATAAACAATTATTTGCGTTTAATTATTTATAATTAAATATATGCAAATTATAGTCCTGGATTCTATACGTTGTAGTTAGTATGGTGTGTCGGGCCCACACAGAAGATCATACTATCGGTTACTCGTATTTAATCGAACAGTTGCTCACGACCTAGATGGACACGGACCAATCCATCGGTATAGTCGTTGTGTGAGAGAGAAAATAATTTGTCTTAATTATTTTATCACACTTGTACACTTGGTGTATTGAGCGGATCGCTTGAGACTTATCAATTAGGATTGCCTTTGATAATTGATTTAAGTCTCAGTGTATTTTATTCTTAATCCCCGATACTATTGCGGGTGTGTATATTTAATATAAGTGACTTTGATTTTCCAAAGGAATTGACCGGTTTAATTACTGGGTCAGTTACCGGTTAAGTTGGGTCGCTATATTTTTATATGGCATGCCGTGAATACTTGACGGGAAAGTGTATCCCGTAAGGGTTGATAATATCCCCGAGATGAGTTCATAAGGAATTATTATGTAAACCCTGCAAGTGGATTTGTTCCGCATAATAATTAAGGTTGAATGGTACTAGTCTCGGATACAAGAGATGAATAAATTAATTAGCAATAAATTAATTTTATTCATGGATATTTATATCTTAAATACACGGAATAAATAATACTACCGGAGAAATATTATTTGATATAATATGGTTTAATATTGGGAGTGCAATTAATTTATATAGTGGAAAATAAATTAATTAATATTAATGGGATTAATAGATTTGGGCTTGGGCTCAATTTAATCATTAATATTGGAAGCCCAATATTCCACCTCCTTAAGATCCCCTACGTAGCCTATAAAAGCACTACATGGTCTTCTCGATTCTCATAACTTGAAGATCACAATTCCAGAGAGAGAAAGTAGAGAGGGAGATCCATGGAGTTCGGAAGATCGTCGCCCACCCGACGTTCGAGCTAGTGCAAGGAATACGTGGGAAGGTCTCAAGGTCTTCATAGATCTCGTTTCTCTGTACAACGAGAACAAAGGTAAAATCGTTGAACCCCCTTCGATGATTTTAATAATTAATTCGTATAGGCATATGAACGAAGATCCGAGGGATGTACGAACCCGGGGATGAGGATCGACCTCGCGGTGGTGATCAAGGATCACCGGACCGCGGGAGGTCGAGAGATCCTCGCCGGGATCGAGAGGACAAACCCTCGGCTGGACGCGGGTTCATGTGGATGACACAAATTAGAGACCTTCCGGGGAGTGGAATGGAGCCAAAGCCACTTGGTCACCCCGGGGTGGAATGGAATGGAATGGAGCCAAAGCCACTTCAAGTCGACTCATTCTTGTTGGAATTCGATATCCCGGGCTATTAAAATTTGCGGAAACCAATAACCCGATCAAACCCTTCGCCGGAGATCACACGAACGCCGACGAACGCGCCGGAGTCCAGCCTTTGGAGACCACGCACCCGAAGGCACGCGGCCCGCCCCCAGCCGAACCCCCGCGTCGCGGGGTTCATGCGATCGCATGGATCGATCGCATCGTGCGATCGATCAGCCGGGCTGCAGCAGCAGCCCCGCGGTGAGTCCGGCGACTCACCGCCGTCGGGGAGGGGGGCTTCTCGCCCAGCGATCCGCGGCAGCACCAGCCGCCACCCCGCGATCGAACCTAGGGTTCGATGCACCCCGGCGTCCATCCGGGGTTCTCCTCGATCGCGCATCCCCGGCGTCCAGCCGGGGTGCTCTTGGTTCGATCCCCACGGGGTCCTCGAGCCGCGGCGGTCCGGTGGCTTCGCCACCACTGCCCGGTTCGACCTCGTTCCGGGGTTCGTCCTCGGATCTTGGTTCTACGGTATTTTCAATAAATAATCGAATAAAATCATCAAGGGTGTTTAGATTTTATACCTTCGATTCGTTGTTCGGAGAAACGAGATCAAGATGACCTTGAGACCTTCCCACGTATTCCTTGCACTAGCTCGAACGTCGGGTGGGCGACGATCTTCCGAACTCCATGGATCTCCCTCTCTACTTTCTCTCTCTAGAATTGTGATCTTCAAAAAATTATGAGAATAGAGAAGACCATGTAGTGCTTTTATAGGCTACGTAGGGGATCTTAAGGAGGTGGAATATTGGGCTTCCAATATTAATGATTAAATTGAGCCCAAGCCCAAATCTATTAATCCATTAATATTAATTAATTCTATTTTCCACTATATAAAATTAATTGCACTCCCAATATTAAACCATATTATATCAAATAATATTTCTCCGGCAGTATTATTTATTCCGTGTATTTAAGATATAAATATCCATGAATAAAATTAATTTATTGCTAATTAATTTATTCATCTCTTATATTCGAGACTAGTACCATTCAACCTTAATTATTATGCGGAACAAATCCACCTGCAGGGTTTACATAATAATTCCTTATGAACTCATCTCGGGGATATTATCAACCCTTCCGGGATACACTTTCCCGTCAAGTATTCACGGCATGTCATATATAAAATATAGCGACCCAACTTAACCGGTAATTGACCCAGTAAATAAACCGGTCAATTCCTTTGGAAAATCAAAGTCACTTATATTAAATATACACACCCGCAATAGTATCGGGGATTAAGAATAAAATACACTGAGACTTAAATCGATTATCGCCGGCAATCCTAATCGATAAATCTCTAACGATCCGCTCAATACACCAAGTTTACAAGTGTGATAAAATAATCAAGACAGATCATTTTCTCTCTCACACAACGACTATACCGATGGATTGGTCCGTGTCCATCTAGGTCGTGAGCAACTGTTCGATTAAATACGAGTAACCGATAGTATGATCTTCTGTGTGGGCCCGACACACCATACTAACTACAACGTATAGAATCCATGACTATAATTTGCATATATTTAATTATAAATAATTAAATGCAAATAATTGTTTATTTAATTAAATAGATTAGTGGCAATGGATCGTGAGATTCCGTTACTTAAATCTAGACATTAAGTACACAACTCCAACAATCTCCCACTTGTACTAAGGTCTAGTCATTTCCTCCAAACTCCCGACTCCCATACTCATCACGTGCTTAAGTTGTACTTCCAAGAAGTATTATGTGAATGAGCACTCTAGGTTGCCGCTCTGAAGTTATCTTGGTGACTACAGCGTCGTCTCCCTCGACGATGACTCGTATCAGGTGGTACTTGCACTATGTGTTATCTTACACCTATGGACTTGCGATCTTACCATTTTCCATCGCACCACTATTTACATAGCCTTTGGCAATTTAAGAATCACATCTAAGTCCCAGAGATTATCCCGGAGTTATACCAAAACTTCCGCTGCCTCTGAGGCCGCTTATTTGGTTACCCATGGCAGAGTCCGAAAAGCATCGTATCACTCTTCCAAGTTAAAAACTCCTTCTCCTTTAATAGTGAAACACATAGTCTGATATCGACTTACACCGGTCCTCATTCGATTAGAAATCTAAGAGAATGTAATCCAAAGGAAAAGCTTGTCTTCTCAGTAATCCAGAACATAGTTTCCAGTACTTCGAAAATACTTAAAATGTTCATTAAAGCAGTCGAGTATTCCTTTCCAGGATTACCTTGATATCCTCCCACTATACTAGCCGCATAGCAGATATCAGGTTCTCGTTTTCAACATCGCATTCATTAAGATTTCCACACTCGAAGTGTAGGAAACCGCTTTAATTGCTTCTATCTCCTTTTGTGTTCCAAAACACATATCCTTAGATAGATGCATTCCATATCTGAAAGGTAACATACCTTTCTCGGAATCTTGCATGTTAAAACGAACCATAATCATATCTATGTAAGATGTCCAGGAGAAGTACAATGTTCTCTCCTAGAGATCCAAGATCTCAAGAACATGTCCAACTTCTTCTTTTATCTTTCATAATGATTTATCTAGACAACCATCATTTCATGTCTGATTACATCTTTACATTGTTGCCAATGATAAAATGTTATCTACATAAAACCCGAGAAACACCACCTTGTTTCCATCACGTTTCCAATACACACTATTCGTCTATGCTTTGATGAATCCATAAAATGGACTATCTCATCAATTTGCAAGTACCACGAATTCAATGCTTTGTTTCAATCCATAAATGGATCAACTAAGCTTGTACTCTAAATGATCTTGCCTCTTAGCAATAATCCTTATTGCTTTCCAAGAAGGCACATTTAGATCTAGTGCTGCCTTCATGTAGATCCAGGGATCGATTTCATGTATACTAGGTCCAGAGTCCGAAAACTCTCCTAGTCTTATGAATATCTCTGGTTGATCATAACCTCCCACTACAACGGCATTCCGGTGTATAAACAGTAATAACAGTAGGTGCAGTTAGTGGTGTACCGCTACTCGGTTCGGCTGGTTCTAAGTCTTAATCTCTCTCTCTCATTTCAAAGTATTACGTCACTTTGGGCTTGTGGTTCATCTAATAGTTTTCTTCTAAGAACCGGGCGTTAGAATTTATAACGTCCTTCTGGTTCATAGTACTATTGAACACACATCTTTTGTTCTTCTAGGATATTCTACAACCGCATGTGAATGCGCCGTTGTTTCCAGACATATCCATAGAACACAGGTAGTTTCGTACAACTCATGCCTTTACTATTTCTATAAGAGTTCCATTTCTTATTTCCGACACACCATTTCTACACAACAGTGTATGGTGTAGTCAGTTGGGATCAAATCCCAATCTCTGATCAGTATGCCATGCATTCCTCAGACATGCACTTGCCTCCGCGATTAGATCGCAGGCTTTCAATGGATATACCATGATGGTTCCCCGCAATAGCTTTGTGTCCATTGACTTGTCAAAACACTTTGCTCTTGTGGCACATCAGGTATGCTAATCCATTTTTCGAGAGATCATAAAATGAATTACTCGTACCTTATTGTCTGAGTAAACAAAGGTCTGCATACATCAGAGTGAATCAATTCTAATACTTGTCCGGATCTTATACCTTATATCCATAAAGGATTGCTTAGTTATGTTATCTTCCAAATTAGATTCTTAGGTCAGAAGGTCCACTCCTTCAACTTAATTGATCAAAATATCAATTTTTGACCTTTGAACTTCTTATTTGAATAAACATGACTTAGCATAAGGATCCACAAGTATAAATGATTTAATAAAGAAATCTCTTATCAGTAAGACGAGTTATATAAAACGGTTTGTTGCATCGTGGTGGACTCGGGATTCATCATTTATATATTGCTAGCTAATGTACTAGAATAGATAATATCATTATTTCTTCTTATAACCATCAGATGATTAAAAGAAATAAAATATCCATTCATTAGAAATCCAGAACAAAGTTCTTTCTAAAGGTACATAAAAGCAATAACTCAAAATGAAATCCTATATAATTGTCCTCCACTGCAACAGCTGCCTCCTCAACAGCATTGCCCGTGTAGACTACGATTTCTTCTTTTTCAAGTCGTCGGGTTTCCTGGAACCCTCGCATTTAGAATGCGCATACCGTCAATGGTTCCATATCTACACACCAGGTTCTGGTAGATAATACAACTGACTATGTTTTACGACTAAAGAAGATTTCGTACTTTCTTTGAGAGGATAATCAGACTTCCAGTACCTAGACTGTTTGCATCGAGAACACTAGCCTATTGGCTTTCTCGCCCCATCTCGTGATCCAAGAAACTTAGGACCACTGGGTTTCTTTGCTCGCTTTTCCTATCCCCCGGTTTTGCCCTTAGGTTCGAAACCTTTGGCATTGGCTACAAGAGCTTGCGATTTCCGTCTCAACTCGTCCAAAAGGTCCATCATCTCAAAAACGTGTTTAAGCGTTTCCTTGAATCGACTGGCCTTTATGAGTATCCTCATCGCCTCTTGTCTAGCCTCTACATCATGTCTAAACATCTTCTTGAGTTTGAACATGATAAAATCAGTTCTTTCCTTTATCAGTTAAGACATTGGTAGGCTCGGGAGGACAAAGCTCACTGAGTACAAACTTGTACTCTTTAACAGTCTGGGCAATGTCCAGATCTCTATTCCAATCAATACATTCAGGGACCAATGAGTTAAATTCCTTACATATCACAGAAAGTGGGTTCAAAGCCATATCCTAATCTATGAGCACATATAACAACAAACAATCGATTTAATCTCCGATATTATCTCCCTCAAATAATATCATTAAACCACTAATCACATCTAAAATCCCATCAGGTAAGGCAAGCCACGTTCGTGTGGACGTTTACCCACCCAAATGATTTAGCAATTAGATTTGCTTCGGTCATACATCACTTACAGCGTCACCTCGTTGGGAGGAATACTATAACGCGTATCTAAGCGTAAACCATTACTCAGTACTAAGGCGAATCATTTAGAATTGTTACGTCACCGCAAGCCACGTTCGTGTGGACGTTTGCGACAACTCGCAACCCTTCACAATTCCCTATAACTGTCTACATCAATTATTCTAAAATCCCATTCAGTATAGCAAGCCACGTTCGTGTGGACGTTTACTATACCAAAAGATTTATATAATTGAAATCCAATTACTTGATCCATTCGATCTTGTAAATCAAGACGTGGAGAATCATAAGTGAAACTCGAAGTTTCTAACCAGTGATTCACCATGCGAACAACCCTATCTCTCATTGGATGAGGGAGCCGAGCAGACAATCGATCCATCTATAATAGAATGGTACGAAGGTCTCTAATTTGTGTCCTCCACATGACCAAGTGGCTTTGGCTCCATTCCACTCCCCGGGGTGAGAATGAGTCGACTTGAAATCCGCTTTGGAAAGACAAATTAGGCATTGTTTGATAAACTTAATCAATGTTTCTCGTAAGAGGAATTACAAGAACTCTCCTCCAATAACTTATCTATATAAACTTCAAAAGTTTATAAAAGTTACCAAGAGAGCAGCAATGGAGACCATGGGTATGTTTCCATACCCTCTCCCACTTAGTTTTTTACAATAAAGGGATACGCTATCTAATGCATAATTAAATACACATAAGCATGCATACATGAAATAAAGCACATAGAATATTATCACATAGTCAAAATAATACTAGAATATTATTTTCCGACTATTATGGCTTTATCGCATCTCCGTACGCATCTTCTAGTCTTCAGTCTTCGTTTCTCGAATGCTCCATGTGACGAGAATATTAATATCCAATATTTAAATCCATTTATTTTCAATTAATCCAAAAGTTACTTAATTCGAAAATTAAGTCAATCGAATATATCAAAAATAAAATTAAATATTATTAATATTTTATTTATTTTTATTTTCCTTTCTAATTCTATTAAATCTTTAGAATCCTATCCAAGTCAAACTTGGAACATTCTAGAAGACTTCTATAATAGAATAAGGAAATAAAATAAATTAGGACTCCTCTACTTTCCAAATTAATTATTTTCCTAATCCATTAAAAATTCCATAAAGGAATAATTAAATAGGAGAAATTAAATTAATTCCAAATTAATTCTTTTCCTAATCCATGAATATTCCATAAAGAAATAATCAATTAGGAAGACCAAATTAATTCTAAATTTATTCCTTCCTTATCCATGAAAATTCCCATACTAGGAATAATCAATAAGGAAATAAATTTATTCTAAATTTATTCTTTTCCTATTTCATGAGAATTCCAAAAAAATAGGAATACTCAAAATAGGAAAATCGAATAATTTAGGAAAGTTGAATCTCGGTAGGAGAAGCACGAGATCCCGAGACCCCGCGCCTCCCGCCGCCGATCGACCACCCAGGGGAGGAGCACCGCCGCCCAGCCCAGTCCACGCGCCACCACCACCGGTGGCCGGCGTGGCCGAGGAGTCCGCGGGCAGCCCCCGCCCCCAGTCGATCTCCATGGGGATCAATCTCGGTCGATCCCCGAGCCCTCGTTCTTCCTCGTCACGCTGCTTCTTCTCCGGCGGTCGTTTCGGCATCGATCCAACATAGAATAAATTACAAAATAAATTCTATACTATCCGGTATCGATTCTATACATGAAATCGACCCTATACAATTTCCGGAAAAAGTAGAACGTAATAATAAATCCTAAATTCGGTCAACCCCTGAATTTTTACTATTACAAGCATTCACCACACATAAAACGAATCTCGACATGTCCGAGAGTTTAATCGAAACATATTATGACAATAATTAACGAATAAATTATATCTAGCCATAATAGTCGGAAACCCTGCAAGGTAGAACAATTTTATCGAAAATACCGCGAACGTAAACCACGCTCTGATACCAATTGTTGGAATTCGATATCCCGGGCTATTAAAATTTGCGGAAACCAATAACCCGATCAAACCCTTCGCCGGAGATCACACGAACGCCAACGAACGCGCCGGAGTCCAGCCTTTGGAGACCACACACCCGAAGGCACGCGGCCCGCCCCCAGCCGAACCCCCGCGTCGCGGGGTTCATGCGATCGCATGGATCGATCGCATCGTGCGATCGATCAGCCGGGCTGCAGCAGCAGCCCCGCGGTGAGTCCGGCGACTCACCGCCGTCGGGGAGGGGGACAGCTCGCCCAGCGAGCCGCGGCGGCACCAGCCGCCACCCCGCGATCGAACCTAGGGTTCGATCGCACCCCGGCGTCCAGCCGGGGTTCTCCTCGATCGCGCATCCCCGGCGTCCAGCCGAGGTGCTCTTGGTTCGATCCCCACGGGGTCCTCGAGCCGCGGCGGTCCGATGGCTTCGCCACCACCGCCCGGTTCGACCTCGTTCCGGGGTTCGTCCTCGGATCTTGGTTCTACGGTATTTTCAACAAATAATCGAATAAAATCATCAAGGGTGTTTAGATTTTATACCTTCGATTCGTTGTTCGGAGAAACGAGATCAAGATGACCTTGAGACCTTCCCACGTATTCCTTGCACTAGCTCGAACGTCGGGTGGGCGACGATCTTCCGAACTCCATGGATCTCCCTCTCTACTTTCTCTCTCTAGAATTGTGATCTTCAAAAAATTATGAGAATAGAGAAGACCATGTAGTGCTTTTATAGGCTACGTATGGGATCTTAAGGAGGTGAAATATTGGGCTTCCAATATTAATGATTAAATTGATCCCAAGCCCAAATCTATTAATCCATTAATATTAATTAATTCTATTTTCCACTATATAAAATTAATTGCACTCCCAATATTAAACCATATTATATCAAATAATATTTCTCCGGTAGTATTATTTATTCCGTGTATTTAAGATATAAATATCCATGAATAAAATTAATTTATTGCTAATTAATTTATTCATCTCTTATATCCGAGACTAGTACCATTCAACCTTAATTATTATGCGGAACAAATCCACCTGCAGGGTTTACATAATAATTCCTTATGAACTCATCTCGGGGATATTATCAATCCTTCCGGGATACACTTTCCCGTCAAGTATTCACGGCATGTCATATATAAAATATAGCGACCCAACTTAACCGGTAATTGACCCAGTAAATAAACCGGTCAATTCCTTTGGAGAATCAAAGTCACTTATATTAAATATACACACCCGCAATAGTATCGGGGATTAAGAATAAAATACACTGAGACTTAAATCGATTATCGCCGGCAATCCTAATCGATAAATCTCAAACGATCCGCTCAATACACCAAGTGTACAAGTGTGATAAAATAATCAAGACAAATCATTTTCTCTCTCACACAACGACTATACCGATGGATTGGTCCGTGTCCATCTAGGTCGTGAGCAACTGTTCGATTAAATACGAGTAACCGATAGTATGATCTTCTGTGTGGGCCCGACACACCATACTAACTACAACGTATAGAATCCAGGACTATAATTTGCATATATTTAATTATAAATAATTAAATGCAAATAATTGTTTATTTAATTAAATAGTCTAGTGGCAATGGATCGTGAGTTTCCGTTACTTAAATCTAGACATTAAGTACACAACTCCAACAATTCTCACCCCGGGGAGTGGAATGGAGCCAAAGCCACTTGGTCATGTGGATGACACAAATTAGAGACCTTCGTACCATTTCTTGAAATGGATCGATTGTCTGCTCGGCTCCCTCATTTTATGAGAGATAGGGTTGTTCGCATGGTGAATCACTGGTAAGAAACTTCGAGTTTCACTTATGATTCTCTGTGTCCTGATTTACAAAAATCGAATGGATCAAGTAATTGGGAGTCAATTATAAAAGTCTCTTGGTGTAGTAAACGTCCACACCACGTGGCTTGCTATACTAACGGATTTTGGATTAATTGATGTAGACAGTTATAAGGAATTGTGAAGAATTGTGAAATCATCGTAAATGTCCACACCACGTGGCTTGCGGTGTTGTAGCGGTTCCAAACGATTTACTTTAGTACTGAGTAATGGTTTACACTTAGATACGCATTATAATATTCTTCCCCACGAAGTTACGCTATAAGTGATGTATGACCGAAGCAAATCTAATTGCTAAATTGTTTGGGTAGGTAAACGTCCACACCATGTGGCTTGCCATATATGATGGGATTTTAGATGTGATTAGTGGTTTAATGATATTATTTGAGGGAGATAATATCGGAGATTAAATCAATTGTTTGTTGTTATATGTGCTCATAGATTAGGATATGGCTTTGAACCCACTTTATGTGATACTTAAGGATTTTAACTCACTGGTCCCTAAATGTATTGATTGGAATAGAGATCTAGACATTATCCAGACTGTTAAAGAGTACATGTTTGTACTCAGTGAGCTTTGTCACTCCCGAGCCTATCAATGTCTCAACTGATGAGGAATGGACTGATTTTATCATGTTCAAACTCAAGTTGGTGTTTAGACATGACATAGGCGGCTAGACAAGAAGCGATGAGGATACTCATAAAGGCCAGTCGCTTCGAGAAAACGCTTAAACACGTTTTTGAGATGATTGACCTTTTGGACGAGTTGAGGCGGAAATCGCAAGCTCTTGTAGCCAATACCAAAGGTTTTGAACCAAAGGGAAAAATCGGGGGAAAGGAAAAGCAAGCAAAGAATCCCAGTGGTCCTAAGACCACGAGATGGGAAGAGAAAGCCATGAGGCAAGTATTCTCGATGCAAACAGTCTGGGTACTGGAAGTCTGATTATCCTCTCAAAGAAAGTACGAAATCTTCTTTAGTCGTAAAACATAGTCAATGGTATTATCTACCGGAACCTGGTGTGTAGATATGGAACCACTGACGGTATGTGCATATTAAATGCAAGGGTTTCAGGAAACCCAACGACTTGGAAAAGAAGAAATCGTAGTCTACATGGGCAATGCTGTGGAGGAGGCAGCTGTTGCAGTGGAGGACATTTTATAGGATTTCATTTTGAGTTATTGCTTTTGTGTACCTTTCATTTTAGAAAGAACTTTGTTCTGGATTTCTAATGAATGGATATTTTATTTCTTTTAATCATTTGATGGTTATAAGAAGAAATAATGATATTATCTATTCTGGTACATTAGCTAGCAATATATAAATGATGAATCCTGAGTCCACCACGATGCAACGAACCGTAGCATATAACTCGTTTTACTTTTAAGAGATATTTTTGTAATGAATCATTTATACTTGTGGATTCTAATGCTAAGTCGTGTTTATTCAAATAAGAAGTTCAAAGGTCGAAAATTGATATTTTGATCAATTAAGTTGAAGGAGTGGACCTTCCGACCTAAGAATCTGATTTGGAAGATAACATGACTAAGCAATCCTTTAGGGATATAAGGTATAAGATCCAGACAAGTATTAGAATTGATTCACTCTGATGTATGCAGACCTTTGTTTACTCAGACAATAAAGTACGAATACTTCATTCTATGATTATTCGAAAAAATGGATTAGCATACCTGATGTGCCACAAAAGCAAAGTGTTTTGACAAGTCAATGGACACAAAGCTATTGTGGGGAACCATCATGGTATATCCATTGAAAGCCTGCGATTTGATCGCGAAGGCAAGTGCCTGTCTGAGGAATGCATGGCATACTGATCAGAGATTGGGATTTGATCCCAAATGACTACACCATACACTCTTGTGTAGAAATGGTGTGTCGGAAATAAGGGAACTCTTATAGAAATAGTAAAAGCATGAGTTATACGGAACTACCTGTGTTCTATGGATATGTCTGGAAACAACGGCGCATTCAAATGCGGTTGTAGAATATCCTAGAAGAACAAAAGATGTGTGTTCAATAGTACTATGAACCAGAAGGACGTTATAAGTTCTAACGCCCGGTTCTTAGAGGAAGACTATTAGATGAACCACAAGCCCAAAGTGACATGATACTTTGAAATGAGAGAGAACGAAGAAGACTGGAAACCAGCCGAACCGAGTAGCGGTACACCACTAACTGCACCTACTGTTATTACTGTTTATACACCGGAATGCCATTGTAGTGGGAGGTTGTGGGTCAACCGAAGATGTTCATAAGGCTAGGAGAGTTTTCGGACTCTGGACCTAGTATACATGAAATCGATCCCTGGATCTACATGAAGGCAGTACTAGATCTAAATGTGCCTTCTTGGAGAGCAATAAGGATTATTGCTAAGAGGCGAGATCATTTAGAGTACAAGCTTAGTTGATCCATTTATGGATTGAAACAAAGCTTTGATTTCGTGGTACTTGCAAATTGATGAGATAGTCCATTTTATGGATTCATCAAAGCATAGACGAATAGTGTGTATTGGAAATGTGATGGAAACAAGGTGGTGTTTCTCGGGTTTCATGTAGATAACACTTTATCATTGGCAATAATGTAAAGATGTTATCAGACATAAAATGATGGTTGTCTAGATAAATCATTATGAAAGATATAGGAAGAAGTTGGACATGTTCTTGAGATCTAGGATCTCTAGGAAAAGAACATTGTACTTCTCCTGGACATCTTACATATAAATGATTATGGTTCGTTTTAACATGCAAGATTCCGAGAATGGTATGTTACCTTTCAGATACGGAATGTGTTGGAAATCGATATCCCGGGCTATTAAAATTTATGCGGAACCGATAGCCCAACCGAAATCCTTCATCGCCGGAGATTGGATCCCGACTCATCCGCAGGAGTCCGACCTTTGGAGACTACGCGCCCGAAGACACGCAGCCCGCCCCCAGCCGATTTTCTCCCACGAGTCGGATCCACGAACGCGAACCACCGCACGAGTCGGGGCCCGACCGAACACCCAGCGAGGCCCGAAGGCCGCGAGTCATCCAGCCGAGCCCCCGCACGGGGCTCGCGATCATCTCGCGATGATCGCTGGGGATGCGCGAGGCATCCCCGGGGCTGCTCGTAGCAGCCCCGCAGCGAGTCCACGACTCACTGCTCGCGGCGGGGTTCATCCCCGTACGCCCGCTACGGGCGAACCCGTAGCGCATACAGGGCAGCTACGGGTGACCCCGTAGCATACCCGCGATCGAGCTCACGGGCTCGATCGCCCCTCGGCTCCAGCCGAGGGCTCCTCCGCGCGACGCCGCCGGACGGTGAGGGCTGGGGTTCATCCGCCGTGGCACCAGCCCACGGCGAACCCCGGTGGTCGACCCAAGGTCGACCCCACGCCCCGGCGTCCAGCCGGGGCTCATCCTCTTCGTCCGCGCGCCGGCGGTCGAACCCTAGGGTTCGGCCGCCACCCTCGATCCCGTCGAGGGCTTTCTCGACCTTCGCCGGGGATCTCGAATCCCCGTCCCCGAAGTTCGTACGTTTACCCGGATCGTGTGTTCATGTATTTACTACGATTAATCACACGAAATCATAAAAGAGGGATTATGATTTTACCTTAGATTCGTTGTACGGAGAAACGAATTTACGCGTTGATGACCTTGCGATCTTCCCACGTATTCCTTGCACCTTGTCCGAACGTCGTGTGGGCGACGATCTATCGAACACCTTATGGATCTTCCTCACTCTCCAAGACCTTTTAGTTGGCGTAACTGAGGTTCTCTTAGTTATGAAAAGTGAAGACCATGTAGTGCTTTTATAGGCTACGTAGGGGATCATAAGGAGAATAAATATTGGGCTTCCAATATTGAAAATTAAATTGGGTCCAACCCAAATCCATTAATTCTTATCAATATTAATTTTATTTATTTTCCACTATATAAATAAAATTGCACTCCCAATATTATTCCATATTATATCAAATAATATTTCTCCATCTTAGTATTATTTATTCCGTGTATTTAAGATTTAAATATCCATGAATAAATTTATTTATTGCTCAATAAATATTATTCATTTCTTATATCCGAGAATAGTACCGTTCAACTTTAATTATTATGCGGATTAAATCCACCTGCAGGGTTTACATAATAATTCCTTATGAACTCATCTCGGGGATATTATCAACCCTTACGGGATACACTTTCCCGTCAAGTATTCACGGCATGTCGTATATAAAATATAGTGACCCAACTTAACCGGTAATTAACCCAATAATTAAATCGGTTAATTTCTTTGGCAAATCAAAGTCACTTATATTAAATACACACACCCGCAATAATATCGGGGATTAAGAATAAAATACTCTGAGATTTAAATTGATTATCCAAGGCAATCCTAATCAATAAATCTCAAGCGATCCGCCCAATACACCAAGTGTACAAGTGTGATAAAATAATTAAGATAAATTATTTTATCTCTCACACAACGACTATACCGATGGATTGGTCCGTGTCCATCTAGGTCGTGAGCAACTGTTCGATTAAATACGAGAAACCGATAGTATGATCTTCTGTGTGCCCATGCCCCACCATACTAACTACAACGTATAAAATCCAGGACTATATTTTTGCATAATTAATTAAATGCAAATAATTGTTTATTAATTAAATAGGTTAAATGCTATGACAGGGAGTTTACCGGTACTTAAATCTAGACATTAAGTACACAACTCCAACAATCTCCCACTTGTACTAAGGTCTAGTCATTTCCTCCAAACTCCCGACTCCCATACTCATCACGTGCTTAAGTTATACTTCCCAGAAGTATTATGTGAATGAGCAATCTAGGTTGCCGCTCTGAAGTTATCTTGGTGACTACTGCGTCGTCTCTCTGACGATGACTCGTATCAGGTGGTACTGGCTCTATGTGTTATCATCACTTTTTGAACTAATGACTTCTTCAGTTCTCCACGCACCGCTATGTACATAGCCTTTGGTGAACCAAGAATCATATCCAAGTTCAGAGGTCATTCCGGAACCTAACCAAAACTTCCGCTGCCTCTGAGGCTGCTATTTGGTTTATGATAGAGTCCGAGAAGCATCACGCTTATCACTCTTTCATCCTTAGGTTCCACCCCCTTTAAAAGTGAACACATAGCCTGATATCGACTTACACTGGTCTTTCTCTGATTTTGGATCTGAGAAACCGTAATCTAAGAAGATTTCGTATTGCTAGTAATCCAGTACTTCCAAGTACTTTACAGCATTCGAATATTTCTTATCCAGATTACTTTGATATCCTCCCACTACGCTAACCGCATAGTTGATATCAAGTTCTTGTTTTTCAACATTGCATCTACAAAGCTCTCTACATTCGAAGTGTAAGAATCTGCTTTGTTTATATCTATCTCCTTCATGTGTTCAAGACACATACCTTAGATAGATTCATTCTGTTCTCGAAAGGCAATAACCTTTCTCAGAATTGTGCATGTTTTAAAACAAACCATAATCGTATAAGATATCTAAAGAGAAGTACAAACGTTCTTATCTAGAGATCGAAAGATTTCTAAGAACATTATCCAACTTTATCTTAATCTTATATCTCGATTTATTTAGACAACCTCTATTTTATGTCTGACAACGCCTTTACATTGTTGCCAATGATGAAGTGTTATCTACACAAAATTTCGAGAAACACCACTTTGTTTCCATTACGTCTCCAATACACCAATCTTGTCTATGCTTCTTGATGAACCCATACAATGGACTATCTCATCAATTTGCAAGTTCCACAAGTTTCAGCTTTGTGATAATCCATAAATGGATTTACTAAGCTTGTACCTCTAAATGATCTCGCCTCTTTAACAATAGCATATTGTTATCCAAGTGGGCACATTTAGATTAGTACTGCCTCCTATGCAGAACTAGGGATCGATTTCATGTCTACTAGATCCAGAGTTAAAAACTCCTCCAGTCTTATGAACATCTCTGGTCGGTTAACAACCTCCCACTGCAATGGCGTTCCGGTGTATAACAGTAATAACATTAGGTGCAGTTAGTGGTGTACTACTACTCGGTTAGGCTGGTTCTCAGTCTTCTCTTTCCTCTTTATAAAGTACTTTGTCAGTTAGGGCATTGTAGTTCATCTAATAGTCTTTCTCTAAGAACCGGGCGAAGACACCCTTCTGGTTCGTAGTACTATTGAACATACAATCACTTGTTCTTCTAGGATATTCTACAACCACATAGAATGTGCCGTTGTATCCAGAAATATCCATAGAACATAGGTAGTTCCGAACAAACTTGTCCTTTTACTATTAGAATCCCATTTCTTATTTCTGACACACCATGTCTACACCTCAGTGTATGGTGTAGTCACTTGAGACTTAATCTCAATCTTTGATTTATGCTATGTGTTATTTAGATAGGTGATAGCCTCCGCGAACAAGTCGCAGGCTTTCAATGGATATACTTTGAAGGTTCCCCATAATGGCTTTGTGTTGAAAAACACTCCGCTTTTATGGCACATCAAGTAGTCTAATCCATTTACTACTCATACCTTTCTATCTACACATATGTCTGCATATATCATCTTTGATCATTCTTAATACTTGTCCGAACTCCATCCTTTATCCAGAAAGGTTAACTTAGTTGTATCTTCCTCCAAAATTTGATTCTTAGGTCGGGAGGTCCATTCCTCCAACTATAATTGAATGAATCAATTTTGACCTTTTGAATCCTCTTTTGAATAAATACTATTAAGTTCAAGAATTCACAAGTATAATGATTGATAAAGAAATACATCTAATAAGTAAAACAAGTTTATAAAACGGTTTGTTGCATCGTGGTAGACTTAAGGATTTATCATTCATATATTGCTATCTAATGTACCAGAATAGATATCGCCATTATTTCTTATCTAAACCATCAAATGATTAAAGAAATAAAATATCCATTAATAATAGAAATCCAGAACAAAAGTTCTTTCTAAAAGGTACAAAGCAATAAACTTGAAATGAAATCCTATAACTATCAAACAGATAGATAAATGTCTTCCACTGCAACCGCTGCTTCCTCAACAGCTTTGCCCATGTGTACTCGAACTTTTCTTATCTAAGTCGCTGGGTTTTCTGGAACCCCTGCATTTAGAATGCACATACCGTCAGTGGTTCCATATCTACACACCAGAATTCTGGTAGATAATACCCCTGACTATGTTTTACGACTAAAGAAAAAATTCGTACCTTTGAGAGGACAAGATGTAGACCCCCAGTACTCAGACTGCTTTCCTTGGGGATATTTGCCAGAAGGCTTCTTTATCCCACCCTTTGGTCCAAGTCCCTTAGGACCACCGGACCCCCTTGTCTTCTTCTCCTTTCCTTTGCCTTTAGGTCCGAAACCTTTGGCTTTGGCTATAAGAGCTTGCGATTGTTTCAACTCGTCCAAAAGATCCATCATCTCAAAAACATGATCAAGTGTTTCATCGAAGTAACAGATCTTTACGAGTATCCTCATCGCCTCTTTTCTAGCCTCCCCATCATGTCCAAACAACAACTTGAGTTTGAGCATGACATCATGATTAATGGCTAGTGAACGAGCACTCTCCCATTTTTCAAAGTCAAAAATCTCATCCTCAGTCGAGTTAATGGTGAGTCCAGGAGGACAAGTTTCACTGAGTACATCTTTGTACTCTTTTGCAGTCTGAGCAATGTCTAACTCTTCTTTCCATTCAACACAGTGTGGAACCAGTGCGTCAAATTCCTCAAGTATCATCTCAAGTGGGTTCATAGACATTTTCTAAACCTATAAGCACATTTAAACAAACAATTAATTTAATATCCGACGTTATCTCCCTGGAATAACATCATTAAATCACTAATCACATCTAAAATCCCATCAGGTAAGGCAAGCCACGTGGTGTGGACGTTTACCCACCCAAATGATTTAGTAATTAGATTTTCTTTGGTCATACATCAATTATAGCGTAACTTCGTGGGGAAGAATACTATAACGCGTATCTAAGTGTAAACCATTACTCAGCACTAAAGTAAATCGTTTGGAATTGCTACATCACCGCAAGCCACGTGGTGTGGACGTTTACGATAATTTCACAACTCTTCACAATCACTTATAACTGTCTACATCAATTAATCCAAAATCCGTTAGCACAGCAAGCCACGTGGTGTGGACGTTTACTACACTAAGAGACTTTTATAATTGACTCCCAATTACAAGATCCATTAGATTTTGTAAATCAAGACTTGGAGAATCATAAGTGAAACTCGAAGTTTCTAACCAGTGATTCACCATGCGAGCGACCCTATCTCTCATAAATGAGGGAGCCGAGCAGACAAACGACCCACCTATCAAAGAATGGCACGAAAGTCTCTAATTTGTGTCATCCACATGACCAAGTGGCTTTGGCTCCATTCCACTCCCCGGGGTGAGAATGAGTCGACTTGAAGTCAGTTTCAGAAAGACAAATTAGGCATTGTTTGATAAACTCGATCAATGTTTCTTGTAAAAGGAATTACAAGAATTCTCCTCCAATGACTCGTCTATACGAACTTCAAAAGTCCATAAGAGTCACCAAGAGAACAGTAATGGAGACCATGGGAATGTTTCCATCCCCTCTCCCACTTAACTTTTTACAATAAAGGGATACGCTATCTAGTGCATAAAGTAAACACATATAGCATGCATGAAAGCAATAAAGCACATAGATCACATAGTCAAAATAATGCTAGAGAAATTATTTTTCCCGACTATCATGGCTTTATCTTCATATGCATCCTCTAGTCTTCAGTCTTCGTTTCTTGAATGCTCCATGTGACGAGAATATTAATCTCCAATATTTAAATCTATTTATTTTTAATTAATCCAAAAGTTACTTAATTCGAAAATTAAGTCAATTGAATATATCAAAAATAAAATTAAATATTATTAATATATTTTTATTTATTTATTTTCCTATCTAGTTCTATTAAATCTTTAGAATAATCTATCCAAGTAAAACTTGGAATATTCTAGAAGATATCTATAATAGAACAAGGAAATAAATAAATTAGGACTCACTACTTTCCAAATTTATTCTTATTCCTAATCCATGAATATTCCCATGAGTAGGAATAATCAAATAGGAAAAAATAAATTTAGTACTAAATTAATTTAAATTTCTAGTCTATGAATAATTCCATGAAGGAAATAAATCAATAGAAATAAAATTAATTTAAATTAATTCTTTTCCTAATCCATGAGAGTTTCCAAAAGGAAGACACTCAAATAGGAAAGCCGAATTAATTTAGGAAAGTTGGATTATGGTAGGAGTAGCACGGGTTGGGAGTCCCCGCACCACCCCCACCGTCGACCGCCGCCCGGGAGGAGCACCGCCGCCGCCCCCAGCCCACGCGCCACCACCTCCGGTGGCCGGCGTGGCCGGGAGCTCCCACGGACAGCCCCTCGTCCGGCGATCAATCCATGGGGTCGATCATGGGGATGATCGGCCCCTTCGTCCATCGTCTTCTTCGTCACACCTTCTTCGTCTTCCGGTGATCGTCTCAACATCGAACCAACGTAATAAAATTACAAGAATTAAATTACAATATTCGGTATCGATTCTATACATGAAATCGACCCTATACATTTTCCGGAAAATAAAGTGCGTAATAATAAATCCTAAATTCGGTCAACCCCCGAATTTTTACTATTACAAACATTCAACCACACAAAACGAATCTCGACATGTCCGAGAGTTTAATAATCATGATAATTAATTTAAAAAAAATATTAATTAAATTCAACCATGATAGCCGGAAATCCTGCAAGGTAGAACAATAATCGAGCATATACATGAACACGAAACCAAACGCTCTGATACCAATTGTTGGAAATCGATATCCCGGGCTATTAAAATTTATGCGGAACCGATAGCCCAACCGAAATCCTTCATCGCCGGAGATTGGATCCCGACTCATCCGCAGGAGTCCGACCTTTGGAGACTACGCGCCCGAAGACACGCAGCCCGCCCCCAGCCGATTTTCTCCCACAAGTCGGATCCACGAACGCGAACCACCGCACGAGCCGGGGCCCGACCGAACACCCAGCGAGGCCCGAAGGCCGCGAGTCATCCAGCCGAGCCCCCGCACGGGGCTCGCGATCATCTCGCGATGATCGCTGGGGATGCGCGAGGCATCCCCGGGGCTGCTCGTAGCAGCCCCGCAGCGAGTCCACGACTCGCTGCTCGCGGCGGGGTTCATCCCCGTACGCCCGCTACGGGCGAACCCGTAGCGCATACAGGGCAGCTACGGGTGACCCCGTAGCATACCCGCGATCGAGCTCACGGGCTCGATCGCCCCTCGGCTCCAGCCGAGGGCTCCTCCGCGCGACGCCGCCGGACGGTGAGGGCTGGGGTTCATCCGCCGTGGCACCAGCCCACGGCGAACCCCGGTGGTCGACCCAAGGTCGACCCCACGCCCCGGCGTCCAGCCGGGGCTCATCCTCTTCGTCCGCGCGCCGGCGGTCGAACCCTAGGGTTCGGCCGCCACCCTCGATCCCGTCGAGGGCTTTCTCGACCTTCGCCGGGGATCTCGAATCCCCGTCCCCGAAGTTCGTACGTTTACCCGGATCGTGTGTTCATGTATTTACTACGATTAATCACACGAAATCATAAAAGAGGGATTATGATTTTACCTTAGATTCGTTGTACGGAGAAACGAATTTACGCGTTGATGACCTTGCGATCTTCCCACGTATTCCTTGCACCTTGTCCGAACGTCGTGTGGGCGACGATCTATCGAACACCTTATGGATCTTCCTCACTCTCCAAGACCTTTTAGTTGGCGTAACTGAGGTTCTCTTAGTTATGAAAAGTGAAGACCATGTAGTGCTTTTATAGGCTACGTAGGGGATCATAAGGAGAATAAATATTGGGCTTCCAATATTGAAAATTAAATTGGGTCCAACCCAAATCCATTAATTCTTATCAATATTAATTTTATTTATTTTCCACTATATAAATAAAATTGCACTCCCAATATTATTCCATATTATATCAAATAATATTTCTCCATCTTAGTATTATTTATTCCGTGTATTTAAGATTTAAATATCCATGAATAAATTTATTTATTGCTCAATAAATATTATTCATTTCTTATATCCGAGAATAGTACCGTTCAACTTTAATTATTATGCGGATTAAATCCACCTGCAGGGTTTACATAATAATTCCTTATGAACTCATCTCGGGGATATTATCAACCCTTACGGGATACACTTTCCCGTCAAGTATTCACGGCATGTCGTATATAAAATATAGTGACCCAACTTAACCGGTAATTAACCCAATAATTAAATCGGTTAATTTCTTTGGCAAATCAAAGTCACTTATATTAAATACACACACCCGCAATAATATCGGGGATTAAGAATAAAATACTCTGAGATTTAAATTGATTATCCAAGGCAATCCTAATCAATAAATCTCAAGCGATCCGCCCAATACACCAAGTGTACAAGTGTGATAAAATAATTAAGATAAATTATTTTCTCTCTCACACAACGACTATACCGATGGATTGGTCCGTGTCCATCTAGGTCGTGAGCAACTGTTCGATTAAATACGAGTAACCGATAGTATGATCTTCTGTGTGCCCATGCCCCACCATACTAACTACAACGTATAAAATCCAGGACTATATTTTTGCATAATTAATTAAATGCAAATAATTGTTTATTAATTAAATAGGTTAAATGCTATGACGGGGAGTTTACCGGTACTTAAATCTAGACATTAAGTACACAACTCCAACAGAATGCATCTATCTAAGGATATGTGTTTTGGAACACAAAAGGAGATAGAAGCAATGAAAGCGGTTTCCTACACTTCGAGTGTGGAAAGCTTAATAAATGCGATGTTGAAAACGAGAACCTGATATCTGCTATGCGGCTAGTATAGTGGGAGGATATCAAGGTAATCCTGGAAAGGAATACTCGACTGCTGTAATGAACATTTTAAGTACTTTCAAAGTACTGGAAACTATGTTCTGGATTACGGAGCAGACAAGCTTTTCCTTTGGATCACATTCTCTTAGATTTCTAATCGAATGAGGACCGGTGTAAGTCAATATCAGGCTATGTGTTTCACTATTGAAGGAGAAGGAGTTTTAACATGGAAGAGTGATGAGCACGATGCTTTTCGGACTCTGCCATGAGTAACCAAATAGCAGCCTCAGAGGCAGCGGAAGTTTTGGTATAGCTCCGGGATAATCTCTGGGACTTAGATGTGATTCTTAGTTTAACAAAGGCTATGTAAATAGCGGTGCGATGGCAAATGGTAAGAAATCACAAGTCCATAAGTGTAAGATAACACATAGAGAAAGTACCACCTGATACGAATCATCGCCAGGGAAGACGACGCTGTAGTCACCAAGATAACTTCAGAGCGGCAACCTAGATTGCTCATTCACATGGTACTTCTTCGAAGTACAGTTTAAGCACGTGATGAGTATGGGAGTCGGGAGTTTGGAGGAAATGACTAGACCTTAGTAGAAGTGGGAGATTGTTGGAGTTGTGTACTTAATGTCTAGATTTAAGTAACGGAAACTCCTGATCCATTGTCATTAATCTATTTCATTAAATAAACAATTATTTGCGTTTAATTATTTATAATTAAATATATGCAAATTATAGTCCTGGATTCTATACGTTGTAGTTAGTATGGTGTGTCGGGCCCACACAGAAGATCATACTATCGGTTACTCGTATTTAATCGAACAGTTGCTCACGACCTAGATGGACACGGACCAATCCATCGGTATAGTCCTTGTGTGAGAGAGAAAATAATTTGTCTTAATTATTTTATCACACTTGTACACTTGGTGTGTATTGAGCGGATCGCTTGAGACTTATCAATTAGGATTGCCTTTGATAATTGATTTAAGTCTCAGTGTATTTTATTCTTAATCCCCGATACTATTGCGGGTGTGTATATTTAATATAAGTGACTTTGATTTTCCAAAAAAATTGACCGGTTTAATTACTGGGTCAATTACCGGTTAAGTTGGGTCGCTATATTTTATATATGGCATGCCGTGAATACTTGACGGGAAAGTGTATCCCGTAAGGGTTGATAATATCCCCGAGATGAGTTCATAAGGAATTATTATGTAAACCCTGCAGGTGGATTTGTTCCGCATAATAATTAAGGTTGAATGGTACTAGTCTCGGATACAAGAGATGAATAAATTAATTAGCAATAAATTAATTTTATTCATGAATATTTATATCTTAAATACACGGAATAAATAATACTACCGGAGAAATATTATTTGATATAATATGGTTTAATATTTGGAGTGCAATTAATTTATATAGTGGAAAATAAATTAATTAATATTAATGGGATTAATAGATTTGGGCTTGGGCTCAATTTAATCATTAATATTGGAAGCCCAATATTCCACCTCCTTAAGATCCCCTACGTAGCCTATAAAAGCACTGCATGGTCTTCTCTATTCTCATAACTTGAAGATCACAATTCCAGAGAGAGAAAGTAGAGAGGGAGATCCATGGAGTTCGGAAGATCGTCGCCCACCCGACGTTCGAGCTAGTGCAATGAATACGTGGGAAGGTCTCAAGGTCTTCATAGATCTCGTTTCTCCGTACAACGAGAACAAAGGTAAAATCGTTGAATCCCCTTCGATGATTTTAATAATTAATTCGTATATGCATATGAACGAAGATCCGAGGGACGTACGAACCCGGGGATGAGGATCGACCTCGCGGTGGTGATCAAGGATCACCGGACCGCGGGAGGTCGAGAGATCCTCGCCGGGATCGAGAGGACAAACCCTCGGCTGGACGCCGAGGGTGGCGGTCGAGCCCTAGGGCTTCGACCGCCGGCGACGCACGAAGGACCCCGGCTGGACGCCAGGGGTGCGATCGAGCGCGTGCTTGATCGCGTGGGGTGGCGGGCTGGTGCCGCTGCTGCTCGCACGACGAGCAGCCCCCTCCTCCGCGAACGGCGAGTCGCCGGACTCGCCGTGGGGTTGCCGTGCGCAACCCGGCGTTCGGTGCGATCGCGAGCCCCGCGCGGGGGCTCGGCTAGGGCAGCCGCGGGTTCATCCCGCGGCGGGTGTTCTCGGCCGGGCTCCGGCTCGTGAGGTGGTTCGTGATGTTTTTCCGGCGAAGGGATTTTGATCGGGGTTATGTTTCCGCAATTCCGTTAACCCCGGGACATCGATTTCCAACAGCCCTGTCGTCTTAGAACTTTGCCCGGAATCAGTAGCGTGAGCACTTCTGCCCAGACCTTGACTTCGTTCCAGGGGTCATCCTTGCAACTTCAGGGAGCTTGTTGTCCGTCTAGAATACACTGTCGTTTGAACAAGTGGTCTTTTAGTATGCCCACACAGCTACCTCTGCTCAGGCTCTTTGCCCATAATCTGCAATACAAAGCACACTACCTTTCGAGGAGAACACTGCTCAAGGCTTATTTATTAAATAAATAAAAATAGTAATAATAAAGAAAATACCAGGTTGCCTCCTGGAAAGCGCCTTAGTTATCGTCATGGGCATGACGTTTCTTTCTGGGCGGCACGTGCTCTTTGCCCTGCTCCTCTCGTTCTGCCCTTGTTTGCCCTATACGGTCAAGCTGGAGCAAAAACAAAAAATCACAGGTAAAATAGCATAGAAGACTTACTGCTGGAATATTGCCTCCCCGGCAACGGCGCCAATTTTGACGGCGACGAATGCTTGTCGCGGAGCAAACGCCGGTCAAAATAAATTTATAATTTTGCCAAAAACCTAACACTACAAGGTAGATAGTGGTAAGTATGTGGGGTCGGTCCCACGAGGAGGCAATTGCAATAAGTGATCTCGGCTTTGCCCAGAGGGTTGTCACGATTAAAAAGGTTTTGTTTTGATTTGCTGTGGGCACAGAGGTTCTCTCATGAACAACTCGACTCGACTAACTACGACTAAACTAAAGTAAATTGATGAAAATCATTATCTGGGCATACAGCGTCTCTTAGGTTCATCTGGGCATACTACCGGTCATAGGCACTAAGGATTTCTACCAGCAGTTTGTCAGCAGTTATAGGGTGCTTTAAAAAGACAAAAGTGGTCCTATTGCGTCACGCCCAAAGTTGCCTCACCCCTTATCTATCCTTACTGTGTAAAGAGAAGGCAAACTAACGTTATGCCTAAACCCCTAGATCTGAACAATTCGATAACCTATGCGGCCAAACATGGATCTAGTTTGCCCAAACCCGCATTACCCTCTAGACAGACCCACTCGTCCAATAGCATGCCCGGAACTCCGAGTCATACGACCGCAATCACCAGCAAGTTCTAGTGCTATGGCCGCAACAATACTACAAGGTACATCTATGCGGTTTGCCCAATCACCAGTATCCCAGATTGTAAAGGTTCACTAGTGGTCGTCCTAGTTTGCCCAAACTCCCCAGAAATAGTCCTCAACCAACTTTGCTTCGGGAACAAATCCCCAACCGGCTACTCTAGCCCCATCAACCTCACGGTTCTACTTTGCCCAAACTCCCCCTCGATCTGCCTTTGCCAGACGCTAATAATCCATCAACAAATAATTAAAACAAATAAATAAAGCAAAAACGAAATCAAATACTAAAAAGAAAAGCTTTAAATTAAATAAAGAAAAACAATAATATACAATCGCCCAAACGGGTTGCCCCAAAGGGCAGTGTTTCACCTCTCGACTCTCAAAACAAATATATAAGAACTCTCATAAATTTCGTATATTGTGCTCTCTATATTTCTTCTTATGTGTGACGTGTCGTAGCGTAGCGTGTTTTTCCTAATCAGCGATTCCTTCCCTTTATATGTGCGGTCTCTAGGGCATCAGTTTTGTATTGGGCTGGTGGGCTGATGGGCCTGGGCCGTTTGGGCGTAGTCCGTCCAGAGTATATTCTTGCTGGGACTCTTGCTGGTCAAGGAAAGTCCTGGTCTTCAGGGATTCTTTCCTTATCAGCTGACCGGTGGGGGATTAGGCAGAATCCCCTAACTTTTGGAATTTGTTACTCTGGTATGCTCGATACTCGCCGTTTGCCCAAACTGGGCGCCTTCTGCCCTTTGCCCAAAGAAGCGACTTTGCCCAAAGTGAAAACTTCAACTTCGGTGTTTGATTCTTCTGCTTCGTGACTTTGCCCATTGTGGTGACTTTGTCTCCTTGGGTCAAACTGCTCAAGTCACTTTGGCTCGGATCCCCGTGGTTGCCCAAAGTGGATGATTTTCTGGCCTCTTTCGCACAATGCACCACCTACTACCTGTACACCTACACACTCTGCCCAAACATCCTATTGTGCCCTCCCAGACACGTTACTGACTCAAACTGACTCAATAAAGGGTGTAAAAACGCTCTAAGATGAGCAAATAAAATGGCTCATCAGGGAGAAATTTAATTTGATATTTCCAAACTTATTGCTACTACGGGAACAATTTAAATTGATATTTATCCAATAATATCAAATCATGATGTTCTTCCAGAACGATCAATATAATATTTAAACCAGGGTATATGTTCTTCATGAACATTCAATTTTATATATATGTTAAGAATAATTGGTTTGATATTATTTCAGGAATATCAAATTATAATGCGACTCAAACTTGTGAGTCGGACTTCATGATTTGTCCACAACCAATTTATTCAGAATGCCTCGACAAATTTCAAATCTTGTAATCGAATGTGGAGTAAAACATACCACGTTTTTGGTAGTACGACCAACTTCGGATGATCGTATCTTTCTTTTAAACCTTTCCACAAAGCTAGTAGATATTTCACGGTGAATATTCAAAGATAGTATTCGAGATTATTAATACATAATCATAATCAATTTGATATTGATATTTCTACAGAAATATCATATCACGATTTTCTTCAGGAACATTTAATTTTGATATTTTTTCCGGATATCATATTATGTTCTTCAGGAACATTTAGTTTTGATATTTTTTAGGATATCATATTATGTTCTTAAGGAACATTTAGTTTTGATATTTATTGGGGAATATCATATCATGTTCTTCAGGAACATTTCTTTTTAATTATTTAAAAGGCATAATGTACTTTGATATTACTTCAAGAATATCATATTATAATTATTAATTTGATATTATTTCGAGATATCATATTATAATGTTCTTCGAGAACATATGATATTACTTCAGGAATATCATATTACAATGTTCTTCGGGATTAGTTGAATTTAAGAAGAAGAGAGGAGAAGAAGATATATTTATAATTATTAATGAATATAAACAAACATATAAATTCTTGCGTTGGAGTTCAGATCTTGAATGAGTAGAATTTCGATGAAAAACGCGGTTGAACTTTCGTGCTGATAACGTGTTATAAACTCAGGAGAAATGAAATTGAGAGAGAATAATAGAGTAGTAAGAGAGACAATATGAGAGGAGAACATAATTGTTGTGAATTCTTATTTCATTCATATAAGGAGACCCCTTTATATAGGATACAAAGTAATGTTTCTGTCTTATTCACCAAGAAAGAAAGGGTAAACTAGTCATTCACTAATTAATAATATTTATAACAATACTATTAATAATTAATTGAGAATTCTCTCTTTTTATATAAAAAAATTTATTTTCTAATTAATTCCTCCATATTTAATAATTATATATGAATAAAAAATATTGTTGGGAGTTATTTAGTTTAGAGTAAACACAAATTATAATGAAAAAAAATTGATTGATTACATATGTGAACACAAACAAAATAAAACATTTTGATCATTTGATGTAAATTATAAATTAAAGTGTTGTATCAAATGATTAATATTCAAGCACATGTATAATAGAAACATTTATTTTGTATAAATATTCAACAAATACATTGATTTTCTACCAACCTTCCATTTTTCGAAGTTGGCCTTCAAAAAACCGAAAAAGAAGCACCCCCATTACTTATAATAACAAAAACACAACACACCTTACCATGAATCATTCTTATTGTATTTGTAGGAAGAATCCATGAGAAGAGAAAGAAAAAAACAATAAAAATAAAAAAGTAAAAAAAATATAAATGTCGACAGACGATAACCCGTACAGCCACACTACCGTGAAGACGGAGAGGCTTGGAGGGCCGTCCCCAAAGCTCACGGCAAAAATGAGCCAGAAAACAAAGAGCGGGGTCAAGAAGGTGAAAGAGGGAGCCTCCACCAGTGTCCATTGGCTTAAACTCAAATACAACAAAAACAAAGATAAAGAAAAAGAAAAGGAAAAAGAAATGAAAGAGGACAATAATTAATAAATCCTCAAAGCTATGTTATTTATTTGTTCATGCAGAGCTTTTTTTCGTCCCCTTACAAGGCAATGCAATTTCCTTAACTGTGTGTATAAGTTGTTCTTTGTTTTATATTAAAATCTAATTCTATGTATTTATATAGGCAGTGAATTTTATTTTGTTGTTAGGAGTATAGAGTTGTGTTGTAATTATTATGTGTATTTAATAATTTATGTATTTTGACTAAAGTTGTGTAATTTTTATGGCTACAAAAATGTATTTGATTTTAAGTTTAATGATTACAATAATTATCTCCGTGTTACGAGGAGATTATGATATTTTATTTCGTTAAAATTCGTTAATCGATGATTGAGAAATAAATGATTAAAATTGACATAAATATTATTTTGGTAAATGAAAACAATTATTGTTTTATTGGGATTTGTTATATCCCACATGGGAAGAATACCAAAAAATTTTACTCTTATGAAAAAAAGTATAAATGGTCAACAAGTTGTCTAAGCTTATGCACATTCAGTGGAACATAGCAAGGGTTACACGCATGCGCCCGCCCCGACCCGGGCCTGGGCTTGGACGTCCACGTGCCGACATATTATTTGTCGTTGGGATTAAATTTAAAAAAGAATAAGATTCAGGGTGGGCCAAAAAATCAAGTTTGAGCCGTTGGGATTAAATTTAAAAAAGAATAAGGATGGGCCAAAAAATCAAGTTTGAGCTGTAAATAAAATCTTACTTTTTAATATTTACTAACAAAATCGTAAAAATGTTAAATATAATACTCCATATTATTTTTTTCTAATAATTAAATAATTAAGAGGAACTTATGTTACTAAATTTTGAGTATTGATTTTTTGCTAATTACAAATACAATAAGATTTATTAAACATAACAATATTTATGAATAATGAGAAAAAATACTATATTCTTTCAACTTTCTCTATGAACAATTTTGGGGGATAGAAGTAGTAGTATTTAACTATTTATAAGTAATGTTTAAAAAATAAGTAAATAAAATTGACATAAAATTTTATTTTAAAGAGAACAATTTAATTTTTATTTAAGTGTATCAACTATAGAGACAAACAAAGAGAAAAGTGTATCCACTATTATGAGATAAAATGAGTACTAAAAATAATAAAAAAATATTATATATATTTTTAATAATTTGACTAGAAACTAATTAAAAATTAAAAATTATTACTATTTAAAGACTTACATTAAAATTACTTATAATTTAATTTTTGATTTAACTAAAATCTAGTAATTAGTTTAAGTTATTTATTTTATTTTATTTTTAATTTAATATTATAAAATGAGGAATGAATCAAAAAATATTTTACAACTATAATACACATGTATAGGACCCTTTTTTCTCAGGGTGGGCCTCGGCCCACCCTCGTCCTAAGCTAGCTTCGATTAGTTGAAAAAGGCGCCGGCACCGTCCTACCCTGTTCGGGAAGTCCTAAGCTAGCTCCGTCAACCTTAAGTTGGTCGAACCTTAACCGCCAATTTTTAAAAAAAATTAATCCCGTAAAACTTAAATGTGAATCTTTTCAACCATAGATCATCATAATTCGAACTCCGAGTCCCGTTGAGTCATCATAAATCAATCATATTTTAATTCCCATTAATGGAACTAGAGTTTTGGATTTCCCCAAATTATTATTATTGTGCTTGTTTCTGATTAATTACCTTTCGAGTGGTATATATTTGAAGAAGTATGTTCTATTAGTTAGAACATAACGAGGAATTAATTGCGTATTTGTGTGTTTCGATTCCTTCGGGGGCCCGATCTTTGTTGCTGGGGAAATAGGAATAAGATGCTATGTTTTTTTAACCGCATCTTATCAAATTATTGTTGTGATTATTATCATGTAAATTGATACGAGGAACTATTGGTTTCATGACAAAAAATGTATACCTGTTAAGGTTCTCACATCGGTTGAAAATAAGTTCTAAAGCTCAAATATAAGTTGGATTATCTTATCACCGTAACAAGACCGTTTAAGGGCGGTGTTATTGGCCCAACTTTAACTTTAATATAAATGTAAAGTTGTCAAACTTTTCTACCAGTTCGAGTTTCTAACAATACCTATAAATGTGAAGTTGTCAATTTTTTTCGAGTTTTTAGATGAAACTGTAACGGTTTCTAACAATAGCAACTGACCAGCAGCGGCTGATTTTTGCGGGTAAGGAGTTGGAAGATGGAAGAACTCTAGAGGATTATAACATCCAAACGGAATCAACACTTCACCTTGTTTTGAGGCTTAGGGGAGGGACGATGATCAAGGTCAAAACCCTAATAGGAAAATAAATCAGGATCGATATTGAGCTGAACGATACTATTGATCGGATCAAGGTACAGAGGAGAAAGAAGGAATTCCACCTGTGCACCAAAGGTCTGTCCCAACCGAATTTAATTTTGCTGCAGGCTCATCTATGCTGGGGAGCAGCTAGGGGATGATTAAACCGCGAAAGACTACATCATTGAAGGCGACTCTGTTCTTCACTTGGACCATACTCTAAGGGATGGTGGCCTTTTCTAGGCTGCTATTTGTTATGCATATTTTTTTTTCGAAATTTTGAATGAAGTTATGTTGTTTGAGAGAGAAAGAATGGGTTTGGGAGTTCGGGGCTGGAACGATGAACTCAGAATAGTGGATACGATATAGGAAGAAGAATTCGAACGAGATTTGGTACTCTCCGATTCATCGTCGTCCGTACCGTCCCTCGAACACACTCCTCCTTGTTGGAAATAATCCGAATATGGTTTGGATTGTGTCCATAATTAAAGATTTACTATTAATTAGGAGTTGATTTACTTTTATTATGTTTCCTAGTTTAGGAGTTTTGCTTTAGTTAGGATACTTTATTTTAGGAGTTTTCTTCTTTCTCAAATTTGTAAGGCTATATAATAAGGTCATAGTTAATCTTTTATTTTCGTGCATTAGAAGAAGATTAATAAATAAAATATTCCCAGAAAATCTCCGTGTTCAATTTCTTTTTCGTTGTTTCGAAGTTTTCTGATCAGTCACAGAATTTCAGATTTTCTGTAGTCCCGTGACTGAGCAGTGTACATGACTGTCGCAGTACTCTACAGTCTTCGTGACTGTTTTCAACATTAGGTATCACAGCGTCAAGGTTGAGAAGGAAGTCCAGAAAGACCATAGATATGTCGAAGAACGAGGGACCAATCTCACTTCATTATCTGTTGCTGACAAGAAATAACTACACCGCTTGGGCCATCAAGATGAAAGTGTTCATGCAATCCCAAGGCATCTGGTGAAGGTTTTCGATGCCGATCCAATCGCACGATTACCTCGTTTGTGTGTGTAGAAGCGTGGAAAACGAGTAAACACGAACATACAGGATCTAGGCACACAATATATGTATAAACATGTTCATATATATATATATATATAGGGATTAACGAGAACACTTACAACCAATGTAGCGTGCCTCGTTGATGTTGATGGAGATGGTGTTGAGTCGATTGAACCACCTTAATAGATCAGCCACTATATGCTCTCCTTGTGAATGACCTCATCACTCCTCTTGTCTAGATCGCCCGGATGTTGAAGCCGCACAAATGGCCCGGCCTCTACGTGTTGCACACGAACCCGGATGATGAACACCTTGCTTGCTTGAAGTTGTTCTCCAAGAACACTCTCTATTCTCTCCTTTTGGTGTGTATTTCGTGGGTGAGCCTCAAGTGACATCAAAATCAGATTTTCATGTCTATATTCATGTCCATTTAAACCACCATGTAAACCCCCATTATGTGCATCATGTAAACCCCATGTAAACCCCCATTATGTGCATCATAATGCACAAGTAATGGTGGTTAATGGGAGATGAAAAGACACCTCCACATAATCATGCCAAATCATGATATGTGGTCCAACTTGCTTGTGTGGCATGCCATGTTACACTATGTGACATGCATTCCATGCAAGCCATGCATCTCATGCATGTATTAATCCACGTAAATATTGATTCTAAATCAATATAATTAACAAGCTACATAGTACATCATCGAGTCCGTGTGTGACCCTGTATGTATGATTATCGATCAATATTATATTGCTCCTAGCAATAAACAATATTATCGACAAATCATTTAACATCCATTAGACGACCTTATGACTTTATCGATTGCACACGTAGGATCGAAGGACATATACCAACATCTGTGACGCTGTCGAGCCAACTGATGAGAAGGTCGGCGTCGAGACTAGGAAAGATAAGATGGCGATGGCGGATATTGATCAAGGAATTCCTGAAGTGATGTTGTCACTTGCAGAGAAGAAGTCGGCCGGCGAAGGAGTTGTGTTTCGCCCGTAGTTTGTGTGAATTATTCACCGATATTGTGTGTCTATATGCTCGTTTCTTGTACATTTTGGTGGAATTTCCTTAATTATTGTTGAATCCCTTACTTTGTTGAAGTTTCTTGGTGAAATAGGGATTTGGAGCTTAAACGAGAGGATTCCGGCGAAAAACGAGCCAAAAATGAGGACAGATGAAGAGCTGAAGAGTATTAGAGACTAGGTGCGACCGCTCCTGATGCACCTCTTCACTTCGACCAGTGGGAGCGACCGCGCCCGATGCAATCTTCACTTCGACCAATGGGAGTGACCGCACCCAATCAGGAGCGACTGCGCCCGACTGACGACGACGAATGTTTTTCGTGGAACAAACGCCGGTCAAAATGAAATTTATAATTTAGCCAACACCTAGCACTATGGTATATAGTGGTAAGTATGTGGGGTCGGTCCCACGAGTAAGAAATTACAGTAAGTGATCTCGGCTTTTCCCATGGGGTTGTCACGTTTAAAAAGATTTTGAGTTTTGGTTGCTGTGGGCGCATCGGTTTTGCGAATCTATTCATGCACTTAGATCTAACTACGGATAACAGAAATAACATGCAATTCAATCAAACTACTTATTGTGACCAAACTGATCATACAAATCCAAAAGAAATAAACGCAAATACTTAGATCTAGCAAATTACTAAAAAGGAAAACTTAAATCAAATAGGAAAACAAGACATCTAGGCATATGACTTCACTCAGGGTCATTAGGGCTAACTACCGGTCACATGCACTAAGGATTTCTACCAGCCGTTTGTCAGTGGTTATAGGGTGCTTTAACAAGACAAAAGTGGTCCTATTGCGTCACGCCCCCAGTTTCCCCACCCCTTATCCATCCTTACTGTGTAAAGAGAAAGCAAGGTAACGTTATGCCTAAACCCCTGGATCTGAACAATTCGATAACCTATGCGGCCAAACATGAATCTAGTTTGCCCAAATCCGCATTACCCTCTAGAAAAACCCTTTCGGCCAATAGTATGCCCGGAACTTCGAGTTATACGACCGCTATCACCAGCAAGTTCTAGTGCTATGCCCGCAACAATACTACAAGGTACATCTATGCGGTTTTCCCAATCGCCGGTATCCCAGTTTGTAAAGGTTTACTAGTGGCCGTCCTAGTTTGCTCAAACTCCCTGGAAATATTCCTTAACCAACTTTGCTTCGGGAACAAACCCCCAACCGGCTACTCTAGCCCCATCAACCTCGCGGTTAAGCTTTGCCCTAAATCCCCTCTTTGCCCAAACGCTGAAATACTTAGCTACTCATACTGAAATTAAAAGACAAAACAAATAAGGGAAAACGGTCTATATTATGCATGTTCAAAGAGGGAACTATTTAGGAAATGAAATAACAAACGAAAATTAAAAACATAAGGAAATTGAAATTGTTTTCATAGCCCGTAGGCTCGATCTACTTCAAAAAGAAGAAAAGAGACGCGAACAAATTTCTTCGATCTCTTCTCCGGCGACTTCCTCCGGCGGCAGCGGCGACTGTGCTTCTCGGGGTCCTGCGTGGTCAGTGTGTATCTTCGGTCTTCAACACCACCTGCCTTTAAAGACTTCAATTAGAGTTGAATCGCGGTTGTTTCTCCTTCCCTAAAGAATAGGCGGTCATCAGTCAATGGTTGGGGGATTAAGAAAAATCCCCCAAATTCAGGAATCGGTTGCGCTAGCTTTTCCGCAAGGAATCTTTTGTCCACAGCCGTTCTCTGCCCAAATCGCGATCTTCAGGTACTTCTCTCCTACAGGTGGTCGGACCAGGCGCAATACTTGGTAAGGATTCTGGTTCTTCTGCTTCATGACTTTTCCCAAACGAGGTCAAACTGCTGTAGCCACTACCCTCTCCAGAATGCTTCTTTGCCCATAGAAGGGGATTTCCTTGCCTCTTTCGCCCAGTGCGCCACTTGTTACCTGCATCCCTGCACGCTCTGCCCAAACACTCCACTGTGCCCTCCCATAAACATAAACGACTCAAACTAACTCGAAAAGAGTATAAAAAGATCTCTAAGATGAGAAAATAAAATGGCTCATCAGAACTGCACACACTTGAAATACGCTTTTCCTCAAGCGTGGGGTTTGATTCACCTGAATCAAGACCAAAGTTAAAAAAGAAATCAAGGAAAGAGGGGGAAACAAAACAAGGACTTTAGCATGATCAGTACAGGGCATTATACATACTGACAAATCAAAATTTAAGTTAAGATAAAAACAGGTCAAGATTCTGTTCAAGGACTTTGGGTCACTCCATCACAATGTGTTTCTCTCTTTGTAGTGTATGAGTTTAATGACACTCATTTCTGCTGTGATTCCACTTTGCCTAAATTTGACACATTGCTGATCTAAGTTTGTTTTAACTAATTAGTGGTCTTGTTAAAGTGAATTTTATTGGGTTGTAGTGTAGGTCTCATATGGGTGGATTTTGAGGAATATGCTCTATTTGGGCAGAGGGCTTTTTTGATGTTAGCCTTTTCTCTACCACTTTACCCATTCTTACGGGCCTTAACACACAATAACTTTTATTATTTTTTTCTCTTTTTTTTTCTTTTTTTTTCTTTGAACACTATGCTTAACTCCCTCATTCTCTCTCTGGCTACCTATGTACTGTGGGCATAATACCAGATGGGTTCCCAAGGAAAACTCATTACAGGCTCAAAGAGCTAGCAAGGGACAGTGTTATTTATTCAGGCAAACAGAACAAAGAAAATGCCCTAATCATTTAATAGCCCTACTTAGTCAAACTACTCATCACAAAAAATAGGCAAATAAAGGCATTGTAAGAATTCACATCAGACTCTCAAGAAAAAAATCATATAACAATGTAGGCTAAAATCTCTCAGTTTGCTTAAAACAGTTTCATCGTCCCTATTTCATGTTGGAAATCGATATCCCGGAGTCGACGGAATTGCGGAATCACGAATCCGATCAAAATCCCTTCGCCAGAAACCACCGCGTGAACCGAGGCCCGACCGAAATGCACCGCCGCGGGATTAACCCGCGACTCGTCCAGCCGAGACCCCGCGAGGTGCTCGCGATCTCGTTTTGCGATCGCTGGGTATGCGCGTGCATCCCCCGGGGCTGCTCGTAGCAGCCACCGGCGGTGAGTCCGGCGACTCATCGCCATCGCCGGGAGGAGGGGGCGACTGCCGCGGCACCAGCCCGCAGCTGCACCCAGCGATCGACCACCGTGGTCGATCGTACGCCCCGGCTCCAGTCGGGGTCCCTTATACGCGCCGGCGGTCGAAACCCTAAGGTTCGACCGCCACCCTCGGCGTCCAGCCGAGGGGCTTTGTTGCATGCGATCCCCGCCAGGGATCTCTCGGCCTCCGCAGTCCGGTGATCCTCGATCACCACCGCGAGGTCGATCCTCGTCCACGGGGTTCGTCCATCGGATCTTCGTTCACATGCATATACGAATTAATTATTAAAATTATAAAGGGGGTTTTCATGATTTTACCTTTGTTCTCGTTGTACGGAGAAACGAGATCTTATTGAAGACCTTGAGACCTTCCCACGTATTCCTTGCACTCGTTCGAACGTCGGGTGGGCGACGATCCTCCGAACTCTATGGATCTCCTTCTCTCCTTTCTCTCTCTAGAATTGTGATCTTCAAGTTATGAGAATAGAGAAGACCATGTAGTGCTTTTATAGGTTACGTAGGGGATTAAAAGGAGGTGGAATATTGAGCTTCTAATAGAATTAATTAAATTGAGCCCAAGCCCAAGTCTATTAATTAAAATATTAATTATATTTATTTTTCACTATATAAATATGATTGCAATCCCAATATTATACCATATTATATCAATTAATATTATCTCTCCGATAGTATTATTTATTCCGTGCGTTTAAGTTAGAAATGTCTATGAATAAATTATATTTATTGCTTATTAATTTATTCATCTCTTGTATCCGAGAGTAGTACCATTCAACCTTAATTATTATGCGGAACAAATCCACCTGCAGGGTTTACATAATAATTCATTTTGAACTTATTTCGGGGACATTATCAACCCTTATCGGGACACACTTTCCCATCAAGAATTCACAGCATGTCATACATAAAATACAGTGACCCAACTTTGCCGGTAATCGACCGGTTATTCCAATCAGTCGATTCCTTTGAAAAATCAAAGTCACTAATATTAAATGCACAAACCCACAATAATATCAGGGATTAAGAATAAAATACACTGAGATTTAAATCGATTATCCAAGGCAATCCTAATCGATAAATCTCAAGCGATCCGCCCAATACACCAAGTGTACATGTATGATAATACAATTAAGACAAAATATTTTCTCTCTCATACAACGACTATACCGATGGATTGGTCCTTGTGCATCTAGGTCGTGAGCAACTGTTCGATTATATACGAATAACCGATAGTATGATCTTCCGTGTGCCGCACACCATACCAACTACAACGTATATAATCTAGGACTATAATTTGCATATATTTAATTATAAATAATTAAAAGCAAATAATTGTTTATTTAATTAAATAGATTAGTGGCAATGGATCGAGAGTTCATATCACTTAAATCTAGACATTAAGTATACAACTCCATCATTTCATGCATCTTAACTACAAATTTTGAGTTTCTGTATATAGGTTTGTCCTAAGTGATCACATAATCAATTTCCAGTTCGAGACCGATATCGAAAGAATATTAAAAACGTATAAAGAAGAAAATGATTTTAAATTTTAAATTTGCAAGTTATTTTATTATATTTATTAGGTTGAGACTATTTTTTGTGTAAAGGTCAATCAAATATAAAAGAAAAGTGTAAAATACAGTAAACAAAGTATATAGCACTAGAGAATACAAATACAATCACCAGGCTACATTGCATACCCTCTTTAATGCACGTGCCTGAAGAGAGTCTGGAAGTCGTAACGAGTGGATCCTCTCCCGTATGATAGAGATCGCCTGAGAAACCACCACTTCAGGCGACACCGAACGAGCCTCATGTATCCTCGTGTTCCTCTCGAGCAAAATAAAATAGATCAGAGCAGCGAGAAGTCCACGATACGCACAAGATATCAAATGCCTCCCACTCCAACGACTAGAGGCCCGTAAAACAGCACTATGCCAACCACCCCTTGGCCATAGAAATCTCACATCCCCCTTTAGTCTCTTCAAGCAATACCGTGAGAAGGGGCACTCAAAGAAAAGGTGGGAGTGTGTCTCGGTGCTCTCCCCTCCACATATTACACACGAGTCGTCCCCCCGACCAATCCAACGCTTATACCCAGTCGGAAAACGACCACGGATAGCCATCCAAAGAATGAAACAATGTCGTGGGATACGTCCTGGTCCAGTCAAAAGAGCATCCCACGACACCCTGGGACCCTCCGGGCAAAAAAGAGTGTATGCCGAGTCAGAAGTGTAGGTCCCTAATCGATGCAAAGTACATCGCACTGTATATGTCCTCACATCTATACTCAGCAAACCATCCATAAAATCAACGAACTCCACCGAAAAATATGATGCCCACCTCCACACCCCATCAACAATCACCATACTCAGCGACGCAGCCCTAGGAAGCCTCCTAAGCCACGGTCCCAACTGACACACCTCCTCCAATCGACCTAGGGGATGCCACGGGTCCCTCCAAAGTTAAAACTACGATCCATCCCCGACCTGCATCTGTATAGCTGGTAACACAGTTGGGCGTAGTTTAAGAAATTGACGCCAACTCCAGGAGCATGCCTTCGGCACCTTAGCACTCCAAAAGGAATGCCTCCTCAGTCGATTCTCCTGAATCCAACTGACCCAAACAGATTCCGGATCCTGACTCAGAATAGCCTAGATGTGTCTGGTCACAAGGGCTCAATTCTAAGCAGTAAGATCACGTATACCCAGTCCACCCTCTCTAGCAGGCAGACAAATATCAACCCATCGGACCTTGACATACCCCTTGTCGCCCAAACCAAACCAAAGAGTACTCCTCAGCCTCTTCTCAATCTCCTCGATAATCCCCTAGGGGAGAATGAACACACTGGCCCAGTAGATATGAAGCGTACCAAGAACAGGTCGGATCAACTGTAAACGCCCTGCATAAGATAATGTACGAGAGGTCTAGGAACCCAGTCTAGCATCAATCCTCTGTAGCAGGGGGCAAAATCCCTCAGACTCAACTGAGAGGTGATCAAAGGAACCCCCAGATAACGCACAGGAAGGGTCCCAACCGGGAAGTCAAAAACTGGCTGGAGAATTGACACATCATCCTGCGCCTGAACGGAGAGAAATATGTTACTCTTATCTATATTCTCATGTAGACCTAAGTAAATCGAGAAAAGCTGGACTCCTTGTCTAAGTGTAGCGATAGACACAGGGTCGGCGTGACAGGCAAGAAGTAAGTCATCAGAAAAACTCAGCATATAGGTTTGTCTCCTCTCACCTCTCCAGTGATACTTGAACTCCGACTCAGCCTATATATGCCACTCCAAGATCCCATGTAATACCTGTTGGAAATCGATATCCCGGGCTATTAAAATATGCGGAAAATAATAGCCCGACCGAAATCCTTCATCGCCGGAGATCCGAACGCGAACCATCGCACGAGCCGGGGCCCGACCGAATACCCAGTGAGGCCCGAAGGCCGGGAGCGTCCAGCCGAATCCCCGCACGGGGCTCGCGATCATCTACATGATGATCGCTGGGGATGCACGAGGCATCCCCGGGGCTGCTCGTAGCAGCCCCGCAGCGAGTTCACGACTCGCTGCTCGCGGGGGGGTTCGATCCTCCCCGTATCGCCGCTGCGGGAAACTCCGCAGCTTGATACGAGGCACTGCGGGTAAACCCGCAGCTCACCCGGCGATCGAACCCTAGGTTCGATCGCCCCCTCGGCTCCAGCCGAGGGCTTTAGCCCGCGACGCCGCCGGTCGATGAGGGCTGGGGTTCTCCCGCCGTGGCACCAGCCCACGGCGAACCCCGGTGATCGACCCATGGTCGATCCCCCGCCCCGGCGTCCAGCCAGGGCTCATCCCCTTCGCCCGCGCGCCGGCGGTCGAAGCCCTAGGGCTCGACCGCCACCCTCGACTCGGTTCGAGGGTTTCTCGATCTTCGCCAGGGATCTCGAATCCCCGTCCCCGAAGTTCGTACGTTTACCCGGATCGTGTGTTCATGTATACGCTACAATTTAATTCACACAAAATCATGGAAAGGGTTTATGATTTTTACCTTCGATTCGTTGTACGGAGAAACGAATTAACGCGTTGATGACCTTGCGATCTTCCTATGTATTCCTTGCACCTCGTCCGAACGTCGTGTGGGCGACGATCTATCGAACTCCTATGGATCTCCTTCACTCTTCAAGAACTTTATGATTGGCGTATCTTAGGTTTTTGAATTGTGAAGACCATGTAGTGCTTATATAGGCTACGTAGGGGATCATAAGGAGGTGGAATATTGGGCTCCCAATATTGAAGATTAAATTGAGCCCAATGCTCAAGTCCATTAATCCTTATCAATATTAATTAATTTATTTTCCACTATATAAATTAATTGCACTCCCAATATTAAACCATATTATATCAAATAATATTTCTCCGGTAGTATTATTTATTCCGTGTATTTAAGATTTAAATATCCATGAATAAAATTAATTTATTGCTAATTAATTTATTCATCTCTTATATCCGAGAATAGTACCGTTCAACTTTAATTATTATGCGGATTAAATCCACCTGCAGGGTTTACATAATAATTCCTTATGAACTCATCTCGGGGATATTATCAACCCTTACGGGATACACTTTCCCGTCAAGTATTCACGGCATGTCGTATATAAAATATAGTGACCCAACTTAACCGGTAATTAACCCAATAATTAAATCGGTTAATTCCTTTGGAAAATCAAAGTCACTTATATTAAATATACACACCCGCAATAATATCGGGGATTAAGAATAAAATACTCTGAGATTTAAATTGATTATCCAAGGCAATCCTAATCAATAAATCTCAAGCGATCCGCCCAATACACCGAGTGTACAAGTGTGATAAAATAATTAAGATAAATTATTTTCTCTTTCACACAACGACTATACCGATGGATTGGTCCGTGTCCATCTAGGTCGTAAGCAACTGTTTGATTAAATACGAGTAACCGATAGTATGATCTTCTGTGTGCCCATGCACATCATACTAACTACAACGTATGAAATCCAGGACTATATTTTGCATAATTAATTAATAATAATTAAATGCAAATAATTGTTTATTAATTAAATAGGTTAAATGCTTTGACCGGGAGTTTACCGATACTTAAATCTAGACATTAAGTACACAACTCCAACAATCTCCCACTTGTACTAAGGTCTAGTCATTCCCTCCAAACTCCCGACTCCCATACTCATCACGTGCTTAAGTTATACTTCCCAGAAGTATTATGTGAATGAGCAATCTAGGTTGCCGCTATGAAGTTATCTTGGTGACTACTGCGTCGTCTCCCTAGACGATGACTCGAATCAGGTGGTACTTGCTCTATGTGTTATCATCACCTTTTGAACTTATGACTTCTTCCAGTTTACCATGCACCGCTATACACATAGCCTTTGGTGAACCAAGAATCATATCCAAGTTCAGAGGTCATTCCGGAACCTAACCAAAAACTTCCGCTGCCTCTGAGGCTGCTATTCGGTTTATGATAGAGTCCGAGAAGCATCACGCTTATCACTCTTTCATCTTTAGATTCCACCTCTCTTAAAAGGTGAACACATAGCCTGATATCGACTTACACTGGTCTTTCTCTGATTTTGGATCTGAGAAACTGTAATCTAAGAAGATTTCGTCTTGCTTAGTAATCCAGTACTTCCAAGTACTCTTACAGCATTCGAATATCTCTTATCCAGATTACTTTGATATCCTCCCACTACGCTAACCGCATAGTTGATATCAGGTTCTCGTTTTACAACCCTGCATTTACAAAGCTCTCCACACTCGAAGTGTAGGAAACTGCTTTGTCTATATCTATCTCCTTTATGTGTTCAAAACACATACCTTTAGATAGATGCATTATGTTCCCGAAAGGCAATAACCTTTCTCAGAATTATGCATGTTTAAAACAAACCATAATCGCATAAGATATCTTAAGAGAAGTACAAATGTTCTTATCTAGAGATCAAAAGATTCTAAGAACATGATCCAACTTACTCTTTATCTCATATCTCGATTCATTTAGACAACCTCTATTTTATGTCTGACAACACTTTTACATTGTTGCCAACGATGAAGTGTTATCTACACAAAATTCCGAGAAACACCACCTTGTTTCCATTATGTCTCTAACACACCTCTCCTTGCTATTTTGATGAATCCATGTAATGGACTATCTCATCAATTCGCAAGTCCCACAATTTACAGCTTTGTGATAATCCATAAATGGACTTACTAAGCTTGTACTTCTAAATGATCTTGCCTCTTAACAATAATATTTATTGCTACCCAAGCAAGCACATTTAGATTAGTACTTGCCCCTATGCAGGGCTAAGGATCGATTTCATGTCTACTAGATCCAGAGTTCAAAACTCCTCCAGTCTTATGAACATCTCTGGTTGCTTAACAACCTCCCACTGCAATGGCGTTCCGGTGTATAACAGTAATAACATTAGGTGCAGTCAGTGGTGTACTACTACTCGGTTAGGCTGGTTCTCAGTCTTTCCTTTTCCTCATTTTAAAGTATATTGCTATCTAATGTATCTTAAGGATTTATCTTTCATATATTGCTATCTAATGTACCAGAATAGATATTACCATTATTTCTTATCCAAACCATCAAATGATTAAAGAAATAAAATATCCATTAATGATAGAAAACCAGAACAAACGTTCTTTCTAAAATAAAAGGTACATAAAGCAATAACCTTGAAATGAAATCCTATAACTATCAAAATAGATAAATGTCTTCCACTGCAACCGCTGCTTCCTCAACAGCTTTGCCTATGTGGACTCGAACTCTTCTTCTCTAAGTCGCCGGGTTTTCTGGAACCCCTTTGAGAGGACAAGACATAGATCCCCAGTACTCAGACTGCTTCCCTTGGGGATATTTGCCAGAAGGCTTCTTTATCCCACCCTTTGGTCCAAGTCCCTTAGGACCACTGGACACCCTTGTCTTCTTCTCCTTTCCCTTATGTATGCCCTTAGGTTCGAAACCTTTGGCCTTGGCTATAAGAGCTTGCGATTGTTTCAACTCGTCTAAAAGATCCATCATCTCAAAAACGTGTTCAAGCGTTTCCTCGAAGCAACTGATCTTTATGAGTATCCCAATCGCCTCTTTTCTAGCCTTCCCATCATGTCCAAACATCAACTTGAGTTTAAGCATGACATCATGATTAGCGTCTAGTGCATGAGCACTATCCCACTTTTCAAAGTCAACTATTTCCTCATCAGTTGAGTTAATGGTGGGTCTAGGAGGACAAGTTTCACTGAGTACGTCTTTGTACTCCTTTACAGTCTGAGTAATGTCTAACTCTTCTTTCCATTCAACATAGTATGGAACCAGTGCGTTAAATTCCTCAAGTATCAACGAAAGTGGATTCATAGCAATTCTCTAAACCTATAAGCACATATAAACAAACAATTAATTTAATATTCGATATTATCTCCCTGGAATAATATCATTAAACTACTAATTACGTCTAAAATCCCATCAGGTAAGGCAAGCCACGTGGTGTGGACGTTTACCCACCCAAATGATTTAGCAATTAGATTTTCTTCGGTCATACATCGATTATAGCGTAACTTCGTGGGGAAGGATACTATAACGCGTATCTAAGTGTAAACCATTACTCAGCACTAAAGTACATCGTTTGGAATTGCTACATCACCGCAAGCCACGTGGTGTGGACGTTTACTACACCAAGAGATTTTTATAATTGACTCCCAATTATAAGATCCATTCGATTTTGTAAATCAAGACTCGGAGAATCATAAGTGAAACTCGAAGTTTCTAACCAGTGATTCACCATGCGAACGACCCTATCTCTCATAAATGAGGGAGCCGAGCAGACAATCGATCCATCTATCAAAGAATGGTACGAAGGTCTCTAATTTGTGTCATCCACATGACCAAGTGGCTTTGGCTCCATTCCACTCCCCGGGGTGAGAATGAGTCGACTTGAAGTCAGTTTCAGAAAGACAAATTAGGCATTGTTTGATAAACTTGATCAATGTTTCTTGTAAGAGGAATTACAAGAATTCTCCTCCAATGACTCATCTATACGAACTTCGAAAGTCCATAAGAGTCACCAAGAGAATAGTAATGGAGACCATGGGAATGTTTCCATCCCCTCTCCCACTTAGCTTTTTACAATAAAGGGATACGCTATCTAGTGCATAAAGTAAACACATATAGCATGCATACAAGCAATAAAGCACATAGATCACATAGTCAAAATAATGCTAGAAAAATTATTTTCCCGACTATCATGGCTTTATTCCATCTTCATATGCATCTTCTAGTCTTCAGTCTTCGTTCTTGAATGCTTCATGTGACGAGAATATTAATTTCTAATATTTAAATCTATTTATTTTTAATTAATCCAAAAGTTACTTAATTCGAAAATTAAGTCAATCGAATATATCAAAAATAAAATTAAATATTATTAATATTTTTATTTATTTAATTTCCCATCTAATTCTATTAAATCTCTAGAATAATCTATCCAAGTAAAATTGGAATATTTTAGAAGACTTCTATAATAGAATAAGGAAATAAAATAAATTTAGGACTCTTCTACTTTCCATAATTAATTAATTTCCATCTATCAAAAATTCCAAGGAATAGGAATAATTAAATAGGAAATAAATTAATTCTAATTTAATTCTTTTCCTATTCCATGAATATTCCTTAAAAGAAATAATCAAAATAGGAAAATCGAATTAAAATAGGAAAGTTGGATTATGGTAGGAGTAGCGCGGGTTGGGAGTCCCCGCACCACCCCCACCACCATCGATCGATTACCTAAGAGGAGGGCCGCCGCCGCCATACCCCAGCCGGCCAGCCACCACCCACCGGCGGCAGCCCACGGCCAAGGGAGGCGTTGCCCCCTCCCACCTTGATCGATGCAAGGGTCGATCATGGGGATGATCGGCCCTTCGGTCCTTCATCTTCTACGTCACTTCTTCGTCTTCCGGCGATCGTCTCAACATCGAACCAACGTAAATAAATTACAAGAATTTAAATTACACTATCCGGTATCGATTCTATACATGAAATCGACCCTATACATTTTCCGGAAAATAAAGAACGTAATAATAAATCCTAAATTCGGTCAACCCCCGAATTTTTACTATTACAAACATTCAACCACACAAAACGAATCTTGACATGTCCGAGAGTTTAATAAACGAATAATCATGATAATTAATTAACAATAATTAAATCCAACCATGATAGCCGGAAATCCTGCAAGGTAGAACAATAATAGAACATATACATGAACACGAAACCAAACGCTCTGATACCAATTGTTGGAAATCGATATCCCGGGCTATTAAAATATGCGGAAAATAATAGCCCGACCGAAATCCTTCATCGCCGGAGATCCGAACGCGAACCATCGCACGAGCCGGGGCCCGACCGAACACCCAGCGAGGCCCGAAGGCCGCGAGCGTCCAGCCGAGCCCCCGCACGGGGCTCGCGATCATCTCCATGATGATCGCTGGGGATGCACGAGGCATCCCGGGGCTGCTCGTAGCAGCCCCGCAGCGAGTTCACGACTCGCTGCTCGCGGGGGGGGTTCGATCCTCCCCGTATCGCCGCTGCGGGAAACCCCGCAGCTTGATACGAGGCGCTGCGGGTAAACCCGCAGCTCACCCGGCAATCGAACCCTAGGTTCGATCGCCCCCTCGGCTCCAGCCGAGGGCTTTAGCCCGCGACGCCGCCGGTCGATGAGGGCTGGGGTTCTCCCGCCGTGGCACCAGCCCACGGCGAACCCCGGTGATCGACCCATGGTCGATCCCCCGCCCCGGCGTCCAGCCGGGGCTCATCCCCTTCGCCCGCGCGCCGGCGGTCGAAGCCCTAGGGCTCGACCGCCACCCTCGACTCGGTTCGAGGGTTTCTCGATCTTCGCCGGGGATCTCGAATCCCCGTCCCCGAAGTTCGTACGTTTACCCGGATCGTGTGTTCATGTATACGCTACAATTTAATTCACACAAAATTATAGAAAGGGTTTATGATTTTTACCTTCGATTCGTTGTACGGAGAAACGAATTAACGCGTTGATGACCTTGCGATCTTCCTACGTATACCTTGCACCTCGTCCGAACGTCGTGTGGGCGACGATCTATCGAACTCCTATGGATCTCCTTCACTCTTCAAGAACTTTATGATTGGCGTATCTTAGGTTTTTGAATTGTGAAGACCATGTAGTGCTTATATAGGCTACGTAGGGGATCATAAGGAGGTGGAATATTGGGCTCCCAATATTGAAGATTAAATTGAGCCCAATGCTCAAGTCCATTAATCCTTATCAATATTAATTAATTTATTGTCCACTATATAAATTAATTGCACTCTCAATATTAAACCATATTATATCAAATAATATTTCTCCGGTAGTATTATTTATTCCGTGTATTTAAGATTTAAATATCCATGAATAAAATTAATTTATTGCTAATTAATTTATTCATCTCTTATATCCGAGAATAGTACCGTTCAACTTTAATTATTATGCGGATTAAATCCACCTGCAGGGTTTACATAATAATTCCTTATGAACTCATCTCGGGGATATTATCAACCCTTACGGGATACACTTTCCCGTCAAGTATTCACGGCATGTCGTATATAAAATATAGTGACCCAACTTAACCGGTAATTAACCCAATAATTAAATCGGTTAATTCCTTTGGAAAATCAAAGTCACTTATATTAAATATACACACCCGCAATAATATCGGGGATTAAGAATAACATACTCTGAGATTTAAATTGATTATCCAAGGCAATCCTAATCAATAAATCTCAAGCGATCCGCCCAATACACAGAGTGTACAAGTGTGATAAAATAATTAAGATAAATTATTTTCTCTTTCACACAACGACTATACCGATGGATTGGTCCGTGTCCATCTAGGTCGTGAGCAACTGTTTGATTAAATACGAGTAACCGATAGTATGATCTTCTGTGTGCCCATGCACACCATACTAACTACAACGTATGAAATCCAGGACTATATTTTGCATAATTAATTAATAATAATTAAATGCAAATAATTGTTTATTAATTAAATAGGTTAAATGCTATGACCGAGAGTTTACCGATACTTAAATCTAGACATTAAGTACACAACTCCAACAATACCTCCATAACAAGGACAAAAAGAAATGGAGACATCAGGTCCCCCTGCCTCAATCCCCTAGCACCTATGAAATAACCCTCAGCCGATCCATTGATGTTCACCGAGTAGGACGGAGTAGTGAGACACTCCATAATCCAACTGATGAACACCTGATGGAATCCTATGGTCTCCATCGTCGCCTGTACAAAGCTCCACTCAACAGTATCATATGCCTTCATAAGTTCGACTTTCAGCACACATCTAGCTGGAAGTCGTCTTTGTCCGTATCCCTGCAGTAACTCCTGGGCAAGGAGGATATTATCCCCAATGCGTCTGCCAGGAACGAAGGCCATCTGAGAACTTTCAACCAATAGAGCCATACTGGCACTCATATGATTAGAAATAATTTTCGCTATCACATTGTACATCACATTGCAGCACGAGATGGGGGGAAAGTCCTTAGGATGCTTCGGGGCAACAACCTTCAGTATAAGCGAAATAATCGTCGAGTTAACCTCTCTAACAAGATTCTCAGTGCGGAAGAAATCTAAAATAGTCGTGAGACTCTCAGTTTAGCCAAACTTTTTTGAAGAAAGCCGAGGAGTATCCATCAGGACCCGGGGCTCTATCATCATCGAACGCAAACAGAACACTCTGAATCTCCGCCGATGTCACCGGTATAATCATGTGCTCTGCCATCACATCTGTCAATATCCTAATCACGAAAGGTCATAAATCCCCTACCACAGGATGGGTAGAAGTACCCAACAGACCTTGAAAGAACGACACAATCGCACTGCTAATCTGGGAAGAGTCATGAACAATCTCTCCCGTAGCAGTCTCGACTTGTAGTATACGCGAACGAGCCCCTCGAGTCGCGATACTCTTGAAGAAAAAGGCCGTACATTTATCAACCTCTCGTAACCATGACATCTTCGCCCTCTGGCAAAGATAAACGTGCTCTGCCTCAACTGCCCGTGCATACAGTCGGCGGCAGATGCCATCTAACTCCAGTAATGGCTTAAAGGTGGGATCTGTACTTAAACACGTATGAATAGAGAGAAAGTACTCCCAAGCCCTTGTCACATTCGCCCCAAGATACCCCTGTCTCCTCCTCATTTGTCTGAAAATACCCTTAAGAAGCTTAAGCTTCTTAACTACTGAAAACATAGGCAATTCATAAATTGGGAAGTCCCAAATACGCCTCGTCTTAGGGATAAAGTTCTCCATGTCAATAATGTGGTTATCGAAACGAAATCACGCTTTGTTTCCTTGACTATTTGTAAATTGTTATGTTCAAAATATTTCATTAAGTGAGAAATTAAAAAATACACTTAGGGAGATAGTGTTTAATGTTTTTTATAAACTTACTTAATAATTTGTTTTTTTACACATATAATTAATAAAATGCCTGAAATACTCTTTCAATTGGTTGAAAATTGATTTATTTTGTATAAGAATTATGGAGAACAAATATGTGTTCGGGAACCGAAAATGTTGTCCGAAGACCGAATTAAATATAACATTTTCGGTCCCCCTAGTTAACATATTCGGTCTCCGGACACATATTCGGTCCCCAACTTTTTTATTCGATTTTACAAAATAAATCAATTTTCAACCAACTGAAAAGGTATTTGAAATATTTTATAAATTACTGTATGTGTATAATTTTTTTTATTAAATGAGTGTAGAAAAGTTAAAATATCTCAATATATTTAAAATATTATCCACTCGTACTCGTCCATATATAGATATATTATCACATTTTCATTAATATGCATATAAAATATATTTAAAATATAATATTAATGAATTAAATATAAAAATGTAAAACATTTAATCCACTCGTACTCATCCATTAATCTATATAGTAGGCAAGTCTGTATAGTAAGTAAGTCTCGAGTCACCGTTCGACTAGCGCCAAGTGCTTTTTAGAACCTTGTTTATCTCACATTGATCAAACACAAGGACCAAGTTATTAAATTTAGTGAGTTCCACATATCACCGATTGGTTCTAGACTTAAAAAAATGGACGAGTAACAGCGATCTGGCGACAGGGCCACCAAGTGCCCGGAAATCAACAAAATACTTTCAAACTGTCATTTGCCTGAGAAAAATATTGTTTACCAACTCGAGTATATGATATATGCAATAATACAAATGATGAAGGGAAAACATGCCATGGCAGTTTCAGGGAAGAGTTGGTGAAAGTGTAGGTTTAGCAACTTTTAGTTCTCCACAATCACTAATATACAGAGTCTTAAGAGGTCTGTTCCAGATCGCACGAGCACTTTTGGCTCTTTCGTCTCCAATAAACTCTGCAAAGTCATTGTATTGCCGGATACTGTCGCCTGGTTTGAATGTTGGAAGGGAAGCTATAGCAGTCACAACATCCAATCCTGAAATGCAGTTCAAGTTTTAGGAAATGTATATTGTGCAGAATATTATACAGAGCACGGAATTATCGCAACACGTCTACCTAGTCACATATCTACGTAATCACGTACCAAAGATTTCTGTAGTTCAATGTTTATTGAAGATACATCATAAGCACAACAAAATATAGTTAAAGCAGGAATTTGTTTTTCTTCTCCCTAACGATTATTCAATAATATATCACTCTGAAAGTGGAATTCAAATCATTTCCGCACAAGTAATAGCTTAGACTGAGATAGTGCAGGATCCCTTGGTTAACAATGAGGCAACGATGTCTCTCGTGTAACTATACTTTGGAAAGTAAGTAAGCAAAGTTCAAATTAATTCAGATTCAAAATCAAATTATAAGCGCGAAACAGTAATCAGAAAAATGTAGGGACCAGAGTGAGATGTCCAGAAATATCTTTTGCAAACTAGTCAAGAAGAATGTCTACACGTGTTTTTCCCTTTAATAAGTTATCTAGAGGAGAAACTAAGCCATTACAAGAGAAGGAAATAACAAATAAAACGATTACACATCTTCTGACCTCGACTTCTAACCTCAACACAAATTCAGGGCTATAACGTAACCAACCTAGTTTATGCCACATTGTATGGGAGCATTGGATTTAAGGAGACAATTGGAGGTAAGATATGAAATGACTCAAAATATAGTTTCACATCAAGAATTAGAAAGGCATTACATTAAGATTGTTAGTATGTACGGGAATTAATTAGAATCGGGCAGTAAGTAAGACTATCGAACGACTTAGTTACTGGTGTAATTAGGAACTTCACTTCAAGTTGTTATATAAGTACATCATTCATCTTGTCTGATTAGTTATCAGAAGTTCTTTATCCTCCACAGACCACATTCTATAACTTTTCGATAGAAAAAAAATGGCCTAACTAGAAGATACTATTGTTTCAAAATGATCTAATAATAAACAATTATAACATCTCATAAAGTTGTGCACTCATCAAGTTCATATTGCAAACATCCATGAACAATGAACCCAAATCGAAATCTATTATCATCACTCGAATTCGTAATAAAACAATGAATGTTTTTCGGAGCATACCTTGAATCACAGAACCAAACACAATGTTTTTGTTGTCGAGCTGCGGGCAAGGCCCGGGACCAGTGGTGATCAAGAATTCTACATTATGATAATTGGGGCTAAACTTCACATCATCGTCATCGTCATTCTCAGACAAGCACAACGAAACTAAGCCGGGCCTCGAGTGCTCCAACAGAAAGGATTTGGAATCGACGGTCTCGGTGTTTCTAACCATCTTGCTCGGCGGCACAACATCGCCCTTGTCTCTGCGGCCCTGTCGGCCGGCCACGAAGAACTGGCCCGGAAATATTTTCTGGACGAGAGTGCCCTTGTAGGTGGATCCCGAGGAGCCGCTGCACATCGCTTTGAAATTGGAGACGGTGATGGGAACGATGTTTCCGTAGAGGCCGAGAACGAGGCGGCCGAGGGGCTCGGAGTCGGGGCAGCGGGAGAGGTCGTAATCGCCGAGGGTGCGATTGAGAAAGTAAGATGGGCAAACGCTCAAGTCCAAGAAGACTCTGTCGGTGATGGTGGTGTCAGGGGCGGCGGAGGTGAGGAGGGGAGTGGTGGAGAGGGGGAGAGTGGTGGAGAGGAAGAGAACGGAACGGCGGTTCAGGGGGAGGCGGTTCGGGGGTTCAACAGGAGGCGGGAGATGGCATCGGGTGGTGGAGAAAGCCATCGTGAGTGGCAGTGCAATCGCATGACCCTGGCCGAGTTGGAGGAGAAGGTGAGGGCCGTGTGGCTATGTGGAGTTATCGGAAGCCACACAAGTCGGATTTGATTCTCAAGGGTTCGGGGTGGGAAAATAGATAAAGTGGGAATACTTTCACTCCATATAATAAATAAGTTCACTCCATATAATAAATAAGTTCTGAGGCCGATCTTCATAAAAGTAGAAGTTTATTAGGTAATTGGATAGAAAAAGTCTACACTACCTTCGCTGTTTAACAAATGAATATAAACTGAATATGTAATTTAAAATAGAATTTCTCTTTTAAAAATTAATAATAAAACTCCAATACACTATGCACGATAGTAAGACACCGTGAGCCCAATCAAGATAATTGTACGCCGTGAGTTCATCCACGATTAATAGACACCGTGCGGCCATCAACGATAAATGGACACCGTGAGAACATCAACGATAAATGGACACCGTGAGAACATCCACGATAATCGTACACCGTGAGACCATACACGATAAGTAGACACCGTGAGAACATCCACGAAAGTCGCTCGCCGTGAAAGCATACACGATAATTGGACATCGTGAGAACAACCACAATAATCGTACACCGTGAGACCATACACGATAAGTAGACACCGTGAGATCATCCACGAAAGTCACACGTCGTGAGACTAATCACGATAATTGAACACCGTGATACATACACGACTAGTGGACTCCGGGAGACCATCCACGATAAATGAATACCGTCAGAGTACACAATAATCCTAAGTCGTGAAACCAGTCACGATAAATGGACAACGTGGTACGATATGATACACGATAATTAAAAGCGAATGTGTGATAAATTTGAATGAGAATATGAAAATGCAGAAATTTAAAATAAATTAAAATCTTATAATTCATTATAGTAACGATTACACAGAAGATTAAAAAGCAGAACCCTAAAACTTGAGAACAATTGATGGATCAAAAGTCTAAACCCTAAACACAATCGTTCAGTCGTATACCAAAAAGCTGAGAAAACAAGAAAAATAACAAAGCATCACACCAGTGAATCTGCAACACAAGTTTTTAAGCCTCGATCAGAACTGGTAAATCGAAGGAGGTAGACAAGGAGCTCAGGCTAACATGCACTCCGAATCATCACCACCGATACCCCGGAGTCATAAGGAGACACAGATGAATACTACGGGAGGTTTTGGAACCTCGCGTATCTCGTGCAAGATGACCCAGGGGAATGATGCTTTAATTTTGGAAACTCGAGTATCTTGATACAATAATGCAACTGCTGTGAAATTCGAAAAAGTGTGGTGATAACTGCTCCATGAAAAAACCAGAACAAAATAGAAAAATGGAAAATTAATGGATATAGAAAAATAGAGTTCTTTCGTTCGTATTTATAGGCTTAATATTCTGATCTTTCCAACCACCAGGATTTCAATCGTTCCACGAAACGATTCAACTGCCAACTACGCTTATTAATTACTCGTATTAATTAAATTAATAGAAAATCAACCCATCGAACACTATATCCATTAATTTGATATGACCATTCAATTCAGGGAATTGATGCATCTCTGTTCTGAATCATCCCACCGCCGAATTTCAATCGTTGCTCGAACGACTCATCAACTCCCAACCACGCCCATTAAACACATTGCAATTAATTAATTAAGAAAATAAATAAAACTCTAGAACTGTGTCGGCGTGGGGTTCCCCTCAGTGGATTGTAACACCGTGCAACGGTATTAGGAAGGTAGAAAACCCTAAAACCTAATGTGACGCCGTGGAAATTCCACGGTGGATTGTAATACCGTGCACCCAGACACGATAAGTGGAAACCCTGAGCCATCCACGATAATAAAACGCCGTGTTACAATTTACAAATCACGATAAATGGACACCATCGACGATAAACGGACACCGTGATAAAAACACGGTAGGTGACACCGTGAGAACATGAAAGATAATCGTAAGCCATGAGACCATCCATATTTATATTACACCGTGAGACCATCCAAGATAACCCTTCACCGTGAAGAAAGGCACGAAAATCTTATACCGTTTACATACCACGGTCCACGGTTCAAGGTGATATATTAATAAATTTAGGGTTTCAACGTGTCCAAAAACACTGCATCCCCATTCTCCATCCTCGAACCTTCTACATTAATGGCATTTCAGCAGGTCCAACTGTTGGTATATGTCCTTCGATCCTACGTGTGCAATCGATAAAGTCATAAGGTCGTCTATGGATGTTAAATGATTATTTGATAATATTAAATTGTGTTGGGAACAATATAATATTGATCGATAAATCATACCTACAGGGTCACACACGGACTCAAAGATGATGTACGATGCTTGATATATATATTGATTTAGAATCAATATTTACGTGGATTTAATTCACATGCATGGGATGCATGGCTTGCATGGATGCATGTCACATAGTGTGACATGGCATGCCACACAAGCAAGTGGGACCACATACAATGCATAGTGCCATGTGTATGTGGCATGACTTTTCACCTCCTTTGTAACTACTTTTGCATGTTAATGGTGCATAATGATGCCCATTATGTAGGAGGTTACAATGGGGTGTTATGGCATGCATAATGAGGCTAATATATGGATGAAAATCAGATTTTCATCACACATCATCTTTACCCACGAAATTCACACCAAAGAGAGAGAGAGGAGAAAGTGTTCTTGGAGAACTGACTCGATCAAGCAAAGTGTTCGTCATCCGGGTTCGTGTGCAACACGTAGAGGCCGGGCCATTTGTGCGGCTTCAACATCCGGGCGATCCAAAGGCGTGACGGGGTCATTCCAAAGGTGAACAATCCGTGGCTGATCCATTAAGGTGGTTCAATTGACTGAACACCACCTTAACCAATTTCAACGATCACCAAATGTAAGAACTCGTTGAACCCTATATATATATATATATATATTGGATGTGTATATATATATATATATATATATATATATATATATTTGTATGTGTTCTTATACACATTATGTGTGCACTAAGATCCAAGCATGATAGATTTATATGCTTTACACGCTTCCGCACACACGGTATATCGTAACCTTCAATTGGTATCAGAGCCTAGGGCTCGTGCACACTTTTGTGTTGGACACAATGGTTTAAAACACATAATTGAATTATATGTTTATTTGTGCTTATGTGAGTAGATATAAGGTCGGCCACCGTTAGTGGTCGGGTGGATGAAATTGTCGTTTTTTACGTACGATTGACCATAGTTTTGGAGGGTTGCGTCCCTTGGAATCTTTTGTAATAGATAGTTTTTTTCTATTCAAAAATGTATTGTTCTACATGTAAGCTATGAATTTATCCATGTTTCGGAGTTGGATTTCGAAGCCCAAGCGAAAACGAGAAGAAACGAAGCAAAACTAGCGAAAACCGGGCTGTTGGAGCAAAACAGCGGGTGCCGTTTGTGCTCCGGCGGGCGCCGATTGGATTTGGCGGGCGCCGTTTTGGAAACGGCGACCGCCGAAAGGCTGTTTTTGGGTCAGCCCCATTTTATACCATTTTGGCGACCGTCGTTTTGGAAATGGCGACCGCCAGTGGTGTCCAGCGACCGCTAGTTGTGAAACGGCGCGCGCTGTTCGTGGTTTTTTGGGTATGGAATAGGTTTGACCAAAATCGGCAGGCGCAGAACTGAAACGGCGGGCGGGGACCACTCCAGAAGATGTTCAAGGCCTATTTTGTTTCTTTTAATCTTTTCTTTTGAGAGTTGTGAGGTTCTAGGGGCCTTTCGATTACGTATTTAATTGCTTTGCTAGTTATAGGATGTTTTATGTTATAAATGTTCAACTTACATATAAACACCTATGCATGCAAGTTCCCAAAATAATGAGTATAATGTCTTGTCCAAAAACATCACACTCATGAAGCCCTCGATCATAAGTTGGTAGGTCCGCCTCAGCGGGGTACTACTTGTTATCTTGGGATAAGTGGGAGTAAAGGTTAGACCTTTACACGTGAGTTTGGTTTTCTCATCGATAGATCCACTGCAGGCGTGGCTATCGAGACATGAGATGAGAATGGGATTCTCATCGACCGAGAGTGATATTAGATATCATTGACATGGGTATGTCTACCTATCTTGAAATACTTAAGTGCGGACTCAGTCGGCTTAAAGATTTGCAAGATGAGGATCCCGGGATCGTTTTGTTCTAAGGGACAATGATATTGGATATCAATTGAACAAAATGAAATAAATAAGTACAATTGTTAGACAACCTTATTTATTTACCGCTTTGTGGATGTTTACATACTTTAGTTATCTTTCTTTTATAGTTTATCATGTCAAATATCAACTCAATTCAAGTTTGGTTCAATTCTTGATTATGAAAAATTGAACAAATTTTCTTGATTCACAACGTAATTTGAGGATGGTCCTCAAATACGAAGACAAGGAAAATGTGTTAGATAACCACATCCTAAGATATCATTGAACAACTCAATAACATGTTCGGGGAATATGTTAAGATTGAGCAGTTCTGAATGACCAGGGTCATCGCTTCAGCTAGGCTGAATAAGAGAAACCTTAGGGACCACATGTGCAGCAAATGATTGGATTATTTGCTTTAAGTGATCTCCTAATTTTTTTAAGATGATGAGTCGTGAATTAAAAAGGGACCCTGAGAGGGATATTCTTATAAGGGATGAGGTATTCAAAAGAGCATGGGCAAGAAGGCTACTAGGGTTCCTAGGGAATCTGAATGCATCGACTGCAAAAGGTGTTGGACACTAATTGCAAATATGTAGAAGATCATATTTTATTCAATTTCAAAACAAATGCCTAATTTGTCTTTCATATGATGGATTCTAAAGTTAGGATTATTTTCACCTCGGGGAGTGATCTAATCCAAAACACTTAGTTCATTAATGACACAAATTAGAGACTTTCGAGCCATGGGATGGCGTGATTCGATTGTCTAGTTGGCTCCCTCATATTTTATGAGAGATAGGGCTTCAATTGCATGATAATATCGCTGGTTAGAAAACTTCGACTTTTCACTTACGATTTATCAAGTTTTGATATTGGGATAATTTTGAACGAGATTTCGAATAAAAATCAATTATTAGGAATAATTGAACTTGCCCAAAGTTCAAAGAAGATGTGAAGAACGGGGTTGCTTCATCTTCAGGTATTAATGTTATATGTTGGAATTCGATATCCCGGGTTATTTAAATTTGCGGAAACCAATAACCCGATCAAACCCTTCGCCGGAGATCACACAAACGCCGACGAACGCGCCGGAGTCCAGCCTTTGGAGACCACGCACCCGAAGGCACGCGACCCGCCCCCAGCCGAACCCCCGCGTCGCGGGGTTCACGCGATCCCGATCGCGCCTTGGCGATCGATGGGTGGGGCTGCTCCCAGCAGCCCCCGCGGCGAGTCCGGCGACTCGCCGCCGCTTGGAGGATCCCCACCGTCGAGGTGGGGAGGGGACGACACCAGCCCGTGCCCCCAGCGATCGATCCTTGGATCGATCGCAAGCCCTCAGCCCAGCCGAGGGTTCGATCCTCTCGCCCCCGCCGAAACCCTAGCAGGCGATTGGCGTGGTCCGGTGGCTTCGCCACCACCACGCGATCGTCCGTCTAATCCGGGTTCGAACTTCGGATCTTGTTTTCGATAATTGATTCAATAAACTTGAATTAAATTGCGGAAATTTAATTCACCTTTCGATTCGTTGTGCGGAGAAACGAGATCTTATGATGACAATGAGATCTTCCCACGTATTCCTTGCACTCGTTCGAACGTCGGGTGGGCGACGATCCTCCGAACTCTATGGATCTCCTTCTCTCCTTTCTCTCTCTAGAATTGTGATCTTCAAGTTATGAGGATAGAGAAGACCATGTAGTGCTTTTATAGGCTACGTAGGGGATCTTAAGGAGGTGGAATATTGGGCTTCCAATATTAATGATTAAATTGAGCCCAAGCCCAAATCTATTAATCCATTAATATTAATTAATTCTATTTTCCACTATATAAAATTAATTGCACTCCCAATATTAAACCATATTATATCAAATAATATTTCTCCGGTAGTATTATTTATTCCGTGTATTTAAGATATAAATATCCATGAATAAAATTAATTTATTGCTAATTAATTTATTCATCTCTTATATCCGAGACTAGTACCATTCATCCTTAATTATTATGCGGAACAAATCCACCTGCAGGGTTTACATAATAATTCCTTATGAACTCATCTCGGGGATATTATCAACCCTTACGGGATACACTTTCCCGTCAAGTATTCACGGCATGTTATATATAAAATATAGCGACCCAACTTAACCGGTAATTAACCCAGTAATTAAACCGGTCAATTCCTTTGGAAAATCAAAGTCACTTATATTAAATATACACACCCGCAATAGTATCGGGGATTAAGAATAAAATACACTGAGATTTAAATCGATTATCCAAGGCAATCCTAATCGATAAATCTCAAGCGATCCGCTCAATACACCAAGTGTACAAGTGTGATAAAATAATTAAGATAAATTATTTTCTCTCTCACACAACGACTATACCGATGGATTGGTCCGTGTCCATCTAGGTCGTGAGCAACTGTTCGATTAAATACGAGTAACCGATAGTATGATCTTCTGTGTGCCCATGCACACCATACTAACTACAACGTATGAAATTCAGGACTATAATTTTCATATATTTAATTAACAATAATTAAAAGCAAATGAATTGTTTATTTAATTAAATAGATTAATGGCAATGGATCGAGAGTTTCCGTTACTTAAATCTAGACATTAAGTACACAACTCCAACATTATAGACATTAGATTTCGCAAATTTTACTTCTTGGGTATTGGATGACATTTGTGGTTCTCACAATTGTAAGTGAAGGAACTACATAGAAGTAGGAGTTTGGAAAGTAGAAATGTCGATCTACGGGCTGGAAAAGGAGCGAAGGTCGCTACACTAGCCGTATGATCATATGATGTTGTTAAGCCTTAGGGCCTTGTTTTAAGTATTATAACTATGTATTTTTCGTACCTTCAATAAACAATGAATATTGGTTCAGTATTGGATACTGATGGATTAGTTTTTCACTATTTAAATAGTTTGATAACTATTTTAATTGTGAACTATTCTTTGTTTTGGTACGATTATTACATTATTTATTTATACTTTAAACTCAACAAATCATATATAACATTAACACCAAAGGCCGAATCGAATAAGTCTCAATGAGACATAACTGTAACATTGTTGATTAGATCAAAATCTAAACATCTAACGAATCTTCTTTTAGAAGGCATTCTAGAATCATTTGACTTGGAGTCATTTGATACATGTGAATGATGATTGATGGACAAAGATAACAATGTCATCTTTCTTGGAGAAAGGAGAATATGTGAGTGATTAATTAGGGATGATCCATACTGATGTATGTGGAACCTATCAGTTCACAAGCACATGAAGGTTATGTTTCGGAAAAGAGAAAACAAACTATATTAGATATAGTTCGACCATTCGATGAGAGGTCTTAATGAACTACTGGTCTCTTTTGGGGACACACAATTCTTGACTTCAACTTATACACTGAATAGGACGCTGTCAAAAGCTGTGGATAAGACACCATACTAGGTATGGAAAGGGAGGGTCCCTAAATTTTCATCAAAATTTGAGGTTCTAAAAGCTTCTCTGACGAGATTTATCTCTATAGAGCTTGAACTCAAATGGGATAAAAGTTTCTTTATGGTATCCATAAGAAACTCGAGGGTACAACTTCTACGATCTATCTGAGAACAATATTTTGTTGCTCGAGATAGTGATTTTCTTGAAAAGAGTTATCTTTCCTAGAAATTCAGTGGGAGCTCGGTTGTCTTGAACGAGGTTCAAGTGAAACAACCAATGATGAATACTCAAGACTGGGTTGAGAGTATTCTTATGGTTTTGGAAGCCATACCAGCCCTCGTAGGTCCGAAAGGCATAAATATATCTCTATTATTCAATTACTTAGATATTGTGACCAATGAGAGATATGGATTCATGCTTTTGGAAAGCGGTGAACCTTCGACCTAATTCCAAGCTATGACGAGTCCAGCTACTGAAAATTGGCATGGTGCCATGAAATCTGAGATGATATCAATATCTGATAATCAAGTTTGGAACTTGATATATTTGCATCACGGGGTTAGACCCAATGAATGCTAATAGATCTTTAAGATCTAAACAGACAGATGAAAACCTAGGGTTTTCAAAGCAAGGTTGATGGTAAAAGTTTTATTCACGAGGTGGATTATGGAAAAACTTTCACCAGTTGCTTTGATTAAATCATTCAGATTATCCTAGCCATTGCTACTCATCTTGATAATGAGTTATGGTAATATTGGATGTTAAAACTAACTTCTTGAATTGGATTCTAGAAGAGGATGTGTTTTGACACAGCCAAAGAGTTTTATCGATCCTAATAAGGCTGAGAAATTATGCAATCTTATAATTTCATTTATGGAATAAAGCAAAGCATATCGGAGTAGCAATCTTCAGTTCAATGAATCCATACTGGGTTTTGGATTTCAGAGGAACTCGGAAGAGGCTTGTTTTACAAGAAGAACAGTGGGAGTTACGTTGTATACATTGTGTTGTATGTCGATGACATACTCTTTATTGGAAATAATGTTTCTATGCTTAATTTTATTAAAGAATGGCTTGGAAATTGTTTTTCAATAAAGGATCTTGGAGAAGCACAGTACATATTGGGCATCAAGATTTGTCGGAACAGATCGAAAAGGATGTTTGGACTTAGTAAAGCGACCTATATTGATAAGGTGCTTGATATGTTCAGAATGAAAGACGCCAGAAAGGGTCTCATTCCAATAACTAATGGCACATCTCTTAGCAAGATGCAATGTCCTACGGGACATGATGAGAAAAAGAAGATGGAATACATTCCTTATGCTTCGGCAATAGGATCTATAATGTACGCCATGATATGTACACGACTGGACGTATCGTATGCTTTGAGCATGACGATTCGGTTTCAAGGAAACCCAGGTGAGGCGCATTAGACTGCGGCCAAGAATATTCTTATGTATCTTAGATGGACTAAAGAATATTTTGTTGTCTTTGGAAGACAAAAGGAGTTGATATTAACAAGCTGTTTGAATGCTAACTTCAAAACAGACTAAGATAATTTCCGATTTTAAATCTGGTTATATCTTTTGTTTGGTTAGAGGTGAAATTTGCTGGAATAGTTCCATGAATTGCAATATAGATGATTAAACTATAGAAGCTGAGTACAGTATTGCATTGGATGCAGTAATGTTGGAAGTTAAGATTTGAAAGTTCTTGAATGAACTAGGTGGCGTAGCTAGCTCAGCCCATCCGATAGTTCTCTATTTATAGTAGAGTTATCGCGCAAGCCAATGAGCTAGGAAGCACCACAAGTCTAAAACTGGTGCTCAGGAAGTTCCATATTATCTGGGAGATAGTTTTGTGGAGACATCGAGATAATAAAGTTGCAACTTTTGGTAAGGTTGCAAACCCGCTTTCTAAACCTCTCCGGCAGTTTAAGTTTGAGGCTTTCACGACTGCAATAGAGATCAGACATCTTAGAGATGGGTTGTGATTTCTATTACTGTATTAGATACTTTTGGAGATTTGGTAAACATTCACTCATATGTATAATACATATTTCTTCATATAAATATGGTTTAATTTATATGAATTTTCCAAATGATTAAGTGATATCAATTGGGTTATGAGGTCAACTTACCGCATAATGAAGTCCCAATGGTTGAACTGATATACTTGAATCATATAGTTGTTCCTGGTTCGTATAATCGAGTACGGACAAACCGATAATACAATGAACTAGATTGTAATGTGTACTATAGCTCCGCTTCATGGGCTAGTGATGTGGGACATCAAGTACAATTACATAGATATTAGCTGGGAGCTAATGATCGAACAGACCCGACTGGAATAGTATTTAAGATTTCGAGTCATAATACTATTTCATTGAATTTCGAGCAATTTCCTCTGACCTGAGTAGTCCAGAGTGACTCCATTGTGAAATGGTATACTTTGATACAAGTAAACGGCTTTCGTAAAAGGAGGTTATAAAACTTGTTATTGGGTATATCAGGAAGCAAGTGGGAGAGCTTGGATTGACAAGATGGGATTGTCCTCCATTTTATTATGGATCATATGTCTTACCGGCCACTTGGAGAGTCGAGACTGTGGAAAAGCGTGGCCACGTACAGATTCGTATCATAGTGATAAATATGGTTTTACAGTGTGTCTCATAGTCCAAGAAAGGTTTGAACCGATTGAGGATGACTCGAGTCTTGCCTCAAGTTCAAACTTAGACATAAAGTGACAACAGGAAATTGGCAGCACACTGGCTCTGAAGGCCAAGTGGGAGATTGTTGGTATATGTCCTTCGATCCTACGTGTGCAATCGATAAAGTCATAAGGTCGTCTATGGATGTTAAATGATTATTTGATAATATTAAATTGTTGGGAACAATATAATATTGATCGATAAATCATACCTACAGGGTCACACACGAACTCAAAGATGATGTACGATGCTTGATATATATATATATTGATTTAGAATCAATATTTACGTCGATTTAATTCACATGCATGGGATGCATGGCTTGCATGGATGCATGTCACATAGTGTGACATGGCATGCCACACATGTTGGAATTCGATATCCCGGGTTATTAAAATTTGCGGAAACCAATAACCCGAACGAAAACCTCAATCGCCGGAGAAACCACGAGCCCACGCGAACCGGGACCCGACCGAACGCGTCGCGCGCACGAGGCACGCGAACGCCCAGCCGAGTCCCCGCGAGGGGACTCGCGATCGCTGCGGGCGATCGCTGGGTTGCTTCGAGCAACCCCGCAGCGGATCCGTTGATCCGCTGCTACGCGGCTAGGGCTCGCGTCTAGCGAGCCGCTGCGGGGAACCCGCAGCTCGCTACGAGTTGCTACGGGTCACGCCCCGTAGCCCTAGCGATCAGCCCCGTAGGGCTCGATCGATCCTCGGCGTCCAGCCGAGGGTTCGCGCGTTCGATCCCCATGAGGGATCTTCGAGCCGCCGGTGGTTCGACCACCACCGCCCGGCTCGACCCTCGTCCCGGGGTTCGATCCTCGGATCTTTGTTCTACGGTATTCTCGATAAATTCAAATCAAAATAATATCGAGGGGGTTTAGATATTATACCTTCGATTCGTTGTTCGGAGAAACGAAATCAAACACCTTTGAATCTTCCCACGTATTCCTTGCACTCCGTTCGAACGTCGGGTGGGCGACGATCTATCGAACTCCTATGTGTTGGAGTTGTGTACTTAATGTCTAGATTTAAGTAACGGAAACTCACGATCCATTGCCATTAATCTATTTAATTAAATAAACAATTATTTGCGTTTAATTATTTATAATTAGATATATGCAAATTATAGTCCTGGATTTTATACGTTGTAGTTAGTATGGTGTGCATGGGCACACAGAAGATCATACTATCGGTTACTCGTATTTAATCGAACAGTTGCTCACGACCTAGATGGACACGGACCAATCCATCGGTATAGTCGTTGTGTGAGAGAGAAAATAATTTATCTTAATTATTTTATCACACTTGTACACTTGGTGTATTGGGCGGATCGCTTGAGATTTATTGATTAGGATTGCCTTGGATAATCAATTTAAATCTCAGAGTATTTTATTCTTAATCCCCGATATTATTGCGGGTGTGTATATTTAATATTAGAGACTTTGATTTTCCAAAGGAATTAACCGATTTAATTATTGGGTTAATTACCGGTAAAATTGGGTCGCTATATTTTATATATGACATGCCGTGAATACTTGACGGGAAAGTGTATCCCGGAAGGGTTGATAATATCCCCGAGATGAGTTCATAAGGAATTATTGTGTAAACCTCATGAGTGGATTCGTTCCGCACAATAATAAAGGTTGGACGGTACTAGTCTCGGACATAAGAGATGAATATTATTTATTGAGCAATAAATAAATTTATTCATGGATATTTAAATCTTAAATACACGGAATAAATAATACTAACCGGAGAAATATTATTTGATATAATATGGATAAATATTGGGAGTGCAATTTTATTTATATAGTGGAAAATAAATAAAATTAATATTGATAAGGATTAATGGATTTGGGTTGGACCCAATTTAATCTTCAATATTAGAAGCCCAATATTAATCTCCTTATGATCCCCTACGTAGCCTATATAAGCACTACATGGTCTTCACTTTTCATAAGACAATTTAACCTACGCCAATCATAAAGTCTTGGAGAGTGAAGGAGATCCATAGGAGTTCGATAGATCGTCGCCCACACGACGTTCGGACGAGGTGCGAGGAATACGTAGGAAGATCGCAAGGTCATCAACCGATTTCGTTTCTCCGCACAACGAATCGAAGGTAAAATCATAAACCCCCTTTTATGATTTGTGCTTGATTAATTGTGATATATACATGAACGCACGATCCGGGAAAACGGCGAACCTCGGGGACGGGGATTCGAGATCCCCGGCGAGGATCGAGGGAGCGGCCGATCCCTAGGGTTCGACCGCCGCATGCGCGCGACGAGGGACGAGCCCCGGCTGGACGCCGGGGCATGCGATCGACTTGGGTCGATCGCTGGGGTGCCACGGGCTGGTGCCGTGGCTGACCCCAGCCGCCCTCGACGGCGGCGTGCGCTCGAAGGGGGCCCCGGCCGAAGCCGGGGCAAGCGATCGACTCGGAAGTCGATCGCTAGGGCAGCCGCGGCTAGGCCGCGGCGGGTCAGCTGGGCTGACCGCCCTCCCCTCGATGGCGGAGGCGGTGAGTCGCCGGACTCACCGCCAGGGGCTGTCCGAACAGCCCCGCGGGGATGCCTCGCATCCCCAGGCGATCGCCACACACGGCGATCGCGAGCCCGGGCGTGGGCGTGGCTAGGGTTTAGTCGCGGGTTCTCCCGCGGCGACGCCTTGGTCATGCTCTAGCTCGTCCGTGGTTCGCGTTCGTGGTTTCCGGCGATAGGGTTTTCGGTCGGGTTATCGGTTCCGCAAAATTTTTTGATAGCCCGGGACATCGAATCCCAGCAACTGGTATCAGAGCGTTTGGTTTCGTGTTCATGTATATATTCGATTATTGTTCTACCTTGCAGGATTTCCGGCTATCATGGTTGATTTAATTATTGCTTAATTAATTATCATGATTATTCGTTTATTAAACTCTCGGACATGTCGAGATTTGTTTTTGTGTGGTTGAATGTTTGTAATAGTAAAAATTCGGGGGTTGACCGAATTTAGGATTTATTATTACGTTCTTTATTTTCCGGAAATTGTATAGGGTCGATTTCATGTATAGAATCGATACCGGAATTGTAATTTAGATTATTGTAATTTATTTTGCGATTGGATCGATGAATCGAGACCGCCGGAGAAGACGAAATGACGAGAGGGGGGCTAGGGCTCGGATCGACCATCCCCATGGTCGATCCATGAGGATCGATCGACCCTCACATGGAGGAGCCACCGGCGATGGTGGCCGGCCACCTCCTAGGCGTGGGTCGAGGGTGGCGTGGGGACTCCCACCCCATGCTATCCCCGTCCGGAAATTTACTTTCCTATTTTAATTCGGTTTTCCTATTTTGATTATTTCTTTTATGGAATTTTCATGGAATAGGAAAAAAATTAATTTAGTATTAAATTTATTTTCCTATTTGATTATTCCTACTCATGGGAATATTCATGGATTAGGAATAAAATAAATTTGGAAAGTATATGAGTCCTAAATTATTTTATTTCCTTATTTCATTATGGATATCATCTAGAATATTCCAAGAGTATCTTGGATAGATTATTCTAGAGATTTAATGGAGTGGAAAAGGAAAATAAAAATAAATAAAAATATTAATAATATTTTATTTTATTTTTGATATATTCAATTGACTTAATTTTCGAATTAAGTAACTTTTGGATTAATTGATAATAAATAGATTTTAATATTAGAGATTAATATTCTCGTCACATGGAGCATTCAAGAACGAAGACTGAAGACTAGAAGATGCATATGAAGATGGAATAAAGCCATGATAGTCGGAAAATAATTTTCTAGCATTATTTTGACTATGTGATACTATGTGCTTTATTGCTTGTATGCATGCTATATGTGTTTACTTTATGCACTAGATAGCATATCACTTTATTGTAAAAAGCTAAGTGGGAGAGGGGATGGAAACATTCCCATGGTCTCCATCACTGTTCTCTTGGTGACTTTTATGGACTTTCGAAGTTCATATAGACAAGTCATTGGAGGAGAATTCTTGTAATTCCTTTTACAAGAAACATTGATCAAGTTTATCAAACAATGCCTAATTTGTCTTTCTGAAACTGACTTCAAGTCGACTCATTCTCACCCCGGGGAGTGGAATGGAGCCAAAGCCACTTGGTCATGTGGATGACACAAATTAGAGACCTTCGTACCATTCTTTGATAGATGGATCGATTGTCTGCTCGGCTCCCTCATTTATGAGAGATAGGGTCGTTCGCATGGTGAATCACTGGTTAGAAACTTCGAGTTTCACTTATGATTCTCCGAGTCTTGATCTACGAAATCGAATGGATCTTGTAATTGGGAGTCAATTATAAAAATCTCTTGGTGTAGTAAACGTCCACACCACGTGGCTTGCTATACTAACGGATTTTGGATTAATTGATGTAGACAGTTATAAGTGATTGTGAAGAATAGTGAAGTTGTCGTAAACGTCCACACCACGTGGCTTGCGGTGGCGTAGCAATTCCAAGCGATGTACTTTAGTGCTGAGTGATGGTTTACACTTAGATATGCGTTATAGTATTCTTCACCACGAAGTTACGCTATAATCGATGTATGACCAAAGAAAAATCTAATTGCTAAATCATTTGGGTGGGTAAACGTCCACACCACGTGGCTTGCCTTACCTGATGGGATTTTAGACGCAATTAGTAATTTAATGATATTATTTGAGGGAGATAATATCGGACATTAAATTGATTGTTTGTTTACATGTGCTTATAGGTTTAGAGAATAGCTATGAATCCACTTTCTGTGATACTCAAGGAACATAAACTCACTGGTCCCAATTACATTGATTGGAAGAGAAATTTGGACATTGTCCTGACTGCTGAAGAGTACAAGTTTGTACTCTCTGATAAATGCCCTGCTGAGCCCACGGCTGCCTCAACTGATGAGGAAAAGGCTGCATATCGGAAGTGGAAAAAGGCTGATGAAATGGCTAGGTGCTATATTTTGGCTTCCATGTCAAATGTACTCCAAACCCAACATGAGCCGATGGACACTGCCCGGGATATGATGTCTAACCTCAAGGAGATGTTTGGGGAGCAGGATCGTGCGGCAAGGCAAGAAGCCATGAGAGTCCTCATGTCGACTACTCAGTCTGAAGGAACGCCCGTTGGGGAGCACGTTCTCAAGATGATGAGTTTGTTGAATGAACTTGAGGTCCTAGGAGCTTCCATTGATGATGAGACGCAAGTCGACATCATACTCCAGTCTCTGACCCCTAAGTTTGAGCAGTTTCGTATGAGCTATAATATGGGTAAACTCTCTTATACTCTTGCGCAACTCCTGACTGAACTAAAGGCGGCAGAGGGGATCTACAAGAAGGGCAAGTCTCAAGCGCTTGTGGCTACCAAGTCCAAAAGCTTGAAAGCTGTTGGAGGTAGGGGCAAGAAAAGGAAGCAAGCCATGAAACCCAGTGGTGCCAAGAGGAATGGACCACGAGTGGGGGCTAGTAAGCCAAGGGGCAAGTGCTTCCGATGCAACAAGTCTGGACACTGGAAGTCTGAATGTCCTCTCAGAGGTACGAATTTTTCTTTAGTCGTAAAAACATAGTCAGCGGTATTATCTACCAGAATTCTGGTGTGTAGATATGGAACCACTGACGGTATGTGCATTGTTTTAAATGCAGGGGTTCCAGAAAACCCGGCGACTTAGAGAAGAAGAGTTCGAGTCTACATGGGCAAAGCTGTTGGGGTAGCAGCGGTTGCAGTGGAAGACATTTATCTGTTTTAGGATTTCATTTTAAGTTATTGCTTTATGTACCCCTTTATTTTGAAAAAGAACTTTTGTTCTGGTTTTCTTTATTAATGAATGGGTATTTATTTCTTTAATCATTGAGTGATTTAGATAAGAAATAATGGTGTTATCTATTCTGGTACATTAGATAGCAATATATGAATGATGAATCCTTAGTCTACCACGATGCAACAAATCGTTATGTATAACTTGTTTTACTTATTAGATGTATTTCTCTTATCAATCATTATACTTGTGAATTCTTGAACTTGGTAGTATCTATTCAAAAGGGATTCAAAAGGTCGAAATTGATTTGATCAATTATAGTTGGAGGAATGGACCTCCCGACCTAAGAATCGATCTTGAAAGATGATACAACTAAGTTAACCATTCTGGATAAAGGATGGAATTCGGACAAGTATTGAAAATAATTTATGATTAATGCGGTGACATGTGTAATTAGAGAGGAACGAGTCGTTCTTTCAAGAATACTCGAAGATGGATTATAATACTTGATGTGCCATAAAAGCGGAGTGTTTTTAACACAAAGCCATTATGGGGATCCTTCCAAGTATATCCATTGGAAGCCTGCGACTTGTTCGCGGAGGCTATCACCTATCTGAATAACACATAGCATAAATCAAAGATTGAGATTAAGTCTCAAACGACTACACCATACACTGATGTGTGGATATGGTGTGTCAGGAATAAGAAATAGAATTCTAATAGTAAAAGAACAAGTTTGTTCGGAACTACCTATGTTCTATGGATATTTCTGGGTACAACGGCACATTCAATGTGGTTGTAGAATATCCTAGAAGAACAAGTAATTGTATGTTCAATAGTACTACGAACCAGAGGGGTGTCCTCGCCCGGTTCTTAGAGGAGAACTATTAGATGAACTACAATGCCCTAATTGACAAAATACTTTAAAATGAGGAAAGGAAAGGCTGAGAACCAGGCTGACCGAGTAGCAGTACACCACTGACTGCACCTAATGTTATTACTGTTATACACCGGAATGCCGTTGCAGTGGGAGGTTGTTAAGCAACCAGTGATGTTCATAAGACTAGAGGAGTTTTGAACTCTGGATCTAGTAGACATAAAATCGATCCCTGGTTCTGCATAGGAGGCTAATCTGAATGTGCCTGCTTAGATAGCAATAACTATTATTGTTAAGAGGCAAGATCATTTAGAAGTACAAGCTTGGTGAATCCATTTATGGATTATCACAAAGCTGTGGAACTTGCAAAAGCAAGGAGAGGTGTGTTAGAGAAGTAATGGAAACAAGGTGGTGTTTCTCGGAATTTTGTGTAGATAACACTTCATCGTTGGCAACAATGTAAGAGTGTTGTCAGACATAAAATAGAGGTTGTCTGAATAAATCGAGACATGAGATTAAGATGAAGTTAGATCATGTTCTTAGAAATCTTTCGATCTCTAGATAAGAACATTTGTACTTCTCTTAAGATATCTTATACGACTATGGTTTGTTTTAAACATGCACAATTCTGAGAAAGGTTATTGCCTTTCGGGAACAGAATACATCTATCTAAAGGTATGTGTTTCGAACGCATAAAGGAGATAGATATAGACAAAGCAGTTACCTACACTTCGAGTATGGAGGGCTTTGTAGATGCAGTGTTGTAAAACAAGAACCTGATATCAACTATGCGATTAGCGTAGTGGGAGGATATCAAAGTAATCTGGATAAGAGATGTTCGAATGCTGTAAGAAGTGCTTGGAAGTACTGGATTACTAAGCAAGACGAAATCTTCTTAGATTACAGTTTCTCAGATCCAAAATCAGAGAAAGACCAGTGTAAGTCGATATCAGACTATGTGTTCACTTTTAGAAGAGGTGGAACCTAAGGATGAAAGAGTGATAAGCGTGATGCTTCTCGGACTCTATCATAAGCCGAATAGCAGCCTCAGAGGCAGCGGAAGTTTTGGTTAGGTTCCGGAATGACCTCTGAACTTGGATATGATTCTTTGTTCACCAAAGGCTATGTATATAGCGGTGCATGGTAAACTGGAAGAAGTCATAAGTTCAAAAGATGATGATAACACATAGAGCAAGTACCACCTGATTCGAGTCATCGTCTAGGGAGACGACGCAGTAGTCACCAAGATAACTTCAGAGCGGCAACCTAGATTGCTCATTCACATAATACTTCTGGGAAGTATAAATTAAGCACGTGATGAGTATGGGAGTCGGGAGTTTGGAGGAAATGACTAGACCTTAGTACAAGTGGGAGATTGTTGGAGTTGTGTACTTAATGTCTAGATTTAAGTATCGGTAAACTCCCGGTCATAGCATTTTACCTATTTAATTAATAAACAATTATTTGCATTTAATTATTATTAATTAATTATGCAAAATATAGTCCTGGATTTTATACGTTGTAGTTAGTATGGTGTGCATGGGCACACAGAAGATCATACTATCGGTTACTCGTATTTAATCGAACAGTTGCTCACGACCTAGATGGACACGGACCAATCCATCGGTATAGTCGTTGTGTGAGAGAGAAAATAATTTATCTTAATTATTTTATCACACTTGTACACTTGGTGTATTGGGCGGATCGCTTGAGATTTATTGATTAGGATTGCCTTGGATAATCAATTTAAATCTCAGAGTATTTTATTCTTAATCCCCGATATTATTGCGGGTGTGTATATTTAATATTAGAGACTTTGATTTTCCAAAGGAATTAACCGATTTAATTATTGGGTTAATTACCGGTAAAATTGGGTCGCTATATTTTATATATGACATGCCGTGAATACTTGACGGGAAAGTGTATCCCGGAAGGGTTGATAATATCCCCGAGATGAGTTCATAAGGAATTATTGTGTAAACCTCATGAGTGGATTCGTTCCGCACAATAATAAAGGTTGGACGGTACTAGTCTCGGACATAAGAGATGAATATTATTTATTGAGCAATAAATAAATTTATTCATGGATATTTAAATCTTAAATACACGGAATAAATAATACTAACCGGAGAAATATTATTTGATATAATATGGATAAATATTGGGAGTGCAATTTTATTTATATAGTGGAAAATAAATAAAATTAATATTGATAAGGATTAATGGATTTGAGTTGGACCCAATTTAATCTTCAATATTAGAAGCCCAATATTTAATCTCCTTATGATCCCCTACGTAGCCTATATAAGCACTACATGGTCTTCACTTTTCATAAGACAATTTAACCTACGCCAATCATAAAGTCTTGGAGAGTGAAGGAGATCCATAGGAGTTCGATAGATCGTCGCCCACACGACGTTCGGACGAGGTGCGAGGAATACGTAGGAAGATCGCAAGGTCATCAACCGATTTCGTTTCTCCGCACAACGAATCGAAGGTAAAATCATAAACCCCCTTTTATGATTTGTGCTTGATTAATTGTGATATATACATGAACGCACGATCCGGGAAAACGGCGAACCTCGGGGACGGGGATTCGAGATCCCCGGCGAGGATCGAGGGAGCGGCCGAACCCTAGGGTTCGACCGCCGCATGCGCGCGACGAGGGACGAGCCCCGGCTGGACGCCGGGGCATGCGATCGACTTCGGTCGATCGCTGGGGTGCCACGGGCTGGTGCCGTGGCGGACCCCAGCCGCCCTCGACGGCGGCGTGCGCTCGAAGGGGGCCCCGGCCAAAGCCGGGGCAAGCGATCGACTCGGAAGTCGATCGTTAGGGCAGCCGCGGCTAGGCCGCGGCGGGTCAGCTGGGCTGACCGCCCTCCCCTCGATGGCGGAGGCGGTGAGTCGCCGGACTCACCGCCAGGGGCTGTTCCGAACAGCCCCGCGGGGATGCCTCGCATCCCCAGGCGATCGCCACACACGGCGATCGCGAGCCCGGGCGTGGGCGTGGCTAGGGTTTAGTCGCGGGTTCTCCCGCGGCGACGCCTTGGTCATGCTCTAGCTCGTCCGTGGTTCACGTTCGTGGTTTCCGGCGATAGGGTTTTCGGTCGGGTTATCGGTTCCGCAAAATTTTTTGATAGCCCGGGACATCGAATCCCAGCAGTTGTGTGAGAGAGAAAATAATTTGCCTTAATTATTTTATCACACTTGTACACTTGGTGTATTGGGCGGATCGTTTGAGATTTATCGATTAGGATTGCCTTGGATAATCGATTTAAAATCTCAGTGTATTTTATTCTTAATCCCCGATACTATTGCGTGTGTGTATATTTAATATAAGTGACTTTGATTTTCCAAAGAATTGGCCGGTTTAATTACTGGGTCAATTACCGGTTAAGTTGGGTCGCTATATTTTATATATGACATGCCATGAATACTTGACGGGAAAGTGTATCCCGTAAGGGTTGATAATATCCCCGAGATGAGTTCATAAGGAATTATTATGTAAACCCTGCAGGTGGATTTGTTCCGCATAATAATTAAGGTTGAATGGTACTAGTCTCAGATATAAGAGATGAATAAATTAATTAGCAATAAATTAATTTTATTCATGGATATTTATATCTTAAATACACGGAATAAATAATACTACCGGAGAAATATTATTTGATATAATATGGTTTAATATTGAGAGTGCAATTAATTTATATAGTGGAAAATAAATTAATTAATAATAGTAAGGATTAATAGATTTGGGCTTGGGCTCAATTTAATCACTATTATTGAAGCCCAATATTCCACCTCCTTAAGATCCCCTACGTAGCCTATAAAAGCACTACATGGTCTTCTCTATTCTCATAACTTGAAGATCACAATTCTAGAGAATGAAAGTAGAGAGGGAGATCCATTGAGTTTGGAGGATCGTCGCCCACCCGACGTTCGAGCTAGTGCAAGGAATACGTGGGAAGATCTCAAGTTCATCAAATTGAGTTCTTCGTTTTTCCGAACAACGAGAACGAGGTAAATCGTAAAACCCTCTTTATGATTTTATCGTTTAATTATCGTGAAAATAAAGTGAACCAAGATCCGAGAAACAAACCCTAATCGGGGTGTGGAGCGATGTGGAGACTGCTCCACACGACTGCTCCACACGTGTGTTGATCGACCTATGTGGAGCATCGACTGCTCCACATATCGATTGCTCCACACGGGATGTGGAGCGCTATTCGCACGGCGCTGCTCCACACCGGGATGTGGAGCGATGTTTGCACGGGCTGCTCCACACGGGATGTGGAGCGCTGATTACGGGATGCTCCACACGGGATGTGGAGCAGTTCCTCTATGCGGACGCCCCAGATGTGGAGCGCTTGCTCCACGGGGTCGGTCCAGCTGTGGAGCGCGAGATTTCGATTGGGTTGTCGGTTCCGCAATTTTTGACAATCCGGATATTCGATCTCCAAAGGATTTCGGTTGGAATTAATTAGAAAATTTATTTATTTAAATTTATTAATTCCGGGATATCGATTTCCAACACTATGGATCTCCTTCAACTCTCTAGAACTATCAAATAATGATATTCTTGTCTTATGATTTATGAAGGCCATGTAGTGCTTTTATAGGCTACGTAGGGGATCTAAAGGAGGTGAAATATTGGACTTCTAATATTGATGATTAAATTGAGCCCAGCCCAAATCTATTAATCCTTATCAATATTAATTTTATTTATTTTCCACTATATAAATAAAATTGCACTCCCAATATTTACCCATATTATATCAAATAATATTTCTCCGACTAGTATTATTTATTCCGTGTATTTAAGATTTAAATATCCATGAATAAAATTTATTTATTGCTTAATAAATTTATTCATCTTTTATATCCGAGAATAGTACCACTCAACCTTATTTATTATGCGGGAACAAATCCACTCGCGAGGTTTACATAATAAATCCTTATGAGCTCATCTCGGGGATATTATCAACCCTTCCGGGATACACTGTCCCTTCAAGAATTCACGGCATGTCATAATAACGGAATTGTAATTTAGATTATTGTAATTTATTTTGCGATTGGATCGACGAATCGAAGACCCAAGAGAAGACGAAGTGACGAGAGGGACGAGGGCTTGGGATCGATTGGATCGATCCCATGGTGATCGATGGCTAAGGGCGAGGGCTCGGTTGCCCTAGCCGCGGCTGCCGCCGGTTCGGTGGCTGGCCGGCGTGGCTGGGCGGCGGCGCTCCTCCCCATGGCCGGCCGATCGATCGAAGGTGGGGGTGGCGTGGGGCCTCCCAATCCATGCTACTCCTACCGGAAATTTACTTTCCTATTTTAATTCGGTTTTCCTATTTTGATTATTTCTTTATGGAATATTCATGAAATAGAAAAAGAATTAATTTAGTATTAAATTTATTTTTCCTATTTGATTATTCCTACTCATGGGAATATTCATGGATTAGGAATAAAATAAATTTGGAAAGTATAAGAGTCCTAAATTATTTTATTTCCTTATTCCATTATGGATATTATCTAGAATATTCCAAGTGTATCTTGGATAGATTATTCTAGAAATTTAATGGAGTAGAAAAGGAAAATAAAATAAATAAAAATATTAATAATATTTAATTTTATTTTTGATATATTCAATTGACTTAATTTTCGAATTAAGTAACTTTTGGATTAATTAAAAATGAATAGATTTAAATATTGGAGATTAATATTCTCGTCACATGGAGCATTCAAGAAGCGAAGACTGAAGACTAGAAGATGTGTACGGAGATGTGATAAAGCCATAATAGTCGGGAAATAATATTCTAGTATTATTTTGATTATGTGATAATACTATGTGCTTTATTACATGTATGCATGCTATATGTGTTTATTTTATGCACTAGATAGCGTATCCCTTTATTGTAAAAAGCTAAGTGGGAGAGGGTATGGAAACATACCCATGGTCTCCATTGTTGCTCTCTTGGTGACTTTTATAAACTTTTGAAGTTTATATAGATAAGTCATTGGAGGAGAGTTCTTGTAAATCCTCTTACGAGAAACATTGATTAAGTTTATCAAACAATGCCTAATTTGTCTTTCCAAAGCTGATTTCAAGTCGACTCATTCTCACCCCGGGGAGTGGAATGGAGCCAGAGCCACTTGGTCATGTAGAGGACACAAATTAGAGACCTTCGTACCATTCTTTGATAGATGGATCGATTGTCTGCTCGGCTCCCTCATTTATGAGAGATAGGGTTGTTCGCATGGTGAATCACTGGTTAGAAACTTCGAGTTTCACTTATGATTCTCCGCGTCCTGATTTACAAAAATCGAATGGATCAAGTAATTGGGAGTCAATTATAAAAGTCTGTTGGTGTAGTAAACGTCCACACCACGTGGCTTGCTATGCTGACGGATTTTGGATTAATTGATGTAGACAGTTGTAAGTAATTGTGAAGAGTTGTAAAGTTATCGTAAGCGTCCACACCACGTGGCTTGCGGTGATGTAGCAATTCCAAACAAATTACTTTGGTGCTGAGTAATGGTTTACACTTAGATACGCATTATAGTATTCCTCCCCACGAGGTTACGCTATAAGTGATGTATGGCCAAAGAAAATCTAATTGCTAAATCATTTGGGTGGGTAAACGTCCACACCACGTGGCTTGCCTTACCTGATGGGATTTTAGATGTGATTAGTGGTTTAATGATATTATTTGAGGGAGATAATATCGGATATTAAATCGATTGTTTGTTATTATATGTGCTCATAGATTATGGATGGCTTTGAACCCACTTAATGTGATACTTAAGGATTTTAAACTCATTGGTCCCTAAATTTAATGATTGGAATAGAGATCTAGACATTGTCCAGACTGTTGAAGAGTGCAAGTTTGTACTCAGTGAGCTTTGTTCTCCCGAACCTACCAATGTCTTAACTAATTAGGAAGGGACTGATTTTCATATCATGTTCAAACTCAAGATGTTTATACATGACGTAATGGCTAAACAAGAGGCGATGATGATACTCATAAAGGTCATTCATTCGAGGAAGCGCTTAAACACGTTTCTAAGATGATGGACCTTTTGGACGAGTTGAGACGGAAATCGCAAGCTCTTGTAGCCAATGCCAAAGGTTTCGAACCTAAGGGCAAAAACCGGGGGAAAGGAAAAGCAAGCAAAGAAACCCAGTGGTCCTAAGTTTCTTGGATCACGAGATGGGACGAGAAAGCCAATAGGCTAGTGTTCTCGATGCAAACAGTCTGGGTACTGGAAGTCTGATTATCCTCTCAAAGTAAATACGAAGTCTTCTTTAGTCGTAAAACATAGTCAGTGGTATTATCTACCGGAACCTGGTGTGTAGGTATGGAACCACTGACGGTATGTGCATTTTAAATGCAAGGGTTCCAGGAAACCCGACGACTTGGAAAAGAAGAAATCGTAGTCTACATGGGCAATGCTGTTGAGGAGGCAGCTGTTGCAGTGGAGGACAATTATATAGGATTTCATTTTTAAGTTATTGTTTTTATGTACCTTTTAGAAAGAGCTTTGTTCTGGATTTCTAATGAATGGATATTTTATTTCTTTTAATCATTTGATGATTATAAGAAGAAATAATGATATTATCTATTCTGGTACATTAGCTAGCAATATATAAATGATAAACCCTAAGTCCACCACGATGCAACGAACCGTAGTATATAACTCGTTTTTACTTTTAAGAGATATTTCTGTAATGAATCATTTATACTTGTGGATTCTTGTGCTAAGTAATGTTTATTCAAATAAGAAGTTCAAAGGTCGAAAATTGATATTTTGATCAATTAAGTTGAAGGAGTGGACCTTCCGACCCAAGAATCTAATTTGGAAGATAACATAACTAAGCAATCCTTTATGGATATAAGGTATAAGATCCGGACAAGTATTAGAATTGATTAACTCTGGTGTATGCAGACCTTTGTCTACTCAGACAATAAGATACGAGTACTTCATTTTATGATTACTCGAAAAATGGACTAGCATACCTGATGTGCCACAAAAGCAAAGTGTTTTGACAAGTCAATGGACACAAAGCTATTGTGGGGAACCATCATGGTATATCCATTGAAAGCCTGCGATCTAATCGCGGAGGCAAGTGCCTTTCTGAGGAATGCATGGCATACTGATCAGAGATTGGGATTTGATCCCAAATGACTACACCATACACTGTTGTGTAGAAATGGTGCAGGGGCGGACCCACGTTTGGCCCAGCGTGGGCCTCGGCCCCCCCTCAAATTTTTTTTTTTTTTACTGCTAGTATATATTTCCACTACAAAAGTCTCCTCCATGCATGTGTATCATATATCTCGGCCCCCCCTCAAAAAATAAACTACTTCTATGTATTTCTATTACATTGGGCCCACTGTCTAGGTACATTGCTTTAGTACCAGTAATTGTCCACCAAGTTATGTTAGGACAATAATTTTATTAATTAAGGGAAAGATTATATAGATATCTTTATTTATTGTTTTGGTAATTAATTGTTGTACATATAACATTGTTATTTAATTAGATAGATAATATTAATAGTTGAATTAATGATTTACTTAACTTGATTTTTTCTATATAAAACTATTGATGATTAATCGAGAATTCACTCTTAATTAGAAAAGAATTATTTTCTAATTAATTATTTTATCATATTTTAATTTTATTTTTAATTAATTGTTTGAAATTCACGTTTTTATCTATTTTATTTTTTCTAAAATATGTTTTTTACTGTGGTATTTTTAATTTAAATAATTATTTTATTGTGATATTTATTTTTTTATTATAAGAATCTTTTTTTATGTAATAAATGATAAATGAGTGTTATTTTGAAAAAATAGTGACATAAAATGCAAATAAATGTACTACATAAAGTAGTAATAATAAAAAGTACCGTATGAAAAATATATTTATAGTAAAATATTTAACTTGTGAATTATCAAAGAAAATGTAAAATATTGTAAGACCCTAATAAAAATAGAAGCAATGACGTTCCATGATAATGATTAACCTCGAACACTATTTTTAAATTTTTTGGCCCCCCCTCAACTAAAATCCTGAGTCCGCCCCTGTGTGTGGTAAACAAGAAATGGAACTCTTATAGAAATAGTAAAAGCATGAGATATACGGAACTACCTATGTTCTATGGATATGTTTTGAAAACAACGGCGCATTCAATGCGGTTGTAGAATATCCCGGAAGAACAAAAGTTGTGTGTTCAATAGTACTATGAACCAGAAGGACGTTATAAGTTCTAACGCCCGGTTCTTAGAGAAAGACTATTAGATGAACCACAAGCCCAAAGTGACGTAATACTTTGAATGAGAGAAAGGGATAAGGACTGGGAACCAGCCAAACCGAGTAGCGGTACACCACTAAATGCACCTACTGTTATCACTATTTATACACCGGAACGCCGTCGTAGTGGGAGGGTTGTTAAACAACCGGACAGATGGATTGGACTGGGTGAGTCTTCGGACTCGGCACCCGGAGTTCATGAAATCGATCCCTGGACCTATGATGAGGCGGTACAAGATATAGATGCGCCTTCTTGGAAGAAAGCGATGAAATCCGAAATAGAATCTATGGATTCTAATAAAGTCTGGGATCTTGTAGAACCACCAAGCGTCGTAAAGCCAATTGGGTGTAAATGGGTCTACAAGAGAAAGAGAGGATCTGACGGAAATGTTGAAACCTTTAAAGCTCGGCTTGTTTCGAAAGGATATACTCAGAAAGAGGGAATCGATTATGAGGAGACCTTCTCGCCGGTAGCCAAGATAAAGTCGATCCGGATTCTCTTATCCATAGCAGCTCATATGGATTATGAGGTGTGGCAAATGGATGTCAAGACAGCTTTCCTTAATGGAAGTCTTGACGAGACAATTTATATGAAACAACCAGAAGGATTCATTAATAAGGGGCGAGATCATCTAGTGTGCAAGCTTAATCGATCCATTTATGGATTCAAACAAGCCTCGAGATCGTGGAACCTGCGGTTTGATGAAGTAGTCCAATTTTTTGGATTCATTCAAAGCATGGACGAATCGTGTGTGTATGGGAAACGTGATGGAAACAAAGTGGTGTTTCTCGGAGGTTTTATGTAGATAACATTTTATCATTGGTAACAATGTAAAGATGTTGTCAGACATAAAATGGTGGTTGTCTAGATGAATCAATATGAAAGATATAGGAAGAAGTTGGACATGTTCTTGAGATCTAGGATCTCTAGAAAAGAACATTGTACTTCTCCTGGACATCTTACATATAAATGATTATGGTTCGTTTTAACATGCAAGTTTCCGAGAAAGGTATGTTACCTTTCAGATACGGAATGCATCTATCTAAGGATATGTGTTTTGGAACACAAAAGGAGATAGAAGCAATGAAAGCGGTTTCCTACACTTCAAGTGTGGAAAGCTTGATAAATGCGATGTTGAAAACGAGAACCTGATATCTGCTATGCGGCTAGTATAGTGGGAGGATATCAAGGTAATCCTGGAAAGGAATACTCGACTGCTGTAATGAACATTTTAAGTACTTTCGAAGTACTGGAAATATGTTTTGGATTACGGAGCAGACAAGTTTTTCCTTTGGATTACACTCTCTTAGATTTCTAATCAAATAAGGACCGGAGTAAGTCGATATCAAGCTATGTGTTTCACTATTGAAGGAGAAGGAGTTTTAACATGGAAGAGTGATAAGCACGATGCTTATCGGACTCTGCCATGGGTAACCAAATAGCGGCCCCAGAGGCAGCGGAAGTTTTGGTATAGCTCCGGGATAATCTCTGGGACTTAGAGGTGATTCTTAATTTGCCAAAGGCTATGTGAATAGCGGTGCGATGGCAAATGGTAAGAAATCACAAGTCCATAAGTGTAAGATAACACATAGAGCAAGTACCACCTGATACGAGTCATCGTCGAGGGAGACGACGCTGTAGTCACCAAGATAACTTCAGAGCGGCAACCTAGAGTGCTCATTCACATAGTACTTCTTGGAAGTACAACTTAAGCACGTGATGAGTATGGGAGTCGGAAGTTTGGAGGAAATGACTAGACCTTAGTACAAGTGGGAGATTGTTGGAGTTGTGTACTTAATGTCTAAATTTAAGTAACGGAAACTCCCGATCCATTGCCATTAATCTATTTAATTAAATAAACAATTATTTGCGTTTAATTATTTATAATTAAATATATGTAAATTATAGTGCTAGATTTCATACGTTGTAGTTAGTATGGTGTGCATGGGCACACAGAAGATCATACTATCGGTTACTCGTATTTAATCGAACAGTTGCTCACGACCTAGATGGACACGGACCAATCCATCGGTATAGTCGTTGTGTGAGAGAGAAAATAATTTATCTTAATTATTTTATCACACTTGTACACTTGGTGTATTGGGCGGATCGCTTGAGACTTATCAATTAGGATTGCTCTGTGATAATTGATTTAAGTCTCGGAGTATTTTATTCTTAATCCCTGAAACAATTGTGGGAGTGTATATTTAATATAAGTGACTTTGATTTTCCAAAGGAATTAACCGATTTAATTATTGGGTTAATTACCGGTTGAGTTGGGTCACTATATTTTATATATGACATGCCGTGAATTCTTGAAGGGACAGTGTATCCCGGAAGAGTTGATAATATCCCCGAGATGAGCTCATAAGGATTTATTATGTAAACCTCGCGAGTGGATTTGTTCCCGCATAATAAATAAGGTTGAGTGGTACTATTCTCGAATATAAGAGATGAATAAATTTATTAAGCAATAAATAAATTTTATTCATGGATATTTAAATCTTAAATACACGGAATAAATAATACTAACCGGAGAAATATTATTTGATATAATATGGATAAATATTGGGAGTGCAATTTTATTTATATAGTGGAAAATAAATAAAATTAATATTGATAAGGATTAATGGATTTGGGTTGGACCCAATTTAATCTTCAATATTAGAAGCCCAATATTTCATCTCCTTTTGATCCCCTACGTAGCCTATAAAAGCACTACATGGTCTTCACAATTCATTAACCTAAGATACGCCAATCATAAAGTCTTGAAGAGTGAAGGAGATCCATAGGAGTTCGATAGATCGTCGCCCACCCGACGTTCGAACGGAGTGCAAGGAATACGTGGGAAGATTCAAAGGTCATCCTGATTTCGTTTCTCCGAACAACGAATCAAAGGTATAATATCTAAACACCCTTGATATTATTTGATTTGATTTATCGAGAATACCGTAGGACGAAGATCCGAAGATCGAAGCCCGGAATAGACGGACGAACGCGTGGTGGTAGCGAAGCCACCGGACCACGGCGTGCGCCCGCTAGGGTTTCGGCGGGGCATGGTGGCGAACCCTCGGCTGGGCCGAGGGTGTGCGATCGATCGCGGGATCGATTGCTGGGCACGGGCTGGTGCCGGGCCCTACCCCGCCGTGAAGGCGGGGGCCTCCTGGTGGCGGCGAGTCGCCGGACTCGCCGCGGGGGCTGCTGGGCAGCCCCACCCCGATCGATCGCCGGCGTGCGATCGATCCATTGATCGCGTGAACCCCGCACTCGCGGGGGTTCGACTGGGGGCGGGCCGCGTGCCTTCGGGTGCGTGGTCTCCAAAGGCCGGACTCCGGCGGATGAGTCGGCGTTCATGTGATCTCCGGCGAAGGGTTCGTTCGGGTTATTGGTTTCCGCAAATTTAAATAACCCGGGATATCGAATTCCAACATAAGTTCCTTTACTGAAGGGCAGTTCACCCTTCTTGGAATCTTGCATGTTAAAACGAGCCAGAATCGTGTCTATGTAAGATTGCTGGGAAAGATAAAGTGTTCTATTCCGGCGATACCTTATAACTTTGATCCCTAGAACATGTCCAACTTCTCCCAAATCTTTCATATCGAATTGTCTAGACAACCATCCCTTTATGTCTGATAACATATTTACACTGTTGCCAATGAGAAGTATGTCGTCTACATAAAGCACGAGAAACACCACCTTCTTTCCATCACGTTTCCAATACACACACGATTCGTCCATGCTTTGAATGAATCCAAGAGATTGGACTACTTCATCAAACCGCAGGTTCCACGATCTCGAGTCTTGTTTCAATCCATAAATGGATCGATTAAGCTTGCACACTAGATGATCTCGCCCCTTAGCAATGAATCCTTCTGGTTGTTTCATATAAATCGTCTCATCAAGACTTCCATTCAGGAAAGCTGTCTTGACATCCATTTGCCACACCTCATAATCCATATGAGCTGCTATGGATAAGAGAATCCGGATTGACTTTATCTTGGCTACCGGCGAGAAGGTCTCCTCATAATCGATTCCCTCTTTCTGAGTATATCCTTTCGCAACAAGCCGAGCTTTAAAGGTTTCAACCTTTCCGTCAGATCCTCTCTTTCTCTTGTAGACCCATTTACACCCAATTGGCTTTACGCCGCTTGGTGGTTCTACAAGATCCCATACTTTATTAGAATCCATAGATTCTATTTCGGATTTCATCGCTTTCTTCCAAGAAGGCGCATCAATATCTTGTACCGCCTCATCATAGGTCCAGGGATCGATTTCATGAACTCCGGGTGCCGAGTCCGAAGACTCACCTAGTCCAATCCATCTGTCTGGTTGTCTAACAACCCTCCCATTACGACAGCGTTCCGGTGTATCAACAGTGACAGTATTAGGTGCAGGTTCTAGTGGTGTATCTATACTCGGTTCGGCTGTATCTAGGTCTTCCTCGTTACCTCTCAACTCATCAAGCATTATGTCACTTTTGGGTTTGTGGTCCATGACATAGTCTTCCTCTAAGAACCGAGCGTTAGTACTTATAACGATCTTCTGGTCCGTAGGACTATAGAACATGCCACCTTTAGTTCCTTTCGGGTATCCTACAAACAACCGTATTTCTGATCTAGGTTCTAACTTATCGGCGCCTTGTCGCAACACATGTGCTGAACATCACCAGATCCGAATGTGTTTCAAGTTAGGCTTACGCCCACTCCACAATTCCATGGGTGTAGTTGGTACCTTTTTGGTCGGAACCCTATTCAGAATGTACGCCGCTGTTTCCAAGGCATGTCCCCAGAACATAACAGGTAAATCCGAGTAACTCATCATCGATCGCACCATCTCCATAAGAGTCCTATTCCTTCTTTCCGACACACCATTCTGCTGAAGAGTATATATGGTGAGGTCAGTTGGGATTCAATCCCATTCTCTGCTAAGTATGCCTTGAATTCTCCAGACAGGTACTCGCCTCCGCGATCAGATCGCAGGCATTTTATGGATTTACCACGAAGGTTCTCCACAAGAGCCTTGAATTCCTTGAACTTTTCAAAAGAATCACTCTTGTGGCGCATCAGGTACACATATCCATATCTTGAGTAATCATCAGTAAAAGTGATGAAGTACTCGTACCCTCCCCTTGCCTGAGTAGACATAGGTCCGCATAAATCAGAGTGAATCAAATCCAATACTTGTTCAGCTCTACGTCCTTTACCAGAAAAAGAACGCTTGGTCATTTTACCCTCCAAACAGGATTCGCAGGTTGGAAGGTCCTCTCCTTCAACACCACTGATGAGACCATCAGCTTTCAACCTTTGAATTCTATTCGAATTAATATGACCTAGCCTTAGATGCCACAAGTATAATTGATTCATTTTAGAAGGTTCCTTTCTCTTATTGGTGTTCGTAGATGTGTTATTACTCTCGGTTAGTTGCATCGTGTTAGACTCAGGATTTAGAACATACAAATCGTCTATCAATGTACCAGAACAGACAATCTCACTATTTCTTCTTATGACCACAGAGTGATCAAAAGAAACAGAATATCCATTCAGAATTAACTTAGAAACTGAAATTAAATTCTTTCTAAAATTCGGTACATAAAGACAATTTTGTAAAACTAAAACCCTATCACTACTAAAGCGTAAGTGAACGTCTCCCACTGCAACAGCCGCCACCTTTGCGGCATTGCCCATGTAGAGCACGATCTCTCCCTATCTAAGTCTCCGGGTTTCCTGGAACCCCTGCAATGAATTGCAGACATGGTCAGTGGCACCCGTATCTACACACCAGGTGCTGGTAGATATCACCGCTGACAATGTTTCAGTGACTAAGGAAAATTTCGTACCTTTGATGAGAGGACAATCAGACCTCCAGTGCCCAAACTGCTTGCATCGAAAGCATCTGCCCAATGGCTTGCCTCTCCCAATCCGTGGTTTTAAACCACTGGGTCTCTTTGCACGCTTTTCCTTTAGCCTTGCCACAAAAGCTTGTGATTCTCTTAACTTACGCACAAACTCTGCTTTCGCCGAATCCTTTTTAAGAGACTCGTTGAGAGAAGATTCTGTGAGTATGTTAATCACCTCTTGTCCGGCTTCCACGCTATGCCTCAACATCATCCTGAGGTCATTCTTAATGTCCTCATCAGTTGGGACAAAAGTGGTTTCGGAAAGCTCAACAGTCTGAACAATGTCCAGATTTCGTTCCCAATCATTACTATATGGAACCGGTGAGTTTTCATCCTTAAGTATATCACAAAGTGGGGTCACAGTCATTCTTAACCTATAAGCACATAAAACAAACAAACAATTTAATACCGATATTATCTCCCTTGAATAATATCATTAAATCACTAATCACATCAAAAATCCCATCAGGTAAGGCAAGCCACGTGGTTTGGACGTTTACCCACCCAAATGATTTAGCAATTAGATTTCCTTTGGTCATACATCACTTATAGCGTAACCTCGTGGGGAGGAATACTATAATGCGTATCTAAGTGTAAACCATTACTCAGCACCAAAGTAATTTGTTTGGAATTTCTACATCACCGCAAGCCACGTGGTGTGGTCGTTTACGATAACTTCACAACTCTTCACAATTACTTACAACTGTCTACATCAATTAATCCAAAATCCGTCAGCATAGCAAGCCACGTGGTGTGGACGTTTACTACACCAAGAGACTTTTATAATTGACTCCCAATTACTTGATTCATTCAATCTTGTAAATCAAGACGTGGAGAATCATAAGTGAAACTCGAAGTTTCTAACCAGTGATTCACCATGCGAACAACCCTATCTCTCATAAATGAGGGAGCGAGCAGACAATCGATCCATCTATCAAAGAATGGTACGAAGGTCTCTAATTTGTGTCCTCTACATGACCAAGTGGCTCTGGCTCCATTCCACTCCCCGGGGTGAGAATGAGTCAACTTGAAATCAGTTTTGGAAAGACAAATTAGGCATTGTTTGATGAACTTAATCAATGTTTCTCGTAAGAGGAATTACAAGAACTCTCCTCCAATGACTTATCTATACAAACTTCAAAAGTTTATAAAAGTCACCAAGAGAGCAGCAATGGAGACCATGGGTATGTTTCCATACCCTCTCCCACTTAGCTTTTTACAATAAAGGGATACTCTATCTAGTGCATAAAGTAAACACATATAGCATGCATACATGTAATAAAGCACATAGTATTATCACATAATCAAAATAATACTAGAATATTATTTTCCGACTATTATAGCTTTATCATATCTTCGTACGCATCTTCTAGTCTTCAGTCTTCGTTTCTTGAATGCTCCATGTGACGAGAATATTAATTTCTAATATTTAAATCTATTTATTTTCAATTAATCCAAAAGTTACTTAATTCGAAAATTAAGTCAATCGAATATATCGAAAATAAAATTAAATATTATTAATATTTTTATTTATTTTTATTTTCTTTTCTACTCCATTAAATCTCTAGAATAATCTATCAAAGACCACCACCGTCGATCGCCAGTCGCCGGCCAAAGGCCACCGCCGCCGCCGCCCACCGGCGCGCCACCACCGCCGGTGGTATCGCCGCCGGGAGGCGCGAATTCGGCGCCCCTAGCCCTCGCGCGATCGATCCTTCATGGATCGATCATGGGTTGATCGATCCTCATGGATCGACCATGGGGATGGTCGATCCGAGCCCTAGCTCCTCCTCGTCACTTCGTCTTCTCCGGCGGTCTTCGATTCATCGATCCAATCGCAAAATAAATTACATAATCTAAATTACAATTCCGGTATCGATTCTATACATGAAATCGACCCTATACCATTTCCGGAAAAAACATAGAACGTAATAATAAATCCTAAATTCGGTCAACCCCCGAATTTTTACTATTACAAGCATTCACCACCAAAAACGAATCTCGGCATGTCCGAGAGTTTAATAAAACCAACAATCATGACAAAATAAATTAAACGAATAATAAATTGAGCCATAATAGTCGGAACCCTGCAAGGTAGAACAATTTTATCGAAAATACCGCGAACGTAAATCACGCTCTGATACCAATTGTTGGAATTCGATATCCCGGGTTATTAAAATTTGCGGAAACCAATAACCCGAACGAAAACCTCAATCGCCGGAGAAACCACGAGCCCACGCGAACCAGGACCCGACCGAACGCGTCGCGCGCACGAGGCACGCGAACGCCCAGCCGAGTCCCCGCGAGGGGACTCGCGATCGCTGCAGGCGATCGCTGGGTTGCTTCGAGCAACCCCGCAGCGGATCCGTTGATCCGCTGCTACGCGGCTAGGGCTCGTGTCTAGCGAGCCGCTGCGGGGAACCCGCAGCTCGCTACGAGTTGCTACGGGTCACGCCCCTTAGCCCTAGCGATCAGCCCCGTAGGGCTCGATCGATCCTCGGCGTCCAGCCGAGGGTTCGCGCGTTCGATCCCCATGAGGTTCTTCGAGCCTCCGGTGGTTCGACCACCACCGCCCGGCTCGACCCTCCTCCCGGGGTTCGATCCTCAGATCTTTGTTCTACGGTATTCTCGATAAATTCAAATCAAAATAATATCGAGGGGGTTTAGATATTATACCTTCGATTCGTTGTTCGGAGAAACGAAATCAAACACCTTTTAATCTTCCCACGTATTCCTTGCACTCCGTTCGAACGTCGGGTGGGCGACGATCTATCGAACTCCTATGGATCTCCTTCAACTCTCTAGAACTATCAAATAATGATATTCTTGTCTTATGATTTATGAAGGCCATGTAGTGCTTTTATAGGCTACGTAGGGGATCTAAAGGAGGTGAAATATTGGGCTTCTAATATTGATGATTAAATTGAGCCCAGCCCAAATCTATTAATCCTTATCAATATTAATTTTATTTATTTTCCACTATATAAATAAAATTGCACTCCCAATATTTACCCATATTATATCAAATAATATTTCTCCGGTTAGTATTATTTATTCCGTGTATTTAAGATTTAAATATCCATGAATAAAATTTATTTATTACTTAATAAATTTATTCATCTCTTATATCCGAGAATAGTACCACTCAACCTTATTTATTATGCGGGAACAAATCCACTCGCGAGGTTTACATAATAAATCCTTATGAGCTCATCTCGGGGATATTATCAACCCTTCCGGGATACGCTGTCCCTTCAAGAATTCACGGCATGTCATATATAAAATATAGTGACCCAACTTAACTGGTAATTAACCCAATAATTAAATCGGTTAATTCCTTTGGAAAATCAAAGTCACTTATACTAAATATACACACCCGCAATTGTTTCGGGGATTAAGAATAAAATACTCCGAGACTTAAATCAATTATCACAGAGCAATCCTAATTGATAAGTCTCAAGCGATCCGCTCAATACACCAAGTGTACAAGTGTGATAAAATAATTAAGACAAATTATTTTCTCTCTCACACAACGACTATACCGATGGATTGGTCCGTGTCCATCTAGGTCGTGAGCAACTGTTCGATTAAATACGAGTAACCGATAGTATGATCTTTTGTGTGGGCCCGACACACCATACTAACTACAACGTATAAAATCTAGGACTATAATTTGCATATATTTAATTAACAATAATTAAAAGCAAATGAATGTTCATTATTAATAGGTAAATGAAAGTGTACATAGAGTTCAGAATACTCAAATCTAGACATTAAGTATACTACTCCATCAACACAAGCAAGTGGGACCACATACAATGCATAGTGGCATGTGTATGTGGCATGACTTTTCACCTCCTTTGTAACTCCTTTTGCATGTTAATGGTGCATAATGATGCCCATTATGTAGGAGGTTACAATGGGGTGTTATGGCATGTATAATGAGGCTAATATATGGATGAAAATCAGATTTTCATCACACATCATCTTTACCCACGAAATTCACACCAAAGAGAGAGAGGAGAAAGTATTCTTGGAGAACCGACTCGATCAAGCAAAGTGTTCGTCATACGGGTTCGTGTGCAACACGTAGAGGCCGGGCCATTTGTGCGGCTTCAACATCTGGGCGATCCAAAGGCGTGACAGGGTCATTCCAAAGGTGAACAATCCGTGGCTGATCCATTAAGGTGGTTCAATTGACTCAACACCACCTTAACCAATTTCAACGATCACCAAATGTAAGAACTCGTTGAACCCTATATATATATATATATATATATATATATATATATATATATTGGATGTGTATATATAATATATATTTGTATGTGTTCTTATACACATTATGTGTGCACTAAGATCCAAGCATGATAGATTTATATGCTTTACACGCTTCCGCACACACGGTATATCGATCGGATCGGTATATCGTAACCTTCACCAACAACCACAAATAATAATTGCATTTCACCTCGACGTTAATGACACTTCAACAACCCATTGGGCAGTTGCTGTGTTGCTACTAAAATCAATATGAGAATTTTAGAGTAAAAAAGAATAATGGTCTGAAACCAAACTCAAAACCCATTGGGCAGTTGCTGTGTTGCATTTCTCTCGAATATTGCTAGTTCATTTACACAACAAGCTCAAAACAAGTTCGTTTTCGAGTCTCTGAAGCACATCAAAGGTACGAAAACAACGAGGTAGCACATTTCGCATTTTGTTTAATTGTTTTAAAGCACACTGAGGTGTTTTTCACCGAATGTCGTTGTTCACCGTGAGATAGAGAGCACGTTGCACGGTTCACTGAAGGTGTAATAGGTTTTCCTTAACTCCGACGTGTTTACGAAATCACCGTGTTATTACCACGGAGATTTTACCGTGTTATTTATAGCGGTGGTGTCACCGTAGCACGTTGTCTTCGTTCACCGTTTGATACTTAATCGTAATAACACCGTGTGATAAAAACCATCTCGTTTACATCGTGCATACTTATTAGACCATGCATGCATGCAGGTCGTTAGGTTTTCAATAGCTGTTTGTTTTAATTATCTGTAATTTTATATCACAGATGTCGTGGCAGCGTGTTTCTTTACGACATGGTGGTCACTGGGAACAGTCAGCATACGTAGGCGGAGATAGCGTGGCCATACACATTACGTATTCAGAAATCAGTTATGTTGATCTAATCAATCAAATTAGATCTGTTTTGAATGCTCCAGAGGACAGAGATTACGTGATTTTCTACTTAGACGCGCAGAGAAGTAAGGTTAGTTTGCAGAACGATACAGATCTATTGCGATTCATCGTGCAAAGAAAAGTTACCAATCACGTGCTCTTTTTGACTGAGAGAAGACAATACCGGTCTAAAAATGCTAATGTTGGAGGTACATATTTTGAAGCATAGAATGTAAGCATTACTCCACCTCAACCACCATCTTGTACTGAACCCGATGACGAGGAAGTATTTACATCAGATGATGAACGAGCGGAACGTGATAAAGAGTTAAACGATAGCCTAATTCAAGAGTTTAGTGATTGGCTTCAACATCCGAAAAAAAAAGAGAATTGTGGGATCCCGTAAATTATAGTCTGATCATCAACCGATCCACGAAGAAGCAGACATGTAACATAATCTACTACTACAGCGAAAACTAAGCAACTTGATGATCCCGATGCCCAATTTTGATATTTTGCCACCACCTATGCGTTGGGTCGAAGAACGTGAACCCGAAGATGGTGAACTCGCAGTTGGTTCCACGTTTCGAAAGAAATCTGACTTGGAAATATCTTTGGGAATGCATCACTTGGAGAGTCGCTTAGAATATGTTACTGATCGTTCAAACAAAAAGCGTTGTGAATTCGTTTGCAAGCACAGTAGGAAAGAATGCACATTTAGATTGTGTGCTAGTGGGAGTGATGAAACGCTATGGATGATCACAAAGTTGAACTTGAGTCACACTTGTCAGACCATATTTCATCGTACTACCTGTCCACGAATTAAATCTGTAGTTGTTGCTAGTTACTTTTCTCATAAACTTGTCAAAAACGGTGACGTTCTGAAGCCAAAGGACATGATAACAGAGTTGCGTGAGCGTTACGACGTTGAGATGGATTACAGTTTTCACTCTCCGAGCGCGGAGCATAGCAATAGAGATGGCGTATGGCTCATATGCTGAGTCATATCATAGGCTCGCTTCGTATTTGTATATATTGAGAGAGCATAATCCCGACACATTTTATGAAATACAATCCACACGGAATGGGGGTTGGGGGGGGGGGGGGGGGTGTTCCAACACATGTTTCTTGCTCTCGCACAGTCTATTTCTGCATTCTATAGTAATCTAAGGCCAGTGATTGTTGTGGACGGGACTCACCTCAAGGGAAAGAGCCAGGGGATATTGTTTGTCGCCATGACGAAGGATGGGAATGAAAACGCCTTCCCACTTGCAATTGGGATTGGTCCGAAAGAAAATGATGAGTCGTGGACATGGTTCCTTCATAACCTGAGCAGGTGCTTCAATAGACAAGATGGTTTAATTGTCGTATCCGATCAGCATAAGAGCATCCAAACTGCCGTTGCGTCTGCTTACCCGAATGCAGTGCATGGGTTCTGTATTTACCACATTAAGAAGAATCTAGTTCGCTATGGCGGTCGCATCAGGTCCGTAATAACCTCTGCATCAAACAGTTACCGTGTTGAGACAATGCACATACATTTAGCTGATTTGGAGAGGCTGAGCCCTGACGGGGCTTACAAGAGAATGTTAGAAATAGGGGTCGAGAGGTGGTCGAGGGCAATGTGTCCAGTACGACGATATGGTTTCATGACCTCCAATATTCCCGAGTGCTTCAATTCTCGTATGGTCTGGGCGAGACGTCTACCCGTATGTTCATTGGTCGAGGCATTCCGCGCAGTCATGGAACAATGGTTTCAAGAGCGAAGCGCGAAAGCTGCGTCAAGAGAACATTAGTTGACTAAAGAGACGTTTAAGAAACTATCTTGCGCAGTGGAGCACGCTCTGCGTATGGTTTTCCGAGACACAACCACATCTGACGTGTATAAAGTGGAGGATGGTAAGCTATCTTTTCAAGTCGATCTTCAAAATCGGACATGCGAATGTCGACGCTTCGAACTTGATGAAATCCCCTGCAGTCACGCTGCAGCCGCTGTTAGGTATGTACTAATCAAACAAACACTTTCAATTTATTAATTCGACAATATGTTTGTACTTGTTAGGATCGTATCACTTCACATTGCCACCACAACTTCTATTTCTCAGACAAAGAGGATTGAATATATATGACTTTTTTCAGTGGATATTACAAACAACACAATTTGATGGAGACATATTCGACTCATATCAAAGGACTTCCGCATCCTGCTGATTGGGTCGTTCCAGCGTATATAACTGATCACGTCATTCATCCTCTGGTTGCGGTGAGACAGGCTGGTCGTCCGAAGATGAGCCGTGCACGGTCTGCTGTCGAGGGTAATGCCCCCAGAAGAAGAAGTCAGCCTCAGAAGTGTAGTAAGTGTAATTCGATCACACACAACGCGCGCAAATGTGACCAAGTTGTTTTACCCACCGACAGCCAGCCGCTCGAAGATGATCAGAATTCTCAACCCACGGTGGAACCAATCCGACAGAAAAGACAAAAGAAAAAATGTAGCGTATGCCGGAGTACAGACCATAACATACAGACATGTCCGGTGCGGGGGGATTAACGTTAAGTTCTGTGACCATGCTGAACAATTGTGATATTTAGGTATTGCAACTAATTATGGGTTTTTTTTGTATGATATTCTGCGATTGTGTGTTTTTTGGATTATTTGGGGTTGTTGGGATTTGTATGGTTTCTATGAATTCTTTTTTTGTGTGTCACGGTGAATCTTATAAATGATCGTGTACCACCATCCGTGTTATATCTGTAGTACATCGTGTGGCGGCCGTGATATTACGCCGTGCATCGGTTGTCCCGCCACCATCTTGGAAACTAGTACTACTGGTACAATACTCGTTAAAATTTATCTGATCTTCGCACGGTAACCTATACGGTGATATATCACAACATCACCGTGTAAGTATGAACAATGACGTTTTTTGGTGATTATTGCTCGGTTGTGTGAATATTTTGGTTAAAATGCTAATCCAAAGTTAATTTTCCATCTAGATGATTATATGAAACCGACAAAACTCCACAATTATGCAAGAAACGATTGAATGTGATATATCATGTGCAATATATGATCACACTTGAGAGTAACTTGTAAGTTGGAACAAATGAATTAGACATCTCTTGAATTTGAGACATGCATACTCCAAATCGAATCATACGTGATTAAAATCAAATACCATATGTCTCAATGATTGAAACATATCACAGTGAACGTTAATAAAGAATTCAAAGTGTGTACAAACCATGAGAACTCGTTTTTTTGGTGTTTCACGAATTCACAATGAATATTAGAAATGACCGTGTAACACCCTAAGTGTTATGTCGTGTGACGGTCGTGATATTTAAACCTTGCGAAACTCCATCCCTTCAGTTTAATTTTCGATAATTTAATTAGAATTTTAAATATAAATCGGTAAAATTAACTCGCGCCTGCAAAAGCTGTTTTGAGTTTTGAGTACTGTCAATACTAATGTGCATCGGTTGTCCCGCCACCGTCTCATCAGGTTCTCCACAAAAATACACGACTAGTTAAATTTCAAATTTTAACATTGATTTTAAAACCGCACGGTCTACTGTCACGGTATAAATTGATACAGTGTGACAAAGAGACTGTGTGTTCATCGCGGAGTTGTTTGACACCGTGGCATACTGAACTCTCACGGTGTCTAATTAGAAATTTGTTTTCGTGTGTCACGGTGATTTTATTATAGACACGACGATGATGTGTTTTTTAGGTCTCATAAATGATACAACTACCACTAATAAATGGGCCTTAATAAGTGGGATGCGTAAAACCCGAAACGGCGCCTATCACGGCGCAATTATTTATAATTACACGCGACCTTCTGTAATAATTAGTTAAACGCGACCTTTTGGAATCCCGCGAGAAACATTATTTATAGTGATTTATGCAGGCCTAATCTCTATTAAACTTTGAATATTTCTTGGTCCTTAATCCTCATACCAATAATGGATACCCCTCAGATTGCTGATGCTTTCATTGTTGTGTTGACTGATGAACATATTGAATCTAGACGGTTTCGACTTCCCGAACGTTTCTACCGTTTGCGTGTGAGATACAATACAGAGACTCCGCTCTTCTACCTCCGCGATGTTCACGGTGAGAGGTGGGAAACCTTGATGGGCTTTAAAAATGGCTTGGCGTATTTCTTCAATGGTTGGACTGAATTCCGCCACATCCACAAGTTGAAGAAAGGCATGACCCTCCTGTTCGAGCATAGGCCACTTCCAGACGAGTTCCTGGTGCGAATATTTAAAGAGGATGGAGATGAACTCAAGTCATTCTTGCCGAGACCTGCTCCAGGAAAGAGAGCATTCAAGGATGTATCTTCGTCGTCGTCATCTCTGAAAAAGAGTAAACCATCTTAGGGTTTTGGCGTTAGGTTTTTCTCTTGTAAATCGGCGCCTTTTGTAATTCGGATTCCCTTAATTTAGTACACCAAAATTACTCCATATTCCTTTTTCCTTGTTTTCAAAATTATACGCTGGAATATTGCACCGTTGTTTCACGGTCAATATAAGATTCACGGTGCATACATGGTTTTACCACCGTGTGTAGTGCACCGTGTACACACCGTGCGCGATAGTATACACTGTGAAAACTAATTTCTAGCCCTGCAACATATTTTTCACAATGTAGTACAAATTTACCAGAAAATATGGAGAGAATGAAGCAAACGACTTCACATTTCATATTTCGAAAAAAACACAATGACAAGTTCATTGAAAATCACTTAAGCATAACAATAATTATGATTACAAGAACCATAATTATGGAGACAATAAACAGAGTAGTCTTCAACTGGATGGATACGTCGTGCAATGACGTCTCCATCTTCTTCAGATCTTTCCTAATTTTAGCTTTTGTGGCTTTCTCTTCCGCTCCTGTAGCTTCATGTTGTATCTCTCCCTCATTTGACGGGTTACACCAGGAATCGAATGTATGATCTTGACAATAATACATCAATTTCTCATAATTCTCAGATTTCGAGGACACCACACGAATCTGAAGTTTCTTCCGACATTTACCACAAACTTTATCTTAGTACTTCAATCGGCTTGGTTGACCAGTACTCACGGAGTTCACCGATTGTGTAGACATATTGTTGTGATAAGTTTTTGACTGATTTGTTTTGGATGATTTGAATTCAAATTTGAATTCAAATGTTTGCTTATGTTGAAAGAGGACTGCGGCTGGCACGTGTTTAGAGAGGACTGCGGCTGGCACGTGTCACGGTTCAAGATACACAGTGGAACCATGTACAATTATTGATCCACCGTGACACGGTAATCATAGGAGTCTACCATTGGCTACAACACAGTACTGTGATTACACCGTGGACTTATTCATTCAGGCACCGTGTACAAATATTCGTTCACAAAACAACAATTACAAACTAGTATTAATGAATCACAATGTGAAAGCAACCAACATGTTTATACTGATACGTCAATCAAAATGGATCAGCAACATCATTTAAGCTCTGCCAAAAAATCTTCAGGCATATCTGTTTCCTGACCTCCTCAATGTACCCTTCATCAATGTTTTCGTTCCGATGCATCAGAGGGTCGACAAACAAACGGTCAAGCTGCATGGTACAGTAAACTCCACAAGAGTGTTTATTAGTAACATCCTGGACGAATTGTTCGGCGTCCGGCATGACTTTCAACTCGAATGCCTCCGTAATCCCATGGTGTTGACCCTTCTTTGCCCAGTAATCTGATCTCCTCAACACAAGAGGTAAAAACTCCATTAACGGCCTCAATTCGTCCTTCCGAAATCTGTATTCAGGATACGTCGCCAGTTGAGTATGAATTAATGAGTCATACAACTCGATAGTCCAATCTTCGGGGGATATTCGGACGGTGACCCAATGATGGTGGACATTACAAATCGCCACGAGATTTACATGCCATGTTTAAGGTTTGCGGGAATTCAGTTTCACTCTAGTTAAAATGAAGCATGTATGCTTTTCAATACTTACGTGAGTAGGCTGGTCGGACACCATTGACATCGGACCATATGTGTCATCCACTGCTTCTCGAAGAGACTCAGGCACTACCCAATCATCAATAGAGCCACGATGAATCTTATATGCAGCATCTATAGTACTCTGGAAAAAGATATTATTAGTAAAAACGAAGGTGTCCAAAATGACAGTACTGTAAAACTTACCCAAAATTGAGTGCTCAATAAGACTGTGTTTGTACTCCCTTTAACATCACGACCTTTGCACTTCAAATAATCAATATAGAGATCTAGCACCTCAGATTCGAAGGCCCAATTGAAGTCCTCAATTTTATCAAACAAGTCTGCACCCACTTTGTGGTCTATGGAGCCTCGACTGCACGATATCAAGTCGGTAGACCCAGAATTCATCCATTCTCTGAATAACGTTTCCACATATTCGAGTCCGCTTTGGTTCGCACTAGATTGCGAATGGAAACGTTTCATGAGTTCGAAGACTTTTTGAGCAACAGCTTCCTTAAAGCAAGTGCCAGAATCATCAGCAAGGAACGAAACAATATCTGCCCTCAGTTCGGCGTCCCAAATCCTACCTACCTGGCGATCGATCTCATCGTTGTCCGGCCCCTCAGGACCTAAGACACCTGCTTTTCGACAACAAATGTCCGTCACAGAAGTCAGATCAGGTTTGGAAACACGTCCCTTAGAAATAGGCCTTTCTATAGCACGTGAAGCTTTTTGTGCAGCACGCTTTTGAGACGGCTTGGCTCGATCTTTCTTCTTAATACCTCCTTTTCGTCGAGGTGGAAAAAATTCAACAAAAAATAGCTCACAATCATCTATAGATTCAGTTACAATAACATAAGAAAATGCTTTGGCCTCTTCCGGTGTAGGAATTAACGATTCAAAAACTTGTATCTACAGACAAATATACTCTGTATCAACGTACAACAACAATAAAGTTCAACGCGTGTGCTTTTTAATAATGAAAATTCAATAAAGTACCTTCTCATTGAAGAATTTAGTGACATCGCACGCAGATTGTTTCGATGCAGTAGAGTCCCACATCAGGCAACGTGGAATTCTCGTAACCCGAGCACGTTTCGCGCATAATGCTCCGATTGACGGTACAGACTCGTACATCCAAAACTGAAAAGCCCAAACCGGCCCGTAGAAATGGTAAGTAGATTCATCATCATGCATGGACGTCGTTTTGAGGTAGTAGGATAAATTCTGATAGGAATAAGCGCCCCAGGGAAATTCCTCCCAACAATCGTGGTCCTCGACCCTTAACCATGCCGACTTATCGATTTTAACCTTATGGTCTCAACAAAGCAATATGAAATAATACACGAGGAGCTTGGCTACTTTCATATAATCCTTCGCCTTCGCTTCTTTGCCGAGATTTACATCCTCGAACTTTTGGCGTAGCTCCGATAAGCTAATGGTTGTATCTCCTTTGAAAAATCGAATAAACAAGCTATCGGGAGGAAACTCACGTGACTCAAAAATCTCAAAGCCTGTGTAGTGCCCAAAATTGAGTCCCGTTACCATGGCATAAGCAGCCGGTGTGAATTTCGCGATCTTCTCACCGACATAAAACCAATGTTCCATCGCCGGTATTGTCGGACCAGTCAACTCTCTACATAGGAAATGATGCAAATAACGAGATGCGTGTGCAGCATGTCCTTTAACTAATCCTTCGTTGGGTTTTACAAATTCCAGAAAATGCTTCATATAGGAATGCTGAGCGAATTCAGCCAATGTTGCATCGCCGCCGTCGATTGAACCCATAACACGCTTTATCAAGTTTATCACGTCGAAACGGTAATACAAATTGATTCTTGGGGTGATCGACTGCAAAGCTACTGGTCTTTTCCATTCGTACCCAGCATGAAAATATCAATCAAATTAGAGAAGATTTCACGATTCACGGTGAGTTTAAATTAACACCGTGGCACATCAAAGGGTGAAGTGTGCACGGTGAACATCTAAGGGTGTAGTGTACACGGAGGTGTTAAATCCACGACGAGCATATACAACAGTTATCAAGGGTATACGGTGATGATACACACGGTGATGTCAACCACTGGGATCGTGCATAACCATAAGACGGAATTACACCGTAAGAAAAAAAAACTATTGAATATCACGGTGTAATTTCACCGTGAACATACAAAACGGTATTTTTCCACACTGTACATTACACACGGTGTATGTATGATGGAGTTGTATTCTAAATGTCTAGTTTAGTGCAAATACGGAACTCCTTATCTATACCTTAATTCGAGATATGATTCAAGCATGGTTGCATTTAATGCAATAGTCCTTGATGTATACGTTGTAGACAGTATGGCGGGAGGAGACACGCGGAAGATCATACTGTCGGTTACTCGTATACTATCGAACAGTAGCTCACGACTTAGATGGACAGGGACAATCCATCGGTACGTCGTAGTGTGACTGGTAGATAGTCGGTCTTGACTATCATGTTACACTCGTACACTTGGTGTATTGAGCAGGACCACGGGAGGGCGTTCGATTTATACTAATCGCAGTAATCGAACTAGACCTCAGAAATTACGGATATACGAATTCTTAATCCCTATATAATTATAGGTGTGTGTGTCCAATTCTCGGTTCTTTAATATGCCAATGAGTGAGACTAAATGATTGGTCGAGATTCTCGGTAAATTGGGGATCTTATGTTGGAAATCGATATCCCGGGCTATTAAAATTTATGCAGAACCGATAGCCCGACCGAAATCCTTCATCGCCGGAGATTGGATTCCCGACTCATCCGCAGGAGTCCGACCTTTGGAGACTACGCGCCCGAAGACACGCAGCCCGCCCCCAGCCGATTTTCTCCCGCGAGCCGAATCCATGAACGCGAACACCAACGAACCGGGCTCGACGAGAGTAACACCGCCGCGGGATGAACCCGCGGCTAGAAACCCTAGCCGAACCCCGCTAGGGTTCGCGATCGCCGTGCATGGCGATCGCCGGGGATGCACGGCATCCCCGCGGGGCTGATCCGATCAGCACCCGCCGGCGGTGAGTCCGGCGACTCACCGCCACCACCTCACGGGGTGGAGGGCCCCCAGCCGCGGCACCAGCCCGCGGCTGCCCTCCGCGATCGACTTCGGTCGATCGCCCGCTCCGGCTTCGGCCGGAGCTTCCCCGCGCGCACGCCGCCGTCCAGGGAGGTCGGGGGGGGCCATCTGCCGTGGCTCCAGCCCACGGCGGCTTCCCCAGCGATCGATCCTTGGTCGATCGCGTGCCCCGGCGTCCAGCCGGGGCTCCTCCTTGGCGCGGTTACCGGCGGTCGAAACCCTAGGTTTCGGCCGCCCCTTTCGATCTTCGCCGGGGATCTCGAATCCCCGTCCCCGAAGTTCGTACGTTTACCGGATCGTGTGTTCATGTACATGCTACAATTAATTCACACAAAAATCATAAAAGAGGGTTTATGATTTTACCTTCGATTCGTTGTACGGAGAAACGAATTTACGCGTTGATGACCTTGCGATCTTCCCACGTATTCCTTGCACCTCGTCCGAACGTCGTGTGGGCGACGATCTATCGAACACCTATGGATCCTCCTCACTCTCAAGACTTTATGAATTCCGTAGGTTTTCTTAGTTATGAAAAGTGAAGACCATGTAGTGCTTTTATAGGCTACGTAGGGGATCATAAGGAGAATAAATATTAGGCTTCAATATTGAAAATTAAATTGGGTCCAACCCAAATCTATTAATTCTTATCAATATTAATTTTATTTATTTTCCACTATATAAATAAAATTGCACTCCCAATATTATTCCATATTATATCAAATAATATTTCTCCATCTTAGTATTATTTATTCCGTGTATTTAAGATTTAAATATCCATGAATAAATTTATTTATTGCTCAATAAATATTATTCATTTCTTATATCCGAGACTAGTACCGTTCAACTTTAATTATTATGCGGATTAAATCCACCTGCAGGGTTTACATAATAATTCCTTATGAACTCATCTCGGGGATATTATCAACCCTTACGGGATACACTGTCCCTTCAAGAATTCACGGCATGCCATACATAAAATACAGTGACCCAACTTAACCGGTAATTAACCCAATAATTAAATCGGTTAATTCCTTTGGAAAATCAAAGTCACTAATATTAAATATACACACCCGCAATTATTTTTAGGGATTAAGAATAAAATACTCCGAGTCTCAAATCAATTATCGCCGAGCAATCCTAATTGATGAGTCTCAATCGATCCGCTCAATACACCAAGTGTACAAGTGTGATAAGATAATCAAGACAAATCATCTTCTCTCTCACACAACGACTATGCCGATGGATTGGTCCGTGTCCATCTAGGTCGTGAGCAACTGTTTGATTAAATACGAGTAACCGATAGTATGATCTTCTGTGCGGGCCAGACACACCATACTAACTACAACGTATAAAATCCAGGACTATATTTTGCATAATTAATTAATAATAATTAATTGCAAATAATTGTTTATTAATTAAATAGGTTAAATGCTATGACGGGGAGTTTACCGGTACTTAAATCTAGACATTAAGTACACAACTCCAACAATCTCCCACTTGTACTAAGGTCTAGTCATTTCCTCCAAACTCCCGACTCCCATACTCATCACGTGCTTAAGTTATACTTCCCAGAAGTATTATGTGAGTGAGCAATCTAGGTTGCCGCTCTGAAGTTATCTTGGTGACTACTGCATCGTCCCTCTGACGATAACTCGTATCAGGTGGTACTGGCTCTATGTGTTATCATCACTTTTGAGCTTATGACTTCTTCCAGTTCTCCATGCACCGCTATGTACATAGCCTTTGGTGAACCAAGAATCATATCCAAGTTCAGAGGTCATTCCGGAACCTAACCAAAACTTCCGCTGCCTCTGAGGCTGCTATTCGGTTTATGATAGAGTCCGAGAAGCATTATGCTTATCACTCTTTCATCCTTAGGTTCCACCTCTTCTAAAAGTGAACACATAGCCTGATATCGACTTACACTGGTCTTTCTCTGATTTTGGATCTGAGAAACTGTAATCTAAGAAGATTTCGTTTTTGCCAGTAATCTAGTACTTCCAAGTACTTTACAGCATTCGAATTTTTCTTATCCAGATTATTTTGATATCCTCCCACTATGCTAACTGCATAGTTGATATCAGGTCCTTGTTTTTCAACATTGCATCCACAAAGCTCTTCACACTCGAAGTGTAGGAAACCGCTTTGTCTATATCTATCTCCTTTATGTGTTCAAGACACATACCTTAGATAGATGTATTCTGATCTAGAAAGGCAATAACCTTTCTCAGAATTGTGCATGTTTAAAACAAACCATAATCGTATAAGATATCTTAAGAGAGGTACAAATGTTCTTATCCAGAGATCGAAAGATTTCTAAGAACATGATCCAACTTCATCTTAATCTTATATCTCGATTTATTTAGACAACCTCTATTTTATGTCTGACAACGCTTTTACATTGTTGCCAATGATGAAGGGTTGTCTACACAAAATTCCGAGAAACACCACTTTGTTTCCATTACGTCTCCAATACACCAATCTTGTCTATGCTTCTTGATGAATCCATAATATGGACTATCTCATCAATTTGCAAATTCTACAAGTTTCAGCTTTATGATAATCCATAAATGGATTTACTAAGCTTGTACCTCTAAATGATCTTGCCCCTTTAACAATAATAAATTATTGCTATCCAAGTAGGCACATTTAGATTAGTACTGCCTCCTATGCAGAACTAGGGATCGATTTCATGTCTACTAGATCCAGAGTTAAAAAACTCCTCCAGTCTTATGAACATCTCTGGTTGCTTAACAACCTCCCACTGCAATGGCGTTCCGGTGTATAACAGTAATAACATTAGGTGCAGTTAGTGGTGAACCGCTACTCGGTCAGGCTGGTTCTCAGTCTCTCCTTTCCTCATTTTAAAGTACTTTGTCAATTAGGGCATTGTAGTTCATCTAATAGTCTTCCTCTAAGAACCGGGTGAGGATACCCATCTGGTTCTCAGTACTATTGAACATACAATTACTTGTTCTTCCAGGATATTCTACAACCACATTGAATGTGCCGTTGTATCCAGAAATATCCATAGAACATAGGTAGTTCCGAACAAACTTGTTCTTTTACTATTATAATCTCATCTCTTATTTCTGACACACCATGTCTACACATCAGTGTATGGTGTAGTCGTTTGAGACTTAATCTCAATCTTTGATTTATGCTATGTGTTATTTAGATAGGTGATCGCCTCTGCGAACAAGTCGCAGGCTTCCAATGGATATACTTTGAAGGATCCCCATATTAGCATTGTGTCGAAAACACTCCGCCTTTATGGCACAACAAGTAGTCTAATCCATCTTCGAGTATTCTTGAAGGAATGACTCGTACCTTCTTTAATTACACATGCCGCATTAATCATTAATCATTTTCTATACTTGTCCGAATTCCATCCTTTATCCAGAAAGGTTACTCAGTTGCATCATCTTTCAAGTTCGATTCTTAGGTCGGAAGGTCCATTCCTCCAACTATAATTGATCGAATCAATTTCGACCTTTTGAATCCCTTTTGAATAGATACTACCAAGTTCAAGAATTCATAAGTATAATGATTAATAAGAGAAATACATCTAATAAGTAAAACAAGTTTATAAAACGGTTTGTTGCATCGTGGTAGACTTAAGGATTCATCATTCATATATTGCTATCTAATGTACCAGAATAGATATCGCCATTATTTCTTATCTAAACCATCAAATGATTAAAGAAATAAAATATCCATTAATAATAGAAATCCAGAACAAAATTTCTTTCTAAAATAAAAGGTACAAAGCAATAATCTTGAAATGAAATCCTATAACTATCAAACAGATAAATGTCTTCCACTGCAACCGCTGCTTCCTCAACAGCTTCGCCCATGTAGACTCGAACTCTTCTTATCTAAGTCGCTGGGTTTTCTGGAACCCCTGCATTTAGAATGCACATACCGTCAGTGGTTCCATATCTACACACCAGAACTCTAGTAGATAATACCGCTGACTATGTTTTACGACTAAAGAAAAATTCGTACCTTTGAGAGGACAAGATGTAGACCCCCAGTACTCAGACTGCTTCCCTTGGGGATGTTTGCCAGAAGGCTTCTTTATCCCACCCTTTGGTCCAAGTCCCTTAGGACCACCGGACCCCCTTGTCTTCTTCTCCTTTCCTTTGCCTTTAGGTCCGAAACCTTTGGCTTTGGCTATAAGAGCTTGCGATTGTTTCAAATCGTCCAAAAGATCCATCATCTCAAAAACATGATCAAGTGTTTCATCGAAGTAACAGATCTTTACGAGTATCCTCATCGCCTCTTTTCTAGCCTCCCCATCATGTCCAAACAGCAACTTGAGTTTGAGCATGACATCATGATTAATGGCTAGTGAACGAGCACTCTCCCATTTTTCAAAGTAAAAAATCTCATCCTCAGTCGAGTTAATGGTGAGTCTAGGAGGACAAGTTTCACTGAGTACGTCTTTGTACTCCTTTGCAGTCTGAGCAATGTCTAACTCTTCTTTCCATTCAACACAGTGTGGAACCAGTGCGTCAAATTCCTCAAGTATCATCTCAAGTGGACTCATAGACATTTTCTAAACCTATAAGCACATTTAAACAAACAATTAATTTAATATCCGACATTATTTCCCTGGAATAATATCATTAAATCACTAATCACATCTAAAATCCCATCAGGTAAGGCAAGCCACGTTCGTGTGGACGTTTACCCACCCAAACGATTTAGCAATTAGATTTGCTTTGGTCGTACATCATTATAGCGTTACTTCGTTGGGAAGAATACTATAAAGCGTACCTAAGTGTAAACCATTACTCAGTACTAAGGTGAATCGTTTAGAATTGTTATGTTACCGCAAGCCACGTTCGTGTGGACGTTTACGATAACTCGCAATCCCTCACAATTTCCTATAACTGTCTACATCAATTATTCTAAAATCCCATTCAGTATAGCAAGCCACGTTCGTGTGGACGTTTACCATACCAAAAAGATTTATATAATTGAAATCCAATTATTTGATCCATTTGATCTCGTAAATCAAGACGCGGAGAATCATAAGTGAAACTCGAAGTTTCTAACCAGTGATTCACCATGCGAACGACCCTATCTCTCATAAATGAGGGAGCCGAGCAGACAATCGATCCATCTATCAAAGAATGGCACGAAGGTCTCTAATTTGTGTCATCCACATGACCAAGTGGCTTTGGCTCCATTCCACTCCCCGGGGTGAGAATGAGTCGACTTGAAATCAGTTTCAGAAAGACAAATCAGGCATTGTTTGATAAACTTGATCAATGTTTCTTGTAAAAGGAATTATAAGAATTCTCCTCCAATGACTCGTCTATACGAACTTCGAAAGTCCATAAGAGTCACCAAGAGAACAGTAATGGAGACCATGGGAATGTTTCCATCCCCTCTCCCACTTAGCTTTTTATAACAAAGGGATACGCTATCTAGTGCATAAAATAAACACACATAGCATGCATGAAAGTAATAAAGCACATAGATCACATAGTCAAAATAATGCTAGAGAAATTATTTTCCCGACTATCATGGCTTTATCTTCATATGCATCCTCTAGTCTTCAGTCTTCGTTTCTTGAATGCTCCATGTGACGAGAATATTAATTTCTAATATTTAAATCTATTTATTTTCAATTAATCCAAAAGTTACTTAATTCAAAAATTAAGTCAATTGAATATATCAAAAATAAAATTAAATATTATTAATATTTTTATTTATTTTATTTCCCATCTAATTCTATTAAATCTTTAGAATAATCTATCCAAGTAAAACTCGGAATATTCTAGAAGACTTCTATAATAGAATAAGGAAATAAATTAAATTTAGGACTCTACTTCTTTCCATTATCAATTAATTTCCATCTAATGAAAATTCCCAAGAGTAGGAATAATCAAATAGGAAATAAATTAATACTAAATTAATTTAAATTCCTAGTCCATGAATATTTCCATAAAGGAAATAAAACAAATAGGAATAAAAATTAATTCAATTAATTCTTTTCCTAATCCATGAGAATTTCCTAAAAGGAAGATACTCAAATAGGAAAGTCGAATTAATTTAGGAAAGCCGGATTATGGTAGGAGTAGCGCGGGTTGGGAGTCCCCGCACCACCCCACCATCATCGATCGATCGCCTAGGAGGAGGGCCGCCGCCGCCACCCCCAGCCGGCCAGCCACCACCAAACGGCGGCAGCCCACGGACAAGGGAGGCGTCGCCCCCTCTACCTTGATCGATGCAAGGGTCGATCATGGGGATGATCGGCCCTTCGGTCCTTCGTCTTCTTCGTCACACCTTCTTCGTCTTCCGGTGATCGTCTCAACATCGAACCAACGTAATAAAATTACAAGAATTAAATTACAATATCCGGTATCGATTCTATACATGAAATCAACCCTATACATTTTCCGGAAAATAAAGTGCGTAATAATAAATCCTAAATTCGGTCAACCCCCGAATTTTTACTATTACAACATTCAACCACACAAAAACGAATCTCGACATGTCCGAGAGTTTAATAATCATGATAATAAAATTAACAATAATTAAATTAACCATGATAGCCGGAAATCCTGCAAGGTAGAACAATAATCGAGCATATACATGAACACGAAACCAAACGCTCTGATACCAGTTGTTGGAAATCGATATCCCGGGCTATTAAAATTTATGCGGAACCGATAGCCCGACCGAAATCCTTCATCGCCGGAGATTGGATTCCCGACTCATCCGCAGGAGTCCGACCTTTGGAGACTACGCGCCCGAAGACACGCAGCCCGCCCCCAGCCGATTTTCTCCCGCGAGCCGAATCCATGAACGCGAACACCAACGAACCGGGCTCGACGAGAGTAACACCGCCGCGGGATGAACCCGCGGCTAGAAACCCTAGCCGATCAGCACCCGCTGGCGGTGAGTCCGGCGACTGACCGCCACCACCTCACGGGGTGGAGGGCCCCCAGCCGCGGCACCAGCCCGCGGCTGCCCTCCGCGATCGACTTCGGTCGATCGCCCGCTCCGGCTTCGGCCGGAGCTTCTGTTGGAGTTGTGTACTTAATGTCTAGATTTAAGTACCGGTAAACTCCCGGTCATGGTATTTAACCTATTTAATTAATAAACAATTATTTGCAATTAATTATTATTAATTATTTATGCAAAATATAGTCCTGGATTTTATACGTTATAGTTAGTATGGTGGGGCATGGGCACACAGAAGATCATACTATCAGTTGCTCGTATTTAATCAAACAGTTGCTCACGACCTAGATGGACACGGACCAATCCATCGGTATAGTCGTTGTGTGAGAGACAAAATAATTTATCTTAATTATTTTATCACACTTGTACACTTGGTGTATTGGGCGGATCAGCTTGAGATTTATTGATTAGGATTGCCTTGGATAATCAATTTAAATCTCGGAGTATTTTATTCTTAATCCCCGATATTATTGCGGGTGTGTATATTTAATACTAGAGGCTTTGATTTTCCAAAGGAATTAACCGATTTAATTATTGGGTTAATTACCGGTAAAGTTGGGTCGCTATATTTTATATATGACATGCCGTGAATACTTGACGGGAAAGTGTATCCCGGAAGGGTTGATAATATCCCCGAGATGAGTTCATAAGGAATTATTGTGTAAACCTCATGAGTGGATTCGTTCCGCACAATAATAAAGGTTGAACGGTACTAGTCTCGGATATAAGATATGAATATTATTTATTGAGCAATAAATAAATTTATTCATGGATATTTAAATCTTAAATACACGGAATAAATAATACTAAGATGGAGAAATATTATTTGATATAATATGGAATAATATTGGGAGTGCAATTTTATTTATATAGTGGAAAATAAATAAAATTTAATATTGATAAGAATTAATGGATTTGGGTTGGACCCAATTTAATTTTCAATATTAAGAAGCCCAATATTTATTCTCCTTATGATCCCCTACGTAGCCTATATAAGCACTACATGGTCTTCACTTTTCACAACCTAAGTTACGCCAACTAAAAGTCTTGGAGAGTGAGGAGGATCCATAAGAGTTCGATAGATCGTCGCCCACACGACGTTCGGACGAGGTGCAAGGAATACGCGGGAAGGTCACAAGGTCATCAACCGAATTCGTTTCTCCGTACAACGAATCAAGGTAATAATCGAGAAACCCCCTCTTTGATTATTTGTGCGTTGAATAATTGTGATATATACATGAACGCACGATCCGGGAAAACGACGATCATCGCGGACGGGGATTCGAGATCCCCGGCGAAGATCGAAGGGGGCGGTCGAAACCCTAGGGCTCGACCGCCCGGCGCGCGCGACGAGGGGCGAAGCCCCGGCTGGACGCCGGGGCACGCGATCGACTTAGGTCGATCGCTGGGGTGCCACGGGCTGGTGCCGTGGCGGACCCCAGCCACCCCTCGCGGTGGCGTGCGCACACGCGGGGAGAGCTCCGGCCGAAGCCGGAGCGAGCGATCGAGCCCAGCTCGATCGCGGAGGGCAGCCGCGGGCTGGTGCCGCGGCTGGGGGCCCTCCACTCCGTGAGGCGGTGGCGGTGAGTCGCCGGACTCACCGCCGGCGGGTGCTGATCGGATCAGCCCCGCGGGGATGCCTCGCATCCCCGGCGATCGCCATGCACGGCGATCGCGAACCCTGCGATGGGGTTCGGCTAGGGTTTAGCCGCGGGTTCATCCCGCGGCGATGCTCTCGTCGAGCCCGGTTCTTCGCGTGGTGTTCGCGTTCGTAATTTCCGACTCGCGGGAGAAAATCGGCTAGGGGCGGGCTGCGTGTCTTCGGGCGCGTAGTCTCCAAAGGTCGGACTCCTGCGGATGAGTTGGTGTTCGTGCGGTTTCCGGCGACGGGTTTTCGGTCGGGTTATCGGTTCCGCAATTTTTGATAGCCCGGGACATCGAATCCCAGCAATTGGTATCAGAGCGTTTGGTTTCGTGTTCATGTATATGTTCGATTATTGTTCTACCTTGCAGGATTTCCGGCTATCATGGTTGGATTTAATTAATTGTTTTTTAATTAATTATCATGATTATTAAACTCTCGGACATGTCGAGATTCGTTTTTGTGTGGTTGAATGTTTGTAATAGTAAAAATTCGGGGGTTGACCGAATTTAGGATTTATTATTACGCACTTTATTTTCCGGAAAATGTATAGGGTCGATTTCATGTATAGAATCGATACCGGAATTGTAATTTAAATTTTGTAATTTTTATTACGTTGGTTCGATGATGAGACGATTGCCGGAAGACGAAGACGTGTGACGAAGACGAAAGGGACGAAAAACCGGGGAGTCGATCAACCCCATGATCGACCCCATGACCGAAGCCATGGGGAGGGGTCGATCGCCCCTCGGCTGGGGCTGCCGCCGGTGGTGGTGGCCGGACAGCTGGGGTGGCGGCGGCATGCCCTCTTCCGGTGGTGGCGGCGGTAGGTGGGGGTGGTATGGGGATCTCCCGACTCATACCACTTCTATCGTTATTCACTTTCCAAAGTTAATTCGGATTTTTCCTATTTGAGTACTTTCCTTTTAGGAAAAATACTCATGGATTAGGAAAAGAATTAATTTAAATTAATTTTATTTCTATTGATTTATTTCCTTCATGGAATTAATCATAGATTAGAAATTTAATTAATTTAGTACTAAATTTATTTTTCCTATTTGATTATTCCTACTCATGGGAATATTCATGGATTAGGAATAAAAATAAATTTGGAAAGTAGTGAGTCCTAATTTATTTTATTTCCTTGTTCTATTATAGATGTCTTCTAGAATATTCCAAATTTAATTTGGATAGATTATTCTAAAGATTTAATGAGAACTAGATAGGAAAATAAATAAATAAAAATATATTAATAATATTTAATTTTATTTTGATATATTCAATTGACTTAATTTTCGAATTAAGTAACTTTTGGATTAATTAAAAATAAATAGATTTAAATATTGGAAATTAATATTCTCGTCACATGGAGCATTCAAGAAACGAAGACTGAAGACTAGAGGATGCATATGAAGATAAAGCCATGATAGTCGGGGAAAAATAATTCTCTAGCATTATTTTGACTATGTGCTATGTGCTTTATTGCTTTCATGCATGCTATATGTGTTTAATTTTATGCACTAGATAGCGTATCCCTTTATCGTAAAAAGCTAAGTGGGAGAGGGGATGGAAACATTCCCATGGTCTCCATCACTGTTCTCTTGGTGACTTTTATGAACTTTTGAAGTTCATATAGATAAGTCATTGGAGGAGAATTCTTGTAATTCCTCTTACAAGAAACATTGATCGAGTTTATCAAACAATGCCTAATTTGTCTTTCTGAAACTGACTTCAAGTCGACTCATTCTCACCCCGGGGAGTGGAATGGAGCCAGAGCCACTTGGTCATGTGGATGACACAAATTAGAGACTTTCGTGCCATTCTTTGATAGGTGGGTCGTTTGTCTGCTCGGCTCCCTCATTTATGAGAGATAGGGTCGCTCGCATGGTGAATCACTGGTTAGAAACTTCGAGTTTCACTTATGATTCTCCGAGTCTTGATTTACGAAATCGAATGGATCTTGTAATTGGGAGTCAATTATAAAAATCTCTTGGTGTAGTAAACATCCACACCACGTGGCTTGCTATACCGACGGATTTTGGATTAATTGATGTAGACAGTTATAAGTGATTGTGAAGAGTTGTGAAATTGTCGTAAACGTCCACACCACGTGGCTTGCGGTGACGTAGCAATTCCAAGCGATATACTTTAGTGCTGAGTGATGGTTTACACTTAGATACGCGTCATAGTATTCTTCCCCACGAAGTTACGCTATGATTGATGTATGACCGAAGAAAAACTAATTGCTAAATCATTTGGGTGGGTAAACGTCCACACCACGTGGCTTGCTTTACCTGATGGGATTTTAGACGCAATTAGTAATTTAATGATATTATTTGAGGGAGATAATATCGGATATTAAATTGATTGTTTGTTTACATGTGCTTATAGGTTTAGAGAATAGCTATGAATCCACTTTCTGTGATACTCAAGGAACATAAACTCACTGGTCCCAATTATATTGATTGGAAAAGAAATTTGGACATTGTCCTGACTGCTGAAGAGTACAAGTTTGTACTCTCTGATAAATGCCCTGCTGAGCCCACGGCTGCCTCAACTGATGAGGAAAAGGCAACATATCGGAAGTGGAAAAAGGGTGATGAAATGGCTAGGTGCTATATTTTGGCTTCTATGTCAAATGTACTCCAAACCCAACATGAGCCGATGGACACTGCCCGGGATATGATGACTAACCTCAAGGAGATGTTTGGGGAGCAGGATCGTGCGGCAAGGCAAGAAGCCATGAGAGTCCTTATGTCGACTACTCAGTCTGAAGGAACGCCCGTTGGGGAGCACGTTCTTAAGATGATGAGTTTGTTGAATGAACTTGAGGTCCTAGGAGCATCCATTGATGATGAGACGCAAGTCGATATCATACTCCAGTCTCTGACCCCTAAGTTTGAGCAGTTTCGTATGAGCTATAATATGGGTAAACTATCTTATACTCTTGCGCAACTCCTGACTGAACTGAAGGCGGCAGAGGGGATCTACAAGAAGGGCAAGTCTCAAGCGCTTGTAACTACCAGGCCCAAAAGCTTGAAAGCTATTGGAGGTAGGGGCAAGAAAAGGAAGCAAGCCATAAAACCCAGTGGTGCCAAGAGGAATGGACCACGAGTGGGGGCTAGTAAGCCAAAGGGCTTATGCTTCCGATGCAAGAAGTCTGGACACTGGAAGTCTGAATGTCCTCTCAGAGGTACGAATTTTTCTTTAGTCGTAAAAACATAGTCAGCGGTATTATCTACCAGAATTCTGGTGTGTAGATATGGAACCACTGACGGTATGTGCATTTCAATGCAGGGGTTCCAGAAAACCCGGCGACTTAGAGAAGAAGAATTCGAGTCTACATGGGCGAAGCTGTTGGGGTAGCAGCGGTTGCAGTGGAAGACATTTATCTGTTTTAAGTTTTCATTTCAGTTATTGCTTATGTACCCCTTATTTTGAAAAAGAACTTCGTTCTGGTTTTCTTTATTAATGGATATTTTATTTCTTTAATCATTGGATGGTTTGGATAAGAAATAATGGTGATATCTATTATGGTACATTAGATAGCAATATGTGAATGATGAATCCTTAGTCTACCACTATGCAACAAACCGTAGTGTATAACTTGTTTTACTTATTAAATGTATTTCTCTTATTAATCGTTATACTTATGAATTCTTAAAAACTTGGTAGTATCTATTCAAAAGGGATTCAAAAGGTCGAAGTTGATTTGATCAATTATGGTTGGAGGAATGGACCTCCCGACCTAAGAATCGATCTTGATAGATGATACAACTGAGTTAACCTTTCTGGATAAAGGTTGGAATTCGGACAAGTATAGAAAATGATTAATGATTAATGCGGTATGTGTAATTAGAGAAGGTACGAGTCGTTCTTTCAAGAATACTCGATGATGGATTAGACTACTTGTTGTGCCATAAAAGCAGAGTGTTTTAACACAAAGTCATTATGGGGATCCTTCAAAGTATATCCATTGAAAGCCTGCGACTTGTTCGCGGAGGCTATCACCTATCCGAATAACACATTGCATAAATCAAAGATTGAGATTAAGTCTCAAGCGACTACACCATACACTGATGTGTAGACATGGTGTGTCAGAAACGAGAAATGGTATTCTAATAGTAAAAGAACAAGTTTGTTCGGAACTACCTATGTTCTATGGATATTTCTGGATACAACGGCACATTCAATGTGGTTGTAGAATATCCTGGAAGAACAAGTAATTGTATGTTCAATAGTACTACGAACCAGATGGGTTTCCTCACCCGGTTCTTAGAGGAAGACTATTAGATGAACTACAATGCCCTAACTGACATAGTACTTTAAAATGAGGAAAGGAAAGACTGAGAACCAGCCTAACCGAGTAGCGGTACACCACTAACTGCACCTAATGTTATTACTGTTATACACCGGAACGCGATTGCAGTGGGAGGTTGTTAAGCAACCAGAGATGTTCATAAGACTGGAGGAGTTTTGAACTCTGGATCTAGTAGACATGAAATCGATCCCTAGGTCTGCATAGATTTGCGAGAAAGGTGTGTTAGAGACGTAATGGAAACAAAGGTGGTGTTTCTCGGAATTTTGTGTAGATAACACTTCATCATTGGCAACAATGTAAAAGTGTTGTCAGACATAAAATAGAGGTTGTCTAAATAAATCGAGATATAAGATTAAGATGAAGTTGGATCATGTTCTTAGAAATCTTTCGATCTCTGGAAAAGAACATTTGTACTTCTCTTTAGATATCTTATACGATTATGGTTTGTTTTAAACATGCACAATTCTGAGAAAGGTTATTGCCTTTCGGGAACAGAATGCATCTATCTAAGGTATGTGTTTCGAACGCATAAAGGAGATAGATATAGACAAAGCAGGTTCCTACACTTTGAGTGTAGAGAGCTTTGTAGATGCAATGTTGAAAAACAAGGACCTGATATCAACTATGCGGTTAGCGTAGTGGGAGGATATCAAAGTAATCTGGATAAGAGATATTCGAATGCTGTAAAGTACTTGGAAGTACTGGATTACTAGCAATACGAAATCTTCTTAGATTACAGTTTCTCAAATCAAAAATCGGAGAAAGACCAGTGAAAGTCGATATCAGGCTATGTGTTCACTTTTAAGAAGAGGTGGAACCTAAGGATGAAAGAGTGATAAGCGTGATGCTTCTCGGACTCTATCATAAACCGAATAGCAGCCTCAGAGGCAGCGGAAGTTTTGGTTAGGTTCCGGAATGACCTCTGAACTTGGATATGATTCTTGGTTCACCAAAGGCTATGTACATAGCGGTGCATGGAGAACCGGAAGAAGTCATAAGTTCGAAAAGTGATGATAACACATAGAGCCAGTACCACCTGATACGAGTCATCGTCAGAGGGACGACGCTGTAGTCACCAAGATAACTTCAGATCGGCAACCTAGATTGCTCATTCACATAATACTTCTGGAAAGTATAACTTAAGCACGTGATGAGTATGGGAGTCGGGAGTTTGGAGGAAATGACTAGACCTTAGTACAAGTGGGAGATTGTTGGAGTTGTGTACTTAATGTCTAGATTTAAGTACCGGTAAACTCCCGGTCATGGTATTTAACCTATTTAATTAATAAACAATTATTTGCAATTAATTATTATTAATAATTTATGCAAAATATAGTCCTGGATTTTATACGTTATAGTTAGTATGGTGGGGCATGGGCACACAGAAGATCATACTATCAGTTGCTCGTATTTAATCAAACAGTTGCTCACGACCTAGATGGACACGGACCAATCCATCGGTATAGTCGTTGTGTGAGAGACAAAATAATTTATCTTAATTATTTTATCACACTTGTACACTTGGTGTATTGGGCGGATCAGCTTGAGATTTATTGATTAGGATTGCCTTGGATAATCAATTTAAATCTCGGAGTATTTTATTCTTAATCCCCGATATTATTGCGGGTGTGTATATTTAATACTAGAGGCTTTGATTTTCCAAAGGAATTAACCGATTTAATTATTGGGTTAATTACCGGTAAAGTTGGGTCGCTATATTTTATATATGACATGCCGTGAATACTTGACGGGAAAATGTATCCCGGAAGGGTTGATAATATCCCCGAGATGAGTTCATAAGGAATTATTGTGTAAACCTCATGAGTGGATTCGTTCCGCACAATAATAAAGGTTGAACGGTACTAGTCTCGGATATAAGATATGAATATTATTTATTGAGCAATAAATAAATTTATTCATGGATATTTAAATCTTAAATACACGGAATAAATAATACTAAGATGGAGAAATATTATTTGATATAATATGGAATAATATTGGGAGTGCAATTTTATTTATATAGTGGAAAATAAATAAAATTTAATATTAATAAGAATTAATGGATTTGGGTTGGACCCAATTTAATTTTCAATATTAAGAAGCCCAATATTTATTCTCCTTATGATCCCCTACGTAGCCTATATAAGCACTACATGGTCTTCACTTTTCACAACCTAAGTTACGCCAACTAAAAGTCTTGGAGAGTGAGGAGGATCCATAAGAGTTCGATAGATCGTCGCCCACACGACGTTCGGACGAGGTGCAAGGAATACGCGGGAAGGTCACAAGGTCATCAACCGAATTCGTTTCTCCGTACAACGAATCAAGGTAATAATCGAGAAACCCCCTCTTTGATTATTTGTGCGTTGAATAATTGTGATATATACATGAACGCACGATCCGGGAAAACGACGATCATCGCGGACGGGGATTCGAGATCCCCGGCGAAGATCGAAGGGGGCGGTCGAAACCCTAGGGCTCGACCGCCCGGCGCGCGCGACGAGGGGCGAAGCCCCGGCTGGACGCCGGGGCACGCGATCGACTTAGGTCGATCGCTGGGGTGCCACGGGCTGGTGCCGTGGCGGACCCCAGCCACCCCTCGCGGTGGCGTGCGCACACGCGGGGAGAACTCCGGCCGAAGCCGGAGCGAGCGATCGAGCCCAGCTCGATCGCGGAGGGCAGCCGCGGGCTGGTGCCGCGGCTGGGGGCCCTCCACCCCGTGAGGCGGTGGCGGTGAGTCGCCGGACTCACCGCCGGCGGGTGCTGATCGGATCAGCCCCGCGGGGATGCCTCGCATCCCCGACGATCGCCATGCACGGCGATCGCGAACCCCGCGATGGGGTTCGGCTAGGGTTTAGCCGCGGGTTCATCCCGCGGCGATGCTCTCGTCGAGCCCGGTTCTTCGCGTGGTGTTCGCGTTCGTAATTTCCGACTCGCGGGAGAAAATCGGCTGGGGGCGGGCTGCGTGTCTTCGGGCGCGTAGTCTCCAAAGGTCGGACTCCTGCGGATGAGTTGGTGTTCGTGCGGTTTCCGGCGACGGGTTTTCGGTCGGGTTATCGGTTCCGCAATTTTTGATAGCCCGGGACATCGAATCCCAGCAGCTTCCCCGCGCGCACGCCGCCGTCCAGGGAGGTCGGGGGGGGCCATCTGCCGTGGCTCCAGCCCACGGCGGCTTCCCCAGCGATCGATCCTTGGTCGATCGCGTGCCCCGGCGTCCAGCCGGGGCTCCTCCTTGGCGCGGTTACCGGCGGTCGAAACCCTAGGTTTCGGCCGCCCCTTTCGATCTTCGCCGGGGATCTCGAATCCCCGTCCCCGAAGTTCGTACGTTTACCGGATCGTGTGTTCATGTACATGCTACAATTAATTCACACAAAAATCATAAAAGAGGGTTTATGATTTTACCTTCGATTCGTTGTACGGAGAAACGAATTTACGCGTTGATGACCTTGCGATCTTCCCACGTATTCCTTGCACCTCGTCCGAACGTCGTGTGGGCGACGATCTATCGAACACCTATGGATCCTCCTCACTCTCAAGACTTTATGAATTCCGTAGGTTTTCTTAGTTATGAAAAGTGAAGACCATGTAGTGCTTTTATAGGCTACGTAGGGGATCATAAGGAGAATAAATATTGGGCTTCAATATTGAAAATTTAATTGGGTCCAACCCAAATCTATTAATTCTTATCAATATTAATTTTATTTATTTTCCACTATATAAATAAAATTGCACTCCCAATATTATTCCATATTATATCAAATAATATTTCTCCATCTTAGTATTATTTATTCCGTGTATTTAAGATTTAAATATCCATGAATAAATTTATTTATTGCTCAATAAATATTATTCATTTCTTATATCCGAGACTAGTACCGTTCAACTTTAATTATTATGCGGATTAAATCCACCTGCAGGGTTTACATAATAATTCCTTATGAACTCATCTCGGGGATATTATCAACCCTTACGGGATACACTGTCCCTTCAAGAATTCACGGCATGCCATACATAAAATACAGTGACCCAACTTAACCGGTAATTAACCCAATAATTAAATCGGTTAATTCCTTTGGAAAATCAAAGTCACTAATATTAAATATACACACCCGCAATTATTTTTAGGGATTAAGAATAAAATACTCCGAGTCTCAAATCAATTATCGCCGAGCAATCCTAATTGATGAGTCTCAATCGATCCGCTCAATACACCAAGTGTACAAGTGTGATAAGATAATCAAGACAAATCATCTTCTCTCTCACACAACGACTATGCCGATGGATTGGTCCGTGTCCATCTAGGTCGTGAGCAACTGTTTGATTAAATACGAGTAACCGATAGTATGATCTTCTGTGCGGGCCAGACACACCATACTAACTACAACGTATAAAATCCAGGACTATATTTTGCATAATTAATTAATAATAATTAATTGCAAATAATTGTTTATTAATTAAATAGGTTAAATGCTATGACGGGGAGTTTACCGGTACTTAAATCTAGACATTAAGTACACAACTCCAACATCTTAATTGTACGCACGGCATGCTATAGATTATAGACAGGAAACCGTGTCCCGTTTATCGGGTTGATGACGTCCTCGAGATGAGCTCATAAAGTTTATCATGTAAACCCTGCAGGTGGATTCGTTCCACATGATAATAAAGATGAGTGGTACTAGTCTCGGATAATAAGAAACGAATTAATTTAATTATTAGTAATTAAATAAATTCGTGGACGTTCGATATCTTAAACACGGGGAAAGTCGTATATGTAATTTCGGCGGAAATATTATTGTTGATATAATATTAAATTAATTTCGGGAATTCAATTATAATTTTATAGTGGAATTAATTATAATTAAAATTGTGGAATTTAATTAAAGGTTTTCTTTTAAGGACACCAGTTTAATTAAATTGCAATTTAGCCCGGGATTTATTTACCTAAGAGGTCCCTAGTGTAACTCTATTTAAACCCCCCCCCCCCCCCTTGCCCTCTCTTAAACCTAAGAAACGCCGCAACTATTATTTCAGCAGAGAAATTAAAATGCTTAGCGCAATTATATTTTTCTCTGTTTAAATAAAAGAGTTAACGCAGTTATTTTTTCTGATGAAATTAATTGCTTAGCGCAATTATATTTCTGAGAAAGAAAAATTATTCTTGCGCTGGTTTTGAGAAGAGAGAGCAGAAAAGGAGAATCCAGCAGATCGTTGCCCACACAATGGCTGGAATCGGGAAGAGGAATACGCTAGAAACGTCTAAGGTCTCAACAATTCGGCTCCTCTGAATCACGCGACAAAGGTATGAGATCGAACCTAATTCCGCATTTATTCGATCTCATTTATTCGTTGATCATACTTTGAACGTAGATCGGGTTCCGGGGTCTTGGATCGTATTCCTCGACTACTGGGGGTTCTAGGACCTTCGGATCGGTAGTCGGATGAGGAAAAACGACCCGGAAACGAGCCCGGAACAGCAACGTCGCGTTGCTGTTCGCGGACAAACGGCGGTCGCCGGAGGGCAAACGGCGGTCGCCGTTTCCCTGTTTTTCGGGCATCCTGTTTTGGTTCGCGCAGTTGTCCTTCGGGGCAATGGATGGGCGTGAATCGGGATACGGGATGGCACGTGAACGGAGTAACGGACCTGGAGGTCGACTAGGGATCGTTCGGATGTTCGAGTGATCGAACGAACGCATCCCGGGTAGTCGATTTCCAACAATTGGTATCAGAGCAGGTTTTGTACGTTCTTTGTATGTTTTGCGAGAATTGTTTTGCAGGTTAACCCGATTGTTATGGTCATATGTTTATGAACTGTATGTTGTGGTTTGTTAAACTCTCGGGGTTGTCGAGATCTTTTGGTTTTTATCGTTGCTTGAATGTAATAGTTAAAACGACGGGTTGAGTCGTTTAGGTTTTCTATTTCGTTTTTCGTTTTTATCCGGATGTATAGGATCGATCAACCTGTATAGGATCGATGCCGGAAGTAGTATGTTTTACCTTGTAATGTTACTGCTACTTGGTGGATCGAGAGAAGATCGGAGGCTGGACGAACGAGGGTCGAGAAGTCGAACCCGCGAGCTGCTGAAGGGCAAACGGCGGTCGCCGTTTCTTAAACGGCGGTCGCCGTTTCGCTGGATCTTGGGCAGCAGCGCCGCGGGGGTTCGACGGACACCACGGATCGCTCGTCGAGGCCTGGGATGATACTCCAGTGGGAGGGGTTCGTCTCTTGGCACTTAGACGAGTCGGTGGTGGATCGAGACCGAGACGAGCAACGAGACGAAGATCCGAGAAGACGTGCATCGAAGATATTTAAAGGCCATAATAATCGGGATCACGTTAAATGCTTATTGTGTGTTTACGTGCTTTTATTGTGCTTTACTTATTTGTGCATGTTATCCCTATCGTAAAATACTAAGTGGGAGAGGGATTGGAAACAATCTCGCGGTCTCCATTATCTGTTTTGAAAGTGTTGTGTATCGACTTACGAGTTGGCTTTAGTGTCATCCTCCCTATCGGATAAAGTCGGTACACGGACATCACTTGATCAAAATTCGAATTAAAATTCCACTTATAAAATTGAACAATTATATTTCTCAAAAAGCAGTGCCTAATCTGTTTCTCAAAGACTAATTTCAACTCGACTCATTCTCACCCCGGGGAGTGGAATGGAGCCAAAGCGCTTGGTTATGTCGATGACACAGATTAGAGACTTTCGAGTCATTCGATGACTAGATCGATTGTCTGATTGGCTCCCTCACCTTGTGAGAGATAGGGCTCAATTGCATGATTGATCGCTGGTTAGAATCTCCGAGTTTCACTTACGAGATGTCAAGCTTTGATTAATAAAATTGTGAAATTTAATAAATGTAAGAGTCAATTAACAAAGTTGTTTGTTTAGTAAACGTCCACACTAACGTGGCTTGCTAAATGGAAACGGTACTTTGGGTTAATTGAGACTCTATGACATTTAAATAAATGGGATTCAATTAATAAAGTTGTTTGTTTTAGTAACCTTCCACACTAACGTGGCTTGCTAGATGGGAACGGAACTTTAGGATTAATTGAGGCTCGACAGTTATAGAAAGTCGTGGAGGACCGCATGTCAACGTAAACGTCCACATGAACGTGGCTTGCGGTGGGCATGTAGTTCCCGAGCGGTGGACTTAGTACTGAGAAATGGTATACACTTAGGTACGCTTTATAGTATCCTCCCCATCGGAGTCACTGCTATAATGATGTACGACCGAAGTGAAATCCAATCATAAAATCATTTGGACTGGTAAACGTCCACAAGAACGTGGCTTGCTATGTCTGATGGGATTTTGGAAATGATTGGTAGTTTAATGATATCACTTGAGGGAAATGATATCGAATTAAACTCATTATTTGTTTTATATGGTATTATTCCCATTAAAAGTCAACAAACTCACCGACCCTGTTTGTATGGATAAGAGAGGTAACTTAGACATTGTCCTAACTGCAGAGGAGTACAAATATGTACTCCAAGTTAATTGACCTGCTGAACCAAATGATGCTTCCACTACTGAGGAAAGGAAGCACGTTGGAAATGGTTCAAGGCTAATGAGATGACGCGGAGCAACATTATGACTTTCATGTCAAAAGTGCTGCGACATCAGGATCATGCCATGACCATTACCTATGATATGATGCTTAACCTCAAGAAGTTTTTGGTTATCAGGACAGGACAGCCGGGCAAAGTGAAATGAGGCAACTCATGACGGCCATCATCTCGGAAAGAACGCCCGTGAGGGATCACGTTTTTAGAATGATGGGCTATCATAATGAGATAGAGATTTTGGGAGAAATTATCAATGGGGTAACCCAAGTTGATATTGTGCTCTAGTCTCTGCCGAGAAGGTTTTTGAACTTCAAGCGGCTGAGGGAATCTTTAAGGGCTCTCAAAACACTTGTGGCAGAGAAATTGGCTCTTCCTAGGCCTTCGGGCGGCAAAAGGAAGAAGAAGCAAATACGGAAGCCCAGTGGGCCTAATATATCTGGACCACGGAATGGGACAAGCAAGCCCAAGGGGCAAGTGCTTCCGTTGCAAGCAGTATGGACACTGGGTGTTTTAATTGTCCTCTCAAGCAACAAGAAGTTGACTCTTCCTTAGTCACCGAAACATGCTCAGTGGTGTTGTCCACCAGTACCTGGTGTGTGGATACGGGAACCGCTAATCATGTCTGCACCTAAATGCAGGGGTTCCAGGAAACCCGGAGACTTAGAAAGGAAGAAGTCATAACCTACATGGGCAATACTGTTAAGGTAACAGCCGTTGCAGTGGGAGATATTAAATGGTTTTAACGGTAGGATTTTAGTTCTAATAAATTGTCTTTATGTGCCGGTATTTAGAAAGAAATTTCATTTCGGATTTCTAAATTGACTTAGAATGGATATTCTGTTTCTTCTGATAGTTTCATACCTTTCGGAGTAGGAAACGGGGTTGTTATCCATTATGGTACATTGACAGACAATTTAATACTAAATCCATATTTTTCCACGATGCAACATACCGGAGAAAATAACACATTGTCGAACCCCAATAAGAGTAAAGATCCTTCTAGGATGAATCAAATGTACTTATGGAATCTTAGGATAGATCATTTTAACTTGAGTACGATTCAAAAAGGGTGAAAGCTGATGGACTACTCAGCTAGGTTGAAGGAAAGGACCTTCCAACCTTCGAATCATACTTGGAAGTTTAAATGACCAAGCAACCCTTTACGGTTAAAAGGAAAAGATCCAAGAAAGTACTAGAGTTGATTCGCTCTGATATGTGCAGACCTCTTTGAGGAGTAAGGCATACTTATCAGAAAATGGGATTAACTCCCAACAGACTACACCATTTATGCCTCGGCAAAATAATGTGTTGTAAAGAAGGAATAGGACTCTTATAGATATGGGAAAGTAGACAATGAGTTATTCGGAGTTACCTAATTCGTTTTTGGGATATGGCTTGGAAACAGCGGCGTTTATCCTGAACTTGATTCCTTTGGAAACTTGTACAGATATTCGGCTGTTTATAGGATACCCTAAGAAAACGAATTGAGATATGTAATATAGTCCAAAGGACCAGATGTTCGTTGATTGCATCAATGTTCGGTTCTTAGACATGGACTATATATATGCAATATCACAAGCCCAAGAGTAGGGTAATACTTAATGTGCTTAGAAGGACTGATCAAGACTTAGAACCAGCCTAACTGAGTAGTTCACTACTGTAATCTTTATTCACTAAAGACACACCGGAGCGTCGTCGTAGTGGGAGGGTTGTTAGACAACCCGACAGGTTCATGTTTATAGGAGAGTCTTCGGACTTGTTACCTGGAGAACATGAATCCGACCCCTAGATCTATGACGAGACGCTGGAAGATCAAGATGCTCAGTCTTGGCAAAAGACGATGAAATCTGAGATTGAATCTATGGATTCAAATCATGTCTGGGATCTTGTAGCACCGCCCAAAGGTGTAAAAGCCATTGGTTGCAAGTAGGTGTACAAGATGAAAAGAGGGTCTGACGGGAAGGTGTAAACCTTCAAGGCTAGGCTTGTTGCGAGAGGGTGCACTCAGAAAGAAAGGGATCTATTATGAGTAAACCTTTTCGCCGGTAGTTATGCTAAAGTCGATCCGGATTCTTTTGTCTTCATATGGAAGATGGAAGTCAAGACGGATTTCTACATCGAAGTCTTGACGGGACCATCTATGTGGGACAGCCAGAGGGATTCATCGAAAAGAGCCAAGAGCATTCGGTAAGCAAACTTAATCAGTCTTAGGATTGAAGGAAGCTTCAAGATCTTGGACACATGCGGACCTATGAGAAAATCCATTTCATGGATTCATTCAAGGCATGTTTAGGTCCTGTGTGTAATAAAGAAGTGACAGAAAAGATGTGGTGTTTTCTCATTCTTTATGTAGACGACATCCTTCTAAATTGGCAATAATATGAAAGATGTTATCGGACATAAAGGGAAGGTTGTCCGAGTAATTCAATGTAAGAGACTTAGGAGAAGTCAGGAATGTTCTTGGGATCAAAGTATTAAATGATCGCCAGAAAAGAACATAGAACTTATCTCGAGCCTCATACATAAATACAATTCTTACACGTTGCAGCATACAGAATTCCAAGAAAGGTCTTCACCTTTTAGATGTGAAATTCATCTATCTAAAGTTTTGTGTCCGACACAATAAAGGAGATAGATGAAGATTAAGCAGTTCCCTACACCTTAATGGTGGGAAGCTTAATGTATGTGTTGGAAATCGACTACCCGGGATGCGTTCGTTCGATCGCTCGAACATCCGAACGATCCCAGTCGACCTCCACGTCCGTCACTTCGTTCACATGACAACCCGTGACCCGAATCACGCCCAGCCATCGCCCCGGAGGACAACCGCGCGAAACGGGGCTGGTCTGCCCTAATTCGGCGACCGCCGATTGCAGAACAGCGGTCGCTGGAGGAGCTGCAAACGGCGACCGCCGTTTGCCCTCTGGCGACCACCGTTTTTTCCGTGAACAGCAACGCGACGTTGCTGTTCCGGGCTCGTTTCCGGGTCGTTTTTTCTCATCCGACTACCGATCCGAAGGTCCTAGAACCCCCAGTAGTCGAGAAATATAACCCACAACCCCGGAACCCGATCTACGTTCATGTATGATCAACGAGAAAAATGAGATCGATAAAAGCGGAATAGAGATCCGATCTCATACCTTATCGGTCGATGGTTGAGACCTTAGAGCTTCTAACGTATGACTCTTCCCGACTCCAGCCGTTGTGTGGGCAACGATCCGCTGGAAATTCCTTGTCCGCTCTCTCCTTTCTCAAACCAGCGCAATGATTTAATTATTCTCTCTGAGAGAATAAAATATATTTGCGTTAACTTTTATTTTAACAGAGAAAAGTTTTTATTGCGCTAAGCAATTAATTTTTCTCTGCTGAAATAATTATTGCGGCGATGTGTAGGTTTTAGGAGAGGGCAAGGGGGGGGGGGGGGTTTATAGAGTTACGTTAGGGACCTAAGGCTAAATTAATTCAAGGCTAAAATGCAATATTAATTAACTCGAAGTCCTTAAAAAGAAATCCTTAATTAATTACATTTTTAATTATTATTAATTCCACTAAATAATAATAATTGAATTCCCGAAATTAATTTAATATTATTTCAACAATAATAATTCCGCCGAAATTACATATACGACTTTCCCCGTGTTTAAGATATCGAACGTCCACGAATTTATTTAATTACTAATAATTAAATTAATTCGTTTCTTATTATCCGAGACTAGTACCACTCATCTTTATTATCATGTGGAACAAATCCACCTGCGGGGTTTACATGATAAACTTTATGAGCTCATCTCGGGGACGTAATCAACCCAATAAACGGGACACGGTTTCCTGTCTATAATCTATAGCATGCCGTGCGTACAATTACGATTCCCAATTTACCGAAAATCTCGACTAATCAATTAGTCTCACTCATTGGCAAGTTAAAGAACCGAGAATTGGACACACGCACCTATAATTATATAGGGATTAGGAATTCGTATATCCGTAATATCTGAGGTCTAGTTCGATTACTGCGATTAGTATAAATCGAACGCCCTCCCGTGGTCCTGCTCAATACACCAAGTGTACGAGTGTGACATGATAGTCAAGACCGACTATCTACCAGTCACACAACGACGTACCGATGGATTGTCCCTGTCCATCTAAGTCGTGAGCTACTGTTCGATAGTATACGAGTAACCGACAGTATGATCTTCCGCGTGTCTCCTCACGCCATACTGTCTACAACGTATATATCTAGGACTATTGCATAAAGTACATGAAAGACAAAATGCCGACAATTTGATTAATAGATAATAAAACACAGATAAGGAGTTCCATATTGTCACTAAACTAGACATTTAGAATATAACTCCATCAATCTCCCACTTATACTAAAAGTCTAGTTTCCCTCTCCCATACATCCGATACCCATCCCCTTCACGTGTCTCTTGAACGCTTCCGCTGGAAGTGCCTTCGTAAAGGGGTCTGCCAGGTTATCTACTGATGCAATCTTGGTGACAATCGCATCGCCTCTCTTGACGATGTCTCTAATCAGGTGGTACTTGCGATCTATGTGTTTACTCGCATTGTGGGCTCGTGGTTCCTTCGCATTTGCCACTGCACCGCTATTGTCACAATAAATTGTGATAGCTCTAGGCAAATTAGGAATCACATCTAAGTCCATGATGAAGTTCCGGAGCCACACCGATTCTTTAGCTGCCTCAGAGGCTGCTACATATTCGTCTTCCATGGTAGAGTCCGAAATGCATTTCTGCTTAACACTCCTCCATGAAACTGCTCCACCTCCCAATGTGAACACATAGCCTGATGTAGACTTTCGCTGTTCCTTATCAGATTGGAAATCCGAGTCTGTGTAACCAATAGGAATCAACTCGGACGCTTTGTAACTCAGAACATAATTCCTAGTCCTTCGCAGGTACTTAAGTATGTTCTTTACAGCAGTCCAGTGACCCTGTACAGGGTTACTCTGATATCTAGCTACCATGCCTACGGCATAGCAGATATCAGGTCTCGTGCACAACACAGCATACATTAGACTACCCACTGCCGAAGCATAAGGAATCGTCTTCATGTAATCTATCTCCTTTTGTGTCTTGGGACACATATCCTTAGATAGATGAATTCCATGGTAGAAAGGTTGAGAACCTCTCTTGGAATTCTGCATGTTGAAACGAGCTAGAATCGTATCAATATATGAAGCCTGGGACAAGCTCAATGTTCTTTTCTGGCGATCCCGTATAACCTTGATCCCAAGAACATGCCCTACTTGTCCTAAGTCTTTCATATCGAATTGCTTGGACAACCATCCCTTTATGTCCGACAACATCTTCACATTGTTGCCAATTAGAAGAATGTCGTCTACATAAAGCACGAGAAACGCCACGCTGTTTCCGTCACTTCTCCGGTATACACACGACTCGTCCATGCTTTGAATGAATCCATAAGACTGGATAACCTCATCAAACCGCATGTTCCAAGATCTAGAAGCTTGCTTCAATCCATAAATGGATCGCTTTAGCTTACACACTAGATGCTCTTGGCCTTTCTCGATGAAACCCTCTGGCTGTCTCATATAAATGGTCTCGTCAAGATTCCCATTCAAGAATGCTGTCTTGACGTCCATTTGTCACACCTCATAATCCATATGAGATGCTATAGACAAAAGAATCCGGATCGACTTTAGCATAGCTACCGGCGAAAAGGTTTCCTCATAATCGATCCCTTCTTTCTGAGTGTACCCTTTCGCAACAAGCCTAGCTTTGAAGGTTTCCACCTTCCCGTCAGATCCTCTTTTCCTCTTGTACACCCACTTGCAACCAATGGCTTTTATACCTTTGGGCGGAGCTACAAGATCCCAGACCTGATTTGAATCCATAGATTCAATCTCAGATTTCATCGCCTTTTGCCAAGACTGAGCATCTTGATCTTTAAGCGCCTCGTCGTAGGTCCTGCTGGGATTCGATGTCCCGGGCTATCAAAAAAATTGCGGAACCTATAACCCGACCGAAAACCCTATCGCCGGAAGACCCGAACGCGAACCACCTCACGAGTCGGGGCCCGACCGAACGCCCAGCGAGGCCCGAAGGCCGCGTGCGCCAGCCGAGCCCCCGCGAGGGGCTCGCGATCGTCTTCGGACGATCGCTGGGATGCGCGAGGCATCCCCGGGGGTGCTCGTAGCAGCCCCGCAGCGAGTCGCGTGACTCGCTGCTCGCGAGGCCCGAGCCCCGCACGCATCCGCTGCGGGCGAACCCGCAGCACGTACGGGGTCGCTGCGGGTGACCCCGCAGCTTACCCGCGATCGATCCGAGGATCGATCGCACCCCTCGGCTCCAGCCGAGGGTGACTCGCGCCACGCGCCTCCGACGAGGGTGGCCGGCGGATCCTCCCGCCGTGGCACCAGCCCACGGCGGATCCCCGACGATCGAACCCTAGGTTCGATCGTGCGCCCCTCTCGTCGCGCGTCGCGGCGGTCCGAACCCTAGGGTTCGACCGCCTCCTTCGATCCTCGTCGGGGATCTCGAATCCCCGTCCCCGAGGTTCGTCGTTTTCCCGGATCGCGCGTTCATGTATATATTACAATTAATACGCACAAATAATCATGAAGGGGGTTTATGATTATTACCTCGATTCGTTGTACGGAGAAACGAAATCAAACGACCTTGCGATCTTCCTACGTAGTCCTCGCACCTCGTCCGAACGTCGTGTGGGCGACGATCTATCGAACTCCTATGGATCTCCTTCACTCTCCAAGACTTTATGATTGGCGTAGGTTAAATTGTGTTGTGAAAAGTGAAGACCATGTAGTGCTTTTATAGGCTACGTAGGGATCAAAAGGAGATAAAATATTGGGCTTCTTAATATTGAAGATTAAATTGGGTCCAACCCAAATCCATTAATCCTTATCAATATTAATTTTATTTATTTTCCACTATATAAATAAAATTGCACTCCCAATATTTATCCATATTATATCAAATAATATTTCTCCGGTTAGTATTATTTATTCCGTGTATTTAAGATTTAAATATCCATGAATAAATTTATTTATTGCTCAATAAATAATATTCATCTCTTATATCCGAGACTAGTACCGTTCAACCTTTATTATTGTGCGGAACGAATCCACTCATGAGGTTTACACAATAATTCCTTATGAACTCATCTCGGGGATATTATCAACCCTTCCGGGATACACTTTCCCGTCAAGTATTCACGGCATGTCATATATAAAATATAGCGACCCAATTTTACCGGTAATTAACCCAATAATTAAATCGGTTAATTCCTTTGGAAAATCAAAGTCTCTAATATTAGATATACACACCCGCAATAATATCGAGGATTAAGAATAAAATACTCTGAGATTTAATTGATGGAGTAGTATACTTAATGTCTAGATTTGAGTATTCTGAACTCTATGTACACTTTCATTTACCTATTTATAATGAACATTCATTTGCTTTTAATTATTGTTAATTAAATATATGCAAATTATAGTCCTGGATTTCATACGTTGTAGTTAGTATGGTGTGCATGGGCACACAGAAGATCATACTATCGGTTACTCGTATTTAATCGAACAGTTGCTCACGACCTAGATGGACACGGACCAATCCATCGGTATAGTCGTTGTGTGAGAGAGAAAATAATTTATCTTAATTATTTTATCACACTTGTACACTTGGTGTATTGGGCGGATCGCTTGAGACTTATCAATTAGGATTGCTCTGTGATAATTGATTTAAGTCTCGGAGTATTTTATTCTTAATCCCTGAAACAATTGCGGGTGTGTATATTTAATATAAGTGACTTTGATTTTCCAAAGGAATTAACCGATTTAATTATTGGGTTAATTACCGGTTAAGTTGGGTCACTATATTTTATATATGGCATGCCTTGAATTCTTGAAGGGACAGTGTATCCCGGAAGGGTTGATAATATCCCCGAGATGAGCTCATAAGGATTTATTATGTAAACCTCGCGAGTGGATTTGTTCCCGCATAATAAATAAGGTTGAGTGGTACTATTCTCGGATATAAGAGATGAATAAATTTATTAAGCAATAAATAAATTTTATTCATGGATATTTAAATCTTAAATACACGGAATAAATAATACTAACCGGAGAAATATTATTTGATATAATATGGATAAATATTGGGAGTGCAATTTTATTTATATAGTGGAAAATAAATAAAATTAATATTGATAAGGATTAATGGACTTGGGTTGGACCCAATTTAATCTTCAATATTAGAAGCCCAATATTTAATCTCCTTTTGATCCCCTACGTAGCCTATAAAAGCACTACATGGTCTTCACAATTCATTAACCTAAGATACGCCAATCATAAAGTCTTGAAGAGTGAAGAAGATCCATAGGAGTTCGATAGATCGTCGCCCACCCGACGTTCGAATGGAGTGCAAGGAATACGTGGGAAGATCGCAAGGTCATCTTGATTTCGTTTCTCCGAACAACGAATCAAAGGTAAAAATCTAAACGCGCTTTATGATTTTAACTTGATTCGATTATTGAAAATACCGTAGGACGAAGATCCGAAGATCGAAGCCCGGAATAGACGGACGAACGCGTGGTGGTGGCGAAGCCACCGGACCACGGCGTGCGCCCGCCTAGGGTTTCGGCCGTGGGGATGGGGGCGAACCCTCGGCTGGGCCGAGGGTGAGCGATCGATCACAAGGATCGATCGCTGGGCACGGGCTGGTGTCGTGCCCTACCCCGCCGTGAAGGCGGGGACCTCCTGGTGACGGCGAGTCGCCGGACTCGCCGCGGGGGCTGCTGGGCAGCCCCACCCTGATCGATCGACGGCGTGCGATCGATCCCTCGATCGTATGAACCCCGGCTCGCGGGGGTTCGGCTGGGGGCGGGCTGCGTGCCTTCGGGCGCGTGGTCTCCAAAGGCCGGACTCCGGCGGATGAGTCGGTGTTCGTGTGATCTCCGGCAAAGGGTTCGTTCGGGTTATTGGTTTCCGCAAATTTAAATAACCCGAGATATCGAATTCCAACAATTGGTATCAGAGCGTGGTTTACGTTCGCGGTATTTTCGATAATATTGTTCTACCTTGCAGGGTTCCGACTATTATGGCTTAATTTATTACTCTTTTAATTTATTTTGTCATGATTGTTGGTTTTATTAAACTCTCGGACATGTCGAGATTCTTTTTTGGTGGTGAATGCTTGTAATAGTAAAAATTCGGGGGTTGACCGAATTTAGGATTTATTATTATGTTCATCGTTTTTCCGGAAAATGTATAGGGTCGATTTCATGTATAGAATCGATACCGGAATTGTAATTTAGATTATTGTAATTTATTTTGCGATTGGATCGACGAATCGAAGACCCCGAAGAAGACGAAGTTACGAGAAGACGAAGGACCGGGGATCGATCAATCCCCATGATCGATCCCGATGGGATCGATCGACCCACGGCCCTAGGCGGGCTGTCCGTGGGAGTCTCGGCCACGCCGGCCACCAGTGGTGGTGGCGCGTGGGCCGGGCGGCGGCGGCGTGCCCTAGGCGGCGGTCGATCGAAGGTGGGGGTGGCGTGGAACCTCCCAATCCATGCTACTCCCACCGGAAATTCACTTTCCTATTTTAATTCGGTTTCCTATTTTGATTATTTCTTTATGGAATTTTCATGGAATAGGAAAAGAATTAATTTATTATTAAAATTTATTTTCCTATTTGATTATTCCTACTCATGGGAATATTCATGGATTAGGAATAAAATAAATTTGGAAAGTATAAGAGTCCTAAATTATTTTATTTCCTTATTCCATTATGGATATTATCTAGAATATTCCAAGTGTATCTTGGATAGATTATTCTAGAAATTTAATGGAGTAGAAAAGGAAAATAAAATAAATAAAAATATTAATAATATTTAATTTTATTTTTGATATATTCAATTGACTTAATTTTCGAATTAAGTAACTTTTGGATTAATTGAAAATAAATTGATTTAAATATTGGAGATTAATATTCTCGTCACATGGAGCATTCAAGAAACGAAGACTGAAGACTAGAAGATGCGTACGGAGATGTGATAAAGCCATAATAGTCGGAAAATAATATTCTAGTATTATTTTGATTATGTGATAATACTATGTGCTTTATTACATGTATGCATGCTATATGTGTTTATTTTATGCACTAGATAGCGTATCCCTTTATTGTAAAAAGCTAAGTGGGAGAGGGTATGGAAACATACCCATGGTCTCCATTGCTGCTCTCTTGGTGACTTTTATAAACTTTTGAAGTTTATATAGATAAGTCATTGGAGGAGAGTTCTTGTAATTCCTCTTACGAGAAACATTGATTAAGTTTATCAAACAATGCCTAATTTGTCTTTCCAAAGCTGATTTCAAGTCGACTCATTCTCACCCCGGGGAATGGAATGGAGCCAGAGCCACTTGGTCATGTAGAGGACACAAATTAGAGACCTTCGTACCATTCTTTGATAGATGGATCGATTGTCTGCTCGGCTCCCTCATTTATGAGAGATAGGGTTGTTCGCATGGTGAATCACTGGTTAGAAACTTCGAGTTTCACTTATGATTCTCCACGTCTTGATTTACAAGATTAAATGGATCAAGTAATTGGGAGTCAATTATAAAAGTCTCTTAGTGTAGTAAACGTCCACACCACGTGGCTTGCTATGCTGATGGACTTTGGATTAATTGATGTAGACAGTTGTAAGTAATTATGAAGAGTTGTGAAGTTATCGTAACGTCCACACCACGTGGCTTGCGGTGATGTAGCGATTCCAAATAATTTACTTTGGTACTGAGTAATGGTTTACACTTAGATACGCATTATAGTATTCCTCCCCACGAGGTTACGCTATAAATGATGTATGACCAAAGAAAATCTAATTGCTAAATCATTTGGGTGGGTAAACGTCCACACCACGTGGCTTGCCTTACCTGATGGGATTTTAGATGTAATTAGTGATTTAATGATATTATTTGAGGGGGATAATATCGGTATTAAATTGTTTGTTTATTTTATGTGCTTATAGGTTAAGAATGACTGTGACCCCACTTTGTGATATACTTAAGGATGAAAACTCACCGGTTCCATATAGTAATGATTGGGAACGAAATCTGGACATTGTTCAGACTGTTGAGCTTTCCGAATCCACTGTTGTCCCAACTGATGAGGACATTCGAAATGACCTCATGATGATGTTGAGACATAGCGTGGAAGTCGGGCAAGAGGTGATTAACATACTCTCGGAATCCTCTCTCAATGAGTCCCTTAAAAGGGATTCGGCGAAAGCGGAGTTTGTGCGTAAGTTAAGAGAATCACAAGCTTTTGTGGCAAGGCTAGAGGAAAAGCGTGCAAAGAAACCCAGTGGTAGGGTTTTAGTTTTACAAAATTGTCTTTATGTACCGAATTTTAGAAAGAATTTGATTTCAGTTTCTAAGTTAATTCTGAATGGATATTCTGTTTCTTTTGATCACTCTGTGGTCATAAGAAGAAATAGTGAGATTGTCTGTTCTGGTACATTGGTAGACGATTTGTATATTCTAAATCCTGAGTCTAACACGATGCAACTAACCGAGAGTAATAACACATCTACGAACACCAATAAGAGAAAGGAACCTTCTAAAATGAATCAATTATACTTGTGGCATCTAAGGCTAGGTCATATTAATTCGAATAGAATTTAAAGGTTGAAAGCTGATGGTCTCATTAGCGGCATAGAAGGAGAGGACCTTCCAACCTGCGAATCCTGTTTGGAGGGTAAAATGACCAAGCGTTCTTTTTCTGGTAAAGGACGTAGAGCTGAACAAGTATTGAATTTGATTCACTCTGATGTATGCGGACCTATGTCTACTCAGGCAAGGGGAGGGTACGAGTATTTCATCACCTTCACTGATGATTACTCAAGATATGGATATGTATACCTGATGCGCCACAAGAGTGATTCTTTTGACAAGTTCAAGGAATTCAAGGCTCTTGTGGAGAACCTTCGTGGCAAATCCATAAAATGCCTGCGATCTGATCGCGGAGGCGAGTACCTGTCTGGAGAATTCAAGGCATACTTGGCAGAGAATGGGATTGAATCCCAACTGACCTCACCATATACTCCTCAGCAGAATGGTGTGTCAGAAAGAAGGAATAGGACTCTTATGGACATGGTGCGATCGATGATGAGTTACTCGGATTTACCTGTTATGTTCTGGGGACTTGCCTTGGAAACAGCGGCGTACGTTCTGAATAGGGTTCCAACCAAAACGGTACCAACTACACCCATCGTGTTCGATCGCGAGCCTCTCGCGGGGCTCGGCTGGACATGCCGCGGGTTTATCCCGCGGCGGTGGTTGTTCGGTCGGGCCCGGTTCGCGTGGTGGTTCGTGGTTGTTTTCCGGCGAAAGGATTTCGGTCGGAATTAATTAGATAATTAATTTTAATTAATTTATTAATTCCGGGATATCGATTTCCAACAATTGGTATCAGAGCGTTGGTTTTAGTTCACGGTATTTTTCGATAAATTGTTCTACCTTGCAGGGTTTCCGACTATTATGGCTAGATATAATTGTTCTTAATTATTGTCATAATATTGTTCTTGATTATTAAACTCTCGGACATGTCGAGATTCGTTTTATGTGTGGTGAATGCTTGTAATAGTAAAAATTCGGGGGTTGACCGAATTTAGGATTTATTATTACGTTCTACTTTTTCCGGAAAATGTATAGGGTCGATTTCATGTATAGAATCGATACCGGATAATGTAATTTTAATTCTTGTAATTTATTTTACGTTGGATCGATGCCGAAACGACCGCCGGAAGAAGACGTGTGACGGAGGAAACGAAGAGAGGGTTAGGGCTCGGTTCGGCTATCCCCATAGCCGAACCATGGATCGAGCGCGTGGGGGGCACTCGACCGCACCCTCGGCCGTGCGATGTCACCGGCGGTGGTGGCGCGCCGGTTGGGTGGTGGCGGTGGTGGCGTGCTCCTCGGCCGAGCTCGGGGATAGACCGGAAATCCCCATTCCGTGTTAATCCCGGTAAAGATCCTATTCCTAATTTAATTCGGTTTTCCTAATTTAATTATTCCTATTTTTGGGAATTTTTAATGGACTAGGAAAAGAATTATTTTTCCTAAATAAATTTATTTTTCCTTATTGATTATTCCTATTCTTGGGAATTTTCATAGATTAGGAAAAGGAATAAATTTATAATTAATTTATTTTTTCTATTTAATTATTCCTTTATGAAATTTTTAATGGATTAGGAAAATAATTAATTTGGAAAGTTTAGGAGTCCTAAATTAATTTTTCCTTATTTAATTATTCCTTTATGGAATGTTTAATGGATTAGGAAAGGAATTAATTTGGAAGGACTAGGAGTCCTAAATTATTTTATTTCCTTATTTCATTATGGAAGTCTTCTGGAATATTCCAAGTGGGTCTTGGATAGATTATTCTAGAGATTTAATGAAGTAGAAAGGGAAAATAAAATAAATAAAAATATTAATAATATTTAATTTTATTTTTGATATATTCGATTGACTTAATTTTCGAATTAAGTAACTTTTGGATTAATTGAAAATAAATAGATTTAAATATTGGAATTAATATTCTCGTCACATGGAGCATTCAAGAACGAAGACTGAAGACTAGAAGATGCGTACGGGGATGCGATAAAGCCATAATAGTCGGAAAATAATATTCTAGTATTATTTTGACTATGTGATAATATTCCATGTGCTTTATTTCATGTATGCATGCTTATGTGTATTTAATTATGCATTAGATAGCGTATCCCTTTATTGTAAAAAGCTAAGTGGGAGAGGGTATGGAAACATATCCATGGTCTCCATTGTTGTTCTCTTGGTGACTTTTATGGACTTTTGAAGTTCGTATAGACAAGTCATTGGAGGAGAATTCTTGTAATTCCTTTTACGAGAAACATTGATTAAGTTTATCAAACAATGCCTAATTTGTCTTTCTGAAACTGATTTCAAGTCGACTCATTCTCACCCCGGGGAGTGGAATGGAGCCAAAGCCACTTGGTCATGTCGAGGACACAAATTAGAGACCTTCGTACCATCCTTTTGAAGGTGGATCGATTGTCTGCTCGGCTCCCTCATTTATGAGAGATAGGGTCGTTCGCATGGTGAATCACTGGTTAGAAACTTCGAGTTTTACTTATGATTCTCCGCGTCTTGATTTACAAGATTAAATGATTCATGTAATTGGGAGTCAATTGTAAAAGTCTTTTGGTGTAGTAAACGTCCACACTATCGTGGCTTGCTGCATTGAATGGGATTTTGGAACGATTGATGTAGACAGTTATAGAAGGGAGTAAAGGAGCGTATGTTAACGTAAACGTCCACACTATCGTGGCTTGCGGTAAATATGCGTGTCCCAAACAATCTTCTTAGATACTGAGTAATGGTTTACACTTAGGTACGCTTCTTAGTATTCTTCCCATCGAAGTAACGCTAATGATGATGTACGACCGAAGGAAATCTAATTGCTAAATCATTTGGATAGGTAAACGTCCACACTATCGTGGCTTGCCATATCTGATGGGATTTTAGATGCGATTAGTGGTTTAATGATATTATTTGAGGGAGATAATATCGGAGATTAAATCGATTGTTTGTTGTTATATGTGCTCATAGATTAGGATATGGCTTTGAACCCACTTTATGTGATACGTGAGGATTTTAAACTCATTGGTCCCTGAATGTATTGATTGGAATAGAGATCTGGACATTGCCCAGACTGTTAAAGAGTACAAGTTTGTACTCAAGAGAGCTTTGTTCTCCCGAGCCTACTAATGTCTTAACTGATGAGGAAAGAACTGTTTTTATCATGTTCAAACTCAAGGAGATGTTTAGACATGGTGTAGAGGCTAGACAAGAGGCGATGAGGATACTCATAAAGGCCAGTCGAATCGAGGAAACGCTTAAACACGTTTTTGAGATGATTGACCTTTTGGACGAGTTGAGACGGAAATCGCAAGCTCTTGTAGCCAATGCCAAAGGTTTCGAACCTAAGGGCAAAACCGGGGGATAGGAAAAGCAAGCAAAGAAACCCAGTGGTCCTAAGTTTCTTGGATCACGAGATGGGGCGAGAAAGCCAATAGGCTAGTGTTCTCGATGCAAACAGTCTAGGTACTGGAAGTCTGATTCTCCTCTCAAAGAAAGTACGAGATTTTTCTTTAGTCGTAAAACATAGTCAGTGGTATTATCTACCGGAACCTGGTGTGTAGATATGGAACCACTGACGGTATGTGCATTTTAAATGCAAGGGTTCCAGGAAACCCGACGACTTGGAAGAGAAGAAATCGTAGTCTACATGGGCAATGCTGTGGAGGAGGCAGCAGTTGCAGTGGAGGACATTTTATAGGATTTCATTTTGGGTTATTGCTTTTATGTACCTTTCATATTAGAAAGAACTTTGTTCTGGATTTCTAATGAATGGATATTTTATTTCTTTTAATCATTTGATGGTTATAAGAAGAAATAATGATATTATCTATTCTGGTACATTAGCTAGCAATATATATGAATCCTGAGTCCACCACGATGCAACGAACCGTAGTATGAAACTCGTTTTACTAATAAGAGATTTCTTTATCAATTATACTTGTGGATTCTTATGCTGAGTCATGTTTATTCAAATAAGAAGTTCAAAGGTCGAAAATTGATATTTTGATCAATTAAGTTGAAGGAGTGGACCTTCCGACCTAAGAATCTAATTTGGAAGATAATATGACTAAGCAATCCTTTATGGATATAAGATGTAAGATCCGGACAAGTATAAGAATTGATTGACTCTGATGTATGCAGACCTATGTCTACTCAGACAATAAGGTTTGAGTACTTCATTTGATGATTACTCGAGAAATGGATTAGAATACCTGATGTGCCACAAAAGCAAGTGTTTTGACAAGTCAATGGACACAAAGCTGTTGTGGGGAACCATCATGGTATATCCATTGAAAGCCTGCGATCTAATCGCGGAGGCAAGTGCCTGTCTGAGGAATGCATGGCATACTGATCAGAGATTGGGATTTGATCCCAAATGACTACACCATACACTCTTGTGTAGAAATGGTGTGTCGGAAATAAGAAGTGGAACTCTTATAGAAATAGTAAAAGCATGAGTTATACGGAACTACCTGTATTCTATGGATATGTCTGGAAACAACGGCGCATTCAAATGCGGTTGTAGAATATCCTAGAAGAACAAAAGATATGTGTTCAATAGTTCTATGAACCAGAAGGACGTTATAAGTTCTAACGCCCGGTTCTTAGAGGAAGACTATTAGATGAACCACAAGCCCAAAGTGACGTAATACTTTGAAATGAGAGAGAGAGATTAAGACTTAGAACCAGCCGAACCGAGTAGCGGTACACCACTAACTGCACCTACTGTTATCACTATTTATACACCGGAACGCCATTGTAGTGGGAGGTTGTGGGACAACCGGAGATATTCATAAGACTAGGAAAGTCTTCGGACTCTGGACCTAGTATACATGAAATCGATCCCTAGATCTACATGAAGGCCGTACTAGATCTAAATGTGCCTTCTTGGAGAGCAATAAGGATTATTGCTAAGAGGCAAGATCATTTAGAGTACAAGCTTGGTTGATCCATTTATGGATTGAAACAAAGCATTGAGTTCGTGATACTTGCAAATTGATGAGATAGTCCATTTTATGGATTCATCAAAAGCATAGACGAATCGTGTGTATGGGAAACGTGATGGAAACAAGGTGGTGTTTCTCGGAGGTTTTATGTAGATGACATTTTATCATTGGTAACAATGTAAAGATGTTGTCAGACATAAAATGATGGTTGTCTAGAAAAATCATTATGAAAGATAAAGGAAGAAGTTGGACATGTTCTTGAGATCTTGGATCTCTAGAAAGAACATTGTACTTTTCTGGACATCTTACATATATGATTATGGTTCGTTTTAACATGCAAGATTCCGAGAAAGGTTCGTTACCTTTCAGAGACGGAATGCATCTATCTAAGGATATGTGTTTTGGAACACAAAAGGAGATAGAAGCAATGAAAGCAGTTTCCTACACTTTGAGTGTGGAAAGCTTAATAAATGCATTGTTGAAAACAAGAACCTGATATCGGCTATGCGGTTAGCATAGTGGGAGGATATCAAGGTAATCCTGGAGAGGAATATTCGACTGCCGTAAAAGTACTTTCGAAGTACTGTTCTAGACTACGAAGCAGACGAGTTTTTCCTTTGGATTACATTCTCTTAGATTTCTAATCGAATGAGGACCGGTGTAAGTCGATATCAGGCTATGTGTTTCACTATTGAAGGAGAAGGAGTTTTAACATGGAAGAGTGATAAGCACGATGCTTTTCGGACTCTGCCATGGGTAACCAAATAGCGGCCTCAGAGGCAGCGGAAGTTTTGGTATAACTCCGGGATAATCTCTGGGACTTAGATGTGATTCTTAATTTGCCAAAGGCTATGTAAATAGCGGTGCGATGGCAAATGGTGAGAAATCACGAGTCCATAAGTGTAAGATAACACATAGTGCAAGTACCACCTGATACGAGTCATCGTCGAGGGAGACGACGCTGTAGTCACCAAGATAACTTCAGAGCGGCAACCTAGAGTGCTCATTCACATAGTACTTCTTGGAAGTACAACTTAAGCACGTGATGAGTATGGGAGTCGGGAGTTTGGAGGAAATGACTAGACCTTAGTACAAGTGGGAGATTGTTGGAGTTGTGTACTTAATGTCTAGATTTAAGTAACGCAAACTCACGATCCATTGCCATTAATCTATTTAATTAAATAAACAATTATTTGCATTTAATTATTTATAATTAAATATATGCAAATCATAGTCCTGGATTTTATACGTTGTAGTTAGTATGGTGCAAGCATGGGCGCACAGAAGATCATACTATCGGTTACTCGTATTTAATCGAACAGTAGCTCACGACCTAGATGGACACGGACCAATCCATCGGTATAGTCGTTGTGTGAGAGAGAAAATAATTTATCTTAATTATTTTATCACACTTGTACACTTGCTGTATTGAGCGGATCTGCTTGAGATTTATCGATTAGGATTGCCGGCGATAATCGATTTAAGTCTCAGTGTATTTTATTCTTAATCCCCGATACTATTGCGGGTGTGTATATTTAATATAAGTGACTTTGATTTACCAAAGGAATTAACCGATTTAATTATTGGGTGAATTACCGGTTAAGTTGGGTCACTATATTTTATATATGACATGCCGTGAATACTTGACGGGAAAGTGTATCCCGTGAGGGTTGATAATATCCCCGAGATGAGTTCATAAGGAATTATTATGTAAACCCTGCAGGTGGATTCGTTCCGCATAATAATTAAGGTTGAATGGTACTAGTCTCGGATATAAGAGATGAATAAATTAATTAGCAATAAATTAATTTTATTCATGGATATTTATATCTTAAATACACGGAATAAATAATACTACCGGAGAAATATTATTTGATATAATATGGTTTAATATTGGGAGTGCAATTAATTTTATATAGTGGAAAATAGAATTAATTAATAATAGTAAGGATTAATAGATTTGGGCTTGGTGGGCTCAATTTAATCACTATTATTGGAAGCCCAATATTCCACCCCCTTAAGATCCCCTACGTAGCCTATAAAAGCACTACATGGTCTTCACAATTTGACAACACAAGATAATCATACTTGATTAGTCTAGAGAGTTCGTGAAGGAGATCCATGGAGTTCGGTAGATCGTCGCCCACACGACGTCCGGGCTAGTGCAAGGAATACGTGGGAAGATCTCAAAGGTCATCAAATTGAGTTCTACGTTTTTCCGAACAACGAGAACGAGGTAAATCGTAAAACCCTCTTTATGATTTTATCGTTTTAATTATCGTAGAAATATCATGAACCAAGATCCGAGGGATGAACCCGGGGATGGGGATCGACCTCGCGGTGGTGATCGAAGATCACCGGACCGCGGGAGGTCGGGAGATCCCCGCCGGGATCACACGAAAAACCCCTCGGCTGGACGCCGAGGGTGGCGATCGGCCCTAGGGCACGATCGCCGATCGCGCAAAGGGAGGAGCCCCGGCTGGACGCCGGGGCGTGCGGTCGACCACGGTGGTCGATCGCTGGGGCGCCGCGGGCTGGTGCCGCGGCTGTCCGCTGGGCGGACGCCCCTCCTCCACGGCGGTGGCGGTGAGTCGCCGGACTCACCGCCGGGGGTTGCTACGGGCAGCCCGCGGGGATGCGCGTGCATCCCCGGCGATCGTGTTCGATCGCGAGCCTCTCGCGGGGCTCGGCTGGACATGCCGCGGGTTTATCCCGCGGCGGTGGTTGTTCGGTCGGGCCCGGTTCGCGTGGTGGTTCGTGGTTGTTTTCCGGCGAAAGGATTTCGGTCGGAATTAATTAGATAATTAATTTTAATTAATTTATTAATTCCGGGATATCGATTTCCAACACATTTCGGACTCTACCATGGAAGCTGAATATGTTGCAGCCTCAGAGGCAGCGAAAGAGTCAGTGTGGTTCCTTAATTTCCTCCAGGACTTAGATGTGATTCCGAGTTTGCCCAAGGCTATGACAATTTATTGTGACAATAGCGGTGCAGTGGCAAACAGTAAGGAACCACGGTCCCATAGTGCTACGAAACACATAGAGCGCAAGTACCACCTGACTCGAGACATCGTCAAGAGGGGCGATGCGGTAGTCACCAAGATAGCTTCGGAGGACAACCTAGCGGACCCTTTCACCAAGATACTTCCTAAGGAAGTATATTACAAGCACTTGGAGGGTTTGGGAGTCAGAAGTTTGGAAGATAAGACTAGACCTTAGTATAAGTGGGAGATTGATGGAGTAGTATACTTAATGTCTAGATTTGAGTATTCTGAACTCTATGTACACTTTCATTTACCTATTTATAATGAACATTCATTTGCTTTTAATTATTGTTAATTAAATATATGCAAATTATAGTCCTGGATTTCATACGTTGTAGTTAGTATGGTGTGCATGGGCACACAGAAGATCATACTATCGGTTACTCGTATTTAATCGAACAGTTGCTCACGACCTAGATGGACACGGACCAATCCATCGGTATAGTCGTTGTGTGAGAGAGAAAATAATTTATCTTAATTATTTTATCACACTTGTACACTTGGTGTATTGGGCGGATCGCTTGAGACTTATCAATTAGGATTGCTCTGTGATAATTGATTTAAGTCTCGGAGTATTTTATTCTTAATCCCTGAAACAATTGCGGGTGTGTATATTTAATATAAGTGACTTTGATTTTCCAAAGGAATTAACCGATTTAATTATTGGGTTAATTACCGGTTAAGTTGGGTCACTATATTTTATATATGGCATGCCGTGAATTCTTGAAGGGACAGTGTATCCCGGAAGGGTTGATAATATCCCCGAGATGAGCTCATAAGGATTTATTATGTAAACCTCGCGAGTGGATTTGTTCCCGCATAATAAATAAGGTTGAGTGGTACTATTATCGGATATAAGAGATGAATAAATTTATTAAGCAATAAATAAATTTTATTCATGGATATTTAAATCTTAAATACACGGAATAAATAATTCTAACCGGAGAAATATTATTTGATATAATATGGATAAATATTGGAAGTGCAATTTTATTTATATAGTGGAAAATAAATAAAATTAATATTGATAAGGATTAATGGACTTGGGTTGGACCCAATTTAATCTTCAATATTAGAAGCCAAATATTTAATCTCCTTTTGATCCCCTACGTAGCCTATAAAAGCACTACATGGTCTTCACAATTCATTAACCTAAGATACGCCAATCATAAAGTCTTGAAGAGTGAAGAAGATCCATAGGAGTTCGATAGATCGTCGCCCACCCGACGTTCGAACGGAGTGCAAGGAATACGTGGGAAGATCGCAAGGTCATCTTGATTTCAATTCTCCAAACAACGAATCAAAGGTAAAAATCTAAACGCGCTTTATGATTTTAACTTGATTCGATTATTGAAAATACCGTAGGACGAAGATTCGAAGATCGAAGCCCGGAATAGACGGACGAACGCGTGGTGGTGGCGAAGCCACCAGACCACGGCGTGCGCCCGCCTAAGGTTTCGGCCGTGGGGATGGGGGCGAACCCTCGGCTGGGCCGAGGGTGAGCGATCGATCACAAGGATCGATCGCTGGGCACGGGCTGGTGTCGTGCCCCACCCCGCCGTGAAGGCGGGGACCTCCTGGTGACGGCGAGTCGCCGGACTCGCCGCGGGGGCTGCTGGGCAGCCCCACCCCGATCGATCGCCGGCGTGCGATCGATCCCTCGATCGTATGAACCCCGGCTCGCGGGGGTTCGGCTGGGGGCGGGCTGCGTGCCTTCGGGCGCGTGGTCTCCAAAGGCCGGACTCCGGCGGATGAGTCGGTGTTCGTGTGATCTCCGGCGAAGGGTTCGTTCGGGTTATTGGTTTCCGCAAATTTAAATAACCCGGGATATCGAATTCCAACATTAATTTGATTATCCAAGGCAATCCTAATCAATAAATCTCAAGCGATCCGCCCAATACACCAAGTGTACAAGTGTGATAAAATAATTAAGATAAATTATTTTCTCTCTCACACAACGACTATACCGATGGATTGGTCCGTGTCCATCTAGGTCGTGAGCAACCGTTCGATTATATACGAGTAACCGATAGTATGATCTTCTGTGTGCCCATGCACACCATACTAACTACAACGTATAAAATCCAGGACTATATTTTGCATAATTAATTAATAATAATTAAATGCAAATAATTGTTTATTAATTAAATAGGTTAAATGCTATGACCGGGAGTTTACCGATACTTAAATCTAGACATTAAGTACACAACTCCAACAATCTCCCACTTGTACTAAGGTCTAGTCATTTCCTCCAAACTCCCGACTTCCATACTCATCACGTGCTTAAGTCATACTTCCCAGAAGTATTATGTGAATGAGCAATCTAGGTTGCCGCTCTGAAGTTATCTTGGTGACTACTGCGTCGTCTCCCTGACGACGACTCGTATCAGGTGGTACTTGCTCTATGTGTTATCATCACCTTTTGAACTTATGACTTCTTCCAGTTCTCCATGCACCGCTATATACATAGCCTTTGGTGAACCAAGAATCATATCCAAGTTCAGAGGTCATTCCGGAACCTAACCAAAACTTTCGCTGCCTCTGAGGCTGCTATTCGGCTTATGATAGAGTCCGAGAAGCATCAAGCTTATCACTCTTTCATCCTTAGGTTCCACCTCTTCTAAAAGTGAACACATAGCCTGATATCGACTTACACTGGTCTTTCTATGATTTTGGATCTGAGAAACTGTAATCTAAGAAGATTTCGTCTTGCTTAGTAATCCAGTACATCCAAGCACTTCTTACAGCATTCGAACATCTCTTATCCAGATTACTTTGATATCCTCCCACTACGCTAATCGCATAGTTGATATCAGGTTCTTGTTTTACAACACTGCATCTACAAAGCCCTCCATACTCGAAGTGTAGGTAACTGCTTTGTCTATATCTATCTCCTTTATGCGTTCGAAACACATACCTTTAGATAGATGTATTATGTTCCCGAAAGGCAATAACCTTTCTCAGAATTGTGCATGTTTAAAACAAACCATAGTCGTATAAGATATCTTAAGAGAAGTACAAATGTTCTTATCTAGAGATCGAAAGATTTCTAAGAACATGATCCAACTTCATCTTAATCTCATGTCTCGATTTATTCAGACAACCTCTATTTTATGTCTGACAACACTTTTACATTGTTGCCAACGATGAAGTGTTATCTACACAAAATTCCGAGAAACACCACCTTGTTTCCATTACTTCTCTAACACACCTCTCCTTGCTTTTGCAAGTTCCAAAGCTTTGTGATAATCCATAAATGGATTCACCAAGCTTGTACTTCTAAATGATCTTGCCTCTTAACAATAATAGTTATTGCTATCTAAGCAGGCACATTCAGATTAGCCTCCTATGCAGAACCAGGGATCGATTTCATGTCTACTAGATCAAAAGTTCAAAACTCCTCTAGTCTTATGAACATCACTGGTTGCTTAACAACCTCCCACTGCAACGGCATTCCGGTGTATAACAGTAATAACATTAGGTGCAGTCAGTGGTGTACTGCTACTCGGTCAGCCTGGTTCTCAGTCTTTCCTTTCCTCATTTTAAAGTATTTTGTCAATTAGGGCATTGTAGTTCATCTAATAGTTCTCCTCTAAGAACCGGGCGAGGACACCCTTCTGGTTCGTAGTACTATTGAACATACAATTACTTGTTCTTCTAGGATATTCTACAATCACATTTAATGTGCCGTTGTATCCAGAAATATCCATAGAACATAGGTAGTTCCGAACAAACTTGTTCTTTTACTATTAGAATTCCATTTCTTATTCCTGACACACCATATCCACACAGCAGTGTATGGTGTAGTCGTTTGAGACTTAATCTCAATCTTTGATTTATGCTATGTGTTATTCAGATAGGTGATAGCCTCCGCAAACAAGTCGCAGGCTTCCAATGGATATACTTGGAAGGATCCCCATAATGGCTTTGTGTTAAAAACACTCCGCTTTTATGGCACATCAAGTATTCTAATCCGTCTTCGAGCATTCTTGAAAGAACGACTCGTACCTCTCTAATTACACATGTCACCGCATTAATCATAAATCATTTTCAATACTTGTCCGAATTCCATCCTTTATCCAGAAAGGTTAACTTAGTTGTATCATCTTTTCAAGATCGATTCTTAGGTCGGGAGGTCCATTCCTCCAACTATAATTGATCAAATCAATTTCGACCTTTTGAATCCCTTTTGAATAGATACTACCAAGTTCAAGAATTCACAATGTTGGAGTTGTGTACTTAATGTCTAGATTTAAGTACCGGTAAACTCCCGGTCATGGCATTTAACCTATTTAATTAATAAACAATTATTTGCATTTAATTAATTATGCAAAAATATAGTCCTGGATTTTATACGTTGTAGTTAGTATGGTGGGGCATGGGCACACAGAAGATCATACTATCGGTTACTCGTATTTAATCGAACAGTTGCTCACGACCTAGATGGACACGGACCAATCCATCGGTATAGTCGTTGTGTGAGAGAGAAAATAATTTATCTTAATTATTTTATCACACTTGTACACTTGGTGTATTGGGCGGATCGATTGAGACTCATCAATTAGGATTGCTCGGCGATAATTGATTTGAGGCTCGGAGTATTTTATTCTTAATCCCTGAAACAATTGCGGGTGTGTATATTTAATATAAGTGACTTTGATTTACCAAAGGAATTAACCGATTTAATTATTGGGTTAATTACCGGTTAAGTTGGGTCACTATATTTTATATATGGCATGCCGTGAATTCTTGAAGGGGCAGTGTATCCCGTAAGGGTTGATAATATCCCCGAGATGAGTTCATAAGGAATTATTATTTAGACCCTGCAGGTGGATTTAATCCGCATAATAATTAAAGTTGAACGGTACTAGTCTCGGATATAAGAAATGAATAATATTTATTGAGCAATAAATAAATTTATTCATGGATATTTAAATCTTAAATACACGGAATAAATAATACTAAGATGGAGAAATATTATTTGATATAATATGGAATAATATTGGGAGTGCAATTTTATTTATATAGTGGAAAATAAATAAAATTAATATTGATAAGAATTAATAGATTTGGGTTGGACCCAATTTAATTTTCAATATTGAAGCCCAATATTTATTCTCCTTATGATCCCCTACGTAGCCTATATAAGCACTACATGGTCTTCACTTTAAAAAGAGAATTAATTGACCTACGCCAATCATAAAATCTTGAGAGTGAGGAGGATCCATAGTGTTCGATAGATCGTCGCCCACACGACGTTCGGACGAGGTGCAAGGAATACGCGGGAAGGTCACAAGGTCATCAACCGAATTCGTTTCTCCGTACAACGAATCGAAGGTAAAATCATAAACCCTCTTTTATGATTTTGTGCGATTAATCGTAGTATGTACATGAACACACGATCCGGGTAAACGCACGAACTTCGGGGACGGGGATTCGAGATCCCCGGCGAAGATCGAGAGAACCCTCGGCTCGGAGCCGAGGGAGGGCGATCGAACCCTAGGGTTCGATCGCGGCGCGCGGACGAGGGATCCCCGGCTGGACGCCGGGGGAGCGATCGACCATGAGTCGATCGCGGGGAGACCGCCGTGGGCTGGTGCCACGGCAGCTGGTCCCCCCAGCCACCTCGACCGGCGGCGCGCGCACGGGAGGAGCCCCGGCTGAAGCCGGGGCAGGCGATCGACCGCGAGGTCGATCGCGGGGAAAGCCGCGGCTGTAGCCGCGGCGGGTCAGCTGGGGGCTGACCGCCCCTCTTCCGGCGATGGTGGTGAGTCGCCGGACTCACCACCGGGGGCTGCTGGGCAGCCCCGGCGATCGCAGCGTGCGATCGCGAGCCCCCTCGCGGCGGGGGCTCGGCTAGGGTTTCTAGCCGCGGGGTTTTTCCCGCGGCGATGATTCTCTCGTCGGGCCCGGTTCTGTCGTACGGTGGTTCGCGTTCATGGATTCGGCTCGCGGGAGAAAATCGGCTGGGGGCGGGCTGCGTGTCTTCGGGCGCGTAGTCTCCAAAGGTCGGACTCCTGCGGATGAGTCGGGAATCCAATCTCCGGCGATGAAGGATTTCGGTCGGGCTATCGGTTCCGCATTAATTTTAATAGCCCGGGATATCGATTTCCAACAACTGGTATCAGAGCGTTTGGTTTCGTGTTCATGTATATGCTCGATTATTTTTCTACCTTGCAGGATTTCCGGCTATCATGGTTGGATTTAATTAATTATTGCTTATTAATTAATTATCATGATTATTAAACTCTCGGACATGTCGAGATTCGTTTTTTATGTGGTTGAATGTTTGTAATAGTAAAAATTCGGGGGTTGACCGAATTTAGGATTTATTATTACGCACTTTATTTTCCGGAAAATGTATAGGGTCGATTTCATGTATAGAATCGATACCGGATAGTGTAATTTAAATTATTGTAATTTATTTACGTTGGTTCGATGTTGAGACGATCGCCGGAAGACGAAGAAGGTGTGACGAAGTAGACGATGGACGAAGGGGCCGATCATCCCCATGATCGACCCCATGGATCGATCGCCGGACGAGGGGCTGTCCGTGGGAGCTTCCGGCCACGCCGGCCACCGGTGGTGGTGGCGCGTGGGCTGGCGGCGGTCGACGGTGTGGGTGGTACGGGGACTCCCAACCCGTGCTACTCCTACCATAATCCAACTTTCCTAATTGATTCGGTTTTCCTATTTGAGTACTTTCCTTTTAGGAAACTCTCATGGATTAGGAAAAGAATTAATTTAAATTAATTTTATTTCTATTGATTTATTTCCTTCATGGAATTATTCATAGATTAGAAATTTAATTAATTTAGTACTAAATTTATTTATTTTTCCTATTTGATTATTCCTACTCATGGGAATATTCATGGATTAGGAATAAAAATAAATTTGGAAAGTAGTGAGTCCTAATTTATTTATTTCCTTATTCTATTATAGGAGTCTTCTAGAATATTCCGAGTTTAACTTGGATAGATTATTCTAGAGATTTAATAGAATTAGAAAGGAAAATAAATAAATAAAAATATTAATAATATTTAATTTTATTTTTGATATATTCAATTGACTTAATTTTGAATTAAGTAACTTTTGGATTAATTGAAAATAAATAGATTTAAATATTGGAAATTAATATTCTCGTCACATGGAGCATTCAAGAAACGAAGACTGAAGACTAGAGGATGCATATGAAGATAAAGCCATGATAGTCGGGAAAATAATTTCTCTAGCATTATTTTGACTATGTGATCTATGTGCTTTATTGCTTTCATGCATGCTATATGTGTTTATTTTATGCACTAGATAGCGTATCCCTTTATTATAAAAAGCTAAGTGGGAGAGGGGATGGAAACATTCCCATGGTCTCCATTACTGTTCTCTTGGTGACTCTTATGGACTTTCGAAGTTCGTATAGATGAGTCATTGGAAGAGAATTCTTGTAATTCCTTTTACAAGAAACATTGATCGAGTTTATCAAACAATGCCTAATTTGTCTTTCTGAAACTGACTTCAAGTCGACTCATTCTCACCCCGGGGAGTGGAATGGAGCCAGAGCCACTTGGTCATGTGGATGACACAAATTAGAGACTTTCGTGCCATTCTTTTATAGGTGGGTCGTTTGTCTGCTCGGCTCCCTCATTTATGAGAGATAGGGTCGCTCGCATGGTGAATCACTGGTTAGAAACTTCGAGTTTCACTTATGATTCTCCGAGTCTTGATTTACGAAATCGAATGGATCTTGTAATTGGGAGTCAATTATAAAAGTCTCTTAGTGTAGTAAACGTCCACACCACGTGGCTTGCTGTGCTAACGGATTTTGGATTAATTGATGTAGACAGTTATAAGTGATTGTGAAGAGTTGTGAAGTTATCGTAAACGTCCACACCACGTGGCTTGCGGTGATGTAGCAATTCCAAGCGATTTACTTTAGTGCTGAGTAATGGTTTACACTTAGATACGCGTTATAGTATTCTTCCCCACGAAGTTACGCTATAATTGATGTATGGCCAAAGAAAATCTAATTACTAAATCATTTGGGTGGGTAAACGTCCACACCACGTGGCTTGCCTTACCTGATGGGATTTTAGATGTGATTAGTAATTTAATGATGTTATTCCAGGGAGAAAACGTCGGATATTAAATTAATTGTTTGTTTAAATGTGCTTATAGGTTTAGAGAATGTCTATGAATCCACTTGAGATGATTATTGAGGAATTTGACGCACTGGTTCCACACTGTGTTGAATGGAAAGAAGAGTTAGACATTGCTCAGACTGCAAAGGAGTACAAAGATGTACTCAGTGAAACTTGTCCTCCTGGACTCACCATTAACTCAACTGAGGATGAGATTTTTGACTTTGAAAAATGGGAGAGTGCTCGTTCACTAGCCATTAATCATGATGTCATGCTCAAACTCAAGTTGCTATTTGGACATGATGGGGAGGCTAGAAAAGAGGCGATGAGGATACTCGTAAAGATCTGTTACTTCGATGAAACACTTGATCATGTTTTTGAGATGATGGATCTTTTGGACGAGTTGAAACAATCGCAAGCTCTTATAGCCAAAGCCAAAGGTTTCGGACCTAAAGGCAAAGGAAAGGAGAAGAAGACAAGGGGGTCCGGTGGTCCTAAGGGACTTGGACCAAAGGGTGGGATAAAGAAGCCTACTGGCAAACATCCCCAAGGAAAGCAGTCTGAGTACTGGGGGTCTACATCTTGTCCTCTCAAAGGTACGAATTTTTTCTTTAGTCGTAAAACATAGTCAGCGGTATTATCTACCAAGAATTCTGGTGTGTAGATATGGAACCACTGACGGTATGTGCATTCTAAATGCAGGGGTTCCAGAAAACCCAGCGACTTAGATAAGAAGAGTTCGAGTCCACATGGGCGAAGCTGTTGAGGAAGCAGCGGTTGCAGTGGAAGACTTTTATCTATCTGTTTGATAGTTTTAGGATTTCATTTCAAGATTATTGCTTTGTACCTTTTATTTTAGAAAGAACTTTTGTTCTGGATTTCTATTATTAATGGATATTTTATTTCTTTAATCACTTGATGATTTAGACAAGAAATAATGGCGATATCTATTATGGTACATTAGATAGCAATATATGAATGATAAATCCTTAGTCTACCACGATGCAACAAACCGTTATAACTTATTTTACTTATTGGATGTATTTCTTTATCGATCATTATACTTGTGAATTCTTGAACTTGGTAGTATCTATTCAAAAGGGATTCAGAAGGTCGAAATTGATTTGATCAATTATAGTTGGAGGAATGGACCTCCCGACCTAAGAATCGATCTTGAAAGGTGATACAACTAAGTCAACCTTTCTGGATAAAGGATGGAATTCGGACAAGTATTAAGAATGATCAAAGATGATATATGCAGACATATGTGTAATTAGAGAAGTACGAGTCGTTCTTTAAAGAATACTCGAAGATGGATTAGAATACTTGATGTGCCATAAAAGCGGAGTGTTTTCAACACAAAGCCATTATGGGGAACCTTCAAAGTATATCCATTGGAAGCCTGCGACTTGTTCGCGGAGGCTGTAACCTATCTGAATAACACATAGCATAAATCAAAGATTGAGATTAAGTCTCAAACGACTGCACCATACACTGATGTGTAGACATGGTGTGTCAGGAATAAGAAATGGAATTCTAATAGTAGAAGGACAAGTTTGATCGGAACTACCTATGTTCTATGGATCTTTCTGGATACAACGACATATTGAATATGGTTGTAGAAAATCCTAGAAGAACAAGTAATTGTATGTTCAATAGTACTACGAACCAGAAGGGTGTCTTCGCCCGGTTCCTAGAGGAAGACTATTAGATGAACTACAATACCCTAACTGACAAGGTACTTTAAAATGAGGGAAGAGAAGACTGAGAGCCAGCCTAACCGAGTAGTAGTACACCACTAACTGCACCTAATGTTATTACTGTTATACACCGGAACGCCATTGCAGTGGGAGGTTGTTAAGCAACCGGAGATGTTCATAAGACTGGAGGAGTTTTAAGCTCTGGATCTAGTAGACATGAAATCGATCCCTAGTTCTGCATAAGGGGCAGTACTAATCTAAATGTGCCTACTTGGATAGCAATAATTTATTATTGTTAAAGGGGCAAGATCATTTAGAGTACAAGCTTAGTAAATCCATTTATGGATTGTCACAAAGCTGAAACTTGTGGAACTTGCGAATTGATGAGATAGTCCATTTTATGGATTCATCAAGAGGCAAAGACAAGTTTGGTGTATTGGAGACGTAATGGAAACAAAGTGGTGTTTCTCGGAATTTTGTGTAGATAACACTTAATCATTGGCAACAATGTAAAAGCGTTGTCAGACATAAAATAGAGGTTGTCTAAATAAATCGAAATATAAGATTAAGATGAAGTTGGATCATGTTCTTAGAAATCTTTCGATCTCTAGATAAGAACATTTGTACTTCTCTTAAGATATCTTATACGATTATGGTTTGTTTTGAACATGCACAATTCTGAGAAAGGTTATTGCCTTTCGGGAACAGAATACATCTATCTAAAGGTATGTGTTTCAAACACATAAAGGAGATAGATATAAACAAAGCAGTTATCTACACTTCGAGTGTAAAGAGCTTTGTAGATGCATTGTTATAAAACAAGAACCTGATATCAACTATGCGGTTAGCGTAGTGGGAGGATATCAAAGTAATCTGGATAAGAGATATTAAAATGCTGTAAAAGTACTTGGGAAGTACAGGATTACTAGCAAAAACGAAATCTTCTTAGATTACAGTTTCTCAGATTCAAAAATCAGAGAAGGACCAGTGTAAGTCGATATCAGGCTATGTGTTCACTTTTAGAAGAGGTGGAACCTAAGCATGAATGGCAGCCTCAGAGGCAGCGGAAATTTTGGTTAGGTTCAGGAATGACCTCTGAACTTGGATATGATTCTTGGTTCACCAAAGGCTATGTATATAGCGGTGCATGGAGAACTGGAAGAAGTCATAAGTTCGAAAGGTGATGATAACACATAGAGCCAGTACCACCTGATACGAGTCATCGTCAGAGGGACGACGCAGTAGTCACCAAGATAACTTCGGATCGGCGACCTAGATTGCTCATTCACATAATACTTCTGGGGAAGTATAACTTAAGCACGTGATGAGTATGGGAGTCGGGAGTTTGGAGGAAATGACTAGACCTTAGTACAAGTGGGAGATTGTTGGAGTTGTGTACTTAATGTCTAGATTTAAGTACCGGTAAACTCCCGGTCATGGCATTTAACCTATTTAATTAATAAACAATTATTTGCATTTAATTAATTATGCAAAAATATAGTCCTGGATTTTATACGTTGTAGTTAGTATGGTGGGGCATGGGCACACAGAAGATCATACTATCGGTTACTCGTATTTAATCGAACAGTTGCTCACGACCTAGATGGACACGGACCAATCCATCGGTATAGTCGTTGTGTGAGAGAGAAAATAATTTATCTTAATTATTTTATCACACTTGTACACTTGGTGTATTGGGCGGATCGATTGAGACTCATCAATTAGGATTGCTCGGCGATAATTGATTTGAGGCTCGGAGTATTTTATTCTTAATCCCTGAAACAATTGCGGGTGTGTATATTTAATATAAGTGACTTTGATTTACCAAAGGAATTAACCGATTTAATTATTGGGTTAATTACCGGTTAAGTTGGGTCACTATATTTTATATATGGCATGCCGTGAATTCTTGAAGGGGCAGTGTATCCCGTAAGGGTTGATAATATCCCCGAGATGAGTTCATAAGGAATTATTATGTAAACCCTGCAGGTGGATTTAATCCGCATAATAATTAAAGTTGAACGGTACTAGTCTCGGATATAAGAAATGAATAATATTTATTGAGCAATAAATAAATTTATTCATGGATATTTAAATCTTAAATACACGGAATAAATAATACTAAGATGGAGAAATATTATTTGATATAATATGGAATAATATTGGGAGTGCAATTTTATTTATATAGTGGAAAATAAATAAAATTAATATTGATAAGAATTAATAGATTTGGGTTGGACCCAATTTAATTTTCAATATTGAAGCCCAATATTTATTCTCCTTATGATCCCCTACGTAGCCTATATAAGCACTACATGGTCTTCACTTTAAAGAGAGAATTAATTGACCTACGCCAATCATAAAATCTTGAGAGTGAGGAGGATCCATAGTGTTCGATAGATCGTCGCCCACACGACGTTCGGACGAGGTGCAAGGAATACGCGGGAAGGTCACAAGGTCATCAACCGAATTCGTTTCTCCGTACAACGAATCGAAGGTAAAATCATAAACCCTCTTTTATGATTTTGTGCGATTAATCGTAGTATGTACATGAACACACGATCCGGGTAAACGCACGAACTTCGGGGACGGGGATTCGAGATCCCCGGCGAAGATCGAGAGAACCCTCGGCTCGGAGCCGAGGGAGGGCGATCGAACCCTAGGGTTCGATCGCGGCGCGCGGACGAGGGATCCCCGGCTGGACGCCGGGGGAGCGATCGACCATGAGTCGATCGCGGGGAGACCGCCGTGGGCTGGTGCCACGGCAGCTGGTCCCCCCAGCCACCTCGACCGGCGGCGCGCGCACGGGAGGAGCCCCGGCTGAAGCCGGGGCAGGCGATCGACCGCGAGGTCGATCGCGGGGAAAGCCGCGGCTGTAGCCGCGGCGGGTCAGCTGGGGGCTGACCGCCCCTCTTCCGGCGATGGTGGTGAGTCGCCGGACTCACCACCGGGGGCTGCTGGGCAGCCCCGGCGATCGCAGCGTGCGATCGCGAGCCCCCTCGCGGCGGGGGCTCGGCTAGGGTTTCTAGCCGCGGGGTTTTTCCCGCGGCGATGATTCTCTCGTCGGGCCCGGTTCTGTCGTACGGTGGTTCGCGTTCATGGATTCGGCTCGCGGGAGAAAATCGGCTGGGGGCGGGCTGCGTGTCTTCGGGCGCGTAGTCTCCAAAGGTCGGACTCCTGCGGATGAGTCGGGAATCCAATCTCCGGCGATGAAGGATTTCGGTCGGGCTATCGGTTCCGCATTAATTTTAATAGCCCGGGATATCGATTTCCAACACACAAGTATAATGATTGATAAGAGAAATACATCTAATAAGTAAAACAAGTTATACATAACGATTTGTGGCATCGTGGTAGACTAAGGATTCATCATTCATATATTGCTATCTAATGTACCAGAATAGATAACACCATTATTTCTTATCTAAATCACTCAATGATTAAAGAAATAAATATCCATTCATTAATAAAGAAAACCAGAACAAAAGTTCTTTTTCAAAATAAAGGGGTACATAAAGCAATAACTTAAAATGAAATCCTAAAACAGATAAATGTCTTCCACTGCAACCGCTGCTACCCCAACAGCTTTGCCCATGTAGACTCGAACTCTTCTTCTCTAAGTCGCCGGGTTTTCTGGAACCCCTGCATTTAATGCACATACCGTCAGTGGTTCCATATCTACACACCAGAATTCTGGTAGATAATACCGCTGACTATGTTTTTACGACTAAAGAAAAATTCGTACCTCTGAGAGGACATTCAGACTTCCAGTGTCCAGACTTGTTGCATCGGAAGCACTTGCCCCTTGGCTTACTAGCCCCCACTCGTGGTCCATTCCTCTTGGCACCACTGGGTTTCATGGCTTGCTTCCTTTTCTTGCCCCTACCTCCAACAGCTTTCAAGCTTTTGGACTTGGTAGCCACAAGCGCTTGAGACTTGCCCTTCTTGTAGATCCCCTCTGCCGCCTTTAGTTCAGTCAGGAGTTGCGCAAGAGTATAAGATAGTTTACCCATATTATAGCTCATACGAAACTGCTCAAACTTAGGGGTCAGAGACTGGAGTATGATGTCGACTTGCGTCTCATCATCAATGGAAGCTCCTAGGACCTCAAGTTCATTCAACAAACTCATCATCTTGAGAACGTGCTCCCCAACGGGCGTTCCTTCAGACTGAGTAGTCGACATGAGGACTCTCATGGCTTCTTGCCTTGCCGCACGATCCTGCTCCCCAAACATCTCCTTGAGGTTAGACATCATATCCCGGGCAGTGTCCATCGGCTCATGTTGGGTTTGGAGTACATTTGACATGGAAGCCAAAATATAGCACCTAGCCATTTCATCAGCCTTTTTCCACTTCCGATATGTAGCCTTTTCCTCATCAGTTGAGGCAGCCGTGGGCTCAGCAGGGCATTTATCAGAGAGTACAAACTTGTACTCTTCAGCAGTCAGGACAATGTCCAAATTTCTCTTCCAATCAATGTAATTGGGACCAGTGAGTTTATGTTCCTTGAGTATCACAGAAAGTGGATTCATAGCTATTCTCTAAACCTATAAGCACATGTAAACAAACAATCAATTTAATGTCCGATATTATCTTCCTCAAATAATATCATTAAATTACTAATTGCGTCTAAAATCCCATCAGGTAAGGCAAGCCACGTGGTGTGGACGTTTACCCACCCAAATGATTTAGCAATTAGATTTTTCTTTGGTCATACATCGATTATAGCGTAACTTCGTGGTGAAGAATACTATAACGCATATCTAAGTGTAAACCATCACTCAGCACTAAAGTACATCGCTTGGAATTGCTACGTCACCGCAAGCCACGTGGTGTGGACGTTTACGACAACTTCACAATTCTTCACAATCACTTATAACTGTCTACATCAATTAATCCAAAATCCGTTAGTATAGCAAGCCACGTGGTGTGGACGTTTACTACACCAAGAGATTTTTATAATTGACTCCCAATTACAAGATCCATTAGATTTCGTAGATCAAGACTCGGAGAATCATAAGTGAAACTCGAAGTTTCTAACCAGTGATTCACCATGCGAACGACCCTATCTCTCATAAATGAGGGAGCCGAGCAGACAATCGATCCATCTATCAAAGAATGGTACGAAGGTCTCTAATTTGTGTCATCCACATGACCAAGTGGCTTTGGCTCCATTCCACTCCCCGGGGTGAGAATGAGTCGACTTGAAGTCAGTTTCAGAAAGACAAATTAGGCATTGTTTGATAAACTTGATCAATGTTTCTTGTAAAAGGAATTACAAGAATTCTCCTCCAATGACTCGTCTATACGAACTTCAAAAGTCCATAAGCCATAAGAGTCACCAAGAGAACAGCGATGGAGACCATGGGAATGTTTCCATCCCCTCTCCCACTTAGCTTTTTACAATAAAGGGATACGCTATCTAGTGCATAAAATAAACACATATAGCATGCATACAAGTAATAAAGCACATAGATCACATAGTCAAAATAATGCTAGAAAAATTATTTTCCCGACTATCATGGCTTTATTCCATCTTCATATGCATCTTCTAGTCTTCAGTCTTCGTTCTTGAATGCTCCATGTGACGAGAATATTAATCTCTAATATTTAAATCTATTTATTTTCAATTAATCCAAAAGTTACTTAATTCGAAAATTAAGTCAATTGAATATATCAAAAATAAAATTAAATATTATTAATATTTTTATTTATTTTTATTTTCCTTTTCCACTCCATTAAATCTCTTGAATAATCTATCCAAGATACTCTTGGAATATTCTAGATGATATCCATAATGAAATAAGGAAATAAAATAATTTAGGACTCATATACTTTCCAAATTTATTTTATTCCTAATCCATGAATATTCCCATGAGTAGGAATAATCAAATAGGAAAATAAATTTAATACTAAATTAATTCTTTTCCTATTCCATGAAAATTCCATAAAAGAAATAATCAAAATAGGAAAACCGAATTAAAATAGGAAAGTAAATTTCCGGACGGGGATAGCATGGGGTGGGAGTCCCCACGCCACCCTCGACCCACGCCTAGGAGGTGGCCGGCCACCATCGCCGGCGGCTCCTCCATGTGAGGGTCGATCGATCCTCATGGATCGACCATGGGGATGGTCGATCCGAGTCCTAGCCCCCTCTCGTCATTTCGTCTTCTCCGGCGGTCTCGATTCATCGATCCAATCGCAAAATAAATTACAATAATCTAAATTACAATTCCGGTATCGATTCTATACATGAAATCGACCCTATACAATTTCCGGAAAATAAAGAACGTAATAATAAATCCTAAATTCGGTCAACCCCCGAATTTTTACTATTACAAACATTCAACCACACAAAAACGAATCTCGACATGTCCGAGAGTTTAATAAACGAATAATCATGATAATTAATTAAGCAATAAATAAATCAACCATGATAGCCGGAAATCCTGCAAGGTAGAACAATAATCGAATATATACATGAACACGAAACCAATCTCTCTGATACCAGTTGCTGGGATTCGATGTCCCGAGCTATCAAAAAAATTGCGGAACCGATAACCCGACCGAAAACCCTATCGCCGGAAGACCCGAACGCGAACCACCTCACGAGCCGGGGCCCGACCGAACGCCCAGCGAGGCCCGAAGGCCGCGTGCGCCAGCCGAGCCCCCGCGAGGGGCTCGCGATCGTCTTCGGACGATCGCTGGGATGCGCGAGGCATCCCCGGGGGCTGCTCGTAGCAGCCCCGCAGCGAGTCGCGTGACTCGATGCTCGCGAGGCCCGAGCCCCGCACGCATCCGCTGCGGGCGAACCCGCAGCACGTACGGGGTCGCTGCGGGTGACCCCGCAGCTTACCCGCGATCGATCCGAGGATCGATCGCACCCCTCGGCTCCAGCCGAGGGTGACTCGCGCCACGCGCCTCCGACGAGGGTGGCCGGCGGATCCTCCCGCCGTGGCACCAGCCCACGGCGGATCCCCGACGATCGAACCCTAGGTTCGATCGTGCGCCCCTCTCGTCGCGCGTCGCGGCGGTCCGAACCCTAGGGTTCGACCGCCTCCTTCGATCCTCGCCGGGGATCTCGAATCCCCGTCCCCGAGGTTCGTCGTTTTCCCGGATCGCGCGTTCATGTATATATTACAATTAATACGCACAAATAATCATGAAGGGGGTTTATGATTATTACCTCGATTCGTTGTACGGAGAAACGAAATCAAACTACCTTGCGATCTTCCTACGTATTCCTCGCACCTCGTCCGAACGTCGTGTGGGCGACGATCTATCGAACTCCTATGGATCTCCTTCACTCTCCAAGACTTTATGATTGGCGTAGGTTAAATTGTGTTGTGAAAAGTGAAGACCATGTAGTGCTTTTATAGGCTACGTAGGGGATCAAAAGGAGATAAAATATTGGGCTTCTTAATATTGAAGATTAAATTGGGTCCAACCCAAATCCATTAATCCTTATCAATATTAATTTTATTTATTTTCCACTATATAAATAAAATTGCACTCCCAATATTTATCCATATTATATCAAATAATATTTCTCCGGTTAGTATTATTTATTCCGTGTATTTAAGATTTAAATATCCATGAATAAATTTATTTATTGCTCAATAAATAATATTCATCTCTTATATCCGAGACTAGTACCGTTCAACCTTTATTATTGTGCGGAACGAATCCACTCATGAGGTTTACACAATAATTCCTTATGAACTCATCTCGGGGATATTATCAACCCTTCCGGGATACACTTTCCCGTCAAGTATTCACGGCATGTCATATATAAAATATAGCGACCCAATTTTACCGGTAATTAACCCAATAATTAAATCGGTTAATTCCTTTGGAAAATCAAAGTCTCTAATATTAGATATACACACCCGCAATAATATCGGGGATTAAGAATAAAATACTCTGAGATTTAATTTGATTATCCAAGGCAATCCTAATCAATAAATCTCAAGCGATCCGCCCAATTCACCAAGTGTACAAGTGTGATAAAATAATTAAGATAAATTATTTTCTCTCTCACACAACGACTATACCGATGGATTGGTCCGTGTCCATCTAGGTCGTGAGCAACCGTTCGATTATATACGAGTAACCGATAGTATGATCTTCTGTGTGCCCATGCACACCATACTAACTACAACGTATAAAATCCAGGACTATATTTTGCATAATTAATTAATAATAATTAAATGCAAATAATTGTTTATTAATTAAATAGGTTAAATGCTATGACCGGGAGTTTACCGATACTTAAATCTAGACATTAAGTACACAACTCCAACAGGTCCAGGGATCGGCTTCATGTTCTCCAGGTAACAAGTCCGAAGACTCACCTATAAACATGAACCTGTCGGGTTGTCGAACAACCCTCCCACAACGACGACGCTCCGGTGTAACCTCAGTAACTACAGGTGCAGACTGTGGTGGCGTATCACCCGGTTGGGTTGGATCTAAGCCTTGATCGTTCACTCTCAGTTCGTTGAGTATTATCTCACTATTGGGCTTGTGGTCCATTATATAATCCTCTTCCAAGAACCGAGCGTTGGTGCTAACAACGATCTTCTGGTCCTTAGGACTATAAAATAGACCACCTTTCGTTCCTCTAGGATATCCTATAAACAACCGAATATCTGAACGTGACTCCAACTTATCAGCCCCGTGCTTCAGCACATGTGCTGGACAACCCCAGATCCGAATGTGTTTCAAGTTTGGCTTACGCCCGGTCCACAATTCCGAGGGCGTCTTAGGGACTGATTTGGAAGGAACTAAGTTCAAGATATAAGCCGCTGTTTCCAAGGCATATCCCCAGAACGAAATTGGTAGTTCTGAGTAACTCATCATAGATCTTACCATTTCCATAAGAGTCCTATTCCTTCTTTCTGCTACACCATTCTGCTGGGGCGTGTATGGTGCAGTCATCTGGGAGTCAATCCCATTCTCTAATAAGTACGCTTTAAACTCTCCCGAGAGGTACTCTCCTCCACGATCAGATCGTAGAGTCTTTATGGTTTTACCATGAAGGTTCTCCACAAGAGATTTGTACTCCTTGAACTTGTCAAAGCACTCGCATTTGCGGCGCATCAGGTATATAAAACCATACCTTGAGTAATCATCAGTGAAGGTTACAAAATATTCGTAACCTCCTCTCGCTTGGACAGATAAAGGCCCGCACAAATCAGAGTGAATCAATTCCAGCACTTCCTTGGATCTATACCCCTTATCACTAAAGGGTCGCTTGGTCATTTTTCCTTCCAGGCATGATTCGCAGGTTGGAAAGTCCTCATCTTTCACATCACTGAGTATTCCATCAGTTATCAACCTTTGAATCCTGCCCAAGTTAATATGATCTAGCCTAAGATGCCATAAGTACTTTTGATTCATCCTAGAAGGCTCCTTTCTCTTATTGGTACTAGATGTGTTATAAGACTCCACTCGTTGCATCGTGGAATAATTAGGATTCAGTATATATAAGTTGCCTATCAATGCACCAGAACAGATATAATCACCATTCTTTTTGACAATCACAGAATTATCAAAAGAAACTGAATATCCATTCAAAACCAACTTAGAAACCGAAACAAGGTTCTTTCTAAAATCCGGTACATAAAGACAATTATTCAATACCAAAACATTATTATTAAAAGATAAATGAACATCTCCCACTGAAACCGCCGCCACTTTCGTAGCGTTGCCCATGTAGATGGTGATCTCTCCCTCTCTAAGCCGCCGGGTTTCCTGGAACCCCTGCAAAGAATTGCAGACATGATCAGTGGCTCTCGTATCCACACACCAGGTACCGGTGGATAACACCGCTAAACATGTTTCAGTGACTAAGGAAAAGTTCATACCTCCTTGTCTGAGAGGACAATTAGACTTCCAATGTCCAGACTGCTTGCAACGGAAGCACTTGCCCTTAGGCCTGTTCACTCCATTCTGTGGTCCACCAACTCTGGGCCCACTGGGTTTCCGTCCTTGCTTTTTCTTCTTCTTAATCCCCGAAGGGCGAGGAAGAGTCGATTTCACAGCCACAAGTGCTTGAGAGTTCTTAAAGATTCCCTCTGCCGCCTGGAGTTCAGTCAGGAGTTCCGCCAACGTATATAACCTCTTGTTCATGTTATAGTTCAGGCGGAACTGCTCAAAACTCCTAGGCAGAGACTGGAGCACTATATCGATCTGGGTTTCCCCATCGATAGCTCCTCCCATAATCTCTATCTCATTCAGATAGCCTATCATCCTAAGAACGTGATCCCTCACGGGCGTTCCTTCGGACATAGTGGCCGTCATGATTTTCCTCATAGCATCTTGCCTGGCTGCCCTGTCCTGACTACCAAACATCTCCTTGAGGTTAAGCATCATATCATAGGCAGTGTCCATGGCTTCATGCTGATGTTGCAGCACATTTGACATAGATGCCAAAATGTAGCACCGCGCCATCTGATCAGCCTTGACCCACTTCCGATGAGCTTCCTTTCACTCAGGAGTGGATGTTTCAGTAGGTGCAACAGGACATTCGACCTGGAGTACATACTTGTACTCCTCAGCAGTTAGGACAATGGCCAAGTTTCGTTTCCAATCAACATAATTTGGACCAGTGAGTTTGTTTTCTTTTAGTATCACAGACAGTGGGTTGAGTGCCATATCTATAAAAGAGACAAATCAAACCGTCAAATTTAATTCGATATTAACTCCCTTAATTAATATCATTAAATTTACCAATTAATCCTAAAATCCCATCAGACCAGCATGCCACGTTCATGTGGACGTATACTAGTCCAAACGATTTTATAACTGGACTTTTACTTCGGTCGTACATCATTACAACAGTGACTCCGATGGGGAGGATACTGTAAAGCGTACCTAAGTGTATACCATTTCTCAGTACTAAGTTAACCGCTAAGGAACTACATATCCACCGCAAGCCACGTTAGTGTGGACGTTTACGTTGACATGCGGTCCCTTTACGATTTCCTATAACTGTCGAGCCTCAATTAACCCAAAGTTCCGTTTCTGTCTAGTAAGCCACGATAGTGTGGACGTTTACTAAACAAACAACTTTGTTAATTGAATTCCATTTAATAAATTTCACAATTTCGTTAATCAAAGCTTGATATCTCGTAAGTGAAACTCGAAGTTTCTAACCAGCGATTAATCATGCAATTGAGCCCTATCTCTCACAAAGTGAGGGAGTCAACCAGACAATCGATCTAGTCATCAAATGACTCGAATGTCTCTAATCTGTGTCATTGACATAAGCAAGCGCTTTGGCTCCATTCCACTCCCCGGGGTGAGAATGAGTCGAGTTGAACTTAGTCTTTGAAAGACAGATTAGGCATTTGCTTTGAAAAACTTAAGTGTTCAATTCTATAAATGGAATTGAATTCAAATTTTGATCCAGTGATATCCGTGTGTCCACTTTATCCGATAGGGAGGATGACACTAAAGCCAACTCGTAAGCGACACACATCACCATCAAAACAGAGAATGGAGACCGCGGGATTGTTTCCAATCCCTCTCCCACTTAGTTTTTACGAAAGGGATAACATTCACATGCATATAAAATTAAAGCATAATAAAGCACGTAAACACATAGAAAGCATTTAACGTGGCCCGATTATTATGGCCTTTAAAATTCTTCGATGCACGTCTTCTCTTCGTCTCATTGCTCGTCTAGGTCTCGATCCACTACAGACTCGTCTAAGTGCCAAGAGACGAACCCCTCCCACTGGAGTATCATCCCGGGCTTCGACGAGCGATCCGTGGTGTCCGTCGAACCCCCGCGGAGCTGCTGCCCGAAGTCCAGCGAAACGGCGACCGCCGTTTAGGAAACGGCGACCGCCGTTTGCCCTTCAGCAGACCGCGGGTTCGACTTCTCGACCCTCGTTCGTCCGGCCTTCGATCTCGTCTCGATCCACCAAGCAGCAGCAACATTACACATGTAAACTAACTACTTCCGGCATCGATCCTATACAGGTTGATCGATCCTATACATCCGGATAAACGAAAACGAAAAGGAAAAACCCTAAACGACTCAACCCGTCGTTTTAACTATTACAAACAAGCAACGATTTAAAATAAAATCTCGACAATCCCGAGAGTTTAACAAACCAAAAACATACAGCACAATCACATGGCCATAATAATCGGGTTCAAACCTGCAAAACAAATCTCGCAAAAATACAACGAACGTACAAAACCGGCTCTGATACCATTTGTTGGAAATCGACTACCCGGGATGCGTTCATTCGATCGCTCGAACATCCGAACGATCCCAGTCGACCTCCACGTCCGTCACTTCGTTCACATGACAGCCCGTGACCCGAATCACGCCCAGCCATCGCCCCGGAGGACAACCGCGCGAAACGGGGCTGGTCTGCCCTAATTCGGCGACCGCCGATTGCAGACCAGCGGTCGCTGGAGGAGCTGCAAACGGCGACCGCCGTTTGCCCTCTGGCGACCGCCGTTTTGTCCGTGAACAGCAACGCGACGTTGCTGTTCCGGGCTCGTTTCCGGGTCCTTTTTTCTCATCCGACTACCGATCCGAAGGTCCTAGAACCCCTAGTAGTCGAGAAATATAACCCACAACCCCGGAACCCGATCTACGTTCATGTATGATCAACGAGAAAAATGAGATCGATAAAAGCGGAATAGAGATCCGATCTCATACCTTATCGGTCGATGGTTGAGACCTTAGAGCTTCTAACGTATGACTCTTCCCGACTCCAGCCGTTGTGTGGGCAACGATCCGCTGGAAATTCCTTGTCCGCTCTCTCCTTTCTCAAACCAGCGCAATGATTTAATTATTCTCTCTGAGAGAATAAAATATATTTGCGTTAACTTTTATTTTAACAGAGAAAAGTTTTTATTGCGCTAAGCAATTAATTTTTCTCTGCTGAAATAATTATTGCGGCGATGTGTAGGTTTTAGGAGAGGGCAAGGGGGGGGGGGGTTTATAGAGTTACGTTAGGGACCTAAGGCTAAATTAATTCAAGGCTAAAATGCAATATTAATTAACTCGGAGTCCTTAAAAAGAAATCCTTAATTAATTACATTTTTAATTATTATTAATTCCACTAAATAATATTAATTGAATTCCCGAAATTAATTTAATATTATTTCAACAATAATAATTCCGCCGAAATTACATATACGACTTTCCCCGTGTTTAAGATATCGAACGTCCACGAATTTATTTAATTACTAATAATTAAATTAATTCGTTTCTTATTATCCGAGACTAGTACCACTCATCTTTATTATCATGTGGAACAAATCCACCTGCAGGGTTTACATGATAAACTTTATGAGCTCATCTCGGGGACGTAATCAACCCAATAAACGGGACACGGTTTCCTGTCTATAATCTATAGCATGCCGTGCGTACAATTACGATTCCCAATTTACCGAGAATCTCAACTAATCAATTAGTCTCACTCATTGGCAAGTTAAAGAACCGAGAATTGGACACACGCACCTATAATTATATAGGGATTAGGAATTCGTATATCCGTAATATCTGAGGTCTAGTTCGATTACTGCGATTAGTATAAATCGAACGCCCTCCCGTGGTCCTGCTCAATACACCAAGTGTACGAGTGTGACATGATAGTCAAGACCGACTATCTACCAGTCACACAACGACGTATCGATGGATTGTCCCTGTCCATCTAAGTCGTGAGCTACTGTTCGATAGTATACGAGTAACCGACAGTATGATCTTCCGCGTGTCTCCTCACGCCATACTGTCTACAACGTATATATCTAGGACTATTGCATAAAGTACATGAAAGACAAAATGCCGACAATTTGATTAATAGATAATAAAACACAGATAAGGAGTTCCATATTGTCACTAAACTAGACATTTAGAATATAACTCCATCAGTATGTAATGCTATGCACGAGACTGATATCTACTATGTCGTGGGCATGGTAGTAAGATATCATAGTAATCCTGGAAAGGATCACTCGACTGATGTAAAGAACATGTTTAGGCTCCTGCAGAGGACCAGGAATTATGTTCTGAGTTACAAAGCAGTCAAGTTGTTTCCTTTGGATTACATAGAATTGGATTTCCAAATCAAACAGGGATTGTCGAAAGTCGAAGTCAGGCTATGTGTTCTCACTGTGAAGTGGAGCAGTCACATGGAAGAATGTAAAGCAGCGATGCATTACGGACTCTACCATGGAAACTGAAAGGATAACGGCCTGTGAGGCAGTTAAAAGGTCAGTGTGGCTCCAGAACTTCCTAAGGGACTTAGATGTGGTTTCTAGTTCACCCAAAGCTATTTTGAATAGCGGTACTGGAAAACTTGAAAAGCCACGAGTCCACAGTGGGAGATAACATGTAGAGCGCAAGTACCACCTGATTCGAGAGATCGTCTAGTAAGACGATGCAGTTGTCACCTAGATAGCATCGAGAGGATTGCCTGGTAAAACCCGTTCACAGAGGCACTTCCAGCGAAAGCGTTGGGTAGGCGTGATGAGGTTATGGGAATCTGATGTTTGGGAGAGGGCGACTAGACTTTTAGTGTAAGTGGGATATTGATGGAGTTGTATTCTAAATGTCTAGTTTAGTGCAAATACGGAACTCCTTATCTATACCTTAATTCGAGATATGATTCAAGCATGGTTGCATTTAATGCAATAGTCCTTGATGTATACGTTGTAGACAGTATGGCGTGAGGAGACACGCGGAAGATCATACTGTCGGTTACTCGTATACTATCGAACAGTAGCTCACGACTTAGATGGACAGGGACAATCCATCGGTACTTCGTAGTGTGACTGGTAAATAGTCGGTATTGACTATCATGTTACACTCGTACACTTGGTGTATTGAGCAGGACCACGGGAGGGCGTTCGATTTATACTAATCGCAGTAATCGAACTAGACCTCAGAAATTACGGATATACGAATTTTTAATCCCTATATAATTATAGGTGCGTGTGTCCAATTCTCGGTTCTTTAATATGCCAATGAGTGAGACTAAATGATTGGTCGATATTCTCGGTAAATTGGGGATCGTAATTGTACGCACGGCATGCTATAGATTATAGACAGGAAACCGTGTCCCGTTTATCGGGTTGATGACGTCCTCGAGATGAGCTCATAAAGTTTATCATGTAAACCCTGCAGGTGGATTCGTTCCACATGATAATAAGGATGAGTGGTACTAGTCTCGGATAATAAGAAACGAATTAATTTAATTATTAGTAATTAAATAAATTCGTGGACGTTCGATATCTTAAACACGGGGAAAGTCGTATATGTAATTTCGGCGGAAATATTATTGTTGATATAATATTAAATTAATTTCGTGAATTCAATTATAATTTTATAGTGGAATTAATTATAATTAAAATTGTGGAATTTAATTAAAGGTTTTCTTTTAAGGACACCGGTTTAATTAAATTGCAATTTAGCTCAGGATTTATTTACCTAAGAGGTCCCTAGTGTAACTCTATTTAACCCCCCCCCCTTGCCCTCTCTTTAACCTAAGAAACGCCGCAACTATTATTTCAGAGAAATTAAAATGCTTAGCGCAATTATATTTTTCTCTGTTTAAATAAAAGAGTTAACGCAGTTATTTTTTTCTGATGAAATTAATTGCTTAGCGCAATTATATTTCTGAGAAAGAAAAATTATTCTTGCGCTGGTTTTGAGAAGAGAGAGCAGAAAAGGAGAATCCAGCAGATCGTTTCCCACACAACGGCTGGAATCGGGAAGAGGCATACGCTAGAAACGTCTAAGGTCTCAACAATTCGGCTCCTCCGAATCACGCGACAAAGGTATGAGATCGAACCTAATTCCGCATTTATTCGATCTCATTTATTCGTTGATCATACTTTGAACGTAGATCGGGTTCCGGGGTCTTGTATCGTATTCCTCGACTACTGGGGGTTCTAGGACCTTCGGATCGGTAGTCGGATGAGGAAAAACGACCCGGAAACGAGCCCGGAACAGCAACGTCGCGTTGCTGTTCGCGGACAAACGGCGGTCGCCGGAGGGCAAACGGCGGTCGCCGGAGGGCAAACGGCGGTCGCCGTTTCCCTGTTTTTCGGGCAGCCTGTTTTGGTTCGCGCGGTTGTCCTTCGGGGCAATGGCTGGGCGTGAATCGGGATACGGGATGGCACGTGAACGGAGTAACGGACCTGGAGGTCGACTAGGGATCGTTCGTATGTTCGAGTGATCGAACGAACGCATCCCGGGTAGTCGATTTCCAACAATGTACACCGTGGATCGAGCACGTACAAGACCGTAAGTACACATACACCGTGAAATAAAACACTATCGTGAATCGTGACCATACACGACTGTAAGTACACGCGGTAACTTTACACCGTGAGATAAATCAAAGTCGTGGATCATGCTCATACAAGACCGTAAGTACAAACGGTGTAAGTCACCCGTGAGATATATCACCGTCTTAACCTCTACCGTGATAATACACGGTGATAAAACTCACGGTTGAACTGTCGTCTACCAGAACTGACACACAACCGCATGCGAAAAAATTGCAGAGAGCAATAAACCATTAACCATTTTAAAATGTCGGAAACAAAAACCATATCTTGAATGAATATACCGGTATCAAATTACAAATCGAATGATTTAAAAGCATCAAAGCTTGAATAATCGAAAGCTGGAAAGCTAGGGTTATGCACTTACCGGAGGTTGAGCGCGATTGTCTAGGGTGTCCATGTTGTCACTGCTTGCCATAATGATGATCGTCGGAGACGAAGTTGAATAGTTGATACGATAACGGTTGGGGCTGGTGTTTCACCGTGGCGGCGCTCGTCGTGCGTGTGAATTTCAAACGTCGAAAATTGATTTTGTGGGGCAACTTTATTTTTCTGATATTATTTTTATTAATTTGTAATATTCGATTTGTTGGTTTGTGAGAAAAGATAACTTTTGAGGGCACTTAAGTCTTTTCATTCAAATTGGCTTACTTAACTTACATTTTAATGGACGGGGCTTCAGAACTTGTATACTCTTATGCTTTGGCCTTAAAATGCATCCGCCCCATTGATAAATGTGGTTTTATTGATTTTTTTCACCAAAAATTGTCCCACGAATCACACGATTCAGCTTGGAAATTACATCAAGTTCACTATATTTTATCACTAGATTATAGTTATCTTAATAATAATAATATATAAATTCTGAATTCTATAGTTTCCAATTAGCCAATAGAAACAACCAATTTTGCCACGTAGGATCAAATTGAAATCTAATTGTCCAATAAGAATGCTCAATTTCACTTGCGTTCACACCCATTATCAATCTTTTCTTCTCTTTTTAATTTTACTCAAAATTAAAATCATTAAATGAAACGTAAATGTCCTCAATCAATCCTCAATTTCATTCTCTCATTTCCATATCTTCCGCTTCTCCTTCTCATATTCCATATCACAGAAATCTTCAACTTCTGCTCTTCTTGAATTAGGGTTCTGCTCAAGGTATGTTCTTTTCCCTAATATTCGATGCTCTTTCAAAATTTTGGTTGTATCGATTTTTTTTCCAGTTTTATAATCATCGATCCAATGTCGATTATTGTTTGATTTTTTTCCCAAATTTGGTTCTCATCAGTCCGAGGGTTTTAGTTCTCATCCGACATCGACTCCCGATTCAGGAGCGCCTTCAGGTATTTTCTAATCTCCTGTGCTGAATTTCAATCCGTAAGTTTCTTCAAGTTTGTTCTAATTATTTATTAATCATCCTTGATCATGTATTATTGATTTGAGATTTCCTTCTTCATCTGTTTTTGTAGTTCAACCTATCTATTTACGGTTGCACAGTTAAATGTTTTTCAATGAAGTCCTTTTCTGTGATGATTCAAGTGCTATTTTAAATATTTCTTGAATTGTATGTGTATATGGATTTGCTTTTAACCCTCTCATTTACAGTTGGCAGATTTGTTATGGCCAATTATGAATCTGTATGTGAACTCAACAGTAGCAAAAAAACATGGAGAGTTTGTGTTCGAATTTGCCGTAATATGGACATGGAAGGGTTATGCTAAATTTCCGTTGTCTTTGAATTAGTTATGGTTGATCATCAAGGTGAACTTTTCTCCGATGTTACAAGTTTCCCTAATCATGTGTTTTGAATTTTGATATGTTTTATTTTGCTGCATTTGATTCTTTTTTTTTTGTGTGTGTCATTCTTCGTTTAGGGTGCATTTATTCATGGGACTGTGAATGCTCGGTTGATAAGTCAATTTGATAATTTGATTATCGAGAATGAAATTTATGAATTTTCTAATTTCAAAGTTGAATTGGTTGAGTATAAGAATGCCATTTGTAGTAATCCTTTCAAGATTAAGTTCAGCGATGAGACCTCCATTGTTCGTCCAACATTTGACGGCTTCTCCAGCAACATTTTCAATTTCAAAAGTTTTAAAAGCATATTGACTGAGGGAGAAAATGAGGAATCTTGCTCTTTGTTTGGTATGGTAGTTGACTCTGTATTGTATTTCATACAGTTTTCTATTTTGATTGTCCTTGCTTGCATGAATCTTACATGATTTTTTTTTTTTTTTTTTTCCAGATGTGATTGGTCATGTCGTGTGTGTTTCCAGAGATGCTGGAAGTGGGGATGTTCAGTTTATTTTGCAGGATTTGTGGTATTCTAATCTTTTTCCTATGTAGTTATTTTTTATTCAATTTCCCCTTTGTTCCATTTTCATCTCAACAATTTCACCTTTGTTTCATTTTCTGATTCCATAATTCAGTTATATCAGTGTTGGTTTCTTGATTAAGCCTCCTTTTTCAAAGAAAGAGAGTATCTTTGTTGAAAAGGGTATGACTGGAATGTTAAATTAGCGAGTTGTTATCATCCAACTCTGTCAAGCCAAGTATTACAAAGGTTAGAGTTAATCTTGAGAATTTAAACGGTTCCTTTTAATTGTTTTTTTACATTGTTCTATTTTGTTGTATGTCTGTTTTTGTAAATTGATGTTTCTATAATGTTTGTATATTGTTTGTAGGTCGTGTTGTTATCTATTCTTTTCCTAAAGCTACCAAGATAATTTTCGGTTCTGATTCTGATCACGCTAGGAATTACATTATGAGGTTGTTATATTCTTCCCTCTTTATTATTTTTTTATCATTGTTTTCCTGTATTTGTTCATGTTCAACTAATTAAGATTTGTTCTTCTATTATTAGGTTGAACTATCGAAACTATTGTCCCGTTTCCAGATTATTTCCTGATGGTGTTCTGTCTATACCTGAAACTGTCCTGAGCCTTTCAAAGTTGGTACGTGTAACAACCGCAAAATTTAAATATATTAATTAATTAATTTGGGGCCCAATTAGTTAACCATACGAGATAATTATACTATGCATGAGTTCTAATTATTTGAAGTTCATAATAATTTTCATGTTAAGTCTTATTACGCATTTAGATTCACGATTATTTTCACTTAGTATTTATCAAGTCATATAGTAATATCCTCATTTAGAAATTTCCTTAATAATACTACTAGTATGAGTATTAATGCTTTTATTATTAAAAGTAGTAAAGTTATTATTATTATTATTATTATTATTATTATTATTATTATTATTATTATTATGCTATAGTTTTAGTACTTAGGTAATAATTTAAGAATTTGAATTCGTGCCGATGCTATATAAAGAATTTCTCAAAACCCTATTCTCAAACCATAAGTATATATATATGAGAATTAGTTGCGCCCCTCACCCATCTACCTACAATCTGACGTTCTTATCAGAATCTGAGTTTCATCCATCTCTCTATTCTCAACCATGTATACACCTTAACCAAAGCCATCGTCCGTGGCACCCCACACCCCGTTTCCGATATTCTATCCTCTCTATTGCTACCCCCATTCTGATCCTTGGACAAACGGATACCCGGAATCCCGATCGAGTACCCACGTCGCCCCTTCCATGCTGCTTGAAAGACACAGAAGACAAATCCCCTGGACAGACTTCCTACCAATGTCCGAACGCCCACCTGCTGCCGTGAGTTCTACCATCGTTGCCAACACCGATCGAAGATCATCGAAATCGAGCCTCGCCCAGAGACGTGCCGCTGGACCTACTCCCTAATTGTTGGAACACCACACAAGAGAAGTGCGAAATTAGAATCCTTCCCGAGAGTCATTGTTGTTGCTGGTGTCACCGCCTGGTCGTCATCGTCGGACAATAATCAGAATCGAGTCGCTGCTGCTCCTACGGTGTGGTGGCCGCTACCATGAACAGAGTCGATGCCGAAGTGGTTCGACCTGAATCGCAGCCGAGCTAAGCCGTGATCTACCTTATCCCGAGTGCCTACGTACATACTTCCTCCGAGGACCCGTCAATCGAAGCTGATATAACCGCGTTGACCACCGTCTGGAGTCGATGTCAGAGCCCTCTTTTGCTTGGCCGCCGCCGCTACGAGGCACCAGAACCGTTCACTCCTTCAAGCTCTACCATGAATCGAAGCCGAAAAGAGCCGAGGCACACGCTACTTCGCTGGAGAAGAAAACCCGTCGAGTCCATCCCTCTTATAATCTCCTCTCTTATAATCTCCTCCATTGACTTTTGTCCAAAAGGAAAGAAAGGGATTTAGATCCCCAATTAATCGACGCTGGAAGTGATGAGGAAGTGGAACTAATTAAGTTTGCTTACGGGCCTAAACAATTCCAACCACTCTAATATTAGTTCTCCAGCCCAATTATCAAGCCCAACTACTTTTCTCCAAAGGTCAGTATATTCCCTTTCATTTGCCAAGCCCAAATCGTTTATTAAAGTATTATTACTACTAACTATATGGTATTTAAATATGGATATCTAAATTTATATGTATTAATACTATATTATAATTAGGATTTATGGATTAATGAGGATTAGGACTGCACGAGCATTCATTCACGCATCTTTCTCGTCAAATCAAGTTCTGCATTGTCAAGGTAGGGGTATTTCTAAAACCTTTTCAAATACAGTTCATATCAGTGTATGGTACGCAGGTAATTGTTCGATATCGAGGACTTTATATTCTATTCATGTTATGTGCACATATTAGTCGCGCGACGAAACTCATGGCCGTGTTCACGTAGACGTGTGACGTGTTCACGGTAATAAATCAAGCAAGCAAGTGACAGGAACGTTTAATCGTTCGGAAATTCATGTCCTTGGGTATATCCCACTGTCTAACAAGTTCAAGTTAGTTTATAAAGTTGAGCGTCATTCCGGTTGCTTTCGTATTGTGCAATGTATGAACTGGTATCCCTACTGAGTTGTTGATAACTCACCCCTTTAAAACCCCATCTTTTCAGGTTAAGCGAAATCGGAGCGAGACGGGGATGTGGCGGCGATAGTAGTAGCAGCGTTTATTTTAAAGACAATATTTTTCTTTTATGCTTTCCGCTTTTAAAACTTAATACTTGAGTATTTTATTTAAATTTGACTACTGAGGGTTATTATTTTTAGTTAAAGATTCTATTATGAAAAAGTCGTTTTGACAATTTTCTTTTATTTTAATACTACAAGTTCTTTTGAAAAATAAGAAAATCCTCTTTAGTTTATATTATGAAAAATGGGATGTTACAACTTGGTATATAAATCTTGTGGTTAACCTACGGTGATGTTGAAGACTTGATATAGAACTAAGTTGTTGAACTTATGGTGTTGCGTTTGACTTTGGATTTCGTATCTACTAAGTATATTGCTCAAGTAAGTTATGCACGTGTGACGTAGTAAGTTACACTTTGGAGGTTAGTAAAGCCCCATGTAAAACGTATGAGACCAATCGCCTATGTAAGGACGTAGTAGTAAACTCTGGCATGAAGGCCTTAAGAGTAGATCTTCACGTACTAGAAATGGAGTACTTCAATGTCATAATAGAATTTGAATGTTCATTGGATAATCATAATAGTATCTTACCAAGAGAGTATGGTAATGATATTGAAGGAGGTGCATCAATTACAGAGAGTTGAATTCATGCACAATTAAGAACAAGTATCCACTACCCCAAAATTGACGATGTTTGTTACCGATTAAAAGGGGTACGTGTGTTCTCGAAGATCAACTTAAAGTCGGGACATCACCAAGAGTGAGCTTGGTATCTCAAGGTCAACTTTCGGAACTCGATCAGTTTATGATCATGTTCATTGATGAAATATTGTTATACTCGAAGACGAGGCTTAACTCAAGGAAAATTTGTGGTTTTCCTTTTATACATTGAGCATAGAGGAGTCTATGCAAATTTTTCGAAGTGTGAGTTTAGCTAAATCATGTTTTATTTCTCGAGCAAGTTTTCATGGCTCATAGAATTAAATTTTACCCTTCTAAGATTGAAGAGGTCAACCAATTGTTCACCCAAGAATGTTAAAAAGATACGTAACTTCCTGATTTTGCTGATTGCTATCAAAGATTCATTGAAGGTGTTCAAGATAGCACAACCGATGACATAGTTGAAGAGAAAAGTTTTCAGCAACTCGAGAGGAAGTTGACCACAACTCCACTTCTGACCATTTCAACCTGTACAGAAAGTTTCATGGTCTATAGTGATGCCCCTATCCAAAGATTGGGTTGGTGGATGCAGCATGAGAAAGTGATAGCATATGCTTCCTGACAACTGAAAGCACACGAAGTTAATTACCCTACACACCAGAGCTAACTGATGTAATCCATGCATTGAAGATTTTGAGACATTATTGGTATCATAAGAGATAAAGTATATTTTCACGCAGAAGGAGTTGAACATGCATCAGAGAAGATAGCCAAAGGTTTTTAAAGATTGCGACTGTTCAATTCATTACCACCCTAGAAAGGCTAATGTCGTGGCAGATGCTTTGAGCCGAAAATCCACATAGCACGTAGCAAGTTTGCTGACAAATCAAGATCAACTTAAGGAAAAGTTTGAGAAGTGGAGAATCAAAGTGATTTCTCACTCGAAGATTACAAGAGCGACAGTATGTACTTTGATGATTCATCATACTTTGTTGGAAAGCAGTAAAGAAGCTCAAGAGAAAGATGGTTCCATGTTAACGATAAGGATTCATGTTCGTGAAGAAAACGTCGAGGGTCTTTCTAAAACGAAAAAAAAAAAAAAAATGGAGTCCTAGTTTTAAGGTTGTGTGTATCAAAAACGAGATCTTGAGAAATTAAATCGTAGAAGAAGCACATTGTACGCCATATACTTCCCATCCGAGAGGAACAAAGATGTATCACGACTTGTGAGAGTCATTATGCTGGAGAAGTATGAAAAGAGACTTCGAGTTATTCATATAGAAATGTTTGGTGTGGCAAGTTAAGGCTGAACACCAGCGACCTTCGAGTTTAATTCAACCATTGAAAGTACCCGAGTGGAAAATTGAGCACGTGGTCATTGACTTTGTGGTAAGATTACCGCAATCATCAAGAGGAAATAATGCGATTTGGATAATGGTTGATCGATTAACAAAATTTGAACATTTTCTACCGGTGATGATGACTTTCAGTATGGACCAGCTCGCACAGTGATACATTCGCTAGAGAATGAGGTCTCACGGTACTCTAATATGAATTGTGTAATATAGAGATCCTAAATTCTTTTCAAGATTTGGGAGAAGATTGTACGATACGATGAGAACGAAGCTGAAGTTTAGCACCGCGTGTTATCTTTGGACAGAAGGCCAATCTGAAAGAACGACGAACGAGGAGAATTATTAGAACATGTGTTCTAGACCATGAGAAGTTACGAATGCATAAAAAGTCATCTTATCATGAGATGTGTGAAATGATTTTGGATCATGTTCAAGAACAATTACACGTACTTAACATATGTTAAGTGGATACGCTATTGAGGGGAAACTGCACTTGAGGGCACGAGCAAGAAATGAAGTCACTTAAATGGAATCATTTACAAGAGGTAAATAACGAATTTCGAGGACGAAATTTTTATAAGTAGGGTAGGTTGTAACAACCGCAAAATTTAAATATATTAATTAATTAATTTGGGGCCCAATTAGTTAACCATACGAGATAATTATACTATGCATGAGTTCTAATTATTTGAAGTTCATAATAATTTTCATGTTAAGTCTTATTACGCATTTAGATTCACGATTATTTTCACTTAGTATTTATCAAGTCATATAGTAATATCCTCATTTAGAAATTTCCTTAATAATACTACTAGTATGAGTATTAATGCTTTTATTATTAAAAGTAGTAAAGTTATTATTATTATTATTATTATTATTATTATTATTATTATTATTATTATTATTATTATGCTATAGTTTTAGTACTTAGGTAATAATTTAAGAATTTGAATTCGTGCCGATGCTATATAAAGAATTTCTCAAAACCCTATTCTCAAACCATAAGTATATATATATGAGAATTAGTTGCGCCCCTCACCCATCTACCTACAATCTGACGTTCTTATCAGAATCTGAGTTTCATCCATCTCTCTATTCTCAACCATGTATACACCTTAACCAAAGCCATCGTCCGTGGCACCCCACACCCCGTTTCCGATATTCTATCCTCTCTATTGCTACCCCCATTCTGATCCTTGGACAAACGGATACCCGGAATCCCGATCGAGTACCCACGTCGCCCCTTCCATGCTGCTTGAAAGACACAGAAGACAAATCCCCTGGACAGACTTCCTACCAATGTCCGAACGCCCACCTGCTGCCGTGAGTTCTACCATCGTTGCCAACACCGATCGAAGATCATCGAAATCGAGCCTCGCCCAGAGACGTGCCGCTGGACCTACTCCCTAATTGTTGGAACACCACACAAGAGAAGTGCGAAATTAGAATCCTTCCCGAGAGTCATTGTTGTTGCTGGTGTCACCGCCTGGTCGTCATCGTCGGACAATAATCAGAATCGAGTCGCTGCTGCTCCTACGGTGTGGTGGCCGCTACCATGAACAGAGTCGATGCCGAAGTGGTTCGACCTGAATCGCAGCCGAGCTAAGCCGTGATCTACCTTATCCCGAGTGCCTACGTACATACTTCCTCCGAGGACCCGTCAATCGAAGCTGATATAACCGCGTTGACCACCGTCTGGAGTCGATGTCAGAGCCCTCTTTTGCTTGGCCGCCGCCGCTACGAGGCACCAGAACCGTTCACTCCTTCAAGCTCTACCATGAATCGAAGCCGAAAAGAGCCGAGGCACACGCTACTTCGCTGGAGAAGAAAACCCGTCGAGTCCATCCCTCTTATAATCTCCTCTCTTATAATCTCCTCCATTGACTTTTGTCCAAAAGGAAAGAAAGGGATTTAGATCCCCAATTAATCGACGCTGGAAGTGATGAGGAAGTGGAACTAATTAAGTTTGCTTACGGGCCTAAACAATTCCAACCACTCTAATATTAGTTCTCCAGCCCAATTATCAAGCCCAACTACTTTTCTCCAAAGGTCAGTATATTCCCTTTCATTTGCCAAGCCCAAATCGTTTATTAAAGTATTATTACTACTAACTATATGGTATTTAAATATGGATATCTAAATTTATATGTATTAATACTATATTATAATTAGGATTTATGGATTAATGAGGATTAGGACTGCACGAGCATTCATTCACGCATCTTTCTCGTCAAATCAAGTTCTGCATTGTCAAGGTAGGGGTATTTCTAAAACCTTTTCAAATACAGTTCATATCAGTGTATGGTACGCAGGTAATTGTTCGATATCGAGGACTTTATATTCTATTCATGTTATGTGCACATATTAGTCGCGCGACGAAACTCATGGCCGTGTTCACGTAGACGTGTGACGTGTTCACGGTAATAAATCAAGCAAGCAAGTGACAGGAACGTTTAATCGTTCGGAAATTCATGTCCTTGGGTATATCCCACTGTCTAACAAGTTCAAGTTAGTTTATAAAGTTGAGCGTCATTCCGGTTGCTTTCGTATTGTGCAATGTATGAACTGGTATCCCTACTGAGTTGTTGATAACTCACCCCTTTAAAACCCCATCTTTTCAGGTTAAGCGAAATCGGAGCGAGACGGGGATGTGGCGGCGATAGTAGTAGCAGCGTTTATTTTAAAGACAATATTTTTCTTTTATGCTTTCCGCTTTTAAAACTTAATACTTGAGTATTTTATTTAAATTTGACTACTGAGGGTTATTATTTTTAGTTAAAGATTCTATTATGAAAAAGTCGTTTTGACAATTTTCTTTTATTTTAATACTACAAGTTCTTTTGAAAAATAAGAAAATCCTCTTTAGTTTATATTATGAAAAATGGGATGTTACAGTACGAGCTAGAGAGGTAATATAATGTTTGTAATTTTCTCCTTTTTTGCAATCACATTTCATATTTTTGCAATTTCCTGTCTTATTAATCAGTTTTTTTTTTTTTTATATTTGTCTAAGCCTATGACTATTTAGAGTATTGGATGGATATGTGACATCGTGAGTATCCATGATTGGTTCATCACAGTTTGTGAAAACTGTAAATTCAATAGCGAAGACGAACGTGACAATGTCATTTGTCCTTGGTGCAATGAAAGTTCAACTAACAACTTTAAATATAGAGTGATTGTGTCTGTTTCAAATGGAGTATCTAATGTTAAGCTTTGCTTACTCGATAATGTTGTTGAAATGGTTGGGATTACAGCCGCTGAAGCTATGAAGTCACGTCCTCAGGTTGTATCTTAATAATTTTGTATAATTTGAATCTCTCTCTGTTTGAAATTGTATAACTCCTGTTTGTCTGAATTTTGTTTGTATTTTTTAATTTGGTGGTATTCATTATTCAGGTCCCCTATTCCTTTGTTGAAGGTGTTATTCCAAATTCAAGAGCTCAACCTTCAATTCCTTCTGAAGTACATTCTATTATTGGGAAGGAATTCTTGTTCAAAGTTAGAATTGCGTCGTGCCATGTTGTGTTGGAAATCGATATCCCGGGCTATTAAAATTAATGCGGAACCGATAGCCCGACCGAAATCCTTCATCGCCGGAGATTGGATTCCCGACTCATCCGCAGGAGTCCGACCTTTGGAGACTACGCGCCCGAAGACACGCAGCCCGCCCCCAGCCGATTTTCTCCCGCGAGCCGAATCCATGAACGCGAACCACCGTACGACGGAACCGGGCCCGACGAGAGAATCATCGCCGCGGGAAAAACCCCGCGGCTAGAAACCCTAGCCGAGCCCCCGCCGCGAGGGGGCTCGCGATCGCACGCTGCGATCGCCGGGGCTGCCCAGCAGCCCCCGGTGGTGAGTCCGGCGACTCACCACCATCGCCGGAAGAGGGGCGGTCAGCCCCCAGCTGACCCGCCGCGGCTACAGCCGCGGCTTTCCCCGCGATCGACCTCGCGGTCGATCGCCTGCCCCGGCTTCAGCCGGGGCTCCTCCCGTGCGCGCGCCGCCGGTCGAGGTGGCTGGGGGGACCAGCTGCCGTGGCACCAGCCCACGGCGGTCTCCCCGCGATCGACTCATGGTCGATCGCTCCCCCGGCGTCCAGCCGGGGATCCCTCGTCCGCGCGCCGCGATCGAACCCTAGGGTTCGATCGCCCTCCCTCGGCTCCGAGCCGAGGGTTCTCTCGATCTTCGCCGGGGATCTCGAATCCCCGTCCCCGAAGTTCGTGCGTTTACCCGGATCGTGTGTTCATGTACATACTACGATTAATCGCACAAAATCATAAAAGAGGGTTTATGATTTTACCTTCGATTCGTTGTACGGAGAAACGAATTCGGTTGATGACCTTGTGACCTTCCCGCGTATTCCTTGCACCTCGTCCGAACGTCGTGTGGGCGACGATCTATCGAACACTATGGATCCTCCTCACTCTCAAGATTTTATGATTGGCGTAGGTCAATTAATTCTCTCTTTAAAGTGAAGACCATGTAGTGCTTATATAGGCTACGTAGGGGATCATAAGGAGAATAAATATTGGGCTTCAATATTGAAAATTAAATTGGGTCCAACCCAAATCTATTAATTCTTATCAATATTAATTTTATTTATTTTCCACTATATAAATAAAATTGCACTCCCAATATTATTCCATATTATATCAAATAATATTTCTCCATCTTAGTATTATTTATTCCGTGTATTTAAGATTTAAATATCCATGAATAAATTTATTTATTGCTCAATAAATATTATTCATTTCTTATATCCGAGACTAGTACCGTTCAACTTTAATTATTATGCGGATTAAATCCACCTGCAGGGTTTACATAATAATTCCTTATGAACTCATCTCGGGGATATTATCAACCCTTACGGGATACACTTCCCCTTCAAGAATTCACGGCATGCCATATATAAAATATAGTGACCGAACTTAACCGGTAATTAACCCAATAATTAAATCGGTTAATTCCTTTGGTAAATCAAAGTCACTTATATTAAATATACACACCCGCAATTGTTTCAGGGATTAAGAATAAAATACTCCGAGCCTCAAATCAATTATCGCCGAGCAATCCTAATTGATGAGTCTCAATCGATCCGCCCAATACACCAAGTGTACAAGTGTGATAAAATAATTAAGATAAATTATTTTCTCTCTCACACAACGACTATACCGATGGATTGGTCCGTGTCCATCTAGGTCGTGAGCAACTGTTTGATTAAATACGAGTAACCGATAGTATGATCTTCTGTGTGCCCATGCCCCACCATACTAACTACAACGTATAAAATCCAGGACTATATTTTGCATATATTAATTAAATGCAAATAATTGTTTATTAATTAAATAGGTTAAATGCCATGACCGGGAGTTTACCGGTACTTAAATCTAGACATTAAGTACACAACTCCAACAATCTCCCACTTGTACTATGGTCTAGTCATTTCCTCCAAACTCCCGACTCCCATACTCATCACGTGCTTAAGTTATACTTCCCCAGAAGTATTATGTGAATGAGCAATCTAGGTCGCCGATCCGAAGTTATCTTGGTGACTACTGCGTCGTCCCTCTGACGATGACTCGTATCAGGTGGTACTGGCTCTATGTGTTATCATCACCTTTCGAACTTATGACTTCTTCCAGTTCTCCATGCACCGCTATATACATAGCCTTTGGTGAACCAAGAATCATATCCAAGTTCAGAGGTCATTCCTGAACCTAACCAAAATTTCCGCTGCCTCTGAGGCTGCCATTCATGCTTAGGTTCCACCTCTTCTAAAAGTGAACACATAGCCTGATATCGACTTACACTGGTCCTTCTCTGATTTTTGAATCTGAGAAACTGTAATCTAAGAAGATTTCGTTTTTGCTAGTAATCCTGTACTTCCCAAGTACTTTTACAGCATTTTAATATCTCTTATCCAGATTACTTTGATATCCTCCCACTACGCTAACCGCATAGTTGATATCAGGTTCTTGTTTTATAACAATGCATCTACAAAGCTCTTTACACTCAAAGTGTGGGAAACCGCTTTGTCTATATCTATCTCCTTTATGTGTGCAAGACACATACCTTAGATAGATGCATTCTGTTCTCGAAAGGCAATAACCTTTCTCAGAATTATGCATGTTTAAAACAAACCATAATCGTATAAGATATCTAAAGAGAAGTGCAAGTGTTCTTATCTAGAGATCTAAAGATTTCTAAGAACATGATACAATTTCATCTTAATCTTATATCTCGATTTATTTAGACAACCTTTATTTTATGTCTGACAACGCTCTTACATTGTTGCCAATGATGAAGTGTTATCTACACAAAAATTCCGAGAAACACCACTTTGTTTCCATTACGTCTCCAATACACCAATCTTGTCTATGCTTCTTGATGAATCCATAAAATGGACTACCTCATCAATTTGCAAGTTCCACAAGTTTCAGCTTTGTGGTAATCCATAAATGGATTTACTAAGCTTGTACCTCTAAATGATCTTGCCCCTTTAACAATAATAAATTATTGCTATCCAAGTAGGCACATTTAGATTAGTACTGCCTCTTATGCAGAACTAGGGATCGATTTCATGTCTACTAGATCCAGGGTTTAAAACCCCTCCAGTCTTATGAACATCTCTGGTTGATTAACAACCTCCCACTGCAATGGCGTTCTGGTATATAACGGTAATAACATTAGGTGCAGTTAGTGGTGCACTACTACTCGGTTAGGCTGGTTCTCAGTCTTCTCTTCCCTCATTATTAGGTACTTTGTCAGTTAGGGCATTGTAGTTCATCTAATAGTCTTCCTCTAAGAACCGGGCGAAGACACCCTTCTGGTTCGTAGTACTATTGAACATACAATTACTTGTTCTTCTAGGTTTTACTACAACCATATGCAATATGTCGTTGTATCCAGAAAAATCCATAGAACATAGGTAGTTCCGAATAAACTTGTCCTTTTACTATTAGAATTCCATTTCTTATTCCTGACGCACCATGTCTACACATCAGTGTATGGTGCAGTCGTTTGAGACTTAATCTCAATCCTTGATTTATGCTATGTGTTATTTAGATAGGTGACAGCCTCCGCGAACGAGTCGCAGGCTTCTAATGGATATACTTTGAAGGTTCTCCATAATGGCTTTGTGTTGAAAACACTCCGCTTTTATGGCACATCAAGTATTCTAATCCATATTCGAGTATTCTTTAAAGAACGACTCGTACTTCTCTAATTACACATATGTCTGCATATATCATCTTTGATCATTCTTAATACTTGTCTGAACTCCATCCTTTATCCAGAAAGGTCAACTTAGTTGTATCATCTTTCAAGATTGATTCTTAGGTCGGGAAGTCCATTCCTCCAACTATAATTGATCAAATCAATTTCGACTTTTTTAATCCCTTTTGAATAGATACTACCAAGTTTAAGAATTCACAAGTATAATGATCGACAAAGAAATACATCTAACAAGTAAAACAAGTTTATAAAACGGTTTGTTGCATCGTGGTAGACTTAAGGATTCATCATTCATATATTGCTATCTAATGTACCAGAATAGATATCGCCATTATTTCTTATCTAAACCATCAAATGATTAAAGAAATAAAATATCCATTAATAATAGAAATCCAAAACAAAAGTTCTTTCTAAAAGGTACAAAGCAATAAACTTGAAATGAAATCCTATAACTATCATAAAGATAAACGTCTTCCACTGCAACCGCTGCTTCCTCAACAGCTCTGCCCATGAGGACTCGAACTCTTCTTATCTAAGTCGCCGGGTTTTCTGGAACCCCTGCATTTAGAATGCACATACCGTCAGTGGTTCCATATCTACACACCAGAATTCTGGTAGATAATACCGCTGACTATGTTTTACGACTAAAGAAAAATTCGTACCTTTGAGAGGACAAGATGTAGACCCCCAGTACTCAGACTGCTTTCCTTGGGGATGTTTGCCAGAAGGCTTCTTTATCCCACCCTTTGGTCCAAGTCCCTTAGGACCACCGGACCCCCTTGTCTTCTTCTCCTTTCCTTTGCCTTTAGGTCCGAAACCTTTGGCTTTGGCTATAAGAGCTTGCGATTGTTTCAACTCGTCCAAAAGATCCATCATCTCAAAAACATGATCAAGTGTTTCATCGAAGTAACAGATCTTTACGAGTATCCTCATCGCCTCTTTTCTAGCCTCCCCATCATGTCCAAACAGCAACTTGAGTTTGAGCATGACATCATGATTAATGGCTAGTGAACGAGCACTCTCCCATTTTTCAAAGTCAAAAATCTCATCCTCAGTTGAGTTAATGGTGAGTCCAGGAGGACAAGTTTCACTGAGTACATCTTTGTACTCCTTTGCAGTCTGAGCAATGTCTAACTCTTCTTTCCATTCAACACAGTGTGGAACCAGTGCGTCAAATTCCTCAATAATCATCTCAAGTGGATTCATAGACATTCTCTAAACCTATAAGCACATTTAAACAAACAATTAATTTAATATCCGACGTTATCTCCCTGGAATAACATCATTAAATTACTAATCACATCTAAAATCCCATCAGGTAAGGCAAGCCACGTGGTGTGGACGTTTACCCACCCAAATGATTTAGTAATTAGATTTTCTTTGGCCATACATCAATTATAGTGTAACTTCGTGGGGAAGAATACTACAACGCGTATCTAAGTGTAAACCATTACTCAGCACTAAAGTAAATCGCTTGGAATTGCTACATCACCGCAAGCCACGTGGTGTGGACGTTTACGACAACTTCACAACTCTTCACAATCACTTATAACTGTCTACATCAATTAATCCAAAATCCGTTAGCACAGCAAGCCACGTGGTGTGGACGTTTACTACACTAAGAGACTTTTATAATTGACTCCCAATTACAAGATCCATTCGATTTCGTAAATCAAGACTCGGAGAATCATAAGTGAAACTCGAAGTTTCTAACCAGTGATTCACCATGCGAGCGACCCTATCTCTCATAAATGAGGGAGCCGAGCAGACAAACGACCCACCTATAAAAGAATGGCACGAAAGTCTCTAATTTGTGTCATCCACATTACCAAGTGGCTCTGGCTCCATTCCACTCCCCGGGGTGAGAATGAGTCGACTTGAAGTCAGTTTCAGAAAGACAAATTAGGCATTGTTTGATAAACTCGATCAATGTTTCTTGTAAAAGGAATTACAAGAATTCTCTTCCAATGACTCATCTATACGAACTTCGAAAGTCCATAAGAGTCACCAAGAGAACAGTAATGGAGACCATGGGAATGTTTCCATCCCCTCTCCCACTTAGCTTTTTATAATAAAGGGATACGCTATCTAGTGCATAAAATAAACACATATAGCATGCATGAAAGCAATAAAGCACATAGATCACATAGTCAAAATAATGCTAGAGAAATTATTTTCCCGACTATCATGGCTTTATCTTCATATGCATCCTCTAGTCTTCAGTCTTCGTTTCTTGAATGCTCCATGTGACGAGAACATTAATTTCCAATATTTAAATCTATTTATTTTCAATTAATCCAAAAGTTACTTAATTCAAAATTAAGTCAATTGAATATATCAAAAATAAAATTAAATATTATTAATATTTTTATTTATTTATTTTCCTTTCTAATTCTATTAAATCTCTAGAATAATCTATCCAAGTTAAACTCGGAATATTCTAGAAGACTCCTATAATAGAATAAGGAAATAAATAAATTAGGACTCACTACTTTCCAAATTTTTTTTTTTTTTTATTCCTAATCCATGAATATTCCCATGAGTAGGAATAATCAAATAGGAAAAATAAATAAATTTAGTACTAAATTAATTAAATTTCTAATCTATGAATAATTCCATGAAGGAAATAAATCAATAGAAATAAAATTAATTTAAATTAATTCTTTTCCTAATCCATGAGAGTTTCCTAAAAGGAAAGTACTCAAATAGGAAAACCGAATCAATTAGGAAAGTTGGATTATAGTAGGAGTAGCACGGGTTGGGAGTCCCCGTACCACCCCCACAGTCGACCGCCGCCCGGGAGGAGCACCGCCGCCGCCCCCAGCCCACGCGCCACCACCACCGGTGGCCGGCGTGGCCGGAAGCTCCCACGGACAGCCCCTCGTCCGGCGATCGATCCATGGGGTCGATCATGGGGATGATCGGCCCCTTCGTCCATCGTCTACTTCGTCACACTTTCTTCGTCTTCCGGCGATCGTCTCAACATCGAACCAACGTAAATAAATTACAATAATTTAAATTACACTATCCGGTATCGATTCTATACATGAAATCGACCCTATACATTTTCCGGAAAATAAAGTGCGTAATAATAAATCCTAAATTCGGTCAACCCCCGAATTTTTACTATTACAAACATTAAACCACATAAAAAACGAATCTCGACATGTCCGAGAGTTTAATAATCATGATAATTAATTAATAAGCAATAATTAATTAAATCCAACCATGATAGCCGGAAATCCTGCAAGGTAGAACAATAATTGAGCATATACATGAACACGAAACCAAACTCTCTGATACCAGTTGTTGGAAATCGATATCCCGGGCTATTAAAATTAATGCGGAACCGATAGCCCGACCGAAATCCTTCATCGCCGGAGATTGGATTCCCGACTCATCCGCAGGAGTCCGACCTTTGGAGACTACGCGCCCGAAGACACGCAGCCCGCCCCCAGCCGATTTTCTCCCGCGAGCCGAATCCATGAACGCGAACCACCGTACGACGGAACCGGGCCCGACGAGAGAATCATCGCCGCGGGAAAAACCCCGCGGCTAGAAACCCTAGCCGAGCCCCCGCCGCGAGGGGGCTCGCGATCGCACGCTGCGATCGCCGGGGCTGCCCAGCAGCCCCCGGTGGTGAGTCCGGCGACTCACCACCATCGCCGGAAGAGGGGCGGTCAGCCCCCAGCTGACCCGCCGCGGCTACAGCCGCGGCTTTCCCCGCGATCGACCTCGCGGTCGATCGCCTGCCCCGGCTTCAGCCGGGGCTCCTCCCGTGCGCGCGCCGCCGGTCGAGGTGGCTGGGGGGACCAGCTGCCGTGGCACCAGCCCACGGCGGTCTCCCCGCGATCGACTCATGGTCGATCGCTCCCCCGGCGTCCAGCCGGGGATCCCTCGTCCGCGCGCCGCGATCGAACCCTAGGGTTCGATCGCCCTCCCTCGGCTCCGAGCCGAGGGTTCTCTCGATCTTCGCCGGGGATCTCGAATCCCCGTCCCCGAAGTTCGTGCGTTTACCCGGATCGTGTGTTCATGTACATACTACGATTAATCGCACAAAATCATAAAAGAGGGTTTATGATTTTACCTTCGATTCGTTGTACGAAGAAACGAATTCGGTTGATGACCTTGTGACCTTCCCGCGTATTCCTTGCACCTCGTCCGAACGTCGTGTGGGCGACGATCTATCGAACACTATGGATCCTCCTCACTCTCAAGATTTTATGATTGGCGTAGGTCAATTAATTCTCTCTTTAAAGTGAAGACCATGTAGTGCTTATATAGGCTACGTAGGGGATCATAAGGAGAATAAATATTGGGCTTCAATATTGAAAATTAAATTGGGTCCAACCCAAATCTATTAATTCTTATCAATATTAATTTTATTTATTTTCCACTATATAAATAAAATTGCACTCCCAATATTATTCCATATTATATCAAATAATATTTCTCCATCTTAGTATTATTTATTCCGTGTATTTAAGATTTAAATATCCATGAATAAATTTATTTATTGCTCAATAAATATTATTCATTTCTTATATCCGAGACTAGTACCGTTCAACTTTAATTATTATGCGGATTAAATCCACCTGCAGGGTTTAAATAATAATTCCTTATGAACTCATCTCGGGGATATTATCAACCCTTACGGGATACACTGCCCCTTCAAGAATTCACGGCATGCCATATATAAAATATAGTGACCCAACTTAACCGGTAATTAACCCAATAATTAAATCGGTTAATTCCTTTGGTAAATCAAAGTCACTTATATTAAATATACACACCCGCAATTGTTTCAGGGATTAAGAATAAAATACTCCGAGCCTCAAATCAATTATCGCCGAGCAATCCTAATTGATGAGTCTCAATCGATCCGCCCAATACACCAAGTGTACAAGTGTGATAAAATAATTAAGATAAATTATTTTCTCTCTCACACAACGACTATACCGATGGATTGGTCCGTGTCCATCTAGGTCGTGAGCAACTGTTTGATTAAATACGAGTAACCGATAGTATGATCTTCTGTGTGCCCATGCCCCACCATACTAACTACAACGTATAAAATCCAGGACTATATTTTGCATATATTAATTAAATGCAAATAATTGTTTATTAATTAAATAGGTTAAATGCCATGACCGGGAGTTTACCGGTACTTAAATCTAGACATTAAGTACACAACTCCAACATGTTGATGGCCGTGAAAAAATTTACGACGTAGAAGACTTTTCAGATGATGGACAAATGCTGAAGCTTCATAGAGCCCTTCTGCACAAAAATCATCTCCTTCTTTCAGATGCTTCGAGTAGCATTCCTGTTGCTTTTCAGCAATGAACTACTGTTTTATCAATTCTTATATTACTATGAACATCTGTTTTTTTCTAATGTGTTTTGGTTACTTTCCCAGCCTTTTTGTTGCTGTTTGGGAACTTTCTTAAGTGATGGATCCTAATACTTACTGAAGTATATATTTATATCAACAATTGTACTTTAGAATTTAATTTTGAATTCTATAATTTCTTTTTGTTTCTTACCATTCCAAATCCTTTTCAATTGAATGCTTTATCTATGTGAAAATTAATTTTGAATTAGGAATTTCATTGATTTTAATAGATTATTTGATTATTATTATATTAATAGATTAATAGATTTAGTAATTAATTAATAGATAGATTAATAGATGCTGATTGATTTTTTAATATTAATTTATATATATTAATAGATAAATAGAATTTGTTCATTTAATATGCAAACCCTAATCACTTAAGAAAGCCGCTCTTAAGATCCTGTTCTCCGATTTCATACTTTTCCTGCAGATTTTTCAAATCCAACACAGAGATAACCTATTGGATTAAAACGATGTACAATTCTGTTAATGAACTTTCCCCTGATTCTGTTGATCCAATTCTGTGTGTTAGGCTTCGCAGGGCTTCGCGTACATTCGCCCCAGATGGTCTAGCGGATTCTTTAGAACTACTCTTGGTCGATAAACAAGTCAGTTTATATGTTCTTACTTTTGTCAATTATATGAACCATGTATTGGAAGTTATTCTCATATGTTTTTATTATACATGTGTATGTTTAATTTGTAGGAAGTCACCATTCAAGCTTCTATATGTAAAGGTTTGGTTTCAAATTATGATGGGCTGTTGCTAGAAGGGAATATCTATGACCTGAGAGGTTTTTATGTTGTTGAAAAATCAAAATCCAACGAGATGACTGCCAGTGCTTATGTCATCACTTTTCTTGATGGAGCTTTCCTTTCTCTTAGTGATTACCCATTTTTCAATGAATCTATATTCATTTTCAAGCCCTTTACTGATATCCTTGGGTACTCTACCTTTTGTGAAGGTCCTCTATTTGGTATGTAATTCACCGCTCCTCATAATTAGCAATCTGATTTAGTTGTTAAATAATGTCCTTTTGTGCCCTATTTTGATAATTATTTTGTTTAATTTATTTTCTCTTTTTTTGGAGTTTTACAATACAGATGTGATTGGAGCAGTTGTGGACTTTGATGATCGTCCTGACAGTGACGGTTGCAGGCGTTTAATGCTTCAGGACTTAGAGTAAATCTATTCTTCCAGTTTTCATCTTTCTCAAATTTTATATAATATTTATATTTACATTTTATTTTGTCAATGTAACGTTTTTAATCTTTGTCTCTCAATATATTGATATTATCATAAAGAAATAACAGATTGGTGTGCCGGATATCAAATTCATATCTTGGGAAGCTCAAGAATTATCCCCCGATGAATAAAAGCGGGAAATACAATTTTTTTGTAATAATATTAAAGTTATGTAAGAAAGTTATTTACAAAGGTACATCATTTATATTTCATTTTTACAGATGTTCCTTTAAATTATCCTAGATAACTGAATCTATTTTTAGCTTTATTTTTCCCATTCTATATTTTCCCATTTTATGCATTCATGTAGATGAAGTGTGTGTCTCGGATCAACTGCCTGTCACGGATGTCATCTGTAACCCGATGTTAGAGGAAATTAAGTCTTATTATTCAAGGTTCGATTATTTTCATTTTTTCTCAAGGTTGATTATCATCAGGTTTATTAAGTATATATCCTCTCAAGGTTTGTCCTGTGAACTAAACATTTTTTCTATAATCTAATAGGTTTATCCTTAAACCAATGAGGCTTTGTTTTGATGGAGCTAAATTTCTTTCTCCGCTTATTAAATCCGGCAAAAGGGAGTTGGGTGATCCAGGAAGAGATGTTTACTCGATCAATCATTTATCATTTTTTGAAGAGGTCATATTCTTTTTCTTTATACGAAGTACAATATCAGATTGTTACCCTACTAACTTTTTTTTTTCAATTTCGCAACTTACTGTAGGTGATTAATTTATGGACAATTGGGAGTGTGACTAATATACGCTCTAATATGTAGGGGTGTTCATCGGTCCAAAACCGGACCGAACCGGATCGGAACCGGATTGGACCGGAACCGGAATCATGAAAAAGCATGACCCGGAAATCGGACCGGACTAATACCGATCCGGACCGAACCAAACCGGTAAAATCAGGTCCGGTCCGGTTTTGGACCGGATAAAACCGGAATAATTTATTATTTTAATAAATTAAATATATAATAATAATTAAAATTAATTTTTATATTTATAAATTTTAAATTTTATTCAATAAAAATAAAATATCATTTTTTAAATAATAAAATATTTTTAAAATTAAAAAATATATTTTTGTTTGATTATTTATAGATTATTTTGTTCTATTAAGTATTAATAATTTAATATATAGTGAAAATTTTTGTTAATACAAAAATTATATTTGATAAGTAGAACAATTTTTATTTTAAAATATAAATAATTTATTATTTATTTATTTTTTTCAAATATAATAATTTATATATTAATAAATTAAATTCGGTCCAATCCGGTCCGGACCGGATTTTACCGGTTTTTAACCAGAACCGGACCGGAAACCGGAATCTCACTTTTAATCGAACCAGAAACCGGTCCGGAATTTTACCGGTCCGGATCGAACCGGACCAAACGGTCCGGTTTCCGGTTTCCGGTCCGGGCCATTTTATGAACACCCCTAATGATATGGATTGGTTTCCGGTTTCCGGTCCGCGATTTGACTCAGTTGCCAATTTCAGAGTTTTTTTTAGAAGTTGCTGATTACAGGGGGCCAAAATTTGTTTCATCATTGAAAATGAAGTTGCTACGTTCTTACTAGAAATCAAAGTGTCCTCTTTGCTCAACATGCACAACCATGTAAGTGTCTTTATATACAAGTTTGTGATTTTGATTTTATAACTATAAACAAATAGTTTTCCGTAAAGTTTCTATTTAATTCTTTAAATTGCAGAGCTATCCTCTCACTGATATTCCAACATCAATTAGACATATTATTGGCAGGGAGCTTCTTTTTAAGGTTTCTCTTTCTGAGCAAAGAAACATCCCAACTAATGTATCTGTGTATGATGTTCAAAATTGTTGTGTTTGCCCTCTATTACTTCTGCATTTCAAAGAGAAAATGATGAATAACATGGAACCCTTGGGAAGTATTGGTACAGAAGTCTCTGATTCAAATTCTGAATACTCGAGTTCTGATAATGTAGTTTCCTCAGGTGAACTAACTGACGGTGATGATGACTCCGATTTGAGTAACTGAAAATTGTTTGAAGATTCCTACTAATGTTGAAGTTGAATATTAACTTTTTGTACCTCTTCACAGACATTTTTTTTATCTATTCCGTTTAGTATTTATTTATTTTGTCCAATAATGTTTCAGTTCAATCTACACATATTTCAGTATTAAGGTTTCCTTGATTTTGAATGATGTATTGAGCTGTATGTTTTATATTTTTGATTCCATATTATTATTTTAAATTCTCTATGTTAATATCAGTTCAATTAATTCCTTTTAAATGAATGATATGTAATCTATAATTGTTGACAGGTATACCATAATATCTTCCATATATAACCTGTCATATGAGTCATGACCTTTCATTTTCCGTAATCATTATGTTAACTCTTCATTTTGGTAATAATCTTTTCTTATTCTTAAGATATGAAGTAATTATTTCTGAAAAGGTTCTTTTTATATTGTTTTTTATTTTTAATATTGGAAAGATATATCATAAAATTTTGTGTTGATTTTATTTTATTATTAATGTAACTGTTCCTCTCTTTAAATCTCTTAAGAAGATTAGAAGACTCCTCAGTTTTCATTCAATCTTTTTTCTTCCCGTCTTCCAACTACTGCTGAAAAATCATGGCTAAGTATTATTACACAGATCTCGCTACAATGGATCCTTCTACAGAAGACCCTATTCTTTGTGTTAAGATATGCCGTAAATGGGAAACCGTTGGCCCTGACATGCTTCCTTACTCTTTGCATGTGGGGATGAAATATGTGAAGGTATTTTTTCTATCTCTCTTTGTTGATTTCGATTATAATTATTTCCATATAAGTATTTTTTTCATATTTATAATGTATAATTCTTTTTCCACCATTATTAGGGGTTAATAATTCAAGCTACTATTCCAAGAGAACAAATCAATAGTTTTTTCAAAGATTTAACTGAAGGCAGTTTATTCAACCTTCGACTTTTTAATGTTGTCCAAAAGTGTCCATCCACCGTGGTTCAAAATCATGATTACATGATTTTCTTTAATTCGAGATGATACATTTGTTAAGGGAAGTAATTATCATTTCTTCCCTTCATCAAAGTTTAGTTTTGCAAACTTCCCCGATGTGAAACGTCGTTCAAACTTCTCTGATGGCTGTCTTTTTGGTATTTTTTATTTTGAACTTTGTAAAATTAATCTGTTTAAGTGTTGTTGTACCTTCCTTCATTTATTTATAACCTTTCTCCTTTTTTTTGTTTTTTTTCCATGAATGGTGATTCCTAATTTTCAAGATATAATTGGTCGTGTTGTTGATGTGAATGTCCGTGCAGACATCAATCCTGTTATCGATTTAATGCTTCAAGATTTAAGGTTCTTTGTTGCAATTATTTGCTTAGCAATTCGTGTTTTTCCGTTTCTGAATGAATCATATTTCCCATGTAAATAGTTTAATGTGTCTGATTTTAATCCTAAATTTTAACAGTGATACTCGTATTCGTTGCCTAATCTATGGGAACCATCGTTCCAAGTTGTTCAATTTTATTTCCATGTTGAGGAGTAATATATCCATTCCCATGGTGGTTATCTTGCAGTTGGGCAGAAAATCCATCTACAAAGGTACTCTAATTGAATTCTAAATCCTGTATTAAAATGGTTTACGTTTAACTTTAATGAAATTTCTCATGAATTATGTGTTCATGTTTAGGTCAAGTTTGTGTTGCCACTGCCTTTGATGTTTCTGATGTGATTGTTGATCAATCTTTTCCTGAAATTGTGGAATATAAGGCGAGGTATCTTAATCAATCCTTTGACATTTTTTTTATCCGTATTATTAATTTTTATTTTATCCGCAAATGTAAAGAATTCAATTTTCCCAAATTAAATTGTTCAGATTGCCAAAATCCACAAAGATTTATTTCTGTGACGGTGTTATGTTTCCTCATGAATCTTTGACGTCCTCTATAAGAGAGCTGATTGACCCGTTCACTACAGTTTATGATCTGACAGATTTGGCGTACTGTGAAGATGTAATTATATTTCAATCTTTTATATAATCTTGATTTATATAGTTTATGCTGAAGTTTTTTCCTATTTTGGGATTATATTGAATTCTCAGTAACATGTTACTCTGTATTATATGAAATGCAATTATGGACCGTTGGCGCTATAACCGAAATTCATGTTGCACAAGGATGGTATTACACTACTTGCGACAATTGCTCTATTGTAGGGGATTGCTCTTCAACTGAAATTGTATGTCCGGGATGCGGTGACAATCTACTTCCAACTATGAAGTATAAAGTTCACGTAACTGTCAATGGCATCGGAGGATTCGCACGCCTTATCCTGATGAACGAACATGCAACTTCTGTAATTCAGTCTTCAGTTCACTCATTTGTGAACTATTATTTTAAGGTAAGTAGCCATGCTGATATTTTAATGAGCATTGTTATTTTTGGTCCTTCAAATTTCTCCGATTAAAACTATATTTCATGTTCAGAGGGCAAAGGCAAACCCGATTTCCCCGATGAAGTTTGGTTGTCTCTGATTGGAAGAGAGATGTGAAAAGTTAAAATTGAGGAGCACCACATAGAGACAACCCAATTACGAGAATATTGGGTTCAGAAATGTTGCGAGCATCCTAAATTACTGAATTTTCATAAGGGTACCCTATTCTGCGATAAATCCAAAGGAAAATCTTATCCTGCTCGCGATGCTCCGGTATTTGAATATGGATCGAGTGACGCTATAAATGAAGAAACTTCCGGAGACAGTTCAAGTTCATTATTCTCAGATACGTCATCAGTTTAGCCGTCGTTTTTTTATCGGTTTAAAATTTTTGTTTTGCCAGTTCAGACTATTAAAGTTTCTTTTCCATTCTCAGTACTGAAGTTTTTTTAGATTATCTATTTGAATTTTTTAACCGTATCCTTAAGACCTTCTGAATTTGAAGTTGTCAAATTATCAATTTGTGCATTTTGGACATGTATAAGTCAAGTTTATTATTAACTCCTTTTATTAGGATTTATTTTATTTTTAAACGTCATCTATACTATTCAACTTATTCTGTCAATTGTTATATCAAGTAACTTAATCTTTCCAAATTATCATTGAGAATTCATAAATATTTTTTGTGGTCTAGAGGATAAATGATATACTTACATTTTGATAAATCAGAGACTTTGTCCATGAATATTGAGCCTATTAATTGTCTCTGTTAAAACAGTTAGATAGCAAATGAAGAAAACAATTGAAAAGTTTTAAAGATATTTAAATCTTTTTTATATTTAAATAGTTAATCTTCCTGATAATTCATTATTCCCTTCCAATGCTAATTGACTCTTTTTTTGGGAAGTTTGAAATATTGAATTGGAGTAAATTAGATCTTCTGTAAATAAATGTTAATATTTATAACTCATTCAAAGTAGGATTGTATTAATTCAATCTTATATTCTCAATGAATATTGATTACCTTAATAAACGTTCAATATTCTATGCATCTTAAATAAAAATAAAAAAGTTAAGAAATCAATGTGGGGATCCCTGCCTAAAATATTTATGTTCATCACTGATTTTGCGGTCTATAAAAGCTGGTCACACTCATTCTGTCCAAGAACTTAACACTTATTTAGGCACAGTACAATGGAAAGTCAATTCACCCCATTGTCTGAAATTTTCAGAGACATGATGAATTGGAAGATTAAGGTTCGTGTATGTAGGAAGTTGAAAACAACTCCCAAAGGAAAAATACTTAGGGGTGAGCATTGTTTGGTTATAACAGATAAAATCCATTATAATATTGCAAATCCCTAAATAAAAAATTATAAATGTATTATATATTTAATTAAAATAATATTAATATTAATTATTTTTATTTATTTTTTATTTATGTTCGGTTATCGGTTATAACCGAAACCGAACCGAAAAATTCGGTTACGGTTTATATCGGTTATTAAAAATATTGGTCGGTTCGGTCACCGAAAATTTTGGTTCGGTTATTAAAACGGTTTTGGTTATTTAGTTCGGTCGGTGACCGAACCGACCGATGCTCACCCCTAAAAATACTTGAGTCCTTGGAGTTTCTGTTTATCGACATGCAGGTTTGTGTGTATTCATTTTCTGAATATATAGACTTTACAATTTAGCCCTATAATTATGAATTATCATTCAGTATCCCAAGGATTTGAAACCTGCAAGTTTCAGCTGCATTAAAAAAAAAATTAATTGCAGGGAACTAGAATCCATTCATCGGTGAAAAAGGTTGATATCTTCAAATATGAGAATAAAGTCAATGAAGGAGACGTTTGTTATGTCCACCAATATTCTGTTCTGAATTCTCCTCCTACTTTTCCAATTACAACCCTTCCCTTTCGCATAATGTTTCATGCAACCACAATCATTAAAACTGTTGAGGATCCAACTTTCCATGTCTCCATCTATAATTTCATGAACCTGCAGGATGTCCTAGATGGAAAAATGACAAACAATGGCCCAGTATTTCGTAATTGAAGTTGTCTTATTATAACTTGATGCTTACCTTTTTTGAACTTGATTTTATTTATAAATTTATATTCTTCTTATACCTTTCTCTGTTTGAATTCTACTTATTTAGATGAGATTGGTCGGGATGTAGACATCAAATAGGATAGGATGAAAGATGATGGAACTGTGAAAGCCAGCAAGAGTGCCACTGTTTTGATTGAGGATTTAAAGTTTGATAATGATTTGGAAATTTAGCAACTTTTTTCATACTCAAATTCTATTTCTCTGCTTACTCTAAAATTTTCAACATTAGTTTTAAACCCTTTGAGATTAAGATTATGCCTTTAACACGATCTCTTTCTCTTATTATTTTGAACAGCAAAGTTAGAGTCCAGTGTTTACTTTGGGCTCCTTACTACTATGAACTAAAGTCTTTTTTGGATTTGGGAAAAGGAAAAGATGATCACAAGGTTATTATAATTCAACTGTGCAGGGCTAAGCAATTCACAGGTTTATGGATTTTTCATTTTTTCATTTTGCCCGTGAATATAGTGTTTTTAACCCTGCATACTGAAAGCCGATTCCTCTAATGAACAGATGGAAATGGTGTTTCTAACACCTTTGATGCCACAAAATTAATACTGGGTCAAAATTTTGACAAAATTAGAGAATTCAAGAGCAAGTAATGTTACTTCGCTTTGAGCTTAAATAAGTGGGTGATAATTTTTTGTATATTTATTAGTATTCTTATTCATGATTAAGTTTTTTATCATTTCCCGCTCAGGTTAATTACAACTGCCGTTTTCAGTTCCTTTGATGGCTCTCAAATTTCAACTTCATCATATATTTTTGTTAAAGGTGATATAGAAAGTGCAAGATCCATTTTCTATACTGTTCATGTTGGAATTCGATATCCCGGGTTATTTAAATTTGCGGAAACCAATAACCCGAACGAACCCTTCGCCGGAGATCACATGAACGCCGACTCATCCGCCGAAGTCCGGCCTTTGGAGACCACGCACCCGAAGGCACGAAGCCCGCCCCCAGCCGAACTCCCGCGAGTGCGGGGTTCACGCGATCAAACGGATCGCGCCATCGCGCGATCGGGTGGGGCTGCCCAGCAGCCCCCGCGGCGAGTCCGGCGACTCGCCGCCGCCAGGAGGGCTGGCCCGCCTCCAGCAGGGCCGCCGCGGGTCATAGCCCGCGGCCAGCGATCGATCATGATGATCGATCGCACCCCCGGCGTCCAGCCGGGGTTCGCCCTCCACGCCCGTGCGAAACCCTAGCCCGGGCGATCGCCCGTGGTCCGGTGGCTTCGCCACCACCACGCGATCGTCCCCCGTTCATGGTTTCGTACCTCGGATCTTCGTCCTACGGTATTCTCGATAAATCAAATCGATTAAAATCATAAAGCGTGTTTAGATTTTTACCTTCGATTCGTTGTTCGGAGAAACGAAATCAAGATGACCTTGCGATCTTCCCACGTATTCCTTGCACTCCGTTCGAACGTCGGGTGGGCGACGATCTATCGAACTCCTATGGATCTTCTTCACTCTTCAAGACTTTATGATTGGCGTATCTTAGGTTAATGAATTGTGAAGACCATGTAGTGCTTTTATAGGCTACGTAGGGGATCAAAAAGAGATTAAATATTGGGCTTCTAATATTGAAGATTAAATTGGGTTCAACCCAAATCCATTAATCCTTATCAATATTAATTTTATTTATTTTCCACTATATAAATAAAATTGCACTCCCAATATTTATCCATATTATATCAAATAATATTTCTCCGGTTAGTATTATTTATTCCGTGTATTTAAGATTTAAATATCCATGAATAAAATTTATTTATTGCTTAATAAATTTATTCATCTCTTATATCCGAGAATAGTACCACTCAACCTTATTTATTATGCGGGAACAAATCCACTCGCGAGGTTTACATAATAAATCCTTATGAGCTCATCTCGGGGATATTATCAACCCTTCCGGGATACACTGTCCCTTCAAGAATTCACGGCATGCCATATACAAAATATAGTGACCCAACTTAACCGGTAATTAACCCAATAATTAAATCGGTTAATTTCTTTGGAAAATCAAAGTCACTTATATTAAATATACACACCCGCAATTGTTTCAGGGATTAAGAATAAAATACTCCGAGACTTAAATCAATTATCACAGAGCAATCCTAATTGATAAGTCTCAAGCGATCCGCTCAATACACCAAGTGTACAAGTGTGATAAAATAATTAAGATAAATTATTTTCTCTCTCACACAACGACTATACCGATGGATTGGTCCGTGTCCATCTAGGTCGTGAGCAACTGTTTGATTAAATACGAGTAACCGATAGTATGATCTTCTGTGTGCCCATGCACACCATACTAACTACAACGTATAAAATCCAGGACTATAATTTGCATATATTTAATTAACAATAATTAAAAGCAAATGAATGTTCATTATAAATAGGTAAATGAAAGTGTACATAGAGTTCAGAATACTCAAATCTAGACATTAAGTATACTACTCCATCAATCTCCCACTTATACTAAGGTCTAGTCTTATCTTCCAAACTTCTGACTCCCAAACCATCCAAGTGCTTGTAATATACTTCCTTAGGAAGTATCTTGGTGAAAGGGTCCGCTAGGTTGTCCTCCGAAGCTATCTTGGTGACTACCGCATCGCCCCTCTTGACGATGTCTCGAATCAGGTGGTACTTGCGCTCTATGTGTTTCCTAGCACTATGGGACCGTGGTTCCTTACTGTTTGCCACTGCACCGCTATTGTCACAATAAATTGTCATAGCTTTGGGCAAACTCGGAATCACATCTAAGTCCTGGAGGAAATTAAGGAACCATACTGACTCTTTCGCTGCCTCTGAGGCTGCAACATATTCAGCTTCCATGGTAGAGTCCGAAATGCACTTTTGCTTAACACTCTTCCATGATACGGCTCCACCTCCCAAAGTGTACACATAGCCTGATGTCGACTTACGCCGGTCCTTATCAGCTTGGAAATCTGAATCTGTGTAACCCAAAGGAATCAGATTGTCTGCTCCGTATCTCAGAACATAATCCTTAGTATTTCGCAAATACTTGAAAATGCTCTTTACGGCAGTCCAATGAGCCTTTCCAGGGTTACTCTGATATCTTGCTACTATGCCAACTGCATAACAGATATCAGGCCTCGTGCATAACATTGCATACATTAAGCTTCCCACAGCCGAAGCGTAGGGAACTGCTTTCATTTCATCTTTCTCCTTCTGTGTCTGAGGACACATCTCCTTAGAAAGATAAGTTCCTTTACTGAAGGGCAGATCACCCTTCTTGGAATCTTGCATGTTAAAACGAGCTAGAATCGTGTCTATGTATGATTGCTGGGAAAGACACAATGTTCTATTCCGGCGATCCCTTATAACTTTGATCCCTAGAACATGTCCAACTTCTCCCAAATCTTTCATATCGAATTGTCTAGACAACCATCCCTTTAAGTCTGATAACATCTTCACACTGTTGCCAATGAGAAGTATGTCGTCTACATAAAGCACGAGAAACACCACCTTCTTTCCATCACGTTTCCAATACACACACGATTCATCCATGCTTTGAATGAATCCAAAAGATTGGACTACTTCATCAAACCGCAGGTTCCACGATCTCGAGGCTTGTTTCAATCCATAAATGGATCGATTAAGCTTGCACACTAGATGATCTCGCCCCTTAGCAATGAATCCTTCTGGTTGTTTCATATAAATCGTCTCGTCAAGACTTCCATTAAGGAAAGCTGTCTTGACATCCATTTGCCACACCTCATAATCCATATGAGCTGCTATGGATAAGAGAATCCGGATCGACTTTATCTTGGCTACCGGCGAGAAGGTCTCCTCATAATCGATTCCCTCTTTCTGAGTATATCCTTTCGCAACAAGCCGAGCTTTAAAGGTTTCAACCTTTCCGTCAGATCCTCTCTTTCTCTTGTAGACCCATTTACACCCAATTGGCTTTACGCCGCTTGGTGGTTCTACAAGATCTCAGACTTTATTAGAATCCATAGATTCTATTTCGGATTTCATCGCTTTCTTCCAAGAAGGCGCATCTATATCTTGTACCGCCTCATCATAGGTCCAGGGATCTGTTGGAGTTGTGTACTTAATGTCTAGATTTAAGTAACGAAAACTCCCGATCCATTGCCATTAATCTATTTAATTAAATAAACAATTATTTGCATTTAATTATTTATAATTAAATTTATGCAAAATATAGTCCTGGATTTTATACGTTGTAGTTAGTATGGTGGGGCATGGGCACACAGAAGATCATACTATCGGTTACTCGTATTTAATCAAACAGTTGCTCACGACCTAGATGGACACGGACCAATCCATCGGTATAGTCGTTGTGTGAGAGAGAAAATAATTTATCTTAATTATTTTATCACACTTGTACACTTGGTGTATTGGGCGGATCGCTTGAGATTTATCGATTAGGATTGCCTTGGATAATCGATTTAAATCTCAGAGTATTTTATTCTTAATCCCCGATACTATTGCGGGTGTGTATATTTAATATAAGTGACTTTGATTTTCCAAAGGAATTGACCGGTTTAATTACTGGGTCAATTACCGGTTAAGTTGGGTCACTATATTTTATATATGGCTTGCCGTGAATACTTGACGGGAAAGTGTATCCCGTAAGGGTTGATAATATCCCCGAGATGAGTTCATAAGGAATTATTATGTAAACCCTGCAGGTGGATTTGTTCCGCATAATAATTAAGGTTGAATGGTACTAGTCTCGGATATAAGAGATGAATAAATTAATTAGCAATAAATTAATTTTATTCATGGATATTTATATCTTAAATACACGGAATAAATAATACTAACGGAGAAATATTATTTGATATAATATGGTTTAATATTGGGAGTGCAATTAATTTTATATAGTGGAAAATAGAATTAATTAATATTAATGGATTAATAGATTTGGGCTTGGGCTCAATTTAATCATTAATATTGGAAGCCCAATATTCCACCTCCTTAAGATCCCCTACGTAGCCTATAAAAGCACTACATGGTCTTCTCTATTCTCATAACTTGAAGATCACAATTCTAGAGAGAGAAAGTAGAGAGGGAGATCCATGGAGTTCGGAAGATCGTCGCCCACCCGACGTTCGAGCTAGTGCAAGGAATACGTGGGAAGGTCTCAAGGTCTTCATAGATCTCGTTTCTCCGTACAACGAGAACAAAGGTAAAATCGTGAAAACCCCCTCGATGATTTTATCGTTTAATTATCGTAAAAATATCGTGAACCAAGATCCGAGAACGCGACCTTTGTCGAGGTTGAACCGGGCGGTGGTGATCGAAGATCACCGGACCGCCGGCGGCTCAACGGCTCGAGCAAGAGAGGGTCGAGAGGGGCGAGCCTCGGCTGGACGCCGAGACTCGATCGAGCGCGTGCTCGATCGTCCGGATGGGGTCGACGCGAGCTGCGGTTTCTCCCGCAGCGGACTCGCGTGCGATGCGAGCCTCGTCTGGGGACGACCAGCGGGCTGCTGGGAGCAGCCCGTACGATTGCTCAGCGCCGCTTGCACGGTGCGCTCGCCGCTTGCGCGGGCTGATCGCCGCTCGTGCGGTGGCGGGCTGTGGTGATCGCATGCCACGATTTTGATCGTGGCGGATGTGCGATCACCTAGGGCATGGCTGGGCAGCCCCCTATGGCTGCTACGAACAGCCGCGGGCCCCACACGGGGGCTCGACCGGACAGCCGCGGGCTATCCCCGCGGTTAGGGTTTCGGTTGGGTTCTATCCCCGTGGAGGTTCGTGGTGGTGTTACGGCAACCGGGAGTCGATTGGAATTGTCGTTCCGCAATTTGACAATTCCGGATATTCGATTTCCAAAGGATTTCGGTCGGAATTAATTAGATAATTAATTTTATTTAATTTATTAATTCCGGGATATCGATTTCCAACAGGATCGACTTCATGAACTCCGGGTGCCGAGTCCGAAGACTCACCCAGTCCAATCCATCTGTCCGGTTGTCTAACAACCCTCCCACTACGACGGCGTTCCGGTGTATTAACAGTGACAGTATTAGGTGCAGGTTCTAGTGGTGTATCTATACTCGGTTCGGCTGTATCCAGGTCTTCCTCGTTACCTCTCAACTCATCAAGCATTATGTCACTTTTGGGCTTGTGGTCCATGACATAGTCCTCCTCTAAGAACCGAGCGTTAGTACTAATAACGATCTTCTGGTCCGTAAGACTATAGAACATGCCACCCTTAGTTCCTTTCGGGTATCCTACAAACAACCGTATTTCTGATCTAGGTTCTAACTTATCGGCGCCTTGTCGCAACACATGTGCTGGACATCCCTAGATCCGAATGTGTTTCAAGTTAGGCTTACGCCCACTCCACAATTCCATGGGTGTAGTTGGTACCGTTTTGGTCGGAACCCTATTCAGAATGTACGCCGCTGTTTCCAAGGCAAGTCCCCAGAACATAACAGGTAAATCCGAGTAACTCATCATTGATCGCACCATCTCCATAAGAGTCCTATTCCTTCTTTCTGACACACCATTTTGCTGAGGAGTATATGGTGAGGTCAGCTGGGATTCAATCCCATTCTCTGCCAAGTATGCCTTGAATTCTCCAGACAGGTACTCGCCTCCGCGATCAGATCGCAGGCATTTTATGGATTTACCACGAAGGTTCTCCACAAGAGCCTTGAATTACTTGAACTTGTCAAAAGAATCACTCTTGTGGCGCATCAGGTATACATATCCATATCTTGAGTAATCATCAGTAAAGGTGATGAAATACTCGTACCCTCCCCTTGCCTGAGTAGACATAGGTCCGCATACATCAGAGTGAATCAAATCCAATACTTGTTCAGCTCTACGTCCTTTACCAGAAAAAGAACGCTTGGTCATTTTACCCTCCAAACAGGATTCGCAGGTTGGAAGGTCCTCTCCTTCTATGCCGCTGATGAGACCATCAGCTTTCAACCTTTGAATTCTATTCAAATTAATATGACCTAGCCTTAGATGCCACAAGTATAATTGATTCATTTTAGAAGGTTCCTTTCTCTTATTGGTGTTCGTAGATGTGTTATTACTCTCGGTTAGTTGCATCGTGTTAGACTCAGGATTTAGAATATACAAATCGTCTACCAATGTACCAAAACAGACAATCTCACTATTTCTTCTTATGACCACAGAGTGATCAAAAGAAACAGAATATCCATTCAGAATTAACTTAGAAACTGAAATCAAATTCTTTCTAAAATTCGGTACATAAAGACAATTTTGTAAAACTAAAACCCTATCACTACTAAAACGTAAGTGAACGTCTCCCACTGCAACAGCCGCCACCTTCGCGGCATTGCCCATGTAGACCACGATCTCTCCCTCTCTAAGTCTCCGGGTTTCCTAGAACCCCTGCAATGAATTGCAGACATGGTCAGTGGCGCCCGTATCTACACACCAGGTGCTGGTAGATATCACCGCTGACAATGTTTCAGTGACTAAGGAAAATTTCGTACCTTTGATGAGAGGAAAATCAGACCTCCAGTGCCCAAACTGCTTGCATCGAAAGCATCTGCCCAAAGGCTTGCCTCTCCCAATCCGTGGTTTTAAACCACTGGGTTTCTTTGCACGCTTTTCCTCTAGCCTTGCCACAAAAGCTTGTGATTCTCTTAACTTACGCACAAACTCCGCTTTCGCCGAATCCTTTTTAAGGGACTCATTGAGAGAGGATTCCGCGAGTATGTTAATCACTCTTGCCCGGCTTCCACGCTATGTCTCAACATCATCCTGAGGTCATTTCGAATGTCCTCATCAGTTGGGACAACAGTGGATTCGGAAAGCTCAACAGTCTGAACAATGTCCAGATTTCGTTCCCAATCATTACTATATGGAACCGGTGAGTTTTCATCCTTAAGTATATCACAAAGTGGGGTCACAGTCATTCTTAACCTATAAGCACATAAAACAAACAAACAATTTAATACCGATATTATCTCCCTCAAATAATATCATTAAATCACTAATTACATCTAAAATCCCATCAGGTAAGGCAAGCCACGTGGTGTGGACGTTTACCCACCCAAATGATTTAGCAATTATATTTTCTTTGGTCATACATCACTTATAGCGTAACCTCGTGGGGAGGAATACTATAATGCGTATCTAAGTGTAAACCATTACTCAGCACCAAAGTAACTTGTTTGGAATTGCTACATCACCGCAAGCCACGTGGTGTGGACGTTTACGATAACTTCACAACTCTTCACAAATACTTACAACTGTCTACATCAATTAATCCAAAATCCGTCAGCATAGCAAGCCACGTGGTGTGGACGTTTACTACACCAAGAGACTTTTATAATTGACTCCCAATTACTTGATCCATTTAATCTTGTAAATCAAGACGTGGAGAATCATAAGTGAAACTCGAAGTTTCTAACCAGTGATTCACCATGCGAACAACCCTATCTCTCATAAATGAGGGAGCCGAGCAGACAATCGATCCATCTTTCAAAGAATGGTACGAAGGTCTCTAATTTGTGTCCTCTACATGACCAAGTGGCTCTGGCTCCATTCCACTCCCCGGGGTGAGAATGAGTCGACTTGAAATCAGCTTTGGAAAGACAAATTAGGCATTGTTTGATAAACTTAATCAATGTTTCTCGTAAGAGGAATTACAAGAACTCTCCTCCAATGACTTATCTATATAAACTTCAAAAGTTTATAAAAGTCACCAAGAGAGCAGCAATGGAGACCATGGGTATGTTTCCATACCCTCTCCCACTTAGCTTTTTACAATAAAGAGATACGCTATCTAGTGCATAAAAAAATAAACACATATAGCATGCATACATGTAATAAAGCACATAGTATTATCACATAATCAAAATAATACTAGAATATTATTTTCCGACTATTATGGCTTTATCACATCTCCGTACGCATCTTCTAGTCTTCAGTCTTCGTTTCTTGAATGCTCCATGTGACGAGAATATTAATCTCCAATATTTAAATCTATTTATTTTCAATTAATCCAAAAGTTACTTAATTCGAAAATTAAGTCAATTGAATATATAAAAAATAAAATTAAATATTATTAATATTTTTATTTATTTTATTTTCCCTTTCCACTTCATCAAATCTCTAGAATAATCTATCCAAGATACTCTTGGAATATTCTAGATGATATCCATAATGAAATAAGGAAATAAAATAATTTAGGACTTTTCTACTTTCCAAATTTATTTTATTCCTAATCCTTGAATATTCCCATGAGTAGGAATAATCAAACAGGAAAAATAAATTTAATACTAAATTAATTCTTTTTCTATTTCATGAATATTCCATAAAGAAATAATCAAAATAGGAAACCGAATTAAAATAGGAAAGTAAATTTCCGGTAGGAGTAGCGTGGATTGGGAGACCCCACGCCACCCCCACCTCGATCGACCGCCACCTAGGGCACGCCGCCGCCGCCCAGCCCACGCGCCACCACCACTGGTGGCCGGCGTGGCCGGGACTCCCACGGACAGCCCGCCTAGGGCCGTGGGTCGATCGATCCCCTCGGGATCGATCATGGGGATTGATCGATTCCCGGTCCTTCGTCTTCTCGTCACTTCGTCTTCTCCGGGGTCTTCGATTTGTCGATCCAATCGCAAAATATATTACAACAATCTAAATTACAATTCCGGTATCGATTCTATACATGAAATCGACCCTATACATTTTCCGGAAAAACGATGAACATAATAATAAATCCTAAATTCGGTCAACCCCCGAATTTTTACTAATACAAGCATTCACCACCAAAAATGAATCTCGACATGTCCGAGAGTTTAATAAAACCAACAATCATGACAAAATAAATTAAACGAGTAATTAATCAAGCCATAATAGTCGGAACCCTGCAAGGTAGAACAATTTTATCGAAAATACCGCGAACGTAAACCTCGCTCTGATACCAATTGTTGGAATTCGATATCCCGAGTTATTTAAATTTGCGGAAACCAATAACCCGAACGAACCCTTCGCCGGAGATCACATGAACGCCGACTCATCCGCCGAAGTCCGGCCTTTGGAGACCACGCACCCGAAGGCACGCAGCCCGCCCCCAGTCGAACTCCCGCGAGTGCGGGGTTCACGCGATCAAACGGATCGCGCCATCGCGCGATCGGGTGGGGCTGCCCAGCAGCCCCCGCGGCGAGTCCGGCGACTCGCCGCGGCCAGGAGGGCTGGCCCGCCTCCAGCAGGGCCGCCGCGGGTCATAGCCCGCGGCCAGCGATTGATCGTGATGATCGATCGCACCCCCGGCGTCCAGCCGAGGTTCGCCCTCCACGCCCGTGTGAAACCCTAGCCCGGGCGATCGCCCGTGGTCCGGTGGCTTCGCCACCACCACGCGATCGTCCCCCGTTCATGGTTTCGTACCTCGGATCTTCGTCCTACGGTATTCTCGATAAATCAAATCGATTAAAATCATAAAGCGTGTTTAGATTTTTACCTTCGATTCGTTGTTCGGAGAAACGAAATCAAGATGACCTTGCGATCTTCCCACGTATTCCTTGCACTCCGTTCGAACGTCGGGTGGGCGACGATCTATCGAACTCCTATGGATCTTCTTCACTCTTCAAGACTTTATGATTGGCATATCTTAGGTTAATGAATTGTGAAGACCATGTAGTGCTTTTATAGGCTACGTAGGGGATCAAAAGGAGATTAAATATTGGGCTTCTAATATTGAAGATTAAATTGGGTTCAACCCAAATCCATTAATCCTTATCAATATTAATTTTATTTATTTTCCACTATATAAATAAAATTGCACTCCCAATATTTATCCATATTATATCAAATAATATTTCTCCGGTTAGTATTATTTATTTTGTGTATTTAAGATTTAAATATCCATGAATAAAATTTATTTATTGCTTAATAAATTTATTCATCTCTTATATCCGAGAATAGTACCACTCAACCTTATTTATTATGCGGGAACAAATCCACTCGCGAGGTTTACATAATAAATCCTTATGAACTCATCTCGGGGATATTATCAACCCTTCCGGGATACACTGTCCCTTCAAGAATTCACGGCATGCCATATACAAAATATAGTGACCCAACTTAACCGGTAATTAACCCAATAATTAAATCGGTTAATTCCTTTGGAAAATCAAAGTCACTTATATTAAATATACACACCCGCAATTGTTTCAGGGATTAAGAATAAAATACTCCGAGACTTAAATCAATTATCACAGAGCAATCCTAATTGATAAGTCTCAAGCGATCCGCTCAATACACCAAGTGTACAAGTGTGATAAAATAATTAAGATAAATTATTTTCTCTCTCACACAACGACTATACCGATGGATTGGTCCGTGTCCATCTAGGTCGTGAGCAACTGTTTGATTAAATACGAGTAACCGATAGTATGATCTTCTGTGTGCCCATGCACACCATACTAACTACAACGTATAAAATCCAGGACTATAATTTGCATATATTTAATTAACAATAATTAAAAGCAAATGAATGTTCATTATAAATAGGTAAATGAAAGTGTACATAGAGTTCAGAATACTCAAATCTAGACATTAAGTATACTACTCCATCAGTTCATGAGTTGAAGGCTGCAACCGTAGTAAGTCCAAATGACTTTAAAATTCATCTTTACTTTGATATAATTAATTCCTAATATTATTTTTAGATTTTGAAAAGTTTATATAATTCACAATGTCAATTTTAACATGTTCATTTCTATATTTTATTAAAAAAAATAAGGCTTGCAAGGTTTGGGTTGTTGCTTCAATTGCTGATATCATACCTGGTGGTGGATAGTCTTACATTAGTTGCACTGTATGCAAGAAGAAGGTTCTAGAAAAAGAAGATCAGTTTTGGTGCAGTATATGCAACAAGTTTGTCATCGCTGAAGAACACTTCAAAGTTCATATGAGGGTTGTTGATGGCATATCTAATGCTACCTTCATGCTGTGGAATGAAACTGCAAAGTTAATGATTGGAAAGAGTGTCAGTGAGGTTTGGGATATCTTCTTTGAGGTTTGGGCTTCTGATCTTCGATACTTAATCTTTCTTCATAATTTTAATTTGTTTGATCTGTCATTTTTACTTAACTATTCCATTGTTTATATTCATTTTTAGGAATTCCCAGACATTGATAAATCTGATAAAGCAATTGTTACAGAGTTTTTTAAATTTAGAGTTCCTCAGCCAATTGAAGAGTTGATTGGAAAGGAATATTTGTTCAAGGTTCCTGTAACTAAGAGGCATATTGATGGTTCAGAGAAATTCTTCTTGGTTGACAGGTTCTCAGACGATAATGAACTTATCAAGAAGAAGAAAAAGTCCAACCACGTTGCACTTTCCAATTCTACCTCTCCCTAAAAGGATGGCATTTGTGACAGTATTTTTGTGCAGGAGGAGAGTGACAGTCAGACTATTGCAGACTTGAAAACTCCTGAATTTCCCAAAACTGGAAAGAGAAATTTAGACCCTGAGCTCAAGGAGGCAGCAGAGCATTCATCCACCAAGTTGCCAAAATCTGCTTGATCAGTTTCATTATCTCTTTTAATTATGAATTAAAATTTTTACTGTTTTGATATTTATATTATGTATTATTTTTTATTTTTTTTGGTTTTCCAATTTCATGTTAAACTTTGCTTGCTGTTTTTATTTATGATCATTGTTTTTAATATTATGTTTTTTTTGCTAATTGTTTTAAAATAAATAAAGTTTAACCTTAACATTCGCTTTTTATTTTTGGAAATTTTTATTATTTATTTAAATTATCTTGCAGAGTTGTGCAATATTTTTTTAATGTTTTCTCTTTTTGAACTCATGCATTTATAATTCTCAGTTGTTGTATCCAGTGTTTCAATAACTACTGAATATGAATAGTTATAAAGAGATAATGTTAAGAATTGCTTCCAGCCAATCTAAGCATGAATAGTGTATTAATCTTGTATTTCTGTCATTCATTTGTTGAATTTCCCAAGTTTATGTTATGTTCAAATGTAACTAATGTTATTCTACTCAGCCTTTAACAGTCAGAAATTCTCTTCCGCAACATAGATAAATAATTTATCTCGAGTTATTCCACTTTCATTTTCATCTTAATATCTTTTCAGTTAATACTATCTTGCTTTTTCTTTATATATGTATATATATATATATACATATATAAACTAATGGAAAGATATTAAATGTTTTATTTATTGAAGAATTGATAAAGTCAATTCTTAAATATGGATACTCTCAATTAGCTTTAATGATCATTTACATTTGTTGATATTCTCAAATTTCAAAATTTCATTTCTTAAATTGTTCATCATTAGTTATTTTTCATTTTTTTTTTGTATTTCTGAAGCTTATTTTTCTATCGCATCAAAAATTTTATTTCTCATTTTGAATTCCTGATGGCGCCTAGAAAAAAGTTGAATACAGGTACCCGTGGGATGCCACGGGCTGGTGCCGTGGCGGATCCCCGCCCCCTCGTCGGCGGCGTGCGCGAAGGGAGGCCCCGGCTCGACGCCGGGGCAAGCGATCGAGCTAGGCTCGATCGCTGGGCGATCTGCGGCTGTGCCGCGGTGGTCAGCTTGGCTGACCGCCCCTCCCGACAGCACCGGCAGTGAGTCGCCGGACTCACCGCACCAATGGGGCTGCCAGGCAGCCCCATGCGATCGCCATGCACGGCGATCGCGAACCCCAGCTGCGATGGGGTTCGGCTAGGGTTTAGCCGCGGGTTCATCCCGCGGCGACGCTCTTGTCGAGCCCGGCTTCGCGTGTGGTTCGCGATTGGTTTTCCGGCGACGGGATTTCGGTCGGGTTATCAGTTCCACTTACATTCACATTCAAATGGGATCAGGAGAATTGCTCTCGACGACATAACAAACAGTAAGATTCCTCTATACCATTTCAAAATTTGAATGAAAAATCCACTAATTAAAAAATAATTATCTCCCCGATTTTTTATTATCTAGATTTCCTTTATGTCGGATGTACGTATTAATGCAGATGAAGATAACTTTCCAGTTTTAGAATTTTCTTTACTGAGACCTACTGAAAATAGTAATTTACAATCGAGTAATCCAACATAATCAAGCAGGAATGTGCAACCTATTCGAAATTTGGAAGTTGAATTTTCTGCTGTAACTCAGTCAGGTAAATTCAAACTTTTTATAGGAGATTAAAACATGTTGAATATCTTTTTTGTCTGTTCATTATGTACTTTCAAATGATCTGTGTATGTTTTATTTGTCATGATTTCTTAACATCAGAAGCAGTTTCAAGTAATCCAGTCAGTTCAAATTCTAATCTTGGGCAATCATCAAGACCAGCAACAAAAACAGATAACAGAAATCAATATCCCAGTAAATTCATTCATTAATCTTCCAATCTTTATTTATTAATCCTATAATCTATTCTTTAAAATTCTTTTTTTAACTTTACATATATGAAATTAATTTTGTATAAAGGTTATCACGACATTGGGGACTGTACTTTTAAGTGTGAGCATTGTCAAGCTATGTTCTGGTACGACGAAAGAATGGAAAAGAACAGAAAGTACAAAAAGACCCCGCCGTTGTTCAATTTATGTTGCTCTCACTGTTAGTTTCAGTTCATCTCAAAGTTAATAATAATATTCATGCTACCTGTTATTTAAAACAAAGATTGTTTTTTTTTAAGATTTCTTAATATGAATTAGGATAAGAAAGTTATATGTTACAGGTAAAATTAAATTGCCTCCATCCAGAGATCCTTCTCAAGAGTTCAAAGATTTGTTGTACGAAACTGAACGACTCTCGAAAAAATTTCAGTCCAAAATTAGGATGTTCAACATGATTTTTGCTTTTACATCTATGCGAGGGAAGATCGATAATTCATACAACACCGGCACTTCAGCTCCGATTTTCAGAATAAATGGGGCAGTTTCGCACTTTATAGGTAGTTTACTACCAGATGAGAAATCGAATAATAAAGCTGGATTTGCCCAGCTATATATTCATGACACTCAGAACGAAACATATAACAGAATAAACTCTGTGAGGTATGTCATATGAATCAATCTGAATCTTTTTTCGGTTACTCTGTAAGTTTTATATTTGTCCTTTCCTTCATATTAATTCTATATTTTCCGATCCTCTGTTCAAAATCCAAAAAATGAACCAGAATATGATGATGAAGTTGAAATTGTAGAGAGTTTGAAAGACCTGCTTGATCAACATAACGAATTGGTGAAGTGCTTCCGCACGGATCGAGATAGATTTGAACGTGAGCCTATAGCTGACATTAAAATTAGGTTAATTTCTAGTCGTACTTCTGACGGAAGAATTCACAATTTGCCCCAAGCTGATGCAGCTTTGATTTAAGGAGACATTGAAAATCTAGAAAATTCCAAGGATATCATTGTTGAACGTTCCAATGGTCGATTGCAGTGGATAAATGAGTTGCACCCTAGATACTTACCCCTTCAGTATCCGTTATTATATTTTTACGGTGAAGATGGATTCAGAGATGACATAAAACATGAAAAAACCGCCAGGTCGACATAAACAAGAGACTGTAAGGTTACTATGAGGGAGTTCCTAACATACACGGTTCAACACAGAATGAACGGTTCTCTCCATATTTTGCATGGCAGACGGTTGTTTCAACAGTTTTTAGTTGATGCTTATGCAATGGTTGAGTTTTTTCGGCTGACTTAAATGAGGCATCATAAAAAATAATTCAGATGTGGATCTTATTCTGCTTTGGGAGATCCATTAGTACAAGGTGAAAATGACTTGGCAAATACTGGAAAGCGTATTATTTTACCGGCATCTTTTGTCGGTAGAGCACGATACATGATCCAAAACTACCACGATGCAATGGCAGTTTGCAGATGGCTGGGTTACCCAAATTTGTTTGTTACTTTTTATGCAACCCTAAGTGGCCAGAAATTGTTGATTACCTCAAGGAAGTTGGCCTGAGTGCTCTCGATAAACCAGATATTATTGCCAGTTTCATAGGAAATTGGATAATCTTATGACCGACATTAGGAAAGGAAAGCTTTTCGGAGAAACTTCGGCTGGTAAGTCTACATTTCATTTTTTTATTAATGGGTATTATTTATATTTGACATACAAAAAATTTTCTCGGATATCAATATAATATTTATAACTTTCACTTCTTCTGCCATGTGTACTTATATACACTATTGAATTCCAAAAGTGTGGACTACCGCATACCCACATACTGTTGTGGATTTAAGATTTTCCAAATTCTTGGACGTTGTTGATAAGTACATTTTGGCTGAGATTCCCGACCCCTTGCAAGATAAGGAGTATTATGGAGCTGTCAAGGAGTTCATGATGCACGGTCCATGTAACAACCCAAAATTTTATCTACAAGAACCTTGAATTCACCTAAATAAATATACAAACATATAAATTAATTTAATATTTTAAAATTTTAAAATAGAATATATTTTAATTAAACTTTATATTTGATAAATAATAATAATTATATAATTAATATTTTGATTCAACCCAATTTGATAAATATAATTTACAATATAATTATTTAAAAGATATCTTAGCAAGCAAGAAAATTTCAATTTTTAAAAATTACTAAATTCAAATAAAAACCCTAATACAATTTTTTCTTAGTTCATCTCTTTAAATACTAATCCACTACCCTACCTACAAGACACAACTCGACACAACTCGACACAAATAATTCTCACGGGAGAATTTCCCTTGTTTCCTTTCTTCCTATTGTTAAACTCATGAATCAACGTTTCAAAGTCCAGCCGTAAACAGGACCGCCCCCCACCTATAAACCTTAATCCTTAAACAACTAAATCGAATCACCATTATTTAATCCTTCAAACCCAAAACAATTCAAGAAATTTCGTTCAGCCTGTAACGAATTAATGTTGCATCCTAAACCAAAAGACCCACCAGATTGTCTCCTTAAGCCGCAAGCGATCGAAGACTGAACAACGGCAAACCAAAGTCGACCCCTCCGATCGAGAATAGTCGTTGGAATCACCTCTACCAGTCGCCACCATCCGAAGAGGGCTACTGCTACTTATCTTTCCCCGATGCCATCGACCTCCGAGACGAAGAGTCAATCCAGTAAGGCCGCCGACGTCTCCATGTTGATATTCCTCGGTGTCTTCATTAAAGAAGGAAGAAGCAAACGAATTCTGCTTCTCAAGTACAAATACAATCACGTAATATTTCTTTTACATAAAACTAAATTGCATATAGGTCCTTGATGTTTAAATTACTATGGACCACTCCATTAATAAATCCCAATAATTTTATTAAATCCACACTAAATCTTAAAATTACATATTCAGCCCCTGGAGATTTAGAAGTTTATAGTACAACCCCTATGGGCTTAGAAGCGCTTTGGAATTACACTTTCATGCCACAACAAATCGAGGTAGGTGTCATGTTGTCGATTTACCTTATTTACTACTTGTTTCGTTATGTGTGTCTCTATTTGTGCATTTACGTGAATTTATTAAAAATATATTTTTTCGTTGTAACTGGAGACCGGGAAAAAGGGTCGAAGGGGACCAACGCAATAGTTGGCGCAACTCGCAATATCCAGATTATTAAATGGATCTCATTTTTATTAAAATTAAAATATTTTCATGTTATCCAGATTATTAAATGGATCTCATGTTCTATTAAAATTACAATATTTTCATGTTATGTTCATATTGGTTATACATGTATTTGATTCTGGTATTGGATGAGGTAATGACCCTATTGAGCGCTTTGAGCTCACCCTTTCGACAACAACTATTTTTAGGTACACACGAGGATGCCGAGCGAGAGAGGTGATCAAGGATGGAAGAATAAATTTAACTTAATAAATGTTTCGCCTTATTTGTCTTAGCAATTTATATCATGACATCGTCTACTATTTTTAAAACTTTAAATTATATTTATTGACTTTGCGTTTTAGTTCTTTTATAACTATCTCATGATTTTTGTGTGCTGTAAATTTGGTTAGTATATGTGGTTAGTTATTATGATATAACTATATGTATTTATATATTGCTAACATGCTCATAGTCACTAGTATAAAAACAAGAATCCATATATACGTACTATATAATAGTGTGCATGCATCTTTTAAGGACCTGTATATGTATATAAAGGCACTTGCTCATACTATGTTCATTTTATATTCAAATTTACAATATTTATTATATGAATAGTATATTTATGTGCTAATGTAGTTAGTTTATTTTTGTACTTAAATTTTAAAAGGATTTTACTTCTCAAGATAAAATTTTGTGACGCCCGCAGTTTATTAAATGTTAACTCAAAATTTACACCTTCCACTGTTTTAAAAATACGGGTTGTTACAGTTGGTATCAGAGCATTACGATTCTTGGTTGTTTCCTCTAATGTGTAATACATGAAAATTAATATGATAAACTCTTCCATCCTCGTCATGTCTCGTCGGCTCCTCAAGGTACGTCACACTTAAGCCATTTACATGTTCCTGTTAACTTTATTTAATATTTTAGGTTGCTAGAGCCTTTTAACTAGGTGCAGAAAACATACGGTAGTTTAAGTATTACCGAATTATCCTTAAGTCTATTAAATTATCCAATTTCGAGGACGAAATTAAAATTAAGGGGTGTAGATTGTAACAACCCAAAATTTTATCTACAAGATTCTTGAATTCACCTAAATAAATATACAAACATATAAATTAATTTAATATTTTAAATTTTAAAATAGAATATATTTTAATTAAACTTTATATTTGATAAATAATAATAATTATATAATTAATATTTTGATTCAACCCAATTTGATAAATATAATTTACAATATAATTATTTAAAAGATATCTTAGCAAGCAAGAAAATTTCAATTTTTAAAAATTACTAAATTCAAATAAAAACCCTAATACAATTTTCTCTTAGTTCATCTCTTTAAATACTAATCCACTACCCTACCTACAAGACACAACTCGACACAACTCGACACAAATGTTTCGCCTTATTTGTCTTAGCAATTTATATCATGACATCGTCTACTATTTTTAAAACTTTAAATTATATTTATTGACTTTGCGTTTTAGTTCTTTTATAACTATCTCATGATTTTTGTGTGCTGTAAATTTGGTTAGTATATGTGGTTAGTTATTATGATATTACTATATGTATTTATATATTGCTAACATGCTCATAGTCACTAGTATAAAAACAAGAATCCATATATACGTACTATATAATAGTGTGCATGCATCTTTTAAAGACCTGTATATGTAGATAAAGGCACTTGCTCATACTATGTTCATTTTATATTCAAATTTACAATATTTATTATATGAATTGTATATTTATGTGCTAATGTAGTTAGTTTATTTTTGTACTTAAATTTTAAAAGGATTTTACTTCTCAAAATAAAATTTTGTGACGCCCGCACTTTATTAAATGTTAACTCAAAATTTACAACTTCCGCTGTTTTAAAAATACGGGTTGTTACAGTCCATGTAGTCTTGCAAATTTGAAATCGCCATGTATGAATGGAACTTCGTGCACGAAATACTATCCCAAGAATTTTGTGGATCACACTACAGTGGATGATTATGGATTTGTCATTTATCGACGAAGGAATAATGGTATTACAGTCCCTAAAGGAGGAATTGATCTGAACAACATGTTCGCTCTATGTTCAATTTGTTGGAGTTGTATACTTAATGTCTAGATTTAAGTGACGTAAACTCCCGATCATAGCATTTAATCTATTTAATTAAATAAACAATTGTTTGCCTTTAATTATTATTAATTAAATATATGCAATTATAGTCCTGGATTATATAGGTTGTAGTTAGTATGGTGTGCGTCGTCACACGGAAGATCATACTATCGGTTACTCGTATATAATCGAACAGTAGCTCACGACCTAGATGGACAAGGACCAAACCATCGGTATAGTCGTTGTGTGAGAGAGAAAATAATTTGTCTTAATTATTTTATCACACTTGTACACTTGGTGTATTGGGCGGATCGCTTGAGATTTATCGATTAGGATTGCCTTAGATAATCGATTTAAATCTCAGTGTATTTTATTCTTAATCCCCAATATTATTGCGGGTGTGTATATTTAATATTAATGACTTTGATTTTCCAAAGGAATTGGTTGATTAGTATAACCAGTCAATTACCGATAAAGTTGGGTCACGGTATTTTATATATGACACGCCGTGAATTATTGACGGGAATGTGTATCTCGATAAGGGTTGATAATATCCCCGAGATGAGTTCATAAGAAATTATTATGTAAACCACATGAGTGGATTTGTTCCGCATAATAATTAAAGTTGAATGGTACTAATCTCAGATAAAAGAGATGAATAAATTTATTAAGCAATAAATAAATTTTATTCATGGATATTTATATCTTAAATACACGGAATAAATAATACTACCGGAGATAATATTATTTGATATAATATGGTTTAATATTGGGAGTGCAATTATATTTATATAGTGGAAAATAAATATAATTAATAATAGTAAGGATTAATAGATTTGGGTTTGAGCTCAATTTAATCACTATTATTAGAAGCCCAATATTCCACCTCCTTTAGATCCCCTACGTAGCCTATAAAAGAACTACATGGCCTTCATAAATCATTAAGCCAAGAATATCATACTTGATAGTTCTAAAGAGTTGAAGGAGATCCATAGGAGTTCGGAGGATCGTCGCACATACGACGTTCGAACGAAGTGCGAGGAATACGTAGGAAGATTCAAAGGTCATCGAATTGATTTCGTTTCTCCAAACAACGAATCGAAGGTAATAAAATCATAAACCCCCTTATGATTTTAATCGATAAAATCATACCACCAAATAAAAACGAAGTGTTGTCGAATGAAGCCCGCTCTTGGAGCTACTCCAACCACCCGCGTGACCAAGGAAACTCACGACCTGTTGGGGGTCCCTCATACGGGAAGTCCCAGTCCGAGTCACTGAGTTCTTCGGACCCAACTCGCCAACGCAGCCCCCGACAGATGAGTCATACGAATTATGATTCTCGGCGATGGCGAAGAGAATTGGGAATCCGAAAATATCACAAATTTACCACCCGAACAGGAGGAGAATGTATCACACCTTCAACACTTGGAATTATCAGCGGTTGCAGCATGCCGGTTTGATGGCCCGGGAACAATGAAAATTAAAGGAGAGATAGCTGGTAAGAGCATAATAATTTTAATCGAAAACGGAGCCACTCATTGCTTCATGTCACTTCAAAAGGCTACCGAATTAAAGCTTAAGGTGGATGCAACCAAGACGCTGCCCGTTATCCTTGGTGATGGAAACAATGTCGTTTCCCAAGGATTCTGCCCAAGTGTTTGCTTAAACCTTGGTACAGTAGGCTTAGGCTCAAGAAAAGTGAGTTTCACCTTTCCAGTTTATTTGTTTCCTGTTGGGGGAGTTGATCTCATAATGGGCATTTCATGGTTGGCTACCCTTAGACATATATTCAAGCTAATTGTGCATCCCTTACTATGGAGTTTGAATATCAAGGGCAACAGGTGAGGCTCCAAGGAGATCCCAGTTTGGCTAAACGCAAAATTTCAGCCGTCAAGACTCTGAAATTGGTGGATATCGACCAAAGTTGGATCGTGTGGCCTTTATAGCTAACTTCAGCTCAAATGGAGGGTTCAGAAATTCCACAAGAGGTTCGGGATCTTTTTACGGAGTTCTCACAGGTGTTCCAACCGCTAGGAGGATTGCCTCCCCGCAGGGAATGTGACCACCGTATCCCGTTACAACCTGGATCGACTCCTATCTCAGTCCGGCCTTACCGCTACAGCGCTGCCCAAAAGATTGAGATTGAGCGTCTTGGGAGTGAGATGTTGACAGCGGGGCTTATTCAACCCAACAGCGGACCTTATTCCAGCCCGGTTTTGTTGGTGCACAAGAAAGACGGGAGCTGGAGGTTTTGTGCTGACTACCGTGAACTTAACAAAAGAACGATTCCAGATAAATACCCTATCCCAATTATTCAAGAGTTGTTAGATGAACTTCACGGCGCTTCATGGTTTACTCGACTAGATTTGTGAGCCGACTATCATCAGATTCGTCTGACACCTAAAGACATCGAAAAGACGGGTTTTCGAACTCACTCTGGCCACTACGAATTCTTGGTCATGCCGTTTGGCCTACGAAATGCTCCCTCGACATTTCAAGCATTAATGAACGATCTCTTTCGTCCATTCTTACGGAAGTTTGTTCTTGTTTTTTTTATGATATTTTAATATATAGCTCTTGTCGACAAACACATTTGACTCACATTCGAGAGGTGTTGAGGTTACTTGCGTCGGCTTCATTCGTGGTCAATCCTAAGAAATGCGCCTGGGTTCAGCGTTCGATAGACTATTTAGGGCATGTGGTATTGGCAAAAGGAGTACAAATGGACCCATCTAAGGTCCTGGCAGTTCTGCAGTGGCCTATCCCAAAGACATTGAAAGGATTTCGAGGTTTCCTTGGTCTTACAGGATACTACCGGAGATTCATAAAAGATAATGGAAAAATAGCTCAACCACTCACAACTCTTTTGAATAAAGAGTCAGAAAAATTTAGTTGGGGTGAGGACGCGCAATCATCTTTCCAATCATTACAACAGGCGATCACCACTGCACCTGTTCTAGCTATGCCTGATTGGAACTCACCTTTTTGCATCGAGTGTGATGCATCAGGCAAGGGAATAGGGGCTGTGCTCATGCAAAATCGACGTCCGGTTGCTTATTTCAGCAAAGCATTGTCTATTGGTAATGCTTCAAAATCCACATATGAGAAAGAGTTGATGGCTCTGGTGCTTGTTGTATTACACTGGCGACCATATCTTTTGGTTCGGCGGTTTCTAGTTCGCACTGATCACCGTAGTCTGCGACATCTATTAAGTCAGTCCATTTCCTCCCCTGCCCAACAATATTGGGTAGCTAAACTGTTGGGTTTTTACTTTGATATAGAGTATAAGGCTGGTGTTGGAAATCGACTACCCGGGACGTGTTCGTTCGATCGCTCGAACTTCCGAACACGCCCAGTCGACCTCATATGGCAGCTCTACGCTGACGACGAAGCCCCGCAGCCGATTCACGCCCAGCCGCCGCGCACGAGGCACAACCGCGCGAACCAGCTGCTGCCCGCTGCAACCAGCGGGCGCTGCCCGCCACCAGCGGGCGCTGGAGAAGCCCTGGACAGCGAGCGCTGCCTGGCTTCCAGCGGGCGCTGCTCGTGACGAACAAAAGCGCGCTGCTGCTGTTTCGGGCTCGTTTCTGGTCCGTTCTTCCTCTTCCGACCACCGATCCGGAGGTCCTTGACCACCCAGTAGTCGAGGAACACATACCACGACTCCCGAAACCCGATCGTTCGTCCGATGTATTTTTAACGAATTTAGAGATCAAAAATCGCGGAATTAGATACGATCTCATACCTTTGTCGCGTGATTCGGAGGAGCCGAATTGTTGAGACCTTAGACGTTTCTAGCGTATGCATCTTCCCCGACTCCAACCGTTGTGTGGGCAACGATCCGTTGGGTCTGCCTTTTCTGCTTTCTCCTTTCTCTACCAGCGTTAATATTTCTTTTCTCTCTTAGAGAAAAATATCAGCGCTAACTTTATGTTTTTAACAGAGAAAAATCTTAATTGCGCTAAGCAATTATTTTCTCTGCTGAAAATAAAAAGCGGCGAAGTGTAGGTTTAGGATAGGCAAGAGGGGGGGGGGGGGGGGGGGTTTATATAGTTACACTAGGGACCTCTTAGGTATATTAATTAGGGGCTAAATTGCAATTTAATTAAACCGGTGTCCTTAAAAGAAAACCTTTAATTAAATTCCACAATTTTAATTATAATTAATTCCACTATAAAATTATAATTGAATCCCCGAAATTAATTTAATATTATTTCAACAATAATAATTCCGCCGAAATTACATATACGACTTTCCCCGTGTTTAAGATATCGAATGTCCACGAATTAACTTTAATTACTAATAATTAAATTAATTCGTTTCTTGTTATCCGAGACTAGTACCACTCATCCTTATTATCATGTGGAACGAATCCACCTGCAGGGTTTACATGATAAACTTTATGAGCTCATCTCGGGGACATCATCAACCCAATAAACGGGACACGGTTTCCTGTCTATAATCTACAGCATGCCGTGGGTACAATTCCGATTCTCAATTTACCGAGAATATTGACTAATCAATTAGTCTCACTCATTAGCAAGTCAAAGAACCGAGAATTGGACACACGCACCTATAATTATATAGGGATTAAGAATTCGTATATCCGTAATATCTGAGGTCTAGTTCGATTACTGCGATTAGTATAAATCGAACGCCCTCCCGTGGTCCTGCTCAATACACCAAGTGTACGAGTGTAACATGATAGTCAAGACCGACTATCTACCAGTCACACTACGACGTACCGATGGATTGTCCCTGTCCATCTAAGTCGTGAGCTACTGTTCGATAGTATACGAGTAACCGACAGTATGATCTTCCGCGTATCTCCTCACGCCATACTGTCTACAACGTATACATCAAGGACTATTGCATTAAATGCAATCATGCTTTAATCATATCTCGAATTAAGGTATAGATAAGGAGTTCCGTATTTGCACTAAACTAGACATTTAGAATACAACTCCATCAATCTCCCACTTATACTAAAAGTCTAGTCGCCCTCTCCCAAACATCAGATTCCCATAACCTCATCACGCCTACCCAACGCTTTCGCTGGAAGTGCCTCTGTGAACAGGTTTTACCAGGCAATCCTCTCGATGCTATCTAGGTGACAACTGCATCGTCTTACTAGACGATCTCTCGAATCAGGTGGTACTTGCGCTCTACGTGTTATCTCCCACTGTGGACTCGTGGCATTTCAAGTTTGCCAATACCGCTATTCAAAATAGCTTTGGGTGAACTAGAAACCACATCTAAGTCCCTTAGGAAGTTCTGGAGCCACACTGACCTTTTAACTGCCTTACAGGCCGTTATCTTTTCAGTTTCCATGGTAGAGTCCGTAATGCATCGCTGCTTTACATTCTTCCATGTGACTGCTCCACTTCACAGTGAGAACACATAGCCTGACTTCGACTTTCGACTGTCCCTGTTTGATTTGGAAATCCAATTCTATGTAATCCAAAAGAAACAACTTGACTGCTTTGTAACTTAGAACATAATTCCTGGTCCTCTGCAGGAGCCTAAACATGTTCTTTACATCAATCGAGTGATCCTTTCCAGGATTACTATGATATCTCACCACCATGCCCACGACATAGTAGATATCAGTCTCGTGCATAGCATTACATACATTAAACTTCCCACCATTTAGGTGCAGGGAACCGCTTAATCTTCATCTATCTCCTTTATTGTGTCGGACACAAAACTTTAGATAGATGAATTCCACACCTAAAAGGTGAAGACTTATCTTGGAATTTTGTATGCTGCAACGAGTAAAAATTGTATTTATGTATGAGGCTCGAGATAAGTTCTATGTTTTTTTTGTGGCGATCATTTAATACTTTGATCCCAAGAACATTCCTGACTTCTCCTAAGTCTCTTACATTGAATTACTCGAACAACCATCCCTTTATGTCCGATAACATCTTTCATATTGTTGCCAATTTAGAAGGATGTCGTCTACATAAAGAATGAGAAAACACCACATCTTTTCTGTCACTTCTTTATTACACACAGGACCTAAACATGCCTTGAATGAATCCATGAAATGGATTTTCTCATAGGTCCGCATGTGTCCAAGATCTTGAAGCTTCCTTCAATCCTAAGATTGATTAAGCTTGCTTACCGAATGCTCTTGGCTCTTTTCGATGAATCCCTCTGGCTGTCCTACATAGATGGTCCCGTCAAGACTTCGATTTTAGAAATCTGTCTTGACTTCCATCTTCCATGTGAAGACAAAAGAATCCGGATCGACTTTAGCATAGCTACCGGCGAAAAAGTTTACTCATAATCGATCCCTTTCTTTCTGAGTGAACCCTCTCGCAACAAGCCTAGCCTTGAAGGTTTACACCTTCCCGTCAGATCCTCTTTTCCTCTTGTACACCTTCTTGCAACCAATGGCTTTTACACCTTTGGGCGGTGCTACAAGATCCCAGACATGATTTGAATCCAAAGATTCAATCTCATCTTTCATCGTCTTTTGCCAAGACTGAGCATCTTGATCTTTCAGCGTCTCGTCATAGATCTAGGGGTCGGCTTCATGTTCTCCAGGTAACAAGTCCGAAGACTCTCCTATAAACATGAACCTGTCGGGTTGTCTAACAACCCTCCCACTACGACGACGCTCCGGTGTATCTTTAGTGACTAAAGATTACAGTAGTGAACTACTCAGTTAGGCTGGTTCTAAGTCTTGATCAGTCCCTCTAAGCACATTAAGTATTACTCTACTCTTGGGCTTGTGACCTTGCATATATATATTCTATGTCTAAGAACCGAACATTGATGCAATCAAGGAACATCTGGTCCTTTGGACTATATTACATATCTCAATCCGTTTTTCTTAGGGTATCCTATAAACAGCCGAATATCTGTACAAGTTTCCAAAGAAATCAAGTTCAGGCTAAATGCCGCTGTTTCCAAGCCATATCCCAAAAACGAATTAGGTAACTCCGAATAACTTATTGTCTACTTTCCCATATCTATAAGAGTCCTATTCCTTCTTTACAACACGTTATTTTGCCGAGGCATAAATGGTGTAGTCTATTGGGAGTTAATCCCATTTTCTGATAAGTATGCCTTACTCCTCAAAGAGGTCTGCATAAATCAGAGCGAATCAACTCTAGTACTTTCTTGGATCTTTTCCCATTAACCGTAAAGGGTTGCTTGGTCATTTAAACTTCCAAGTATGATTCGAAGGTTGGAAGGTCCTTTCCTTCAACCAGCTGAGTAGTCCATCAGCTTTCACCCTTTGAATCGTACTCAAGTTAAAATGATCTATCCTAAGATTCCATAAGTACATTTGATTCATCCTAGAAGGATCTTTACTCTTATTGGGGTTCGACAATGTGTTATTAGCTCCGGTGTGTTGCATCGTGGAAGAACACAGATTTAGTATTAAATTGTCTATCAATGTACCAAAATAGATAATATCCCCGTTTCCTACTTCGATAAGTATGAAACTATCAGAAGAAACGGAATATCCATTCTAAACCAATTTAGAAATCCGAAATGAAAATTCTTTCTAAATACCGGCACATAAAGACAATTTATTAGAACTAAAATCCTACCGTTAAAACATTTAATATCTCCCACTGCAATGGATGTTACCTTAACAGTATTGCCCATGTAGGTTATAACTTCTTCCTTTCTAAGTCTCCGGGTTTCCTGGAACCCCCGCATTTAGGTGCAGACATGATTAGTGGCTTCCGTATCCACACACCAGGTACTGGTAGATAACACCACTAAACATGTTTCGGTGACTAAGGAGAAGTTAACTTCTAGTTGCTTTGAGAGGACAATCAAAACTCCCAGTATCCAAACTGCTTACAACGGAAGCACTTTCCCCTTGGGCTTGCTTGTCCCATTCCGTGGTCCAGATATATTAGGCCCACTGGGTTTCCGTATTTGCTTCTTCTTCCTTTTGCCGCCCGAAGGCCTAGGAAGAGTCAACTTCTCAGCCATAAGTGCTTTGAGGACCCTTAAAGATTCTCTCAGCCGCTAGAAGTTCAATCAGGAGCTCCGCCAATGAGTAAGACCCATTATTCATATTATAGTTCAGGCGGAACTGCTCAAAACTTCTCGGCAGAGACAGGAGCACAATATCGACTTGGGTTACCCCATCGATAATTTCTCCCAAAATCTCTATCTCATTAAGATGGCCCATCATTCTAAGAACGTGATCCCTTACGGGCGTTCTTTCCGACATGATGGCTGTCATGAGTTGCCTCATTTCACTTTGCCCGACTGTCCTGTCCTGATAACCAAAACTTCTTGAGGTTAAGCATCATATCATAGGTAATGGCCCTGACATGATCCCGATGTCGCAGCACATTTGACATGAAAGTCATAATGTTGCTCCGCGTCATCTCATAGCCTTGATCCATTTCCAATGAGCTTATTTTCCTCAGTAGTGGAAGCATCATTTGGTTCAGCAGGTCAATTGACTTGGAGTACATATTTGTACTCCTCTACAGTTAGGACAATGTCCAAGTTTCCTCTCTTATCCATACAATCAGGTTCAGTGAGTTTGTTGACTTTTAATGGGAATAATACCATATAAAACAAACAATGAGTTTAATTCGATATCATTTCCTTTAAGTGATATCATTAAACTACCAATCATTTCCAAAATCCCATCAGACTAGCATGCCACGTTCTTGTGGACGTATACTAATCCAAACGATTTTATAATTGGATTTTTACTTCGGTCGTACATCATTATAGCAGTGACTCCGATGGGGAGGATACTATAAAGCGTACCTAAGTGTGTACCATTTCTCAGTACTAAGTCCACCGCTCGGGAACTACATGCCCACCGCAAGCCACGTTCATGTGGACGTTTACGTTGACATGCGGTCCTCCACGACTTTCTATAACTGTCGAGCCTCAATTAATCCTAAAGTTCCGTTTCCATTTAGCAAGTCATGTTAGTGTGGACGTTTATTAAACAAACAACTTTATTAATTGAATCTCACTTATTTAAATGTCATAGAATCTTAATTAACTCAAAGTACCGTTTCCATTCAGCAAGCCACGATAGTGTGGACGTTTACTAAAAAAACAACTTTGTTAATTGATTCTTACATTTATTAAATTTCACAATTTATTAATCAAAGCTTGAAATCTCACAAGTGAAACTCGAAGTTTCTAACCAGCGATCAATCATGCAATTGAGCCCTATCTCTCACAAAGTGATGGAGCCAATCAGACAATCGATCTAGTCATCGAATGACTCGAAAGTCTCTAATCTGTGCCATCGACATAACCAAGCGCTTTGGCTCCATTCCACTCCCCGGGGTGAGAATGAGTCGAGTTGAAATTAGTCTTTGAATGACAGATTAGGCATTGCTTTTGAGAAATATAATTGTTCAATTTTATAAGTGGATTTAAAATTCGAATTTTGATCCAGTGATATCCGTGTGTCGACTCTATCCGATAGGGAGGATGACACTAAAGCCAACTCGTAAGTGACACACATCACTATCAAAACAGAGAATGGAGACCACGGGATTGTTTCCAATCCCTCTCCCACATAGTATTTTACGAAAGGGATAAACATGCATAAACAATTTAAGCATAATAAAAGCACGTAAACACATATAAAGCATTTAACGTGGCCTGATTATTATGACCTTAAATATCTTGGATGCACGTCTTCTCGAAACTTCGGCTCGTTGCTCGTCTCGGTCTCGATCCACCACCGACTCGTCTAAGTGCCAAGAGACGAACCCCTCCCACTGGAGTATCACCCCAAGCCTCGACGAGCATTCCGTGGTGTCCGTCGAACCCCGCGGCGTTGCTAACGAGCCTCGGGCAGCGGGCGCTGCCTCACATTCAGCGCTCGCTGGATAAGCCCTGGGCAGCGGGCGCTGCCCCATCTCCAGCGGTCACTGATTGAGCCCAGTCAGCCGCGGGTTCGACTTCTCGACCCTTGTTCGTCCGGCCTTCGATCTTCTCTCGATCCACCAAGTAGCAGCAACATTACATAAGTAAAACTAACTACTTCCGGCATCGATCCTATACAGGTTGATCGATCCTATACAATCCGGATACAACGAAAACGATAAATAGAACCTAAACGACTCAACCCCTCGTTTTAACTATTACATACATGCAACGATTTCAAAACCAAAACCGATCTCGACAAGCCCGAGAGTTTAACAAACCACAAACATTAAAGCACAAACACATGGCCATAATAATCGGGTTCGAACCTGCAAAACAAATCTCGCAAAAATACAACGAACGTACAAAACCGGCTCTGATATCAATTGTTGGAAATCGACTACCCGGGACGTGTCCGTTCGATCGCTCGAACATCCGAACACGCCCAGTCGACCTCATATGGCAGCTCTATGTTGGAGTTGTGTACTTAATGTCTAGATTTAAGTATCGGTAAACTCCCGGTCATAGCATTTAACCTATTTAATTAATAAACAATTATTTGCAATTAATTATTATTAATTAATTATGCAAAATATAGTCCTGGATTTTATACGTTGTAGTTAGTATGGTGTGTCGGGCCCACACAGAAGATCATACTATCGGTTACTCGTATTTAATCGAACAGTTGCTCACGACCTAGATGGACACGGACCAATCCATCGGTATAGTCGTTGTGTGAGAGAGAAAATAATTTATCTTAATTATTTTATCACACTTGTACACTTGGTGTATTGGGCGGATCGCTTGAGATTTATTGATTAGGATTGCCTTGGATAATCAATTTAAATCTCAGAGTATTTTATTCTTAATCCCCGATATTATTGCGGGTGTGTATATTTAATATTAGAGACTTTGATTTTCCAAAGGAATTAACCGATTTAATTATTGGGTTAATTACCGGTAAAAATTGGGTCGCTATATTTTATATATGACATGCCGTGAATACTTGACGGGAAAGTGTATCCCGGAAGGGTTGATAATATCCCCGAGATGAGTTCATAAGGAATTATTGTGTAAACCTCATGAGTGGATTCGTTCCGCACAATAATAAAGGTTGAACGGTACTAGTCTCGGATATAAGATATGAATATTATTTATTGAGCAATAAATAAATTTATTCATGGATATTTAAATCTTAAATACACGGAATAAATAATACTAATCGGAGAAATATTATTTTATATAATATGGATTAATATTGGGAGTGCAATTTTATTTATATAGTGGAAAATAAATAAAATTTAATATTGATAAGGATTAATGGATTTGGGTTGGACCCAATTTAATCTTCAATATTAAGAAGCCCAATATTTAATCTCCTTATGATCCCCTACGTAGCCTATATAAGCACTACATGGTCTTCACTTTTCACAACACAATAATTGACCTACGCCAATCATAAAGTCTTGGAGAGTGAAGGAGATCCATAGGAGTTCGATAGATCGTCGCCCACACGACGTTCGGACGAGGTGCGAGGAATACGTAGGAAGATCGCAAGGTCGTCAATCGATTTCGTTTCTCCGCACAACGAATCGAAGGTAAAATCATAAACCCCCTTCATGATTATTTGTGCGTATTAATTGTGATGTATACATGAACGCACGATCCGGAAAAACGACGAACCTCGGGGATGGGGATTCGAGATCCCCGGCGAGGATCGAATGCGGCGGTCGAACCCTAGGGTTCGGACCGCCGGGACGCGCGGCGATGGGATGAACCATCGACCTAGGGTCGATCGTCCGGGATGCCGTGGGCTGGTGCCACGGCGGATCCCAGCCGCCATCGCCGGCGGCGCGTCGGAAGCAAAGCCCTCGGCCGAAGCCGAGGGGCGATCGAGCCCGTGAGCTCGATCGCGGGTCGCTGCGGGGATGACCCGCAGCTGCCTCGTGCGCGCTACGGGTGTTCCCGTAGCAGAGGCGCACGGGGCTGACCCCATGCGAGCAGCGAGTCCGCGACTCGCTGCGGGGCTGCTACGAGCAGCCCCCGGGATGCCTCGCGCATCCCAGCGATCGTTCGTAGACGATCGCGAGCCCCTCGCGGGGGCTCGGCTGGCGCACGCGGCCTTCGGGCCTCGCTGGGCGTTCGGTCGGGCCCCGGCTCGTGAGATGGTTCGCGTTCGTAGTTTCCGACTCGCGGGGGATTTTGGCTGGGGGCGGGCTGCGTGTCTTTGGGCGCGTAGTCTCCAAAGGTCGAACTCCTGCGGATGAGTCGGTGTTCGTAATCTCCGGCGATCTAGGGGTTTTGATCGGGTTATCGGTTCCGCATTTTTTTTTGATAGCCCGGGACATCGAATCCCAGCAACTGGTATCAGAGCGTTTGGTTTCGTGTTCATGTATATATTCGATTATTGTTCTACCTTGCAGGATTTCCGGCTATCATGGTTGGATTTAATTATTGCTTAATTAATTATCATGATTATTTATTAAACTCTCGGACTTGTCGAGATTCGTTTTTTTGTGGTTGAATGTTTGTAATAGTAAAAATTCGGGGGTTGACCGAATTTAGGATTTATTATTACGTTCTTTATTTTCCGGAAAATGTATAGGGTCGATTTCATGTATAGAATATATACCGGATAGTGTAATTTAAATTTCTTAATTTATTTACGTTGGTTCGATGATGAGACGATCGCCGGAAGACGAAGACGTGTGACGAAGACGAAGGGGACGAAAATCGGGGAGTCGATCAACCCCATGATCGACCCCATGACCGAAGCCATGGGGAGGGGTCGATCGCCCCTCGGCTGGGGCTGCCGCCGGCGGTGGTGGCCGGCCAGCTGGGGTGGCGGCGGCGGTTCCCTCTTCCCGTGGTGGCGGCGGTCGATGGTGGTGGTGGTATGGGGATCTCCCAACCCATGCCACTTCTACCGATATTCACTTTCCAAAATTAATTCGGTTTTCCTATTTGAGTCTTCTCCTTTTGGAAACTCTCATGGATTAGGAAAAGAATTAATTGGAATTAATTTTATTCCTATTGATTTATTTCCTTTATGGAAATATTCATGGATTAGGAATTTAATTAATTTAGTACTAATTTATTTCCTATTTGATTATTCCTATCTTTGGGAATTTTTCATTAGATGGAAATTAATTAATAAATGGGAAGTAGTAGAGTCCTAATTTATTTTATTCCTTATTCTATTATAGAAGTCTTCTAGAATATTCCAAGTTTTACTTGGATAGATTATTCTAGAGATTTAATAGAATTAGATAGGAAAATAAATAAATAAAAATATTAATAATATTTAATTTTATTTTTGATATATTCAATTGACTTAATTTTCGAATTAAGTAACTTTTGGATTAATTGAAAATAAATAGATTTAAATATTGGAGATTAATATTCTCGTCACATGGAGCATTCAAGAAACGAAGACTGAAGACTAGAAGATGCATATGAAGATGGAATAAAGCCATGATAGTCGGGAAAATAATTTCTCTAGCATTATTTTGACTATGTGATACATGTGCTTTATTGCTTTCATGCATGCTATATGTGTTTACTTTATGCACTAGATAGCGTATCCCTTTATCGTAAAAAGCTAAGTGGGAGAGGGGATGGAAACATTCCCATGGTCTCCATCACTGTTCTCTTGATGACTTTTATGGACTCTCGAAGTTCATATAGACAAGTCATTGGAGGAGAATTCTTGTAATTCCTCTTACGAGAAACATTGATTAAGTTTATCAAACAATGCCTAATTTGTCTTTCCAAAACTGATTTCAAGTCGACTCATTCTCACCCCGGGGAGTGGAATGGAGCCAGAGCCACTTGGTCATGTAGAGGACACAAATTAGAGACCTTCGTACCATTCTTTGATAGATGGATCGATTGTCTGCTCGGCTCCCTCATTTATGAGAGATAGGGTCGTTCGCATGGTGAATCACTGGTTAGAAACTTCGAGTTTCACTTATGATTCTCCGCGTCTTGATTTACAACATCAAATGGATCAAGTAATTGGATTTCAATTATATAAATCTTTTGGTGTAGTAAACGTCCACACGAACGTGGCTTGCTATACTGAATGGGATTTTAGAATAATTGATGTAGACAGTTATAGGAAATTGTGAGGGATTGCGAGTTATCGTAAACGTCCACACGAACGTGGCTTGCGGTGACGTAACAATTCTAAACGATTCGCCTTAGTACTGAGTGATGGTTTACACTTAGGTACGCTTTGTAGTATTCTTCCCAACGAAGTAACGCTATAATGATGTACGACCAAAGCAAACCTAATTGCTAAATCATTTGGGTGGGTAAACGTCCACACCAACGTGGCTTGCCTTACCTGATGGGATTTTAGACGCAATTAGTAATTTAATGATATTATTTGAGGGAGATAATATCGGATATTAAATTGATTGTTTGTTTACATGTGCTTATAGGTTTAGAGAATAGCTATGAATCCACTTTCTGTGATACTCAAGGAACATAAACTCACTGGTCCCAAATTACATTGATTGGAAGAGAAATTTGGACATTGTCCTGACTGCAGAAGAGTACAAGTTTGTACTCTATGAGCAATGCCCTGCTGAGCCCACGGCTGCCTCAACTGATGAGGAAAAGGCAACATATCGGAAGTGGAAAAAGGCTGATGAAATGGCTAGGTGCTATATTTTGGCTTCCATGTCAAATGTACTCCAAACCCAACATGAGCCGATGGACACTGCCAGGGATATGATGACTAACCTCAAGGAGATGTTTGGGGAGCAGGATCGTGCGGCGAGGCAAGAAGCCATGAGAGTCCTCATGTCGACTACTCAGTCTGAAGGAACGCCCGTTGGGGAGCACGTTCTCAAGATGATGAGTCTGTTGAATAAATTGGAGGTCCTAGGAGCTATGATTGATGGTGAGACGCAAGTCGACATCATACTCCAGTCTCTGACCCCTAGTTTTGAGCAGTTTCGTATGAGTTATAATATGGGTAAACTATCTTATACTCTTGCGCAACTCCTGACTGAACTGAAGGCGGCAGAGGGGATCTACAAGAAGGGCAAGTCTCAAGCGCTTGTGGCTACCAAGTCCAAAAGCTTTAAAGCTGTTGGAGGTAGGGGCAAGAAAAGGAAGCAAGCCATGAAACCCAGTGGTGCCAAGAGGAATGGACCACGAGTGGGGGCTAGTAAGCCAAGGGGTAAGTGCTTCCGATGCAATAAGTCTGGACACTGGAAGTCTGAATGTCCTCTCAGAGGGGTTCCAGAAAACCCGGCGACTTAGAGAAGAAGAGTTCGAGTCTACATGGGCGAAGCTGTTGGGGTAGCAGCGGTTGCAGTGGAAGACATTTATCTGCTTTTAATAGTTTTAGGATTTCATTTTAAGTTATTGCTTTATGTACCCCTTTATTTTGAAAAAGAACTTTTGTTCTGGTTTTCTTTATTAATGAATGGATATTTATTTCTTTAATCATTTGATGGTTTGGATAAGAAATAATGGTGTTATCTATTCTGGTACATTAGATAGCAATATATGAATGATGAATCCTTAGTCTACCACGATGCAACAAACCGTTATGTATAACTTGTTTTACTTATTAGATGTATTTCTCTTATGAATCATTATACTTGTGAATTCTTGAACTTGGTAGTATCTATTCAAAAGAGGATTCAAAAGGTCGAAGTTGATTTGATCAATTATAGTTGGAGGAATGGACCTCCCGACCTGAGAATCAATCTTGAATGATGATACCTTTCTGGATAAAGGATGGAATTCGGACAAGTATTGAAAATGATTTATGATTAATGCAGTGACATGTGTAATTAGAAAGGTACGAGTCGTTCTTTCAAGAATACTCGAAGATGGATTAGAATACTTGATGTGCCATAAAAGCGAAGTGTTTTTTGACACAAAGCCATTATGGGGATCCTTCCAAGTATATCCATTGGAAGCCTGCGGCTTGTTCGCGGAGGCTATCACCTATCTAAATAACACATAGCATTTAACCTATTTAATTAATAAACAATTATTTGCAATTAATTATTATTAATTAATTATGCAAAATATAGTCCTGGATTTTATACGTTGTAGTTAGTATGGTGTGTCGGGCCCACACAGAAGATCATACTATCGGTTACTCGTATTTAATCGAACAGTTGCTCACGACCTAGATGGACACGAACCAATCCATCGGTATAGTCGTTGTGTGAGAGAGAAAATAATTTATCTTAATTATTTTATCACACTTGTACACTTGGTGTATTGGGCGGATCGCTTGAGATTTATTGATTAGGATTGCCTTGGATAATCAATTTAAATCTCAGAGTATTTTATTCTTAATCCCCGATATTATTGCGGGTGTGTATATTTAATATTAGAGACTTTGATTGTCCAAAGGAATTAACCGATTTAATTATTGGGTTAATTACCGGTAAAAATTGGGTCGCTATATTTTATATATGACATGCCGTGAATACTTGACGGGAAAGTGTATCCCGGAAGGGTTGATAATATCCCCGAGATGAGTTCATAAGGAATTATTGTGTAAACCTCATGAGTGGATTCGTTCCGCACAATAATAAAGGTTGAACGGTACTAGTCTCGGATATAAGAGATGAATATTATTTATTGAGCAATAAATAAATTTATTCATGGATATTTAAATCTTAAATACACGGAATAAATAATACTAATCGGAGAAATATTATTTGATATAATATGGATTAATATTGGGAGTGCAATTTTATTTATATAGTGGAAAATAAATAAAATTTAATATTGATAAGGATTAATGGATTTGGGTTGGACCCAATTTAATCTTCAATATTAAGAAGCCCAATATTTAATCTCCTTATGATCCCCTACGTAGCCTATATAAGCACTACATGTTCTTCACTTTTCACAACACAATAATTGACCTACGCCAATCATAAAGTCTTGGAGAGTGAAGGAGATCCATAGGAGTTCGATAGATCGTCGCCCACACGACGTTCGGACGAGGTGCGAGGAATACGTAGGAAGATCGCAAGGTCGTCAATCGATTTCGTTTCTCCGCACAACGAATCGAAGGTAAAATCATAAACCCCCTTCATGATTATTTGTGCGTATTAATTGTGATGTATACATGAACGCACGATCCGGAAAAACGACGAACCTCGGGGACGGGGATTCGAGATCCTCGGCGAGGATCAAATGCGGCGGTCGAACCCTAGGGTTCGGACCGCCGGGACGCGCGGCGATGGGATGAACCATCGACCTAGGGTCGATCGTCCGGGATGCCGTGGGCTGGTGCCACGGCGGATCCCAGCCGCCATCGCCGGCGGCGCGTCGGAATCAAAGCCCTCGGCCGAAGCCGAGGGGCGATCGAGCCCGTGAGCTCGATCGCGGGTCGCTGCGGGGATGACCCGCAGCTGCCTCGTGCGCGCTACGGGTGTTCCCGTAGCAGAGGTGCACGGGGCTGACCCCATGCGAGCAGCGAGTCCGCGACTCGCTGCGGGGCTGCTACGAGCAGCCCCCGGGGATGCCTCGCGCATCCCAGCGATCGTCCGTAGACGATCGCGAGCCCCTCGCGGGGGCTCGGCTGGCGCACGCGGCCTTCGGGCCTCGCTGGGCGTTCGGTCGGGCCCCGGCTCGTGAGATGGTTCGCGTTCGTAGTTTCCGACTCGCGGGGGATTTTGGCTGGGGGCGGGCTGCGTGTCTTTGTGCGCGTAGTCTCCAAAGGTCGAACTCCTGCGGATGAGTCGGTGTTCGTAATCTCCGGCGATCTAGGGGTTTTGATCGGGTTATCGGTTCCGCATTTTTTTTTGATAGCCCGGGACATCGAATCCCAGCACTCTATGCTGACGACGAAGCCCCGCAGCCGATTCAAGCCCAGCCGCCGCGCACGAGGCACAACCGCGCGAACCAGCTGCTGCCCGCTGCAACCAGTGGGCGCTGCCCGCCACCAGCGGGCGCTGGAGAAGCCCTGGACAGCGAGCGCTGCCTGGCTTCCAGCGGGCGCTGCTCGTGACGAAGAGCAGCACGCTGCTGCTGTTCCGGGCTCGTTTCTGGTCCGTTCTTCCTCTTCCTACCACCGATCTGGAGGTCCTTGACCTCCCAGTAGTCGAGGAACACATACCACGACTCCCGAAACCCGATCGTTCGTCCGATGTATTTTTAACGAATTTAGAGATCGAAAATCGCGGAATTAGATACGATCTCATACCTTTGTCGCGTGATTCGGAGGAGCCGAATTGTTGAGACCTTAGACGTTTCTAGCGTATGCCTCTTCCCCGACTCCAACCGTTGTGTGGGCAACGATCCGTTGGGTCTGCCTTTTCTGCTTTCTCCTTTCTCTACCAGCGTTAATATTTCTTTTCTCTCTTAGAGAAAAATATCAGCGCTAACTTTATGTTTTTAACAGAGAAAAATCTTTATTGCGCTAAGCAATTATTTTCTCTGCTGAAAATAAAAAGCGGCGAAGTGTAGGTTTAGGATAGCCAAGGGGGGGGGGGGTATAGAGTTACACTAGAGACCTCTTAGGTAAATTAATTAGGGGCTAAATTGCAATTTAATTAAACCGGTGTCCTTAAAAGAAAACCTTTAATTAAATTCCACAATTTTAATTATAATTAATTCCACTATAAAATTATAATTGAATCCCCGAAATTAATTTAATATTATTTCAACAATAATAATTCCGCCGAAATTACATATACGACTTTCCCCGTGTTTAAGATATCGAATGTCCACGAATTAACTTTAATTACTAATAATTAAATTAATTCGTTTCTTGTTATCCGAGACTAGTACCACTTATCCTTATTGTCATGTGGAACGAATCCACCTGCAGGGTTTACATGATAAACTTTATGAGCTCATCTCGAGGACATCATCAACCCAATAAACGGGACACGGTTTCCTGTCTATAATCTACAGCATGCCGTGGGTACAAGTCCGATTCCCAATTTACCGAGAATATTGACTAATCAATTAGTCTCACTCATTAGCAAGTCAAAGAACCGAGAATTGGACACACGCACCTATAATTATATAGGGATTAAGAATTCGTATATCCGTAATATCTGAGGTCTAGTTCGATTACTGCGATTAGTATAAATCGAACGCCCTCCTGTGGTCCTGCTCAATATGATGGAGTTGTATTCTAAATGTCTAGTTTAGTGCAAATACGGAACTCCTTATCTATACCTTAGTTCGAGATATGATTCAAACATGATTGCATTTAATGCAATAGTCCTTGATGTATACGTTGTAGACAGTATGGCGTGAGGAGACACGCGGAAGATCATACTGTCGGTTACTCGTATACTATCGAACAGTAGCTCACGACTTAGATGGACAGGGACAATCCATCGGTACGTCGTAGTGTGACTGGTAGATAGTCGGTCTTGACTATCATGTTACACTCGTACACTTGGTGTACTGAGCAGGACCACGGGAGGGCGTTCGATTTATACTAATCGGAGTAATCGAACTAGACCTCAGATATTACGGATATATGAGTTCCTAATCCCTATATAATTATAGGTGCGTGTGTCCAATGCTCGGTTCTTTGATATGCCAATGAGTGAGACTAATTGATTAGTCAATATCCTCGGTAGATTGGGAATCGGTATTGTACACATGGCATGCTATAGATTATAGACAGGAAACCGTGTCCCATTTATTGGGTTGATGATGTCCCCGAGATGAGCTCATAAAGTTTATCATGTAAACCCTGCAGGTGGATTCGTTCCACATGATAATAAGGATGAGTGGTACTAGTCTCGGATAATAAGAAATGAATTAATTTAATTATTAGTAATTAATTAATTCATGGACATTCGATATCTTAAACACGGGGAAAATCATATATGTAATCTCGGCGGAAATATTATTGGTAAAATAATATGGATTAATTAATTGGGAATTCAATTATAATTTTATAGTGGAATTAATTATAATTAAAATTGGATTTAATTAAAGGTTTTCTTTTAAGGACACCGGTTTAATTAAATCACAATTTAGCCTAATTAATTAATTATCCTAAGGTCCCTAGTGTGGCCTATATATATCCCTATTTCTCTCTTCTCTAAACCTACAGAACGCAGTCTTTTATTTTTCTGCGTAAGAAAATAAAGAGAGCGAGAAAGGTTCAAGAGAGAAGAAGAAGAGAAGAGAACCGGAGGATCGTTGCCCACACAACGTCCGGGATCGAGGGCTAGGATACACACTAGAAGATCTGGGGTGTTCGCCAATTCGACTTCTCCGAATCACGCATCAAAGGTAAAGAATCGAAAACCCTATTCCGCATCTTTTTCGATTCTTCTCGTACGTAATCATACAACAAACCACGATCGGGTTTCCAAGGACCGTGGTTTATGTTCTCAGATCATTGGGCGGTCTCTGGCCGCCGGAGCAGTGGTCGGAATCGAGAAAAACGGCCAGAAACGGGCCTGGAACAGCAGCGTCGCGCTGCTGTTCGCGACGCTGTCGGCCGACGGCTTTTCATGTCGGCCGACATGGACTTGTCGGACGACACCAGATGGTGTCGGACGACAGAGAGGTCAGCAGCCCCTCGTTTCGCGCGGTCGTGCCTTCGGTGCGATGGCTGGGCGCGTTTCGGGTCTGGGGCTTCGTCGTGAACACAGTAGGCATGCTGGAGGTCGACTGGGCGTGTCCGGATGTTCGAGTAGTCGAACGGACATGTCCCGGGTAGTCGATTTCCAGCACAATACACCAAGTGTAAGAGTGTAACATGATAGTTAAGACCGACTATCTACCAGTCACACTACGACGTACCGATGGATTGTACCTGTCCATCTAAGTCGTGAGCTACTGTTCGATAGTATACGAGTAACCGATAGTATGATCTTCCGCGTGTCTCCTCACGCCATACTGTCTACAACGTATACATCAAGGACTATTGCATTAAATGCAATCATGCTTGAATCATATCTCGAATTAAGGTATAGATAAGGAGTTCCGTATTTGCACTAAACTAGACATTTAGAATACAACTCCATCAGCTGGAACGTCAAATTAAGCAGCCGATGCTTTGTCTCGCAGGGACATAGTAGGTGAATTACGTGCAGTGTCATTGCCACGTTGGGTGGAGTAGGGTCGACTACGAAAAGATGTGATGGAATAACCACGATACAAGAAAATTATTCTCGCATTAGAGAAAGGAGAGGAAGTCACTCGACCATTCACTCTTATTAATGGTATGTTGTTTTTCAAAGATCGCTTGGTTGTACCTGTTTATTCACATTGGGTTGATCGTTTATTTTCGGAGTTTCATGCGACTCCAACTGGGGGGCACTGTGGTGCATTTCGCACATATCGACGGATCGCGACAAATGTGTATTGGCCAAGAATGCCTTCGTGACATCACTCAAATGGTTGCACAGTGTTTTGTGTGCCAACGTAACCAGGCCGACAAAAGATCTCCTGCAGGACTCCTTTAGCCACTCCTCATTCCAACTCAGGTATGGGAAGATATAAGTATGGACTTTATTTCGGGTTTGCCTCGTTCGCAAAATTTTGATGTCATTCTCGTAGTGGTCGATCGACTATCCAAGGCTGCTCATTTCATGCGAATGACTCACCCATTTACGGCCCGAACTGTAGCATCAGTGGTGGCTCGCGAGGTTGTTCGCTTGCATGGTGTTCCACGCTCTATTGTCTCCGATCGCGACCCAATATTCATTAGCTCTTTTTGGAAGGAATTATTCAAGACATTAGGCACAAAGTTACGAATGAGTTCGGCTTATCATCCCGAATCTGATGGTAAAACTGAAGTTATGAATCGATGTCTCGAGGGTTATTTGCGTTGCTTCACGTCTGAGTTTCCACATAAGTGGGCTGCTTGGTTACCTTGGGTAGAATTTTTTTTTAATACTAGTTTTCACACCGCTACAGGCTGTACCCCATTTGAAGCAGTGTATGGTCGGCCTCCGCCTACTTTATCTCAGTTTCTGCCAGGAGAAATAAGGGTCAAGGCTGTTGCTGATGATTTGTTGGAGAGAGATGATATTTTGAAAAATCTGAAATTTCAGCTGGAGAAGGTGCAACAGAGGATGGCTCGAGAGGCTAACAAACATCGGCGTGACATACAATTTGAGGTGGGTGATAAGGTCTTTTTGAAGTTCAGGCCCTATCGACAGACGACGCTATTTAAGCGTTTAAATTTAAAGCTCGCACCACGGTTCTTTGGACCTTTTGAGGTTACCTACCGAATTGGGAAGGTAGCTTACCGATTATTACTGCCAGATGGGTCTCGCGTTCACCCCGTCTTTCATATATCACAACTGAAATCTGTAACTGGCAATCATGTGGTTGAGCCGAGTCTTCCTCCTGATCTTAGCGAGGATACTCCGTAATTTGTTCCGGTAGAGGTGACGCGTTGGCGAGAAGTTTGGAAGGGAGATGAACGGGTGTCTCAGTTGCTGGTCACTTGGTCAGGGTTGTCTACTGATGATGCAACTTGGGTGGATGAGGAGTATTTTCGAGGTCAATTTCCAAACTTCTGCCTTGAGGACAAGACAATTCTTAAGGGGAAGGGAGTTGATGTGGTGTATCAACGACGCAAAAAGAAAGTTATTAATAAGAGGGAGAGCTGAGCCGTAGTTTTATTAGGAACTTTAATTACTATTTTTAATATTATTATTATTATTAGTTTTTATGGGTTTTGAAGTAGCAGCGCTGGGTCGGTCTTTATTCCTTATAAATACTTGTTTTAGGTTTAGGTTAGGGTTATCTTTTGGGATCATTAAGTTTGGAGTCTTTGACTTTGGACGGGAGAGTGCTCCCGTTTTCTAGGTTATTCCTCTTTCAATAAAATTTGTTTCGTGTTCGTCTCTTTGTCTCTAACAGCAGACTTCTGAAAGGCGGTTCTAGTCACAGAACATCAACTGGATATCTGTTTCTGTTGTGCACTGCAGGACCGGAACTTTCTGGTTCTGGAACATTGAGTAACTTCCACACGATCTTTTCCACACCACGCAGTCATGAACCTGGTCAAAAAGTCACTACAAACCTGATGAGCCATATTTTTTGGCTCATTTTTAGGTTTTTTTAGAGTCAAGTATATCAAGTCCTTAGTTTGTTTTTACTTTATTTGTGTCTGGGAGGGCACGTTTTGGTACTTGGGCAAGTTTTGCAGGTGGGCAGGTAAAGGAGTGAAAAGAGGAGCGCACTGTGTGAAAGAGGCAAGGAAATCACCTTCCATGGTCAAGAGCATGCTGGGTTTCGATGTCCCGGGGTATCAAAAATTGCGGAACCGATAACCCCGAACGAAATCCCGTCGCCGGAAACTGGATCCCCGACTCATCCGCAGGAGTTCGACCTTTGGAGACTACGCGCCCGAAGACACGCAGCCCGCCCCCAGCCGATTTTCTCCCGCGAGTCGGATCCACGAACGCGAACTCCACGATGTCCGGAGCTCAACCGGATAATCGCCGCGGGATGAACCCGCGGCCGAAACCCTAGCCGAGCCCCACCGCGGGCTCGCGATCATCATCGATCGCGTGGGGCTGCTCCGGCAGCCCCGGGGCGGTGAGTCCGGCGACTTCACCGCCCACGCCGTCGGGAGGGGCGGTCAGCCCAGCTGACCACCGCGGCGTCAGCCGCGGCTCGCCCCCGCGATCGAGCCCAGCTCGATCGCACGCCCCGGCGTCCAGCCGGGGTCCCTTCGCGCGGATCGCCGCGATCGAACCCTAGGTTCGATCGCACCCCTCGGCTCCCAGCCGAGGGTCCTTCGAACGTTCGCCGGGGATCTCGAATCCCCGTCCCCGAAGTTCGTCGTTTTCCCGGATCTTGTGTTCATGCATGTATCACAATTAAATCACATAAATTCACACGAAGGAGTTTATGATTGTACCTTTGATTCGTTGTGCGGAGAAACGAAATCAAGTTGAAGACCCTTGGATCTTCCCACGTATTCCTTGCACTTCGTTCGAACGTCGGGTGGGCGACGATCTATCGAACTCCTATGGATCTCCTTCAACTCTCTAGAATATCAAGTATGATAATCTTGTCTTATGATTTATGAAGGCCATGTAGTGCTTTTATAGGCTACGTAGGGGATCTAAAGGAGGTGGAATATTGGGCTTCCAATATTGAAGATTAAATTGAGCCCACTGCCCAAGTCCATTAATCCTTATCAATATTAATTAATTTATTTTCCACTATATAAATTAATTGCACTCCTAATATTAAACCATATTATTTCAAATAATATTTCTCCGGTAGTATTTATTTATTCCGTGTATTTAAGATTTAAATATCCATGAATAAAATTAATTTATTGCTAATTAATTTATTCATCTCTTTAATCCGAGACTAGTACCATTCAACCTTAATTATTGTGCGGAACGAATCCACTCATGAGGTTTACACAATAATTCCTTATGAACTCATCTCGGGGATATTATCAACCCTTACGGGATACACTGTCCGGTCAATTATTCACGGCATGTCATATATAAAATATAGTGACCCAACTTAACCGGAAATTAACCCAATAATAAAATCGGTTAATTCCTTTGGTAAATCAAAGTTACTTATATTAAATATATACACCCGCAATAATATCGGGGATTAAGAATAAAATACACTGAGTCTCGAATCGATTATCGCCGGCAATCCTAATCGATGAGTCTCAACGATCCGCTCAATACACCAAGTGTACAAGTGTGATAAAATAATTAAGATAAATTATTTTCTCTCTCACACAACGACTATACCGATGGATTGGTCCGTGTCCACCTAGGTCGTGAGCTACTGTTTGATTAAATACGAGTAACCGATAGTATGATCTTCTGTGCGCCCATGCTTGCACCATACTATCTACAGCGTATAAAATCCAGGACTATAATTTGCATATATTTAATTAATAATAATTAAACGCAAATAATTGTTCGTTAATTTAATAGATTAAATGCTATGATCGGGAGTTTACCGTTACTTAAATCTAGACATTAAGTACACAACTCCAACAATCTCCCACTTGTACTAAGGTCTAGTCATTTCCTCCAAACTCCCGGTTCCCATACTCATCACGTGCTTAAAGTGTACTTCCGAGAAGTACTATGTGAATGAGCACTCTAGGTTGCCGCTCTGAAGTTATCTTGGTGACTACTACGTCGTCTCCCTGACGATGACTCGTATCAGGTGGTACTTGCTCTATGTGTTATCATCACTTTTAGACTTATGACTTCTTCCAGTTTATCATTCACCGCTATAAAATAGCCTTTGATAAACTAAGAGTCATTTCCAAGTCTTAGAGGTTATCCCGGAACCTAACCAAAACTTCCGCTGCCTCTGAGGCTGCTATTCGGTTATGAGAGAGTCCGAGAAGCATCCTGCTTATCACTCTTTCATATTAAAGGTTCCACCTTTTCCAAAAGTGAACACATAGCCTGATATCGACTTACACTGGTCCTTCTCTGATTTGAAATCTGAGAAATACGTAATCTAAGAAAATTTCGTCTTGCTTAGTAATCCAGTACATAAAGTACTCTTACAGCATTCGAATATTTCTTATCCAGATTACTTTGATATCCTCCCACTACGCTAACCGCATAGTTGATATCAGGTTCTTGTTTTCTAACATTGCATTTAAGCTTTCCACACAAGGTGTAGGAAACTGCTTAGTATCATCTATCTCCTTAATGTGTTCAAGACACATAACCTTAGATAGATATACATGTTCCGTTTCTGAAAGGCAACGACCTTTCTCAGAATTATGCATGTTAAAACAAACCATAATCGCATATGATATTCAGGAGAAGTACAATGTTCTTATCCCTAGATCATAAGATCTTAAGAACATGCTCTAACTTCTACTTAATCTTATATCCCGATTTATTTAGACAACCATTATTTTATGTCTGATAATATCTTTACACTGTTGCAAATGATAAAATATTATCTACATAGAATCTCCGAGAAACACCACCTTGTTTCCATTACGTCTCCAATACACCTATCGTCTCTGCCCTTTGATGAATCCATCGAATGGATTATCTCATCAATTCGCAAGTTCCACGATTCACAGCTTTGTAACCATCCATAAATGGATTTACTAAGCTCGTACTCTAAATGATCTAGCCTCTTAACAATAATCCTTATTGTTTTCCAAGCAGGCTCATTTAGATCCAGTACTGCCTTTATGCAGAGCTAGGGATCGATTTCATGTTTACTAGATCCAGAGTCCGAACTCCTCTAGTCTTATGAATATCTCCGGTTGTTTAACAACCTCCCACTGCAATGGCGTTCCGGTGTATAACAGTAATAACAGTAGGTGCAGTGTGTGGTGTACTTCTACTCGGTTTGGCTGGTTTCCAGTCTTTTGTCTTTTTCCTCATTCCAAGGTATTAATTCAGTTCAGGCTTTGTGGTTCATCTAATAGTCTTCTTCTATGAACCGAACGAAAGTTCTTCTGGCTCATAGTACTATAGAACACACAATACTTCGTTCACCTAAGATATCCTACAATCACACAGAATGTGCTATTGTCTCCAGAAATATCCATAGAACATAGGTAGTTCCGAACAACTTGTTCTCTTTTACTTTTAGATTTCCATTTCTTATTATCAACGCACCATCTCTACACGTAAGTGTATGGCGCGGCCCTTTGGGATTGAATCCCAATCTTTGATTATGCTATGTGTTATTTAGATAGGTAATGGCCTCCGCGACCAAGTCGCAGGCTTCTAATGGATATACTTTAATGGTTCCCCATAATAGCTTTGCGTCCATTGACTAGTCAAAACACTTTGATTTTATGGCACATTTAAGTACTCTAATCCATCATTGAGTATTCTTGAAAGAACTACTCGTGCCTTTCTAATTCACACATGTGTCTGCATATCTAATCATTTCTAATACTTGTCCGAATTCTATCCTTTATGAAGAAAGGTTTGCTTAGATGTATTATCCTCCAAATTCAATTCTTAGGTCGGAAGGTCCATTCCTTCAACTATAATTGATTAAATCAATTTCGACCTTTTGAATCTTATTTGAAAATACTACTAAGTACAAGAATTCACAAGTATAATGATTTAATAAAGAAATATATCTAATCAAGTAAAACAAGTTATAGAACGGTTTGTTGCATCGTGGTAGACTTAGGATCTATCATTCATATATTGCTATCTAATGTACCAGAATAGATAATGCCATCATTTCTTATCAAAATCATCCAATGATTAAAGAAATAAAATATCCATTCATAAATAATAGAAATCCAGAACAAAACGTTCTTTCTAAAATAGAGGGTACATAATGCAATAATCTTGAAATGAAATCCAATTTAACTACTAAAGCAGATAAATGTCTTCCACCGCAACAGCTGCCTCCTCTACAGCTTTTGCCCGTGTAGACTCGAACTCTCCTTTTCTAAGTCGCCGGGTTTTCTGGAACCCCTGCATTCAAAATGCACATACCGTCAGTGGTTCCATATCTACACACCAGAATTCTGGTAGATAACACCGCTGACTATGTTTTTACGACTAAAGAAAAATTCGTACCTCTGAGAGGACATTCAGACTTCCAGTGTCCAGACTTGTTGCATCGGAAGCACTTGCCCCTTGGCTTTGCAGCCCCCACTCGTGGTACAGTCCTCTTGACACCACTGGGTTTCCCGGCTTGCTTCCTCCTCTTGCCCCTACCTCCACCAGGCTTAAAGCCTTTGGACTTGGTAGCTACAAGCGCTTGAGACTTGCCCTTCTTGTAGATCCCCTCTGCCGCCTTCAGTTCAGTCAGGAGTTGCGCAAGAGTATAAGATAGTTTACCCATATTATAGCTCATACGAAACTGCTCAAACTTAGGGGTCAGAGACTGGAGTATGATGTCGACTTGCGTCTCATCATCAATGGAAGCTCCTAGGACCTCAAGTTCATTCAACAAACTCATCATCTTAAGAACGTGCTCCCCAACGGGCGTTCCTTCAGACTGAGTAGTCGACATAAGGACTCTCATGGCTTCTTGCCTTGCCGCACGATCCTGCTCCCCAAACATCTCCTTGAGGTTAGTCATCATATCCCGGGCAGTGTCCATCGGCTCATGTTGGGTTTGGTGTACATTTGACATGGAAGCCAAAATATAGCACCTAGCCATTTCATCAGCCTTTTTCCACTTCCGATATGTTGCCTTTTCCTCATCAGTCGAGGCAGCCGTGGGTTCAGCAGGGCATTTATCAGAGAGTACGTACTTGTACTCCTCCGAAGTTAGGACAATGTCTAAATTTCTCTTCCAATCAATATAGTTGGGGCCAGTGAGCTTATGCTCCTTGAGTATCATAGAAAGTGGGTTCATAGCTATTCTCTAAACCTATAAGCACATTTAAACAAACAATTAATTTAATATCCGATATTATCTCCCCTTAATAATATCATTAAATCACTAATTACATCTAAAATCCCATCAGATAAGGCAAGCCACGATAGTGTGGACGTTTACCCATCCAAATGATTTAGCAATTAGATTTGCTTTGGTCGTACATCACTATAGCGTTACTTCGATGGGAAGAATACTATAGAGCGTACCTAAGTGTAAACCATTACTCAGTATCTAAGAAGATTTTTGGGACTCGCATATTACCGCAAGCCACGTTAGTGTGGACGTTTACGTTAACACACGATCCAATACTTTCTTCTATAACTGTCTACATCAATCGTTCTAAAATCCCATTCAATGCAGCAATCCACGATAGTGTGGACGTTTACTACACCAAAAGATTTATACAATTGACATCCAATTACTTGAAGCATTCGATTTCGTAAATCAAGACGCGGGGAATCATAAGTGAAACTCGAAGTTTCTAACCAGTGATTCACCATGCGAACAACCCTATCTCTCATTAGATGAGGGAGCCGAGCAGACAATCGATCCACCTTAAAAGGATGGTACGAATGTCTCTAATTTGTGTCATCCACATGACCAAGTGGCTCTGGCTCCATTCCACTCCCCGGGGTGAGAATGAGTCGACTTGAAGTCAGTTTCAGAAAGACAAATTAGGCATTGTTTGATAAACTTAATCAATGTTTCTTGTAAAAGGAATTACAAGAATTCTCCTACAATGACACATCTATACGAACTTCAAAAGTCCATAAGAGTCACCAAGAGAACAGTAATGGAGACCATGGGAATGTTTCCATCCCCTCTCCCACTTAGCTTTTTATAACAAAGGGATACGCTATCTAATGCATAATTAAACACATAAGCATGCATACAAGTAATAAAGCACATAGCACATAGTCAAAATAATGCTAGAAAAATTATTTTCCGACTATCATGGCTTTATTCCATCTCCGTATGCTTCTTCTAGTCTTCAGTCTTCGTTCTTGAATGCTCCATGTGACGAGAATATTAATCCCAATATTTAAATCTATTTATTTTTAATAAATCCAAAAGATACTCAATTCGAAAATTAAGTCAATCGAATAAATCAAAAATAAAATTAAATATTATTAATATTTTTTATTTATTTATTTTCCTATCTAATTCTATTAAATCTCTAGAATAATCTATCCAAGTCAAACTTGAAATATTCTAGAAGACTTCTATAATAGAATAAGGAAATAAAATAAATTAGGACTCTTCTACTTTCCAAGATTAATTAATTTCCATTACTATGAAAATTCCCATAAAATAGGAATAATCAATTAGGAAATAAATCAATCCTAAATTAATTATTATTCCTTTCTAATTCTATTAAATCTCTAGGATCCTATTCCAAGTAGAACTCGGAATACTCTAGAAGACTTCCATAATAGAATAAGGAATAAAATTAATATTAATTAATTCTTTTCCTAATCCATGAGAATTCCTAAAATAGGAAAAACTCAAATAGGAAAACCGAATCAATTAGGAAAGCGAATCTAGGTAGGAGTAGCACGGGATGGGAGTTCCCGCACCACCCCACCACGATCGCCGGCCGGGAAGGAGCGCCGCCGCCACCTCAGCCCACGCGCCACCACCACCGGTGGCCGGCGTGGCCAAGGATCCCCGCGGGCAGCCCCTCGCCCCCTTCGATCGATTGGGGTCGATCAATGGGGTTTGATCGATCCCCGTCCTTCGTCCTCTTCGTCTTCTTCGTCACACGCGATTTCCGGCGGTCATCTCGGCATCGATCCAACGTAAATAAATTACAAAAAATAAATTTACAATTCCGGTATCGATTCTATACATGAAATCGACCCTATACATTTTCCGGAAAACATAGAACAATAATAATAAATCTAAATTCGGTCAACCCCCGAATTTTTACTATTACAAGCATTTATCCACACAAAACGAATCTCGACATGTCCGAGAGTTTAATAAACGAACAATCATGGTAAATTAAATAGCAATTAATTAAACCAATAATTAACAATTAATTAAACCATGATAGTCGGAATCCCTGCAAGGTAGAACACAATTGAATACATACATGAACACGAACCAAACGCTCTGATACCAATTGATGGGTTTCGATGTCCCGGGGTATCAAAAATTGCGGAACCGATAACCCCGAACGAAATCCCGTCGCCGGAAACTGGATCCCCGACTCATCCGCAGGAGTCCGACCTTTGGAGACTACGCGCCCGAAGACACGCAGCCCGCCCCCAGCTGATTTTCTCCCGCGAGTCGGATCCACGAACGCGAACTCCACGATGTCCGGAGCTCAACCGGAGAATCGCCGCGGGATGAACCCGCGGCCGAAACCCTAGCCGAGCCCCACCGCGGGCTCGCGATCATCATCGATCGCGTGGGGCTGCTCCGGCAGCCCCGGGGCGGTGAGTCCGGCGACTTCACCGCCCACGCCGTCGGGAGGGGCGGTCAGCCCAGCTGACCACCGCGGCGTCAGCCGCGGCTCGCCCCCGCGATCGAGCCCAGCTCGATCGCACGCCCCGGCGTCAAGCCGGGGTCCCTTCGCGCGGATCGCCGCGATCGAACCCTAGGTTCGATCGCACCCCTCGGCTCCCAGCCGAGGGTCCTTCGAACGTTCGTCGGGGATCTCGAATCCCCGTCCCCGAAGTTCGTCGTTTTCCCGGATCTTGTGTTCATGCATGTATCACAATTAAATCACATAAATTCACATGAAGGAGTTTATGATTGTACCTTTGATTCGTTGTGCGGAGAAACGAAATCAAGTTGAAGACCCTTGGATCTTCCCACGTATTCCTTGCACTTCGTTCGAACGTCGGGTGGGCGACGATCTATCGAACTCCTATGGATCTCCTTCAACTCTCTAGAATATCAAGTATGATAATCTTGTCTTATGATTTATGAAGGCCATGTAGTGCTTTTATAGGCTACGTAGGGGATCTAAAGGAGGTGGAATATTGGGCTTCCAATATTGAAGATTAAATTGAGCCCACTGCCCAAGTCCATTAATCCTTATCAATATTAATTAATTTATTTTCCACTATATAAATTAATTGCACTCCCAATATTAAACCATATTATTTCAAATAATATTTCTCCGGTAGTATTTATTTATTCCGTGTATTTAAGATTTAAATATCCATGAATAAAATTAATTTATTGCTAATTAATTTATTCATCTCTTTAATCCGAGACTAGTACCATTCAACCTTAATTATTGTGCGGAACGAATCCACTCATGAGGTTTACACAATAATTCCTTATGAACTCATCTCGGGGATATTATCAACCCTTACGGGATACACTGTCCGGTCAATTATTCACGGCATGTCATATATAAAATATAGTGACCCAACTTAACCGGAAATTAACCCAATAATAAAATCGGTTAATTCCTTTGGTAAATCAAAGTTACTTATATTAAATATATACACCCGCAATAATATCGGGGATTAAGAATAAAATACACTGAGTCTCGAATCGATTATCGCCGGCAATCCTAATCGATGAGTCTCAACGATCCGCTCAATACACCAAGTGTACAAGTGTGATAAAATAATTAAGATAAATTATTTTCTCTCTCACACAACGACTATACCGATGGATTGGTCCGTGTCCATCTAGGTCGTGAGCTACTGTTTGATTAAATACGAGTAACCGATAGTATGATCTTCTGTGCGCCCATGCTTGCACCATACTATCTACAACGTATAAAATCCAGGACTATAATTTGCATATATTTAATTAATAATAATTAAACGCAAATAATTGTTCGTTAATTTAATAGATTAAATGCTATGATCGGGAGTTTACCGTTACTTAAATCTAGACATTAAGTACACAACTCCAACAGAGCACTCGTTGAGCAAGCCAGACTTCCGAAAAGGGTCCAGCAGGGTTGAGCAAGCAACCAGGACGTCAGCAGGTGGAGCAAGACTTGAGTCCGACCTGTTGGGATATGTCCTTCGATCCTACGTGTGCAATCGATAAAGTCATAAGGTCGTCTATGGATGTTAAATTATTATTTGATAATATTAATTGTTGGAAACAATATAATATTGATCAATTAAATCATACCTACAGGGTCACACATGAACTCGAAGATAATGTACGATGCTTGATATATATATTGATTTAGAATCAATATTTACGTGGAATTAATATATATGCATGGGATGCATGACTTGCATGGATGCATGTCACATAGTGTGACATGGCATGCCACACAAGCAAGTGGGACCACATACAATGCATGGTGGCATGTGTATGTGGCATGACCTTTCACCTCCTTTGTAACCCCTTTTGTGTGTTAAATGGTGCATCTTTATGCACATTATGATGGAGGTTACAAAGAGGTGTAATGGTGTGCATAATGGAGAGATTATATAGATGAAAATTTGATTTTCATCACACCTAATCACCACCCACGAAATTCACAAGAGAAAGAGAGAAAAGAGATTGTTCTTGGAGAATCAACTCGATCAAGCAAGCAAGTCATCATCCGGGTTCGTGTGCAACACGTAGAGGCCGGGCCATTTGTGCGGCTCCAACATCCGGGCGATCCAAAGGCGTGACGAGGTCATTCCAAAGGTGAACATTTAGAGGCTGATCCATTTGAGGTGGTTCAATCGACTCAACACCACCTCAACGACATCAACGAATCACTTCGTCACCAAAAGTAAGATCTCGTTGATATCTATATATATATATATATATATTAAATGTATATATATATATAAATATATGTGTGTCTATACATATTTGTGTGCACTAAGATCATGGCATAGTAGATCTATTGCTTTACACGCTTCCGCACACACGGTATATCGATCGGATCGGTAAACCGATACCTGCAATTGGTATCAGAGCTTAGGGCTCGTGCACACTTTTGTGTTGGACACAATAAGTTTAAATCAACATAATTGGATTATATGTTTTATTGTGATTATGTGATTAGATGTAAGGCCGGCCACCGTTAGTGGTCGGGTGAATGATTCGATTGGCCGTAGTATTTGAGGGCTGCGTCCCTTGGAATCATTTGTAATAGATAGGTTTTTCTATTATATTTGTATTGTACTACTTGTAAGTGATGGACTTGGTCCATGGTTCGACGGAGGATCTTGGCTCTCCGGCGAAATCGAGAAGAAACGAAGCAAAACGAAGCAAACGAAGCAAACCGGGGCTGCTGGAGCCAAACGGCGGGCGCCGTTTTAGCTCCGGCGGGCGCCGTTTTGTTTCGGCGGGCGCCATTTTGGAAACGGCGACCACCGAAAGGCTGTTTTTGGGTCAGCCTCGATTCTGTACCCTTTTGGCGGGCGCCGTTTTGGAAACGGCGACCGCCAGTGGTGTTCGGCGACCGCCGTTTGTGAAACGGCGGGCGCCGTTCGTGGATTTTGGGGTACGGACTAAGGTTGACCTAAATCGGCGGGCGCGAAACTGAAACGGCGGGCGTGGACCAGTCCAGAAGATGTTCAAGGCCTATTTTGTTGCTTTTAATCTTTTCGTTTGAGAGTTGTGAGGTTCTAGGGGCCTTTCGATTACGTATTTAATTGCTTTGCTAGTTATAGGATGTTTTATGTTATAAATGTTCAACTTACATATAAACACCTATGCATGCAAGTTCCCAAAATAATGAGTATAATGTCTTGTCCAAAAACATCACACTCATGAAGCCCTCGATCATAAGTTGGTAGGTCCGCCTCAGCGGGGTACTACTTGTTATCTTGGGATAAGTGGGAGTAAAGGTTAGATCTTTACACGTGAGTTTGGTTTTCTCATCGATAGATCCACTGCAGGCGTGGCTATCGAGACATGAGATGAGAATGGGACTCTCATCGACCGAGAGTGACATTAGATGTCATTGACATGGGATGTCTACCTATCTTGGAGTTCTTAAGTGCGGACTCAGTCGGCTTAAGGATTCGCAAGATGAGGGTCTTGGGATCTTTTTGTTCTAATTTATTAAAATTTCAAAAACAAATGCCTAATTTGTCTTTCATTTGGTGGATTATAAGGTTAGGATTAATTACACCTCGGGGAGTGATTTAATCCAAAACACTTAAGTTCATCAATGACACAAATTAGAGACTTTCGAGCCATTGGATGGCGTGAATCGATTGTCTGGTTGGCTCCCTCATTTTAATGAGAGATAGGGCTTCAATTGCATGATAAGATCGATGGTTAGAAAACCTCGAGTTTTCACTTACGATTTATCACGTTTTTTGATATTGAGATAATTGGGAACGACGATATTGGATATCGAATGAAAAAAATGAAACAAATAAAGTAGTTATGCTAGACAACCTTATTCGGTTAACGCTTTGTGGATGTTTACTTACTTATTTATCTTTCTTCTGTAGTTTACTATGTCTGTCTCAACTCAATTCAAGTTCAGCTCTATCTTGGATAGAGAAAAGTTGAACAACACCAATTTCCTTGATTGACAACGTAACTTGAGGATAGTCCTCAAATACGAAGAAAAGGAAAGTGTGTTAGACAAACCCCTTCCCGTGCTTCTCGCTGATGGGGGCACGGATGTCCAAAAGACATCATATGCCTTTGCTAAGAAAGCCTCGAATGAGGTGACATGTTTGATGTTGGCATCCATGGTACCCGAGTTGCAAAAACAATTCGAGTTCGTGGAAGCCTATGACATCATAGAAGAGCTCAAGAGCATGTTCGGGGAACAGGCTAGGATTGAGCGCTTCGGTGTCACCCGGGCTATAGCAACAGCTAGGCTGGAAAAGGGTAAACCCGTGGGACCACATGTGCAGCAAATGATTGGATTATTTGCTTCAAGTGCTCGCCTCGGTTTTGCATATGATGACGAGTTGGCTACCGATTTCATTCTTCATTCTCTTCATGATGGTTATGACGCCTTTAGGTTGAATTTCCACATGAATGGACTGAAGAAATCGCTTCATGAGCTCCATGGGATGCTTAAGGCTGCTGAGCCGGCGATTAAGAAGGACCCTAGGAGGGAAGTTCTTATGATTCGGGAAGGAGGTACCAAAAAGTTCAAGGGGATTAAGAAACCGGAAGTGAAAGGCAAAGGGAAAGGGAAAGTTGTAGCAACTCCTTCCAAAATGTTCTTGAAAGCTTCTAAGGTTCCTGGGGAATCTGAGTGTTTCTACTGCAAGGGTGTTGGACACTACAAGCGGGATTGCCCCAAGTTCCAAGAGGATGTGAAGAACGGGGTCGTTCCTTCATCTTCAGGTATTTATGTCATAGACATAAACTTTACAAATTCTTCTTCTTGGGTATTGGATACCAGATGCGGTGCTCACATTGTTTCACATGTGCAGGGACTGCAAAGAAGTAGAAGTTTGGTAAAGGGAGATGTCGATCTGCGGGTTGGAAATGGAGCGAGGGTCGCTGCATTAGCCGTAGGATCTTATGATTTGTGTTTTCCTTCGGGCCTTGTTTTAGTATTGAATAATGTTTATTTCGTACCAAGTATTACCAAGAACATCATTTCTATTTCAGTATTAGATACTGAAGGATTTTCCTTCACTATAATAAATGGTTTATTTACTATTTCAAAAAGTGGAGTGTTCTATGGTTCGGCACGATTAGAACATGGTTTATATATACTTCAACTTGACAATCATATATATAACATTGATACCAAAAAGGCCAAATCGAATGAATTCAATGAAACATACCTTTGGCATTGTCGATTAGGCCACGTCAACATTAAACGTGTAGAGAAACTTCTTAAGGAAGGTATTCTCAAATCTTTTGACTTGGAGTCATTTGATACATGTGAATGATGTTTGATGGGAAAAATGACAAAGTCACCTTTTCTGGGAAAAGGAGAACGTGCAAATGATCTAGTGGGTTTAATCCATACTGATGTATGTGGTCCAATGAGCTCACAAGCACGTGGAGGTTATTTCTACTTCATAACTTTTACCGATGACTTAAGTAGATATGGTTATGTCTATTTAATGAGGCATAAGTCGGAAGCCTTTGAAAAGTTCAAAGAATTCCAAAATGAAGTTGAGAATCAACTTGGTAAGAAGATAAAAGCCATTCGATCGGATTGAGGTGGTGAATATCTTAGCCAAGAGTTCGATGATCATCTTATAAGTTGTGGTATTCTATATCAACTCACTCCTCCTGGAACACCCCAGATGAATGGTGTTTCCGAAAGGAGGAATAGAACCTTATTGGATATGGTTCGATCGATGATGAGCCTTAGTGAACTACCAAAATCTTTTTGGGGACACGCACTTTTAACAGCGGCCTATACACTGAATAGGACACCGTCAAAAGCTGTTGATAAGACATCATACGAGGTATGGAAAGGGAAGGTCCCTAACTTGTCTTATATCAAGGTTTGGGGATGTGAAGCTTATGTGAAGAGAAATATCTCTACAAAGCTTGAACCCAAATCGGATAAATGTTTCTTTGTGGGTTATCCAAAAGAAACACAAGGGTACCACTTTTACAACCAATCTGAGAACAAAGTCTTTTTTGCTCGAGATGGTGTATTTCTTGAAAAGGAATATCTTTCCAAGAAATTAAGTGGGAGCTCAGTTGAATTGAACGGAGTTCAAGAAAACTTGAATGAGGTTCGAGAAGATCAAACTGAGATGGACACTCAAGATCAAGTCGAGAGTACTCCAGTGGTTTTGGAAACCACACCTAACCCTCGAAGGTCTGGAAGGATTAGATCTCAACCTGACAGATACTTAGGTATTCTGACAAATGAGAGCTATGAAGTCATGCTTTTAGAAAGCAATGAACCTTCGACCTATATCCAAGCTATGACGAGTCCAGATTCCGAGAAATGGCAGGATGCCATGAAATCCGAAATGGAATCAATGTCTGAAAATCAAGTTTGGAACTTGGTCGATTTGCCTAAAGGGGCTAGGCCCATTGGATGCAAATGGATTTACAAAATAAAAACAAACATGAATGGAAAACCTAGTGTTTTCAAAGCAAGGTTGGTGGCAAAAGGATATAAACAAATTCACGGGGTGGATTATGATGAAACCTTTTCACCAGTTGCTATGATTAAATCCATTCGGATTCTCTTAGCCATTGCTGCTCATTATGATTATGAGATATGGCAAATGGACGTTAAAACCGCCTTCTTGAATGGGATTCTAGTAGAGGAAGTGTTTATGACACAACCAGAGGGTTTTATCGATCCTAATCAGGCTGGGAGAGTATGCAAGCTTAATAGATCCATTTATGGATTAAAGCAAGCATCTCGGAGCTGGAATCTTCGGTTCGATGAATCCATACAAGAGTTTGGATTTCAAAAGAACATGGAAGACTCTTGTGTTTACAAGAAAGTCAGTGGGATTTACGTTATATTCATTGTGTTGTATGTCGATGACATACTCCTCATTGGAAACAATATTCCTATGCTTAATTCTGTTAAAGAATGGCTGGGAAGATGGTTTTCAATGAAGGATCTTGGAGAAGCACAGTACATATTGGGCATCAAGATCTGTCGGAACAGATCACAAAGGATGCTTGGACTTAGTTAAGCAACCTATATTGATAAGGTGCTTGACATGTTCAGAATGAAAGACGCCAAGAAGGGTCTCATTCCAATGACTCATGGCACATCTCTGAGCAAGAGGCAGTGCCCTTCGGGACCTGATGAGCAAATGAGGATGGCAAATATTCCTTATGCTTCGGCAATAGGGTCTATTATGTACGACATGATATGTACACGACCGGATGTATCGTATGCTTTGAGCATGACGAGTCGGTTTCAAGGAAACCCAGGTGAGGCGCATTGGACTGCGGCCAAGAATATTCTTAAGTACCTTAGAAGGACTAAAGATTATTTTCTTGTCTTTGGAGGACAAGAAGAGTTGGTTATGACAGGCTATACGGATGCAAGCTTCCAAACAGACAGAGATGATCTCCGGTCTCAGTCCGGTTTTGTCTTTTGTCTGAATGGAGGTGCGGTGAGCTGGAAGAGTTCCAAGCAACCCACTTTAGCTGATTCTACTACAGAGGCTGAGTACATTGCTGCATCTGAAGCAGCAAAGGAGGCCGTTTGGATAAGAAAGTTCTTAGATGAGCTTGGTGTCGTACCTAGTTCGGCCCATCCGATATCTCTCTATTGTGATAATGGTGGAGCTATCGCGCAAGCCAAGGAGCCTAGGGAGCACCACAAATCCAAACATGTGCTCAGGTAGTTCCACATTCTCAGGGAGATAGTTAGTCGTGGAGACATCGAGATAAATAAAGTTGCAACTGATGATAATGTTGCAGACCCGTTAACTAAACCACTCCAGCAGTCAAAACATGATGATCATACGACTACAATAGGGATACGATATCTTAGAGATGGATTGTGATTCCTATTACTGTATTGTCTACTTTTGGAGTTTATGTAAACATTCACGTATCTTTTATGATATTCAATAATTTCTTCATATAATTGTGGTTTAAATTGTATGAATTGTCCAAATGATTAAATTATATTAATTGGGTTATGAGGTCGATTTACCACATAATGAAGTCCCAATTGTTGAACTAATATAATTAAGTCATAAATTGTTCCTAGTTGTATCATTGAGTACGGACAAACTGACGATACAAAGAACTAGATTGTAATGTGTACTATAGCGCCGCTTCATGGGCTAGTGATGTGGGACATCAAGTACAATTACATAGATATTAGCTGGGAGCTAATGATCGAACAGACCCGACTGGAATAGTAATTAAGATTTCGAGTCATAATACTATTTCATTGACTGTCGAGCAATTTCCTCTGACCTGAGTAGTCCAGAGTGATTCCATTGTGAAATGGTGTACTTTGATACAAGTAAACGCCTTTCGTAAAAGGAGGTTATAAAACTTGTTATTGGGTATATCATGAAGCAAGTGGGAGAGCTTGGATTGACAAGATGGGATTGTCCTCCATTCTATAATGGGATACATGTCTTACCGGCCACTTGGAGAGTCGAGACTGTGGAAAATACGTGGCCACGTCCAGATTCGTATCATAGTGATAAATCTGGTTTTACAGTCTGTCTCAAAGTCCAAGAAAGGTTTGAACCGATTGAGGATGACTCGAGTCTTGCCTCAAGTTCAAATTTAGACATAAAGTGACAACAGGAAATTGGCAGCACACTGGCTTGGCTCTGAAGGCCAAGTGGGAGATTGTTGGGATATGTCCTTCGATCCTACGTGTGCAATCGATAAAGTCATAAGGTCGTCTATGGATGTTAAATGATTATTTGATTATATTAATAGTTGGGAACAATATAATATTGATCAACTAAATCATACCTACAGGGTCACACATGAACTCGAAGATAATGTACGATGCTTGATATATATATTGATTTAGAATCAATATTTACGTGGAATTAATATACATGCATGGGATGCATGGCTTGCATGGACGCATGTCACATAGTGTGACATGGCATGCCACACAAGCAAGTGGGACCACATAGAATGCATGGTGGCATGTGTATGTGGCATGACCTTTCACCGCCTTTGTAACCCCTTTTGTGTGTTAAATGGTGCATCTTTATGCACATTATGATGGAGGTTACAAAGAGGTGTAATGGTGTGCATAATGGAGAGATTATATAGATGAAAATCTGATTTTCATCACACCTAATCACCACCCACGAAATTCACAAGAGAAAGAGAGAAAAGAGATTGTTCTTGGAGAATCAACTCGATCAAGCAAGCAAGTCATCATCCGGGTTCGTGTGCAACACGTAGAGGCCGGGCCATTTGTGCGGCTTCAACATCCGGGCGATCTAAAGGCGTGACGAGGTCATTCCAAAGGTGAACATTTAGAGGCTGATCCATTTGAGGTGGTTCAATCGACTCAACACCACCTCAACGACATCAACGAATCACTTCGTCACCAAAAGTAAGATCTCGTTGATATCTCTCTCTATATATATATATATATATTAGATGTATATATATATAAATATATGTGTGTCTATACATATTTGTGTGCACTAAGATCATGGCATAGTAGATCTATTGCTTTACACGCTTCCGCACACACGGTATATCGATCGGATCGGTAAACCGATACCTGCACGACCAAGTACCGCACATGGTCTGCTACCTCAGTCAGTCAGAGAAGGAAGTACATGGGCAAGCACGAACATTGACGGAGACGGAACGTTGGGCATTCGGTGTACCAGGAGTCCTAGAATTTGCGGAGTCTTCAAAGGCGACCAGATTCAAACTCCAACCCAAGTAGGACTCTCGTCCGCGCTTGGAGTTATTTTCCCCCACACGTCTCTCATCATTTGAAGCCCGTCTATATAAGAGAGTGACTGATGAAGAAACCCTACAACACATGAGCGAGAAAGAAGGATCGGAACCCTACCTGACCAGCAGCGAAGAAGGCAGCCGCGTGAGCACATCGACTCGCCGGCGTTTATTTCTTGTTAAGCCCTCGGGCTAAAAAACAATTTCCTTTATGTTTTTATGCTTTTGATTTCGTACTTTGGTTTTATTTCCTTTGCTGAACAATTTCCCGTTTTCAATGCATAGTTCAGTTCGTCTAAATTCCTTTGTTTTATTTTCTGTTTTAATTATGTCAAGTAGCTAATCTGTTTGTATCTGGGCAAATACAGAACCTGACCAACCCTAAGACGTGATCGTGCCGGGAGGCTTAGTGAGGAGAACAACTAGCTGAGTTTTGTTCCCGATTCAACAGGGTAGTAACTTAAGCATGTTAGGGACTTGGGCAATCCTACAATGACCAGTGGGAACCCCGACTTGCCTAACACAGGAGTACGTGGATCAACGCGACCGGGAGACTGGGCGTCCGCGAAGTAGAACATGTTGCTGGAGATGTGGTCGTATGACTTGGGTCTGTCCAGGCATGCTATTGGCCATTCCGGGTTTGCTTGGAGGATGAAGGCGACTTGATCAACTTAGACTCATGCGGTCACATAGTGTCGAATTGGTCAACGTCAGGAGACCTATTGAGAGAGATCTAATAGGACTTAAACATAAGAGCGAATAAGGGTTCATGGTATTAATATGCGTGAAATTATAGGGATGTTAATATTTGGGATCTATAACTGGAAGACAAAACTGTTAGCAATGATATACGTACCAATGATTGGCAGCACATAGGTCAAGGGGGTAGTCAGGGGAGTCAATGCCTGGATACTTTATTCTTTATTTGTTTCTTATTATTTGTTTAGTCAAGTCTGTTAATTGCTCAGTCTGTTAGTTAAGTTGCATGCTAGTTTTATTTCCGTTTAAGTTATTTGTTATTTTCCAGTCAAGTGAACACGGTGACCACGGTTTGGCAGTGCCCAACTGCTTTCCAAAAGAAATCCTTTTCAAACGTGACAACCCAATTGAGCATTCAAAGCCGGGAAAACTATAAAGCTAAATCGCCTCCTCGTGGGATTGACCCTATACTTGCTACTAGTACTTGTGCTAGTTAATAGTTTAGGCTTTATAAATATTATTTTGCGCTACTCCACGACGGTAGCGTCAAAATTGGCGCCGTTGCCGGGGAGGCAATATTCCAAGCCAATAGTTTTCCGTGCTAACGCTTGACCTATTTTTGTATGCAGGATTCTAACTAATCGGGAAGCAAGGATACAGGGCTACTATTTGATCCTGAAATCGAGCGAACCGCAAGAAAGAATCGAAAGTCAGCAAGGCAGAGGCAAGCATTAGCACGTGCCGCTCAAGTAACTCAGTTGACCATAACTGAGAAAGGAGAGTCGATCTCGGACACATCGAGAGAAGATTCACCGAACACATCCAGGTCACCTACGCGATCAAGGATGGGAGAAGAAAGAGCCAAGACGTTGAGGGATACGATGTTCCCAGAGAATTTGAATCTGAAACCGCTGGGCATCACCTTGCCCACGGTCGAAAACAACACTTGGGAGATGAGGCACGGCTTCATCCAAATCTTGCCCAAGTTCAGCGACATGCCATTGGAGGATCCCAAAGACATCTCCAAGACTTTGAATTGGCATGTGGCACCATCCGAGTACATCAGGCTTCTAGCCTTCCCTTTCTCACTGGCCGAAGGTGCCCGAGAGTGGCTTTACACTGTGCCTGCTGGAGAAGTGACCACCTGGAGTCAACTTCAGAAGAAATTTCTTGAGAAATACTTCCCAGCTGCACGCATTCAGCAGATGAGGAAGAAGATCAACAGCATCAAAATGGGAGGAGGAGAAAACTTCCATGACTACTAGGTCAGGTTCAAGCAGATGTTGGCCAAGTGCCCACAACATCAGATCCTTGACCATGACTTGGTCCAGTATTTCATATCTGGATTGAGAGAGACAGAGAGGACATGGGTCAATGCAGCTTGTGGAGGATCCATTTTAAACAAGAGGGCCGACGAAGCATTCAAAATATTCAAGGGAATGGCCGAAAAAACAAGAGAGGATGGCAGTGACCTACCTAGGAATAACTTGCCCGTACCCTCTGCAACTGAAGTCAAGTTGGAAAAACATTGCAACATAGTTGAGCAACTGGTGCTCAACCAAAACCCAGGGCAAAAGAGATGAGTCAAGGCATGCCAAATCTGCAAGGAAAGTAACCATGCCACTGACGAGTGCCCTGAGCTATTTGACGAAGAGGTCAAGGTGATAATGCAGAACAACGGAAACGAACAGAGGCCCAATGGGAACATGTACAACTCGAACAACTGGAAAAATCATGACAACAACCGGTATGGAAACAACAACTACCAGGGCGGAGGAAACCAAGGAAATCAAGGCCAGCAATACCACGGCCAGACAACCATCAGAGGAACAACTACCAAAATCAGGGCAACCACCAAAACCAGAGCAATGGCCCGACTTTGGCAGACATGATGCAGACCTTGGTCAATGAAAATATCAAAGCCCAACAGGAAAATGACCGGTACAAACAGGACAACGAGAATTACAAGGTAGAGACTCGAGGTCAACTTCAGAATATCAATGCTCAAATGCTTGAGTTGTTGGAATTCGATATCCCGGGCTATTAAAATTTGCGGAAACCAATAACCCGAACGAAAACCTCGATTGCCGGAGAAATCACGAGCCCACGCGGACCGTGGCTCGACCGAACGCACAACACGCCCGAAGACGTGTGCGCGCCCAGCCGCACCCCCGCGGGAACCCGCGATCGCTCCCAGCGATCGCACGGGATGCCTCGCGGCGTCCCGCTGCGGGTAACCCCGCAGCTCGCTACGAGCCGCTGCGGGTTAACCCTGCAGCTCCAGCGATCGACCCCGTAGGGGTTCGATCGATCCTCGGCTCCCAGCCGAGGACTTTCGTGCACGATCCCCACGTGGGATCCACGAGCCGCCGGCGGTCCGGTGGTTCAACCACCACCGCCCGGCTCGACCCTCGTCCCGGGGTTCGATCCTCGGATCTTTGTTCTACGGTATTCTCGATAATTCGAATCAAATAAAATCATAAAGGGCATTTAGATTTTATACCTTCGATTCGTTGTTCGGAGAAACAAAATCAAGATGACCTTTGAATCTTCCCACGTATTCCTTGCACTAGCTTGAACGTCGGGTGGGCGACGATCCTCCAAGCTTATGGATCTCCTTCACGAACTCTCTAGACTAATCAAGTATGATTATCTTGTCTTGTCTAATTGTGAAGACCATGTAGTGCTTTTATAGGCTACGTGGGGGATCTAAAGGAGGTGGAATATTGGGCTTCCAATATTAATGATTAAATTGAGCCCAGCCCAAATCTATTAATCCCATTAATATTAATTAATTTATTTTCCACTATATAAATTAATTGCACTCCCAATATTAAACCATATTATATCAAATAATATTTCTCCGGTTAGTATTATTTATTCCGTGTATTTAAGATTTAAATATCCATGAATAAAATTTATTTATTGCTTAATAAATTTATTTATCTCTTATATTCGAGAATAGTACCACTCAACCTTATTATTATGCGGGAAAAAATCCACTCGCGAGGTTTACATAATAAATCCTTATGAGCTCATCTCGGGGGTATTATCAACCCTTCAGGGATACACTGTCCCGTCAAGAATTCACGGCATGCCATATATAAAATATAGTGACCCAACTTAACCGGTAATTAACCCAATAATTAAATCGGTTAATTCCTTTGGAAAATCAAAGTCACTTATATTAAATATACACACCCGCAATTGTTTCGGGGATTAAGAATAAAATACTCCTAGACTTAAATCAATTATCACTGAGCAATCCTAATTGATAAATCTCAAGCGATCCGCCCAATACACCAAGTGTACAAGTGTGATAAAATAATTAAGACAAATTATTTTCTCTCTCACACAACGACTATACCGATGGCTTGGTCCGTGTCCATCTAGGTCGTGAGCAACTATTCGATTAAATACGAGTAACCGATAGAATGATCTTCTGTGTGACGGCGCACACCATACTAACTACAACGTATATAATCTAGGACTATTATTTGCATATATTTAATTAACAATAATTAAAAGCAAATGAATGTTTATTTCAATAGATAAATGATAGTGTACAAGGAGTTCAGAATACTTAAATCTAGACATTAAGTATACTACTCCAACATTCTCCCACTTATACTAAGGTCTAGTCTTATCTTCCAAACTTCTGACTCCCAAACCCTTCAAGTGCTTGAAATACAGTTCCTTAGGAAGTATTTTAGTGAAGGGGTCTGCTAGGTTGTCATCTGAAGCTATCTTGGTGACTACAACGTCGCCTCTCTTTACGATGTCTCGAATCAGGTGGTACTTGCGCTCTATGTGTTTCGTAGCACTATGGGACCGTGGTTCCTTACTGTTTGCCACTGCACCGCTATTGTCACAATAGATTGTCATAGCCTTGGGCAAATTCGGAATCACATCTAAGTCCTGGAGGAAATTAAGGAACCACACTGACTCTTTCGCTGCCTCTGAGGCTGCAACATATTCAGCTTCCATGGTAGAGTCCGAAATGCACTTTTGCTTAACACTCTTCCATGATACGGCTCCACCTCCCAAAGTGTACACATAGCCTGATGTCGACTTACGCCGATCCTTATCAGCTTGAAAATCCGAATCTGTGTAACCCAAAGGAATCAGATTGTCTGCTCCGTATCTTAGAACATAATCCTTAGTATTTCGCATATACTTGAAAATGCTCTTTACGGCAATCCAATGAGCCTTTCCAGGGTTACTCTGATATCTTGCCATTACGCCAACTGCATAGCAGATATCAGGTCTCGTGCATAACATTGCATACATTAGGCTTCCCACAGCCGAAGCGTAGGGAACTGCTTTAATGTCATCTTTCTCCTCTTGTGTTTGAGGACACATTTCCTTAGAAAGATAAGTTCCTTTTCTGAAGGGTAATTCACCCTTCTTGGAATCTTGCATGTTAAAACGAGCCAGAATCGTGTCTATGTAAGATTGCTGGGAAAGGTACAATGTTCTATTCCGGCGATCCCTTATAACCTTGATCCCTAGAACATGTCCAACCTCCCCTAAATCTTTCATATCGAATTGTCTAGACAACCATCCCTTTATGTCTGATAACATCCTTACATTGTTGCCAATGAGAAGTATGTCGTCTACATAAAGCACGAGGAACACCACCTTCTTTCCATCACGTTTCCAATACACACACGATTCGTCCATGCTTTGAATGAATCCAAAAGATTGGACTACTTCATCAAATCGCAGGTTCCACGATCTCGAGGCTTGTTTCAATCCATAAATGGATCGATTAAGCTTGCACACTAGATGATCTCGCCCCTTAGCAATGAATCCTTCTGGTTGTTTCATATAAATCGTCTCGTCAAGACTTCCATTCAGGAAAGCTGTCTTGACATCAATTTGCCACACCTCATAATCAATATGAGCTGCTATGGATAAGAGAATCCGGATCGACTTTATCTTGGCTACCGGCGAGAAGGTCTCCTCATAATCGATTCCCTCTTTCTGAGTATATCCTTTCACAACAAGCCGAGCTTTAAAGGTTTCAACCTTTCCGTCAGATCCTCTCTTTCTCTTGTAGACCCATTTACACCCAATTGGCTTTACGCCGCTTGGTGGTTCTACAAGATCCCAGACTTTATTAGAATCCATAGATTCTATTTCGGATTTCATCGCTTTCTTCCAAGAAGGCGCATCTATATGTTGTACCGCCTCATCATAGGTCCAGGGATCGACTTCATGAACTCCGGGTGCCGAGTCCGAAGACTCACCTAGTCCAATCCATATGTCCGTTTGTTTAACAACCCTCCCACTACGACGGCGTTCCGGTGTATCAACAGTGACAGTATTAGGTGCAGGTTCTAGTGGTGTATCTACACTTGGTTCGGCTGTATCTAAGTCTTCTTAGTTACCTCTCAACTAATCAAGCATTATGTCACTTTTGGGCTTGTGGTCCATGACATAGTCTTCCTCTAGGAACTGATGGAGTTATATTATAAATGTCTAGTTTAGTGACAATATGGAACTCCTTATCTGTGTTTTATTATCTATTAATCAAACAGTCTGCATTTTGTTTATATACACTCTATGCCATAGTCCTAGATATATACGTTGTAGACAATATGGCGTGAGGAGACACGCGGAAGATCATACTGTCGGTTACTCGTATACTATCGAACAGTAGCTCACGACTTAGATGGACAGGGACAATCCATCGGTACGTCGTTGTGTGACTGGTAAATAGTCGGTCTTGACTATCATGTTACACTCGTACACTTGGTGTATTGAGCAGGACCACGGGAGGGCGTTCGATTTAAACTAATCGCAGTAATCGAACTAGACCTCAGATATTACGGATATACGAATTCCTAATCCCTATATAATTATAGGTGCGTGTGTCCAATTCTCGGTTCTTTAATATGCCAATGAGTGAGACTAATTGATTAGTCGAGATTCTCGGTAAATTGGGAATCGTAATTGTACGCACGGCATGCTATAGATTATAGACAGGAAACCGTGTCCCGTTTATCGGGTTGATTACGTGCCCGAGATGAGCTCATAAAGTTTATCATGTAAACCCTGCAGGTGGATTTGTTCCACATGATAATAAGGATGAGTGGTACTAGTCTCGGATAATAAGAAACGAATTAATTTAATTATTAGTAATTAAATAAATTCGTGGGCGTTCGATATCTTAAACACGGGGAAAGTCGTATATGTAATTTCGGCGGAAATATTATTGTTGAAATAATATTAAATTTATTTCGGGAATTCAATTATAATTTTATAGTGGAATTAATTATAATTAAAAATGTAATTAATTAAGGATTTCTTTTTAAGGACTCCGAGTTAATTAATATTGCATTTTAGCCTTGAATTAATTTACCTAAGGTCCCTAACGTAACTCTATTTAAACCCCCTCCCTTACCCTCTCTAAACCTAACATTCGCCGCAACAATTCATTTCAGCAGGGAAAATAATTGCGTTAGCGCAAATACTTTTTCTCTGTTAAAATTAATTAGTTAACGCAATAATAATTATTCTTAGAGAATAATTCATTACGCTGGTTGAGACAGAGAGAGTATAGACGGGAGAACTCCAGCGGATCGTTGCCCACACAACGGTTGGAGACGGGGCCTGAGACATACGTTAGAAGCATCTAAGGTCTCAACAATCGACCGAAAAGGTATGAGATCGAATTCCTTTTTCCGCAATTATTCGATCTCGATTTATCTCGTTGATCATACTTTGAACGTAGATCGGGTTCCATGGCTTGGATGTGATATTCTCGGACTGCTGGGAGGTTTCTGACCTCCGGCGTGGCAGTCGGATCGAGAAAATCCCGTCGGAACAGCCGGAACGGGCGGATCGCGCCGCTGTTCGCAGCTGGCAGGCGACCGCCAGGGGAGCAAGCGCCCGCTCGCGACAGGTCGCGGGCGCTCGCCTGGGCAGCAAGCGCTCGCTTGCCTTGCTGCGCGAGCGCTCGCCTGGTGGGCAGGCGGTCGCCTGCTCCGGGCAGATCGCGAGTTGTGGCTTCGGCTGCGGCGGACGCGCGATCTCTTGGGCGGGCGGCCATGACTGTCCGAGGGTGACTTCCAGAAGTCGACTGGGTACGTCCGGATGTTCGAGGGTTCGAACGGACGTGTCCCGGGTAGTCGATTTCCAAAAATTGGTATCAGAGCCGGTTTTGTACGTTCTTTGTATGTTTTGCGAGAATTGTTTTGCAGGATGAGCCCGATTATTATGGCCAACATTATGGGATGTTGTATGATAATTTTGTTGTGGTTTGTTAAACTCTCGGGCTTGTCGAGATTGTTTTGTTTTTGGAATAACGTTGCTTGTTTGTAATAGATAAAAACGATGGGTTGAGTCGTTAGGTTTATTTATTTATTTCGTCGTTTCCGGGCATGTATAGGGTCGATCACCTTGTATAGGATCGATGCCGGATTTAGTAGATTTATTCTTGTAATTTTTCTTACTAATTTTGGTGGATCGAGACGAGACCAAAACCCGGAGAAACGAGGATCGAGGAGGGCGAACCGGCAACGGGCAGCCATCGAACACACCCCGTGTTCGCGACGGGCAGCAGCGGGGCTGGGGTTCGTTCGACCCCACGGACGACTCAACGAGGCTCGAGACGAGGCTCCAGTGGGAGGAGTTCGTCTCCTGACCCTCGAGCGAGTCGGTGGTGGACCGAGATCGAGACGAGCAACGAGATGAAGTTCCAAGAGACGTGCATTGGAGAATACTTAAGGCCATAATAATCGGGGCCACGTTAATTGCTTTTTATGTGATTTACGTGCTTTTTATTATGCTTAATTATTTTATGCATGTTATCCCTCAATCGTAAAATACTAAGTGGGAGAGGGATTGGAAACAATCCCGCGGTCTCCATTCTCTGTTTTGAATGTGATGTGTATTGACTTACGAGTTGGCTTTAGTGTCATCCTCCCTATCGGATAAAGTCGATACACGGATATCACTGGATCAAAATTCGAATTCAATTCCACTTATAAAAATCGAACAATTATATTTTTCAAAAGCAAGTGCCTAATCTGTCTTTCAAAGACTAAGTTCAACTCGACTCATTCTCACCCCGGGGAGTGGAATGGAGCCAAAGCGCTTGCTTATGTCGATGACACAGATTAGAGACATTCGAGTCATTCGATGAATAGATCGATTGTCTGGTTGGCTCCCTCACCTAGTGAGAGATAGGGCTCAATTGAGTGATTGATCGCTGGTTAGAAACTTCGAGTTTCACTTACGAGATATCAAGCTTTGAATAATAAAATTGTGATATTTAATAAATGTAAGAGTCAATTAACAAAGTTGTTTGTTTTAGTAAACGTCCACACTATCGTGGCTTGCTAAATGGAAACGGTACTTTGGGTTAATTGAGACTCTATGACATTTAAATAAATGGGATTCAATTAATAAAGTTGTTTGTTTTAGTAAACGTCCACATTAACGTGGCTTGCTAGATGGAAACGGAACTTTAGGATTAATTGAGGCTCGACAGTTATAGAAAGTCGTGGAGGACCGCATGTCAACGTAAACGTCCACATGAACGTGGCTTGCGGTGGGCATGTAGTTCCCGAGCGGTGGACTTAGTACTGAGAAATGGTATACACTTAGGTACGCTTTATAGTATCCTCCCCATCGGAGTCACTGCTATAATGATGTACGACCGAAGTAAAAATCCAATTATAAAATCGTTTAGATTAGTATACGTCCACAAGAACGTGGCATGCTAGTCTGATGGGATTTTGGAAATGATTGGTATTTTAATGGTATTATTTGAGGGAAATGATATCGAATTAAACTAATTGTTTGTTTTATATGGTATTATTCCCATTAAAAGTCAACAAACTCACTGAACCTGTTTTGTATGGATTAAAGGAGAAACTTGGACATTGTCCTAACTGCAGAAGAGTACAATTATGTACTCCAAGTTAATTGACCTGCTGAACCAAATGATGCTTCCACTCCTGAGGAAAGGAAGCTCGTGGAAATGGATCAAGGCTCTGAGATGACGCGGAGCTACATTATGGCTTTCATGTCAAATGTACTGCAACATCGGGATCAAGCCATGACCATTACCTATGATATGATGCTTAAACCTCAAGAAGTTTTTTGGTTATCAGGATAGGACAGCCGGGCAAAATGCAATGAGGCAACTCACGATGGCCATCGCATCCGAAGGAACACCCGTGAGGGATCACGTTCTTAGGATGATGTGCTATCTGAATGAGATAGAGATTCTAGGATCAGTTATCGATGGGGTAACCCAAGTCGATATTGTGCTCCAGTCTCTGCCGAGAATTTTTGAGCAGTTCCGCCTGAACTATAACATGAATAAAGGGTCTTACTCATTGGCGGAACTCCTGATTGAACTTCAAGCGGCTGAGGGAATCTCTAAGGGCTCTCAAGCACTTGTGGTTGAGAAATTGGCTCTTCCTAGGCCTCCGGGTGGCAAAAGGAAGAAGAAGCAAATACGGAAACCCAGTGGGCCTAATATATCTGGACCACGGAATGGGACAAGCAAGCCCAAGGGGCAAGTGCTTCCGTTGTAAGCAGTTTGGATACTGGGAGTTTTTGATTGTCCTCTCAAGCAACAAGAAGTTGACTTTTCCTTAGTCACCGAAACATGCTCAGTGGTGTTATCCACCAGTACCTGGTGTGTGGATACGGGAACCACTAATCATGTCTGCCTTTAATGCAGGGGTTTCAGGAAACCCGGAGACTTAGAAAGGAAGAAGTTATAACCTACATGGGCAATACTGTTAAGGTAACAGCAGTTGCAGTGGGAGATGTTAAATAGTTTTAAACCATAAGATTTTAGCTCTAATAAATTGTCTTTATGTGCCGGCATTTAGAAAGAAATTTCATTTCAGATTTCTAAATTGGCTTAGAATGGATATTTTGTTTCTTCTGATAGTTTCATACTTTTCAGAGTAGGAAACGGGGTTGTTATCCATTCTGGTACATTGACAGACAATTTAATGGTAAATCCATATTCTTCCACGATGCAACACACCGGAGCAGATAACACATTATCAAACCCATATAAGAGTAAAGATCCTTCTAGGATGAATCAAATGTACTTATGGAATCTTAGGATAGATCATTTTAACTTGAGTACTATTCAAAGGGTGAAAGCTGATGGACTACTCAGCTAGGTTGAAGGAAAGGACCTTCCAACCTTCGAATCATACTTGGAAGTTTAAATGACCAAGCAACCCTTTACGGTTAAAGGGAAAAGATCCAAGAAAGTACTAGAGTTGATTCGCTCTGATATATGCAGACCTCTTTGAGGAGTAAGGCATACTTATCAGAAAATGGGATTAACTCCCGACAGACTACACCATTTATGCCTCGGCAAAATAATGTGTTGTAAAGAAGGAATAGGACTCTTATAGATATGGGAAAGTAGACAATGAGTTATTCGGATTTACCTAATTCGTTTTTGGGATATGGCTTGGAAACAGCGGCGTTTATCCTGAACTTGATTCCTTTGGAAACTTGTACAGATATTCGGTTGTTTATAGGATACCCTAAGAAAACGGATTGAGATATGTAATATAGTCCAAAGGACCAGATGTTCGTTGATTGCATCAATGTTCGGTTCTTAGACATGGACTATATATATGCAATATCACGAGCCCAAGAGTAGGGTAATACTTAATGTGCTTAGAGGGACTGATCAAAACTTAGAACCAGCCTAACTGAGTAGTTCACTACTGTAATCTTTATCCAATAAAGACACACCGTAGCGTCGTCGTAGTGGGAGGGTTGTTAGAAAACCCGACAGGTTCATGTCTATAGGAGAGTCTTCGGACTTGTTGCCTGGAGAACATGAAGCCGACCCCTAGATCTATGGCGAGACGCTGAAAGATCAAAATGCTCATTCTTGGTAAAAGACGATGAAATATGAGATTGAATCTTTGGATTCAAATCATGTCTGGGATCTTGTAGCACCGCCCAAAGGTGTAAAACCTTAAGGCTAGGCTTGTTGCGAGAGTGTGCACTCAGAAAGAAAGGGATCTATTATGAGTAAACTTCTTCGCCGGTAGCTATGCTAAAGTCGATCCGGATTCTTTTGTCTTCACATGGAAGATGGAAGTCAAGACGGATTTCCTAAATCGAAGTCTTGACGGGACCATCTGTGTGGGACAGCCAGAGGGATTCATCGAAAAGAGCCAAGAGCATTCGGTAAGCAAGCTTAATCAAACTTAGGATTGAAGGAAGCTTTAAGATCTTGGACACATGCGGACCTATGAGAAAATCCATTTCATGGATTCATTCAAGGCATGTTTAGGTCCTGTGTGTAATAAAGATGTGACAGAAAAGATGTGGTGTTTTCTCATTATTTATGTAGACGACATCCCTCTAAATTGGCAACAATATGAAGGATGTTATCGGACATAAAGGGATGGTTGTCCGAGTAATTCAATGTAAGAGACTTAGGAGAAGTCGGGAATGTTCTTGGGATCAAAGTTATAAATGACCGCCAGAAAAGGACATAGAACTTATCTCGAGCCTCATACATAAATACAATTCTTACTCGTTGCAGCATACAGAATTCCAAGAAAGGTCTTCACCTTTTAGATGTGGAATTCATCTATCTAAAGTTTTGTGTCCGACACAATAAAGGAGATAGATGAAGAGTAAGCAATTCCCTGCACCTTAATGGTGGGAAGCTTAATGTATGTAATGTTATGCACGAGACTGATATCTGCTATGCCGTCGGCATGGTGGTGAGATATCATAGTAATCCTGGAAAGGATCACTCGACTGATGTAAAGAACATGTTTAGGCTCCTGTAGAGGACCAGGAATTATGTTCTGAGTTACAAAGCAGTCAAGTTGTTTCTTTTGGATTACATAGAATTGGATTACCAAATCAAACAGGGATAGTCGAAAGTCGAAGTCAGGGTATGTGTTCTCACTGTGAAGTGGAGCAGTCACATGGAAGAATGTAAAGCAGCGATGCATTACGGACTCTACCATGGAAACTGAAAGGATAACGGCCTGTGAGGCAGTTAAAAGGTCAGTGTGGCTCCAGAACTTCCTAAGGGACTTCGATGTGGTTTCTAGTTCACCCAAAGCTATTTTGAATAGCGGTATTGGCAAACTTGAAATGCCACGAGTCCACAGTGGGAGATAACATGTAGAGCGCAAGTAACACCTGATTCGAGAGATCGTCTAGTAAGACGATGCAGTTGTCACCTAGATAGCATCGAGAGGATTGCCTGGTAAAACCATTCACAGAAGCTCTTCCAGCGGAAGCGTTGGGTAGGCGTGATAAGGTTATGGGAATCTGATGTTTGGTAGAGGGCGACTAGACTTTTAGTATGAAAGAATTAGGACAAGTAGGGCATGTTCTTGTTGATGGAGTTGTATTCTAAATGTCTAGTTTAATGCAAATACGGAACTCCTTATCTATACCTTAATTCGATATATGATTCAAGCATAATTGCATTTAATGCAATAGTCCTTGATGTATACGTTGTAGACAGTATGGCGTGAGGAGACACGCGGAAGATCATACTGTCGGTTACTCGTATACTATCGAACAGTAGCTCACGACTTAGATGGACAGGGACAATCCATCGGTACGTCGTAGTGTGACTGGTAGATAGTCGGTCTTGACTATCATGTTACACTCGTACACTTGGTGTATTGAGCAGGACCACGGGAGGGCGTTCGATTTATACTAATCGTAGTAATCGAACTAGACCTCAGATATTACGGATATACGAATTCCTAATCCCTATATAATTATAGGTGCGTGTGTCCAATTCTCGGTTCTTTAACTTGCCAATGAGTGAGACTAATTGATTAGTCGAGATCCTCGGTAAATTGGGAATCGTAATTGTACGAACGGCATGCTATAGATTATAGACAGGAAACCGTGTCCCGTTAATTGGGTTGATTACGTCCCCGAGATGAGCTCATAAAGTTTATCATGTAAACCCTGCAGGTGGATTTGTTCCACATGATAATAAGGATGAGTGGTACTAGTCTCGGATAATAAGAAACGAATTAATTTAATTATTAGTAATTAAATAAATTCGTGGACGTTCGATATCTTAAACACGGGGAAAGTCGTATATGTAATTTCGGCGGAATTATTATTGTTGAAATAATATTAAATTAATTTCGGGAATTCAATTATTATTATTTAGTGGAATTAATAATAATTAAAAATGTAATTAATTAAGGATTTCTTTTTAAGGACTCCGAGTTAATTAATATTGCATTTTAGCCTTGAATTAATTTACCTAAGGTCCCTAACGTAACTCTATTTAAACCCCCTCCCTTACCCTCTCTAAACCTAACATTCGCCGCAACAATTCATTTCAGCAGAGAAAATAATTGCGTTAGCGCAAATACTTTTTCTCTGTTAAAATTAATTAGTTAACGCAATAATAATTATTCTTAGAGAATAATTCATTACGCTGGTTGAGACAGAGAGAGTATAGACGGGAGAACTCCAGCGGATCGTTGCCCACACAACGGTTGGAGACGGGGCCTGAGACATACGTTAGAAGCATCTAAGGTCTCAACAATCGACCGAAAAGGTATGAGATCGAATTCCTTTTTCCGCAATTATTCGATCTCGATTTATCTCGTTGATCATACTTTGAACGTAGATCGGGTTCCATGGCTTGGATGTGATATTCTCGGACTGTTGGGAGGTTTCTGACCTCCGGCGTGGCAGTCGGATCGAGAAAATCCCGTCGGAACAGCCGGAACGGGCGGATCGCGCCGCTGTTCGCAGCTGGCAGGCGACCGCCAGGGGAGCAAGCGCCCGCTCGCGACAGGTCGCGGGCGCTCGCCTGGGCAGCAAGCGCTCGCTTGCCTTGCTGCGCGAGCGCTCGCCTGGTGGGCAGGCGGTCGCCTGCTCCGGGCAGATCGCGAGCTGTGGCTTCGGCTGCGGCGGACGCGCGATCTCTTGGGCGGGCGGCCATGACTGTCCGAGGGTGACTTCCAGAAGTCGACTGGGTACGTCCGGATGTTCGAGGGTTCGAATGGACGTGTCCCGGGTAGTCGATTTCCAACACTTGGGATCAAGGTTATACGGGATCGCTAGAAAAGAAAATTGAGCTTGTCCCAGGCTTCATATATTGATACGATTCTAGCTCGTTTCAACATGCAGAATTCCAAGAGAGGTTCTCAACCTTTCTGCCATGGAATTCATCTATCTAAGGATATGTGTCCCAAGACACAAAAGGAGATAGATTACATGAAGACGATTCCTTATGCTTCGGCAGTGGGTAGTCTAATGTATGCTATGTTGTGCACGAGACCTGATATCTGCTATGCCGTGGGCATGGTAGCTAGATATTAGAGTAACCCTGGACAGGGTCACTGGACTGCTGTAAAGAACATACTTAAGTACCTGCGAAGGACTAGGAATTATGTTCTGAGTTACAAAGCGTCCGAGCTGATTCCTATTGGTTACACGGACTCGGATTTCCAATCTGATAAGGAACAGCGAAAGTCTACATCAGGCTATGTGTTCACATTGGGAGGTGGAGCAGTTTCATGGAGGAGTGTTAAGCAGAAATGCATTTCGGACTCTACCATGGAAGCCGAATATGTAGCAGCCTCTGAGGCAGCTAAAGAATCGGTGTGGCTCCGGAACTTCATTATGGACTTGGATGTGATTCCTGATTTGCCTAGAGCTATCACAATTTATTGTGACAATAGCGGTGCAGTGGCAAATGCGAAGGAACCACGAGCCCAAAATGCGAGTAAACACATAGATCGCAAGTACCACCTTATTAGAGACATCGTCAGGAGAGGCGATGCGGTTGTCACCAAGATTGCATCAGCGGATAACCTGTCAGACCCCTTTACGAAGGCACTTCCAGCGGAAGCGTTCAAGAGACACGTGAAGGGGATGGGTATCGGATGTATGGGAGAGGGCAACTAGACTTTTAGTATAAGTGGGAGATTGATGGAGTTATATTCTAAATGTCTAGTTTAGTGAAAATATGGAACTCCTTATCTGTGTTTTATTATCTATTAATCAAACAGTCTGCATTTTGTTTATATACATTCTATGCCATAGTCCTAGATATATACGTTGTAGACAGTATGGCGTGAGGAGACACGCGGAAGATCATACTGTCGGTTACTCGTATACTATCGAACAGTAGCTCACGACTTAGATGGACAGGGACAATCCATCGGTACGTCGTTGTGTGACTGGTAGATAGTCGGTCTTGACTATCATGTTACACTCGTACACTTGGTGTATTGAGCAGGACCACGGGAGGGCGTTCGATTTATACTAATCGCAGTAATCGAACTAGACCTCAGATATTACGGATATACGAATTCCTAATCCCTATATAATTATAGGTGCGTGTGTCCAATTCTCGGTTCTTTAATATGCCAATGAGTGAGACTAATTGATTAGTCGAGATTCTCGGTAAATTGGGAATCGTAATTGTACGCACGGCATGCTATAGATTATAGACAGGAAACCGTGTCCCGTTTATCGGGTTAATTACGTCCCCGAGATGAGCTCATAAAGTTTATCATGTAAACCCTGCAGGTGGATTTGTTCCACATGATAATAAGGATGAGTGGTACTAGTCTCGGATAATAAGAAACGAATTAATTTAATTATTAGTAATTAAATAAATTCGTGGACGTTCGATATCTTAAACACGGGAAAAGTCGTATATGTAATTTCGGCGGAAATATTATTGTTGAAATAATATTAAATTTATTTCGGGAATTCAATTATAATTTTATAGTGGAATTAATTATAATTAAAATTGAATTTAATTAAAGGTTTTCTTTTAAGGACACCGGTTTAATTAAATTACAATTTAGCCCGGGATTTATTTACCTAAGGGGTCCCTAGTGTAACTTTATAAATATCCACCCCTTGCCTATCCTAAACATACATTCCGCAGCTTTTTATTTTTCTGAGAAAAATTATTGCGTTAGCGCAAAAACATTTTTCCCTGTAAAATAAATTGTATAGCGCTGATATTTTTCTCTAAGAGAGAAAAGAAATATTAACGCTGTTAGAAAAAGGAGAAAGCAGAAAAGGAGACCCAACGGATCGTTGCCCACACAACGTTTGGAGTCAAGGGAAGAGGCATACACTAGCAATCGCTAAGGTCTCAACAATCGACCGAGAAGGTATGAGATCGGAACTTTATTTCCGCATTTATTCGATCTCATTTTTTCGTTGATCATACTTTGAACGTAGATCGGGTTCCGGGGTCTTGGATCTTATTCCTCGACTACTGGGGGTTCTAGGACCTTCGGATCGGTAGTCGGATGAGGAAAAACGACCCGGAAACGAGCCCGGAACAGCAACGTCGCGTTGCTGTTCGCGGACAAACGACGGTCGCCAGAGGGCAAACGGCGGTCGCCGTTTGCAGCTCCTCCAGCGACCGCTGGTCTGCAATCGGCGGGCGCCGATTGAGGCAGACCAGCCACGTTTCGCGCGGTTGTCCTCCGGGGCGATGGCTGGGCGTGATTCGGGTCACGGGCTGTCACGTGAACGAAGTAATGGACGTGGAGGTCGACTGGGATCGTTCGGATGTTCGAGCGATCGAACGAACGCATCCCGGGTAGTCGATTTCCAACAGGAACCGAGCGTTAGTACTAATAACGATCTTCTGGTCCGTAGGACTATAGAACATGCCACCCTTAGTTCCTCTAGGATATCCTATAAACAACCGCACTTCAGTACGAGGTTCTAACTTATCAGCCCCTGTCTTCAACACGTGTGCAGGACACCCCCAGATCCGAACGTGTCTTAGGCTAGGCTTGCGCCCGCTCCAACGTTCCATGGGTGTTGAAGGAACTGTTTTAGATGGAACCAAGTTCAGAATGTGCTCCGCTGTTTCTAAGGCATATCCCCAGAACATAATAGGTAAATCCGAGTAACTCATCATTGAACGTACCATCTCCATAAGAGTCCTATTCCTTCGTTCCGACACACCATTCTGCTGAGGAGTATATGGTGAAGTCATTTAAGAATCAATCCCATTCTCTGCCAAGTATGCCTTGAATTCTCCAGACAGGTACTCGCCTCCGCGATCAGATCGCAGGCATTTTATAGATTTACCATGAAGGTTCTCCACAAGAGCCTTGAATTCCTTGAACTTGTCAAAGGATTCGCTCTTGCGGCGCATCAGGTATACAAATCCATACCTTGAATAATCATCAGTAAAAGTGATGAAATATTCGTACCCTCCTCTTGCCTGGGTAGACATAGGTCCGCATACATCAGAGTGAATCAAATCCAATACTTGCTCGGATCTTCGTCCTTTACCAGAAAAAGAACGCTTGGTCATTTTACCCTCCAAACAGGATTCGCAGGTTGGAAGGTCCTCTCCTTCTATGCCGCTAATGAGACCATCAGCTTTCAACCTTTGAATTCTATTTGAATTAATATGACCTAGCCTTAGATGCCACAAGTATAATTGATTCATTTTAGAAGGTTCCTTTCTCTTATTGGTGTTCGTAGATGTGTTATTACTCTCGGTTAGTTGCATCGTGTTAGACTCAGGATTTAGAACATACAAATCGTCTATCAATGTACCAGAACAGACAATCTCACTATTTCTTCTTATGACCACAGAGTGATCAAAAGAAACAGAATATCCATTCAGAATTAACTTAGAAACTGAAATTAAATTCTTTCTAAATTTCGGTACATAAAGACAATTTTGTAAAACTAAAACCCTATCACTACTAAAGCGAAAGTGAACGTCTCCCACTGCAACAGCCGCCACCTTCGCGGCATTGCCCATGTAGACCACGATTTCTCCCTCTCTAAGTCTCCGGGTTTCCTGGAACCCCTGCAATGAAATGCAGACATGGTCAGTGGCGCCCGTATCTACACACCGGGTGCTGGTAGATATCACCGCTGACAATGTTTCAGTGACTAAGGAAAATTTCGTACCTTTGATGAGAGGACAATCAGACCTCCAGTGCCCAAACTGCTTGCATCGAAAGCATCTGCCCAATGGCTTGCCTCTCCCAATCCGTGGTTTTAAACCACTGGGTCTCTTTGCACGCTTTTCCTTTAGCCTTGCCACAAAAGCTTGTGATTCTCTTAACTTACGCACAAACTCTGCTTTCGCCGAATCCTTTTTAAGAGACTCGTTGAGAGAAGATTCTGTGAGTATGTTAATCACCTCTTGTCCGGCTTCCACGCTATGTCTCAACATCATCCTGAGGTCATTCTTAATGTCCTCATCAGTTGGGACAACAGTGGATTCGGAAAGCTCAACAGTCTGAACAATGTCCAGATTTCGTTCCCAATCATTACTATATGGAACCGGTGAGTTTTCATCCTTAAGTATATCACAAAGTGGGGTCACAGTCATTCTTAACCTATAAGCACATAAAACAAACAAACAATTTAATACCGATATTATCTCCCTCAAATAATATCATTAAATCACTAATCACATCTAAAATCCCATCAGGTAAGGCAAGCCACGATAGTGTGGACGTTTACCCACCCAAACGATTTCGCAATTAGATTTGCTTCGGTCGTACATCATCAATAGCGTTACTTCGATGGGAAGGATACTATGAAGCGTACCTAAGTGTAAACCATTACTCAGTACTATGAAGTTCGTTTGGGACTCGCACATCACCGCAAGCCACGATAGTGTGGACGTTTACGTTGACACACGGATCCTTCACTCCCTTCTATAACTGTCTACATCAATCGATCCAAAATCCCATTCAGTGCAGCAAGCCACGATAGTGTGGACGTTTACTACACCAAAAGACTTTTACAATTGACTCCCAATTACTTGATCCATTCGATCTTGTAAACCAAGACGCGGAGAATCATAAGTGAAACTCGAAGTTTCTTACCAGTGATTCACCATGCGAACAACCCTATCTCTCATAAATGAGGGAGCCGAGCAGACAATCGATCCATCTATCAAAGAATGGTACAAAGGTCTCTAATTTGTGTCCTCTACATGACCAAGTGGCTTTGGCTCCATTCCACTCCCCGGGGTGAGAATGAGTCGACTTGAAATCAGCTTTGGAAAGACAAATTAGGCATTGTTTGATAAACTTAATCAATGTTTCTCGTAAGAGGAATTACAAGAACTCTCCTCCAATAACTTATCTATATAAACTTCAAAAGTTTATAAAAGTCACCAAGAGAGCAGCAATGGAGACCATGAGTATGTTTCCATACCCTCTCCCACTTAGCTTTTTACAATAAAGGGATACGCTATCTAGTGCATAAAATAAACACATATAGCATGCATACATGTAATAAAGCACATATTATTATTACATAATCAAAATAATACTAGAATATTATTTTCCGACTATTATGGCTCTATCACATCTCCGTACGCATTTTCTAGTCTTCAGTCTTCGTTTCTTGAATGCTCCATGTGACGAGAATATTAATTTCCAATATTTAAATCTATTTATTTTCAATTAATCCAAAAGTTACTTAATTCGAAATTTAAATCAATTGAATATATCAATAATAAAATTAAATATTATTAATATTTTTATTTATTTTTATTTTTCTTTTCTACTCCTTTAAATCTCTAGAATAATCTATCCAAGACCCACTTGGAATATTCTAGAAGATTTTCATAATGGAATAAGGAAATAAAATAATTTAGGACTCTTATACTTTCTAAATTTATTTTATTCCTAATCCATGAATATTCCCATGAGTAGGAATAATCAAATAGGAAAATAAATTTAATACTAAATTAATTCTTTTCCTATTCCATGAATATTCCATAAAAGAAATAATCAAATAGGAAAACCGAATTAAAATAGGAAAGTAAATTTCCGGTAGGAGTAGCATGGGTTGGGAGACCCCACGCCACCCCCACCTTGATCGACCGACCATGGGGAGGAGAACCGCCGCCCAGCCACACCGGCCAGCCACCGAACCGGCGGTAGCCGCGGCTAGGGCAACCAAGTGTGATAAATCTCAAGCGATCCGCCCAATACACCAAGTGTACAAGTGTGATAAAATAATTAAGACAAATTATTTTCTCTCTCACACAACGACTATACCGATGGCTTGGTCCGTGTCCATCTAGGTCATGAGCAACTGTTCGATTAAATACGAGTAACCGATAGTATGATCTTCTGTGTGACGGCGCACACCATACTAACTACAACGTATATAATCTAGGACTATTATTTGCATATATTTAATTAACAATAATTAAAAGCAAATGAATGTTTATTTCAATAGATAAATGATAGTGTACAAGGAGTTCAGAATACTCAAATCTAGATATTAAGTATTGTTGGAGTTGTGTACTTAATGTCTAGATTTAAGTATCGGTAAACTCCCGGTCATAGCATTTTACCTATTTAATTAATAAACAATTATTTGCATTTAATTATTATTAATTAATTATGCAAAATATAGTCCTGGATTTTATACGTTGTAGTTAGTATGGTGTGCATGGGCACACAGAAGATCATACTATCGGTTACTCGTATATAATCGAACGGTTGCTCACGACCTAGATGGACACGGACCAATCCATCGGTATAGTCGTTGTGTGAGAGAGAAAATAATTTATCTTAATTATTTTATCACACTTGTACACTTGGTGTATTGGGCGGATCGCTTGAGATTTATTGATTAGGATTGCCTTGGATAATCAAATTAAATCTCAGAGTATTTTATTCTTAATCCCCGATATTATTGCGGGTGTGTATATTTAATATTAGAGACTTTGATTTTCCAAAGGAATTAACCGATTTAATTATTGGGTTAGTTACCGGTAAAATTGGGTCGCTATATTTTATATATGACATGCCGTGAATACTTGACGGGAAAGTGTATCCCGGAAGGGTTGATAATATCCCCGAGATGAGTTCATAAGGAATTATTGTGTAAACCTCATGAGTGGATTCGTTCCGCACAATAATAAAGGTTGAACGGTACTAGTCTCGGATATAAGAGATGAATATTATTTATTGAGCAATAAATAAATTTATTCATGGATATTTAAATCTTAAATACACGGAATAAATAATACTAACCGGAGAAATATTATTTGATATAATATGGATAAATATTGGGAGTGCAATTTTATTTATATAGTGGAAAATAAATAAAATTAATATTGATAAGGATTAATGGATTTGGGTTGGACCCAATTTAATCTTCAATATTAGAAGCCCAATATTTAATCTCCTTTTGATCCCCTACGTAGCCTATAAAAGCACTACATGGTCTTCACTTTTCAAAAGACAATTTAACCTACGCCAATCATAAAGTCTTGGAGAGTGAAGGAGATCCATAGGAGTTCGATAGATCGTCGCCCACACGACGTTCGGACGAGGTGCGAGGAATACGTAGGAAGATCGCAAGGTCATCAACCGATTTCGTTTCTCCGCACAACGAATCGAATGTAAAATCATAAACCCCCTTTTATGATTTGTGCTTGATTAATTGTGATATATACATGAACGCACGATCCGGGAAAACGGCGAACCTCGGGGACGGGGATTCGAGATCCCCGGCGAGGATCGAGGGAGCGGCCGAACCCTAGTGTTCGACCGCCGCATGCGCGCGACGAGGGACGAGCCCCGGCTGGACGTCGGGGCATGCGATCGACTTCGGTCGATCGCTGGGGTGCCACGGGCTGGTGCCGTGGCGGACCCCAGCCGCCCTCGACGGCGGCGTGCGCTCGAAGGGGGCCCCGGCCGAAGCCGGGGCAAGCGATCGACTCGGAAGTCGATCGCTAGGGCAGCCGCGGCTAGGCCGCGGCGGGTCAGTTGGGCTGACCGCCCTCCCCTCGATGGCGGAGGCGGTGAGTCGCCGGACTCACCGCCAGGGGTTGTTCCGAACAGCCCCGCGGGGATGCCTCGCATCCCCAGGCGATCGCCACACACGGCGATCGCGAGCCCGGGCGTGGGCGTGGCTAGGGTTTAGTCGCGGGTTCTCCCGCGGCGACGCCTTGGTCATGCTCTAGCTCGTCCGTGGTTCGCGTTCGTGGTTTCCGGCGATAGGGTTTTCGGTCGGGTTATCGGTTCCGCAAAATTTTTTGATAGCCCGGGACATCGAATCCCAGCAACTGGTATCAGAGCGTTTGGTTTCGTGTTCATGTATATATTCGTTTATTGTTCTACCTTGCAGGATTTCCGGCTATCATGGTTGATTTAATTATTGCTTAATTAATTATCATGATTATTCGCTTATTAAACTCTCGGACATGTCGAGATTCGTTTTGTGTGGTTGAATGTTTGTAATAGTAAATATTCGGGGGTTGACCGAATTTAGGATTTATTATTACGTTCTTTATTTTCCGGAAAATGTATAGGGTCGATTTCATGTATAGAATCGATACCGGATAGTGTAATTTTAAATTCTTGTAATTTATTTACGTTGGTTCGATGTTGGAACGATCGCCGGAAGACGAAGACGAGTGACGAAGACGAAGGGGACGAAAAATCGGGAAGTCGATCAACCCCATGATCGACCCCATGACCGAAGCCATGGGGAGGGGTCGATCGCCCCTCGGCTGGGGCTGCCGCCGGCGGTGGTGGCCGGCCAGCTGGGGTGGCGGCGGCGGTTCCCTCTTCCGGTGGTGGCGGCGGTCGATGGTGGTATGGGGATCTCCCAACCCATGCCACTTCTACCAAGATATTACTTTCCTAATTAATTCGGATTTTTCCTAATTGAGTGTTCTCCTTTTGGAAACTCTCATGGATTAGGAGAAGAATTAATTGGAATTGATTTTATTCCTATTGATTTATTTCCTTTATGGAGATGATCATGGATTAGGAATTTAATTGATTTAGTATTAATTTATTTCCTATTTGATTATTCCTATTTTTTTTGGAATTTTCATTAGATGGAAATTAAATGAAAATGGAAAGTAGAAGAGTCCTAATTTATTTTATTTCCTTGTTCTATTATAGATGTCTTCTAGAATATTCCAAGTTTTACTTGGATAGATTATTCTAGAAGATTTAATAGAATTAGATAGAAAAATAAATAAATAAAAATATTAATAATATTTAATTTTATTTTTGAAATATTCAATTGACTTAATTTTCGAATTAAGTAACTTTTGGATTAATTGAAAATAAATAGATTTAAATATTGGAGATTAATATTCTCGTCACATGGAGCATTCAAGAAACGAAGACTGAAGACTAGAAGATGCATATGAAGATGGAATAAAGCCATGATAGTAGGGAAAATAATTTTTCTAGCATTATTTTGACTATGTGATCTATGTGCTTTATTACTTGTATGCATGCTATATGTGTTTATTTTATGCACTAGATAGCGTATCCCTTTATTGTAAAAAGCTAAGTGGGAGAGGGGATGGAAACATTCCCATGGTCTCCATCGCTGTTCTCTTGGTGACTCTTATGGACTTTTGAAGTTCGTATAGACGAGTCATTGGAGGAGAATTCTTGTAATTCCTTTTACAAGAAACATTGATCAAGTTTATCAAACAATGCCTAATTTGTCTTTCTGAAACTGACTTCAAGTCGACTCATTCTCACCCCGGGGAGTGGAATGGAGCCAAAGCCACTTGGTCATGTGGATGACACAAATTAGAGACCTTCGTACCATTCTTTGATAGATGGATCGATTGTCTGCTCGGCTCCCTCATTTATGAGAGATAGGGTCGTTCGCATGGTGAATCACTGGTTAGAAACTTCGAGTTTCACTTATGATTCTCCGAGTCTTGATCTACGAAATCGAATGGATCTTGTAATTGGGAGTCAATTATAAAAATCTCTTAGTGTAGTAAACGTCCACACCACGTGGCTTGCTATACTAACGGATTTTGGATTAATTGATGTAGACAGTTATAAGTGATTGTGAAGAATTGTGAAGTTGTCCTAAACGTCCACACCACGTGGCTTGCGGTGACGTAGCAATTCCAAGCGATGTGCTTTAGTGCTGAGTGATGGTTTATACTTAGATACGCGTTATAGTATTCTTCACCACGAAGTTACGCTATAATCGATGTATGACCAAAGAAAAATCTAATTGCTAAATCATTTGGGTGGGTAAACGTCCACACCACGTGGCTTGCCTTACCTGATGGGATTTTAGACGCAATTAGTAATTTAATGATATTATTTGAGGTAGATAATATCGGACATTAAATTGATTGTTTGTTTACATGTGCTTATAGGTTTAGAGAATAGCTATGAATCCACTTTCTGTGATACTCAAGGAACATAAACTCACTGGTCCCAATTACAATGATTGGAAGAGAAATTTGGACATTGTCCTGACTGCTGAAGAGTACAAGTTTGTACTCTCTGATAAATGCCCTGCTGAGCCCACGGCTGCCTCAACTGATGAGGAAAAGGCTGCATATCGGAAGTGGAAAAAGGCTGATGAAATGGCTAGGTGCTATATTTTGGCTTCTATGTCAAATGTACTCCAAACCCAACATGAGCCGATGGACACTGCCCGGGATATTATGTCTAACCTCAAGGAGATGTTTGGGGAGCAGGATCGTGCGGCAAGGCAAGAAGCCATGAGAGTCTTCATGTCGACTACTCAGTCTGAAGGAACGCCCGTTGGGGAGCACGTTCTCAAGATGATGAGTTTGTTGAATGAACTTGAGGTCCTAGGAGCTTCCATTGATGATGAGACGCAAGTAGACATCATACTCCAGTCTCTGACCCCTAAGTTTGAGCAGTTTCGTATGAGCTATAATATGGGTAAACTATCTTATACTCTTGCGCAACTCCTGACTGAACTAAAGGCGGCAGAGGGGATCTACAAGAAGGGCAAGTCTCAAGCTCTTGTGGCTACCAAGTCCAAAAGCTTGAAAGCTTTTGGAGGTAGGGGCAAGAAAAGGAAGCAAGCCATGAAACCCAGTGGTGCCAAGAGGAATGGACCACGAGTGGGGGCTAGTAAGCCAAGGGGCAAGTGCTTCCGATGCAACAAGTCTGGACACTGGAAGTCTGAATGTCCTCTCAGAGGTACGAATTTTTCTTTAGTCGTAAAAACATAGTCAGCGGTATTATCTACCAGAATTCTGGTGGGTAGATATGGAACCACTGACGGTATGTGCATTGTTTTAAATGCAGGGGTTCCAGAAAACCCGGTGACTTAGAGAAGAAGAGTTCGAGTCTACATGGGCAAAGCTGTTGGGGTAGCAGCGGTTGCAGTGGAAGACATTTATCTGTTTTAGGATTTCATTTTAAGTTATTGCTTTATGTACCCCTTTATTTTGAAAAAGAACTTTTGTTCTGGTTTTCTTTATTAATGAATGGATATTTATTTCTTTAATCATTGAGTGATTTAGATAAGAAATAATGGTGTTATCTATTCTGGTACATTAGATAGCAATATATGAATGATGAATCCTTAGTCTACCACGATGCAACAAATCGTTATGTATAACTTGTTTTACTTATTAGATGTATTTCTCTTATCAATCATTATACTTGTGAATTCTTGAACTTGGTAGTATCTATTCAAAAGGGATTCAAAAGGTCGAAATTGATTTGATCAATTATAGTTGGAGGAATGGACCTCCCGACCTAAGAATCGATCTTGAAAGATTATACAACTAAGTTAACCTTTCTGGATAAAGGATGGAATTCGGACAAGTATTGAAAATAATTTATGATTAATGCGGTGACATGTGTAATTAGAGAGGAACGAGTCGTTCTTTCAAGAATACTCGAAGATGGATAGAATACTTGATGTGCCATAAAAGCGGAGTGTTTTTAACACAAAGCCATTATGGGGATCCTTCCAAGTATATCCATTGGAAGCCTGCGACTTGTTCGCGGAGGCTATCACCTATCTGAATAACACATAGTATAAATCAAAGATTGAGATTAAGTCTCAAACGACTACTGTTGGAGTTGTGTACTTAATGTCTAGATTTAAGTAACGGAAACTCCCGATCCATTGCCATTAATCTATTTAATTAAATAAACAATTATTTGCGTTTAATTATTTATAATTAAATTCATGCAAATTATAGTCCTGGATTTCATACGTTGTAGTTAGTATGGTGTGCATGGGCACACAGAAGATCATACTATCGGTTACTCATATTTAATCGAACAGTTGCTCACGACCTAGATGGACACGGACCAATCCATCGGTATAGTCGTTGTGTGAGAGAGAAAATAATTTATCTTAATTATTTTATCACACTTGTAAACATGGTGTATTGGGCGGATCGCTTGAGATTTATCGATTAGGATTGCCTTGGATAATCGATTTAAATCTCAGAGTATTTTATTCTTAATCCCCGATACTATTGCGGGTGTGTATATTTAATATAAGTGACTTTGATTTTCCAAAGGAATTGACCGATTTAATTACTGGGTCAATTACCGGTTAAGTTGGGTCACTATATTTTATATATGACATGCCGTGAATACTAGACGGGAAAGTGTATCCCGGAAGGGTTGATAATATCCCCGAGATGAGTTCATAAGGAATTATTATGTAAACCCTGCAGGTGGATTTGTTCCGCATAATAATTAAGGTTGAATGGTACTAGTCTCGGATATAAGAGATGAATAAATTAATTAGCAATAAATTAATTTTATTCATGGATATTTATATCTTAAATACACGGAATAAATAATACTACCGGAGAAATATTATTTGATATAATATGATTTAATATTGGGAGTGCAATTAATTTATATAGTGGAAAATAAATTAATTAATATTAATGGGATTTATAGATTTGGGCTTGGGCTCAATTTAATCATTAATATTGGAAGCCCAATATTCCACCTCCTTAAGATCCCCTACGTAGCCTATAAAAGCACTACATGGTCTTCTCTATTCTCATAACTTGAAGATCACAATTCTAGAGAGAGAAAGTAGAGAGGGAGATCCATGGAGTTCGGAAGATCGTCGCCCACCCGACGTTCGAGCTAGTGCAAGGATTACGTGGGAAGGTCTCAAGGTCTTCATAGATCTCGTTTCTCCGTACAACGAGAACAAAGGTAAAATCGTTGAACCCCCTTCGATGATTTTAATAATTAATTCGTATATGCATATGAACGAAGGTCCGAGGGACGTACGAACCCGGGGATGAGGATCGACCTCGCGGTGGTGATCGAGGATCACCGGACCGCGGGAGGTCGAGAGATCCTCGCCGGGATCGAGAGGACAAACCCTCGGCTGGACGCCGAGGGTGGCGGTCGAGCCCTAGGGCTTCGACCGCCGGCGACGCACGAAGGACCCCGGCTGGACGCCGGGGGTGCGATCGAGCGCGTGCTCGATCGCGCGGGGTGGCGGGCTGGTGCCGCTGCTGCTCGCACGGCGAGCAGCCCCCTCCTCCGCGGACGGCGAGTCGCCGGACTCGCCGTGGGGTTGCCGTGCGCAACCCAGCGATCGGTGCGATCGCGAGCCCCTCGCGGGGGCTCGGCTAGGGCAGCCGCGGGTTCATCCCGCGGCGGGTGTTCTCGGCCGGGCTCCGGCTCGTGAGGTGGTTCGTGATATTTTCCGGCGAAGGGATTTTGATCGGGGTTATGTTTCCGCTATTCCGTTAACCCCGGGATATCGATTTCCAACAATTGGTATCAGAGCGTTGGTTCTAGTTCATGTGTATATGCGAAAAATTGTTCTACCTTGCAGGGTTTCCGACTATTATGGCTAGATATAATTTTTCCGTTAATTATTGTCATAATATGTTTTGATTAAACTCTCGGACATGTCGAGATTCGTTTTATGTGTGGTGAATGCTTGTAATAGTAAAAATTCGGGGGTTGACCGAATTTAGGTTTTATTATTACGTTCTATTTTTCCGGAAAATGTATAGGGTCGATTTCATGTATAGAATCGATACCGGATAATTGTAATTAAATTATGTAATTTATTTTACGTTGGATCGATGCCGAAACGACCGCCGGAAAAGACGTGTGACGAAGACGAAGAACTAGGGCTCGGGTCCTCGGCCACGCCGGCCACCGGTGGTGGTGGCGCGTGGGCTGGGGGCGGCGGTGGTGCTCCTCTCGGCCGGCGATCATGGTGGGAGACGCGGGGTCCTCGTGATCTCGTGCTTTCCCGCCGAGATTCAACTTTCCTAAATTATTCGGTTTTCCTATTTTGAGTATTCCTATTTTTTGGGAACTCTCATTGAATAGGAAAAGAATAAATTGAGAATAAATTTATTTCCTTATTGATTATTCCTAGTATAGGAATTTTCATGGATTAGGAAGAGAATAAATTTAGAATTAATTTATTTTTCCTATTTAATTATTCCTTTATGGAATTTTTAATGGATTAGGAAAATAATTAATTTGGAAGTTTTTAAAGTCCTTAATTAATTTTTCCTATTTAATCATTCCTTTATGGAATTTTTAATAGATTAGGAAAGGAATTAATTTGGAAGGATTAGGAGTCCTAATTTATTTTATTTCTTTATTCTATTATAGAAGTCTTCTAGAATGTTCCAAGTTTGACTTGGATAGGATTCTAAAGATTTAATAGAATTAGAAAGGAAAGAAAAAATAAATAAAAATATTAATAATATTTAATTTTATTTTTTATATATTCGATTGACTTAATTTTGGAATTAAGTAACTTTTGGATTAATTGAAAATAAATAGATTTAAATATTGGGATTAATATTCTCGTCACATGGAGCATTCAAGAACGAAGACTGAAGACTAGAAGATGCGTACGGAGATGCGATGAAGCCATAATAGTCGGGAAATAATATTCTAGTATTATTTTGACTATGTGATAATATTCTATGTGCTTTATTTCATGTATGCATGCTTATGTGTATTTAATTATGCATTAGATAGCGTATCCCTTTATTGTAAAAAGCTAAGTGGGAGAGGGTATGGAAACATACCCATGGTCTCCATTGCTGCTCTCTTGGTGACTTTTATAAACTTTTGAAATTTATATAGATAAGTTATTAGAGGAGAGTTCTTGTAATTCCTCTTACAAGAAACATTGATTAAGTTTATCAAACAATGCCTAATTTGTCTTTCCAAAGCTGATTTCAAGTCGACTCATTCTCACCCCGGGGAGTGGAATGGAGCCAAAGCCACTTGGTCATGTAGAGGACACAAATTAGAGACCTTCGTACCATTCTTTTATAGATGGATCGATTGTCTGCTCGGCTCCCTCATCTAATGAGAGATAGGGTTGTTCGCATGGTGAATCACTGGTTAGAAACTTCGAGTTTCACTTATGATTCTCCGCGTCCTGATTTACGAAAATCGAATGGATCTTGTAATTGGGAGTCAATTATAAAAGTCTCTTGGTGTAGTAAACGTCCACACCACGTGGCTTGCTATACTAACGGATTTTGGATTAATTGATGTAGACAGTTATAAGGAATTGTGAAGAATTGTGAAGTTATCGTAAACGTCCACACCACGTGGCTTGCGGTGATGTAGCGGTTCCAAACGATTTACTTTAGTACTGAGTAATGGTTTACACTTAGATACGCGTTATAGTATTCCTCCCCACGAGGTTACGCTATAAGTGATGTATGACTGAAGCAAATCTAATTGCTAAATCATTTGGGTAGGTAAACGTCCACACCACGTGGCTTGCCTTACCTGATGGGATTTTAGATGTGATTAGTGGTTTAATGATATTATTTGAGGGAGATAATATCGGATATTAAATCGATTGTTTGTTGTTATATGTGCTCATAGATTAGGAGATGGCTTTGAACCCACTTTATGTGATACTTGAGGAATTTAACTCATTGGTCCCTGAATGTATTGATTGGAATAGAGATCTGGACATTGCCCAGACTGTTAAAGAGTACAAGTTTGTACTCAAGTGAGCTTTGTTCTCCCGAGCCTACCAATGTCTTAACTGATGAGGAAGGGACTGATTTCAATATCATGTTCAAACTCAAGGAGATGTTTAGACATGACGTAGAGGCTAGACAAGAGGCGATGAGGATACTCATAAAGGCCAGTCGATTCGAGGAAACGCTTAAACACGTTTTTGAGATGATTGACCTTTTGGACGAGTTGAGACGGAAATCGCAAGCTCTTGTAGCCAATGCCAAAGGTTTCGAACCTAAGGGCAAGATCGGGGAAAGAGGAAAAACAAGCAAAGAAACCCAGTGGTCCTAAGCTACTTGGACCACGAGATGGGACGAGAAAGCCATGAGGCAAGTATTCTCGATGCAAACAGTCTGGGTACTGGAAGTCTGATTATCCTCTCAAAGAAAGTACGAAATTTTCTTTAGTCGTGAAACATAGTCAGTGGTATTATCTACCGGAACCTGGTGTGTAGATATGGAACCACTGGCGGTATGTACATTTTAAATGCAAGGGTTCTAGGAAACCCGAAGACTTAGAAAAGAAGAAATCGTAGTCTACATGGGCAATGCTGTGGAGGAGGCAGCAGTTGCAGTGGAGGACATTTTATAGGATTTCATTTTGGGTTATTGCTTTTATGTACCTTTCAAATTAGAAAGAACTTTGTTCTGGATTTCTAATAAATGGATATTTTATTTCTTTTAATCATTTGATGGTTATAAGAAGAAATAATGATATTATCTATTTTGGTACATTAGCTAGCAATATATGTATGATGAATCCTGAGTCCACCACAATGCAACGAACCGTTTTATATAACTTGTCTTATTGATAAGAGATTTCTTTATTGAATCATTTATACTTGTGGATTCTTATGCTGAGTCACGTTTATTCAAATAAGAAGTTCAATGGTCGAAAATTGATATTTTGATCAATTAAGTTGAAGGAGTGGACCTTCCGACCTAAGAATCTAATTTGGAAGATAACATGACTAAGCAATCCTTTATGGATATAAGGTATAAGATCCGGACAAGTATTAGAATTGATTAACTCTGATGTATGCAGATCTTTGTCTACTCAGACAATTAGATACGAGTACTTCATTTTATGATTACTCGGAAAATGGATTAGCATACCTGATATGCCACAAAAGCAAAGTATTTTGACAAGTCAATGGACACAAAGCTATTGTGGGGAACCATCATGGTATATCCATTGAAAGCCTGCGATCTAATCGCGGAGGCAAGTGCCTGTCTGAGGAATGCATGGCATACTGATCAGAGATTGGGATTTAATCCCAAATGACTACACCATACACTGTTGTGTAGAAATGGTGTGTCGGAAATAAGAAATGGAACTCTTATAGAAATAGTAAAAGCATGAGTTATACGGAACTACCTGTGTTCTATGGATATGTCTGGAAACAACGGCTCATTCAAATGCGGTTGTAGAATATCCTAGAAGAACAAAAGATGTGTGTTCAATAGTACTATGAACCAAAAGGACGTTATAAGTTCTAACGCCCGGTTCTTAGAGGAAGACTATTAGATGAACCACAAGCCCAAAGTGACGTAATACTTTGAAATGAGAGAGAGAGATTAAGACTTAGAACCAGCCGAACCGAGTAGCGGTACACCACTAACTGCACCTACTGTTATTACTGTTTATACACCGGAATGCCGTTGTAGTGGGAGGTTGTGATCAACCGGAGATATTCATAAGACTAGGAGAGTTTTCGGACTCTGGACCTAGTATACATGAAATCGATCCCTGGATCTACTTGAAGTCAGTACTAGATCTAAATGGGCCTTCTTGGAAAGCAATAAGGATTATTGCTAAGAGGCAAGATCATTTAGAGTACAAGCTTAGTTGATCCATCTATGGATTGGAACAAAGCATTAAGTTCGTGGAACTTGCGCATTGATGAGAAAGTCCATTTGATGGATTCATCAAAAGGCATTGACGAATCGTGTGTATGGGAAACGTGATGGAAACAAGGTGGTGTTTCTCGGAGGTTTTATGTAGATAACATTTTATCATTGGTAACAATGTAAAGATATTGTCAGACATAAAATGATGGTTGTCTAGAAAAATCGATATATGAGATAAAGAAGAAGTTAGAGCATGTTCTTAAGATCCAGGATCTCAAGAAAAGAACATTGTACTTCTCTAGATATCTTATACGATTATGGTTCGTTTTAACATGCAAGATTCCGAGAAAGGTATGTTACCTTTCAGATACGGAATGCATCTATCTAAGGATATGTGTTTTGGAACACAAAAGGAGATAGAAGCAATGAAAGCGGTTTCCTACACTTCGAGTGTGGAAAGCTTGATAAATGCGATGTTGAAAACGAGAACCTGATATCTGCTATGCGGCTAGTATAGTGGGAGGATATCAAGGTAATCCTGGAAAGGAATACTCGACTGCTGTAATGAACATTTTAAGTACTTTCGAAGTACTGGGAACTATGTTCTGGATTACGGAGCAGACAAGCTTTTCCTTTGGATTACATTATCTTAGATTTCTAATCGAATGAGGACCGGTGTAAGTCGATATCAGGCTATGTGTTTCACTATTGAAGGAGAAGGAGTTTTTAACATGGAAGAGTGATAAGCACGATGCTTTTCGGACTCTGCCATGGCTAACCAAATAGCGGCCTCAAAGGCAGCGGAAGTTTTGGTATAGCTCCGGGAATCTCTGGGACTTAGAGGTGATTCTTAATTTGCCAAAGGCTATGTGAATAGCGGTGCGATGGCAAATGGTAAGAAATCACAAGTCCATAAATGTAAGATAACACATAGAGCAAGTACCACCTGATACGAGTAATCGTCGAGGGAGACGACGCTGTAGTCACCAAGATAACTTCAGAGCGGCAACCTAGAGTGCTCATTCACATAGTACTTCTTGGAAGTACAACTTAAGCACGTGATGAGTATGGGAGTCGGGAGTTTGGAGGAAATGACTAGACCTTAGTACAAGTGGGAGATTGTTGGAGTTGTGTACTTAATGTCTAGATTTAAGTAACGGAAACTCCCGATCCATTGCCATTAATCTATTTAATTAAATAAACAATTATTTGCGTTTAATTATTTATAATTAAATTCATGCAAATTATAGTCCTGGATTTCATACGTTGTAGTTAGTATGGTGTGCATGGGCACACAGAAGATCATACTATCGGTTACTCGTATTTAATCGAACAGTTGCTCACGACCTAGATGGACACGGACCAATCCATCGGTATAGTCGTTGTGTGAGAGAGAAAATAATTTATCTTAATTATTTTATCACACTTGTACACTTGGTGTATTGGGCGGATCGCTTAGGTTTATCGATTAGGATTGCCTTGGATAATCGATTTAAATCTCAGAGTATTTTATTCTTAATCCCCGATACTATTGCGGGTGTGTATATTTAATATAAGTGACTTTGATTTTCCAAAGGAATTGACCGGTTTAATTACTGGGTCAATTACCGGTTAAGTTGGGTCACTATATTTTATATATGACATGCCGTGAATACTTGACGGGAAAGTGTATCCCGGAAGGGTTGATAATATCCCCGAGATGAGTTCATAAGGAATTATTATGTAAACTCTGCAAGTGGATTTGTTCCGCATAATAATTAAGGTTGAATGGTACTAGTCTCGGATATAAGAGATGAATAAATTAATTAGCAATAAATTAATTTTATTCATGGATATTTATATCTTAAATACACGGAATAAATAATACTACCGGAGAAATATTATTTGATATAATATGGTTTAATATTGGGAGTGCAATTAATTTATATTGTGGAAAATAAATTAATTAATATTAATGGGATTAATAGATTTGGGCTTGGGCTCAATTTAATCATTAATATTGGAAGCTTAATATTCCACCTCCTTAAGATCCTCTACGTAGCCTATAAAAGCACTACATGGTCTTCTCTATTCTCATAACTTGAAGATCACAATTCTAGAGAGAGAAAGTAGAGAGGGAGATCCATGGAGTTCGGAAGATCGTCGCCCACCCGACGTTCGAGCTAGTGCAAGGAATACGTGGGAAGGTCTCAAGGTCTTCATAGATCTCGTTTCTCCGTACAACGAGAACAAAGGTAAAATCGTTGAACCCCCTTCGATTATTTTAATAATTAATTCGTATATGCATATGAACGAAGGTCCGAGGGACGTACGAACCCGGGGATGAGGATCGACCTCGCGGTGGTGATCGAGGATCACCGGACCGCGGGAGGTCGAGAGATCCTCGCCGGGATCGAGAGGACAAACCCTCGGCTGGACGCCGAGGGTGGCGGTCGAGCCCTAGGGCTTCGACCGCCGGCGACGCACGAAGGACCCCGGCTGGACGTCGGGGGTGCGATCGAGCGCGTGCTCGATCGCGCGGGGTGGCGGGCTGGTGCCGCTGCTGCTCGCACGGCGAGCAGCCCCCTCCTCCGCGGACGGCGAGTCGCCGGACTCGCCGTGGGGTTGTCGTGCGCAACCCAGCGATCGGTGCGATCGCGAGCCCCTCGCGGGGGCTCGGCTAGGGCAGCCGCGGGTTCATCCCGCAGCGGGTGTTCTCGGCCGGGCTCCGGCTCGTGAGGTGGTTCGTGATGTTTTCCGGCGAAGGGATTTTGATCGGGGTTATGTTTCCGCTATTCCGTTGACCCCGGGATATCGATTTCCAACAACTACACCATACACTGATGTGTGGATATGGTGTGTCAGGAATAAGAAATAGAATTCTAATAGTAAAAGAACAAGTTTGTTCGGAACTACCTATGTTCTATGGATATTTCTGGGTACAACGGCACATTCAATGTGGTTGTAGAATATCCTAAAAGAACAAGTAATTGTATGTTCAATAGTACTACGAACTAGAGGGGTGTCCTCGCCCGGTTCTTAGAGGAGAACTATTAGATGAACTACAATGCCCTAATTGACAAATTACTTTAAAATGAGGAAAGGAAAGGCTGAGAACCAGGCTGACCGAGTAGCAGTACACCACTGACTGCACCTAATGTTATTACTGTTATACACCGGAATGCCGTTGCAGTGGGAGGTTGTTAAGCAACCAGTGATGTTCATAAGACTAGAGGAGTTTTGAACTCTGGATCTAGTAGACATAAAATCGATCCCTGGTTCTGCATAGGAGGCTAATCTGAATGTGCCTGCTTAGATAGCAATAACTATTATTGTTAAGAAGCAAGATCATTTAGAAGTACAAGCTTGGTGAATCCATTTATGGATTATCACAAAGCTGTGGAACTTGCAAAAGCAAGGAGAGGTGTGTTAGAGAAGTAATGGAAACAAGGTGGTGTTTCTCGGAATTTTGTGTAGATAACACTTCATCGTTGGCAACAATGTAAGAGTGTTGTCAGACATACAATAGAGGTTGTCTGAATAAATCGAGACATGAGATTAAGATGAAGTTGGATCATGTTCTTAGAAATCTTTCGATCTCTAGATAAGAACATTTGTACTTCTCTTAAGATATCTTATACGACTATGGTTTGTTTTAAACATGCACAATTCTGAGAAAGGTTATTGCCTTTCGGGAACAGAATACATCTATCTAAAGGTATGTGTTTCGAACGCATAAAGGAGATAGATATAGACAAAGCAGTTACCTACACTTCGAGTTTGGAGGGCTTTGTAGATGCAGTGTTGTAAAACAAGAACCTGATATCAACTATGCGATTAGCGTAGTGGGAGGATATCAAAGTAATCTGGATAAGAGATGTTCGAATGCTGTAAGAAGTGCTTGGAAGTACTGGATTACTAAGCAAGACGAAATCTTCTTAGATTACAGTTTCTCAGATCCAAAATCAGAGAAAGACCAGTGTAAGTCGATATCAGGCTATGTGTTCACTTTTAGAAGAGGTGGAACCTAAGGATGAAAGAGTGATAAGCGTGATGCTTCTCGGACTCTATCATAAGCCGAATAGCAGCCTCAGAGGCAGCGGAAGTTTTGGTTAGGTTCCGGAATGACCTCTGAACTTGGATATGATTCTTGGTTCACCAAAGACTATGTATATGGCGGTGCATGGAGAACTGGAAGAAGTCATAAGTTCAAAAGGTGATGATAACACATAGAGCAAGTACCACCTGATACGAGTCTTCGTCAGGGAGACGACGCAGTAGTCACCAAGATAACTTCAGAGCGGCAACCTAGATTGCTCATTCACATAATACTTCTGGGAAGTATGACTTAAGCACGTGATGAGTATGGAAGTCGAGAGTTTGGAGGAAATGACTAGACTTTAGTACAAGTGGGAGATTGTTGGAGTTGTGTACTTAATGTCTAGATTTAAGTATCGGTAAACTCCCGGTCATAGCATTTTACCTATTTAATTAATAAACAATTATTTGCATTTAATTATTATTAATTAATTATGCAAAATATAGTCCTGGATTTTATACGTTGTAGTTAGTATGGTGTGCATGGGCACACAGAAGATCATACTATCGGTTTCTCGTATATAATCGAACGGTTGCTCACGACCTAGATGGACACGGACCAATCCATCGGTATAGTCGTTGTGTGAGAGAGAAAATAATTTATCTTAATTATTTTATCACACTTGTACACTTGGTGTATTGGGCGGATCGCTTGACATTTATTGATTAGGATTGCCTTGGATAATCAAATTAAATCTCAGAGTTTTTTATTCTTAATCCCCGATATTATTGCGGGTGTGTATATTTAATATTAGAGACTTTGATTTTCCAAAGGAATTAACCGATTTAATTATTGGGTTAGTTACCGGTAAAATTGGGTCGCTATATTTTATATATGACATGCCGTGAATACTTGACGGGAAAGTGTATCCCGGAAGGGTTGATAATATCCCCGAGATGAGTTCATAAGGAATTATTGTGTAAACCTCATGAGTGGATTCGTTCCGCACAATAATAAAGGTTGAACGGTACTAGTCTCGGATATAAGAGATGAATATTATTTATTGAGCAATAAATAAATTTATTCATGGATATTTAAATCTTAAATACACGGAATAAATAATACTAACCGGAGAAATATTATTTGATATAATATGGATAAATATTGGGAGTGCAATTTTATTTATATAGTGGAAAATAAATAAAATTAATATTGATAAGGATTAATGGATTTGGGTTGGACCCAATTTAATCTTCAATATTAGAAGCCCAATATTTAATCTCCTTTTGATCCCCTACGTAGCCTATAAAAGCACTACATGGTCTTCACTTTTCAAAAGACAATTTAACCTACGCCAATCGTAAAGTCTTGGAGAGTGAAGGAGATCCATAGGAGTTCGATAGATCGTCGCCCACACGACGTTCGGACGAGGTGCGAGGAATACGTAGGAAGATCGCAAGGTCATCAACCGATTTCGTTTCTCCGCACAACGAATCGAAGGTAAAATCATAAACCCCCTTTTATGATTTGTGCTTGATTAATTCTGATATATACATGAACGCACGATCCGGGAAAACGGCGAACCTCGGGGACGGGGATTCGAGATCCCCGGCGAGGATCGAGGGAGCGGCCGAACCCTAGGATTCGACCGCCGCATGCGCGCGACGAGGGACGAGCCCCGGATGGACGCCGGGGCATGCGATCGACTTCGGTCACACACGGCGATGCCTCGCATCCCCAGGCGATCGCCACACACGGCGATCGCGAGCCCGGGCGTGGGCATGGCTAGGGTTTAGTCGCGGGTTCTCCCGCGGCGACGCCTTGGTCATGCTCTAGCTCGTCCGTGGTTCGCGTTCGTGGTTTCCGGCGATAGGGTTTTCGGTCGGGTTATCGGTTCCGCAAAATTTTTTGATAGCCCGGGACATCGAATCCCAGCAAGTATACTACTCTAACATGAGTCGCGCGGGCAATTCCAGAACATCAATGCCCAACTAGAGCACTTGACCCAGGCAATGGCTGAGATGAAAAAGAAGACCAGCGGTCTACCTCCCCAAATTGAACTCAACAAAGCCCAACTGAATGCAATCCACCTCAAGAATGGAAAAGTCCTGGCTGAAGTGCCTAAGAAGTCCACTCCACCATATATCAAATGGAAGGGATTGTTGAAGATGTCAATGAGGAAGAGGAGTCAAAGGAAGAACTTGAGTTGATACCACCCAAACAGAAGGAAACATCAGTACCTGCCCAAGTAGGAACACCACCAAAAATCTACCCTCCTTTCCCAGGCAGGTTGAGCAAGAAGAAGGAGAAGGAAGATACAAATGAGATGTTCCAGATGTTTAAAAAGGTGGAAATCAACATGCCCCTGTTGACCATTCTGAAGTCCATGCCCAGATGCGCCAAATTCCTCAAGGAGCTGTGCACCAAGAAGGTGAAATACCAAGACGATGCCAAATTCGAAGTGGGGGAGAATGTTTCAGCAGTGCTCCAGAGGAATGTGCCAAGGAAGTGTGCAGACCCTGGAATGTTCTATATTCCCTGGATAATAGGAAACATGAACATAGAGAAGGCCATGCTCGATTTGGGAGCATCGATCAATGTCATGCCTAAGTCAATGTACGAAGACTTGGGCATAGGTCCAATGAAGCCGACAAGGGTAGTGATCCAGTTAGCAGATAGATCAAATGTGTACCCCGAGGGAATTCTGGAGGATGTATTGGTCAAGGTAGAGGAGCTCATTTTCCCTGCCGATTTCTCTGTCTTGGACATGGGGAGATCAAGTAAGCAGCCAGTGATGATCTTGGGCAGACCATTCTTGAAGACAGCAAGGACACACATTGACTGCGAGACTGGAAAGCTAACTTGCAAGTTTGAAGGAGAAACGGTCACATTTGACTTGTTCAAGTCAATGAAGCACCTAGAGGACACCGAGCAAGTACATTATGTAGACCAGATCGATGAAATGATCAAGGAGCAAGCTCTGGGATATGGAGTCTCTGACAAAGTAGATCTGGTGATACAAAGGGGACTGACCAGGGAAGATGCAGAGGATGAGCAACTTGAAGTTCAACAGATAGTTGAGCAACTGGGAGCTCTGGAGAATCACCCCATGGGAATGAGCAAGCTTCCACCCCATGAAGTCACGATCATGGTGCCATCTGTTGGAAAACGATATCCCGGGCTATTAAAATTTATGCGGAACCGATAGCCCGACCGAAATCCTTCATCGCCGGAGATTGGATTCCCGACTCATCCGCAGGAGTCCGACCTTTGGAGACTACGCGCCCGAAGACACGCAGCCCGCCCCTAGCCGATTTTCTCCCGCGAGCCGAATCCATGAACGCGAACCATCTCACGTCGACGGAGCTCGACTTGAGCATCACCGCCGCGGGATGAAACCCCGCGGCTAGAAAACCCTAGCCGAGCCCCCCGCTGCGAGGGGGCTCGCGATCGCACGCCGCGATCGCCGGGGCTGCCCAGCAGCCCCCGGTGGTGAGTCCGGCGACTCACCACCATCGCCGGAAGAGGGGCGGTCAGCCCCCAGCTGACCCGCCGCGGCTCCAGCCGCGGCTTTCCCCGCGATCGACCTCGCGGTCGATCGCATGCCCCGGCTCCAGCCGGGGCTCCTCCGTCGCGCCTGGCCGCCGGTCAAGGGCTGGGGAGGGACCGGCTGCCGTGGCACCAGCCCACGGCGGTCTCCCCGCGATCGACCCATGGTCGATCGCTTGCCCCGGCGTCCAGCCGGGGCTCCCTCGTCCGCGCGCCGCGATCGAACCCTAGGGTTCGATCGCCCCCTCGGCTCCAAGCCGAGAGTTCTCTCGATCTTCGCCGGGGATCTCGAATCCCCGTCCCCGAAGTTCGTACGTTTATCCGGATCGTGTGTTCATGTACATACTACAATTAATCACACAAAATCGTAGAAGAGGGTTTATGATTTTACCTTAGATTCGTTGTATGGAGAAACGAAATCAAACACGTTGATGACCTTGCGATCTTCCCACGTATTCCTTGCACCTCGTCCGAACGTCGTGTGGGCGACGATCTATCGAACACCTTATGGATCTTCCTCACTCTCCAAGACTTTTTAGTTGGCGTAACTTAGGTTCTCTTAGTTATGAAAAGTGAAGACCATGTAGTGCTTATATAGGCTACGTAGGGGATCAAAAGGAGAATAAATATTGGGCTTCCAATATTGAAAATTAAATTGGGTCCAACCCAAATCCATTAATTCTTATCAATATTAATTTTATTTATTTTCCACTATATAAATAAAATTGCACTCCCAGTATTATTCCATATTATATCAAATAATATTTCTCCATCTTAGTATTATTTATTCCGTGTATTTAAGATTTAAATATCCATGAATAAATTTATTTATTGCTCAATAAATATTATTCATCTCTTATATCCGAGAATAGTACCGTTCAACTTTAATTATTATGCGGATTAAATCCACCTGCAGGGTTTACATAATAATTCCTTATAAACTCATCTCGGGGATATTATCAACCCTTACGGGATACACTTTCCCGTCAAGTATTCACGGCATGTCGTATATAAAATATAGTGGCCCAACTTAACCGGTAATTAACCCAATAATTAAATCGGTTAATTCCTTTGGAAAATCAAAGTCACTTATATTAAATATACAGACCCGCAATAATATCGGGGATTAAGAATAAAATACTCTGAGATTTAAATTGATTATCTAAGGCAATCCTAATCAATAAATCTCAAGCGATCCGCCCAATACACCAAGTGTACAAGTGTGATAAAATAATTAAGATAAATTATTTTCTCTCTCACACAACGACTATACCGATGGATTGGTCCGTGTCCATCTAGGTCGTGAGCAACTGTTCGATTAAATACGAGTAACCGATAGTATGATCTTCTGTGTGCCCATGCAACACCATACTAACTACAACGTATAAAATCCAGGACTATGATTTGCATATATTAATTAATAATAATTAATTGCAAATAATTGTTTATTAATTAGATAGGTTAAATGCCATGACAGGGAGTTTACCGGTACTTAAATCTAGACATTAAGTACACAACTCCAACAATCTCCCACTTGTACTAAGGTCTAGTCATTTCCTCCAAACTCCCGACTTCCATACTCATCACGTGCTTAAGTTATACTTCCCAGAAGTATTATGTGAGTGAGCAATCTAGGTTGCCGATCTGAAGTTATCTTGGTGACTACCGCGTCGTCTCCCTAACGATGATTCGTATCAGGTGGTACTGGCTCTATGTGTTATCATCACCTTTTGAACTTATGACTTCTTCCAGTTCTCCATGCACCGCTATATATATAGCCTTTGGTGAACCAAGAATCATATCCAAGTTCAGAGGTCATCCCGGAACCTAACCAAAACTTCCGCTGCCTCTGAGGCTGCTATTCGGTTTATGATAGAGTCCAAAAAGCTTCACGCTTATCACTCTTTCTTCCTTAGGTTCCACCTCTTCTAAAAGTGAACACATAGCCTGATATCGACTTACACTGGTCCTTCTCTGATTTTTGGATCTGAGAAACTGTAATCTAAGAAGATTTCATATTGCTAGTAATCCAGTACTTCCAAGTACTTTTACAGCATTCGAATATCTCTTATCCAGATTACTTTGATATCCTCCCACTACGCAAACCGCATAGTTGATATCAGGTTCTTGTTTTATAACACCGCATTCACAAAGCCCCTTTACACTCGAAGTGTAAGAATCTGCTTTGTTTATATCTATCTCCTTCATGTGCTCAAGACACATACCTTAGATAGATGCATTCTGTTCTCGAAAGGCAATAACCTTTCTCAGAATTGTGCATGTTTAAAACAAACCATAATCGTATAAGATATCTAAAGAGAAGTGCAAGTGTTCTTATCTAGAGATCGAAAGATTTCTAAGAACATGATACAATTTCATCTTAATCTTATATCTCGATTTATTTAGACAACCTCTATTTTATGTCTGACAACGCTTTTACATTGTTGCCAATGATGAAGTGTTATCTACACAAAATTCCGAGAAACACCACTTTGTTTCCATTACGTCTCCAATACACCAATCTTGTCTATGCTTCTTGATGAATCCATAAAATGGACTACCTCATCAATTTGCAAGGTCCACAAGTTTCAGCTTTGTGATAATCCATAAATGGATTTATTAAACTTGTACCTCTAAATGATCTTGCCTCTTTAACAATAATAAATTATTGCTATCCAAGTAGGCACATTTAGTTTAGTACTGCCTCCTATGCAGAACTAGGGATCAATTTCATGTCTACTAGATCCAGAGTTAAAACTCCTCCAGTCTTATGAACATCTCTGGTCGCTTAACAACCTCCCACTACAATGGCGTTCCGGTGTATAACAGTAATAACATTAGGTGCAGTTAGTGGTATACTACTCGGTTAGGCTGGTTCTCAGCCTTCTCTTTCCTCATTATAAGGTACCTTGTCCGTTAGGGCATTGTAGTTCATCTAATAGTCTTCCTCTAAGAACCGGGCGAAGACACCCTTCTGGTTCGTAGCACTATTGAACATACAATTACTTGTTCTTCTAGGATATTCTACAATTACATCGAATGTGTCATTGTATCCAGGAATATCCACAGAACATAGGTTGTTCCGAATAAACTTGTCCTCTTACTATTAGAATTCCATTTCTTATTCCTGACACACCATGTCTACACATCAGTGTATGGTGCAGTCGTTTGAGACTTATTCTCTTTGATTTATGCTATGTGTTTTTTAGATAGGTGACAGCCTCCGCGAACGAGTCGCAGGCTTCTAATGGATATACTTTGAAGGTTCCCCATAATGGCTTTGTGTTGAAAACACTCCGCTTTTATGGCACATCAAGTATTCTAATCCATCTTCGAGTATTCTTTAAAGAACGACTCGTACTTCTCTAATTACACATATGTCTGCATATATCATCTTTGATCATTCTTAATACTTGTCCGAATTCCATCCTTTATCCAGAAAGGTTGACTTAGTTGTATCATCTTTCAAGATTGATTCTTAGGTCGGGAGGTCCATTCCTCCAACTATAATTGATCGAATCAATTTCGACCTTTTGAATCCCTTTTGAATAGATACTACCAAGTTAAAGAATTCACAAGTATAATGATTGATAAAGAAATACATCTAATAAGTAAAACAAGTTCATATATAACGGTTTGTTGCATCGTGGTAGACTAAGGATTCATCATTCATATATTGCTATCTAATGTACCAGAATAGATATCGCCATTATTTCTTATCCAAACCATCAAATGATTAAAGAAATAAAATATCCATTAATAATAGAAATCCAGAACAAAAGTTCTTTCTAAAATGAAAGGTACAAAGCAATAATCTTGAAATGAAATCCTATAACTATCAAAAGATAAACGTCTTCCACTGCAACCGCTGCTTCCTTAACAGCTCTGCCCATGAGGACTCGAACTCTTCTTATCTAAGTCGCCGGGTTTTCTGGAACCCCTGCATTTAGAATGCACATACCGTCAGTGGTTCCATATCTACACACCAGAATTCTGGTAGATAATACCGCTGACTATGTTTTACGACTAAAGAAAAATTCATACCTTTGAGAGGACAAGATGTAGACCCCCAGTACTCAGACTGCTTCCCTTGGGGTTGTTTGCCAGAAGGCTTCTTTATCCCACCTTTTGGTCCAAGTCCCTTAGGACCACCGGACCCCCTTGTCTTCTTCTCCTTTCCTTTGCCTTTAGGTCCGAAACCTTTGGCTTTGGCTATAAGAGCTTGCGATTGTTTCAACTCGTCCAAAAGATCCATCATCTCAAAAACATGATCAAGTGTTTCATCGAAGTAACAGATCTTTACGAGTATCCTCATCGCCTCTTTTCTAGCCTCCCCATCATGTCCAAACAGCAACTTGAGTTTGAGCATGACATCATGATTAATGGCTAGTGAACGAGCACTCTCCCATTTTTCAAAGTCAAAAATCTCATCCTCAGTTGAGTTAATGGTGAGTCCAGGAGGACAAGTTTCACTGAGTACGTCTTTGTACTCTTTTGCAGTCTGAGCAATGTCTAACTCTTCTTTCCATTCAACACAGTGTGGAACCAGTGCGTCAAATTCCTCAAGTATCATCTCAAGTGGATTCATAGACATTTTCTAAACCTATAAGCACATTTAAACAAACAATTAATTTAATATCCGACGTTATCTCCCTGGAATAACATCATTAAATCACTAATCACATCTAAAATCCCATCAGGTAAGGCAAGCCACGTGGTGTGGACGTTTACCCACCCAAATGATTTAGCAATTAGATTTTCTTTGGCCATACATCAATTATAGCGTAACTTCGTGGGGAAGAATACTATAACGCGTATCTAAGTGTAAACCATTACTCAGTACTAAAGTAAATCGTTTGGAATTGCTACATCACCGCAAGCCACGTGGTGTGGACGTTTACGATAATTTCACAACTCTTCACAATCACTTATAACTGTCTACATCAATTAATCCAAAATCCGTTAGCATAGCAAGCCACGTGGTGTGGACGTTTACTACACTAAGAGACTTTTATAATTGACTCCCAATTACAAGATCCATTAGATTTTGAAAATCAAGACTCGGAGAATCATAAGTGAAACTCGAAGTTTCTAACCAGTGATTCGCCATGCGAGCGACCCTATCTCTCATAAATGAGGGAGCCGAGCAGACAATCGACCCATCTATCAAAGAATGGCACGAAGGTCTCTAATTTGTGTCATCCACATGACCAAGTGGCTTTGGCTCCATTCCACTCCCCGGGGTGAGAATGAGTCGACTTGAAGTCAGTTTCAGAAAGACAAATTAGGCATTGTTTGATAAACTCGATCAATGTTTCTTGTAAAAGGAATTACAAGAATTCTCCTCCAATGACTCGTCTATACGAACTTCGAAAGTCCATAAGAGTCACCAAGAGAACAGTAATGGAGACCATGGGAATGTTTCCATCCCCTCTCCCACTTAGCTTTTTATAATAAAGGGATACGCTATCTAGTGCATAAAATAAACACATATAGCATGCATGAAAGCAATAAAGCACATAGATCACATAGTCAAAAAATAATGCTAGAGAAATTATTTTCCCGACTATCATGGCTTTATCTTCATATGCATCCTCTAGTCTTCAGTCTTCGTTTCTTGAATGCTCCATGTGACGAGAATATTAATTTCCAATATTTAAATCTATTTATTTTCAATTAATCCAAAAGTTACTTAATTCGAAAATTAAGTCAATCGAATATATCAAAAATAAAATTAAATATTATTAATATTTTTATTTATTTAATTTCCCATCTAATTCTATTAAATCTTTAGAATAATCTATCCAAGTCAAACTCGGAATATTCTAGAAGACTTTTATAATAGAATAAGGAAATAAAATAAATTTAGGACTCTTCTACTTTCCATTATCAATTAATTTCCATCTAATGAAAATTCCCAAGAGTAGGAATAATCAAATAGGAAATAAATTAATACTAAATTAATTAAATTCCTAATCCATGAATATTTCCATAAAGGAAATAAAACAAATAGGAATAAAATTAATTTAATTAACTCTTTTCCTAATCCATGAGAATTTCCAAAAAAAATACTCAAATAGGAAAGTCGAATTAATTTAGGAAAGTCGGATTGTGGTAGGAGTAGCACGGGTTGGGAGTCCCCGCACCACCCCCACCACCATGATCGACCGGCCACCGGAGGGGATCACCGCCGCCGCCACTCCAGCCGGCCAGCCACCACCAATGCTGGCGGCAGCCCACGGCCGAGGGGCGATCGGCCCCCTTCCTCGCGGTCGATCGTGAGGTTTGATCATGGGGTTGATCGTCCCTCTCGTCCATCGTCTTCTTCGTCACACCTTCTTCGTCTTCCGGCGATCGTCTCAACATCGAACCAACGTAATAAAATTACAAGAATTAAATTACAATATCCGGTATCGATTCTATACATGAAATCGACCCTATACATTTTCCGGAAAATAAAGTGCGTAATAATAAATCCTAAATTCGGTCAACCCCCGAATTTTTACTATTACAAACATTCAACCACATAAAAAACGAATCTCGACATGTCCGAGAGTTTAATAATCATGATAATTAATTAAAAAACAATTAATTAAATCCAACCATGATAGCCGGAAATCCTGCAAGGTAGAACAATAATCGAGCATATACATGAACACGAAACCAAACGCTCTGATACCAATTGTTGGAAAACGATATCCCGGGCTATTAAAATTTATGCGGAACCGATAGCCCGACCGAAATCCTTCATCGCCGGAGATTGGATTCCCGACTCATCCGCAGGAGTCCGACCTTTGGAGACTACGCGCCCGAAGACACGCAGCCCGCCCCTAGCCGATTTTCTCCCGTGAGCCGAATCCATGAACGCGAACCATCTCACGTCGACGGAGCTCGACTTGAGCATCACCGCCGCGGGATGAAACCCCGCGGCTAGAAAACCCTAGCCGAGCCCCCCGCTGCGAGGGGGCTCGCGATCGCACGCCGCGATCGCCGGGGCTGCCCAGCAGCCCCCGGTGGTGAGTCCGGCGACTCACCACCATCGCCGGAAGAGGGGCGGTCAGCCCCCAGCTGACCCGCCGCGGCTCCAGCCGCGGCTTTCCCCGCGATCGACCTCGCGGTCGATCGCATGCCCCGGCTCCAGCCGGGGCTCCTCCGTCGCGCCTGGCCGCCGGTCAAGGGCTGGGGAGGGACCGGCTGCCGTGGCACCAGCCCACGGCGGTCTCCCCGCGATCGACCCATGGTCGATCGCTTGCCCCGGCGTCCAGCCGGGGCTCCCTCGTCCGCGCGCTGTTGGAGTTGTGTACTTAATGTCTAGATTTAAGTACCGGTAAACTCCCGGTCATGGCATTTAACCTATTTAATTAATAAACAATTATTTGCATTTAATTAATTATGCAAAAATATAGTCCTGGATTTTATACGTTGTAGTTAGTATGGTGGGGCATGGGCACACAGAAGATCATACTATCGGTTACTCGTATTTAATCGAACAGTTGCTCACGACCTAGATGGACACGGACCAATCCATCGGTATAGTCGTTGTGTGAGAGAGAAAATAATTTATCTTAATTATTTTATCACACTTGTACACTTGGTGTATTGGGCGGATCGATTGAGACTCATCAATTAGGATTGCTCGGCGATAATTGATTTGAGGCTCGGAGTATTTTATTCTTAATCCCTGAAACAATTGCGGGTGTGTATATTTAATATAAGTGACTTTGATTTACCAAAGGAATTAACCGATTTATTATTGGGTTAATTACCGGTTAAGTTGGGTCACTATATTTTATATATGGCATGCCGTGAATTCTTGAAGGGGCAGTGTATCCCGTAAGGGTTGATAATATCCCCGAGATGAGTTCATAAGGAATTATTATGTAAACCCTGCAGGTGGATTTAATCCGCATAATAATTAAAGTTGAACGGTACTAGTCTCGGATATAAGAAATGAATAATATTTATTGAGCAATAAATAAATTTATTCATGGATATTTAAATCTTAAATACACGGAATAAATAATACTAAGATGGAGAAATATTATTTGATATAATATGGAATAATATTGGGAGTGCAATTTTATTTATATAGTGGAAAATAAATAAAATTAATATTGATAAGAATTAATAGATTTGGGTTGGACCCAATTTAATTTTCAATATTGAAGCCCAATATTTATTCTCCTTATGATCCCCTACGTAGCCTATATAAGCACTACATGGTCTTCACTTTAAAGAGAGAATTAATTGACCTACGCCAATCATAAAATCTTGAGAGTGAGGAGGATCCATAGTGTTCGATAGATCGTCGCCCACACGACGTTCGGACGAGGTGCAAGGAATACGCGGGAAGGTCACAAGGTCATCAACCGAATTCGTTTCTCCGTACAACGAATCGAAGGTAAAATCATAAACCCTCTTTTATGATTTTGTGCGATTAATCGTAGTATGTACATGAACACACGATCCGGGTAAACGCACGAACTTCGGGGACGGGGATTCGAGATCCCCGGCGAAGATCGAGAGAACCCTCGGCTCGGAGCCGAGGGAGGGCGATCGAACCCTAGGGTTCGATCGCGGCGCGCGGACGAGGGATCCCCGGCTGGACGCCGGGGGAGCGATCGACCATGAGTCGATCGCGGGGAGACCGCCGTGGGCTGGTGCCACGGCAGCTGGTCCCCCCAGCCACCTCGACCGGCGGCGCGCGCACGGGAGGAGCCCCGGCTGAAGCCGGGGCAGGCGATCGACCGCGAGGTCGATCGCGGGGAAAGCCGCGGCTGTAGCCGCGGCGGGTCAGCTGGGGGCTGACCGCCCCTCTTCCGGCGATGGTGGTGAGTCGCCGGACTCACCACCGGGGGCTGCTGGGCAGCCGCGGCGATCGCAGCGTGCGATCGCGAGCCCCCTCGCGGCGGGGGCTCGGCTAGGGTTTCTAGCCGCGGGGTTTTTCCCGCGGCGATGATTCTCTCGTCGGGCCCGGTTCTGTCGTACGGTGGTTCGCGTTCATGGATTCGGCTCGCGGGAGAAAATCGGCTGGGGGCGGGCTGCGTGTCTTCGGGCGCGTAGTCTCCAAAGGTCGGACTCCTGCGGATGAGTCGGGAATCCAATCTCCGGCGATGAAGGATTTTGGTCGGGCTATCGGTTCCGCATTAATTTTAATAGCCCGGGATATCGATTTCCAACAACTGGTATCAGAGCGTTTGGTTTCGTGTTCATGTATATGCTCGATTATTGTTCTACCTTGCAGGATTTCCGGCTATCATGGTTGGATTTAATTAATTATTGCTTATTAATTAATTATCATGATTATTAAACTCTCGGACATGTCGAGATTCGTTTTTTATGTGGTTGAATGTTTGTAATAGTAAAAATTCGGGGGTTGACCGAATTTAGGATTTATTATTACGCACTTTATTTTCCGGAAAATGTATAGGGTCGATTTCATGTATAGAATCGATACCGGATAGTGTAATTTAAATTATTGTAATTTATTTACGTTGGTTCGATGATGAGACGATCGCCGGAAGACGAAGAAGGTGTGACGAAGTAGACGATGGACGAAGGGGCCGATCATCCCCATGATCGACCCCATGGATCGATCGCCGGACGAGGGGCTGTCCGTGGGAGCTTCCGGCCACGCCGGCCACCGGTGGTGGTGGCGCGTGGGCTGGCGGCGGTCGACGGTGGGGGTGGTACGGGGACTCCCAACCCGTGCTACTCCTACCATAATCCAACTTTCCTAATTGATTCGGTTTTCCTATTTGAGTACTTTCCTTTTAGGAAACTCTCATGGATTAGGAAAAGAATTAATTTAAATTAATTTTATTTCTATTGATTTATTTCATTCATGGAATTATTCATAGATTAGAAATTTAATTAATTTAGTACTAAATTTATTTATTTTTCCTATTTGATTATTCCTACTCATGGGAATATTCATGGATTAGGAATAAAAATAAATTTGGAAAGTAGTGAGTCCTAATTTATTTATTTCCTTATTCTATTATAGGAGTCTTCTAGAATATTCCGAGTTTAACTTGGATAGATTATTCTAGAGATTTAATAGAATTAGAAAGGAAAATAAATAAATAAAAATATTAATAATATTTAATTTTATTTTTGATATATTCAATTGACTTAATTTTGAATTAAGTAACTTTTGGATTAATTGAAAATAAATAGATTTAAATATTGGAAATTAATATTCTCGTCACATGGAGCATTCAAGAAACGAAGACTGAAGACTAGAGGATGCATATGAAGATAAAGCCATGATAGTCGGGAAAATAATTTCTCTAGCATTATTTTGACTATGTGATCTATGTGCTTTATTGCTTTCATGCATGCTATATGTGTTTATTTTATGCACTAGATAGCGTATCCCTTTATTATAAAAAGCTAAGTGGGAGAGGGGATGGAAACATTCCCATGGTCTCCATTACTGTTCTCTTGGTGACTCTTATGGACTTTCGAAGTTCGTATAGATGAGTCATTGGAAGAGAATTCTTGTAATTCCTTTTACAAGAAACATTGATCGAGTTTATCAAACAATGCCTAATTTGTCTTTCTGAAACTGACTTCAAGTCGACTCATTCTCACCCCGGGGAGTGGAATGGAGCCAGAGCCACTTGGTCATGTGGATGACACAAATTAGAGACTTTCGTGCCATTCTTTTATAGGTGGGTCGTTTGTCTGCTCGGCTCCCTCATTTATGAGAGATAGGGTCGCTCGCATGGTGAATCACTGGTTAGAAACTTCGAGTTTCACTTATGATTCTCCGAGTCTTGATTTACGAAATCGAATGGATCTTGTAATTGGGAGTCAATTATAAAAGTCTCTTAGTGTAGTAAACGTCCACACCACGTGGCTTGCTGTGCTAACGGATTTTGGATTAATTGATGTAGACAGTTATAAGTGATTGTGAAGAGTTGTGAAGTTATCGTAAACGTCCACACCACGTGGCTTGCGGTGATGTTGCAATTCCAAGCGATTTACTTTAGTGCTGAGTAATGGTTTACACTTAGATACGCGTTATAGTATTCTTCCCCACGAAGTTACGCTATAATTGATGTATGGCCAAAGAAAATCTAATTACTAAATCATTTGGGTGGGTAAACGTCCACCTGATGGGATTTTAGATGTGATTAGTAATTTAATGATGTTATTCCAGGGAGATAACGTCGGATATTAAATTAATTGTTTGTTTAAATGTGCTTATAGGTTTAGAGAATGTCTATGAATCCACTTGAGATGATTATTGAGGAATTTGACGCACTGGTTCCACACTGTGTTGAATGGAAAGAAGAGTTAGACATTGCTCAGACTGCAAAGGAGTACAAAGATGTACTCAGTGAAACTTGTCCTCCTGGACTCACCATTAACTCAACTGAGGATGAGATTTTTGACTTTGAAAAATGGGAGAGTGCTCGTTCACTAGCCATTAATCATGATGTCATGCTCAAACTCAAGTTGCTGTTTGGACATGATGGGGAGGCTAGAAAAGAGGCGATGAGGATACTCGTAAAGATCTGTTACTTCGATGAAACACTTGATCATGTTTTTGAGATGATGGATCTTTTGGACGAGTTGAAACAATCGCAAGCTCTTATAGCCAAAGCCAAAGGTTTCGGACCTAAAGGCAAAGGAAAGGAGAAGAAGACAAGGGGGTCCGGTGGTCCTAAGGGACTTGGACCAAAGGGTGGGATAAAGAAGCCTTCTGGCAAACATCCCCAAGGAAAGCAGTCTGAGTACTGGGGGTCTACATCTTGTCCTCTCAAAGGTACGAATTTTTCTTTAGTCGTAAAACATAGTCAGCGGTATTATCTACCAGAATTCTGGTGTGTAGATATGGAACCACTGACGGTATGTGCATTCTAAATGCAGGGGTTCCAGAAAACCCGGCGACTTAGATAAGAAGAATTCGAGTCCTCATGGGCAGAGCTGTTGAGGAAGCAGCGGTTGCAGTGGAAGACGTTTATCTTTATGATAGTTATAGGATTTCATTTCAAGTTTATTGCTTTGTACCTTTTAGAAAGAACTTTTGTTCTGGATTTCTATTATTAATGGATATTTTATTTCTTTAATCATTTGATGGTTTAGATAAGAAATAATGGCGATATCTATTCTGGTACATTAGATAGCAATATATGAATGATGAATCCTTAAGTCTACCACGATGCAACAAACCGTTTTATAAACTTGTTTTACTTGTTAGATGTATTTCTTTGTCGATCATTATACTTATGAATTCTTAAACTTGGTAGTATCTATTCAAAAGGGATTCAAAAAGTCGAAATTGATTTGATCAATTATAGTTGGAGGAATGGACTTCCCGACCTAAGAATCAATCTTGAAAGATGATACAACTAAGTTGACCTTTCTGGATAAAGGATGGAGTTCAGACAAGTATTAAGAATGATCAAAGATGATATATGCAGACATATGTGTAATTAGAGAAGTACGAGTCGTTCTTTAAAGAATACTCGAATATGGATTAGAATACTTGATGTGCCATAAAAGCGGAGTGTTTTCAACACAAAGCCATTATGGGGAACCTTCAAAGTATATCCATTAGAAGCCTGCGACTCGTTCGCGGAGGCTGTTACCTATCTAAATAACACATAGCATAAATCAAGGATTGAGATTAAGTCTCAAACGACTGCACCATACACTGATGTGTAGACATGGTGCGTCAGGAATAAGAAATGGAATTCTAATAGTAAAAGGACAAGTTTATTCGGAACTACCTATGTTCTATGGATTTTTCTGGATACAACGACATATTGCATATGGTTGTAGTAAAACCTAGAAGAACAAGTAATTGTATGTTCAATAGTACTACGAACCAGAAGGGTGTCTTCGCCCGGTTCTTAGAGGAAGACTATTAGATGAACTACAATGCCCTAACTGACAAAGTACCTAATAATGAGGGAAGAGAAGACTGAGAACCAGCCTAACCGAGTAGTAGTGCACCACTAACTGCACCTAATGTTATTACCGTTATATACCAGAACGCCATTGCAGTGGGAGGTTGTTAATCAACCAGAGATGTTCATAAGACTGGAGGGGTTTTAAACCCTGGATCTAGTAGACATGAAATCGATCCCTAGTTCTGCATAAGAGGCAGTACTAATCTAAATGTGCCTACTTGGATAGAAATAATTTATTATTGTTAAAGGGGCAAGATCATTTAGAGGTACAAGCTTAGTAAATCCATTTATGGATTACCACAAAGCTGAAACTTGTGGAACTTGCAAATTGATGAGGTAGTCCATTTTATGGATTCATCAAGAAGCATAGACAAGATTGGTGTATTGGATACGTAATGGAAACAAAGTGGTGTTTCTCGGAATTTTTGTAGATAACACTTCATCATTGGCAACAATGTAAGAGCGTTGTCAGACATAAAATAAAGGTTGTCTAAATAAATCGAGATATAAGATTAAGATGAAATTGTATCATGTTCTTAGAAATCTTTCGATCTCTAGATAAGAACACTTGCACTTCTCTTTAGATATCTTATACGATTATGGTTTGTTTTAAACATGCATAATTCTGAGAAAGGTTATTGCCTTTCGAGAACAGAATACATCTATCTAAGGTATGTGTCTTGCACACATAAAGGAGATAGATATAGACAAAGCGGTTTCCCACACTTTGAGTGTAAAGAGCTTTGTAAATGCGGTGTTATAAAACAAGAACCTGATATCAACTATGCGGTTTGCGTAGTGGGAGGATATCAAAGTAATCTGGATAAGAGATATTAAAATGCTGTAAAAGTACTTGGGAAGTACAGGATTACTAGCAAAAACGAAATCTTCTTAGATTACAGTTTCTCAGATTCAAAAATCAGAGAAGGACCAGTGTAAGTCGATATCAGGCTATGTGTTCACTTTCAGAAGAGGTGGAACCTAAGGATGAAAGAGTGATAAGCGTGAAGCTTCTCGGACTCTATCATAAACCGAATGGCAGCCTCAGAGGCAGCGGAAATTTTGGTTAGGTTCAGGAATGACCTCTGAACTTGGATATGATTCTTGGTTCACCAAAGGCTATGTATATAGCGGTGCATGGAGAACTGGAAGAAGTCATAAGTTCGAAAGGTGATGATAACACATAGAGCCAGTACCACCTGATACGAGTCATCGTCAGAGGGACGACGCAGTAGTCACCAAGATAACTTCGGATCAGCGACCTAGATTGCTCATTCACATAATACTTCTGGGGAAGTATAACTTAAGCACGTGATGAGTATGGGAGTCGGGAGTTTGGAGGAAATGACTAGACCTTAGTACAAGTGGGAGATTGTTGGAGTTGTGTACTTAATGTCTAGATTTAAGTACCGGTAAACTCCCGGTCATGGCATTTAACCTATTTAATTAATAAACAATTATTTGCATTTAATTAATTATGCAAAAATATAGTCCTGGATTTTATACGTTGTAGTTAGTATGGTGGGGCATGGGCACACAGAAGATCATACTATCGGTTACTCGTATTTAATCGAACAGTTGCTCACGACCTAGATGGACACGGACCAATCCATCGGTATAGTCGTTGTGTGAGAGAGAAAATAATTTATCTTAATTATTTTATCACACTTGTACACTTGGTGTATTGGGCGGATCGATTGAGACTCATCAATTAGGATTGCTCGGCGATAATTGATTTGAGGCTCGGAGTATTTTATTCTTAATCCCTGAAACAATTGCGGGTGTGTATATTTAATATAAGTGACTTTGATTTACCAAAGGAATTAACCGATTTATTATTGGGTTAATTACCGGTTAAGTTGGGTCACTATATTTTATATATGGCATGCCGTGAATTCTTGAAGGGGCAGTGTATCCCGTAAGGGTTGATAATATCCCCGAGATGAGTTCATAAGGAATTATTATGTAAACCCTGCAGGTGGATTTAATCCGCATAATAATTAAAGTTGAACGGTACTAGTCTCGGATATAAGAAATGAATAATATTTATTGAGCAATAAATAAATTTATTCATGGATATTTAAATCTTAAATACACGGAATAAATAATACTAAGATGGAGAAATATTATTTGATATAATATGGAATAATATTGGGAGTGCAATTTTATTTATATAGTGGAAAATAAATAAAATTAATATTGATAAGAATTAATAGATTTGGGTTGGACCCAATTTAATTTTCAATATTGAAGCCCAATATTTATTCTCCTTATGATCTCCTACGTAGCCTATATAAGCACTACATGGTCTTCACTTTAAAGAGAGAATTAATTGACCTACGCCAATCATAAAATCTTGAGAGTGAGGAGGATCCATAGTGTTCGATAGATCGTCGCCCACACGACGTTCGGACGAGGTGCAAGGAATACGCGGGAAGGTCACAAGGTCATCAACCGAATTCGTTTCTCCGTACAACGAATCGAAGGTAAAATCATAAACCCTCTTTTATGATTTTGTGCGATTAATCGTAGTATGTACATGAACACACGATCCGGGTAAACGCACGAACTTCGGGGACGGGGATTCGAGATCCCCGGCGAAGATCGAGAGAACCCTCGGCTCGGAGCCGAGGGAGGGCGATCGAACCCTAGGGTTCGATCGCGGCGCGCGGACGAGGGATCCCCGACTGGACGCCGGGGGAGCGATCGACCATGAGTCGATCGCGGGGAGACCGCCGTGGGCTGGTGCCACGGCAGCTGGTCCCCCCAGCCACCTCGACCGGCGGCGCGCGCACGGGAGGAGCCCCGGCTGAAGCCGGGGCAGGCGATCGACCGCGAGGTCGATCGCGGGGAAAGCCGCGGCTGTAGCCGCGGCGGGTCAGCTGGGGGCTGACCGCCCCTCTTCCGGCGATGGTGGTGAGTCGCCGGACTCACCACCTGGGGCTGCTGGGCAGCCGCGGCGATCGCAGCGTGCGATCGCGAGCCCCCTCGCAGTGGGGGCTCGGCTAGGGTTTCTAGCCGCGGGGTTTTTCCCGCGGCGATGATTCTCTCGTCGGGCCCGGTTCTGTCGTACGGTGGTTCGCGTTCATGGATTCGGCTCGCGGGAGAAAATCGGCTGGGGGCGGGCTGCGTGTCTTCGGGCGCGTAGTCTCCAAAGGTCGGACTCCTGCGGATGAGTCGGGAATCCAATCTCCGGCGATGAAGGATTTCGGTCGGGCTATCGGTTCCGCATTAATTTTAATAGCCCGGGATATCGATTTCCAACACGCGCCGCGATCGAACCCTAGGGTTCGATCGCCCCCTCGGCTCCAAGCCGAGGGTTCTATCGATCTTCGCCGGGGATCTCGAATCCCCGTCCCCGAAGTTCGTACGTTTATCCGGATCGTGTGTTCATGTACATACTACAATTAATCACACAAAATCATAGAAGAGGGTTTATGATTTTACCTTAGATTCGTTGTATGGAGAAACGAAATCAAACACGTTGATGACCTTGCGATCTTCCCACGTATTCCTTGCACCTCGTCCGAACGTCGTGTGGGCGACGATCTATCGAACACCTTATGGATCTTCCTCACTCTCCAAGACTTTTTAGTTGGCGTAACTTAGGTTCTCTTAGTTATGAAAAGTGAAGACCATGTAGTGCTTATATAGGCTACGTAGGGGATCAAAAGGAGAATAAATATTGGGCTTCCAATATTGAAAATTAAATTGGGTCCAACCCAAATCCATTAATTCTTATCAATATTAATTTTATTTATTTTCCACTATATAAATAAAATTGCACTCCCAATATTATTCCATATTATATCAAATAATATTTCTCCATCTTAGTATTATTTATTCCGTGTATTTAAGATTTAAATATCCATGAATAAATTTATTTATTGCTCAATAAATATTATTCATCTCTTATATCCGAGAATAGTACCGTTCAACTTTAATTATTATGCGGATTAAATCCACCTGCAGGGTTTACATAATAATTCCTTATGAACTCATCTCGGGGATATTATCAACCCTTACGGGATACACTTTCCCGTCAAGTATTCACGGCATGTCGTATATAAAATATAGTGGCCCAACTTAACCGGTAATTAACTCAATAATTAAATCGGTTAATTCCTTTGGAAAATCAAAGTCACTTATATTAAATATACACACCCGCAATAATATCGGGGATTAAGAATAAAATACTCTGAGATTTAAATTGATTATCCAAGGCAATCCTAATCAATAAATCTCAAGCGATCCGCCCAATACACCAAGTGTACAAGTGTGATAAAATAATTAAGATAAATTATTTTCTCTCTCACACAACGACTATACCGATGGATTGGTCCGTGTCCATCTAGGTCGTGAGCAACTGTTCGATTAAATACGAGTAACCGATAGTATGATCTTCTGTGTGCCCATGCAACACCATACTAACTACAACGTATAAAATCCAGGACTATGATTTGCATATATTAATTAATAATAATTAATTGCAAATAATTGTTTATTAATTAGATAGGTTAAATGCCATGACAGGGAGTTTACCGGTACTTAAATCTAGACATTAAGTACACAACTCCAACACCATCCCTGGAGAAACCACCAACATTGGAATTGAAGAAACTCCCTGCACATCTCAAGTACATGTTCCTTGGGCAAAATGATACATTGCCCATGATCATAAGTTCGAAACTAAAGAAGGAGGAAGAGAGCAGGCTGAAGAACATCCTTGACCAGTACAAGCAAGCTATTGGATGGACCTTAGCAGATATAAGGGGAATCAGTCCCACCATATGCCAACACCACATATTGCTCGAGGAAGAGTCAAGTCCAGTACGTGATCCACAGCGGAAACTGAACCCAGCCATGAAGGAAGTAGTTTTAAAGGAAATACTCAAGTTGCTCAACTTGGGCATCATCTACCCTGTTTCAGATAGCAAATGTGTAAGTCTAGTTCATGTGGTGCCCAAGAAGTCAGGAATTCAAGTGATCGAGAACGCGAAAAAGGAGTAGATAGCCACTCGACTTCAAACTAGATGGAGAGTGTGCATAGACTACAGGAAGTTGAACAAGGTAACAAAGAAAGACCATTTCCCCCTGGCTTTCATTGACGAGATGCTCGAAAGGCTAGCTGGGAAGACCCATTTCTGCTTCCTTGACGGATACTCGGGCTACATGCAAATTTGGGTGGCCCCAGAAGACCAGGACAAGACTACTTTCACTTGCCCATACGGTACCTTTGCATATAGACGCATGCAATTTGGTCTATGCAATGCCCCTGGGACTTTCCAGAGATGCATGATGAGCATCTTTGCCGATCTGCTCGAGCAAGGGATAGAAGTTTTCATGGATGACTTTACTGTGTATGGCAACTCGTTCGAGACATGCTTGAACAACCTGGAGTTGGCCCTCAGCAGATGTGTGGAGAAAAGTTTGGTACTTAACTACGAGAAATGCCACTTTATGGTTGAGGAAGGGATAGTCCTTGAGCACGTAGTCTCTGCCAAGGGAATTGAAGTTGACCGAGCCAAAATAGAGACCATATCAAAGCTGCCCTATCCAAGGAATGTCAAGCAAGTCAGAGGCTTCCTTGGGCACGCCGGATTCTACAGGAGGTTCATGAGAGACGTTTCCAAGATTGCCCAACCTCTGACCAGGCTGTTACAAAATGAGGTTGACTGGAACTTTGATGATGACTGTCAAGCTTCCTTCAACCACCTCAAGGAGAGGTTAGTCACTGCCCCCATCATCCAACCACCAGAATGGGGAATGCCATTTAAGCTTATGTGCGACGCGAGCGGGCATGCTGTGGGAGCTGTACATGGGCAGATGAAGGGTAAGGAACGGCATGTAATCTACTATGCATCCAAGACTTTGAACCCTGCCCAATGCAACTACGCGACCACAGAGAAAGAACTGCTGGCTGTGGTGTTTGCATTCGAGAAGTTCAGATCTTACTTGCTCGGGAGAAAAACCATAGTCTACACTGACCATGCCGCGTTGAAGTACTTAATGGCCAAAAAGGAGACCAAGCCACGGCTGATAAGATGGATCTTGTTGCTGCAAGAGTTCGACATCGAAATCAGAGACAAATCAGGTAACCAAAATTTAGTGGCTGACCACTTGAGCAGGATAATCCAGCGAGAAGAAGGCATGCCCATCACGGAGACTTTTCCAGATGAGTACTTATATCAGATTTAAAACCAAACCAGAAGAGCCATGGTACGCAGACTTGGCCAACTACATAGTCACAGGAGATATAAGGGAAGACATGACCCTCTACGGTAAGAACAAGCTCAAGCGGTAGAGCAAGAAGTACATTTGGGACGACCCCTACATGTGGAAGAGGGGGGAAGACCAAGTACTGAGATGTTGCATCCCTGAGGTTGAGCAAGCAGATATTCTGAAGCACTGCCATGAGCAAGCCTGCGGATGACATTTTGGCCACCGACGTACAGCAAGGAAGGTACTTGACTGTGGTTTTTATCGGACAACTCTATTGAGAGATTGTTTTGAGTGGTGCAGGAGTTGTGACAAGTGTCAGAGAGAGGGGAACGTGACCAAGAGAGATGAGATGCCCATCATGTTGGAGTGGTATACTTAATGTCTAGATTTAAGTGTTCTGAACTCCTTGTACACTGTCATTTATCTATTAATAAATGAACATTCATTTGATTTTAATTATTGTTAATTAAATATATGCAAATTATAGTCCTAGATTATATACGTTGTAGTTGATGGAGTTGTATTCTAAATGTCTAGTTTAGTGCAAATACGGAACTCCTTATCTATACCTAGTATATACATAATTCAATCATGATTGCATTTATTGCAATACTCCTTGATGTATACGTTGTAGATAGTATGGCGTGAGGAGACACGCGGAAGATCATACTATCGGTTACTCGTATACTATCGAACAGTAGCTCACGACTTAGATGGACAGGGACAATCCATCGGTATGTCGTAGTGTGACTGGGTAATAGTTGGTCTTGACTATTATGTTACACTTGTACACTTGGTGTATTGAGCAAGACCACGGGAGGGCGTTCGATTTATACTAATCGGAGTAATCGAACTAGACCTCAGATATTACGGATATACGAATTCCTAATCCCTATATAATTATAGGTGCGTGTGTCCAATTCTTGGTTCTTTGACTTGCTAGTGAGTGAGACTATTTGACTAGTCAATATTCTCGGTAAATTGGGAATCAGAATTGTACACACGGCATGCTATAGATTATAGACAGGAAACCGTGTCCCATTTATTGGGTTGATGATGTCCCCGAGATGAGCTCATAAAGTTTATCATGTAAACCCTGCAGGTGGATTTGTTCCACATGATAATAAGGATGAGTGGTACTAGTCTCGGATAATAAGAAATGAATTAATTTAATTATTAGTAATTTAAGTTAATTCGTGGACATTCGATATCTTAAACACGGGGAAAGTCGTATATGTAATTTCGGCGGAAAATATTATTGGTAAAATAATATGGATTAATTAATTGGGAATTCAATTATAATTTTATAGTGGAATTAATTATAATTAAAATTGGATTTAATTAAAGGTTTTCTTTTAAGGACACCGGTTTAATTAAATTGCAATTTAGCCTAATTAACTAATTAACCTAAGGTCCCTAGTGTGGCCTATTTAAACCCCTCCCCCTCTCTTCTCTAGACCTAACATTCGCAGTCTTTTATTTTTCTTTTCTTTTCTGCGTAAGAAAGAAATAAGAACAAAAGAGCGTAAAGAGGGTTCGAGAGAGAAGAAGAAGAGGAGACTTCCGGTGTATCGTTGCCCACACAACGTCTGGAGTCGAGGTCTAGGATACACACTAGAAGATCAGAGGTGTTCGCCTATTCGGCTTCTCCGAATCATGCAACAAAGGTATAAGAAATCGAAACCCTATTTTCGCTTCGATTCGATCTCTTCTCGTACGTAATCATACAACAAACCACGATCGGTTTCCAAGGACCATGGTTGATGTTCTCAGATCATTGGGCGGTCTCTGGCCGCCGGAGCAGTGGTCGGAATCAAGAAAAACGGCCAGAAACGGGCCTGGAACAGCAGCGTCGCGCTGCTGTCGGCCGACGGCGTGTCTTGTCGGCCGACAACGGCCTGTCGGACGACACCTTATGGTGTCGGACGACAGAGAGGTCAGCAGCCCCTCGTTTCGCGCGGTCGTGCCTCGGGTGCGATGGCTGGGCGCGTTTCGGGTCTGGGGCTTCGTCGTGAGCACAGTAGGCACGCTGGAGGTCGACTGGGCGTGTCCGGATGTTCGAATGGTCGAACGGTCTCGTCCCGGGTAGTCGATTTCCAACAATTGGTATCAGAGCCAGTTTATCGGTTTGTTGTATTGTTCGTACATTTTGTGATGCAGGATGAACCCGATTATTATGGCCAATGTTGTGATGGATGTTGTGATTTAATTTTGTGGTTTGATTAAACTCTCGGGCTTGTCGAGATTGCTTTATTTTTTTTGGAAAACGTTGCTTGTTTGTAATAGATAAAAACGACAGGTTGAGTCGTTAGGTTTATTTATTTATTTCGTCGTTTCCGGGCATGTATAGGGTCGATCACCTTGTATAGGATCGATGCCGGATTTAGTAGATTTATTCTTGTAATTTTTCTTACTATTTTTGGTGGATCGAGACCAGACCAAAACCTGGAGAAACGAGGATTGAGGAGGGCGAACCGGCAACGGGCAGCCATCGAACACACCCCGTGTTCGTGACGGGCACCAGCGGGGCTGGGGTTCGTTCGACCCCATGGACGACTCAACGAGGCTCGGGACGAGGCTCCAGTGGGAGGAGTTCGTTTCTTGACCCTCGAGCGAGTCGATGGTGGACCGAGTCCGAGACGAGCAACGAGATGAAGTTCCAAGAGACGTGCATTGGAAAATACTTAAGGACATAATAATCGGGGCCACGTTAATTGCTTTTTGCATGATTTACGTGTTTTATTATTACGCTTAATTATTTATGCATGTTATCCCTTATCGTAAAATACTAAGTGGGAGAGGGATTGGAAACAATCCCGCGGTCTCCATTCTCTGTTTTGATGGTGATGTGTATTGACTTACGAGTCGATACACGGATATCACTGGATCAAAATTCGAATTCAATTCCACTTATAGAATTGAACAATTATATTTTTCAAAAGCAAGTGCCTAATCTGTTTTTCAAAGACTAATTTCAACTCGACTCATTCTCACCCCGGGGAGTGGAATGGAGCCAAAGCGCTTGGTTATGTCGATGACACAGATTAGAGACTTTCGAGTCATTCGATGACTAGATCGATTGTATGATTGGCTCCCTCACCTTGTGAGAGATAGGGCTCAATTGCATGATTGATCGTTGGTTAGAAACTTCGAGTTTCACTTACGAGATATCAAGCTTTAATTAATAAATTTGTGAAATTTAATAAATGTAAGAGTCAATTAACAAAGCTGTTTGTTTTAGTTAACGTCCACACTATCGTGACTTGCTAAATGGAAACAATACTTTGGGTTAATTGAGACTCTATGACATTTAAATAAGTGAGATTCAATTAATAAAGTTGTTTGTTTTAGTAAACGTCCACACTAACGTGGCTTGCTAAATGGAAACAGAACTTTGAGATTAATTGAGGCTCGAAAGTTATAGAAAATCGTGGAGGACCGCATGTCAACGTAAACGTCCACATGAACGTGGCTTGCGGTGGATATGTAGTTCCTGAGCGGTTGACTTAGTACTGAGAAATGGTACACACTTAGGTACGCTTTATAGTATCCTCCCCATCGGAGTCACTGCTATAATGATGTATGACCGAAGTAAAAATCCAATTATAAAATCGTTTGGATTAGTATACGTCCACAAGAACGTGGCATGCTAGTCTGATGGGATTTTAGAAATAATTGGTAGTTTAATGATATTATTTGAGGGAAATGATATCGAATCAAACTCATTGTTTGTTTTATATGGTATTATTCCCATTAAAAGTCAACAAACTCACTGAACCTATTTGTATGGATTAAAGAAGAAACTTGGACATTGTACTAACTGCAGAGGAGTACAAATATGTACTCCAAGTCAATTGACCTGCTGAATTAAATGATGCTTCCACTACTGAGGAAATGAAGCTCATTGGAAATGGATCAAGACTATGAGATGACGCGGAGCTACATTATGGCTTTCATGTCAAATGTGCTGCGACATCGGGATCAAGCCATGACCATTACCTATGATATGATGCTTAACCTCAAGAAGCTTTTTGGTTATCAGGACAGGATAGCCGGGCAAAATGCAAATAGGCAACTCATGACGGCCATCGCGTCCGAAGGAACGCCCGTGAGGGATCACGTTCTTAGGATGATGTGCTATCTGAATGAGATAGAGATTCTGGGATCAGTTATCGATGGGGTAACCCCAGTCGATATTGTGCTCCAGTCTCTGCCGAGAAGTTTTGAGCAGTTCCGCCTGAACTATAACATGAATAAGGGGTCTTACTCATTGGCGGAACTCTTGATTGAGCTTCAAGCGGTTGAGGGAATCTTTAAGGGCTCTCAAAGCACTTGTGGCTGGAAATTGGCTCTTCCTAGGCCTCCGAGCGGCAAAAGGAAGAAGAAGCAAAGACGGAAACCCAGTGGCCCTAATATATCTGGACCACGGAATGGGACAAGCAAGCCCAAGGGGCAAGTGCTTCCGTTGTAAGCAGTCTGGATACTGGGAGTTTTAATTTTCCTCTAAAGCAACAAGAAGTTGATTCTTCCTTAGTCACCGAAACATGTTTAGTGGTGTTATCTACCAGCACCTGGTGTGTGGATACGGGGACCACCAATTATATCTGCACTTAAATGCGGGGGTTCCAGGAAACCTGGAGACTTAGAAAGGAAGAAGTTATAACATACATGGGCAATACTGTTAAGGTAACAGCCGTTGCAGTGGGAGATGTTAAATGTTTTAACGGTAGGATTTTAGTTCTAATAAATTGTCTTTATGTGCCGGCATTAAGAAAGAATTTTCATTTCGGATTTCTAAATTGGTTTAGAATGGATATTCTGTTTCTTTGGATGGTTTCATACCTATCAGAGTAGGAAACGGGGATATTATCTATTCTGGCACATTGATAGATAATTTAATACTAAATCCATATTCTTCCACCATGCAACGCACCAGAGCAAATAACACATTGTCGAACCTCAATAAGAGTAAAGATCCTTCTAGGATGAATCAAATGTACTTATGGCATCTTAGGCTACATCATCTTAACTTAAGTACGATTCAAAGGATGAAGGCTGATAGATTCAGCTAGGTTGAAGGAAGGGACCTTCCAACCTTCGAATCATACTTGGAAGTTTAAATGACCAAGCAACCCTTTACGGTTAAAGGGCAAAGATCCATGAAAGTACTAGAGTTGATTCGCTCTGATGTATGTGAACATCTTTATGGAGTTCAAGGCATATTTATCAGAAAAATGAGATTAACTCCCAAATTAACTACACCATTCATGCCTCGGCAAAAATGATGTGTTAGTAAGAAGGAGTAGGACTCTTATAGATATGGGAAAGTAGACAATGAGTTATTCGGAGATACCTAATTCAGTTTTGGGATATGCCTTGGAAACAGCGGCGTTTATCCTGAACTTGATTCCTTTGGAAAATTGTACAGATATTTGGCTGTTTATAAGATACCCTAAGAAAACGAATTGAGATATGTAATATAGTCAAAAGGACCAGATGTTCGTTGATTGCATCAACGTTCGGTTCTTAGACATGGACTATATATGCAAGATCACAAGCCCAAGAGTAGAGTAATACTTAATGAGCTTAGAGGGACTGATCAAGACTTAGAACCAGCCAAACTGAGCAGTTCACTACTATAATCTTTAGTCACTAAAGATACACCGGAGCGTCGTCATAGTGGGAGGGTTGTTAGACAACACGACAGATTCATGTTTATAGGTGAGTCTTCGGACTTGTTACCTAGAACATGAAGCCGAACCCTGGACCTATGACGAGACGCTGAAAGATCAAGATGCTCAGTCTTGGCAAAAGGCGATGAAATCTGAGACTGAATCTTTGGATTCAAATCAGGTCTAGGATCTTGTAGCACCGCCCAAAGCTATAAAAACCATTGGTTGCTAGTAGGTGTACAAGAGGAAAATAGGGTCTGACGGGAAGGTGTAAACCTTCAAGGCTAGGCTTGTTGTGAAAGGGTACACTCAGAAAGAGGAGGATCGATTATGAGGAAACCTTTTCGCCGGTAGCTATGCTAAAGTCGATCCGGATTCTTTTGTCTTCACATGGAAGATGGAATTCAAGACAGATTTCCTAAATCGAAGTCTTGACGGGACCATCTGTGTGGGACAGCCAGAGGGATTCATCGAAAAGAACCAAGAGCATTTAGTAAGCAAGCTTAATCGATCTTTGGATTGAAGGAAGCTTCAAAGATCTTGGACATATGCGGATCTATGAGAAAATCCATTTTATGGATTCTTTCAAGGCATGTTTGGGTCCTGTGTGTAACAAAGAAGTGATGGAAAAGATGTGGTGTTTTCTCATTCTTTGTGTAGACAACATTCTTCTAATTGGCAACAATATGAAAATGTTATCAGACATAAAGGGATGGTTGTCCTAGCAATTCGATATGAAGGACTTAGGATACGTTAGGCATGTTCTTGGCATCAAAGTTATAAGGGATCGCCAGAAAAGAACATAGTACTTATCCCAAGCCTCAAACGTAAAATTCTTGCTCGTTTTAACATGCAGAATTCCAAGAAAGTTTTTCACCTTTTAGATGTGGAATAATTTATCTAAAGTTTTGTGTCTGACACAATAAGGAGATAAATGAAAAAGTAAGCAGTTCCCTATACCTTAACGGTGGGAAGTTTAATATATGCAGTGCTGCGCACGAGACAGATATCTACGTACTATGCCGTGGGTATGGTGGTGAGATATCATAGTAATCCTGGAAAGGATCACTCGACTGATGTAAAGAACATATTTAGGCACCTGTAAAGGACTAAGATAATATGTTCTAAGTTACAAAACAGTCAAGTTGTTTCCTTTGGATTACATAGAATTGGATTTCCAACAAACAGGGATAGTCGAAAGTCGAAGTCAGGCTATGTGTTCTCACTGTAAAGTGGAGCAGTCACATGGAAGAGTGTAAAGCAGCGATGCATTACGGACTCTACCATGGAAGCTGAAAGGATAACGGCCTCTGAGGCAGTTAAAAGCTCAGTGTGGCTCCAGAACTTCCTGAGGGACTTAAATGTGGTTTCTAGTTTGCCCAAAACTATTTTGAATAGCGGTATATTGGCAAACTTGAAATGCCACGAGTCCACAGTGGGAGATAACACGTAGAGCGCAAGTACCACCTGATTCGAGAGATCGTCTAGTAAGACGATGCAATTGTCACCTAGATAGCATCGAGAGGATTGCCTGGTAAAACCGTTCACAGAGGCTCTTCCAGCGGAAGCGTTGGGTAGGCGTGATAAGGTTATGGGAATCTTATGTTTGGGAGAGGGCGACTAGACTTTTAGTATAAGTGGGAGATTGATGGAGTTGTATTCTAAATGTCTAGTTTAGTGCAAATACGGAACTCCTTATCTATACCTAGTATATACATAATTCAATAATGATTGCATTTATTGCAATAGTCCTTGATATATACGTTGTAGATAGTATGGTGTGAGGAGACACGCGTAAGATCATACTATCGGTTACTCGTATACTATCGAACAGTAGCTCACGACTTAGATGGACAGGGACAATCCATCGGTATGTCGTAGTGTGACTGGGTAATAGTTGGTCATGACTATTATGTTACACTTGTACACTTGGTGTATTGAGCAGGATCACGGGAGGGCGTTCGATTTATAATAATCGGAGTAATCGAACTAGACCTCAGATATTACGGATATACGAATTCCTAATCCCTATATAATTATAGGTGCGTGTGTCCAATTCTCGGTTCTTTGACTTGCTAGTGAGTGAGACTATTTGACTAGTCAATATTCTGGGTAAATTGGGAATCAAAATTGTACACACGGCATGCTATAGATTATAGACAGGAAACCGTGTCCCATTTATTAGGTTGATGATGTCACCGAGATGAGCTCATAAAGTTTATCATGTAAACCCTGCAGGTGGATTTGATCCACATGATAATAAGGATGAGTGGTACTAGTCTCGGATAATAAGAAATGAATTAATTTAATTATTAGTAATTAAAGTTAATTCGTGGACATTCGATATCTTAAACACGGGGAAAGTCGTATATGTAATTTCGGCGGAAAATATTATTGGTAAAATAATATGGATTAATTAATTGGGAATTCAATTATAATTTTATAGTGGAATTAATTATAATTAAAATTGGATTTAATTAAAGGTTTTCTTTTTTAAGGACACCGGTTTAATTAAATTGCAATTTAGCCTAATTAACTAATTAACTTAAGGTCCCTAGTGTGGCCTATTTAAACCCCTCCCCCTCTCTTCTCTAGACCTAACATTCGTAGTCTTTTATTTTTCTTTTCTTTTCTGCGTAAGAAAGAAATAAAAACAAAAGAGCGTAAAGAGGGTTCGAGAGAGAAGAAGAAGAGGAGACTTCCGGTGGATCGTTGCCCACACAACGTCTGGAGTCGAGGGCTAGGATTCACACTAGAAGATAAGAGGTGTTCACCTATTCGGCTTCTCCGAATCACGCAACAAAGGTATAAGAAATCAAAACCCTATTTTCGCTTCGTTTCGATCTCTTCTCATACGTAATCATACAACAAACCACGATCGATTTCCAAGGACCGTGGTTGATGTTCTCAGATCATTGGGCGGTCTCTGGCCACCGGAGCAGTGGTCGGAATCGAGAAAAACGGCCAGAAACGGGCCTGGAACAGCAGCGTCGCGCTGCTGTTCGCGACGCTGTCGGCCGACGGCCTGTCAACCGACACCTTATGGTGTCGGACGACAGAGAGGTCAGCAACCCCTCGTTTCGCGCGGTCGTGCCTCGGGTGCGATGGATGGGCGCGTTTCGGGTCTGGGGCTTCGTCGTGAGCACAGTAGGCACGCTGGAGGTCGACTGGGCGTGTCCGGATGTTCGAATGGTCGAACGGACTCGTCCCGGGTAGTCGATTTCAACCAGTAGTTAGTATGGTGTGCGTCGTCACACAGAAGATCATGTTGGAGTAGTATACTTAATGTCTAGATTTGAGTATTCTGAACTCCTTGTACACTGTCATTTATCTATTATAAATAAACATTCATTTGCTTTTAATTATTGTTAATTAAATATATGCAAATTATAGTCCTAGATTATATACGTTGTAGTTAGTATGGTGTGCATCGTCACACGGAAGATCATACTATCGGTTACTCGTATTTAATCAAACAGTTGCTCACGACCTAGATGGACACGGACCAAGCCATCGGTATAGTCGTTGTATGAGGGAGAAAATAATTGGTCTTGATTATTTTATCATACTTGTACACTTGGTGTATTGGGCGGATCGCTTGAGATTTATCAATTAGGATTGCCTTTGATAATTGATTTAAATCTCAGAGTATTTTATCCTTAATCTCCGATACTATTGCGGGTGTGTATATTTAATATAAGTGGCTTTGATTATCCAAAGGAATTGTCCGGTTTATTATTGGGACAATTACCGGTAAAGTTGGGTCACTATATTTTATATATGACACGCCGTGAATACTTGACGGAAAAGTGTATCCCGCAAGGGTTGATAATATCCCCGAGATTTGCTCATAAGGATTTATTATGTAAACCTCGCGAGTGGATTTGTTCCCGCATAATAATAAAGTTGAGTGGTACTATTCTCAAATATAAGAGATGAATAAATTTATTATGCAATAAATAAATTTTATTCATGGATATTTAAATCTTAAATACACGGAATAAATAATACTACCGGAGAAATATTATTTGATATAATATGGTTTAATATTGGGAGTGCAATTAATTTATATAGTGGAAAATAAATTAATTAATATTAATGGATTAATAGATTTGGGCTTGGGCTCAATTTAATCATTAATATTGGAAGCCCAATATTCCACCTCCTTTAGATCCCCTAAGTAGCCTATAAAAGCACTACATGGTCTTCACAATTCAACACATCATAAGATTATCACATTTGATATTCTAGAGACTTCGTGAAGAAGATCCATAGAGTTCGGAGGATCGTCGCCTACCCGACGTTCGAACGAGTGCAAGGAATACGTGGGAAGATTAAAAGGTCATCTTGATCTCGTTTCTCCGAACAACGAATCGAAGGTAAAATCGTAAACCCCCTTTATGATTTTTCGATTTAATTATTGAAAATACCGTAGAACAAAGATCCGAGGTACGAACCCCGGATTAGAGGACGAACGCGTGGTGGCGATATTGGATCGCCAGACCACGGCGCTCGCCCCTAGGGTTTCGAGGCGCGCGGAGGCGTCGACCCTCGCCTGGGCCGAGGGCTTGCGATCGATCATAAGGATCGATCGCTTGGGGTGCGGGCTGGTGCCGTCCCCCTCCCCACCGCGACGGTGGGGGCCTCCAGGCGGCGGCGAGTCGCCGGACTAGCCGCGTGCGCTGCATGGGCAGCCCCAGCCGATCGATCGCATGATGCGATCGATCCCATCGATCGCATGAGCCCCGCGGACGGGGGCTCGGGCTGGGCGTGCACGCGGCTTCGGCCATGTTGTGCGTTCAGTCCGTGCTCCGGCTCGTACGTGGTGTTCGTGTGATCTCTGGCGAAGGTTTTCGTTCGGGTTATTGTTTTCCGCAAATTTTAATAGCCCGGGATATCGAATTCCAACAATTGGTATCAGAGCGAGGTTTACGTTCACGGTATTTTCGATAAAATTGTTCTACCTTGCAGGGTTTCCGACTATTATGACTTAATTATTATTCTTTAATCATTTTGTCATATTTGTTGGATTATTAAACTCTCGGACATGTCGAGATTCGTTTTTTGTGGTGACTGCTTGTAATAGTAAAAATTCGGGGGTTGACCGAATTTAGGTTTATTATTATTGTTCTACGTTTTTTCCGGAAATTTTATAGGGTTGATTTCATGTATAAAATCGATAACGGAATTGTAATTTAAATTTTTGTAATTTATTTACATTGGATCGATGCCGAGATGACCGCCGGAGAAGTCGAAGTGACGAGAAGACAAAGGACCGGGGATCGATCAATCCCCATGATCGATCCCATGAGGATCGATCGACCCACGGCCTTGGGGAGGGGCTGTCCACGGGAGTCCCTGCCACGCCGGCCACCAGTGGTGGTGGCGCGTGGGCTGGGCGGCGGCGGCGATGGACCCTAGGCGGCGGTCGATGGTGGGGTGGGGGGTGGGGGGTGGGGGGGTGGGGGAGCGGGGATCCCCACCCCGTGCTTCTCCTACTGAAGATCAACTTTTCTATTTTAATTCGGTTTTCCTATTTTGATTATTCCTATTTTTGGGAATATTCATGGAATAGGAAAAGAATTAATTTAGTATTAAATTTATTTTCCTATTTAATTATTCCTATTGTTGGGAATATTCATGGATTAGGAATTAAATAAATTTGGAAAGTATGAGAGTCCTAAATTATTTTATTTCCTTATTCCATTATGGAAATCTTCTAGGATATTCCAAGTGGGTCTTGGATAGAATTCTAGAGATTTAATGGAGTAGAAAAGGAAGATAAAATAAATAAAAAATATTAATAATATTTAATTTTATTTTTGATATATTCGATTGACTTAATTTTCGAATTAAGTAACTTTTGGATTAATTGAAAATAAATAGATTTAAATATAGGAAATTAATATTCTCGTCACATGGAGCATTAAAGAAACGAAGACTGAAGACTAGAAGATGCGTACGGGGATGTGATAAAGCCATAATAGTCGGAAAATAATATTCTAGTATTATTTTGATTATGTGATAATACTATGTGCTTTATTACATGTATGCATGCTATGTGTGTTTATTTTATGCACTAGATAGCGTATCCCTTTATTGTAAAAAGCTAAGTGGGAGAGGGTATGGAAACATACCCATGGTCTCCATTGCTGCTCTCTTGGTGACTTTTATAAACTTTTGAAGTTTATATAGATAAGTCATTGGAGGAGAGTTCCTGTAATTCCTCTTACGAGAAACATTGATTTAGTTTATCAAACAATGCCTAATTTGTCTTTCCAAAGCTGATTTCAAGTCGACTCATTCTCACCCCGGGGAGTGGAATGGAGCCAAAGCCACTTGGTCATGTCAAGGACACATATTAGAGACCTTCGTACCATCCTTTTGAAGGTGGGTCGTTTGTCTGCTCGGCTCCCTCATTTATGAGAGATAGGGTTGTTCGCATGGTGAATCACTGGTAAGAAACTTCGAGTTTCACTTATGATTCTCCGCGTCTTGATTTACAAGATTGAATGGATCAAGTAATTGGGAGTCAATTATAAAAGTCTCTTGGTGTAGTAAACGTCCACACCACGTGGCTTGCTATACTAACGGATTTTGGATTAATTGATATAAACAGTTATAAGGAATTGTGAAGAGTTGTGAAGTTGTCGTAAACGTCCACACCACGTGGCTTGCGGTAATGTAGCAATTCCAAACGATTTACTTTAGTACTGAGTAATGGTTTACACTTAGATACGAATTATAGTATTCCTCCCCACGAGGTTACGCTGTAAGTGATGTATGACCGAAGCAAATCTAATTGCGAAATCGTTTGGGTGGGTAAACGTCCACACCACGTGGCTTGCCTTACCTGATGGGATTTTAGATGTGATTAGTGATTTAATGATATTATTTGAAGGAGATAATATCGGTATTAAATTGTTTGTTTGTTTTATGTGCTTATAGGTTAAGAATGACTGTGACCCCACTTTGTGATATACTTAAGAATGAAAACTCACCGGTTCCATATAGTAATGATTGGGAACAAAATCTGGACATTGTTCAGACTGTTGAGCCTTCCGAATCCACTGTTGTCCCAACTGATGAGGACATTAAGAATGACCTCAGGACGATGTTGAGACATAGCGTGGAAGCCGGGCAAGAGGTGATTAACATACTCACTGAATTCCCTCTCAACCAGTCTCTTAAAAAGGATTCAGCGAAAGCGGAGTTTGTGCGTAAGTTAAGGACATCACAAGCTCTTGTGGCAAGGCTAAAGGAAAAGCGTGCAAATAGACCCAGTGGTTTAGAACCACGGATTGAGAGAAGCAAGCCATTAGGCAGATGCTTTCGATGGAAACAGTTTGGGCACTGGAGGTCTGATTGTCCTCTCATCAAAGGTACGAAATTTTCCTTAGTCAATGAAACATTGTCAGCGGTGATATCTACCAGCACCTGGTGTGTAGATACGGGCGCCACTGACCATGTCTGCAATTCATTGTAGGGGTTCCAGGAAACCCGGAGACTTAGAGAGGGAGAGATCGTGGTCTACATGGGCAATGCCGCGAAGGTGGCGGCTGTTGCAGTGGGAGACGTTCACTTACGTTTTAGTAGTGATAGGATTTTTATTTTACAAAATTATCTTTATGTACCGAATTTTAGAAAGAATTTAATATCGGTTTCTAAGCTAATTCTGAATGGATATTTTGTTTCTTTTGATCACTTTGTGGTCATAAGAATAAATAGTGAAATTATCTGTTCTGGTACATTGATAAACGATTTGTATGTGCTAAATCCTGAGTCTAATACGATGCAACTAACCGAGAGTAATAACACATCTACGAACACCAATAAGAGAAAGGAACCTTCTAAAATGAATCAATTATACTTGTTGCATCTAAGGCTAGGTCATATTAATTCAAATAGAATTCAAAGGTTGAAAGTTGATGGTCTCATCAGTGGTGTTGAAGGAGAGGACCTTCCAACCTGCGAATCCTGTTTGGAGGGTAAAATGACCAAGCATTCTTTTTCTGGTAAAGGACGGAGGGTCGAACAAGTATTGGATTTGATTCACTCTGATGTATGCGGACCTATGTCTACTCGGGCAAGAGGAGGGTACGAGTACTTCATGACATTTACTGATGATTACTCAAGATATGGATATGTATACCTGATGCGCCACAAGAGTGATTCTTTTGACAAGTTCAAAGAATTCAAGGCTCTTGTGGAGAACCTTCGTGGTAAATCCATAAAATGCCTGCGATCTGATCGCGGAGACGAGTACCTGTCTGGAGAATTCAAGGCATACTTGGCAGAGAATGGGATTGAATCCCAACTGACCTCACCATATACTCCTCAGCAGAATGGTGTGTCAGAAAGAAGGAACAGGACTCTTATGGAAATGGTGCGATCAATGATGAGTTACTCGGATTTACCTATTATGTTCTGGGGACATGCCTTGGAAACAGCGGCGTATATTTTGAATAGGGTTCCAACCAAAACGGTACCGACTACACCCATGGAATTGTGGAGTGGGCGCAAGCCTAACTTGAAACACATTCGGATCTGGGGATGTCCAGCACATGTGTTGCGACAAGGGGCCGATAAGTTAGAACCTAGATCAGAAATACGGTTGTTTATAGGATACCCGAAAGGAACTAAAGGTGGCATGTTCTATAGTCCTACGGACCAGAAGATCGTTATAAGTACTAACGCTCGGTTCTTAGAGGAAGACTATGTCATGGACCACAAGCCCAAAAGTGACATAATGCATGATGAGTTGAGAGGTAACGAGGAAGACATAGATACAGCCGAACCGAGTAGTAATACACCACTAGAACCTGCACCTAACACTGTCACTGTTAATACACCGGAACGCCGTCGTAGTGGGAGGGTTGTTAAACAACCGGACAGATGGATTGGACTGGGTGAGTCTTCGGACTCGGCACCCGGAGTTCATGAAATCGATCCCTGGACCTATGATGAGGCGGTACAAGATATAGATGCGCCTTTATGGAAGAAAGAGATGAAATCCGAAATTGAATCTATGGATTCTAATAAAGTCTGGGATCTTGTAGAACCACCAAACGGCGTAAAGCCAATTGGGTGTAAATGGGTCTACAAGAGAAAGAGAGGATCTGACGGAAAGTGTTGAGCTCCATGGCTTTCTTGATAAATGTTTTGAGCTCATTGCAACAAGTCAAACCATACAGTTGATAAATGTTTTGAGCTCCATGGCTTTCCTGGAAGAGATTCAAAGAATCCTGGAAAAACATGGAACAATGTGTTGGAGTTGTATGTTTAATGTCTAGATTTAAGTAACGGTAACTCCCGGTCATGGCATTTAATCTATTAATTAAATGACAATTGTTTGCTTTTAATTATTTGATAATTCAATATATGCAAATATAGTCCTAGATTATATACGTTGTAGTTAGTATGGTGTGCGTCGTCACACGGAAGATCATACTATCGGTTACTCGTATTTAATCGAACAGTTGCTCACAACCTAGATGGACATGGACCAATCCATCGGTATAGTCGTTGAATGAGGGAGAAAATAATTGGTCTTGATTATTTTATCATATTTGTACACTTGGTGTATTGGGCGGTGTTTTAGCACGTTTTAGTCGGGTAGTATAATACGGGGCTGGGCTGTGTATAGAGGGTTTGAAACGATACTAATACATGTAAATTTATATTCTGGAGTAGGGGTTGGACTAGATCTGGAAAAGAACAGAGGTTTTGAGCTTTGAAGCTTCTTCTGAAGGATTTCTATTATCCACTCTTTTAATATCAAGTATATTCACTAATTAGTGCCGCCCCTAAATCTGAAGGGATAAGCCCCCTATTTATAGGGAATTATGGAATGATTACATTCAGACCACGTACTACGCCTAAAGCATTAAATGAAGCTAGTAATGACCCGGGGCCCGTGATCCGGAGCATAGGTGATGCATATGGGCTCACGTGGGCGATGTCTCCGTTCTTCCTGGGATGAGCCCTCCCCTAGATAATGATTGCGTGGCTTCGGGCCGCGGGCTAGGTCCTTGAACCTTCGTTGTCTCTTCGCACGGAACGCGTGATGGGCTAGTGTGGCGGATCAAGAGCGTGACCCGGGTCCGCCACCCCTGCATGGCCAGTATGACGACAACGTCATTCGAGCCCGGGGACGAGCATGATCCTCACGTCATGTCCTTGCATGGCTCGCCTCGAATGATCCGTGTCCCGAGTTGCGGACGCGCCCCGAGTCATTTCCCCGCGTGGACTGCCTACGAGATCCGTGACCCGTGATCCGAGCTGCGACGCGTCCCACGCGTCGTCCCCCTGTCTGGCATGCTTCTGGATGGCCCTTGCCTGCGCGCCACGTGATTCGTGCCGTGAGCCGGGTTTGGGTCTCGCGCTTCTCTTTGCACGGTTAGCTCCGGGTGGGCCCTTGCCCACGTGCCTTATCCTTGGATAGACATCTTCGTATATGGCTTTTTCTCCCCCAACATTGGCCCCCGGAGAGATCACTGGAGGTTTTGTATTTTCGGGGATGTCTCCGCCCGTTGGGGATAATCGCTCAGCTGTCCCCTGGAGACTGTCTGGTTTTAATTCTGGGGGTTGGTAGGTGGCCCTTTTCTGCACTTCGCCGCCCGCCCCGGGCAATCGTGATCGCCTGGGTGTTTCTGGCCCGCCACTGTGACACTGAAAAACCATTTAATGCACCCGGGAATCGTGCCTAGACGGTGGCCTTGGTTTTCGCAATCCGGGGTCTTTATAAGGCCGCTGAGCTTTTGGTTTTATCTCTCCTCAGAAGAAATAAATCATGTCGAGCCTCCCTCCGAGTACTGCTAACTCCGGCGTGGGGCCCATCACTCATCCCCGTGAACGTGAGCCCGGAGAAGAATCACTGGTGGCCACCCTGGAGTCTGGGGCTAAGCGCTTCATCGTTTCCCGGAAGTTTCACCCTCAATACCATCGCGAGGTGCTCCTGATGCCGTCTCCCTTTTCGCAGATGTATGGCCACGTGTGGCCCGCTCTGCTCGCGGTCACTGATTCATCCGGCTGCCTGTGGGTTTTTGACTTGATCCCCGGTGGGAATCGCTTGGGGATCGGGGGTATCGGATGGGCCGTCTTTGTCAAGCATATGCAACTTCAGGAAGGGTGGAGAGTGGAACTGCGCTGGTCGGCGGTGGAGGACGTCAATATCTCCGTCTTCCGTGACGACGGCTCCATGGTCCCGGTGCCCGTTGCGGCCCAATGGCCCCTTTAAGCCGATTTGGCCGGCCTGTTCCTTCTCTTTTTGGTTCAAGTAATAATATGGTCGTAGCCCCGCTTTTTTAAATCGTACCTGTAGCGACTTTGCTTTTCTAAATAAATAATAATTGAATGAAGAAACAGAGAAAGAAAGAAAAATAATTTATTTGCATGCCGGGTTTCGGACCCGGGTTACGAGCCCGGGTCACGGTATTTTTACCGCGCGGAACTGTTCGGGTTCCTCGGGAGTCGAAAAGCCATACCGATTCCCCAGGGTAATGATGACGCTTTATGCACGTCACGTCTCCTGGGGATCTTTAAAAGATACTGTCGCCCTCGTCTTCTTCCCCGGACCTTCAACACTTCTTCTTCCGCTTAACGTGCCAGAAAACATGGTGAGTTCCTCTGTCGGCAGTAATGATTTTAACGCGCCGGAGATCACCTACATCTCCTCCGATTCGGATGCGGAGCCTGAGGCCGAGCCCGCGCGAGCCCCGCCGGAGGTGGTCGAGATTTCTTCGGATTCCGACCCGGACGCCGGAGACAGCCATCTCTCCATCGAGCGCACGGTGGAGGCCACCCAATTTTGGCATTCACGCACTCGGCCGGCGTTCTGGCGACGCATGGGCCTGCCCTTACCGCCACCTCTCTCCGCGCCTTTTGCCGGTGTGGAGGACCGCAGGGTCTCGGTTCAAGATGCCCTGGGTCAGAATTGGCCCATGAAGATAACCCGGCTCCGAGACCGGCTCCGGGTAAGAGGGAAAGGCTGGCGTTCCTTCTACCGCCACCTGGGAGCTCGGAGAGGGTGGCGTGTCTGGATCAACTGGTCGCCGGACGGGGTTTCTCGGATTCGCGTGACCGACGAACACGGCGTCGCTCAGACCAGACCCCGATAGGGCATCTTTAGGACGGCGGGCGGGCCGGTTTTTGTGTAGTCTTTTGTAGGGAATTTCTGACTTTTCCTTTGTAATTACGAGGGTGTTTTTTTTTTCTTTTTGATGTAAAGGGTTCTCCCCCTCAAGGAGCTTTGTTAGTGAAAATCCCTTGTTCTTGAATTCTTTTTGCTTGTGTTAATTGCGCTCGCGGCGACAGATGCCACGACCTTTTGTCCGGCCTTCCTCTTCTTCCGCCGCGGCCGGGGAAGCGGCGCGCGGGAACATCGGGATGGCGGGCCGCTGGACTATGCAGGACCGCGGCCCGTGACGCTGTCATCCCGGGACGCGGTATTGCGTTGTTGGCGAGGAGCCACCCTCCAAAAGTCATGAATCGCCCGGTATAGGTACTTGCCCCATGACACGGGTTCCGGATCGCCGTTCTTCGGGGTTCGTCCCGTGTCCCGGTACACGGCCCTTCATGCCCTGTGGACGGTCCACATTCGCTTGGGCCCCTTTATGCGTGTTGGGCTTCGAGAGTACTTGAGTGCTTTTATCAATAACCGTTCCCAATTGTCCCCTCTTTGGTGCAGTCTCCTTCTATAAAAACCCCCCAATCACGCAGCGGTTTCTCTTTTCGCACTGCAAATTTGCTTCGAAACCTAGAAATCGCCGGACTCCAGATTCAGAAGCTCTGGGAATTTGCTCAAGGTAGTCCTTCATCACCCTTTCTTATTTCCTCTTTCACAGGTTCCGATGTCGTCGTCCCGGGGGAAAGAAATAATGTTATTGGATTCCTCATCCGAGGACGCGGCGGGAGGAGAAAATCGAGGCGGGTCATCATCGGACACGGAGCCGGACATGAATGCCCTTTTTCAACAGTTTGACGCGCTGATGGACGAGGAATATCCTCCGCCTGCTGTGTTTCTCTGGGATTCTTACTTCCGCGAGAATCCCTATCCCGGCGCGCCGCCACGGCCCCCTGCCCGTTCGCCGCGCGCCTGTAGTACCCCCGCGTGGGGGGCCCACGGCCGGGCGAGTATAGTCACTCCCACCATGTTAAAGGACAAAAGAGAGGAGTGGAGGATCCCGATCGATGTTCACATCTACCTCCCTCGCGCTGGGGAGTCTGCTTGCTGCCCGCCTCCCGGGATGGTGGCGATCGGGACAGAGGCGCTAGAATTCGGACTCCGGTTCCCCTTACACCCCAACGTCAGTGCCGCTCATTGGGGTCCTTTCGATGCTGGGCAATGTCGGCCTCTATCGGACCCTCACTGATTCGGAGATCCGGCGCTCGTTCACGATTGCGCGATTTGGGGGGAGCCACGGCGATTACACCGTCAAGGGGCGCTCCGGGATCCCACCTGTAGAGGTGAAAATGTCCAAGGTGGACTTCCCCTGGGCGCAGTGGGTGTACGTCGCCGGGGCATGGCGGACCCAGACCCCCAGTGGGGAGATCGACATCCCCACGCGCTACCACGACAAAATTGCTAGTAAGGCTTGAGTGGTTTATAAGTTTTCCCCGTCGTACTGATTTTAACTCTCTCTTGTGCCTTCATAGGTGTGAACACTCGCCGAGAGGGGCCGTTGAACTGGGACTATCAAGTTGCGTTGGGGTTTGTTGGTGCCCTGCCGACGAGGCGCCGTAGAGCCGACTATTTGTGCACAGAGGAGTCGCGGGACGACGCTCGCTTGATCTGCCCCCCCAAGCACCTGTTGGACCCGTACCCAGGTAATGTTGCCCTGTTCTCGTATTAATTTTATAGACGGGTCATTCTGTAGATACTTCTTTGTTTGCTCATGGAGTTGGGGAATGCGTTGCAGCCCCTTTCAACCGAATTTTTGAAGATCGCCCCCGCGGCAAAATGTCTAAGTTTCCCGGAGTCCCCGATAAGAAGTTGCCATCCGCCGCGCCGCCGCCGCGCAGGCCCGCGATTCGGGCGAGGACCCGTGTTCTGGTCGCCGCACCGCCGCCCGTGATCCCGGCCCGATCTGCATCCCGGGTCCGCCGAGCTCGGCCGTCCTCGCCGCCGCTATCGCAGGAAGCGGTGGAGTCCCGGGACTCGAGGCCACTGCCCGAGATTCCTCACGGCCCTTTTATCATGGACGCGAGAGGCGTGATCCACGCGTCCTCCTCTGGTAGCCGCGTTCCCGGGTCCCGGGACGGCGGTCTCGTGGACATTGTCTCGGACGAGTAGCCCACCGCGCGGGAGCCGCTGAGGGGGTCCTTCCCTGATTCGCCCCGAGGCGGGCTGTTCTCCCAAGATCCCCCGGAGGTGCCCGAGCCCTCTCTGTCTCGGAAAAGGAGGGCGCGGTCCGACCCGGAGGGTGAAGGCTCCGGCCCCCGGGCTCCTGTCGAGCTGCCGTAGACCGGGTCTTTCGAGAATGTCCCACCCGTTGGCAGCACGCCGGTTTACGGGGTTGATCCGGGCGTCGCCCAGAGGTAGGTCTCTCGTCCCTTATACTCGTGTCTTTTCTTTTGCCGCAACTGGCGATTTTACTTGTTGCCCGTTCATGGTGACAGCATCTCGGGTTCTGCGCCCCACCTGGCGCCGCTCCTTCTCCAGTATGCCGCGAGTCGGGGGCCCCTGCCTCCAGTGTCCACCCCTGGACTTCCCGTAGGCCGGGCGATTGATTCGGTGGCCCGCTGCTGGACCCAAGAGCTGCAAGCCTTCAACCGGGGACCCGACGAGGCCTTCCTCCTTGCGTCCATGCTGCAGAGCCAGGCGACCGTGGCCATGGCCGAGGTACATGACTGGCTTGAGGGGCAGGCCCGCCAGATCAGGCACTGGATGGATCTCGCCAATGGGAGGGAAAGGACGATCGAGGAGCTGGGCCGAATGAATGTGGACGTGGTTTCTCGGAACGAGCAACTAAGCGGCGAGCTTAAGGAGAACGAGGAGTCTCTCCGGCAGAGCACCGAGGCCCTCGCCGCTTCGTCAGGAGACCGGGATAAATGGCGCGCCGTGGCGGATCTCCGGGGGGAGAAATTAGAGATGGCGGTTGCCGGGACTGCGGCGGCGGAGGCCCGGGTTACGCAGATATCTACTGCGCTTTCCGAGGCGATGGCCCGCGCGGCGCAGTTGGATCAATCCCTCGCCTCCCGGGATGCAGAAATGGCGTCTCTCCGGGAACGGCAGGCTGAGGCTGATGCTCGTGTGGACGAGTTGGAGGCCTACCTTGAGAGCCCCTAGACCGACCACACGATTCTCCTGGACCACTTCTATTCTCGCTCTATGGCGGACCTCATCCGGCACGCTCATCAAATCAATGACCAGGTACTCCTCGATCGTGTCCTTGCTTATTGGAAGAGGTACATGGCGGGGCGCGAACTTGATCCCGGGATCGCCGAGACCTTCCTTGATTTAGAGGAGGACCTCCATATTGATATGAAGTGGTGGCCCACCTACGACCGCTTGGTTCGCCCTGGCTCACCACCTGCTCACGCCGCTCCTTCCAGACCGGTGGGCGGTACCTCGGATGCAGCCGAAGTGACGGCGGAAAACGCCGCCCATGTCTCGGAAGTGGTGGGGGAGAGTGCTGGCGTGGTCCCGGAGGTGACCCCGGATGGGAAAGGCGACTCGGACCCCAACCAGGAGGCGGCTATGGAGGAGGTGGTGTCGGGCTTCCCGGAGAAGTCATTTGATGCCTTCATGGCCGGCATGGATCAGGTTGAAGATGCTACTGCGGTGCCGGTTCCCGGGCAGGAGGATCAGGTGATGGCCGAGGCGGATAGCCAATGTCCCGAAGAGGCGGGTGGTTCCGAGTGATAATAGTTCCCGTGAGGGGCCTCTGAAAAAACGCTTTTTGTTTTTGCTTTCTTTTCGCGGCCGTTGGTGGCCGTGGGCGTTTAGCCCAAGACAATTTCTTTTCCTTGCTTTGGATTCCGCATTTTGTGTGGATGTTTTTGATGAGGCTCTGCCTCTTCGGATATTTTTAGTCGAGCCACGAGGCTTGGCTTTGGTTTTTTATTTGGGTGTTTATTCAGTGCTTTTAGCTAGTTTCCGTGCATAGTTCTCAACGTAGCACTGGTTTCCTTTGGTATGTTTCGTGGCCCACCCCGAATCTACCTGGTAGGTGGATCGTACCCTTTCTCCAGAGATTTCTCGGGATGGATTTCCGGGATGGAAACCCCTAAAGGTCTGGGATGTTGTCTCATCGATCCGTCTCGGGACTAGGGTCCCGGGTGGAGTTTGTGAATCCGAGATGCAGCCTTGCGGCCCTATTTTGAGGATTTTGAGATGCGGTCTCGGGCGCGGGTATCGGGGTCCCATTACGGATTCTCTTACGTGATCTCGGGATCCACCTTATCCTGATCAGGGCCGTATGGTCCCGTGATTGTTTCCGGATCTTTTTACTAGGGACAGCTCGTAGCTTGTTTGCGGAAAATATCCGTCTTTTTATGTTCCCCCGTACGTTATGACTCTTGACCCGGTGGTCTTTTTAGGAGCTCATCAGTATTACCGGGATCTTTGGCATTTAGCTGTGCGGAAATATCCGGTTTTATATTTTCCCCCGTACGTTATGACTCTTGACCCGGAGGTCTTTTTAGGAGCTCATTAGTATTACCGGGATCTTTGGCATTTAGCTGTGCGGAAATATCCGGTTTTATATTTTCCCCCGTACGTTATGACTCTTGACCCGGAGGTCTTTTTAGGAGCTCATTAGTATTACCGGGATCTTTGGCATTTAGCTGTGCGGAAATATCCGGTTTTATATTTTCCCCATTTAGGAAATAGGGGCAAAAACTCGCTTTCCTTGATCTGGGACCGCGGCGGCTCCTCCTCACTGGTAGAACCTCTTCAAGTGTCGCGCGTTCCATCGGTATTGATCCGGGGTTCCGTCTGGCAAGTCCAACTCGTAAGCTCCATTCAATAGACATTTTGTAGATCGAAATGGCTCTTCCCATGTCGGCCCGAGGGCCCCCGGAGTGCGTCCCGAGCGGCTTCTTCAACACCCTGTCCCCCATCTCGAACTCGCGAGAGTGGACCCGCGCGTCACAAGCCTTGGCGATCCTTTTTTAGTTCTTCGCGTTGAGGGAGTCGGAGCTTAGCCTTTGCTATTCCAGGAGATCCAGCTCCAGACGCAAGACTGCTTCGTTCTCCGGGGTGATGGCCTGGGCGGTTCTGTGCGAACGGACCGTGATCTCGGCTGGGATCACTGCTTCGGATCCAAATGCCAGTGCGTATGGCGTTTCTCTTGTGGCGTTCCGGGCCGTGGTTCTGTATGACCACAGCACCTCGGGTAACTCTTCGGCCCACTTCCCCTTGCGCGACTCGAGCTTCTCTTTAAAGGTATGCTTCAAAATTTTGTTTATTGCCTGAACTTGTCTGTTCGTCTGTGGATGGTAGGGGGTGGAAAACGTCCTTCGGATCCCCCATTGCTCACAGAACTTTGCGACCGCGGATCCGTCGGACTGCTTGCCGTTGTCCGAGATGATGGACTCGGGCAAACCGAAACGACCGATTATGTTCCTTCATATCAACTTGATCACTTTGGCTTGATCGATCTTTCGGACCGCCTCCGCCTCGGCTTACTTGGTGAAGTCGTCCACCGCAACGATCGCGAACTTGACTCCTCCCGGCGCGGGGGCTAGAGGTCCCATGATAACGATCCCCCATCGGGCGAATGGCCACGGAGAGTGTATCGGCTTGAGTTCTTCAGGGGCCACATGGATGTTTGGCCCCATGAGCCGGCACTGAAGACATTTTCGGGCGAAGTTGGTCGCGCCCCGGCTCAAGCTCGGCCAGTAATAGCCCTGGACCATCGTCTTGTGGGCGAGAGATCGGCCCCCGACATGGTTTCCGCATAGTCCTTCGTGGATCTCCGAAAGTCCCCGCATCCCGTCTTCTTTGGAAACGCATTTCAAGAGCGGCATCGAGAAACCCCTGCGGAATAATTGAGAGTTTAGGATCGCGTACCTCGCGGCGCGTATGCGGAGTTGCCTCGCTTCGACTCGGTCTGAAAAAAGGGTCCCGGACTCGATGAATCGCATCACCGGGTCGCGCCTATCCATCCCGGGTGTTGCTACTGGTGCTGTTCCGGGAAGCGGGTCAATCGGCATAACTTCCGCCCGGGCCGCGATCGAGGGTGAATCCAACTGGGTCAAGATGACTCGGGACAAATCCGCGGATCCTTCGGCCGAGGCGCGCTTGGACAGGGCGTCGGCCCGCGAGTTGTGCTCCCGCGAGTTTTGTTCGACACGGGCGTCGGGTATTTTCTCGCAGAGGGACCACACCAAGGCCTTGAATTTCTTTATCTGTTCGCTCGCTGGTGTGAACAAATCTCCGTCTGGCCCCCAGGAGCACCACCCCGGCCCCCGAGCACGCGCTGGTAGAGGACTCGTCCGCGTGAGGCTGCCCGGGGCGTGCTGATCATGTGCTCCGTGGGGGAAAGGTGAGCTCCCTGATGAGGTTGGTATAACCAATGCAAAGCCTCCGTTTCCCCTGGGTCTTCCTCACCGTGACCGCATTCGAGACCTACGTTACGTCGTGCGGGGCGAGCCGGATCAAACCGTCTCGGAGCAGCTTGCCTACCTCCGTGTTCAATGCCTCATTCTTCTCGGCCTCCGTCCTCCGACGTCTCTGGGCTATGGCATGACGCTCACTATCCAGTCGTAGGTGATGGCGCGTGCGTCCCGGGAGTACCCTGCCGAGTCCCCCACCGGTCTATGCAAACGTGGGTAGGATGACTCGGAAGAACTTCTTGAGTTCGTCCTTTATTGCAGGCGCCAGAGATGATCCGACCAGCAGCTGTTGCGGAAGCCCGTTGCTTCCGACTTCAAAAGGGATAGTTTTCCCCGTGGCCTCGACCCTTATGCTGTCTCGGTCTTGGATCCCCGGAAGCAAGCCATGGGGGTCACGGGTGTGACCACAGGGTTCCGCACTCTGTGATGGGGGTTCGGTCGTTGGTTCTTTATCTAGATAGGGTCTCGGCCCTGGTTTCTTTATCTAGATGGGGTCTCGGCCCTGGGTCCGAGGCTATATCAAAACCTTGAGCATGAACAAGTGATTTTTCACAAAACAAACGAACTAACAATAAAAAGAAACATAACTAAACCACACAATCAAATAAACACAAACACATATTTACAAAAACATAAAAGAAAAGAAAAGAAAACGTACCTAGGTCGTGACTAGCACGACCTCTCTCACATGTTAGGTGGTGGAAAGTGGCCTCCTCCTCTAGCATAGGCCTCGAAGAATTGACGTTGTTCTCTTCTCATCTCCTCCATCTCCTCTCTCACAATCCTACGAGTAGTTTGCTCGTTATAATCCCTTTCATCCCTCAAAATTTGACGGGTGGTTTGCTCGTAATAGCTCCTTTCGACCGCCATCCGGTTATTCCAAGTAGCCTCGTCGAGGGCCATCCGATCCATCCTCGCATTAAGTGCATCATATGTCCGAGCATTGGCATTGATTATCTCTTGGAGATCCTCGGGATGCATCCGTCCCGAATCCGAGTAGTAGTTTCCGGTTTGAGGAACCTCGTATGAAGAATTCCAATTCATTCCCGAATCGTTCCACCCGGAGCCTTGATTTCCTTGTGCACCGTATCCCGAGTACGCTTGGTCCCAAACCGGATCCCTCGTCGTCCCATCATCAACATTTGGACCTCCTCCCGCCGAAGAACCGGCTCGTTCACGCATAAGATTCTCCTCCTCAAGTTGAGCCTCTCTCAAAATCGACGAACTAACCCTTTCTCCCGCCAACTCCAACCTCCATTTTTGTATGCGGGCCGAGTTCTTTTGCCGATATTCCACCATTGCTTGTGCACTCTTGTCGGTCCGGATTTCATGCGGTACAAACTCTCCGGCCAAAATCAACCCACTCGCTTCGAACTCCTCCACATCCAAAGCTCGCGGTACTACCCACGGCTCTCCATCATACATCTCGTCATCCTCACCAATAATTATATTATGAATTGCAAGGTGACGAGCTAAATGGAACAAAGCCCCTCGAGTCCGTATTCCTCTAGCCGCTTGATCCATCAATCCCCAAATTTTCTTGATTGGAGACGAGTCAATTCCATTCACGGCCGCATTAATTAAAGAAAACTCCAAGGAATTAACTTTGTTGCCCTCCACCTTTCCGAAGATATTGTAAGTCAAGAACTTGTGGACAATGCATAGCACGGGGTCGATGAATGCAATTGATCGACCGTGATCTTTCCACTTCTCATTTGGTCCGGCCATCTCTTGCCAATGCGTAGTCTTTACGGTTCCACTTTCCTTTTCTTCGGTAAGGCATTGCTCTCCATCATCAAATCCGAACACATCACACATATCTTTCTCCGTTATAGTAACCTCTACTCCATTGAGTCGACATGTAGCATAAGAAGCCTTCTTCTTCTCGTGAATTAACTTGAAAGTGCAAAGCATTTCCAAGCCAAGCTTGATGGAGTACTTGAAATTCATATCCGCAAAATACTTCAAGCTCATACACCCGAGAATCTCTTTAATCCTCTCCGTAACCTTCAATTTCTCTAGTAGCTCCCAATCTAACGGACGAGGTAGAATGTGTTCACCCTTTGAAGTCAACTTCTCATAAGCTCTACCTTCTTCATCGTGGAAAATCGGAAACGGTGCTCCGTAACGAGCGGATATGTCTCGTGGCCCGGTTGAAGCGGAAGTAGTAGCGGCACCTCGTCCCTTTCTCTTCGGTGGTGGAGGTGGTGAAGCATCCTTACTTCCCACTCTTTTGTTAGTTCGGCCCATTGAATTGATGAGAAGAATTGAGAATTGTGGTTCGGAACTTTCGTCGAACACCTTGTGTGCACTTCAAGAACTTGAGAATTTCTTGAGAATTGGCCGATGATTTTCCCAAAAACCTGCAAATCAATGATCTCAAGATGATATTAAGTGAATTGGTGGAGAAAATTTGAGGAAAAACGGTGAAGTTTCGGAAGAGTAAATCGCAAGAGAAATTATAAGGAAAAGAGTGTTTTTGTGTAAAAGAGAAACTGCCCTAGCCCGTCTTTTAATTCCCAGAAATTTCAAAAACGGCGACCGCCGTTTCTGTTTGGCGGTCGCAGAAAAGTTTCGGCGGTCGCCGAATGATGTTTGACGACCGTCATTTTGGTACAGAGTGGGCAGAAATTTTTTCCAATTTTTGAACTCTTACGGCGACCGTCGTTTTGCTTTTGGCGAGCGCCGTTTTTCCTTGACGACCGCCGTTTAGGATTCGGCGGGCGCCGAACTCCCAGAATCCTCGATTTTCAAGTTTCGACCCTTTTCTTCGATCACAACGTCTACCGAGCCCGTCCAAGTCCAGTAGCCATTATTCTTGCTCAGTTTAATGTCCAGAGCTGGACTTATTCCATTTTTCCAAGTTCAAGTATCAACTTCCTCGAGTCGAAAAGTCTCGACTTCCTCATTTTTCGACTCCACTTCATAATATCGCTTAACCAAATGTCCGTTGACTTTGAACTCGTGCTCATCACCTTCCTTCCTCAATGTAACTGACCCATTCTCGTGTATAGTCACCACCTCATACGGACCAACCCATCTCGACTTAAGCTTTCCCGGAAATAACCTAAGTCGAGCATTGAATAAAAGAGCTTTCATACCCGGTTGTAAGTCCTTCTCAATCAATTTCCGATCATGTGCTTTCTTCATCTTGGCTTTCGAGATCATGGCATTCTCATAGGCTTCATTTCTCAATTCCTCAAGCTCCTCAATTTGCAAAACTCGTTCCTTTCCGGCCTTTGTCATTTCCAAGTTTACCTTCTTAATAGCCCAAAAAGCTTTGTGTTCAATCTCAACGGGTAAATGACAAGACTTCCCATACACAATTTGGAACGGAGTTGCATTAAGGATCGTCTTGAAAGCCGTCCGGTAAGCCCAAAGTGCATCTCGAAGTTTTTCCGGCCAATCTTTCCTCGATGGCTTCACGGTTTTAGCAATGATCGTCTTAATTTGGTTGTTGCTCGTCTCTGCTTGACCGGAAGTTTGAGGATGGTACGGAGTAGCAACTCGGTGATCAATCCCATTCAATCTCATTAACCTCTTGAAAAGTTTATTGCAAAAGTGGGACCCTCCATCACTAATGATAGCCTTTGGAAATCCAAAACGAGAAATGATATTCTCCTGCACAAACTTCAACACAACATCAGCACCACATGTTCGAGTGGGGATTGCCTCAACCCACTTCGACACATAATCAACGGCTAATAAAATGTACTCGTACTTGTTAGCATTTATAAAAGGTCCCATGAAATCGATACCCCACACATCAAAAATTTCACACACAAGATTAACTTGCATGGGCATTTCATTCCTTTTACCAATGTTACCAATACGTTGACATCGATCACATGAAATAATAAAATAATGAACATCTTTAAACAAAGTAGGCCAGAAAAAACCCGATTGTAGAATCTTAGCTCCGGTCTTCCTACTAGCAAAGTGTCCACCCGATGCATCTTCATGACATTTAGAAATGATAGCTCGTTGCTCTCCTTCCGGTACACATCTTCTCAACAAGTTGTCCTTCCCAAGCTTGAACAACAAAGGATCGTCCCAATAGTAATACCTACACACATGCAACAAACGTTTGCGTTCTTGGGAAGTAATTCCCTCACGCATCTCTCCACTTGCCAAATAGTTAGCTATGTCGGCATACCATGGAACTTTTTCATCAATAGCATTCACAAGCATGGATTGTTCATATGGGAAAGTTTCAGAAATAGGAACATTAGCAATCACATTATTATCACACGATTCAAGTCTAGACAAGTGATCGGCTACCGCATTTTCACAACCCTTCCTATCCCTAATTTCCACATCAAATTCTTGCAATAAAAGTATCCATCTTATGATTCTCGGTTTAGCTTGTGTCTTAGTCATTAAATACCTAAGAGCCGCATGATCACTATGAACAATCACTTTAGTACCAAGTAAATACGACCTAAACTTGTCTAGCGAGAAAACAACCGCTAACATTTCCTTTTCCGTAGTCGTGTAATTTACTTGAGCATCATTCAAAGTCATACTTGCATAATAAATCACATGCAACATCTTATCAATTCTTTGACCCAATACCGCACCCACAGCAAAATTCAAAGCATCACACATTATTTCAAATTCAAGATTCCAATTAGGTGACACTAAGATAGGTGCACTCACAAGCTTTTCTTTCAAAGTATTAAATGCATGCAAACATGAATCATCAAAGACAAACTCAACATCTTGACCAAGTAAATGACACAAAGGTTGTGCAATTTTTGAAAAGTCTTTAATGAAACGTCTATAAAAACCCGCATGCCCAAGAAAACTTCTCACACCTTTTACATTAACCGGGGGTGGCAAATTTTTAATCACTTCAATTTTCGAGGGATCCACTTCTATCCCTCTCCTAGAAACAACATGCCCAAGAACAACCCCTTGTGTAACCATAAAATTAGATTTTTCCCAACTCAAAGTAAGGTTACACTCAATGCATCTTTTCAAAACCGTGTCAATCTTTTTCAATGCATCATCAAATGACGAACCAAACACGGAAAAATCATCCATAAACACTTCAACAAAATCCCCTACCATCTCGGAAAATATGGAAAGCATACAACGTTGAAACGTACCTGGGGCATTGCAAAGCCCAAATGGCATCCTCTTCCATGCAAAGGTTCCGAAAGGACTCGTGAATGTGGTCTTCGATTGATCCTCCGGTGCTATGAATATTTGGTAATAACCTGAAAGTCCATCAAGATAATGATATAAGAAATTACCGGCAAGTTTGTCAAGTATTTGATCAATAAATGGTAAAGGAAAATGATCCTTTTTCGTAGCGGCATTCAACTCCCGGTAATCCATGCACATTCTCCAACCGGTTCTTTCTCTTGTAGCTATGAGCTGACCCGCTTCATTCTCCTCAACCGTGATTCCGCCTTTCTTAGGTACCATATGAATCGGTGATACCCATTCACTATCCGCTGCCGGTACAATCAAACCACCTCCATGTAGCTTGATAATCTCCTTCTTCACGACATCACTAAGAAGTGGATTAAGTCGTCTTTGGGGCTGCCTCTTGGAGTAGCATTCTCGATCAAATTAATATGATGCATGCACATAGAAGGGCTGATTCCCTTCAAATCCTCAATACTCCATCCAATAGCCGCCTTGTTCTCTTGAAGTACCTCGACTAATCTCACCTCTTCTTCAACGGTCAACTTCGAAGAAATAATGACCGGTTTGTTTTCACCTTCTTCCAAAAACACATACTTGAGGTTAGGAGGCAAATCCTTCAAAACCAACTTCACACACTTCGTTGGCAATGAAACATCTTTCTTTCGGTCCTCCCCCCCCCCCCCCCCCCCCCCCCCACGCTCAAGTCGACAAACCGTGGAGCTTGTTCATTCTCGTCTAACTCTTCCAAATCATCATCTCCAAGTTCCACTTCATTCTCTTCCTTAATCTCCAAGGCTTGCATCGTCAATGTATCAATCACATCAACAAATGAACATTCTTCCATCAAAGTTGCAGCTGGAGCCATATTCTTCTTTCTCACCGAGATCGACACCGTTTCTCCAAGTACCGACATTTGGAGTTGTCCTTTCTTCACGTCAATGAGAGTATTGGTTGTAGCCATGAAAGGACGTCCCAATAAGATAGAATGATCTTGGGAATTCTCTGGTATGTCACCAACATCCAAAACCACAAAGTCGACCGGCACTATCAAGCCTCCAACCTCAACAAGAATGTCTTCGACAATTCCTCTTGGATATCTAACCGACCTATCGGCAAGTTGAATACAAATCCTCGTCGGCTTCAAGTTATCAAGCTTCAATTGGTCAAATATAGTCGACGGCATCAAGTTGATTCCGGCTCCCAAATATAACATACCGGACACCTCGTTTCCGGCTCCAATCACAATTTTAATAACAAAACTTCTCGGATCGCTCTCCTTTGGTGGTACTTGGTGTTGCATCACGGAACTAGCACCTGCAAACAACACAACTTTTTCGTTCTCCTCGAACTTCCTTTTGTTAGAAGCCAATTCCTTAAAAAATTTCACATAAGAAGGAATATTCGAAATCATATCGAGCAAAGGGACGTTTACCTCAACCTTTGCTAGAAGATCATAAAGTTGCTGAAATTGTTGATCCTTCTTTTTGTTCCTAAGATTGCTCGGAAAAGGAACGGGAGGCTTGTACGGGTTCTTCGCCTTATGAAGAACTACTCTTTCACTTCCGGCCTCGACTTCGACTCTCTTCCTTTTCTTTCTTTCCTCTTCTTTCTCGTCACTTTCAACTTCATCTTCATCTACTTTTTCCTCCTCTTTCTTCTCACAAACAATTTCCTCAATGTCTTCCTCATTCTCAGAAATCGGTTCACTCTCAACTTTATCCTCTTTTTCACCCGGCATCCTTACCTTATTATCAATAATCTTACCTGACCTTAACACCGTAAGAGCTTTGGCATGAGATGGTTGACTTGGAAGTCTTCCCGACTCTTCCTTGGCTTGCATCTTTCCAAGTGTAGTCGCCATTTGTCCCATTTGAGTATTGATGCTATTAAGCACTGCATCGTATCCTCCCACTTTCACTTCTAAGTTGTCCATCCTCAAATCATTTTTCTCGGCATATTTCTTCATCCATTCTTCAAAATTATTGCTCGATGGTTGTTGAGGTGGCCTTAAGGGCTGTTGTTGCTGAGTAGGTGCTTGATACGGAGCCCGGTATTGTTGATTCGGTGCTTGGTAAGGAGCCCGATAAGGTGTACTTGAAGATTGACCTTGTTGAAAATTTTGCCTCGGTTGCCATTGTTGAGGTTGTGGCCTTGGTTGATATGGATAATTAGGCCTTTGATTTCCTCCTTGTTGATTGTTGTAATAGCCTCCTTGTTGATTATACGGCTGTACCACCGAAGCTTGTACTTCCGAAATCACCATTTCACCTTGTTGTGGTTGATATGGAACACATGCCATGTTCCCTTGCTCTCCAACCATAGGCTGCCCTTCAATCATCAACGGAGCTTGCATTTGAGGCAACGGACATGTAGCTGGTCCATGCCCTTGATATCCACACAAAGTACACACCTCCATTTGGTTCAAAAGAAATTGTGTTTTCCGGTTCCCGTCCTCCATTTTCAACTCTTTGATTTCTTTTGACATCTCCTCAATTTTCAAGTCGAGGTTACTCGCTTCCACTTCTTTCACATCATTCACAACTCTCCTTCTTGAACTTTTCCTCTTCGAATTCCCAGCCATGGTCTTGTAGATAGTAACCATCTCTTCCGGTGATCGATATGTGATGTCACCTCCGGCTTGATTATCCACCGACCCTTGCAAAGAATCTGTCAAAGAGTCATAGAAAATTTGATTAAGTAAGACTTGAGTAAAAGTGTGATGTGGACATTTAAGAAGTAAGTCTTGAAAACGATCCCAAGTTTCATGGAAAAATTCTCCCGGACGACTAGTAAAGCCACAAATTTGATTTCGGAAATCCGTCGTCTTGTGGTGTGGGAAGAATTGACTCATGAACTCGTCATAGATGTCATTCCAATTTTGGAGAGAATTTGGTGGCAATGCTATCCACCACGACTTAGCCTTGTCTTTCAATGTCATCGGAAAGAACCGACATCTCAACTCGTCTTCTTGAAGTCCATTCAACGGAAAGGTATGAATGGTGTTGTAGAAGTCTCGGATAAAACTCAATACATCCTCATTGTTATTCCCGTGATACTCTGGTAATTGATTGAAATCCATCGGATTCACTTTATAATTCTTCACCACCTCCGGTAAATCCACACATGCCGGAGTTGCTCCAATAATAGGCCTTGTGATGTCTCCTTGTTGAACTCGTCGAGCCGCTGGATTTCCATATTGATTCCACTGATTTGGTTGCATCCCATAACCCCCATACGGCATCATATTAGGCACCATGTTTGGCCATTGTTGTTGGAATTGTCCTTGCATGTTTTGATTGACTTGAACTCCGGGTTGCTGAAATGGATACCCGTAGTTTGGTTGATAAGCCATGTTATTCATCATCTGAGGATTCATCATCGGTGGTTGGTTCATCATCTGAGGATTCATCATATTTGGTTGATATCCAACATTAGGACTCATCACGGTATGAGGAGTAGAATGATGATCTTCATCTTGTGGATTTAAAGGTGTTTGAGGAGTAAGTTGTGCTTGAACATTGAATTGAGGAATTTGAATCTGTAAATTACTTCCTCCCGCTTGATTGTTGTTATTTTGAGGAGCTCCCAAAGGTAGAAGAGGTCCTTGGTTTTGATTATTCGGAGATAAGACATGTCCATGAGCAGGTTGACCTTTCTTGACACCCGAAGTTTCTTGATCGGAATCATCTTCGACTTGAACTTTATATTTATCCTTCTCCATATTATCTCCGGATTGCTCTTGTGATGCCTTGCTTCTCGTAGTAACCATGCACACTAAAGTAGATGGTTAGCAAATAACAAGAAAAATAACTAAGTTAACTAAAGGAATTACGAAACTAAAACTAAACAAACACTAAAACAAAACTATCCGTTTCCCCGGCAACGGCGCCAATTTTGATTTGACGTTTTTCGTGCGTCTCTCGTCAAAATCCGAGGTCAATTGTAGTTGACTCGGTATCAATCCAAGGAAACGAAAGAGAAATGTTTAAGTGAATGAGAAGTAGTAAAAACGTAATTCATTATACTAATTCCTATATTTATTTTAAATCTCTCGATTAAAATGACAAACTTGAAATAAACAATAAGAAAAACACTCGGACGATAATAATCTAGACTTAGATCATAAATTGTAGTCCTCTTATCAACTCGATATAATCGACATACGAAAGTCAAGTTCCCGGTCGGGTTGCTTAACTCGTTAGAAACGTTTTAATTCACTTGATATCTCGCTCCCGGTCGGGTTACGAGTTCAAGATTATGTCGTTTATATATAGTCTTCCGATTCATACAAATATTCACCTTAACCTTCATATTATCATCCGAGCCAAACGATTAGTTCATCATTCTCATGATTGAACGAACACAAGTTATAACGACGAAAGCAAGCAAAGATTTTAAGATGCACTCAAAAATAAATACGAAACAATATAAGAGAATGAAACTAAGAACAAACTTAAAACAATCTTTAATTAACCAAAAGAAATTCATTCAAATAAGCATTCTATCATTCTCGATTCAAAAGCATTAAATAGTTTTTGCAAAGAAAGGAAATAGCATGAAAAGAAGTAAACTTGATTCCTAGAAAATGAAATTACAACTAAGATTACGATTATTGAGATGGCTTGGACTTGATCGATCTTCTCTCGGAGTTGTCGGCTCCGAAATGGTCTCCCTTGCTCCCTGATTCAATCCCAGAAGAAAGTTGTCTTTTTTTCACTCCTCTTCCTCGCCTAAAAGCATCAAAGAACGAATTGAAAACCGCCCAAAAAATGTTCTGAAACGGCGACCGCCGTTTGTTTTCGGCGCTCGTCAAACGGATTCGGCGACCGCCATTTACAAAATGGCGACCGCCGTTTCGTCCATTTTTCTGGCTAAAAATTCTGGCATATTTCATCTCCTTCGGCGGTCGTCATGTGCTCTCCGGCGACCGCCATTTCCTTCCTGCGACCGCCGTTTTACTGCTTCTTCAGCTTTTTCTCGTTTCTTCGATCTTTAACTCGACTCTTCGGCTTTTATCATCATTTGACCTACAAAACATACTCAAACCACTCCAACACACCCCGTGAGATCCGACACACACAAAAACATCAAAAATAACTAAAACGACACAAACATAACAAAACACGACTCACAAACGACACTAAAACATAAACGAAAAACACACACACACGACATAAATCAGATCTCGTACTGCATGACCGCATGCTCGACCTCCAGGGCCAAAGGCTCTTTGCAGTAGTCGACCCGCTCCGGACGGGCCTGGGCCTCGGCCAACTTTCTCTCCATCTCGGACACCTTGCTGTAAAGGTCCAGGAGGCCCGCCTCGGGTCCGGGTGGTCGCGGGACACGGGTCCCGGGACCCTGCTCCGGCTCGGCGCGACGAGTCTTCTCCTCGCCGTCTCCCCCGATCCGGTCTGCTGGGGCCGACTGGTTGTCGGCCTCCTCGCCGAAATCGAAGACGAGTCGTCGGGCGGGGATCGTGTAGCGGTTGGAGCCGGCACGGCATCCTCCGAGGCGGTCGAACGCGCTGTGGCTGGCGTGACCGGGCCCCAGACAGCCGAACGCGCTTCCTTTCCCAATCTTCTCACCTGGACGAATAGAGAGGGAGGTTAGAGTACGCTTACGCTGTATGAGGTCGGACATCGCAACGTCGATCTTTTCGGGGGTGTCCAAAAGGAGGTGCAATTCCCGGGCCGGTGTCTCGGGGGGAGGTGGTCCGCGTCGGAACTCGGGATCCGAGCGATGCGCATGGCGGTGGGCCTGCTGGCGGCGCCTGAGGCGTCGGGCCTCGGAGCTGCTCCGAAGGTATTGGTTGGACGTGTTGTGGCCGTCCAGCTCCCCGGTGATGGCGGCGTCGTCGTTCCCGGGGACGTCCCCCGGGACCTTTGGGGAGAGTGGCGGGGCGGCGTCTGACTCGACGGCGGGCATCTTCCCTCTCTCCAGCTTCTTCCTCGTGGCGGAGCGGGAGGAATCTGACGTGGTGGCTCCATCATACATGGCTTCGGCTCTTCTCTCTTTTCCTGGGTCTAGTATAACAACCCCCTCCTTCTAGCGCCAAATGTTTTAGCACGTTTTAGTCGGGTAGTATAATACGGGGCTGGGCTGTGTATAGAGGGTTTGAAACGATACTAATACATGTAAATTTATATTCTGGAGTAGGGGTTGGACTAGATCTGGAAAAGAACAGAGGTTTTGAGCTTTGAAGCTTCTTCTGAAGGATTTCTATTATCCACTCTTTTAATATCAAGTATATTCACTAATTAGTGCCGCCCCCTAAATCTGAAGGGATAAGCCCCCTATTTATAGGGAATTATGGAATGATTACATTCAGACCACGTACTACGCCTAAAGCATTAAATGAAGCTAGTAACGACCCAGGGCCCGTGATCCGGAGCATAGGTGATGCATATGGGCTCACGTGGGCGATGTCTCCGTTCTTCCTGGGATAAGCCCTCCCCTAGATAATGATGGCGCGGCTTCGGGCCGCGGGCTAGGTCCTTGAACCTTCGTTGTCTCTTCGCACGGAACGCGTGATGGGCTAGTGTGGCGGATCAAGAGTGTGACCCGGGTCCGCCACCCCTGCATGGCCAGTATGACGACAACGTCATTCGAGCCCGGGGACGATCATGATCCTCACGTCATGTCCTTGCATGGCTCGCCTCGAATGATCCGTGTCCCGATTTGCGGACGCGCCCCGAGTCATTTCCCCGCGTGGACTGCCTACGAGATCCGTGACCCGTGATCCGAGCCGCGATGCGTCCCACGCGTCGTCCCCCTGTCTGGCATGCTTCTGGATGACCCTTGCCTGCGCGCCACGTGATTCGTGCCGTGAGCCGGGTCTGGGTCTCGCGCTTCTCTTTGCACGGTTAGCTCCGGGTGGGCCCTTGCCCACGTGCCTTATCCTTGGATAGACATCTTCGTATATGGCTTTTTCTCCCCCAACAGGCGGATCGCTTGAGATTTATCAATTAGGATTGCCTTTGATAATTGATTTAAATCTCAGAGTATTTTATTCTCAATCCCCGATACTATTGCGGGTGTGTATATTTAATATAAGTGACTTTGATTTTCCAAAGGAATTGACCGATTTAATTATTGGGTCAATTACCGGTAAAATTGGGTCACTATATTTTATATATGACATGCCGTGAATACTTGACGGGAAAGTGTATCCCGTAAGGGTTGATAATATCCCCGAGATGAGCTCATAAGAATTTATTATGTAAACCTCGCGAGTGGATTTGTTCCCGCATAATAATAAAGTTGAGTGGTACTATTCTCGGATATAAGAGATGAATAAATAATACTACCGGAGAAATATTATTTGATATAATATGGTTTAATATTGGGAGTGCAATTAATTTTATATAGTGGAAAATAAATTAATTAATATTAATGGGATTAATAGATTTGGGCTTGGGCTCAATTTAATCATTAATATTGGAAGCCCAATATTCCACCTCCTTTAGATCCCCTACGTAGCCTATAAAAGCACTACATGGTCTTCACAATTCATAACCAACAAGACAAGATTATCATACTTGATATTCTAGAGAGTTCGTGAAGGAGATTCATAGAGTTCGGAAGATCTTCGCCCACCCGACGTTCGAACGAGTGCAAGGAATACGTGGGAAGATTCAAAGGTCATCTTGATCTCGTTTCTCCGAACAACGAATCGAAGGTATAAAATCGTTAAACACCCTTGATGATTTTATTCGATTATTTATTGAAAATACTGTAGAACAATGATCCGAGGATCGAACCCCGGATGAAGGTTGAGCCGGGCGGTGGTGGTCGAACCACCGGACCGCCGCCGGCTCGAAGATCCTGTTGGAGTTGTGTACTTAATGTCTAGATTTAAGTATCAATAAACTCCCGGTCATAGCATTTAATCTATTTAATTAATAAACAATTATTTGCATTTAATTATTATTAATTAAATATATGCAAAATATAGTCCTGGATTCTATACGTTGTAGTTAGTATGGTGTGCGACGTCACACAGAAGATCATACTATCGGTTACTCGTATTTAATCGAATGGTTTCTCACTCGTATATATGGCATGCCGTGAATACTTGACGGGAAAGTGTATCCCGTAAGGGTTGATAATATCCCCGAGATGAGTTCATAAGGAATTATTGTGTAAACCTCATGAGTGGATTCGTTCCGCACAATAATTAAGGTTGAATGGTACTATTCTCGGATATAAGAGATGAATAAATTAATTAGCAATAAATTAATTTTATTCATGGATATTTAAATCTTAAATACACGGAATAAATAATACTACCGGAGAAATATTATTTGATATAATATGGTTTAATATTGGGAGTGCAATTAATTTATATAGTGGAAAATAAATTAATTAATATTGATAAGGATTAATAGACTTGGACTTGGGCTCAATTTAATCATCAATATTGGAAGCCCAATATTCCACCTCCTTTTGATCCCTTACGTAGCCTATAAAAGCACTACATGGCCTTCATAATTCATACACATCATAAAACAAGAATATCATACTTGATATTGCTTGAGAGTTGAAGGAGATCCATAGGAGTTCGATAGATCGTCGCCCACACGACGTTCGGACGAGGTGCAAGGAATACGTAGGAAGATTCGAAGGTCTTCAACGTTTTGATTTCGTTTCTCCGCACAACGAATCGAGGTACAAAATCATAAACCCCCTCTATGATTTTATGTGACATATAATTGTGATATATACATGAACATACGATCCGGGACAATCGAGACCTAGATACGGGGATCGTTGGATCCCCGTGGGGATCGAACGAGGGGCGGTCGAACCTTAGGGTTTCGACCGCCGGTGTGCCGCGCAAGGAAGCCCCGGCTGGACGCCGGGGCATGCGATCGACCTAGGGTCGATCGCTGGGGATGCCACGGGCTGGTGCTGTGGCGGATCCCCGCCGCCTCGACGGCGGCGTGCGCGAGAAGGCGCCTCGGCTGGGCCGAGGCGGGCGATCGATCGCCGGGGGTAGACCGCGGCTGAAGCCGCGGTAGGTCAGCCGGGCTGACCGCCCCTCCTGGCGGTGGCGGTGAGTCGCCGGACTCACCGCCGGGGGCTGTCCCATACAGCCCCGGCGATCGCCATGCACGGCGATCGCGAGCCCCGCGGTGGGGCTCGGCTAGGGTTTCGGCTGCGGGTTCATCCCGCGGCGATGCTCTCGTCGGGCCTGGTTCTTCGTGGTGTTCGCGATCGGTTTCCGACGACGGGATTTTGATCTGATTATCGGTTTCCGCATATTTTGGTAATCCGGGATATCGATTTCCAGCAAATGGTATCAGAGCGTTTGGTTTCGTGTTCGTGTATATGTTCTATTATTCTACCTTGCAGGGATTTCCGGCTATCATGGTTTAATTAATTGTTATTTAATTATCATGATTATTCGTTTAATAAACTCTCGGACATGTCGAGATTCGTTTTGTGTGGATGAATGTTTGTAATAGTAAAAATTCGGGGGTTGACCGAATTTAGGATTTATTATTACGTTCTATGTTTTCCGAAAAATGTATAGAATCGATACCGGAATTGTAAATTTATTTCTTGTAATTTATTTACGTTGGTTCGATATTGGAACGATCGCCGGAAGACGAAGACGAGTGACGAAGACGAAGGGGACGAAAAACCGGGGGGGTCGATCAACCCCATGATCGACTCCATGACCGAAGCCATGGGGAGGGGTCGATCGCCCCTCGGCTGGGGCTGCCGCCGGTGGTGGTGGCCGGCCAGCTGGGGTGGCGGCGGCGTGCCCTCTTCCGGTGGTGGCGGCGGTCGGTGGTGGTGGTGGTATGGGGATCTCCCAACCCATGCCACTTCTACCAAGATTCACTTTCCTAAATTAATTCGGTTTTCCTATTTGAATGTTCTTAATTTTAGGAACTCTCATGGATTAAGAAAAGAATTAATTGGAATTAATTTTATTCCTTATTGAGTATTCTCTTTTATGGGAACTCTCATTGATTAGGAAAAGAATTAATTAGGAATTAATTTATTTCCTATTTGATTATTCCTTCTTGGAATTTTCATTAGATGGAAATTAATTAATTGTTGGAAAGTAGAAGAGTCCTAATTTATTTTATTTCCTTATTCTATTATAGAAGTCTTCTAGAATATTCAAGTTTAACTTGGATAGGATTCTAGAGATTTAATAGAATTAGATGGGAAAATAAGTAAATAAAATATTAATAAAATTTAATTTTATTTTTGATATATTCAATTGACTTAATTTTTGAATTAAGTAACTTTTGGATTAATTGAAAATAAATAGATTTATATATTGGGATTAATATTCTCGTCACATGGAGCATTCAAAAACAAAGTCTGAAGACTAGAAGATGCATATGAAGATGGAATAAAGCCATGATAGTCGGGAAAATAATTTTCTAGCATTATTATTTGACTATGTGATACTATGTGCTTTATTACTTGTATGCATGCTATATGTGTTTATTTTTATGCACTAGATAGCGTATCCCTTTATTGTAAAAAGCTAAGTGGGAGAGGGGATGGAAACATTCTCATGGTCTCCATTGCTGTTCTCTTGGTGACTCTTATGGACTTTCGAAGTTCGTATATACGAGTCATTGGAGGAGAATTCTTGTAATTCCTTCTACAAGAAACATTGATCAAGTTTATCAAACAATACCTAATTTGTCTTTCTGAAGCTGACTTCAAGTCGACTCATTCTCACCCCGGGGAGTGGAATGGAGCCAAAGCCACTTGGTCATGTGGATGACACAAATTAGAGACCTTCGTACCATCCTTTTAAAGGTGGATCGATTGTCTGCTCGGCTCCCTCATTTATGAGAGATAGGGTTGTTCGCATGGTGAATCACTGGTTAGAAACTTTGAGTTTCACTTATGATTCTCCGCGTCTTGGTTTGCGAGAATCCAATGGATCGAGTAGAAGGATGTCAATTGTAAAAGTCTTTTGGTATAGTAAACGTCCACACTATCGTGGCTTGCTATACTGAATGGGATTTTGGAACGATTGATGTAGACAGTTTTAGAAGGGAGTAAATGATCCGTGTATCAACGTAAACGTCCACACTATCGTGGCTTGCGGTGATATGCGACTCCCAAACGAACTTCTTGGTACTGAGTAATGGTTTACACTTAGGTATGTTGGAGTTGTGTACTTAATGTCTAGATTTAAGTATCGGTAAACTCCCGGTCATAGCATTTTACCTATTTAATTAATAAACAATTATTTGCATTTAATTATTATTAATTAATTATGCAAAATATAGTCCTGGATTTTATACGTTGTAGTTAGTATGGTGTGCATGGGCACACAGAAGATCATACTATCGGTTACTCGTATTTAATCGAACAGTTGCTCACGACCTAGATGGACACGGACCAATCCATCGGTATAGTCGTTGTGTGAGAGAGAAAATAATTTATCTTAATTATTTTATCACACTTGTACACTTGGTGTATTGGGCGGATCGCTTGAGATTTATTGATTAGGATTGCCTTGGATAATCAATTTAAATCTCAGAGTATTTTATTCTTAATCCCCGATATTATTGCGGGTGTGTATATTTAATATTAGAGACTTTGATTTTCCAAAGGAATTAACCGATTTAATTATTGGGTTAATTACCGGTAAAATTGGGTCGCTATATTTTATATATGACATGCCGTGAATACTTGACGGGAAAGTGTATCCCGGAAGGGTTGATAATATCCCCGAGATGAGTTCATAAGGAATTATTGTGTAAACCTCATGAGTGGATTCGTTCCGCACAATAATAAAGGTTGGACGGTACTAGTCTCGGACATAAGAGATGAATATTATTTATTGAGCAATAAATAAATTTATTCATGGATATTTAAATCTTAAATACACGGAATAAATAATACTAACCGGAGAAATATTATTTGATATAATATGGATAAATATTGGGAGTGCAATTTTATTTATATAGTGGAAAATAAATAAAATTAATATTGATAAGGATTAATGGATTTGGGTTGGACCCAATTTAATCTTCAATATTAGAAGTCCAATATTTAATCTCCTTATGATCCCCTACGTAGCCTATATAAGCACTACATGGTCTTCACTTTTCATAAGACAATTTAACCTACGCCAATCATAAAGTCTTGGAGAGTGAAGGAGATCCATAGGAGTTCGATAGATCGTCGCCCACCCGACGTTCGGACGAGGTGCGAGGAATACGTAGGAAGATCGCAAGGTCGTTTGATTTCGTTTCTCCGTACAACGAATCGAGGTAATAATCATAAACCCCCTTCATGATTATTTGTGCGTATTAATTGTAATATATACATGAACGCACGATCCGGGAAAACGACGAACCTCGGGGACGGGGATTCGAGATCCCCGGCGAGGATCGAAGGAGGCGGTCGAACCCTAGGGTTTGGACCGCCGCGACGCGCGACGAGAGGAGCGCACGATCGAACCTAGGGTTCGATCGTCGGGGATCCGGCGTGGGCTGGTGCCACGGTGGGAGGATCCGCCGGCCACCCTCGTCGGAGGCGCGTGGCGCGAGGAACCCTCGGCTGGAGCCGAGGGGTGCGATCGATCCTCGGATCGATCGCGGGTAAGCTGCGGGGTCACCCGCAGCGACCCCGTACGTGCTGCGGGTTCGCCCGCAGCGGATGCGTGCGGGGCTCGGGCCTCGCGAGCAGCGAGTCACGCGACTCGCTGCGGGGCTGCTACGAGCAGCCCCCGGGGATGCCTCGCGCATCCCAGCGATCGTCCGAGGACGATCGCGAGCCCCTCGCGGGGGCTCGGCTGGCGCACGCGGCCTTCGGGCCTCGCTGGGCGTTCGGTCGGGCCCCGGCTCGTGAGGTGGTTCGCGTTCGGGTCTTCCGGCGATAGGGTTTTCGGTTGGGTTATCGGTTCCGCAATTTTTTTGATAGCCCGGGACATCGAATCCCAGCAAATGGTATCAGAGCGTTTGGTTTCATGTTCATGTATATATTCGATTATTGTTCTACCTTGCAGGATTTCCGGCTATCATGGTTGATTTAATTATTGCTTAATTAATTATCATGATTATTCGTTTATTAAACTCTCGGACATGTCGAGATTCGTTTTTGTGTGGTTGAATGTTTGTAATAGTAAAAATTCGGGGGTTGACCGAATTTAGGATTTATTATTACGTTCTTTATTTTCCGGAAATTGTATAGGGTCGATTTCATGTATAGAATCGATACCGGAATTGTAATTTAGATTATTGTAATTTATTTTGCGATTGGATCGATGAATCGAGACCGCCGGAGAAGACGAAATGACGAGAGGGGGCTAGGGCTCGGATCGACCATCCCTATGGTCGATCCATGAGGATCGATCGACCCTCACATGGAGGAGCCGCCGGCGATGGTGGCCGGCCACCTCCTAGGCGTGGGTCGAGGGTGGCGTGGGGACTCCCACCCCATGCTATCCCCGTCCGGAAATTTACTTTCCTATTTTAATTCGGTTTTCCTATTTTGATTATTTCTTTTATGGAATTTTCATGGAATAGGAAAAGAATTAATTTAGTATTAAATTTATTTTCCTATTTGATTATTCCTACTCATGGGAATATTCATGGATTAGGAATAAAATAAATTTGGAAAGTATATGAGTCCTAAATTATTTTATTTCCTTATTTCATTATGGATATCATCTAGAATATTCCAAGAGTATCTTGGATAGATTATTCTAGAGATTTAATGGAGTGGAAAAGGAAAATAAAAATAAATAAAAATATTAATAATATTTAATTTTATTTTTGATATATTCAATTGACTTAATTTTCGAATTAAGTAACTTTTGGATTAATTGAAAATAAATAGATTTAAATATTGGAGATTAATATTCTTGTCACATGGAGCATTCAAGAACGAAGACTGAAGACTAGAAGATGCATATGAAGATGGAATAAAGTCATGATAGTCGGGAAAATAATTTTTCTAGCATTATTTTGACTATGTGATCTATGTGCTTTATTACTTGTATGCATGCTATATGTGTTTATTTTATGCACTAGATAGCGTATCCCTTTATTGTAAAAAGATAAGTGGGAGAGGGGATGGAAACATTCCCATGGTCTCCATCGCTGTTCTCTTGGTGACTCTTATGGACTTTTGAAGTTCGTATAGACGAGTCATTGGAGGAGAATTCTTTTAATTCCTTTTACAAGAAACATTGATCAAGTTTATCAAACAATGCCTAATTTGTCTTTCTGAAACTGACTTCAAGTCGACTCATTCTCACCCCGGGGAGTGGAATGGAGCCAAAGCCACTTGGTCATGTGGATGACAAAAATTAGAGACCTTCGTACCATTCTTTGATAGATGGATCGATTGTCGGCTCGGCTCCCTCATTTATGAGAGATAGGGTCGTTCGCATGGTGAATCACTGGTTAGAAACTTCGAGTTTCACTTATGATTCTCCGAGTCTTGATCTACGAAATCGAATGGATCTTGTAATTGGGAGTCAATTATAAAAATCTCTTAGTGTAGTAAACGTCCACACCACGTGGCTTGCTATACTAACGGATTTTGGATTAATTGATGTAGACAGTTATAAGTGATTGTGAAGAATTGTGAAGTTGTCCTAAACGTCCACACCACGTGGCTTGCGGTGACGTAGCAATTCCAAGCGATGTGCTTTAGTGCTGAGTGATGGTTTATACTTAGATACGCGTTATAGTATTCTTCACCACGAAGTTACGCTATAATCGATGTATGACCAAAGAAAAATCTAATTGCTAAATCATTTGGGTGGGTAAACGTCCACACCACGTGGCTTTCCTTACCTGATGGGATTTTAGACGCAATTAGTAATTTAATGATATTATTTGAGGGAGATAATATCGGACATTAAATTGATTGTTTGTTTACATGTGCTTATAGGTTTAGAGAATAGCTATGAATCCACTTTCTGTGATACTCAAGGAACATAAACTCACTGGTCCCAATTACATTGATTGGAAGAGAAATTTGGACATTGTCCTGACTGCTGAAGAGTACAAGTTTGTACTCTCTGATAAATGCCCTGCTGAGCCCACGGCTGCCTCAACTGATGAGGAAAAGGCTGCATATCGGAAGTGGAAAAAGGCTGATGAAATGGCTAGGTGCTATATTTTGGCTTCCATGTCAAATGTACTCCAAACCCAACATGAGCCGATGGACACTGCCCGGGATATGATGTCTAACCTCAAGGAGATGTTTGGGGAGCAGGATCGTGCGGCAAGGCAAGAAGCCATGAGAGTCCTCATGTCGACTACTCAGTCTGAAGGAACGCCCGTTGGGGAGCACGTTCTCAAGATGATGAGTTTGTTGAATGAACTTGAGGTCCTAGGAGCTTCCATTGATGATGAGACGCAAGTCGACATCATACTCCAGTCTCTGACCCCTAAGTTTGAGCAGTTTCGTATGAGCTATAATATGGGTAAACTATCTTATACTCTTGCGCAACTCCTGACTGAACTAAAGGCGGCAGAGGGGATCTACAAGAAGGGCAAGTCTCAAGCGCTTGTGGCTACCAAGTACAAAAGCTTGAAAGCTGTTGGAGGTATGGGCAAGAAAAGGAAGCAAGCCATGAAACCCAGTGGTGCCAAGAGGAATGGACCACGAGTGGGGGCTAGTAAGCCAAGGGGCAAATGCTTCCGATGCAACAAGTCTGGACACTGGAAGTCTGAATGTCCTCTCAGAGGTACGAATTTTTCTTTAGTCGTAAAAACATAGTCAGCGGTATTATCTACCAGAATTCTGGTGTGTAGATATGGAACCACTGACGGTATGTGCATTAAATGCAGGGGTTCCAGAAAACCCGGCGACTTAGAGAAGAAGAGTTCGAGTCTACATGGGCAAAGCTGTTGGGGTAGCAGCGGTTGCAGTGGAAGACATTTATCTGTTTTAGGATTTCATTTTAAGTTATTGCTTTATGTACCCCTTTATTTTTGAAAAAGAACTTTTGTTCTGGTTTTCTTTATTAATGAATGGATATTTATTTCTTTAATCATTGAGTGATTTAGATAAGAAATAATGGTGTTATCTATTCTGGTACATTAGATAGCAATATATGAATGATGAATCCTTAGTCTACCACGATGCAACAAATCGTTATGTATAACTTGTTTTACTTATTAGATGTATTTCTCTTATCAATCATTATACTTGTGAATTCTTGAACTTGGTAGTATCTATTCAAAAGGGATTCAAAAGGTCGAAATTGATTTGATCAATTATAGTTGGAGGAATGGACCTCCCGACCTAAGAATCGATCTTGAAAGATGATACAACTAAGTTAACCTTTCTGGATAAAGGATGGAATTCGGACAAGTATTGAAAATGATTTATGATTAATGCGGTGACATGTGTAATTAGAGAGGAACGAGTCGTTCTTTCAAGAATACTCGAAGATGGATTAGAATACTTGATGTGCCATAAAAGCGGAGTGTTTTTAACACAAAGCCATTATGGGGATCCTTCCAAGTATATCCATTGGAAACCTGCGACTTGTTCGCGGAGGCTATCACCTATCTGAATAACACATAGCATAAATCAAAGATTGAGATTAAGTCTCAAACGACTACACCATACACTGATGTGTGGATATGGTGTGTCAGGAATAAGAAATAGAATTCTAATAGTAAAAGAACAAGTTTGTTCGGAACTACCTATGTTCTATGGATATTTCTGGGTACAACGGCACATTCAATGTGGTTGTAGAATATCCTAGAAGAACAAGTAATTGTATGTTCAATAGTACTACGAACCAGAGGGGTGTCCTCGCCCGGTTCTTAGAGGAGAACTATTAGATGAACTACAATGCCCTAATTGACAAAATACTTTAAAATGAGGAAAGGAAAGACTGAGAACCAGGCTGACCGAGTAGCAGTACACCGCTGACTGCACCTAATGTTATTACTGTTATACACCGGAATGCCGTTGCAGTGGGAGGTTGTTAAGCAACCAGTGATGTTCATAAGACTAGAGGAGTTTTGAACTCTGGATCTAGTAGACATGAAATCGATCCCTGGTTCTGCATAGGAGGCTAATCTGAATGTGCCTGCTTAGATAGCAATAACTATTATTGTTAAGAGGCAAGATCATTTAGAAGTACAAGCTTGGTGAATCCATTTATGGATTATCACAAAGCTGTGGAACTTGCAAAAGCAAGGAGAGGTGTGTTAGAGAAGTAATGGAAACAAGGTGGTGTTTCTCGGAATTTTGTGTAGATAACACTTCATCGTTGGCAACAATGTAAAAGTGTTGTCAGACATAAAATAGAGGTTGTCTGAATAAATCGAGACATGAGATTAAGATGAAGTTGGATCATGTTCTTAGAAATCTTTCGATCTCTAGATAAGAACATTTGTACTTCTCTTAAGATATCTTATACGACTATGGTTTGTTTTAAACATGCACAATTCTGAGAAAGGTTATTGCCTTTCGGGAACAGAATACATCTATCTAAAGGTATGTGTTTCGAACGCATAAAGGAGATAGATATAGACAAAGCAGTTACCTACACTTCGAGTATGGAGGGCTTTGTAGATGCAGTGTTGTAAAACAAGAACCTGATATCAACTATGCGATTAGCGTAGTGGGAGGATATCAAAGTAATCTGGATAAGAAATATTCGAATGCTGTAAAAGTACTTGGAAGTACTGGATTACTAGCAAAACGAAATCTTCTTAGATTACAGTTTCTCAGATCCAAAATCAGAGAAAGACCAGTGTAAGTCGATATCAGGCTATGTGTTCACTTTTAGAAGAGGTGGAACCTAGGAATGAAAGAGTGATAAGCGTGATGCTTCTCGGACTCTATCATAAACCGAATAGCAGCCTCAGAGGCAGCGGAAGTTTTGGTTAGGTTCCGGAATGACCTCTGAACTTGGATATGATTCTTGGTTCACCAAAGGCTATGTATATAGCGGTGCATGGTAAACTGGAAGAAGTCATAAGTTCAAAAGATGATGATAACACATAGAGCAAGTACCACCTGATTCGAGTCATCGTCTAGGGAGACGACGCAGTAGTCACCAAGATAACTTCAGAGCGGCAACCTAGATTGCTCATTCACATAATACTTCTGGGAAGTATAAATTAAGCACGTGATGAGTATGGGAGTCGGGAGTTTGGAGGAAATGACTAGACCTTAGTACAAGTGGGAGATTGTTGGAGTTGTGTACTTAATGTCTAGATTTAAGTATCGGTAAACTCCCGGTCATAGCATTTTACCTATTTAATTAATAAACAATTATTTGCATTTAATTATTATTAATTAATTATGCAAAATATAGTCCTGGATTTTATACGTTGTAGTTAGTATGGTGTGCATGGGCACACAGAAGATCATACTATCGGTTACTCGTATTTAATCGAACAGTTGCTCACGACCTAGATGGACAGGGACCAATCCATCGGTATAGTCGTTGTGTGAGAGAGAAAATAATTTATCTTAATTATTTTATCACACTTGTACACTTGGTGTATTGGGCGGATCGCTTGAGATTTATTGATTAGGATTGCCTTGGATAATCAATTTAAATCTCAGAGTATTTTATTCTTAATCCCCGATATTATTGCGGGTGTGTATATTTAATATTAGAGACTTTGATTTTCCAAAGGAATTAACCGATTTAATTATTGGGTTAATTACCGGTAAAATTGGGTCGCTATATTTTATATATGACATGCCGTGAATACTTGACGGGAAAGTGTATCCCGGAAGGGTTGATAATATCCCCGAGATGAGTTCATAAGGAATTATTGTGTAAACCTCATGAGTGGATTCGTTCCGCACAATAATAAAGGTTGGACGGTACTAGTCTCGGACATAAGAGATGAATATTATTTATTGAGCAATAAATAAATTTATTCATGGATATTTAAATCTTAAATACACAGAATAAATAATACTAACCGGAGAAATATTATTTGATATAATATGGATAAATATTGGGAGTGCAATTTTATTTATATAGTGGAAAATAAATAAAATTAATATTGATAAGGATTAATGGATTTGGGTTGGACCCAATTTAATCTTCAATATTAGAAGCCCAATATTTAATCTCCTTATGATCCCCTACGTAGCCTATATAAGCACTACATGGTCTTCACTTTTCATAAGACAATTTAACCTACGCCAATCATAAAGTCTTGGAGAGTGAAGGAGATCCATAGGAGTTCGATAGATCGTCGCCCACACGACGTTCGGACGAGGTGTGAGGAATACGTAGGAAGATCGCAAGGTCGTTTGATTTCGTTTCTCCGTACAACGAATCGAGGTAATAATCATAAACCCCCTTCATGATTATTTGTGCGTATTAATTGTAATATATACATGAACGCACGATCCGGGAAAACGACGAACCTCGGGGACGGGGATTCGAGATCCCCGGCGAGGATCGAAGGAGGCGGTCGAACCCTAGGGTTCGGACCGCCGCGACGCGCGACGAGAGGGGCGCACGATCGAACCTAGGGTTCAATCGTCGGGGATCCGCCGTGGGCTGGTGCCACGGCGGGAGGATCCGCCGGCCACCCTCGTCGGAGGCGCGTGGCGCGAGGAACCCTCGGCTGGAGCCGAGGGGTGCGATCGATCCTCGGATCGATCGCGGGTAAGCTGCGGGGTCACCCGCAGCGACCCCGTACGTGCTGCGGGTTCGCCCGCAGCGGATGCGTGCGGGGCTCGGGCCTCGCGAGCAGCGAGTCACGCGACTTGCTGCGGGGCTGCTACGAGCAGCCCCCGGGGATGCCTCGCGCATCCCAGCGATCGTCCGAGGACGATCGCGAGCCCCTCGCGGGGGCTCGGCTGGCGCACGCGGCCTTCGGGCCTCGCTGGGCGTTCGGTCGGGCCCCGGCTCGTGAGGTGGTTCGCGTTCGGGTCTTCCGGCGATAGGGTTTTCGGTCGGGTTATCGGTTCCGCAATTTTTTTGATAGCCCGGGACATCGAATCCCAGCAAGGTACGCTTCATAGTATTCTTCCCATCGAAGTAACGCTATCGATGATGTACGACCGAAGCAAATCTAATTACGAAATCATTTGGGTGGGTAAACGTCCACACTATCGTGGTTTGACTTACCTGATGGGATTTTAGATGTAATTAGTAATTTAATGATATTATTTTAGGGAGATAATATCGGACATTAAATTGATTGTTTGTTTATATGTGCTTATAGGTTTAGAGAATAGCTATGAATCCACTTTCTGTGATACTCAAGGAGAATAAACTCACTGGTTCCAATTATATTGATTGGAAGAGAAATTTGGACATTGTCCTGACTGCTGAAGAGTACAAGTTTTTACTCTATGAGCATTGCCCTGCTGAACCCACGGCTGCCTCAACTGATGAGGAAAAGGAAACATATCGGAAGTGGAAAAAGGCTGATGAAATGGCTAGGTGCTATATTTTGGCTTCTATGTCAAATGTACTCCAAACCCAACATCAGTCGATGAACACTGCCGAGGATATGTTGTTCAACCTCAAGGAGATGTTTGGGCATCAAGACCGTGCGGGTAGGCAAGAAGCCATGAGAGTCCTCATGTCGACTACTCAGTCTGAAGGAACGCCCGTTGGGGAACACGTTCTTAAGATGATGAGTCTGTTGAATGAATTGGAGGTCCTAGGAGCTATGATTGATGGTGAGACGCAAGTCGAAATCATACTCCAGTCTCTGACCCCTAGTTTTGAGCAGTTTCGTATGAGCTATAATATGGGTAAACTATCTTATACTCTTGCGCAACTCCTGACTGAACTGAAGGCGGCAGAGGGGATCTACAAGAAGGGCAAGTCTCAAGCGCTTGTAGCTACCAAGTCCAAAAGCTTGAAAGCTGTTGGAGGTAGGGGCAAGAAAGGGAAGCAAACCTGGAAACCCAGTGGTGCCAAGAGGAATGGACCACGAGTGGGGGCTAACAAGCCAAGGGGCAAGTGCTTCCGATGCAACAAGTCTGGACACTGGAAGTCTGAATGTCCTCTCAGAGGTACGAATTTTTCTTTAGTCGTAAAAACATAGTCAGCGGTATTATCTACCAGAATTCTGGTGTGTAGATATGGAACCACTGACGGTATGTGCATTATTTTGAATGCAGGGGTTCCAGAAAACCCGGCGACTTAGAGAAGAAGAGTTCGAGTTTACATGGGCGAAGCTGTTGGGGTAGCAGCGGTTGCAGTGGAAGACATTTATCTGCTTTTAGTAGTTTTAGGATTTCATTTCAAGGTTATTGCTTTATGTACCCCTTTATTTTGAAAAGAACTTTTGTTCTGGTTTTTCTATTAATGAATGGATATTTATTTCTTTAATCATTCGGTGATTTAGATAAGAAATAATGGTGTTATCTATTCTGGTACATTAGATAGCAATATATGAATGATGAATCCTTAGTCTACCACGATGCAACGAACCGTTATGTATAACTTGTTTTACTTATTAGATGTATTTCTTCATTAATCATTATGCTTGTGAATTCTTGAACTTAGTAGTATTTATTCAAAAAGGGATTCAAAAGGTCGAAATTGATTTGATCAATTATAGTTGGAGGAATGGACCTCCCGACCTAAGAATCAATTTTGGAAGATGATACAACTAAGCTAACCTTTCTGGATAAAGGATAGAATTCGGACAATTATTGAGAATGATTTATGATTAATGCGGTAACATGTGTAATTAGAAAGGTATGAGTAGGTCTTTCAAAGAATACTCGAAGATGGATTAGAATACTTGATGTACCATAAAAGCAAAGTGTTTTTGATCAGTCAGTAGACACAAAGCTATTATGGGGAACCTTCAAAGTATATCCATTAGAAGCCTGCGACTTGTTCGCGGAGGCTACCACCTATCTAAAGAACACATAGCATAAATCGAAGATTGGGATTAGGTCTCAAAGGACTGCACCATGCACTCACGTGTAGAAATGGTGTGTCAGGAATAAGAAATGGGATTCTAATAAGTAAAAGGGCAAGTTTATTCGGAACTACCTACGTTCTATGGATACTCTTGGAGCCTCATTCAATGTGGTTGTAAGATATCCTAGAAGAACAAGTGATTGTATGTTCAATAGTACTATGAACCAGAAGGGTGTCCTCGCCCGGTTCTTAGAGCAAGACTATTAGATGAACTACAATGACCTAACTGACAAAGGTACTTTGAAATGAGGAAAAGGACCAAAGACTGAGAACCAGCCTAACCGAGTAGTAGTGCACCACAGACTGCACCTAAATGTTATTACTGTTATACACCGGAACGCCATTGCAGTGGGAGGTTGTTAAGCGACCAGAGATTTTCATAAGACTAGAGGAGTTTTGAACTCTGGATCTAGTAGAGATGAAATCAATCCCTAGCTCTGCATAAGGGCAGTGTTAATCTAAATGTGCCTGCTTAGTTGTTGAGAGGCAAGATCATTTAGGAGTACAAGCTTAGTAAATCCATTTATGGATCGTTACAAAGCTATGAATCGTGGAACTTGCGAATTGATGAGATAGTCCATTAGATGGATTCATCAAAGGGCATAGACGAGGAAGGTGTAATAGAAACGTAATGGAAACAAGGTGGTGTTTCTCGGAGTTTTTATGTAGATAACATTTTATCATTGGCAACAATGTAAAAATGTTGTCAGACATAAAATAATGGTTGTCTAAATAAATCGAGATATAAGATTAAGAAGAAGTTGAATCATGTTCTTGGAATCTTCCGATCTCTAGATAAGAACATTATACTTCTCCTAGAAATCTTATACGATTATGGGTTGTTTTAAACATGCATAATTCTGAGAAAGGTTATTGCCTTTCAGGAACAGAATACATCTATCTAAAGGTATGTGTCTTGAACACATAAAAGGGGATAGATAAAGCGGTTTCCTATACCTTGGTGTATGGAAAGCTTAATGGATGCAATGTTGAAAGACAAGAACCTGATATCAACTATGCAGCTAGTATAGTGGGAGGATATCAAAGTAATCCTGTCAAGAGATATTCGGATGCTGTAAAAGTACTTTCGGAGTACTGGATTTCAACACGAATACTTCTTAAAGAATTACATTTTCTCAGATCCTATATCGGAGAAGGACCAGTGTAAGTCAATATCAGGCTATGTGTTCACTTTTGGAAGAGGTGGAACCTTATGATGAAAGAGTGATAAGCATGATGCTTCTCGGACTCTATCATAAACCGAAGAGCAGCCTCAGAGGCAGCGGAAGTTTTGGTTAGGTTCCGGAATGACCTCTGAGCTTGGATATGATTCTTGGTTCACCAAAGGCTATGTATATAGCGGTGCATGGTAAACTGGAAGAGGTCATAAGTTCAAAAGGTGATGATAACACATAGAGCAAGTACCACCTGATTCGAGTCATCGTCTAGGGAGACGACGCAGTAGTCACCAAGATAACTTCAGAGCGGCATCCTAGATTGCTCATTCACATAGTACTTCTTGGAAGTACAATTTAAGCACGTGATGAGTATGGGAGTCGGGAGTTTGGAGGAAATGACTAGACCTTAGTACAAGTGGGAGAATGTTGGAGTTGTGTACTTAATGTCTAGATTTAAGTATCAATAAACTCCCGGTCATAGCATTTAATCTATTTAATTAATAAACAATTAATTAAATAGATTAATATGGTGTGCGACGTCACACAGAAGATCATACTATCGGTTACTCGTATTTAATCGAATGGTTGCTCACGACCTAGATGGACACGGACCAATCCATCGGTATAGTCGTTGTGTGAGAGAGAAAATAATTTGTCTTAATTATTTTATCACACTTGTACACTTGGTGTATTGGGCGGATCGCTTGAGATTTATCAATTAGGATTGCCGTTGATAATTGATTTAAGTCTCAGAGTATTTTATTCTTAATCCCCGATACTATTGTGGGTGTGTATATATAATATAAGTGACTTTGATTTTCCAAAGGAATTAACCGATTTAATTATTGGGTTAATTACCGGTAAAATTGGGTCGCTATATTTTATATATGGCATGCCGTGTATACTTGACGGGAAAGTGTATCCCGTAAGGGTTGATAATATCCCCGAGATGAGTTCATAAGGAATTATTGTGTAAACCTCATGAGTGGATTCGTTCCGCACAATAATTAAGGTTGAATGGTACTATTCTCGGATATAAGAGATGAATAAATTAATTAGCAATAAATTAATTTTATTCATGGATATTTAAATCTTAAATACACGGAATAAATAATACTACCGGAGAAATATTATTTGATATAATATGGTTTAATATTGGGAGTGCAATTAATTTATATAGTGGAAAATAAATTAATTAATATTGATAAGGATTAATAGACTTGGGCTTGGGCTCAATTTAATCATCAATATTGGAAGCCCAATATTCCACCTCCTTTTGATCCCTACGTAGCCTATAAAAGCACTACATGGCCTTCATAATTCATACACATCATAAGACAAGAATATCATACTTGATATTGCTTGAGAGTTCGGACGAGGTAGATCGTCGCCCACACGACGTTCGGACGAGGTGCAAGGAATACGTAGGAAGATTCGAAGGTCTTCAACGTTTTGATTTCGTTTCTCCGCACAACGAATCGAGGTACAAAATCATAAACCCCCTCTATGATTTTATGTGACATATAATTGTGATATATACATGAACATACGATCCGGGACAATCGAGACCTAGATACGGGGATCGTTGGATCCCCGTGGGGATCGAACGAGGGGCGGTCGAACCCTAGGGTTTCGACCGCCGGTGTGCCGCGCAAGGAAGCCCCGGCTGGACGCCGGGGCATGCGATCGACCTAGGGTCGATCGCTGGGGATGCCACGGGCTGGTGTCGTGGCGGATCCCCGCCGCCTCGACGGCGGCGTGCGCGAGAAGGCGCCTCGGCTGGGCTGAGGCGGGCGATCGATCGCCGGGGGTAGATTTGGGTGGCGGTGGCGGAGAGTCACCGGACTCACCGCCGGGGGGTGTCCCATACAGCCCCGGCGATCGCCATGCACGGCGATCGCGAGCCCCGCGGTGGGGCTCGGCTAGGGTTTCGGCCGCGGGTTCATCCCGCGGCGATGCTCTCGTCGGGCCCGGTTCTTCGGGGTGTTCGCGATCGGTTTCCGGCGACGGGATTTCGATCGGATTATCGGTTTCCGCATATTTTGGTAATCCGGGATATCGATTTCCAGCAGATCCCTAATGGGGATTGAGCACGCGAACCCTCGGCTGGACGCCGAGGATCGATCGAGCCCTACAGGGCTGATCTCTAGGGCTACGGGATTAACCCGTAGCAGCTCGTAGCGAGCTGCAGGTTTCCCGCAGCGGGCGGATCAACGGATCCGCTGCGGGGTTGCTCGTAGCAACCCAGCGATCGCCCGCAGCGATCGCGAGTCCCCCTGTGGGGACTCGTCTAGGCGTTCGCGTGCCCTCGTGTGCGCGACGCGTTCGTTCGGGTCCCGGCTCACGTGGTGCTCGTGATTTCTCCGGCGATCGAGGTTTTCGTTCGGGTTATTGTTTTTCCGCAAATTTTAGTAGCCCGGGATATCGAATTCCAACACATCATGCATGTGGAAGTCTTCGATGTATGGAGCATCGACTTTATGGGACCATTGCCCAACTCCAGAGGGAAGGAGTAAATACTCTTGGCAGTTGACTATGTATCTAAATGGGTCGAGGCCAAGGCTACAGCAACTAATGATTCAAGAGTGGTAGCAGCCTTCCTCAAGGGCGACATATTCAGCAGATTTGGTGTACCCCGCCCATTGATCAGCGACCAAGGTACACATTTTTGCAATTATATAATTGAAAGGTTGCTCAGGAAGTACGTAGTGCACCACAGGATCTCCACAGCATATCACCCCCAGGCCAATGGCCAAGCCGAGCTATCCAATCGCATCATCAAAACCATTTTGAGGAAGACAGTCAAGCCAGAAGGTAAGGATTGGAGTGACAAGCTCGACGATGCACTTTGGGCCTATAGAACCGCCTACAAAACACCTTCAGGGATCTCTCCCTACCGCATGGTGTTTGGCAAGTCATGCCACTTGCCCGTGGAAATCGAACACAAGGCGCATTGGGCAGTAAACAAGGTCAATTTAGACTGGGATGCGGCCAGCGAAGGGCGTAAACTTGACCTAACTGAACTGGAGGAGATAAGGATTGAAGCGTATGACAACGCGATCAATTACAAGGAGCGGACAAAGAGAGCCCACGACAAAATCATCAAGAAAAAGAAGTTCGAGCCTGGTCAACTGGTTCTGGTTTACCAAACCAAGTTCAAATTCAAGGCTAAGAAGCTATCCACCAAATGGGAAGGACCATTCATAGTCCATACTGTTTGCCCAAATGGTTCGGTTGAGCTATTTAAGCCAGGTGATGATCAGATCTTCAAAGTGAACGGGCAAAGAGTTAAGACTTACTATGGGAATGAGGACCTCAAAGGGATGATACCCCCTGAGTCAGCCGCTTGACCAAGTGGAGCAAGAAAAAAAAGTCAGGCCCATGAAAATAAATAGAGGCAAATAACGAAGGCGAACTCGGTATGTATACTATGTTTTTCCTTTATTTCATTTTATGTTAATAAATTCACCACGCCAAGGAGTAGCCTTGGGCAGGAAAGGGATTTGGTCTGTTTTTTTTTTCAGGGAACAGGAGGATTGAGTGAGCAATGGCGGTGATTGGGCAACGAGTAGGAGAGGCCAGCTGCGATGATTGCGGAATTCTCGGGAATCGGCATAAGAGTCCCATCGACTCTGAATTTGCAGAGTCCTAAATTAATTCAAACTCTAAACCATCTATACCACTACCCCACTACTTCAAAAACCCCTCAACTCCCCCCCATCACCACCACACCCCATAACCCTAACTTCCCCAATTATGGTTTCCACCCACACCAAAAATACCAAGTTAAACAAGATCCCAACCGGCACCCAAATCGACCTCACCAAATCCCAACCGCAATCGTCGAAGAAGATGGTCGGAGGAAAGTCGTCCAAAGCCACCGCCGCTGCTGCATCCGCGAAGGAGAAAACACCACCGCCACCACCGGAGAAAACCCCGTCACCAAAGAAAGGGAGCACGCCGTCGCCAAGCCCGACACGCGAAGCAAGCCCGGCCCCCATCAATACCATTCTGGCAGATCAATTGACGGCTGAAATCGAAGCCCCAAAACTTTCTGACCTTGACGTGACTCCCAAACCGTCGACTGAATCAGCCCCGGCGAGCCAGAGCGGCGAGCCAAGTGAAGACGTCGTAAAGAAGAGAAAGTTCACGGCCTAGGAAAAAGGAAAGTCCGTTAAGAAGCCCCGCGAAGCCACACCACCCGCCACCATGGTATCGTCATCCGACGAGAAGGCCGACGACATGTCCACCGTCGACAGTGAGGACATGGAAGAAGATGAGACGGAGGAGAAAGAGGAGAAAACAGAGAAGTCAATCCTGGCGACTCCAGTTGAAAAATTCAAAACTCCGGCGTCGACCCAAAACACTCGTGGCAAGGGCAAGCAATCAGCACCCCCACCATCCAACATTCAAAAAAGGGCAGTTGTCGTGCCCAAGACGGTATGTTTTGAAACCCTTAAGGATTTGAATATTGGTGACCATGTTAAGGGTTATTTTGAGACAATAGGATGGGAGGACTTCTTGACCTGGCCAGGGAAAGTCTCTGAGAAATTGGTTAAGGAGTTCTATGAAGATTTGGAGGTGAGGACAACCAAAGAAGGCAGGCTGTTGGGCATTTCTTTCAAACTGATGGGATCGTATAATGAGGCAAGCATCTTCGAGATCAACATGGCCATTGGAGCGGCCAGTTTCAAAGACAAGTTTTCAAAGGAGTACCAGGAAAGATTGACCACGCCACCAAAGCGCACGCAAAAGGAGAGGAACAAGATCTGGAGGGCCTTGAGCAAGGAGAAGGCGTTCAAGTCACAGGAGGCCAAAAATCACCAGCTCAAGGACAACGCGTTGCGCATCTGCCACCGTATACTGGCGTACAATTTTTATGGGAAAAAGGATAACAACAACACTATCTCCCTGACCGAGCTTGATCTACTGTGGTGCATGACCAAGAAGATCAAGGTCAACTTCGGAGCTTTCCTGTTGGAGTTGTGTACTTAATGTCTAGATTTAAGTAACAGAAACTCCCGATCCATTGCCATTAATCTATTTAATTAAATAAACAATTATTTGCGTTTAATTGTTTATAATTAAATATATGCAAATTATAGTCCTAGATTATATACGTTGTAGTTAGTATGGTGTGCGTCGTCACACGGAAGATCATACTATCGGTTACTCGTATATAATCGAACAGTTGCTCACGACCTAGATGGACACGGACCAATCCATCGGTATAGTCGTTGTATGAGGGAGAAAATAATTTGTCTTGATTATTTTATCATACTTGTACACTTGGTGTATTGGGCGGATCGCTTGAGATTTATCGATTAGGATTGCCTTGGATAATCGATTTAAATCTTAGTGTATTTTATTCTTAATCCCCGATACTATTGCGGGTGTGTATATTTAATATAAGTGACTTTGATTTTCTAAAGGAATTGACCGGTTTAATTACTGGGTCAATTACCGGTTAAGTTGGGTCGCTATATTTTATATATGACATACCGGAATACTTGACGGGAAAGTGTATCCCGGAAGGGTTGATAATATCCCCGAGATGAGTTCATAAGGAATTATTATGTAAACCCTGCAGGTGGAATTTATTCCGCATAATAATTAAGGTTGAATGGTACTAGTCTCGGATATAAGAGATGAATAAATTAATTAACAATAAATTAATTTTATTCATGGATATTTATATCTTAAATACACGGAATAAATAATACTACCGGAGAAATATTATTTGATATAATATGGTTTAATATTGGGAGTGCAATTAATTTATATAGTGGAAAATAAATTAATTAATATTAATGGGATTAATAGATTTGGGCTTGGGCTCAATTTAATCATTAATATTGGAAGCCCAATATTCCACCTCCTTAAGATCCCCTACGTAGCCTATAAAATCACTACATGGTCTTCTCTATTCTCATAACTTGAAGATCACAATTCTAGAGAGAAAGTAGAGAGGGAGATCCATGGATTCGGAAGATCGTCGCCCACACGACGTCCAAGCTAGTGCAAGGAATACGTGAGAAGATCTCAAGGTCTTCAAATTGAGTTCTTCGTTTTTGCGAACAACGAGAACGAGGTAAATCGTAAAACCCTCTTTATGATTTTATCGTTTAATTATCGTAAAAATATCGTGAACCAAGATCCGAAAGACGCGACCCATGACGAGGATGAACCGGGCGGTGGTGGTCGAAGACCACCGGACCGCCGGCGGATCGTCGGCGGATCGTCGGCTCGGCTGGAGGGTCGAAGGGCGAAGAGCATGGCTGGACGCCATGCACCGCTCGCACGGCGCTGCCTCCGCTCACGCGGAGGGGCTCCCGCTCGCACGGCTGGACCGCCGCTCGCGCGGCGGTGGCTGGCAGCAGCTGGGGCGATCGCAAGCCACGGGTTCGACCGTGGCTGGAGGGCGATCACCCAGTTCGTGGTTGGGCAGCCCCGCACGGCTGTACGGGCAGCACCCTAGCGCACGTCCGGTGACGTGCGCATGACTCGGTTGAACAGCGGCGGCTCGTGTCGCTGCTAGGGTTCGACCGGGGGCTGTCCGCGAGGGTTCGAGCGTGCCCTAGGCGGCTGCCAAGGACAGCCGCGAGCCCTGTGCATGGTCTCGACCGAACAGCCCGGGCTATCCCCGTGGTTAGGGTTTGGTTGAGTCCGGGTATACGTTGAAGTTGTTGGAGTTGTGTACTTAATGTCTAGATTTAAGTAACGCAAACTCACGATCCATTGCCATTAATCTATTTAATTAAATAAACAATTATTTGCATTTAATTATTTATAATTAAATATATGCAAATCATAGTCCTGGATTTTATACGTTGTAGTTAGTATGGTGCAAGCATGGGCGCACAGAAGATCATACTATCGGTTACTCGTATTTAATCGAACAGTAGCTCACGACCTAGATGGACACGGACCAATCCATCGGTATAGTCGTTGTGTGAGAGAGAAAATAATTTATCTTAATTATTTTATCACACTTGTACACTTGGTGTATTGAGCGGATCGTTGAGATTCATCGATTAGGATTGCCGGCGATAATCGATTCGAGTCTCAGTGTATTTTATTCTTAATCCCTGATATTATTGCGGGTGTGTATATTTAATATAAGTGACTTTGATTTACCAAAGGAATTAACCGATTTAATTATTGCGTTGATTACCGGTTAAGTTGGGTCACTATATTTCATATATGACATGCCGTGAATAATTGACCGGACAGTGTATCCCGGAAGGGTTGATAATATCCCCGAGATGAGTTCATAAGGAATTATTATGTAAACCCTGCAGGTGGATTCATTCCGCATAATAATTAAGGTTGAATGGTACTAGTCTCGGATATAAGAGATGAATAAATTAATTAGCAATAAATTAATTTTATTCATGGATATTTATATCTTAAATACACGGAATAAATAATACTACCGGAGAAATATTATTTGATATAATATGGTTTAATATTGGGAGTGCAATTAATTTTATATAGTGGAAAATAGAATTAATTAATATTGATAAGGATTAATGGACTTGAGCATTGGGCTCAATTTAATCTTCAATATTGGAAGCCCAATATTCCACCTCCTTAAGATACCCTACGTAGCCTATAAAAGCACTACATGGTCTTCTCTATTCTCATAACTTGAAGATCACAATTCTAGAGAGAGAAAGGAGAGAAGGAGATCCATAGTGTTCGGAGGATCGTCGCCCACCCGACGTTCGAACAAGTGCAAGGAATACGTGGGAAGATCTCAAGGTCATCATAAGATCTCGTTTCTCCGCACAACGAATCGAAAGGTGAATTAAATATTTCCGCTATTTAATTCTTATTGAAATCAATTATCGAAAAACAAGATCCAAGGATCGAACCCCGGATTAGACGACGAACGCGTGGTGGTGATCTAGGATCGCCGGACCACGGCGATCGCCGCCTAGGGTTTCGAGGGCGCGCGGAGGAGAGACCCGCGGCTGGGCCGCGGGCATGCGATCGATCGTACGATCGATCGCCGGGGGCGCGGGCTGGTGCCGCACCCCACCCCGCCGTGAAGGCGGGGACCTCCCAGGCGGCGGCGAGTCGCCGGACTCGCCGCGGGGGCTGCTGGGCAGCCCCACCCGATCATGCGATGGCGCGATCCGTTCGATCGCGTGGACCCCGGTCTCGCGGGGGTTCGGCTGGGGGCGGGCCGCGTGCCTTCGGGTGCGTGGTCTCCAAAGGCCGGACTCCGGCGGATGAGTCGGCGTTCATGTGATCTCCGGCGAAGGGTTCGTTCGGGTTATTGGTTTCCGCAAATTTAAATAACCCGGGATATCGAATTCCAACAACTGGTATCAGAGCGTACGGTTACGTTTTTCGTTAATTGTTTCGATAATCGATTGTCGTTGTTTATAGCCATAGATTAATTTAATTTATTAAATTATTGTGCTATATATATTGTTCTACGTACTTGTTTTCTCTCTTGTATGAATTGTGTTGGACGGAAAAATTAATTATTGAAAATCGAGGTTTTTCGGAAATCGAACCGGTTCAATCGTGGGCTCGGTGCGGGCTGCCGGAAGGTGGCTCGGAGCGGGCTGCTGCTGTGCGGGCTGTACGGGCTCGCAGCGGGATGCTGGGCTGCTAGACTTGGTGATCTCCATCGCCGGAAGTCGGGGCAGTCGGCGGCGTGGCTACAAGCACAGCCGGGTGGCACGCCTTTGCGCGGTGGCTCGTGGGTCGCGGCTTCGGCTTCGTGCTCGAACGGGCTGCTCGTGCGGTGGTGGCAGCGGGTCGATGGCATGGTTCGTCAAGGGAGACGCCATGCCGGAGATTGACCAAAGACGATCGATTGTTTGTTTAATCGATTGTTTGTTTAATCGATTGCATGATGTGCATGGGCACATGTGCTGCATGAATCAATTAATTAAAGTCGTGCTTTGCATGGTCAATACATGCTGGATATGCATGGACAAATTAATTCTCGTGGGTCAATATGCATATGCATGATGCATGGCATCGATGGGTTCGATTGGGGCACGGACCTAGTTGATTCGAGCGGGTCTCGTTTTTTGGTTCGTCCCGCTAAATCCGATCTTTCCGGAAATAATTTAATCTTTCTAATTTTATTTAATTTAATTTTGGAATTAATTCAAATTCTATTTGGATTAGATTTCTTAATTATGGAATTAAATAATGGAGTTAGATGGAGAGTTAAATTAGGAAAGAAAATCCTAGTTTCTCTAGATATCCTATACCTACTTGAATTAGAAGTCTTAAGAAGAATCAAAATTCGATTTTGATTAGGATTCTTGAGATCTAATCTAAATAGGATTGAGAAATTATTAAAATATTGATTTTATTTAATTTAAGTATTTTATTTAAAATCATTAGATTAATTCAAAATTTATTTTGGATTGGAAAATCTTGGATTTTATTTAGAATAGAATTAAATATGGAGATCAATGAATTTTAAAAAAAAAAATTGATTTTATTTAATTCAAGTATTTTATTTAAAATCATTAGATTAATTCAAAATTTATTTTGGATTGGAAAATCTTGGATTTTATTTAGAATAGAATTAAATATGGAGATCAATGGATTTTAATAATATTGATTTTATTTAATTTAAGTATTTTATTTAAAATCATTAGATTAATTCAAAATTTATTTTGGATTGGAAAATCTTGGATTTTATTTAAAATAGAATTAAATATGGAAATCAATGGAATTGATTTTATTTAATTGGAGTATTTTATTTAAAATCATTAGATTGATTCAAATTTATTTTGGATTGGAATCTTGGATTTTATTTAAAATAAATTAAATATGAGAATCAAAGAATTTTTCCGTCGCTCGGCAAAGTATTCAAGACGTAGAATGAAGACTCAAGACAAGCATGCAGGAATTCATCAAAGGTACGAATAGTCGAGAAATAATTTTACTTGAGCAATTATTTGATTATATGTGTACGTACTTGCATGAAATGTGTGTTTGTGATTATGCTTATGTGTATTTAATTATGCATTAGATAGCGTATCCCTTTATTGTAAAAAGCTAAGTGGGAGAGGGTATGGAATCATATCCATGGTCTCCATTGCTGTTCTCTTGGTGACTTTTATGGACTTTTGAAGTTCGTATAGACAAGTCATTGGAGGAGAATTCTTGTAATTCCTTTTACGAGAAACATTGATTAAGTTTATCAAACAATGCCTAATTTGTCTTTCTGAAACTGATTTCAAGTCGACTCATTCTTACCCCGGGGAGTGGAATGGAGCCAAAGCCACTTGGTCATGTCGAGGACACAAATTAGAGACTTTCGTGTCATTTGATGACTAGATCGATTGTCTGCTCGGCTCCCTCATTTATGAGAGATAGGGTTGTTCGCATGGTGAATCACTGGTTAGAAACTTCGAGTTTCACTTATGATTCTCCGCGTCTTGATTTACAAGATTGAATGATTCATGTAATTGGGAGTCAATTGTAAAAGTCTTTTGGTGTAGTAAACGTCCACACTATCGTGGCTTGCTGCATTGAATGGGATTTTGGAACGATTGATGTAGACAGTTATAGAAGGGAGTAAAGGAGCGCATAACGTAAACGTCCACACTATCGTGGCTTGCGGTGAATATGCGTGTCCCAAACAATCTTCTTAGATACTGAGTAATGGTTTACACTTAGGTACGCTTCTTAGTATTCTTCCCATCGAAGTAACGCTAATGATGATGTACGACCGAAGGAAATCTAATTGCTAAATCATTTGGATAGGTAAACGTCCACACTATCGTGGCTTGCCATATCTGATGGGATTTTAGATGCAATTAGTGGTTTAATGATATTATTTGAGGGAGATAATATCGGAGATTAAATCGATTGTTTGTTGTTATATGTGCTCATAGATTAGGATATGGCTTTGAACCCACTTTATGTGATACGTAAGGATTTTAAACTCATTGGTCCCTGAATGTAATGATTGGAATAGAGATCTAGACATTACCCAAACTGTTAAAGAGTGCAAGGTTGTACTCAGTGAGCTTTGTCCTCCCGAGCCTATTGACATAGGCGGCTAGACAAGAAGCGATGAGGATACTCATAAAGGCCAGTCACTTCGACGAAACGCTTAAAAACGTTTTTTGAGATGATTGAACTTTTAGACGAGTTGAGACGGAAATCGCAAGCTCTTGTAGCCAATGCCAAAGGTTTCGAACCTAAAGGCATGAATCGGGGGAAAGGACAAGAAAGCAAAGAAACCCAGTGGTTCTTTTTGGACCACGAGATGGGACGAGAAAGCCATGAGGCAAGTATTCTCGATGCAAACAGTCTGGGTACTGGAAGTCTGATTATCCTCTCAAAGAAGGTACGAAATTTCTTTAGTCGTAAAACATAGTCAGTGGTATTATCTACCGGAACCTGGTGTGTAGATATGGAACCACTGGCGGTATGCGCATTCTAAATGCAAGGGTTCCAGGAAACCCGACGACTTAGAAAAGAAAAGATCGTAGTCTACATGGGCAATGCTGTAAGGAGGCAGCTGTTGCAGTGGAGGACATTTTATAGGATTTCATTTTGAGTTATTGCTTTTATGTACCTTTCATATTAGAAAGAACTTTGTTCTGGGTTTCTAATGAATGGATATTTTATTTCTTTTAATCATTTGATGGTTATAAGAAGAAATAATGATATTATCTATTTTGGTACATTAGCTAGCAATATATATAAATGATGAATCCTGAGTCTACCACGATGCGACGAACCGTTTTATAAAACTCGTTTTACTAATAAGAGATTTCTTTATTAAATCATTTATACTTGTGGAATCTTATGCTAAGTCATATTTATTCAAATAAGAAGTTCAAAGGTCGAAAATTGATTGTAAGATCAATTAAGTTGAAGGAGTGGACCTTCCGACCTAAGAATCTAATTTGGAAGATAATACGACTAAGTAATCCTTTTGGATATAAGATATAAGATCCGGACAAGTATTAGAATTGATTAACTCTGATTTATGATCAGAGCTTGGGATTGGATCCCAAGTGACTACACCATACAGTCCTCTGTAAGATTGGTGTGTCGGAAATAAGAAATGGAACTCTTATAGAAATAGTAAAAGCGCGAGTTAAACGGAACTACCTATATTCTATGGATATGTCTTGGAAACAACGGCGCATTCAAATGCGGTTGTAGAATATTCTAGAAGAACAAAAGATGTGTGTTCAATAGTACTATGAACCAGAGGGACGTTATAAGTTCTAACGCCCGGTTCTTAGAGGAAGACTATTAGATGAACCACAAGCCCAAAATGACGTGATACTTCTGAAAAGAGAGAAAACGATTAAGACTTAGAACCAGCCGAACCGAGTAGCGGTACACCACTTATTGCACCTACTGTTATTACTGTTTATACACCGGAACGCCATTGTAGTGGGAGGTTGTATAACAACCGGAGATATTCATAAAACTAGGTGAGTCTTCGGACTCTGGACCTAGTATACGTGAAATCGATCCCTAGATCTACATGAAGGCAGTACTAGATCTAAATGTGCCTTCTTGGAGAGCAATAAGAATTATTGCTAAGAGGCGAGATCATTTAGAGTACAAGCTTAGTTGATCCATTTATGGATTGAAACAAAGCATTGAGTTCGTGGTACTTGCGAATTGATGAGATAGTCCATTTGATGGATTCATCAAAAGGCATTGACGAATCATGTGTATGGGAAACGTGATGGAAACAAAGTGGTGTTTCTCGGAGGTTTTATGTAGATAACATTTTATCATTGGTAATAATGTAAAGATGTTGTCAGACATAAAATGATGGTTGTCTAGAAAAATCAATATATGAGATAAAGAAGAAGTTAGAGCATGTTCTTAAGATCTGGGATCTCAATAAAAGAACATTGTACTTCTACTGGACATCTTACATATATATGATTATGGTTCGTTTTAACATGCAAGATTCCGAGAAAGGTTCGTTACCTTTCAGAGACGGAATGCATCTATCTAAGGATATGTGTTTTGGAACACAAAAGGAGATAGAAGCAATGAGAGCGGTTTCCTACACTTGGAGTGTGGAAAGCTTGATAAATGCAATGTTGAAAACGAGAACCTGATATCGGCTATGCAGTGAGCATAGTGGGAGGATATCAAGGTAATCCTGGAAAGGAATATTCGACTGCTGTAAAAGTACTTTCGAAGTACTGTTCTAGACTACGAAGCAGACGAGTTTTTCCTTTGGATTACATTCTCTTAGATTTCTAATCAAATGAGGACCGGTGTAAGTCGATATCAGGCTATGTGTTTCACTGTTGAAGGAGAAGGAGTTTTAACATGGAAGAGTGATAAGCACGATGCTTTTCGGACTCTGCCATGGGTAACCAAATAGCGGCCTCAGAGGCAGCGGAAGTTTTGGTATAACTCCGGGATAATCTCTGGGACTTAGAAGTGATTCTTAATTTGCCAAAAGGCTATGTATATAGCGGTGCGATGGCAAATGGTAAGAAATCACAAGTCCATAAGTGTAAGATAACACATAGTGCAAGTACCACCTGATACGAATCATCGTCGAGGGAGACGACGCTGTAGTCACCAAGATAACTTCAGAGCGGCAACCTAGAGTGCTCATTCACATAGTACTTCTTGGAAGTACAACTTAAGCACGTGATGAGTATGGGAGTCGGGAGTTTTGGAGGAAATGGCTAGACCTTAGTACAAGTGGGAGATTGTTGGAGTTGTGTACTTAATGTCTAGATTTAAGTAACGCAAACTCACGATCCATTGCCATTAATCTATTTAATTAAATAAACAATTATTTGCATTTAATTATTTATAATTAAATATATGCAAATCATAGTCCTGGATTTTATACGTTGTAGTTAGTATGGTGCAAGCATGGGCGCACAGAAGATCATACTATCGGTTACTCGTATTTAATCGAACAGTAGCTCACGACCTAGATGGACACGGACCAATCCATCGGTATAGTCGTTGTGTGAGAGAGAAAATAATTTATCTTAATTATTTTATCACACTTGTACACTTGGTGTATTGAGCGGATCGTTGAGATTCATCGATTAGGATTGCTGGCGATAATCGATTCGAGTCTCAGTGTATTTTATTCTTAATCCCTGATATTATTGCGGGTGTGTATATTTAATATAAGTGACTTTGATTTACCAAAGGAATTAACCGATTTAATTATTGGGTTGATTACCGGTTAAGTTGGGTCACTATATTTCATATATGACATGCCGTGAATAATTGACCGGACAGTGTATCCCGGAATGGTTGATAATATCCCCGAGATGAGTTCATAAGGAATTATTATGTAAACCCTGCAGGTGGATTCATTCCGCATAATAATTAAGGTTGAATGGTACTAGTCTCGGATATAAGAGATGAATAAATTAATTAGCAATAAATTAATTTTATTCATGGATATTTATATCTTAAATACACGGAATAAATAATACTACCGGAGAAATATTATTTGATATAATATGGTTTAATATTGGGAGTGCAATTAATTTTATATAGTGGAAAATAGAATTAATTAATATTGATAAGGATTAATGGACTTGAGCATTGAGCTCAATTTAATCTTCAATATTGGAAGCCCAATATTCCACCTCCTTAAGATCCCCTACGTAGCCTATAAAAGCACTACATGGTCTTCTCTATTCTCATAACTTGAAGATCACATTTCTAGAGAGAGAAAGGAGAGAAGGAGATCCATAGTGTTCGGAGGATCGTCGCCCACCCGACGTTCGAACAAGTGCAAGGAATACGTGGGAAGATCTCAAGGTCATCATAAGATCTCGTTTCTACGCACAACGAATCGAAAGGTGAATTAAATATTTCCGCTATTTAATTCTTATTGAAATCAATTATCGAAAAACAAGATCCAAGGATCGAACCCCGGATTAGACGACGAACGCGTGGTGGTGATCTAGGATCGCCGGACCACGGCGATCGCCGCCTAGGGTTTCGAGGGCGCGCGGAGGAGAGACCCGCGGCTGGGCCGCGGGCATGCGATCGATCGTACGATCGATCGCCGGGGGCGCGGGCTGGTGCCGCACCCCACCCCGCCGTGAAGGCGGGGACCTCCCAGGCGGCGGCGAGTCGCCGGACTCGCCGCGGGGGCTGCTGGGCAGCCCCACCCGATCGTGCGATGGCGCGATCCGTTCGATCGCGTGGACCCCGGTCTCGCGGGGGTTCGGCTGGGGGCGGGCCGCGTGCCTTCGGGTGCGTGGTCTCCAAAGGCCGGACTCCGGCGGATGAGTCGGCGTTCATGTGATCTCCGGCGAAGGGTTCGTTCGGGTTATTGGTTTCCGCAAATTTAAATAACCCGGGATATCGAATTCCAACAGAAGTTCGTGGCGGGTTTCCGGCAACCGAGATTTCGATTGGAGTTGTCGTTCCGCAACTTTGACAACTCCGGATATTCGATCTCCAAAGGATTTCGGTCGGAATTAATTAGATAATTTATTTATTTAAATTTATTAATTCCGGGATATCGATTTCCAACATTTCCTGTGCGCACAACTGAAGAACATATTGAGCAAGCCAGCACAGAGGTTGTCCCTTGCCCACTTTCCAGGTGTCTATGCCCAGAAGATGAATTTGAAGCTTGACTTTGAGTTGATGGAGATGATGGCTGAAGAGAAGTTTGACCATGCTTGTTTGAACCGGATGGCTGATATAAGAGTTGAAGGAGAGGATTGGGTGTTCACCAACCCAGAGGAAGTGAAGGCCTTGGCATTGGCAGCCAAGGCGAAAGTGAAGACCGAGCTTGTGAGTCGATCAAGTGAGAGGGTTGAGTCGCAGAAGGAGGAGATCCTTGAGCAGTTGGATGTCCTCGAGGAGAAGCAGGATCGAATTGGAGAGAGCCAGGATGAGCTGCACGCTGCCCTGATGGCATACGTCGTCCACGTTGGTTTCAGGTACCCACCTGAACCCAAAACCTAAATGTACCCTCCCTTTTGTTTTAGTAGTTTAGGATTTTTTTTTTATTATTTTATTTATTTATTTGGTCTTGAGTCTGCCCGACTCATGTCTGATGGGGTCGACCTCTTTATTTGCACACTTTGCCCAAGGCAAAGTGTGTATGTGAGAAGGTGCGTCAACATCGTTGGAGTCGGAGTCAGGGGGAATGCTTGCCCAACTCATTACTGTTTGCACACTTTGTCGGAGTCAGGTGTGTGTTATATTTATTTCTTGAGAGTAGCTGTTTAAAAGTTTGTAATGCTGAAGCTTGCCCAAGTTCTGACCATTGTGATTATTTGAAAATTGAGTTGAGGTAGTAAATGATTTAGGCATTTTGTTCTGTACTGCAAATAAAAAGAAGACCCTTGTTAGCCCCTTGAGCCGAGCCACTATTTCTTGATCACCTGGGGGAAAACTCCCACTGCCCTGACCCAACCTGCAGATATGCTCAAGTTCATAAAAAGAGCACGTTAGAGCAAAGTCTTCTCTAGAAAAAAAAAGAAAAAAAAGAAGAAAAAAAAGAAAAAAAGAAAAAGAAAAAAAATAGATCCATGAATAAAAGGGTGTGCTAAGTCCCGTAAGATAGAGAAGAAATTAGGAGGAAATTTGCTAAGTAAAATGCATGTCCTACCTAAGATCAATTCTGGGCATTGCCCAAGGTAGCCTATACAGTCACCCTAGAAAGCCCTAATGATATTGCCCAACTCAATTGAAAATTTCACAGGATAGAACTTGGTCAAGCCCAAAGCAGAACTTCTTTTAAAATAGCATTGAGCGAAACACTACCCATCCACTACATTGAGAGAAACACTTAGTGACAATCCCAAAATCATGTTGCAAACTCTTGACCGTTTTTTATGCATTCCATTGACTATGACTATCTGTTCACTTGATCAACTCTCTGTATTTTGATAAGCATGCTGTCCTTGAGTCTTCTATTTTCTTTCTATCTCTGCCCCCTATTTGTTTTCTACTTGAGCAGGCAAGTCACCGTACACGCTTGAGGACAAGCGAAGTAAAGTGTGTGCGTGTGATGAGCCATATTTTGTGGCTCATTTTTAGGTTTTTTTAGAGTTAAGTATATCGAGTCCTTAGTTTGTTTTTACTTTATTTGTGTCTGGGAGGGCACGTTTGGGTACTTGGGCAAGTTTTGCAGGTGGGCAGGTAAAGGAGTGAAAAGAGGAGTTCACTGTGTGAAAGAGGCAAGGAAATCACCTTCCATGGTCAAGAGCACTCGTTGAGCAAGCCAGACTGAGGAAAAGGGTCCAGCCGAGTTGAGCAAGCAACCAAGACGTCAGCAAGTGGAGCAAGACTTGAGTCCGACCAAGTTTCGCACATGGTCCGCTACCTCAGTCAGTCAGAGAAGGAAGTACATGGGCAAGCACGAACATTGACGGAGACGGAACGTTGGGCATTCGGTGTACCAGGAGTCCTAGAATTTGCGGAGTCTTCAAAGGCGACCAGATTCAAACTCCAACCCAAGTAGGACTCTCGTCCGCGCTTGGAGGTATTTTCCCCCACACGTCTTGTTGGAAATCGATATCCCGGGCTATTAAAATTTGCGGCCCAGCCACGCCGGCCAACCACCGAACCGGCGGAGGAGAACCGCCGCCCAGCCACGCCGGCCAACCACCGAACCGGCGGCAGCCCGCGGCTAGGGCATCCGAGCCCTTGCCCCTAGCCCTCGATCGATCCATGGGGTCGATCATGGGGATGATCGGCCCCTTCGTCCATCGTCTTCTTCGTCACACCTTCTTCGTCTTCCGGCGATCGTTTCGGCATCGATCCAACGTAATTAAAATTACAAGAATTAAATTACAATTATCCGGTATCGATTTTATACATGAAATCGACCCTATACATTTTCCGGAAAAATAAAGAACGTAATAATAAATCCTAAATTCGGTCAACCCCCGAATTTTTACTATTACAAACATTCAACCACACAAAAACGAATCTCGACATGTCCGAGAGTTTAATAAACGAATAATCATGATAATTAATTAAGCAATAATTAAATCCAACCATGATAGCCGGAAATCCCTGCAAGGTAGAACAATAATCGAACATATACATGAACACGAAACTAAACGCTCTGATACCAGTTGTTGGAAATCGATATCCCGGGCTATTAAAATTTGCGGAAAATAATAACCCGAACGAAATCCTTCATCGCCGGAGATCCGAACGCGAACCACCGCACGAGCCGGGGCCCGACCGAACACCCAGCGAGGCCCGAGGGCCGCGAGCATCCAGCCGAGCCCCCGCACGGGGCTCGCGATCATCTCCATGATGATCGCTGGGGATGCGCGAGACATCCCCGGGGCTGCTCGTAGCAGCCCCGCAGCGGGTCGCGTGACCCGCTGCACAACGCGCTGGGCTCGTCCCAGCGCACCGCTGCGGGAAGTCCCGCAGCACGCTACGAGTCGCTGCGGGTTACTCCCGCAGCTCCCAGCGATAGAGCCTACGGGCTCGATCGACCCCTCGGCCCCCAGCCGAGAGGGTTTGCGCTGCACGCGCCTCCGACAAAGGCGGCCGGCGGGTCCTCCTGCCGTGGCACCAGCCCACGGCGGACCCCCGGTGATCGACCCTCGGTCGATCTCGTGCCCCGGTGAAAAGCCGGGGCTCCCTTCGTCGCGCGTCGCCGGCGGTCGAACCCTAGGGTTCGGCCGCCACCCTCGATCCCATCGAGGGTTTCTCGATCTTCGCCGGGGATCTCGAATCCCCGTCCTCGAAGTTCGTACGTTTACCCGGATCGTGTGTTCATGTATACGCTACAATTAATACACATAAAATCATAGAAAGGGTTTATGATTTTACCTTCGATTCGTTGTGCGGAGAAACGAAATCAAAACACCTTTGATGACCTTCGGATCTTCCCACGTATTACTTGCACTTCGTTCGAACGTCGTGTGGGCGACGATCTATCGAACTCCTATGGATCTCCTTCACTCTTCAAGACTTTATGATTGGCGTATCTTAGGTTAATGAATTGTGAAGACCATGTAGTGCTTTTATAGGCTACGTAGGGGATCAAAAGGAGATTAAATATTGGGCTTCTAATATTGAAGATTAAATTGGGTCCAACCCAAATCCATTAATCCTTATCAATATTAATTTTATTTATTTTCCACTATATAAATAAAATTGCACTCCCAATATTAAATCATATTATATCAAATAATATTTCTCCGGTAGTATTATTTATTCCGTGTATTTAAGATTTAAATATCCATGAATAAATTTATTTATTGCTCAATAAATAATATTCATCTCTTATATCCGAGAATAGTACCGTTCAACCTTAATTATTATGCGGATTAAATCCACCTGCAGGGTTTACATAATAATTCCTTATGAACTCATCTCGGGGATATTATCAACCCTTACGGGATACACTTTCCCGTCAAGTATTCACGGCATGTCGCATATAAAATACAGTGACCCAACTTAACCGGTAATTAACCCAATAATTAAATCGGTTAATTCCTTTGGAAAATCAAAGTCACTCATATTGAATATACACACCCGCAATAATCTCGGGGATTAAGAATAAAATACTCTGAGATTTAAATTGATTATCCAAGGCAATCCTAATCAATAAATCTCAAGCGATCCGCCCAATACACCAAGTGTACAAGTGTGATAAAATAATTAAGATAAATTATTTTCTCTCTCACACAACGACTATATCGATGGATTAGTCCGTGTCCATCTAGGTCGTGAGCAACTGTTCGATTAAATACGAGTAACCGATAGTATGATCTTCTGTGTGGGCCCGACACACCATACTAATTACAACGTATACAATCCAGGACTATATTTTGCATAATTAATTAATAATAATTAATTGCAAATAATTGTTTATTAATTAAATAGGTTAAATGCTATGACCGGGAGTTTACCGATACTTAAATCTAGACATTAAGTACACAACTCCAACAATCTCCCACTTGTACTAAGGTCTAGTCATTTCCTCCAAACTCCCGACTCCCATACTCATCACGTGCTTAAGTTATACTTCCCAGAAGTATTATGTGAATGAGCAATCTAGGTCGCCGATCTGAAGTTATCTTGGTGACTACTGCGTCGTCTCTCTGACGATGATTCGTATCAGGTGGTACTTGCTCTATGTGTTATCATCACCTTTTGAACTTATGACTTCTTCCAGTTCTCCATGCACCGCTATATACATAGCCTTTGGTGAACCAAGAATCATATCCAAGTTCAGAGGTCATTCCGGAACCCAACCAAAACTTCCGCTGCCTCTGAGGCTGCTTTTCGGTTTATGATAGAGTCCGAGAAGCATCACGCTTATCACTCTTTCATCCTTAGGTTCCACCTCTTCTAAAAGATGAACACATAGCCTGATATCGACTTACACTGGTCTTTCTCTGATTTGGATCTGAGAAACTGTAATCTAAGAAGATTTCGTCTTGCTTAGTAATCCAGTACTACCAAGTACTTTTACAGCATTCGAATATCTCTTATTCAGATTACTTTGATATCCTCCCACTACGCTAACCGCATAGTTGATATCGGGTTCTTGTTTTATAACACCGTATTTACAAAGCTCTCTACACTCGAAGTGTAGGAAACTGCTTTGTCTATATCCATCTCCTTTATGCGTTCGAAACACATACCTTTAGATAGATGTATTCTGTTCCTGAAAGGCAATAACCTTTCTCAGAATTGTGCATGTTTAAAACAAACCATAATCGTATAAGATATCTTAAGAGAAGTACAAATGTTCTTATCTAGAGATCGAAAGATTTCTAAGAACATGATCCAACTTCTTCTTAATCTCATATCTCGATTTATTCAGACAACCTCTATTTTATGTCTGACAACACTTTTACATTGTTGCCAACGATGAAGTGTTATCTACACAAAATTCCGAGAAACACCACTTTGTTTCCATTACGTCTCCAATACACCAATCTTGTCTTTGCCTCTTGATGAATCCATAAAATGGACTATCTCATCAATTCGCAAGTTCCACAAGTTTCAGCTTTGTGATAATCCATAAATGGATTTACTAAGCTTGTACTTCTAAATGATCTCGCCTCTTTAACAATAATAATTTATTGCTATCCAAGTAGGCACATTTATATTAGTACTGCCCCCTATGCAGAACTAGGGATCGATTTCATGTCTACTAGATCTAGAGTTTAAAACTCCTCCAGTCTTATGAACATCTCCGGTTGCTTAACAACCTCCCACTGCAATGGCGTTCCGGTGTATAACAGTAATAACATTAGGTGCAGTTAGTGGTGTACTGCTACTCGGTTAGGCTGGTTCTCAGTCTTCTCTTTCCTCATTATAAAGTACCTTGTTCGTTAGGGCATTTGCAGTTCATCTAATAGTCTTCTCCAAGAACCGGGCGAAGACACCCTTCTGGTTCGTAGTACTATTGAACATACAATTACTTGTTCTTCTAGGATATTCTACAACCATATTGAATGTGCCGTTGTATCCAGAAATATCCATAGAACATAGGTAGTTCCGAACAAACTTGTCCTTTTACTATTAGAATTCCATTTCTTGTTCCTGACACACCATGTCTACACATCAGTGTATGGTGCAGTCGTTTGAGACTTAATCTCAATCCTTGATATATGCTATGTGTCATTTAGATAGGTGACAGCCTCCGCGAACAAGTCGCAGGCTTTTAATGGATATACTTTGAAGGTTCCCCATAATAGCTTTGTGTCAAACACTTCGCTTTTATGGCACATCAAGTATTCCAATCCATCTTCAAGTATTCCTTAAAAGGAAACTACTCATACCTTTCTATTTACACATATGTCTGCATATATCATCTTTGATCATTCTCAATACTTGTCTGAATTCCATCCTTTATCCAGAAAGGTTAACTTAGTTGTATCTTCTTCCAAAATTTGATTCTTAGGTCGGGAGGTCCATTCCTCCAACTACAATTGATTAAATCAATTTCGACCTTTTGAATCCCCTTTTGAATAAATACTACTAAGTTCAAGAATTCACAAGTATAATGATTGATAAAGAAATGTATCTAATAAGTAAAACAAGTTTATATATAACGGTTTGTTGCATCGTGGTAGACTAAGGATTCATCATTCATACATTGCTATCTAATGTACCAGAATAGATATCGCCATTATTTCTTATCTAAACCATCAAATGATTAAAGAAATAAAATATCCATTAATAATAGAAAACCAGAACAAAAGTTCTTTCTAAAATAAAAGGTACAAAGCAATAAACTTGAAATGAAATCCTATAACTATCAAACAGATAGATAAATGTCTTCCACTGCAACCGCTGCTTCCTCAACAGCTTCGCCCATGTGGACTCGAACTCTTCTTATCTAAGTCGCCGGGTTTTCTGGAACCCCTGCATTTAGAATGCACATACCGTCAGTGGTTCCATATCTACACACCAGAATTCTGGTAGATAATACCGCTGACTATGTTTTACGACTAAAGAAAAAATTCGTACCTTTGAGAGGACAAGATGTAGACCCCCAGTACTCAGACTGCTTCCTTTGGGGATATTTGCCAGAAGGCTTCTTTATCCCACCCTTTGGTCCAAGTCCCTTAGGACCATTTGACCCCCTTGTCTTCTTCTCCTTTCCCTTGCCCTTAGGTCCGAAACCTTTGGCCTTGGCTATAAGAGCTTGAGATTGTTTCAACTCGTCTAAAAGATCCATCATCTCAAAAACGTGTTCAAGCGTTTCCTCGAAGCAACTGATCTTTATGAGTATCCTCATCGCCTCTTTTCTAGCCTCCCCATCATGTCCAAACATCAACTTGAGTTTAAGCATGACATCATGATTAGCGGCTAATGCATGAGCACTATCCCACTTTTCAAAGTCAACTATTTCCTCATCAGTTGAGTTAATGGTGGGTCTAGGAGGACAAGTTTCACTGAGTACGTCTTTGTACTCCTTTACAGTCTGAGCAATGTCTAACTCTTCTTTCCATTCAACACAGTATGGAACCAGTGCGTTAAATTCCTCAAGTATCAACGAAAGTGGATTCATAGCAATTCTCTAAACCTATAAGCACATATAAACAAACAATTAATTTAATATCCGACATTATTTCCCTGGAATAATATCATTAAATCACTAATCACATCTAAAATCCCATCAGGTAAGGCAAGCCACGTTCGTGTGGACGTTTACCCACCCAAATGATTTAGCAATTAGGTTTGCTTTGGTCATACATCATTATAGCGTTACTTCGTTGGGAAGAATACTATAAAGCGTACCTAAGTGTAAACCATTACTCAGTACTAAGGCGAATCGTTTAGAATTGTTACGTCACCGCAAGCCGCGTTTGTGTGGACGTTTACGACAACTCGCAATCCCTCACAATTTCCTATAACTGTCTACATCAATTATTCCAAAATCCCATTCAGTATAGCAAGCCACGTTCGTGTGGACGTTTACCATACCAAAAGATTTATATAATTGAAATCCAATCACTTGATCCATTTGATCTTGTAAATCAAGACGCGGAGAATCATAAGTGAAACTCGAAGTTTCTAACCAGTGATTCACCATGCGAACGACCCTATCTCTCATAAATGAGGGAGCCGAGCAGACAATCGATCCATCTATCAAAGAATGGTACGAAGGTCTCTAATTTGTGTTATCCACATGACCAAGTGGCTTTGGCTCCATTCCACTCCCCGGGGTGAGAATGAGTCGACTTGAAATCAGTTTCAGAAGGACAAATTAGGCATTGTTTGATAAACTTGATCAATGTTTCTCGTAAAAGGAATTACAAGAATTCTCCTCCAATGACTCGTCTATACGAACTTTGAAAGTCCATAAGAGTCACCAAGAGAACAGTAATGGAGACCATGGGAATGTTTCCATCCCCTCTCCCACTTAGCTTTTTATAACAAAGGGATACGCTATCTAGTGCATAAAGTAAACACATATAGCATGCATATAAGCAATAAAGCACATAGTATCACATAGTAAAAATAATGCTAGAAAATTATTTTCCGACTATCATGGCTTCATTCCATCTCCATATGCATCTTCTAGTCTTCAGTCTTCGTTTCTTGAATGTTCCATGTGACGAGAATATTAATATCCAATATTTAAATCTATTTATTTTTAATTAATCCAAAAGTTACTTAATTCGAAAATTAAGTCAATCGAATATATCAAAAATAAAATTAAATATTATTAATATTTTTATTTATTTATTTTCCTATCTAATTCTATTAAATCTCTAGAATAATCTATCCAAGTAAAACTTGGAATATTCTAGAAGACTTCTATAATAGAATAAGGAATAAAATAAATTAGGACTCTACTACTTTCCATTTATTAATTAATTTCCATCTAATGAAAAATTCCCAATGATAGGAATAATCAAATAGGAAATAAATTAGTACTAAATTAATTAAATTCCTAATCCATGAATATCTCCATAAAGGAAATAAATCAATAGGAATAAAATTAATTCCAATTAATTCTTTTCCTAATCCATGAGAGTTTCCTAAAAGGAAGATACTCAAATAGGAAAGCCAAATTAATTTAGGAAAGTCGGATTATGGTAGGAGTAACATGGGTTGGGAGACCCCACACCACCCCCCACCTTCGACCGGCCGGCCACCGGGGAGGAGAACCGCCGCCTAGCCACGCCGGCCAACCACCGAACCGGCGGCAGCCCGCGGCTAGGGCATCCGAGCCCTTGCCCCTAGCCCTCGATCGATCCATGGGGTCGATCATGGGGATGATCGGCCCCTTCGTCCATCGTCTTCTTCGTCACACCTTCTTCGTCTTCCGGCGATCGTTTCGGCATCGATCCAACGTAATTAAAATTACAAGAATTAAATTACAATTATCCGGTATCGATTTTATACATGAAATCGACCCTATACATTTTCCGGAAAAATAAAGAACGTAATAATAAATCCTAAATTCGGTCAACCCCCGAATTTTTACTATTACAAACATTCAACCACACAAAAACGAATCTCGACATGTCCGAGAGTTTAATAAACGAATAATCATGATAATTAATTAAGCAATAATTAAATCCAACCATGATAGCCGGAAATCCCTGCAAGGTAGAACAATAATCGAACATATACATGAACACGAAACTAAACGCTCTGATACCAGTTGTTGGAAATCGATATCCCGGGCTATTAAAATTTGCGGAAAATAATAACCCGAACGAAATCCTTCATCGCCGGAGATCCGAACGCGAACCACCGCACGAGCCGGGGCCCGACCGAACACCCAGCGAGGCCTGAGGGCCGCGAGCATCCAGCCGAGCCCCCGCACGGGGCTCGCGATCATCTCCATGATGATCGCTGGGGATGCGCGAGACATCCCCGGGGCTGCTCGTAGCAGCCCCGCAGCGGGTCGCGTGACCCGCTGCACAACGCGCTGGGCTCGTCCCAGCGCACCGCTGCGGGAAGTCCCGCAGCACGCTACGAGTCGCTGCGGGTTACTCCCGCAGCTCCCAGCGATAGAGCCTACGGGCTCGATCGACCCCTCGGCCCCCAGCCGAGAGGGTTTGCGCTGCACGCGCCTCCGACAAAGGCGGCCGGCGGGTCCTCCTGCCGTGGCACCAGCCCACGGCGGACCCCCGGTGATCGACCCTCGGTCGATCTCGTGCCCCGGCGAAAAGCCGGGGCTCCCTTCGTCGCGCGTCGCCGGCGGTCGAACCCTAGGGTTCGGCCGCCACCCTCGATCCCATCGAGGGTTTCTCGATCTTCGCCGGGGATCTCGAATCCCCGTCCTCGAAGTTCGTACGTTTACCCGGATCGTGTGTTCATGTATACGCTACAATTAATACACATAAAATCATAGAAAGGGTTTATGATTTTACCTTCGATTCGTTGTGCGGAGAAACGAAATCAAAACACCTTTGATGACCTTCGGATCTTCCCACGTATTACTTGGACTTCGTTCGAACGTCGTGTGGGCGACGATCTATCGAACTCCTATGGATCTCCTTCACTCTTCAAGACTTTATGATTGGCGTATCTTAGGTTAATGAATTGTGAAGACCATGTAGTGCTTTTATAGGCTACGTAGGGGATCAAAAGGAGATTAAATATTGGGCTTCTAATATTGAAGATTAAATTGGGTCCAACCCAAATCCATTAATCCTTATCAATATTAATTTTATTTATTTTCCACTATATAAATAAAATTGCACTCCCAATATTAAATCATATTATATCAAATAATATTTCTCCGGTAGTATTATTTATTCCGTGTATTTAAGATTTAAATATCCATGAATAAATTTATTTATTGCTCAATAAATAATATTCATCTCTTATATCCGAGAATAGTACCGTTCAACCTTAATTATTATGCGGATTAAATCCACCTGCAGGGTTTACATAATAATTCCTTATGAACTCATCTCGGGGATATTATCAACCCTTACGGGATACATTTTCCCGTCAAGTATTCACGGCATGTCGCATATAAAATACAGTGACCCAACTTAACCGGTAATTAACCCAATAATTAAATCGGTTAATTCCTTTGGAAAATCAAAGTCACTCATATTGAATATACACACCCGCAATAATCTCGGGGATTAAGAATAAAATACTCTTAGATTTAAATTGATTATCCAAGGCAATCCTAATCAATAAATCTCAAGCGATCCGCCCAATACACCAAGTGTACAAGTGTGATAAAATAATTAAGATAAATTATTTTCTCTCTCACACAACGACTATACCGATGGATTAGTCCGTGTCCATCTAGGTCGTGAGCAACTGTTCGATTAAATAAGAGTAACCGATAGTATGATCTTCTGTGTGGGCCCGACACACCATACTAACTACAACGTATACAATCCAGGACTATATTTTGCATAATTAATTAATAATAATTAATTGCAAATAATTGTTTATTAATTAAATAGGTTAAATGCTATGACCGGGAGTTTACCGATACTTAAATCTAGACATTAAGTACACAACTCCAACACGTCTCTCATCATTTGAAGCCCGTCTATATAAGAGAGTGACTGATGAAGAAACCCTACAACACATGAGCGAGAAAGAAGGATCGGAACCCTACCTGACCAGCAGCGAAGAAGGCAGCCGCGTGAGCACATCGACTCGCCGGCGTTTATTTCTTGTTAAGCCCTCGGGCTAAAAAACAATTTCCTTTATGTTTTTATGCTTTTGATTTCGTACTTTGGTTTTATTTCCTTTGCTGAACAATTTCCCGTTTTCAATGCATAGTTCAGTTCGTCTAAATTCCTTTGTTATATTTTCTGTTTTAATTATGTCAAGTAGCTAATCTGTTTGTATCTCGGCAAAGACAGAACCTGACCAACCCTAAGACATGATCGTGCCGGGAGGCTTAGTGAGGACAACAACTAGCTGAGTTTTGTTCCCGATTCAACAGGGTAGTAACTTAAACATGTTAGGGACTTGGGCAATCCTACAATGACCAGTGGGAACCCCGACTTGCCTAACACAGAAGTACGTGGATCAACGCGACCGGGAGACTGGGCGTCCGCGAAGTACAACATGTTGCTGGAGATGTGGTCGTATGACTTGGGTCTGTCCAGGCATGCTATTGGCCATTCCGGGTTTGCTTGGAGGATGAAGGCGACTTGATCAACTTAGACTTATGCGGTCACATAGTGTCGAATTGGTCAACGTCAGGAGACCTATTGAGAGAGATCTAATAGGACTTAAACATAAGAGCGAATAAGGGTTCAGGGTATTAATATGCGTGACATTATAGGGATGTTAATATTTGGGATCTATAACTGGAAGACAAAACTGTTAGCAAAATGATATACGTACCAATGATCGGCAGCACATAGGTCAATGGGGTAGTCAGGGGAGTCAATGCCTGGATAATTTATTCTTTATTTGTTTCTTATTATTTGTTTAGTCAAGTCCGTTAATTGCTCAGTCTGTTAGTTAAGTTGCATACTAGTTTTATTTCCGTTTAAGTTATTTGTTATTTTCCAGTCAAGTGAACACGGTGACCACGTTTGGCAGTGCCAAACTGCTTTCCAAAACAAAACCTTTTAAAACGTGACAACTGTTGGAAATCGATATCCCGGAATTAATAAATTTAAATAAATAAATTGTCTAATTAATTCCAACCGATATCCTTTGGAGATCGAATATCCGGGGTTGTCAAATAGCGGAACGACAACTCCAATCGAAATCCCGGTTGCCGGAAACCCGCCACGAACCACCACGTATACCCGGACTCAACCAAACCCTAACCACGGGGATAGCCCGGGATGTTCGGTCGAGCCCATGCACGGGGCTCGCGGCTGTCCTTGGCAGCTGCCTAGGGCACGTTCGAACCCTCGCGGACAGCCCCCGGTCGAACCCTAGCAGCGACACGAGCCGCCGCTGTTCAACCGAGTTATGCGCACGTCACCGGACGTGCGCTAGGGTTCAGCCCGTACAGCCGTGCGGGGTTGCCCAACCACGCACCGGGTGATCGCCCTCCAGCCACGGTCGAACCCGTGTCTTGCGATCGCCCCAGCTGCTGCCAGCCACCGCCGCGCGAGCGGCGGTCCAGCCGTACGAGCGGGAGCCCCTCTGCGTGAGCGGAGGCAGCGTTGTGCGAGTGGTGCATGGCGTCCAGCCATGCTCCTCGCCCTTCGACCCTCCAGCCGAGCCGACAATCCGCCGGCGGTCCGGTGGTCTTCGACCACCACCGCCCGGTTCGTCTTTGTCTTGGGTCTCGTCATCGGATCTTGGTTCACGATATAATCACAATAAATAAACGATTAAATCATAAAGGGGGTTTTACGATTTACCTCGTTCTCGTTGTTCGGAAAAACGAAGAACCCTTCCGGGATACACTTTCCCGTCAAGTATTCACGGCATGTCATATATAAAATATAGCGACCCAGCTTAACCGGTAATTGACCCAATAATTAAACCGGTCAATTCCTTTGGAAAATCAAAGTCACTTATATTAAATATACACACCCGCAATAGTATCGGGGATTAAGAATAAAATACACTGAGATTTAAATCGATTATCCAAGGAAATCCTAATCGATAAATCTCAAGCGATCCGCCCAATACACCAAGTGTACAAGTATGATAAAATAATCAAGAAAAATTATTTTCTCCCTCATACAACGACTATACCGATGGCTTGGTCCGTGTCCATCTAGGTCGTGAGCAACTGTTCGATTAAATACGAGTAACCGATAGTATGATCTTCCGTGTGACGGCGCACACCATACTAACTACAACGTATATAATCTAGGACTATATTTGCATAATCTAGGACGTTTACCTACCCAAACGTATATAATCTAGGACGTTTACCTACCCAAACGATTTCGCAATTAGATTTCCTTCGGTCGTACATCATCAATAGCGTTACTTCGATGGGAAGGATACTATGAAGCGTACCTAAGTGTAAACCATTACTCAGTACTAAGAAGTTCGTTTGGGATTCGCATATCACAGCAAGCCACGATAGTGTGGACGTTTACGTTGACACATGGATCCTTCACTCCCTTCTATAACTGTCTACATCAATCGATCCAAAATCCCATTCAGTGCAGCAAGCCACGATAGTGTGGACGTTTACTACACCAAAAGATTTTTACAATTGACTCCCAATTACTTGATCCATTCGATTTTTGTAAATCAGGACGCGGAGAATCATAAGTGAAACCCGAAGTTTCTAACCAGTGATTCACCATGCGAACAGCCCTATCTCTCATAAAATGAGGGAGCCGAGCAGACAATCGATCCATTTCAAGAAATGGTACGACGGTCTCTAATTTGTGTCATCCACGTGACCAAGTGGCTTTGGCTCTATTCCACTCCCCGGGGTGAGAATGAGTCGACTTGAAATCAGTTTCAGAAAGACAAATTAGGCATTATTTGATAAACTTAATCAATGTTTCTCGTAAAAGGAATTACAAGAATTCTCCTCCAATGACTTGTCTATACGAACTTCGAAAGCTCATAAAAGTCACCAATAGAACACTAATGGAGACTAGGGGTGAGCATTGGTCGGTTTGGTCACCGACCGAATCAAATTACCTTAACCAATTTAAAAACCAAACTAATTCGGTCGGTCACCAAACCGATTAAATTATATTAAAACCAATAGAAAACCAAACTAAAAATTTTGGTTCGGTTTCGGTTATTAATCAATAAACAAAACTAAATAAAATAAAAGTAAAAAAGCAAAAACATGTCATTAATTCACAGTGTCAAGATTCAAAGTTTCAAAATCTGATGGAAGAAGAGCAAGTCTCAGATCGATATAAATTAAATCCGTAATTGTAACTTGATAATTTTTTAATGCTAATTACACAACTTACGAGCAAAACAATGGGAATATGAAAAAATAAATTCTACTTTTTATATTACATTAATAATAATATTTTTTATTATAATATTAATAATAATAGAAAGTAATGGAAAATTGAATGAAGCTTCAAGTAATGTACTGTACACACAAACATTTATATTTATATAATATGATTTTTATATATATATATATATATATATATATATATATATATATATATATATATATATATATATATATATATATATATATATATATATATATATATATATATATATATATATATATATATATATATATATATATATATATATATATATATATATATATATATAATATCGGTTTTTGGTTATTTAATCGGTTATATCAGCAAAATAACCGAACCAAACCGAAAACCAATATTTCTAAATTTTAAAACCATATCCAAATCGATAATCAAATAACCGAACCAAAATGCATATTTTGGTTTGGTTCGGTCGGTTATTTGGTTATAACCGAACTCTGCTCACCCCTAATGGAGACCATGGCATTGTTTCCAATCCCTCTCTCACTTAGCTTTTTATAACAAAGGGATACGCTATCTAATGCATAATTAAATACACATTAGCATGCATACATGAAATAAAGCACATAGAATATTATCTCATAATCAAAATAATACTAGAATATTATTTTCCGACTATTATGGCTTTATCGCATATCCGTACGCATCTTCCAGTCTTCAGTTTTCGTTTTTGAATGCTCCATGTGACGAGAATATTAATTCCAATATTTAAATCTATTTATTTTCAATTAATCCAAAAGTTACTTAATTCGAAAATTAAGTCAATCGAATATATCAAAAATAAAATTAAATATTATTAATATTTTTATTATTTTTATTTTCCTTTTCTACTCAATTAAATCTCTAGAATCCTATCCAAGACCCACTTGGAATATTCTAGAAGATTTCCATAATGGAATAAGGAAATAAATTAGGACTCCTAATCCTTCCAAATTAATTCCTTTCTTTTTCTATTAAAAATTCCATAAAGGAATAATTAAATAAGGAAAAATTAATTAAGGACTATTAAAACTTTCCAAATTAATTATTTTCCTAATCCATTAAAAATTCCATGAAGAAATAAATAAATAGGAAAAATAAATTAATTCTAAATTTATTCCTTTTCCTATTTCATGAAAATTCCCAAGAATAGGAATATTCAATAAGGAAAAATAAATTTATTCTAAATTTATTCTTTTCCTATTCCATGAGAATTCCCAAAAATAGGAGTACTCAAAATAGGAAAACCGAATAATTTAGGAAAGTTGGATCTTGGCGGAAGAAGCACGGGTTGGGAGTCCCCGCGCCCCACCACCATCGATCGCCGGCCATGGAGAGCACCGCCGCCGCCCCAGCCACGCGCCACCACCACCGGTGGCTAGGCGAGGTCGAGAACCCGCGGACTGCCCCCCTTTCACCATCGATCGATCGACCCTTCATGGGGTTCGATCATGGGGTTGATCGATCCCCGGAATCCTCCTTCTCTTCGTCTCCTCCGTCACACGTCTTCTTCTCCGGCGGTCGTTCCAACATCGAACCAACGTAAATAAATTACAAGAATTAAATTACATTATCCGGTATCGATTCTATACATGAAATCGACCCTATACAATTTCCGGAAAAATAGAACGTAATAATAAATCCTAAATTCGGTCAACCCCCGAATTTTTACTATTACAAGCATTCACCAAACATAAAACGAATCTCGACATATCCGAGAGTTTAATAACCAAGAACAATATTATGACATTAATTAAAATAATTAAATCTAGCCATAATAGTCGGAAACCCTGCAAGGTAGAACAATTTATCGAAAAATACCATGAACTAAAACCAACGCTCTGATACCAATTGTTGGAAATCGATATCCTGAAATTAATAAATTTAAATAAATAAATTATCTAATTAATTCCAACCGATATCCTTTGGAGATCGAATATCCATAGTTGTCAAAGTTGCGAAACGACAACTCTAATCGAAATCCCGGTTGCCGGAAACCCGCCACGAACTTCCACGTATACCCGGACTCAACCAAACCCTAACCACGGGGATAGCCCGGGCTGTTCGGTCGAGCCCATGCACAGGGCTCGCGGCTGTCCTTGGCAGCCGCCTAGGGCACGCTCGAACCCTCGCGGACAGCCCCCGGTCGAACCCTAGCAGCGACACGAGCCGCCGCTGTTCAACCGAGTCATGCGCACGTCACCGGACGTGCGCTAGGGTTCAGCCCGTACAGCCGTGCGGGGCTGCCCAACCACGCACCGGGTGATCGCCCTCCAGCCACGGTCGAACCCGTGGCTTGCGATCGCCCCAGCCGCTGCCAGCCACCGCCGCGCGAGCGGCGGTCCAGCCGTGCGAGCGGGAGCCCCTCCGCGTGAGCGGAGGCAGCGCCGTGCGAGCGGTGCATGGCGTCCAGCCATGCTCCTCGCCCTTCGACCCTCCAGCCGAGCCGACGATCTGCCGGCGGTCCGGTGGTCTTCGACCACCACCGCCCGGTTCGTCCTCGTCATGGGTCGCGTCTTTCGGATCTTGGTTCACGATATTTTTACGATAATTAAACGATAAAATCATAAAGAGGGTTTTACGATTTACCTCGTTCTCGTTGTTCGGAAAAACGAAGAACTCAATTTGAAGACCTTGAGATCTTCCCACGTATTCCTTGCACTAGCTCGAACGTCGTGTGGACGACAATCTTCCGAACTCCATGGATCTCCCTCTCTACTTTCTCTCTCTAGAATTGTGATCTTCAAGTTATGAGAATAGAGAAGACCATGTAGTGCTTTTATAGGCTACGTAGGGGATCTTAAGGAGGTGGAATATTGGGCTTCCAATATTAATGATAAAATTGAGCCCAAGCCCAAATCTATTAATCCCATTAATATTAATTAATTTATTTTTCACTATATAAATTAATTGTACTCCCAATATTAAACCATATTATATCAAATAATATTTCTCCGGTAGTATTATTTATTCCGTGTATTTAAGATATAAATATCCATGAATAAAATTAATTTATTGCTAATTAATTTATTCATCTCTTATATCCGAGAATAGTACCATTCAACCTTAATTATTATGCGGAACAAATCCACCTGCAGGGTTTACATAATAATTCCTTATGAACTCATCTCGGGGATATTATCAACCCTTACGTGATACACTTTCCCGTCAAGTATTCACGGCATGTCATATATAAAATATAGCGACCCAACTTAACCGGTAATTGACCCAATAATTAAACCGGTCAATTCCTTTGGAAAATCAAAGTCACTTATATTAAATATACACACCCGCAATAGTATCGGGGATTAAGAATAAAATACACTGAGATTTAAATCGATTATCCAAGGCAATCCTAATCGATAAATCTCAAGCGATCCGCCCAATACACCAAGTGTACAAGTATGATAAAATAATCAAGACAAATTATTTTCTCCCTCATACAACGACTATACCGATGGCTTGGTCCGTGTCCATCTAGGTCGTGAGCAACTGTTCGATTAAATACGAGTAACCGATAGTATGATCTTCCATGTGAAGGCGCACACCATACTAACTACAACGTATATAATCTAGGACTATATTTGCATATATTTAATTATAAATAATTAAATGCAAATAATTGTTTATTTAATTAAATAGATTAATGGCAATGGATCGGGAGTTAACATCACTTAAATCTAGACATTAAGTATACAACTCCAACAACAACCCAATTGAGCATTCAAAGCCGGGAAAACTATAAAGCTAAATCGCCTCCTCGTGGGATCGACCCTATACTTGCTACTAGTACTTGTGCTAGTGAATATTTTAGGCTTTATAAATATTATTTTGCGCTACTCCACGACGGTAGCGTCAAAACCCATGTCTTCTATACAACAAAGTTAGTCAACACATCATTGAAATTCAAGATTGGAAGATAAATGAATCATACTTAAAGTATATTTCACAAAAATAAGCAAGTGATAATTCCAGCACCATGTAGTACAAGGACCCATTCCTTTTCAACCAGTCATGTATCAGGATCTCCACAATTCCACCCCTGTTCGAATCACGATCTTAATCTTACCCAAGACTTTTAAACATTATCATATCACTATAAACATATCAAGCAGTACAACACTGAAAAGTAAGTCAAGTCATCACACTGATACATCAAAACATCATTTTATCCCATGTTAAAAGCAATCGAGACATAAACCAACCAAGGTTCACAATCAACGAGGCCCACCTAGTCGCATGAGGGACCGAACTCATCATGAATCCAAGTCAACAATGCCAAACTACAAAAGGCAGGTGAGAATGAGATCAGTCAAGTTCCCGTATCAACACGTACCCCTAAATATATACACTCAGTAGTCGAGACTGAAATCATTCAAGATCCCAAGTCAACGAGTACTCTACTGCTTAGTAGTCGAGACCGAGAGCAGCCATGATCCCAAGTCAACGAGTACTATAATGCTTAGTAGTCGAGACCGAGATCTTTTTTTTTCTTTTTTCTTTTTTTTTCTTTTTTTCTTTTTTTTTTCTTTTATATCTACACAGGGGAAAGTTAGATGCATCAAGATTCACAAGGTGATGACTAAGATGACCCTTTCACATAAGAAGCATAGACAGTGAGGACCATAGATAATACAGTGATAGATACAACAGATAAGGACAGTAGTCTCAAGACCAGATCAAAACCCGAACTGACATTTCATATGGTACCCAGACATAGTGAGTTTTTCAGGAATGAGAATCTTTCGAAGTTCAAGGGTTTTGTAAATATATCAGCAAGTTGTTTTTCAGTATTAATATATTCAAGTTTGATTACCTTATCTGCAACAAGATCCCGAATAAAGTGATGTCGGATGCTGATATGTTTTGGGCGTTGGTGTTGAACTGGGTTGTGACTCATCTGGATTGCGCTGTTGTTGTCACAGAACATCACCAAGGGTTCTGAGTTAAACGCATAGCCATCTAACATATTCTTGAGCCACAACAGTTGAGTGCACCAGTTTCCATCAGCTATGTACTCGGACTCAACAACTATCTTGTTCCCGCTAGTACTTTTCTAGAAGATTTGCTTCGTAGCATTGAGATGAAATTCCTTTGGTCTGTATTGGTACCTAGCACAAGTATATACACTAAACATGACATCAGGATGAGTAGATGTTAAGTACAGTAACCTGCCAGTAATTGAACAATATAAATTTGATTCAACATGAACAACAATGTCTTCTCCTGGTACATCACAGATTTGTTTGTCGCACGAGGTAACTTTAGGGAGTACAATGACTGCATTGAATCTACTCAGTCTCTGAAGGTTTTTGTAGTTTGTGTGTCCCAGCTTGTTGTGCCATAGTGTTGTGTCGTCAACCTGTAAGAAATTGCATTCAACTTTCTTTCCTGTAGTGTAGCAATTGTTTGCTGATCTTCCACTTGTCAAAACAGAGTTATTGTTTTTATCATATACTTTGCATGCTCCTAGTTCAAAGGTCACATGTAGTCCTTCGTTACAAAGCTGACTAATGATAATTAAGTTCGCTTCCAGTCCTCCATTTATCGGGCAATAGTCTTTCAGAAACTTTGCCTTTCCAGTCATATGATTTGAGCATCCACTGTCAAAGTACCATGACCCTGAACCTTGATTCATCATTTTGAAGGTAGATTTGGGTTCATCCAGTTTGTTTTTTATTTTGACGAGTGATTAGGTTGTTTTGTTTAGTTCCATTTCTTTCCTCGTCAACATACTTTCAAGTTTTGCATGATCTGATTTGTGATTGTTGTTTTCTACCTGGAGTACCTTTACAAGTGCACATTGGTTACTGTACTTTCCTCTGAGTGAGGAGTAGACTTTTTTGGGGACCATCTTAAAATTATTTGGTTCAGTGGCCAATATCTCATCGCTTCCTAAGTCAGACACAACTAAGGTTAGACAAAATAAATTTGAGTATTCAGTTTCATACCCCTCTAAAATGAGTTTCAAGTTCTGAGTTTGTCTGTGCTGATTCCATGTGCTCTATTAGTAGGGCACTTTCTTCATTGAGAGGATTTTCGAACCATCAGCAACTTCATTCTCACTCAGTGTTTCCTCAGTGAGTGTACCATATGCTAATTTCCTTCCAATTTTCTGATGAGTGTTGACACACTCATTTGAAAAATGACCGATTCCTTGTTATTCGTAGCATTGGATGGTTAAGTAGTCCCTGGACTTCGTGCCTTCAATGATGTTTAGGTTGTTGTTTGTCCTCGGCTTAAACCCCTCGGATTTTGGACTTGTAAGCTTCGTGCTTGATTCATCATTCTTGTCTGAGAACTTCTGACCCCTGGTTTTCCTCGTCTTTCTTTTGTAAAGATGTTTCAGTTGTCTGGCGATCATTTCAATTTTGTCCTCGTCTTTCGCATTCATGAGTTCCATGAAGTCAGCTTCTTCATCATTGTCCTTCTGGTCACTTGACTAAGTTGAGAACATTGTTTTTTACTTGCTCCCTTTTCCATTTGACCATAGGACTGTGACATTTAAGAGATTTGGATTGCGTTGTTCCTTCTCAAGCATCGTCATTTCATACATCTTCACGATATTCATCACTTCTCCGAAGTCGAGGTCTTCGGTGTTCCTCACGGTCTCAAGTGTTGTGACTTCGCCAGTGAAATTTGGAGATAGAGTTCTCAGCGCTTTAGACACCAGTGTCTTGTTCAGAATAGGTTCACCAAGTTCTGCACACTTAAGTTGTTCTTGACATTCTTTTGGAACTGGAGTTTCTATACTGACAAGTTCAGTAACAGGTTATGGGACTTCTTCATCAGTTGAGTCAGTCTCAGCACCTACATGGTCTACTGCAAGTTGTTGACTTTGTTCTCGATCTGTTTCTAGATTTGCAAGTTCATGACTCGGTTCTTTGACTGCTTCTGTGACAAGTTCTGGGACTCCATCTGTGGAAGTTTCTGTAATTGGTTCTGGAACACCACCTGTGGACGTTTCTGGAACTGGTTCTGGAACTTTATCTGTAGAAGGTTCTGTGACTGTATATGCATTGATTGGTTCTGGAACCGTCGAACGTGGAGGAGGTTGATCTTCTACATCGTCACTATATGAATCACAAACAACAGATGTTGTTGGAAATCGATATCCCGGAATTAATAAATTTAATTAAAATTAATTAAATAAATTATCTAATTAATTCCGACCGAAATCCTTTGGAGATCGAATATCAGGAGTTGTCAAAGTTGCGGAACAACAACTCCAAACGAAATCCCGGTTGCCGGAAACCCGTCACGAACCACCAAGGGGATAGCCCAACCAAAACCCTAACCGCGGGGAGAACCCACGGCTTTCCGGTCGAGCCTCCGCGTGAGGCTCGCGGCTGTTCGTAGCAGCCGTGCGGGTCTGCCCAGCCATGCCCCGGTGATCGCCCTCCAGCCACGGTCGAACCGTGGCTAGCGATGACCACCAGCCGCCGCCGCCTGAGCGGAGATCCACCCGCGCAAGCGGCGATCACACCGCTGAGCGGGGATTGTGCCGCGCGAGCGGCTGGGCGTGCGAGGCTACTCGCATCAGCCCGCTGTGAGTCCCGTGCATGCGTGCGGGGCTGCTGGCAGCAGCCCGCTGATCGTGCACGGGGAGGGCTCGGACAGCCCGCGAATCCGCTACGGGAAAACCCGTAGATCGCGGCCGAGCCCGTGCGATCGAGCCCTCGGCGTCCAGCCGAGGCTCACGCCTCTCACGTCTCGTCCAGCCGAGTCGTCGAGCCGCCGGCGGTCCGGTGGTCCTCCACCACCGCCCGGTTCGACCTCGTCTTGGGTTACGTTCTTGGATCTTGGTTCATGATATAATTACGATAATTAAACGATTAAAATCATAAAGAGGGTTTTACGATTTAACTCGTTCTCGTTGTTCGGAAAAACGAAGAACTTAATTTGATGACCTTGAGATCTTCCCACGTATACCTTGCACTAGCTCGAACGTCGTGTGGGCGACGATCCTCCGAACTTCATGGATCTCCTTCTCTATATTTCTCTCTCTAGAATTGTGATCTTCAAGTTATGAGAATAGAGAAGACCATGTAGTGCTTTTATAGGCTACGTAGGGGATCTTAAGGAGGTGGAATATTGGGCTTCCAATAATAGTGATTAAATTGAGCCCAAGCCCAAATCTATTAATCCTTACTATTATTAATTATATATTAATTCCACTACATAAATATAATTGCACTCCCAATATTATACCATATTATATCAAAAAATATTCTCCGGTAGTATTATTTATTCCGCATGTTTAAAATATAAATTTCCATGAATAAATTATATTTTATTGCTAATATTATTTATTCATCTCTTATAATTCCGAGAATAGTACCACTCAACTTTATTATCATGCGGATCAAAATCCACTTGCAAGGTTTACATGATAATCCTTATGAGCTCATCTCGGGGACATTATCAACCCTTATCGGGACACGCTTTCCCGTCAAGAATTCACGGCATGTCATATACAAAATATAGTGACCCAAATTTACCGGTAATTGACCAGATATTCTAATCGGACAATTCCTTTGGAAAATCAAAGTCACTTATATTAAATATACACACCCGCAATAATATCGGGGATTAAGAATAAAATACTCTGAGATTTAAATCAATTATCAAAGGCAATCCTAATTGATAAATCTCAAGCGATCCGCCCAATACACCAAGTGTACAAGTGTGATAAAATAATTAAGACAAATTATTTTCTCTCATAGGTCCAGGGATCGATTTCATGTACTCCAGGTGCCGAGTCCGAAGACTCACCCAGTCCCACGAATCTTTCCGGTTGTCACACAACCCTTGTTGGAAATCGATATCCCGGGCTATTAAAATTTACGAAAACCATAGCCCGATCAAAATCCTTCGCCGGAGTTTAATCGCGAGCACACCACGAAGCCCGGAGCTCAACCGAACACGCGGCCGTGGGCGAACCCACGCGCGTCCAGCCGAGCCCCGTACGTGGGACTCGCGATCGCATGACGCGATCGCTGGGGCTGCTCCCGGCAGCCCCCGGCAACAGGTCCGGCGACCTGCTGCCCGCCGTGGAGGGGCACCTCGATCAACGAGCTGCTGCGGGCGCACCAGCCGCCCGCCCGGCGATCGTGCCCTAGGGCAACGATCGCCCCCTCGGCTTCGGCCGAGGGCTCCCATGCACGTCGATGGGGTGGGGCTGCCCAGCAGCCCCCCGCGGCGAGTCCGGCGACTCGCCGCCGCCTGGAGGTCAGCCACCTTCACGGTGGGGAGGGACGGCACCAGCCCGTGCCCTCCGCGATCGATCCAAGCGATCGATCGCGTGCCCTCGGCTCCATCCAAGGGTCGAACCTCACGCCCCCTTCGAAACCCTAGGCGGGCGATCCCGCGGTCCGGTGGTTTCACCCCCACCGCGTGATCGTTCGTCTAATCCGGGGTTCGATCTTTGGATCTTGCGTTCAACGGTATTTCACGATAAATTAAATCGAATAAAATCAAGGGCGTTTAGATTTTATACCTTCGATTCGTTGTTCGGAGAAACGAAATCAAGATGAAGACCTTGAGACCTTCCCACGTATTCCTTGCACTAGCTCGAACGTCGGGTGGGCGACGATCTTCCGAACTCCATGGATCTCCCTCTCTACTTTCTCTCTCTAGAATTGTGATCTTCAAGTTATAAGAATAGAGAAGACCATGTAGTGCTTTTATAGGCTACGTAGGGGATCTTAAGGAGGTGGAATATTGGGCTCCCAATATTAATGATTAAATTGAGCCCAAGCCCAAATCTATTAATCCATTAATATTAATTAATTCTATTTTCCACTATATAAAATTAATTGCACTCCCAATATTAAACCATATTATATCAAATAATATTTCTCCGGTAGTATTATTTATTCCGTGTATTTAAGATATAAATATCCATGAATAAAATAAATTTATTGCTAATTAATTTATTCATCTCTTATATCCGAGACTAATACCATTCAACCTTAATTATTATGCGGAACAAATCCACCTGCAGGGTTTACATAATAATTCCTTATGAACTCATCTCGGGGATATTATCAACCCTTACGGGATACACTTTCCCGTCAAGTATTCACGAAATGCCATATATAAAATATAGTGACCCAACTTAACCGGTAATTGACCCAGTAATTAAACCGGTCAATTCCTTTGGAAAATCAAAGTCACTTATATTAAATATACACACCCGCAATAGTATCGGGGATTAAGAATAAAATACACTGAGATTTAAATCGATTATTCAAGGCAATCCTAATCGATAAATCTCAAGCGATCCGCTCAATACACCAAGTGTACAAGTGTGATAAAATAATTAAGATAAATTATTTTCTCTCTCACACAACGAATATACCGATGGATTGGTCCGTGTCCATCTAGGTCGTGAGCAACTGTTTGATTAAATAAGAGTAACCGATAGTATGATCTTCTGTGCGTCCATACACACCATACTAACTACAACGTATAAAATCCAGGACTATGATTTGCATATATTTAATTATAAATAATTAAACGCAAATGATTGTTTATTTAATTAAATAGATTAATGGCAATGGGTCGGGAGTTTCCGTTACTTAAATCTAGACATTAAGTACACAACTCCAACAATCTCCCACTTGTACTAAGGTCTAGTCATTTCCTCCAAACTTCCGACTCCCATACTCATCACGTGCTTAAGTTGTACTTCCAAGAAGTACTATGTGAATGAGCACTCTAGGTTGCCGCTCTGAAGTTATCTTGGTGACTACAGCGTCGTCTCCCTCGACGATGACTCGTATCAGGTGGTACTTGCTCTATGTGTTATCTTACACTTATGGACTTGTGATTTCTTACCATTTGCCATCGCACCGCTATTCACATAGCCTTTGGCAAATTAAGAATCACCTCTAAGTCCCAGAGATTATCCCGGAGCTATACCAAAACTTCCGCTGCCTCTGAGGCTGCTATTTGGTTACCCATGGCAGAGTCCGAAAAGCATCGTGCTTATCACTCTTCCATGTTAAAACTCCTTCTCCTTCAATAGTGAAACACATAGCCTGATATCGACTTACACCGGTCCTCATTCGATTAGAAATCTAAGAGAATGTAATCCAAAGGAAAAGCTTGTCTGCTCCGTAATCCAGAACATAGTTTCCAGTACTTCGAAAGTACTTAAAATGTTCATTACAGCAGTCGAGTATTCCTTTCCAGGATTACCTTGATATCCTCCCACTATACTAGCCGCATAGCAGATATCAGATTCTCGTTTTCAACATCGCATTTATCAAGCTTTCCACACTTGAAGTGTAGGAAACCGCTTTCATTGCTTCTATCTCCTTTTGTGTTCCAGAACACATACCCTTAGATAGATGCATTCCGTATCTGAAAGGTAACGAACCTTTCTCGGAATCTTGCATGTTAAAACGAACCATAATCGTATAAGATATCTAGAGAAGTACAATGTTCTTTTCTTGAGATCCTAGATCTTAAGAACATGCTCTAACTTCTTCTTTATCTTATATATAAATTTTTCTAGACAACCATCATTTTATGTCTGACAACAACTTTACATTGTTGCCAATGATAAAATGTTATCTACATAAAACCCTAGAAACACCACCTTGTTACCATCACGTTTCCCATACACACGATTCGTCAATGCCTTTTGATGAATCCATCAAATGGACTTTCTCATCAATGCGCAAGTTCCACGAACTTAATGCTTTGTTCCAATCCATAGATGGATCAACTAAGCTTGTACTCTAAATGATCTTGCCTCTTAGCAATAATCCTTATTGCTTTCCAAGAAGGCACATTTAGATCTAGTACTGCCTTCATGTAGATCCAGGGATCGATTTCATGTATACTAGGTCCAGAGTCCGAAAACTCTCATAGTCTTATGAATATCTCCGGTTGATCACAACCTCCCACTACAACGGCATTCCGGTGTATAAACTGTAATAACAGTAGATGCAGTTAGTGGTGTACCGCTACTCGGTTTGGCTGGTTCCCAGTCCTTATCGCTTTCTCTCATTCAAAGTATTACGTCACTTTGGGCTTGTGGTTCATCTAATAGTCTTTCTCTAAGAACCAGGCGTTAGAACTTATAACGTCCTTCTGGTTCATAGTACTATTGAACACACATCTTTTGTTCTTCTAGGATATTCTACAACCGCATTTGAATGCGCCGTTGTTTCCAGACATATCCATAGAACCTAGGTAGTACCGTATAACTCGTGCTTTTACTATTTCTATAAGAGTTCCATTTCTTATCTCCGACACACCATTTCTACACAAGAGTGTATGGTGTAGTCATTTTGGGATCAAATCTCAATCTCTGATCAGTATGCCATGCATTCCTCAGACAGGCACTTGCCTCCGCGATCAAATCGCAGGCTTCTAATGGATATACCTTGAAGGTTCCCCACAATAGCTTTGTGTCCATTGACTTGTCAAAACACTTTGCTTTTGTGGCACATCAGGTATGCTAATCCATTTTACGAGTAATCATAAAATGAAGTACTCGTACCTTATTGTCTGAGTAGACAAAGGTCTGCATACATCAGAGTTAATTAATTCTAATACTTGTCCGGATCTTATACCTTATATCCATAAAGGATTGCTTAGTTATGTTATCTTCCAAATTAGATTCTTGGGTCGGAAGGTCCACTCCTTCAACTTAATTGATCAAAATATCAATTTTCGACCTTTGAACTTCTTATTTGAATGAACAAGACTTAACATAAGAATCCACAAGTATAAATGATTCATTACAGAAATATCTCTTAAAAGTAAAACGAGTTTTTTATGCTACGGTTCGTTGCATCGTGGTGGACTCAGGATTCATCATTTATATATTGCTAGCTAATGTACCAGAATAGATAATATCATTATTTCTTCTTATAACCATCAAATGATTAAAAGAAATAAAATATCCATTCATTAGAAATCCAGAACAAAGTTCTTTCTAAAATGAAAGATACATAAAAGCAATAACCCAAAATGAAATCCTAAAAAAATGTCCTCCACTGCAACTGCTGCCTCCTCTGCAGCGTTGCCCATGTAGACTACGATTTCTTCTTTTCTAAGTCGTCGGGTTTCCTGGAACCCTTGCATTTAGAATGCACATACCGTCAGTGGTCCCATATCTACACACCAGGTTCCGGTAGATAATACCATTGACTATGTTTTTTACGACTAAAGAAGATTTCGTACTTTCTTAGAGAGGATAATCAGACTTCCAGTACCCAGACTGTTTGCATTGAGAACTCTTGCCAATTGGCTTTCTCGTCCCATCTCGTGATCCAAGAAACTTAGGAACACTGGGTTTCTTTGCTTGCTTTTCCTTTCCCCCGGTTTTTGCCCTTAGGTTCGAAACCTTTGGCATTGGCTACAAGAGCTTGCGATTTCCGTCTCAACTCGTCTAAAAGGTTCATCATCTCGAAAACGTGTTTAAGCGTTTCCTCGAATGAATGACCTTTATGAGTATCCTCATCGCCTCTTGTCTAGCCACTATGTCATGTCTAAACATCTCCTTGAGTTTGAACATGATATCATAATCAGTGGTTATTGCAAAAGCATTTTCCCACTTTTTAAAATCAGTTCTTTCCTCATCAGTTGAGACATTAGTATGACCGGGAGGACAAAGCTCTCTTGAGTACAAACATGTACTCTTTAACAGTCTGGGCAATGTCCAGATCTCTATTCCAATCAATACATTCAGGGACCAATGAGTTAAATCCTTAAGTATCACATAAAGTGGGTTCAAAGCCATCTCCTAATTTATGAGCACATATAACAACAAACAATTGATTTAATCTCCGATATCATCACCCTCAAATAATATCATTAAACCACTAATCACATCTAAAATCCCATCAGATATGGCTAGCCACGTGGTGTGGACGTTTACCTACCCAAATGATTTAGTAATTAGATTTGCTTCGGTCATACATCACTTATAGCGTAACTTCGTGGGGAAGAATACTATAATGCGTATCTAAGTGTAAACCATTACTCAGTACTAAAGTAAATCGTTTGGAACCGCTACATTACCGCAAGCCACGTGGTGTGGACGTTTACGATAACTTCACAATTCTTCACAATTCCTTATAACTGTCTACATCAATTAATCCAAAATCCGTTAGTATAGCAAGCCACGTGGTGTGGACGTTTACTACACCAAGAGACTTTTATAATTGACTCCCAATTACAAGATCCATTCGATTTTTGTAAATCAGGACGCGGAGAATCATAAGTGAAACTCGAAGTTTCTAACCAGTGATTCACCATGCGAACAACCCTATCTCTCATTAGATGAGGGAGCCGAGCAGACAATCGATCCATCTATAAAAGAATGGTACGAAGGTCTCTAATTTGTGTCCTCTACATGACCAAGTGGCTTTGGCTCCATTCCACTCCCCGGGGTGAGAATGAGTCGACTTGAAATCAGCTTTGGAAAGACAAATTAGGCATTGTTTGATAAACTTAATCAATGTTTCTTGTAAGAGGAATTACAAGAACTCTCCTCCAATAACTTATCTATATAAACTTCAAAAGTTTATAAAAGTCACCAAGAGAGCAGCAATGGAGACCATGGGTATGTTTCCATACCCTCTCCCACTTAGCTTTTTACAATAAAGGGATACGCTATCTAATGCATAATTAAATACACATAAGCATGCATACATGAAATAAAGCACATAAAATATTATCACATAGTCAAAGTAATACTAGAATATTATTTTCCGACTATTATGGCTTTATCGCATCCTCGTACGCATCTTCTAGTCTTCAGTCTTCGTTCTTGAATGCTCCATGTGACGAGAATATTAATCCCAATATTTAAATCTATTTATTTTCAATTAATCCAAAAGTTACTTAATTCGAAAATTAAGTCAATCGAATATATCAAAAATAAAATTAAATATTATTAATATATTCATTATTTTTTATTTTCCTTTCTAACTTCATTAAATCTCTAGAATCCTATTCCAAGACCCACTTGGAATATTCTAGAAGATCTCCATAATGAAATAAGGAAATAAAATAATTTAGGACTCCTAATCCTTCCAAATTAATTCCTTTCCTAATCTATTAAAAAATTCCATAAAGGAATAATTAAATAGGAAAAATTAATTAAGGACTTTCAAAACTTTCCAAATTAATTATTTTCCTAATCCATTAAAAATTCCATAAAGGAATAATTAAATAGGAAAAATAAATTAATTCCAAATTAATTCTTTTCCTAATCCATGAATATTCCAAAAAGAATAATCAATTAGGAAAACCGAACTAATCTTAGGAAAAAATAATTCTTTTCCTAATCCATAAAAATTCCCATAAAATAGGAATAATTATATTAGGAAAACCGAATTATAATAGGGTTAGGATCTTTACCGGGATTAACACAGAATGGGGATTTCCGGTCTATCCCCGAGCTCGGCCGAGGAGCACGCCCACCACCGCCACCACCCAACCGGCGCGCCACCACCGCCGGTGACATCGCACGGCCGAGGGTGCGGTCGAATGCCCCCCACGCGCTCGATCCATGGTTCGGCTATGGGGATAGCCGAACCGAGCCCTAACCCTCTCTTCGTCTCCTCCGTCACACGTCTTCTTCTCCGGCGGTCGTTTCGGCATCGATCCAACGTAAATAAAATTACAAGAATTAAAATTACATTATCCGGTATCGATTCTATACATGAAATCGACCCTATACATTTTCCGGAAAAAAGTAGAACGTAATAATAAACCTAAATTCGGTCAACCCCCGAATTTTTACTATTACAAGCATTCACCACACATAAAACGAATCTCGACATGTCCGAGAGTTTAATAAAAATTATGACAATAATTAACGAAGAATTATATCTAGCCATAATAGTCGGAAACCCTGCAAGTTAGAACAATTTTATCGAAAATACCGCGAACGTAAACCAACGCTCTGATACCAATTGTTGGAAATCGATATCCCGGGCTATTAAAATTTACGGAAACCATAGCCCGATCAAAATCCTTCGCCGGAGTTTAATCGCGAACACACCACGAAGCCCAGAGCTCAACCGAACACGCGGCCGTGGGCGAACCCACGCGCGTCCAGCCGAGCCCCGTACGTGGGACTCGCGATCGCATGACGCGATCGCTGGGGCTGCTCCCGGCAGCCCCCGGCAACAGGTCCAGCGACCTGCTGCCCGCCGTGGAGGGGCAGCTCGATCAACGAGCTGCTGCGGGCGCACCAGCCGCCCGCCCGGCGATCGTGCCCTAGGGCAACGATCGCCCCCTCGGCTTCGGCCGAGGGCTCCCATGCACGTCGATGGGGTGGGGCTGCCCAGCAGCCCCCCGCGGCGAGTCCGGCGACTCGCCGCCGCCTGGAGGTCAGCCACCTTCACGGTGGGGAGGGACGGCACCAGCCCGTGCCCTCCGCGATCGATCCAAGCGATCGATCGCGTACCCTCGGCTCCAGCCGAGGGTCGAACCTCACGCCCCCTTCGAAACCCTAGGCGGGCAATCCCGCGGTCCGGTGGTTTCACCCCCACCGCGTGATCGTTCGTCTAATCCGAGGTTCGATCTTTGGATCTTGCGTTCAACGGTATTTCACGATAAATTAAATCGAATAAAATCAAGGGCGTTTAGATTTTATACCTTCGATTCGTTGTTCGGAGAAACGAAATCAAGATGAAGACCTTGAGACCTTCCCACGTATTCCTTGCACTAGCTCGAACGTCGGGTGGGCGACGATCTTCCGAACTCCATGGATCTCCCTCTCTACTTTCTCTCTCTAGAATTGTGATCTTCAAGTTATGAGAATAGAGAAGACCATGTAGTGCTTTTATAGGCTACGTAGGGGATCTTAAGGAGGTGGAATATTGGGCTCCCAATATTAATGATTAAATTGAGCCCAAGCCCAAATCTATTAATCCATTAATATTAATTAATTCTATTTTCCACTATATAAAATTAATTGCACTCCCAATATTAAACCATATTATATCAAATAATATTTCTCCGGTAGTATTATTTATTCCGTGTATTTAAGATATAAATATCCATGAATAAAATTAATTTATTGCTAATTAATTTATTCATCTCTTATATCCGAGACTAGTACCATTCAACCTTAATTATTATGCGGAACAAATCCACCTGCAGGGTTTACATAATAATTCCTTATGAACTCATCTCGGGGATATTATCAATCCTTACGGGATACACTTTCCCGTCAAGTATTCACGGCATGCCATATATAAAATATAGTGACCCAACTTAACCGGTAATTGACCCAGTAATTAAACCAGTCAATTCCTTTGGAAAATCAAAGTCACTTATATTAAATATACACACCCGCAATAGTATCGGGGATTAAGAATAAAATACACTGAGATTTAAATCGATTATCCAAGGCAATCCTAATCGATAAATCTCAAGCGATCCGCTCAATACACCAAGTGTACAAGTGTGATAAAATAATTAAGATAAATTATTTTCTCTCCCACACAACGACTATACCGATGGATTGGTCCGTGTCCATCTAGGTCGTGAGCAACTGTTTGATTAAATACGAGTAACCGATAGTATGATCTTCTGTGCGTCCATACACACCATACTAACTACAACGTATAAAATTCAGGACTATGATTTGCATATATTTAATTATAAATAATTAAACGCAAATGATTGTTTATTTAATTAAATAGATTAATGGCAATGGGTCGGGAGTTTCCGTTACTTAAATCTAGACATTAAGTACACAACTCCAACAACCCTCCCACTACGACGGCATTCCGGTGTATTAACAGTGATAACAGGTGCAGGTTCTAGTGGTGTACTACTCGGTTCGGCTGGTTCTAAGTCTCGATCGCTCTCTCTAATTCTTATCAAGTATCACATCACTTTTGGGCTTGTGGTTCATCACATAGCCATCCTCCAAGAACCGGGCGTTAGAACTTAACGACCTTCTGGTCCTTAGAACTATAGAACACACAACTTTTGTTCTTCTAGGATATCCTACAAACAACCGCACTTCCGTACGAGGTTCTAAAGAACCAAGTTCGGGATGTGCGCCGATGTTTCCAAGGTATATCCCTAGAACATAAGGTAAGTCCGAATAACTCATTATCGTCTTCACCATTCCCATAAGAGTCCTTTTCCTTCTTTCTAACACACCATTCCTTAGAGGAGTAAATGGTATAGTCAGTTGAGAGTTAATCCCATTCTCTGATCAGTATGCCTTTAATTCTCCAGATAGGTATTTGCCTCCACGATCAGATCGTAGGCATTCAATGGATTTACCATGAAGGTTCTCCACAAGAGCTTTGTACTCCTTGAAATAGTCAAAGTACTTGCTTTTGCGGCGCATCAGGTATCTAAATCCATGTATCGAGTGATCATTAAAATGAAATACTCGTACCCTCCTCATGTCTGAGTAGACATAGGTCTGCATACATCAGAGTGAATCAAATCCAATACTTGTCCGGATCTATAGCTTTTATCCTTAAAAGGTTACTTGATCATTTATTACCATCCAAAATCGATTCATAGGTAGGAAGGTCCACTCCTTCAACACCACTGATTTGACCATCAGTTGTTCAACCTTTGAATCCCATTTGGATTAAAATGACATAGCTTAAGATGCCACAAGTATAATTGATTCATCCTAGAAGGTTCCTTTCTCCTATTGGTGATAGATAATGTGTTACTAGTTTCGGTTTGTTGCATCGTGGTAGACTCGTGATTTATCATATAAAAATTGTCAACCAATGTGCTAGAACAAATATTATCATCTATTCTTCTTATAATCATCGAATGATCAGAAGAACTAGAATATCTATTTGTTTAGAAACTGAAATCAAATTCTTTCTAAATCAAGGCACATAAAGACAATATATAAAATCCTTTCATTGCTCAAAAGTAAATGAATCTCTCCCACTGCAACAACCGCTACCTTCGCAGCAATGCCCATGAAGATGGTGATCTTTTCCTTTCTAAGTCGCCGGGTTTCCTGGAACCTTTGCATACAAATTCAAATCATGATCAGTGGCCTCCGTATCTACACACCAGGTGCCGGTAGATATCACCATTGAAAATGTATCAATGACTAAGGAAAAGTTCACTTCTTGTTTTTATAAGAAGACAATCAGACTACCAGTGCCCAGACTATTTGCAACGGAAGTACTTGCCTTGCGGCATACTTTACCCATCTCGTGGTCCAAAACTAGGATCATTGGGTTTCCGTATCTTGCTTCTTCTTTTCCATCTACCCATTCATAGGTTCAAAACCATTTCTTGACATGGGAGGACAAAGAACACGAAGTACATACTTGTACTTCTCAGCAGTTAGGACATTGTCCAGATTTCGATTCCAATCAACATTCTAAGGGTCATTGAGTATAATGGCCTTATCGTATATCACATAGTGGGGCAAAGTCATTTCTAACCTATAAGCACATAATACAAACAATAGATTTAATATCCGATACTATCTCCCTCAAATAATATCATTAAATCACAAACCGCATCTAAAATCCCATCAGATATGGTAAGCCACGACGATAGTGTGGACGTTTACCTACCCAAATGATTTAGCAATAGATTTGCTTCGGTCATACATCATCAATAGCGTTACTTCGATGGGAAGGATACTATGAAGCGTACCTAAGTGTAAACCATTACTCAGTATCAAGAAGTTCGTTTGGGACTCGCATATCACCGCAAACCACGATAGTGTGGATGTTTACGCTAACACACGGTTCCTTCACTCCCTTCTAAAATTGTCTACATCAATTGTTCCAAAATCCCATTCAGTGCAGCAAGCCACGATAGTGTGGACGTTTACTACACCAAAAGATTTTTACAATTGACATCCAATTACTTGATTCATTTAATCTTGTAGATCAAGACGTGGAGAATCATAAGTGAAACTCGAAGTTTCTTACCAGTGACTCACCATGCGAACAACCCTATCTCTAAAAAATGAGGGAGCCGAGCAGACAATCGATCCACCTTCAAAAGAATGGTACGAAAGTCTCTAATTTGTGTCCTCGACATGACCAAGTGGCTTTGGCTCCATTCCACTCCCCGGGGTGAGAATGAGTCGACTTGAAATCAGTTTTGGAAAGACAAATTAGGCATTGTTTGATAAACTTAATCAATGTTTCTAGTAAGAGGAATTACAAGAACTCTCCTCCAATAACTTGTCTATATAAACTTCAAAAGTTTATAAAAGTCACCAAGAGAGCAGCAATGGAGACCATGAGATTGTTTCCAATCCCTCTCCCACTTAGCTTTTTATAACAAAGGGATACACTATCTAATGCATAAATAAATACACATAAGCATGCATACATGAAATAAAGCACATATTATATTATCACATAATCAAAATAATACTAGAATGTTATTTTCCGACTATTATGGCTTTATCGAATCCCCGTACGCATCTTCTAGTCTTCAGTCTTTGTTCTTGAATGCTCCATGTGACGGGAATATTAATTCCAATATTTAAATCTATTTATTTTCAATTAATCCAAAAGTTACTTAATTCGAAAATTAAGTCAATCGAATATATCAAAAATAAAATTAAATATTATTAATATTTTTATTATTTTTATTTTTCTTTTCTACTCCATTAAATCTCTAGAATCCTATCCAAGACCCACTTGGAATATTCTAGAAGATTTCCATAACGGAATAAGGAAATAAAATAATTTAGGACTCCTAGTCCTTCCAAATTATTTTCTTTCCTAATCCATTAAAAATTCCATAAAGGAATAATTAAATAAGGAAATATTAATTTAGGACTTTTAAACTTTCCAAAATAATTCTTTTCCTAATCCATTAAAAATTCCATAAAGGAATAATTAAATTAGGAAAACCGAATTAAATTAGGAAAGAGGATCTTGGCCTAGACGAACATGGGATGGGGATTCCCATGTCCGCCCGTTCGACCCTCAACTAAGAGGAGCCGCCCACCGTCGCCGGCGAGCCATCTCATGGGATCGATCCTTTCATGGTTCGACCATGGGGATGGCCAAACCGAGCCCTACCCTCTCTTCGTCTCCTCCGTCATACGTCTTCTCCGGAGGTCGTTTCGGCATCGATCCAACGTAAATAAATTACAAAATAAATTACTACGCTATTCGATATCGATTCTCTACATGAAATCGACCTCATACAATTTCCGAAAAAATAAGAACAAGCATTCACCACACACAAAACGAATATTGACATCACCGAGAGTTTAATAATCAAGAGCAATATTATGGACATTAATTAATAAAAATTAAATCTAGCCATAATAATCGGAAACCCTGCAAGGTAGAACAATTTATCAAAAAATACCGTGAACTAAAACCAACGCTCTGATACCAATTGTTGGAAATCGATATCCCGGAATTTATAAATTTAATTAAAATTAATTAAATAAATTATCTAATTAATTCCGACCGAAATCCTTTGAAGATCGAATATCCGGAGTTGTCAAAGTTGCGGAACAACAACTCCAAAGAAATCCCGGTTGCCGGAAACCCGCCACGAACCACCACGGGGATAGCCCAACCGAAACCCTAACCGCGGGGAGAACCCACGGCTTTCCGGTCGAGCCTCCGCGTGAGGCTCGCGGCTGTTCGTAGCAGCCGTGCGGGGCTGCCCAGCCATGCCCCGGTCGAACCGTGGCTAGCGATCGCCGCCTGAGCGGCGATCCACCCGTGCAAGCGGCGATCACACCGCGTGAGCGGGGATCGTGCCGCGCGAGCGGCTGGGCGTGCGAGGCTACTCGCATCAGCCCGCTGTGAGTCCCATGCGTGCGTGCGGGGCTGCTCGCAGCAGCCCGCTGATCGTGCACGAGGAGGGCTCGGATAGCCCGCGAATCCGCTACGGGAAAACCCGTAGCTCGCGACCGATCCCGTGCGATCGAGCCCTCGGCGTCCAGCCGAGGCTCACGCCTCTCACGTCCCGTCGAGCCGCCGGCGGTCCGGTGGTCCTCCATCACCGCCCGGTTCGACCTCGTCCTGGGTTACGTTCTTGGATCTTGGTTCACGATATAATTACGATAATTAAACGATTAAAATCATAAAGAGGGTTTTACGATTTACCTCGTTCTCGTTGTTCGGAAAAACGAAGAACTCAATTTTGATGACCTTGAGATCTTCCCACGTATTCCTTGCACTAGCTTGAACGTCGTGTGGGCGACGATCCTCCGAACTTCATGGATCTCCTTCTCTTTCTTTCTCTCTCTAGAATTGTGATCTTCAAGTTATGAGAATAGAGAAGACCATGTAGTGCTTTTATAGGCTACGTAGGGGATCTTAAGGAGGTGGAATATTGGGCTTCCAATAATAGTGACTAAAATTGAGCCCAAGCCCAAATCTATTAATCCTTACTATTATTAATTATATATTAATTTCACTATATAAATATAATTGCACTCCCAATATTATACCATATTATATCAAATAATATTCTCCGGTAGTATTATTTATTCCGCATGTTTAAGATATAAATGTCCATGAATAAATTATATTTTATTGCTAATATTATTTATTCATCTCTTATAATTCCGAGAATAGTACCCCTCAACTTTATTATCATGCGGATCAAAATCCACTTGCAAGGTTTACATGATAATCCTTATGAGCTCATCTCGGGGACATTATCAACCCTTATCGGGACACGCTTTCCCATCAAGAATTCACGGCATGTCATATACAAAATATAGTGACCCAAATTTACCGGTAATTGACCAGATATTCTAATCGGACAATTCCTTTGGAAAATCAAAGTCACTTATATTAAATATACACACCCGCAATAATATCGGGGATTAAGAATAAAATACTCTGAGATTTAAATCAATTATCAAAGGCAATCCTAATTGATAAATCTCAAGCGATCCGCCCAATACACCAAGTGTACAAGTGTGATAAAATAATTAAGACAAATTATTTTCTCTCTCACACAACGACTATACCGATGGATTCGTCCGTGTCCATCTAGGTCGTGAGCAACTGTTCGATTAAATACGAGTAACCGATAGTATGATCTTCCGTGTGACGACGCACACCATACTAACTACAACGTATATAATCTAAAACTATAATTTGCATATATTTAATTATAAATAATTAAACGCAAATGATTGTTTATTATTAAATAGGATAAATGCTTTAGACGGAGTTCAGATGTTACTTAAATCTAGACATTAAGTATACAACACTATCAAATGTTAGAGAAATTAATGTAGAGTATTCATTGCCATACCTTGTTGTATGTCCATCATCTGGATATGTTGCCACTTTTCTACCCAACTTTCTATGGGTGTTGGCACACTCATTTGCAAAGTGTCCGAACCCTTTGTATTCATTGCATTGAATCTTGGAGTAGTCTCTGGACTATGATCCCTCAGAGTATGATCATTTACTGTTAGTCTCTGAACTTCTGTTGGATCCTTTAAAATGGTTCTGCAACTTGTCCCAAGCCTCCTTTGCTGACTTTGAGTCCTTGATCAATTTGAACATATAGGTGTCGACAGAACTGTAGATTACGGACAACGCCTTCTCGTTTGCGCATGCAGCCTCTCTTTCCTCTTTGGGGTATAGACGTGATGGTTTGTGGACTGTATCACCACGATCTTCGTGCATCGGATGTTCCCATCCATCTTCAACTCTGTCCCATGCTCACATGTCGATGGACTTAATTTTGCACCTTGTGTGAACTTTCCAATGTGAGTAATTTGTCCCGTCGAGTACGATAGTACGTTGCAAGTAGTTGGTATCCATACCCAGCGATCAACACTCGGTCAGTTGAGTGCACCTCTCTTATACCACTTGTTAGAACCTAGAGACGCAACTACCAGTACATTTACTAAATTAAAGCAGCGGAAATTAAAACGACAACGGGGACTAAAAGTTCACGAGTTGTTCTTCACTCAAAAAAACTCGCGATAGCCTTAAGGCCAAAAAATTTACTCATAAATGATTACAATATTCTCTCGAAAATACCAATACTACAATACAGTCGTAGTACTTGAAATAAATTCTCACGAAAATGATAAAGAAAAATATCGAAAACTCTTCACTCGAGTAACTCTATTTTTCTAATCTCTTTAGCTTCGATCTGGAAAGTGTGTCGGCTCTTAAAAATGATAAAGACAAATATCGTCGGACTCTTCACTCGAGCACTCTATTTTTCTTCTTTGATCTTCAATCTTGGAAAGCGTGACTCGGGCTCTCAAAAATGTTAAGGGAAAAATATTGAAACTCTTCACTCGAGTACTCTCTATTTTTCTTCTGGATTTTCCTTAATGTAAGCCGTAAAAATGAAGCTTCTTGATCATCAGTTTATAGAACTTCATTCCTTCAACCGTACTGGGCTGCAACTCCTTTGGTACATGACTTCAACTTCTGCCCACTCCTCATGCCAATAACTGACTGCACCAACTGCCCAACTCCATGACTTCACTTTTTGTCCACTACTCATGTCACTAACTGCAACCACCAACGGCCCAGTTCCATGAATGTGAGATCCTTCTTGGGCAAGCCCAATTCCTTTTTGCTTCCAAGCCCATTAATTTTATGTGCTCATTATTTTCATTTCATGAAACTTTAGACAAAAAATCGCAAAAGTAAAATGTTTATTAATTTAAAGACTTTGGCAAAACCAACACCAAACATATAAGCAAAATAATAATACAAAAAAAATACATAATAGTCAAAAAGTAAAAATATATAATAGCAACAAAAGTAATAATAAGAAATAAAAATATATAATAGCGCAACTAAAATATTTCAAACAAATATATAAAAGTGCATTTAAAATATTGCGCAATTAGTAGGGGGAATCATAGATCGGGGCATTTGTAAGAGTACAATTACATGTACTACCTATATTTTCCCCAATTTTTGATATAGGACAGTGTTCAATTTTTAACCTTTTCAATGTTTATTAATTAATATAACTACGTATCTAAACATAAAATACCAAAAAAAAGAGATTTTTAATATATATGAGATATGAAATAACTGCGGTAGAATTCTATGTTAATATCTCCCTGCCAAATTCACAGTTACTATGTAGTTGAGGGTTTCAAACCGCTCCCACAAATCCCAAACTCGACAACGGCGAATGAACCCCAACAAAAAAAACTTCGACATTCATCGATAATCTAAAGCAGAAAAGAAAAACAAGGTGAGTAATGTTTTCTAGAATCGTAGTGAAGAACCGAGCATCTATATCAAACCATGGTCATTATTTGTGCAAAAAATTCAATGTTTCGCATATCTAGGTTTATTTTGGGTTGTAAATTACGGAAGAAAAGTGTAGTATACGGTGCCAACCCATCTTGATTTATCGGACGAGATGGGAATACAAGGGCTGCATCGGATTCATGTCAAAGAGCTTTAGGGATGCGTTTTGTTTCGTCGATATGGGGGAATCATGGATCGGGCATTTGTAAGAGTACAATTACATGTACTACCTATATTTTCCCCAATTTGTGATATTTTACAAATTCTTGTTATGTAATTCAAATTACAACTTCATAAAATTTCTAGGTTTTTTATTTCACTTTTTGTATTTTAATCAATTTGGGAAAATTTTAGTTGAATTTGAATTTAGCAAGACTATCTAAAAAAGGTTCATCATCTTTAATATGTCATATTGGTTTACCACACGTAGCAATAGATATCTATTTATATGACATATCTATGATAGATATCTATTGATATGAAATATCTATGATGTGATAAATATCTATTCATATATATATATATATATATATATATATATATATATATATATATATATATATATATATATATATATATATAAATATAAAAATATATATATTAACGCTCTGTCAGTTTAATATTAGTTTAATATTAGTGAGTATTAAATAAATTAATATGTTAACGTTATTATAGGGATATTTACGACTTTATACATTTTACCTACTTAGTATTTAAAGAATACAAATATCCTAATAAATAAACAAGTAAAAAATATATAACCCCTCAAAATGAAGCGAAAAAGAATGGGTGTTTAAAATAATATTAAAATGCAATCGGCCTCATACCCTAATATTACCCAATTAGTATATTAGCCTAAAAAACAAAATAAAAATATATAATAGCGCAAAAATTAAAAATATATAAGCAAAATAATAATACAAAAAAAAATGTAACTTTAAAGTCGCCATCCATCTGGCTTCCTTTTGACCATAAATTATTTCAAAGCATCCTGAATAAATCACCCAGAATATATTCACGTTAGTTTGCGGGTGTATTTTCTATTTGTGATGTTTTTCCTTTAGTTCTTAGACTTAAGGCGGTTTTACCGGCTTCTCTGAACCCGCTGAGAAAAGTACCATGCATGGTTGACGGATAATTCCGGTTGGTGGTCTCGCCGGCAAAGAAGAGCCTCCCTCCGACACTTTCTGCTAGAACGTCGAAGTCATCTCATGATGCACCAACTGCAACACTAGAGTACGAGCCAAAAAAATAAAAATATATAATAGCACAAAAAGTAAAAATATATAAGCAAATTAATAATAATAAAAAATATATAATAGACAAAACGTAAAAATATATAATAGTGACAAAAGTAATAATACAAAATAAAATATATAATAGTGCAACTAAAATTTTGCAAACAAGTATATAATAGCCCAACTAAAATATTGCTATAGTAGCGCTAAAAAAATAAAATAATAATATATAATAGCAAAAACTAAAAATATATAAACAAATATATTGGGTCACCTAAAATATAGTTATTATAAATTATACCTATTGTTTAGTCTAATTATATAATAGGGCCACATGCCTATTTTAACCTTGTTTATTGACCAATTTTAATTAAAAGTGTTTTAGTAAATAATTAATTTATTGTAACCTTTCCATCAAACCTGAATTCCATCTGTTTTGCGCATAATCTTTATCGTATCACATATAGATGGACAACAAAGTTCTTCTCAAGAAACCCAAGCGCAGGGATAGATTTCTAAGTTAGAAATGACAAAACTAATCTAGAAAATTCCTTGCTTCTGAACTCTCAAGAAATCAATGAGAATTTGCTGATCAAGTTAACCTGGTATGAAGTTCATATATATATATATATATATATATATATATATATATATATATATATATATATATATATATATATATATATATATATATATCAACATATATACTCTTAAAACTATGATTATTGAATTCCGGTAGTTATTTGTGATGAAAATGTTGAACGCGTGTTCAAAATTCTCAGTTAATTGCAAACCCTAATTTGTTAAATCCCCATTAGATTCTGATACAATTTTTGTTCTTTTCTTGTGAGTGCTCTTAACTATGAGAATTGGTAGTGGCCGATTGTATTTTACCCAATTGTTGAGAATTTCATGTGTCCATATCTTAATTAGTGTAGGTAATTTCGTTGAACTTTTATAGTTAAAAAGTTTTATTTTTGTAAATTGTTCATATCAGGTATGGCTCCTACAACAAAATCCAATACCATAAGCAGGATGAGAATTGAGAGTGAGTCTTGACAATGAAATAGAATTAGCCGGGTCGAAGACAATAAATAATAAAAAAAACGAGTACATAAATATCCTACCAGAATTATTTGTAATGCACTAATTGTGATAACTTGATAATAGTTTACGTTTGTTTTGTGATGGATCGTAGTTATGTAGCTATCATAATTTCAGTTTTGTGATCAATTTGATAATAATCAATTCATATTTTTTTGTTTTAATTTTTTTATTTTAAAACTAGCTTATGCCTTTATAGTATCAAGAAAATGCAAATATCACATAGTAGTATTATATATAGTATCAATGAAATGTAAAATATAGTGTCCTTTTGGAAGGAAAAAAGATTGAGAATATTAATTAACTATTAAAGTTCTTAAGTAGTTCTCTACTCAACTATTATAAATATAAGTGGGAATACCGGATTCAGGACCACCTCATAAAATAAATAAGTTTTGAGGCCCTGTACATAAAAGTAGAAGTTTATTAGGCAATTGGGTAGAAAAAGTCTACACTACCCTCGCTGTTTAACAAATGAATATAAACTGAATATGTAATTTAAAATAGAATTTCTCTTTTAAAAATTAATAATAAAACTATAATATAATTTCAGACCATCCACGGTTAAAGTATGCAGTTAGACTATGCACGATAATAAGACACCGTGACATCATTCACGATTATCATACGCCGTGAGTTCATCCACGATGAATAGACACCGTGAGACCATCCACGATAAATGAACACCGTGAGGACATCCACGATAATCGAACACCGTGAGTTCATTCCCGATAAAGAGAGACCGTGTGACCATCTACGATAAATGAACACCGTGAGAACATCCACGATAAATGGACACCGTGAGGACATCCACGATAAAAAGAGACCGTGTGACTATCCACAATAAATTGACATCGTGAAAACATATAAGATAATTGCACACCGTGAGCTCATCCACGATAGTCGCACGCTGTGAGACAAATCACGATAAATGGACAGCGTGATGCATACACGATAAGTCAACTCCGTGAGACCATCAACGATAATCATACGTCGTGAGACCATCCACGACAGTCATACGCCGTGTGACTAGCCACAATAAATGGGCGTCGTGGCATCGTACAGAATAATTAAAAGCGACTGTGATAATTTTGATTGAGAATATGAAATTGGACAAATTTAAAATAAATTTAAATCTTATAATTGAGAACAATTGATGAATCAAAACTCTAAACCCTAAAACTTGAGAACAATTGATGGATCAAAACTCTAAACCCTAAACACCATCGGTCAGCGTAATACAACAAAAGATGAGCAAACAAAAAGAATAACAAAGCACACAGAGAATCTCCTCTTTTGACATTTGGTCAGCAGCACGGATTTTTGAGCCTCAACCAGAAGTGAAACGGCGATGGAAGACCTAAATGGTGATTTCGACGGAGATAAGGAACTCATGTGTTCCCGAATCATTCCACCCGAAACCCTGAATCATCTCTGGTGGAAGATAATTTAGGGGAATGATGCTTTTATTTTTGGAAACTCGAGTATCTCGATACAGTAATGAAACTATGAAAATCGAAAAAGTGAGGTGATAAGTACTGCTCCATGAAAAAACCAGAACAAAACAGAAAAATGGATTATTAATGGGTATAGAAAAATAGAGTTCTTTCGTTCGTATTTATAGGCTTAATATTCTGATCTAATTTAAGTCATCCAACCACCAGGATTTCAATCGTTCCGCGAAACGATTCAACTGCCATCTACACTTATTAATTACTAATATTAATAAAATTAAAATTTATAGAAAATCACCCCATTAAACACGTTATCCATTAATTTGATATGACCATTCAATTCAGGGAATTGATGCATCTCTGTTCTTAGTCATCCCACCGCCGAATTTCAATCGTTGCACGAAACGACTCATCAACTCCCAACCACACCTATTAAACACATTGCGATTAATTAATTAAGAAAATAAATAAAACCCTAGAACTGTGTCGCCGTGCGGTTACCACAGTGGATTGTAACACCGTGCAACTGTATTCGATAGAAAACCCTAAAACCTAACGTGTCGTCGTGGTTAGATCACGGTGGATTGTAACACCGTCGTATGAAAAAGAAATTGCAATTGCATAAAACAGTGTCGCCTTGGGTATTTCACGGTGATCTAATAATTACACCGTGAAATAATATACATCGTGAATTAATATACACCGTGCAATAATTCAAGATGCTATATCATATAACCTTATACCGATGCACGGTTACACACACCCGTATTCAACATGGTAATAGTACACGGTAAAATAAATAGTAAATTAGTACACGCATATATATATTGTAATTTTAATTTAAATTTTAATTAATGAAATCCAGGCGGAGCGCCAACACGTCTGGCAACTACGGCCGTTGGAATCCCACTCATCTCTTAATAATTAATATACTGATAGATTTAGGGTTTCTATATTAATGAGAAACCGAGTGACGGTGTTAGCAAGATTAATAAATGACGGTGATATTAAAATCTTTTAATGATACATTTAAGGAAAAAGTACAGTAAACAATTGATTGATGGTTCAAAACCCTAAAACCTATTGTGAAAAATTGATGGATCAAAACCCTGAACACTATCTATTGAAAAGTAGATACATCTTGAAAAGCCGCTTGACCCTGTACATGAATAATGGGAAGCTCGGATGACATAACCGGATCGGAAGAGATCCCGGTCTATCCCCATCAAGTTGCACAGTCTGAAGAGAGCCTTCCTGGTCATCAAGAAGATGGAGGAGAGCCTTCCTGGTCATCAAGAAGATGGAGGCCGGTCATGAAAGATAAGAAGATGGCAAATGATGGTTTTCTTTTGGAAACTCGAGTATCTCGATAAAGTAATGCAACTGTGAAATTCGAAAAAGAGTGGTGATAACTGCTCCATGAATAACAAGAACAAAACAGAAAAATGGAGTATTAATGGGTATAGAAAAATAGATTTCTTTCTTTCGTATTTATAGGCTTATATTCTGATCTAATTTTAAGTCATCCAACCACCAGGATTTCAATCGTTCCACGAAACGATTCAACTGTCCACGATGCTTATTAATTACTCGTATTAATAAAATTATTATAAAATCACCCCATCCAACAATCTCTATCCATTAATTTGATATGACCATTCAATTCAGGGAATTGATGAGTCAGTTCTGAGTCATCCCACCGCCGGATTTCAATCGTTGCAGAAACGACTCAACTCCCAACTACGCCCATTATATACATTGCGATTAATTAATTAAGAAAATAAATAAAACCCTAGAATTGTGTCGTCGTGGGGTTCCCTCGGTTAGCCACGGTATTAGGTAGAAAATCCTAAAAACTAATGTGTCGCCGTGGTTTGGCACGGTGGATTGTAACACCGTGGAACTCTCATAAATGGGATATGAAACCCATGGAACATTTTCGCCGTGGGGTTCCCTCTGTGGATTGTAACACCGTGCAACGGTATTAGGTAGAAAACCTTAAAACCTAATGTGTCGTCGTGAATATATCACGGTGGATTGTAACACCGTGGAACGCTCATAATTGGGATATAAAACCCATAGAACAATGTCGTCGTGAGGTTCCATCGGTAGCTAATAACACCGTGCAACCGTATCATGCAGAAAACCCTAAAACCTCATGTGTCGTCGTGGTTCAAACACTGTGGATTGTAACACCGTTACAGATATTAAATGGCATAGTAGACGAGGATATCCAGTTTTAGAATAAACCGTGAATTAAAATTACAACGTGAAGGGATTATATAACGTGAAATAATTCACGGAGATAAATCATTACAGTCTTATTACAATTGATGAATCAAAACCCTATTGAGAATTACAATTGATGGATCAAAACCATAAACCCAGAACGCTATCAAAATTAGTCGTATTACAATTGATGGATCAAAACCCTAATGGGAATTAAAATTGATGGATCAAAACCCTAAAGCACCGTCCCTTTATAGAAAAGTAGCAACTTCTTATTTAAAGAGACTCGACTGAACAAAGAAAAAAAAAAGACATCACACCCGTCTCAGAATATAATCTCGGGATCTATAAAATTAGAACTTGAAACGCTTGATCCTCGATAGTGAGATGAGTGATGAGATGAAATTCAAAACCTTCTGTTTCTTTTTCCTTAATCATAGACTGAATCAATCTCGAACATGAACCCAGATTCACCGCCACGGAGAAAGAGGCTCTTGAACAGATCAATATCTAACAAAGATACTCGAGATGTTTTGGAAACTCGAGTACCTCGTCATTGATGATGTAGGGAAAAGAATGTTTTCTTTTGGAAACTCGAGTATCTCGATACAGGACTTCAGCTATGAATTTGAAAGATGCGTGGTGAAAACCGCTCCATAAGAAAAAAAACAACGCAGAAAACATGGAGAAAAAATTGGGTATAGAAAAAAAAAAGGGTTTTTTTCGTTCGTATTTATAGGCTCAATTTTCTGACCTAATAAAGTGATCCCGCCGCCGGCTTTCAATCGACTCACGAAACGACTGACCTCTAAACTACGCCCATTAAACACATTGCGATTAATTAATTTATTATTTAAATAAAAACCTAGAACTGTGCCTCCGTGGGTATTTCACGGTTGATTAAATCACCGTGTCGCGGTCACTGTGACTTTGGTAACGTGACTACAACTCTGAATGGGTCGTCGTGATGTTATCACGGTGCATTCTAACACCGTGTACGTACATGTTATAGGTGACATAAAAAAACCTAATCCTCCGTCATCGTTGGTATCCCACGGTGCGTAAGCCGTGGTATGTTCATATATGACATAGAAAACTTAACCCCCCATCCACCACGATATCCATTAATTAGATATGACCGTGAAATTCAAAGAATTTATGATGAGTGTCTGTTCTGATCCTCCTCCGGATTTCAGTCGTCTCACGACACGACCCAACCCAACTTCCAACTACGCTCATTGATGGTCCAGATATGATATGATATGACCATTCAATTCAGGGAATTGATGCATCTCTGTTCTGAGTCACATCGTCGCCAGATTTAAATCGTTTCACGAAATCACTCAATTCCCAACCACCCCCATTAAACACATTGCGCCGTGGGTTTATTACAGTGGATTTCCTCACCGTGTAACGGTTACCGTGACGGTCTATGTGACACTGATAACCCTTGATAAAAACCCTTACCCACCGTCGCCGTTGGTATCTCACGGTGTATTGTGAAACCTTTATTAGTTTATTAACCCCTCAACTACCCACTTTTGGCGTGTATACATAAGCACCGTACCACGCTGAAAACCCTAATTTTTATAAAATCAAATTTCATATTCAATGGCCACCCCAATCCCGATTTGTAGATTCTTCAAAGTTCTGAACACCGTTGATTTCCGTGAAGTTTGTCGTTTACCTTCTGATTTTGCTCATGAACATGAGTATCTGGCAGGCAGTGCTACTTTCCTTGGAGATTGTGAGACACTCGCCTCATTTGCCACCGCTCGTGCCCCGTGGTCCGTGGAAATCTATTGGGTCAACGGTTACGTGTGCTTTCGTCGTGGCTGGACCGATTTCTGCACGGCTCATCATCTTAAATTCGGTTATTTTTTGGTTTTTCACTACGCCAAGAAATTGGGTCCTTTCTTTGTCAATGTCTACAATAAAGATGGTCTCGAGATTCGTAACTTTTCCGATCCTAATGCCCCTGGAGACCCCCTTCTGTCGACCATATCTAAGGTTGTAGAAGAGATCCTGTTTGAGAAGGTGGTGGAAGTGGTGGAGCTCTCGGACGATGAGGACGATATGGACGATGAAGCAGACGATAAGGATGAAACGACTGATGAAGGCGATGACGCAGATGGGGAGGATGATGAACCATGAATGCAAAGAATGTTTCTTTCTGCGTTTTGTTTATGAATAGTATGTTTTTATTTTTGCTTTTACAGTATGTTTTTCTGGTTTCGTAGCTACTACACTACGTAGTCTACGTTATAATACTGTACTAGTGCTTGTTTTTCTTTGTTAATATATTTCGACCTTCTCCCACCGTGCACGAGTAACCGTGTGACTTTAGCGTTTGAAGATATTACCGTGCGCCAAGAGTCGTGTGATTGAACCGTGGCAAAAGGCAATCGTCCTCTCTTTTTTTTTTTTTTTTTTTTTGGTTTTTGGTAATCCCGGTAATTTAATTTATTAAATATTAAAAGATGAATAAAAATGTTGAATAAACCTGCGGCTTCAAAAGCTGTTCTGTTCACTGACAAAACCGTGCCACGTAAGTATCTGTTTACATACTTACATTGATTTGACCGTCGCACGGTACTGTATCACGGTGAGGTCTCACGACATTACCGTGTGAGTATGAACAATGACGTTTTCACGTGATTCTTGCACAATCGCGATAATCTTTTTGGCAAAATGCTTAAGAAAAGTTAATTTCCTATGGAAATGATTATATTGAACCTAAAAAGTTCCACAATAATCCATCAAACGATTAAATTTGACATACCATGTGCAATATGATCACACTTGAGAGTAAATTGTTACCAATGAACTACACATCTCTTGAATTTGAGACATGCACTAATGCAAATCGCATCGTACGTCTTTAATTTCAAATATCATACGTCTCACTGCCTGAAACATGACCCCGTTGATGGTAACGACGCCTTAAAAGTGTATACAAACGATTGACGATCGTTTTTTTGCGGGTTGAACAAGCCACGGTGTAGATGTATTGATGACCATGTAACGCCGTGCAGATACAACCGTGAAACTAAATGACCGTGCGAAACGGCTTCCATCCTCTCATTTATTTTCCGGTGTTTTAACTCGAATTTTAAATAAAAGAATAAAGGATGACTATACCCGCCTGCAAAAGCTGTCCTGATAACTGACACCACTAATATTTCGCGTGCATCGGTTATCCCGCTCCAATACAAAAATACGCCATCTAAAAAAAGAACTCGTTCAATTTAAAAAATGTTTAAAATTGATTTGATAACCACACGGTGTTGTATCACGGTGACGTCTCGTGAGATCACCGTATGAGTATGAACACTCACGTTTTCGTGTGATTCTTGCACAATCGCAATAATCTTTTTGGCTAAATGCCTAAGCAAAGTTAATTTTCTATGGAAATGATTATATTTAACCGAAAAAATCCACAATAGTCCATCAAACGATTAAATTTGACATACCATGTGCAATATGATCACACTTGAGAGTACTCCAAATTGTTACCAATTTTAACTAAACATCTCTTGAATTTGAGACATGCATTAATACAAATCACATCGTACGTCTTTAATTTCAAATACCATACGTCTCAATGCCTGAAATATGAACCCGTTGATGGTAACGACGCCTTAAAAGTGTATACAAACGATTGACAATCGTTTTTTTTCGGGTTGAACAAGCCACGGTGAAGATGTATTGATGACCATGTATCACCGTGCGTATATAACCGTGAAACTAAATGACCGTGCACAATATACGTGTTTCGGAGCCGTGCATAAAACGACTTTCCCCTCTCATTTATTTTCCGATGTTTTAATTTGAATTTTAAATAAAAGAATAAAAGATGAATACCCGCCTGCAAAAGTTGTCCTGATAACTGACACCACTAATATTTAAGTACACGTGCATCGGCTAACCCGCCCCAATCCTAGAAACGAAAATACGCCATCTAAAAAAGAATTCGTTCAATTTCAAATATTTTTAGAATGGATTTGATAACCACACGGTGTTGTATCACGGTGACGTCTCGTGAGATCACCGTGTGAGAGTGAAGACATCTTTAAATTCAAATACAATAACCGTCGTCGTTGGTATCTCACGGTATATTGTAAAACCGTGCCACGGGGCATTGGTATACCGTGAAATGTTTATAGATGACATTATTAAAACACTGTCGTGAATCGTGAACATACACGACCGAAAGTACACACGGTAAATTTACACCGTGAGATATATCACAGTCGTGGTTCGTGCTGATACAAGACCGTAAGTGCACACGGTGATCAACAATTTTTTTTAGATACAATTTTTATACATACAACGGCATACAGTATATGAAAAGTTTACTCTCTTGCAAACCAAAACGAAACCAACTGTTATCCATCCCTTAATTAAAAAGGGAGTTCAGTGTCTTTGCAGGACATCCAAAATATCTTCAGTGCTATGTTTTTTCTGACAGCTTTAATATCGATGTCGTCCGCATTAAGATACAATGATGGGTCGGTGAGCAATCGTTCCAAATACATTGTGCAGAAAGGACCGCAAGAGTGGTTGTCATCTTGGGCAAATTGTTCTTCCGCTGGCATGACCTTGAGCTTGAAGTCTTCCGTTTTCACAGGTAATCTTTTTCTTTCCCAGTAACCTGTTTTCTCCAACATTCGAGGTAAGACCTTCAACAAACACTTGAAATCAGGGGCGCGAGGGTTCACACCAGGCTCATAGTTATGAGCTAACGAGTCATACAGCTCGACAGTCCAATCATCAAAACAAATTCGAACTACGACCCAATGTCCCGGAAGATGACAAACCATGACGGCCTTCACATAAAATAAGTAAACGATATCATGAGTGCTTAATTAGTGTTCAGATTTTGTGATTTAGGGTATATGATTGTATTACTTACGTGGGAAAATCTGAACCATTCGAAATTGTCTCTTAAACTGCCTGGGAGTTCCCCATTTGGATTGTTCAATGAGTTGTAAGCATGTTTGAAGGTCATCTGAAGAAGTGCAACGAAAATATATAAGGTCATAAGTGAGCTAGATTTTATTGAGTTCATACCACGGAGTTTGTGAAAACTTACAAAATAGTTTGGGGGTAAAATTACGAAGGATTCCTGAGGCCACTTTTCCTTTTCCATTTTTAACTCCATGTAACTGCAGAAGATAGTTGTCACCTGATATAAAAATACTAGTTGGTAAGTATATAAAATTTATTTCTGAATTATACTACTATATACCTTAAATTTTCAATGGTTACCTCTTCGTCGAAGTCCCAATCCACGTTTTCAATGTCAAGAAACGTTTTCCGTTTCACGGTAATTTGCGTGCCACGGAAATGTACACAATTGACAGAAGATTTGGTCCGTTTGGATGGTCTCAGAAACGACCGATATGCTTTTCCAACGGCTTCAAGTCCTTCATTGGGAGTTTGGGGAGCATTTTTCGCCGCTTCAGGCTTACGAGTTCTCAGCCTACGGGGAGAAACAATTGGCCTACCAACATGTTCGCACGCATCTGTGGGATTCACTGTGAGCTGATCGGTGGGATCAACTACCATCCCGGTATCAACTGTTGGCGATAGGTCAATGTTTTCTTCAACTTCTCCGGCAGGGAGTGTCGGTTTTAGGACACTAGATTCATTTGCTGAAAGTTGTCCAACAATAGACATCACTAAGTCGTTGGGATCAGTGGTTTGGCCGACGTCGACGGTATCAGAAAAATGGACTGTGAATATTTGGCCGACTTCGACGGTATCAGAAACAGGATCTTGCGCCGGTTGAACGTGGTTTTTTTCGACTTCTACGACAGCAACTGTCTGATTTTGGACGTCGGCTTCTCCGGCAGCCTCACTCGCTGTATTATTGTCTGATGTGATCAGCGATACAGGTCGACGCAGATCTCCCGGCGACTCATGCAGAGACGCGCTCTCATGAAGTTGTTGTGGAGTGATGCCTTTAATCCGCTCAAAGATATATCCAGCAAAATCTGCAATCAATCCCTCATCAGACAAAATCCGTTCATGCTCGGCTCTCAATTTGGCCCTCAAAAGCCCAGTCACTCGTCTGTCCAACTCAGAAGCATCTTCATGCGGGCAACAAAGTGTACGCCAACAACACACAGGCCTACAACACACATGCCCACTTGGACCAGGAGTACTCTGCTCAGAAGCACGTTGTCTGCGTGATCTAGGAACGGGCATTTCAATATCCGTGGCTGCAGCACGCTTTTTCGAAAAAGGCTTTTTGGTTTGTTTTTGCTTCTCCGGATTTTGTTTGGCTTTGATTGCATTACCACCATTGCGTACTGGGCGATTGTACTCAACATGAAATGGTCTGTTATGTACAGAAAGGTAACACGGCTCATTTTTCTCTTCATCAGTAGGAATCAAGGTTTCATGAACAACTTCAATTTGAAACTTATCAACACAGAGTATTAACATTCCACCGCGTGAAACAAATACTATTACTAGCAAAATATAAGTAGGAGTAGATGGTTACGTACCTCTCCTTGGAAGAAAAGATCATCGCAATCAGTCTTTGTTGTAGATGTACTCCACATCAAACAACGTAGCACTTTCATATTCGGATCACGTTGACCACATAACTGACCGATATTCGGAACGGACTCGAACATCCAAATTATAAAAGCCCAACTGGGGCCATAGACGTGGTACGAAGTTTTTTCTGCTAATTCAGGGTCCATCGCTGTTGTTTCGAGGTAGTAGCTCAGAGCCTGGTAGGAATAAGCGCCCCATGGAAAACTCTGCCACTTTTCCGGCTCATCCACTAATGCCCATGCCCAGTCCTCGACATACATTTCAGCGGATCGACAAAGAAAGAAGGAATAGTAGACGATGAGATTGGCGACATTAATGTAATCCTCCAACGAGGCAGGTTGTTCCCCATCGAAGAGTTGTTTGGCCGCAAATAACTTGCGTAGATCATTGCTTCTTACACGCTTCCCACCGAATAGCCGCTTATTTAAGCTACCTGGAGCAGATTGGGGTGTGGCATGGATGTCAAATTCATCGTAGATGCCGAAATTCAGTCCCGTTACAATGGCATAAGCGGCGGGTGTGAGTTTCGCAGTCTTACCACCGACGTAGAACCAATGCTCCTTCTCCGGTATTGACGGACCTGACAACTCTCGACATACGAGGTGGTGAAAAAAATTAGTGCTTGATTTGGCAGTAAATCTTATTCCCAGAACACTTTTCATGTAAGGCAGTGCAAAAAAATCGCGAACTGCGACGGCATCACCCCCTATATCTTTTATTGTCTTTGTGATCAGTTCCGGAACATCGTAGCGAGTATACAAATTGAGACTTAAATTGACCGACTGCAGATTGGTTGGTCTCTTCCATTCAAATTCAGACTGAAATATGAAATAAATAAATATGAATTAAAGGATAAAAGATGCGAAATATAACGACACGGTGAAATTACACCGTAAGAAAAAAAATATAGAATATCACGGAGTAAATTCACCGTGAACATACAAAACGGTGTTCTTCCACGGTGTACATTACACACGAACTTGAACATATGGTGAATATGTTTTTCCACGGTTTACATTACACACGGTGTTTGTACACCGTGAAATAAAACACTGTCGTGGATCGTGCTCGTAAAAGACCGTAAGTACACATACACCGTGAAATAAAACACTGTCGTAGACCGTGCTCGTACAAGACCGTAAGTACACATACACCGTGAAATAAAACACTGTCGTGGATCGTGCTCGTAAAAGACCGTAAGTACACATACACCGTGAAATAAAACACTGTCGTAGACCGTGCTCATAAAAGACCGTAAGTACACATACACCGTGAAATAAAACACTGTCGTAGACCGTGCTCGTACAAGACCGTAAGTACACATACACCGTGAAATAAAACACTGCCGTAGACCGTGCTCGTACAAGACCGTAAGTACACATACACCGTGAAATAAAACACTGTCGTGGATCGTGCTCGTAAAAGACCGTAAGTACACATACACCGTGAAATAAAACACAGTCGTAGACCGTGCTCGTACAAGACCGTAAGTACACATACACCGTGAAATAAAACACTGTCGTGTATCGTGCTCGTAAAAGACCGTAAGTACACATACACCGTGAAATAAAACACTGTCGTAGACCGTGCTCGTACAAGACCGTAAGTACACATACACCGTGAAATAAAACACTGTCGTGGATCGTGCACGTACAAGACCGTAAGCACTTATACACCGTGAAATAAAACACTGTCGTGGATCCTGCTCGTACAAGACCGTAAGTACACATACACCGTGAAATAAAACACTGTCGTGGATCGTGCACGTACAAGACCCCGTAAGTACACACGGTAAATGTACACCGTGAGATGAATCATAGTCGTAAATCGACAAGACCGTAAGTAGACACGGTGTATGTCACCCGTGAGATATATCATCGTCTTAAACTCTACCGTGATAATACACGGTGATAAAACTCACGGTTGAACCGTCGTCTACTAGAACTGACACACAACCGCATGCGAAAAAATTGTAGAGAGCAATAAACCATTAACCATTTTAAAATTTCGGAAACAAAAACCCTATCTTGAAAGGATATACCAATATCAAATTACAATCGAATGATTTACAAACATCAACGCTCGAATAATCGAATGTTCGAAAGCTAGGGTTATGGACTTACCGGAGGTTGAGCGCGATTGTCTGGGTTGTCCATGTTGTCACTGCTTGCCATAATGATGATCGTCGGAGACGGAGTTGAATAGTTGATACGATAACGGTCGGGGCTGGTGTTTCACCGTGGCGGCGCTCGTCGTGCGTGTGAATTTCAAACGTCGAAAATTGATTTTGTGGGCAAACTTTATTTTTCTGATATTCTTTTTGTTAATTTGTAATATTCGATTTGTTGTTTTGTGAGAAAAGATAACTTTTGAGGGCACTTAAGTCTTTTCATTCAAATTGGCCTACTTAACTTACATTTTTATGGACGGGGCTTCAGAACTTGTATACTCTTATGCTTTGGCCTTTAAATGCCTCCGCCCCTAAATATAAAGTAGTTAGACTAAACTATATCTATTATAGTTATACATTAGTTTTCAACTATTATACTCCCTCCCATTTTAAATAATTGACGTTTTGAAGTTTTTAAGTATTTGCTTTTCAATTGACGTTTTGATATAATTTACCATAAATATCCTCATTCATTCTATTGAAATTAACTATAATTATTTACAAACCATTAAATATTAAATATAAAAAACACTAGGAGTATTATAGTTCGATTCAACTATATCTATTATAGTTCTTTTCAAATTTTAGGGAGTAACTATTAATGTTATTGAGATTTTATTTGATTTCATAGAAATTTATATACAAAAGTTTATTTAATTTCATAGAAATCTATATACAGAAGTACAGTAAAGACACTAAGAGCATTCATTTTTTAATGTATTCCCATCAACACTTTGTTTTCTCCCTTCGTAATCTTGTAAACATCAGGTGATCAATATTAACGAGCAAAAGTGCTAGAGTGTCTTCTCCGACTTTGTGGCGGTGCAATAATGTATGTAACCCCATCCGACGGTGCTGAATAAAAAACAACGCACCACATTATAATCGAAAAGCGCAATGGCTTTGAATACTCGTATCGACATCAATGCATGCGCGAAATCGATCAATATCAATCGGTATTTCGACGCGATCTCCGGAGGCAGAGTAGCCGAGCCGTCACGTCAATTAGCCCAGCCTATATTCAATCTGAAATCCACCTCGCTTTGCCTCGAACCTCCAGACAGTCATTGTTTCTTCGGCCGAAAAACAAAAATTGGAGCCGCTTACCTCCGTAAACACATGTCTTCAGACCTAACATGCCTCCGAATTCTCCAAGGTCGACATCCTCCTCGTAAAAAAAAAAACAGTCCGTCCACCCCTATGGAGAAGAACTTCAAATTCATTTGTGTCAATCAGAGATCGCCTCAAACATCTCCTTGAGCCGTCTGCACCTTGCGTACAAAGAAGAACCCTCCTTGAAAGCCGGCTCGCAGCCCGTAGGGACGCCCCTACGACGTCCCCTACGGGAGATACCATATTGAAATTCCCTACGGCCACCCCTACGTCTAAATCCGTAGGGGAGAATCCCGTAGGGGTTCCCGTAGGGGCCTAGGCGGGAATGCGCGCGCCTCGTTTCCCTCCAACGGGACCTACGGGGGCCCCTACGGCGGTTATCCCCGTAGGGGACGAGGCGCGAAGACTTCCCTCCAGTAAATTGGAGCAGCCCTACGGGCATCGCCCGTAGGGGTTCCCTATGGGAATGCCTCCCCGTAGGGGAGAATCAAAACGGCAGCGTTTTGGCAATTACTTCTCCCCTACGGGATAGATACCGTAGGGGCCCCTACGGGAATATCCCCGTAGGGGATTCTTTAACGACAGCGTATCGATTCTTATGCCCTACGGCTAGAGCCGTAGGGGAACAAAACGGCATCGTATCGCCTAATACTTATGCCCTACGGGTCGAGCCGTAGGGGATCCCCGTAGGGGAATTCTGAATATCAGAAAACGGGCACTCTCTTTTTCATTTATGTTCTTCGCGATTTCAACAAAAGGGCTTAGGGTTTCGGTCGATTGGAGGCGAAGCGGCTCTTGCTCCGGCGAATTGAAGCTACGAACACGTCAAGCACTCCGATTATACACAACTTCAAGGTTAGATATCGATTTTTATCTTTCTATCGGATTATTTTTTCTATTTCAAAAATATTAGGGTTCGTTAGAAAAACTCGATTTTTTGTTTGAATTTGCTTTGTATTAGTGTTATTAAGTCTTGAAGTGTGTATTATGTTGATTTTGAGTGCGAATTTGGGCTTTCGAAATTAGGGTTCCTACTTCAGGCGACGGGAGAGGCGATTTCCGGCTTTCTCCGGCGAATTCAAGTGCAAGGGACCTCTTTCATACCGATTCTCCAAGGTTTTCAGGTTTGAACTTCCTTTTCAACTTTTAATTGTTTCATTTTTCGATTTTGAAAATTTTAGAGTTTTGGAATACTGTCTTGAACTGAATTAGGTTTTGTTGATTTATTTGGGAAATTAAGATTTTTTTTCAAAATTATTGGATAGTAAATGGGCAGCTACAGTAGTTTTTTTGACATTTTTGGATTTTTGAGAATGTGATTATTTTTTTTCAAATTATTTGAGTGTTTAAAGGGGCAGCATTAGTTTTTGTTCTTTTTGGATAGTAAATGACCTTTTTTGCAAAAACTTTAGTAGTGTGACCCCCACTCAAATTTCGTTACTCAACTTTTTTGTGTTTGGAGTTTGGACAAAATTCTTCGTCTTGAGTGTCAAAATCCCCATTTGTGGACTGTTTTTTGTACGAACTTTAATAGACTACGTTTTTTATTTACAAGACCAAATTTAAGGTTATGATGCTTTAGTGAACTATGTTTTTTATTTACAAAGTAATATTTAAATATTTTGATTTTTGTTTTTGTTTTTTGAAAAGAAAATTTTTAAGTTAGATGGAGATGCTTTAGTATGTATGTTGCAAAATTAAAGGATATGATTTTAATATGTATGGTTTTTGGTTTATTATTTGTGATGTTTTAGTATAAATGTTGAAAAAATGAAATTATTGTCAATTTGTATATTAAAGAGCTTAGACCCGTTTGAGATTTAATATCGAACTTACCATTCGATATTGAATCTTGAATTGTCCCATTTTTGGACAGTTTGAGAATGTGATTATGATGTTCCTTGTTAGTTGATATGTGTTTCGATTATGGACTTATTTTAAAATTTGGTTAGTTATTTCTCTACGTTCTCGGGTACATTGAAACACGTGTACTTAGAGAACTGTAGGGAAGTGCTGCCAAATTTTTTAAGTCCATTCGAGACACTAACTAACAAAGAACAAGAACATCATATCACATTCTTGAATGGGATAGGACCCTTACCAATAAAGCAATTACAACGCATATGTGCTGTCGAATTCATGTCAAAATCTTTAACTTTTTTAAATGTGTAATTGTTTAGTATACTTTCTTAAATGTGTGTGATTGTTTATTTTGTTTGTTAAAGATTATCGTTTTAATTCTATAGAATGAACTCTGATCGTAATTGGATGTACAAAGGATGGTTGGCGGTTATCTGTCTAAAGAGTTTTTGGATGGAATCGAGTTATTCATTGAGTTCGCAAGAAAAAATGCTGAATGGAAAGACGGTGATAAGTTGAAATGTCCTTGTGGTCGAAAGAGGTGTAGCAATATTAATTACTTGGACACTGTGACAATCACGCGGCATCTGCTGAAGCATGGGTTTGTTCCGGGTTATTACACATGGTTATTCCACGGCGAAGGACATCTTTATGAACACATTCAGAATCAGAATGTGATCCCTGTTCCAAGCCAATCAAACATTCCGATCCAAATCCATACATCGATATAATCCGTGATGCTGCTGGTCCTTCATTTAACCAGTTGAGGAATCACCCAATCCAGAGGCTCAAAGATTTTATGATATGTTGAAAGCAGCGAATGACCCATTTATAAAGTCTAACGCTGGAACCCCACAAAATTTAAGATTATATGGAGAAACATTGGTATTTGCAATCTGAATTGTCCTTCAATCATTACAGTCGGATTTGGAAAATTTGAGTGCAATTTAAGTACAAGTAGTTTAATCATGATATATGTATTATTTGTTTATAAAATAAAAAAACAAAGCAATGCGCAAATAAAAAAAGTATAATGGCAAATAAAAAAAATAAATAAAGAGATAAAAATAGCACAAACAAAATAAAATTAAAAAAACTTAAATAATGGTTGCAAATAAAATAAAATAAAATTAAAAAATACGACAAGATAAAAAAAAAACAAAGCAAGCTATAATGCAAAAATAAAATTAAAAAACAAAGTATAGAAATAGCGCAAATAAAATAAAAAAAAAAAACTTAAATAACGCCAAAAGCCTAAAATAAAATAAAATTAAAAATACTAAACAAATAAAATAAAATCTAACAAATAAAAATTGGATCTTTGAATTTGTTTAATTAAAATATCATATTTTTGCGTCCCAATTACATTAGACTTGTTGGTAAAGATGACATGCTTCTTGTGTGATACACTCAGAGTCCTGATTTGAACCTTGCTTCCTCAACATCAACGTAATTTTCCACGGCTAATGTTTTTCCCTCAATTTCTTGACGGAATCCCCATGGTCATTTTCTGCTAAAACTGTCTCCTCTATAGCCCTAAGGAAATTACTTGGCTTGCTACAATGGAACTTCGTTTGCCCAAATCTACACACCAAACAAATAAAATAAAATTAAATTAAATTAAATCTAACAAATAAAAACGGCTAATCCTCATGGGATTTCTCGATTGAAACGACCTCCTCTATAGCCTTAAAGAAATCACTTGCTTGCTACCATGCAACTTGTTTGCCCCCTGAAATCTACACACCAAACAAATAAAATTAAATTAAATTAAATTTAACAAATAAAAACTGGATCTTTGAATTTCATTTATATAAAATACCATATTTTAACGTATCAATACATAGTAAATAAGGGTTGTTTGCTTGAACACTTGATTTTAGGACCGTAAAGTTTAACGGTGGAACCCAAAAAAATTTAAAATCATATGGAGGAACATTGATATTTGCAATCAAATTGTCCTTCAATCATTACGGGTTTGGAAAATTATCATGATATATAAGTTATTTGTTTATAAAATAAAAAAAACAAAGCAAATTATTGCGTAAACAAAAAAAGTATAATGCGCAAATAAAAAAATAAATACAGATGTAAAAATAGCACAAACAAAATAAAATTTAAAAAACTTAAATAATGGATGCAAATAAAATAAAATAAAATTAAAAAATATTACAAAATGAAAAAAAAAAATAAAGCAAGCTACTATAATGGACAAATAAAAAAACAAAAATATAAAAATAACGCAAATAAAATTAAAAGAACTTAAATAGCGCGCAAAGCCTCAAATAAAATAAAATTAAAAAATACTACACTAATAAAATTAAATCTAACAAATAAAAAGTAGATCTTTGAATTCCATTTATATAAAATACCATATTTTAACGTCTCAATACTTAGTAAGTCGTTAAGAATTGTTTGGTTGAACACTTGATTTTAGGACCGTAAAGTCTAACGCTGGAACCCAACAAAATTTAAGATTATATGGAGAAACATTGGTATTTGCAATTTGAATTGTCCTTCAATCATTACAGTCGGATTTGGAAAATTTGAGGGCAATTTCAGTAAAAGTAATTTAATCATGATATATATATTATTTGTTTATAAAATAAGAAAACAAAGCAAAAAAGTGGTATAATGCACAAATAAAAAAAGTACAATGCGCAAATAAAAAAAAAGGGATAAAAATAGTACAAAAAAAATAAAATTTAAAAAATTTAAATAATGCTTTGCAAATAAAATAAAATAAAATTAAAAAATACTACAAATAGATAAAAAAAATAAAGCAAGCTATAATGGAAAAATAAAATAAAAAAAACAAAGTATAGAAATAACGCAAATAAAATTAAAAAAACTTAAATAACGCCTAAAGTCTCAAATAAAATAAAATTAAAAATACTAAACAAATAAAATAAAATCTAACAAATAAAAATTGGATCTTTGAATTTGTTTATATAAAATACCATATTTTTGCGTCCCAATTAAATTAGACTTGTTGGATAAGATAACATGCCTTGTGTGATACACTCATAGTACTGATTCGAACCGTTTGCTTCCTCAACATCACCGTAATTTTCCACAGCTAATGTTTTTCCCTCACTTTCTTGGGCGGAATCCCTATGGTTATTCTCTGGTAAAACGGTCTCCTCTAAACCCCTAAGAAAATCAATTAGACGGAATCCCCATGGTCATTTTCTGTTAAAACTGTCTCATCTATAGCCCTAAGGAAATTACTTGGCTTGCTACAATGGAACTTCGTGTGCCCAAATCTACACACCAAACAAATAAAATAAAATAAAATTAAATCTAACAAATAAAAACTGCTGAATCCTAATGAAATTTCTCGACTAAAACGACCTCCTCTATAGCCTTAAAAAAATCACTTGCTTGCTACCATGCAACTTCGTTTGCCCCTAAAATCTAAACACCAAACAAATAAAATAAAATAAATTAAATTTAAACAAATAAAAACTGGATCTTTGAATTTCATTTATATAAAATACCATATTTTAACGTATTAATACTTTTTAAGTAAGGGTTGTTTGCTTAAACACTAGATTTTAGGACAGTAAAGTTTAACGGTGGAACCCAACAAAGCAAAAAAGTTTCAGTGGAAGTAATTTAATCATGATATATATATTATTTGTTTCTAAAAAAAACAAAGCAAAAAAGAGCGTATATTACCCAAACAAAAAAATTATAATGCGCAAATAAAAAAATAAATAAAGATGTAAAAATAGCACAAACAAAATAAAATTTAAAAAACTTAAATAATGGTTGCAAATAAAATAAAATAAAATTAAAAAATATTACAAAAATATTAAAAAAAATAAAGCAAGCTACTATAATGGGCAAATAAAAAAAAACAAAGGTATAAAAATAACACAAATAAAATTAAAAAAACTTAAATAATGCGCAAAGCCTCAAATAAAATAAAATTAAAAAATACTACACTAATAAAATAAAATCTAACAAATAAAAACTGAATCTTTGAATTTCATTTATATAAAATACCATATTTTGACGTCTCAATACTTAGTAAGTCGTTAAGGGTTGTTTGCTTGAACACTTGATTTTAGAACAGTAAAGTCTAACGCTGGAACCCAACAAAATTTAAGATTATATGGAGAAACATTGGTATTTGCAATCTGAATTGTCCTTCAATCATTACAGTCGAATTTGGAAAATTTGAGAGCAATTTCAGTAAAAGTAATTTAATCATGATATATATATTATTTGTTTATAAAATAAAAAAAACAAAGCAAAAAAGTGGTATAATGCGCAAATAAAAAAAGTATAATGCGCAAATAAAATAAAAAAAGGGATAAAAATAGCACAAAAAAATAAAATTAAAAATTTAAATTATGCTTGCAAATAAAATAAAATAAAATTAAAAATTACTACAAATAGATTAAAAAAAAAAAAAAAACAAAGCAAAGTATAATGCAAAAATAAAATAAAAAAACAAAGTATAGAAATAGCAAATAAAATAAAAAAAAAAACTTAAATAACGCCCAAAGCCTCAAATAAAATAAAATTAAAAATACTAAACAAATAAAAACATAAAATCTAACAAATAAAAATTGGATCTTTAAATTTGTTTATATAAAATACCATATTTTTGCGTCCCAATTACATTAGTATTGTTGGATAAGATAACATGCCTCTTGTGTGATACAATCAGAGTCCTGATTCGAACCGTTTGCTTCCTCAACATCACCATAATTTTCCACGGCTAATCTTTTTCCCTAACTTTCTTGGGCGGAATCCCTATGGTTATTCTCTGGTAAAACCGGTCTTCTCTAAACCCCTAAGAAACTCAATTAGACGGAATCTCCATGGTCATTTTCTGTTAAAACTGTCTCCTCTATAGCCCTAAGAAAATTTCTTGGCTTGTTACAATGGAACTTCGTCCGCCCAAATCTACACACCAAACAAATAAAATTAAATAAAATTAAATCTAACAAATAAAAATTGCTAATTCTCATGGGATTTCTCTGCTGAAAGAAATCACTTGCTTGCTACCATGCAACTTCGTTTGTCCCTGAAATCTACACACCAAACAAATAAAATAAAATTAAATTAAATTTAATAAATAAAAATTGGAACTTTGAATTTCATTTATATAAAAACCATATTTTAACGTATCAATACTTAGTAAGTAAGGGTTGTTTGCTTGAAAACTTGATTTTAGGACCGTAAAGTCTAACGCTGGAACCCAAAAAAATTTAAGATTATATGGAGAAACATTGGTATTTGCAATCTGAATTGTCCTTCACAGTTGGATTTGGAAAATTTGAGGGCAATTTCAGTAAAAGTAATTTAATCATGATATATACAATACCTATATTATGCTCCTAGGTGTACGATATAAATAGTGCTCTCAAGCTTTATAATATAAAAATCATCATTTAATAATAAGAAATTATCATTTCAAAAAATGATTATTATAAACATTAAATTAACATAACAATGAATATATTAGCATACGTAATGAATATTTATCCAAAAATTTATGAAGATATAATCAAGTACAATTAGAATCGTGCTCTTAGGAATAAGGTACAAATTGCCTGATATATATATATATATATATATATATATATAGGGTAGTTCTGTACCGCAAACATAGATAATCACAATCTGTTATTTTACTTTTTTATTTTACTTTTACACTATAATATTTTAATTTTAATTTTATCATTTTTAAAATTATTATAAATTTTATATTTACTTAATTCACCATTATTATTACTACATATTTTCTTATTAAAAATAAGAATATAAATAAAGATAACAAAATTATTTTTAAAATATTTTAAAACTTGTTTTAATATATAAGATAAATTATATAATATTTGAAGAAAAAATATCTATAATAATAACATTAATAATTTTAAAATATATAAATATAAAATCAGTTTGATTAATACGTAGATTTTGATAATTACCTTTTAATTTGTTAGAACTTTAAATACGATGAGAAATTAATTATATTTTTTCTGTTAGGTGAAAATTTTTTATCTAATCATAAAATTATTTTTTGTAACATTTATTTATTTTTATTTTTTGAAAAGATCATTTATTTTGTTTTAAAATAAAAGTAAATTTTAGATTTGTATTGAATATAATTTTTGTTATTTAATTTTTATAATTTTAGATTTGTTATTTTTGTTATAAAACTAATTAATCATTGAGTTAAATAAATTATTTCATTTAAAATAAATATTATAAAATCTTTATTTTAATTAATAATTTATGTATATTAAATATTTTTTATCAAAATAAATTAAAAATATTTAATATTTTTAATTTAAATTTATTAAAAATATATGCATATAATACACTGTACTAACTTATTTTTGAGTTAAACTATTTAATTTAATTAATATTTAAAAAATATAAGAAATTATACTATACATCCAAGTGCACAGATTTTAATAAAATGCACCATACATTTTAAATGATAAAATGTATCGTAGAATTCTCCTATATATATATATATATATATATATATATATATTATATATATATATATAATTTGTTTATAAAATAAAAAAACAAAGCAAAAAAAGTGCGTATAATGCGCAAATAAAAAAAGTATAATGCGCAAATAAAAAAAATAAATAAAAGAATAAAAATAGCACAAAAAAATAAAATTAAAAAAATTTAAATAATGGCTTGCAAATAAAATAAAATAAAATTAAAAAATACTACAAATAGATAAAAAAAAACAAAGCAAGCTATAATGCAAAAATAAAATAAAAAAACAAAATATAGAAATAGCGCAAATAAAATAAAAAAAACTTAAATAACGCTCAAAGTCTCAAATAAAATAAAATTAAAAATACTAAACAAATAAAATAAAATCTAACAAATAAAAATTGGATCTTTGAATTTGTTTATATAAAATACCATATTTTTGCGTCCGAATTACATTAGACTTGTTGGATAAGATAACATTCCTCTTTTATGATACACTCAGAGTCCTATTCGAACCGTTTGCTTCCTCAACATCACCGTAATTTTCCACAACTAATGTTTTTCCCTCACTTTCCTGGCGGAATCACTATTGTTATTCTCTGGTAAAACGGTCTCCTCTAAACCCCTAAGAAAATCAATTAGCCGGAATCCCCATGGTCATTTTCTTCCTCTATAGTCGCCCCTAAGTAAATTACTTGACTTGCTACAATAGAACTTCGTTTGCCCAAATCTACACACCAAACAAATAAAATAAAATTAAATTAAATCTAACAAATAAAAACGGCTGAATTCTCATGGGATTTCTCGTCTGAAACGACCTCCTCTATAGCCTTAAAGAAATCACTTGCTTGCTACCATGCAACTTCGTTTGCCCGAAATCTACACACCAAACAAATAAAATAAAATTAATTTAAATTTAACAAATAAACACTGGATCTTTGTATTTCATTTATATAAAATATCATATTTTAACGTATTAATACTTTTTAAGTAAGGGTTGTTTGATTGAACACTTGATTTTAGGACCGTAAAGTTTAACGTTGGAACCCAACAAAATTTAAGATCATATGAAAGAACATTGATATTTCCAATCAAATTGTCTTTAAATCATTACTCGGGTTTGGAAAATTTGATGCAATTTTAGTGGAAGTAATTTAATCATGATATATATATTATTTGTTTATAAAATAAAAAAAAACAAAGCTAAAAAGAGCGTATATTGCAAACAATTACATTAGACTTGTTGGATAAGATAACATGCCTCTTGTGTGATACACTCAGAGTCCTGATTCGAACCGTTTGCTTCCTCAACATCACCGTAATTTTCCACAGCTAATGTTTTTCCCTCACTTTTTTGGGCGGAATCCCTATGGTTATTCTCTGGCGGTCTCCTCTAAACACCTAAGAAACTCAATTAGACGGAATCCCCATGGTCATTTTCTGTTAAAAGTATCTCCTCTATAGCCCTAAAGAAATTACTTGGCTTGCTACAATAGAACTTAATCTACACACCAAACAAATAAAATAAAATAAAATAAAATCTAACAAATAAAAACTGCTGAATTCTCATAGGATTTCTCGGCTGAAACGAACTCTTCTATAGCCTTAAAGAAATCACTTGCTTGCTACCATGCAACTTCGTTTGCCCTGAAATCTACACACCAAACAAATAAAATAAAATTAAATTAAATTTAACAAATAAAAACTTGATCTTTGAATTTCATTTATATAAAATACCATATTTTAACGTATCAATACTTAGTAAGTAAGGGTTGTTTGCTTGAACACTTGATTTTAGGACCATAAAGTCTAACGGTGGAACTCAACAAAATTTAAGATCATATGGAGGAACATTGGTATTTGCAATCGAATTGTCCTTCAATCATTAAAGTTGGGTTTGGAAAATTTGTTAGGATTTGGGTCGCCCCGCGGTCTCGACCCGACCCATTGAAGAATTAAAATAAAAGTATTTTAATTCATTTTATAATATATATATTATTTTATATAATATATATTATAATAATTATCCAAAACATCCGTTTGCTGCCGTTTGCTGCTTGCGGTTAATAGTGCAGTTATTTTGTATAATTTAATATTCATATAAATTATACAGAAGATAACACACACAAGTTTAACGCAAAATATACACAGAACATGGAAAACTTTCTGATGTAGAAAGCAGAACAAAGAAACCAAAATAAACACAGTACAATACATTGTGGTTCTTAGATCGTGAAGAACAATTCAACACTCCAATCGGGAGAGTGTTGTAGACACTGCGTAGCACGAGAAGCAACACGCAATAGGAGGATCTGGTCCGTTCGATTTACGTTTCCGCATCGAAGACAAGTAAGTCTTCTAATCTATTTTTATCGAATTGCTTATGTCGTTTAAGTAATTCCTTCATTGGTATCAGAGCTTGTGTGATTGGATCCCTTGTAAATTATGTGTTTGATTTTGTTTGTTCATGTTTAATATATATGTTCATTGTTAATCGATCATGAACTGTATAATTATTCTGCGCATGAACAAACTGTGAACTGCGTTGTAAATCTGCGTAAAATGTTATACAAAAGGTTATTTGTTCTGAACTTACGCGTGTCTGAAATTGTATTGCTTTAGTTCTTTTGTGAACTATAATGCGCGGTGAGTTACTTGTTCTGGGAGAACTGTAGTTAAGTTAATGTTATGCGTTAAGTTTTTATTGCATGAACTTGCTTATTATTTATTCTCTTGGGAATGAATTTTGCGCTATTTAATTGTTCTAAGTGAACTGGTGTAACTTTTGCGCTATGTATTTATGGTTCTATGTGAACTTTATTTAAATATATATTTGAATGATTTTAAATTGTTCTCTGCAAATAATTTTTATTTTAAAAGTGAAATTTATTCTGTGTGAATTTATTATAGTGAATTAAAATTCATTCTGTATGAATTTATTTTACTGAATTTATTTGTAGTGAATTAAAATTCATTTTGTATGAATTTATCTTACTAAATTGAAATTTATTCTGTGTGAATTTATTTCAAGTAAATTTTATTTAGTGTGAATAATTTTCAGTGAATAATTTTTAATTATTGCTAAAATATATATACAGAGTACATATAATTGCGTTAAACAGTGTTTATTAATTGATTTTATTTTATTTTATTTGTTTTGTGTAAACATTATTTAATAAAATAAATAAAAGTACCGTTTATTTAAAACTTATTCTGTGTGAATAATAAAATTAAATAAACAAAAGTACATTTGATTTAAAAATTATTCAGTGTGAATATTTTTTTTATTCTGTGTGAATATTGTATTACGCTCAAAATGTCTCTCGGGAATTTTTAAAAATAATAATTTTTAAGGTTTTTGGATTTTTTTAATCTTATTAAATTATTTTCTATGTGAAAATAATATTTAATTTTTTTTTGAATTCATGTAATATTTTGAGCATGTGAAAGTAATACAATTTGGCTATCTTAACTGGCGGCACTTAATAAGTTATATGCCATATATTCGTATGAAAATCGGATTTTCTAACGTTTAAGCTATGTGTGTCATTTTGATAAGGGGAGTGACTTATTGTTACTTATACCATTTAGACATGTTATACGATCAAGTGTGTTCGTTAATTATAGTTTTAAATTGGAAGTGTCCGATTTTTAACACTTGTCTAAGTGCAGGTACTATGTGTATCGTTCGAGAATTCATTTCTCTGAAAATGAAGCCAACATATACTTTTAGTGATCATGTGTTGAACATGCATGGAAAGTATAAGACCATGTGGAATAATGTTGGTAACTTGTTAAATTGGAACAAGCTTAAAATCGTTTTTAGGGATTCTCTACCCTTAGAATGACATGAGATGTGAGAAATGATTTGGAATCGAGAACATGAATTCTTTCATGATATCTATCTCACTAACATAAGCTATATATGAAGACTTCTATAGTCATGGTACTGAACACCAGTGGGTGACCCCTGTCGTTCTCGAGACAAGGAGAAAGATGTACTATAAGACTGAGCCTATTAAGAGGATGCCAAAACCTCATGCTCATTTGTGGGCATGTTATCATGTACATTAGTAGTTAGTGTGTACTGACTATTGGTACTTTGTTTGTTTTACAAACACTGTTTTTCATTTCGTAGTTGTTTGTTTGACTTTAGTGGTCATTCTGATTAAACTGTGCGATGTTTTGATTACTTTAATGTATATATTTTGTTTGTCGTTTTATATATGTTATCATTTAAACATTAGTTGTTTGAATGCTAAGTGTCAAAGTGGGATTTAAAATGGTTTGGTTAATTAAGTGTTTTTGGGATTGAGTTCATTATGATAAGACCTAATTGGGGCCGATGATTGAGATATTAAGTCTTCTTTCGACGTTCTGTTTAGGGAGAATTATTTTGAGCAAAAGTATTCTAAATGATCACTTAATTGTTTTACACACAATAAGAGCATGATTTATATTTACTTTCCTGATTTGCCTGTGACTAGCAAATCAATCATTGGTGATATGATTAAAGGAAATAAGCTCGATGAAGACAACTATAATCCGTCGTACCGAAAGGTTGGTACGAAATGGACGGTAAAGATGTTGTCGCGTTGCGAACCATGAGATGTTCGGTCTTGGACAGGACACTGGTCCTCAGGATTGTAGAAACTAAGATGCTTATAAAGCTTGAAAGAAAAAGGATTCTAAAGCTAGGGGCATCATAATCGCATCCGTCGAGGATGACATGACTTTTGAATGTGAGTTGCAAGGTACTGCGCATGTCATGTGGGAGTATTTGCGTGATAAGTATGGTGATACTTGTGTCACTAAGCTTCGTCAGTTGAATATCAAGATTGATACCTACACAAAGCGTGGTCATCATTCTGCTAAACAACATGTGAGAATTATGTCTAACATGATTGTGGAGCTTAAGACAGCTGAACACATTCTTTCAGATGAACAACGAGTTCAAACCTTAATATCTTTCCATCGTGACCAGTGGGAGCACATTAAGGTCAACATTACCCACAATGATAACATCAAAATCTTCAATAATGCAGCTCGACATGTTGAGCTTGAGGATGAGCGACTAGGTGTTGTGAAACCTCATAAAGATGATGTTTATGTGGCTGAGAGTTCTGGTTCCAATAAAAACATTGGTTTTTAGCGTAAATGGAACAAGAACAAAGGAAAGGGTAAAGAATCTAGTGAAGATTCAAAGAAGGATACTGATAAAAATGAACGGAAATAATTTCCTAAGAATTCATTTTTTCAGTAGTAGTTCTTCTTCGTTGAGGTTATCAGTTGTTGGTTTGAAAATTACATGGTTTCTGTTATATATGATAATGCTGTGTGCAATAACGAACATCTTAATGCCGACTCTATAGTTAATTATAGTTTGTCTCTTAATTGTAGTAGTACATCTCTTTAACTATTACGTCAATCATGGTTTGTCTCATAATGTTTCTTCTACTTGTTTTGAGCATGTTTATGGTGTGTTTTGATATGCACGTTTGAGACACATTGGGAAAGATAAGATAAATCGTCAAGTGAAAGAAGAACTTTTGGGTTCACTTTCTATATTCGATTTGTCCACATGTGAAATATGTCTTGCATGTAAAATGACTCTCAAGCCTTTTTAGTAAGGCAACAAGAGTTGAATATTCATTGCAATCAATACATACTGACATTTGTGATTCATTGAGTGTGATAGCTCGTCACTGAGCTTCATATTTTTTGACATTCATTGAAGACTTCACTCATTTTGATTAAGTGTATTTGATATCTCACAAGTTTGAAGCACAAGGTTGTTTCAAATACTTCATGAGTGAAGTCGAGAATCAAAAGATTGAACTATCAAAACTTTGAGAACCGATTGCGGGCGTGAATATTTGTCAGAACAGTTTTGGGAACTGTGTATTGAAAAAGGGATTACTCGATAGTTGACTACTCCTAATACTCCACAACAAAACAGTGTTGCTGAGAGAAGGAATAGAACTTTATTAGATATGGTGAGATCCATGATGGCGCAAGTTAACCTATCTATTTCCTTTTGGGGAAATATTTTTGTTAACTACAGCCTATATTCTAAATTGAGTATCATCCAAGTCAGTGACATCAACTTCATATGAACTATGGGCAGGTAGGAGACCTGACCTAAATAATCTCAAGCCTTGGGGTTCGGCTGCACATGTGCATAACGTACATGATATGTACGGAAAGCTAACTCTAAGAGAAAATAAGTGTATTTTCATAAGGTACTCAAAAGAGTTCAATAATTATGTGTTCATTAGTGACAATGGAGATGATCATATCACTGAAATAGTATCGAGAAATGCAAATTTTCTAGAGACTGAATTCCCAAGTCGAGGTGAATTACGAAACAAAGAATCGTTCTTTGAGGTTTATGATGAGAATGGGGACACAGAATTAGCTTCTGATCCTCTAGAGGTACAAGGTTCAGACCTAACACCACTCAACATTTCTCGTAGTGTTGATCAGAGTGGGAGAGATGTATATGTTACACCTCTAGATGAGTATACCTAAAAGTTCGAAGGAGAAGAGTGAGTCTTTCAGCAAGGCTTTATCCTTTGCTTTCTCGATAAAACCTGAAGGTTATATGGAAAATTGCAATGGAAGATCAAAAATTCAATGAAGAATAACTATGTCTGGGAACTAGTTGATCTTTCGAGTGGATGCAAGACAATTTGGGAACAAGTGGGTTCTCAAAATTAAGCGAAAGGCTGATAGGGCAACTGAAGGATACTAAGCTCATTTAGTTGCTAAAGACTATAACCTATTTGAGGGTATAGACTATGAAGAAACCTTCTCGCCGAGTGTGAGGTTTTCTTCGATTCGCCTACTTCTAGCCATTGTAGCCAAATTTCGATGTGGGACTACATCAAATTAACGTTAAGACTATTTTTTTTCTCTCAATGGAGAATTAAAGGAAAAGATATATATGGAACAACCAGTGGGTTTTGTTGTCCAGTCAATGGTACTTGAAATCTCATCAGGTGATGATGATGACCATTGTGATTATATATGTCAAACGTTCAGAAAAGTGTTTCGTAATACTATCATTATATGTTGATGATATTCTTTTGGCTGAGAATGATATTGAGTACTTGATATGATCAAGAAATGACTATCCTCATCTTCGAGATGAAGGATGTGGGTGAAAATGAGTATGACATCAAAATCTATAGGATTCGTTCTCAAAGGTTGCTTAGACTCTCGCAGGAGATTAATATCCATAAGCTCCTTTAACGATTCAAGATGGATACTTGTAATGTCATTGATACTCTTTTTATCAAAGGTGAATACCTAAGCCGAAACATGGATCCCAAAAGTAGTGAAGAAAGGCATTTCATGATAAAGGATTGTAAGCACACCAGTGGGTGATGTGACGATCAAATGTGATAGTCAAACAAGTTATTGCTTACACGAAAAATCCCAAATACCATGAAAAACAAATACATAATGTGTTTAACTTTGTCGGGACATTGTTAAAACAAAAGGAGTAAATATTATATATCTATGCATTTGATGGTGACTAATCCTATGACCAAACCAATACCTAATGAGGTGTTTAAGGATCATGTCGAGTCTTTGGAGTTGCATAGAATTTGATTATATGTAATCAATCAATAACAATATATGTGTTGCTCTATTGAAATTAATATATGTATTAATGTTGTGTGTACAAGTATGTTTATACTTGAAAAGTATGTCTACAAGTTGTGACTGGTTCTCTCACATGAACAGTTACCTATGACATCGAGGATGTGCAGAGAAATGAATCCCCACATTCATGGACTTGTAATATAGCCAGATTGCAGTTCTCCTGGAGACAGTGGGAGTCTCTGAGGACGTAACAGAGGGGAGAACTCAGGTCAAGTGGGAGACGGACACTTGATCTATAATCTGTACGATGCTAAGTTGAAAGACATACGCTTCCAAAGTGGAAGAAGAGCATTGTAGCGCGTGTTCATACCACGTGTGCTTTTGTGATCATTAAAAGGTGAATGAGAGAAACTTCCCTGTTTTCTCATTATGTGAGACCTTGAGGTTGAAACGATGTCGTTGACCTCATTTCGTTACCCTTAAGACTTCCAATTGTGTCTTGAGATTTCACTAGGTGCTGCTACTTTGATATCTTACCAAATAACCATGGAAATTCGGTAAATGCGGTACATATCAGGAAAGCAACTGACGTGGAGTTTAGAGACTCTAGTGGAGAAGGAAGATTATCTTAAAACATGCACTTAACTTGGTATTCAAGGCTAGCCCAATCGTGTACTGACATGATTGTGAATATGAGTTGGGACAAGGTCGAGTATGCTAAGTATCTGAGGGGGATAAGAGATACGTCGACTAGTGCGGTTTATAAAGATATCTGGGGTATAGCGAGTAAAAGTCCTCAATATATTTCGTGAACTGTCATAATACACTAACCGGTTTATGACGATGACATAGTTCACACGCTCGCAGGTCACACGATCTATTTGCCCTGTATGAAATGATATTGTTGAGAGTGTTTATCTGGACGTCGAGTCTAGCCCTTTGTGCGAGTGGGAGATGTTAGGATTTGGGTCGCCCCGCGGTCTCGACCCGACCCGTTGAAGAATTAAAATAAAAGTATTTTAATTCATTTTATAATATATATATTATTTTATATAATATATATTATAATAATTATCCAAAACATCCGTTTGCTGCCGTTTGCTGCTTGCGGTAGTTATTTTGTATAATTTAATATTCATATAAATTATACAGAAGATAACACACACAAGTTTAACGCAAAATATACACAGAACATGGAAAACTTTCTGCAGAACAAAGAAACCAAAATAAACACAGTACAATACATTGTGGTTCTTAGATCGTGAAGAACAATTCAACACTCCAATCGGGAGAGTGTTGTAGACACTGCGTAGCACGAGAAGCAACACGCAATAGGAGGATCTGGTCCGTTCGATTTACGTTTCCGCATCGAAGACAAGTAAGTCTTCTAATCTATTTTTATCGAATTGCTTATGTCGTTTAAGTAATTCCTTCAAAATTTGATGGCAATTTCTGTGGAAGTAATTTAATCATAATATATATTTTATTTGTTTATAAAATAAAATAAAAACAAAGCAAAAAAGAGCGTATATTGAGCAAACAAAAAAAGTATAATGCGCAAATAAAAAAAAATAAATAAAGATTTAAAAATAGCACAAACAAAATAAAATTTAAAAAACTAAAATAATGGTTGCAAATAAAATAAAATAAAATAAAAAAATATTACAAAAAGATAAAAAAAAATAAAGCAAGCTACTATAATGGGCAAATAAAATAAAAAAAACAAAGGTATAAAAATAACACAAATAAAATTAAAAAAACTTAAATAAAGTGCAAAGCCTCAAATAAAATAAAATTAAAAAATACTACACTAATAAAATAAAATCTAACAAATAAAAACTGGATATTTGAATTTCATTTATATAAAATACCATATTATGACGTCTCAATGTAAGTCGTTAAGGGTTGTTTGCTTGAAAACTTGATTTTAGGACCGTAAAGTCTAACGCTGCTGGAACCCAACAAAATTTAAGATTATATGGAGAAACATTGGTATTTGCAATCTGAATTGTCCTTCAATCATTACAGTCGGATTTGGAAAATTTGAGAGCAATTTCAGTAAAAGTAATTTAATCATGATATATATATTATTTGTTTATAAAATAAAAAAACAAAGCAAAAAATGGTATAATGCGCAAATAAAAAAAGTATAATGCGCAAATAAAATAAAAAAAGGGATAAAAATAGAACAAAAAAAATAAAATTAAAAAAATTTAAATAATGCGTTGCAAATAAAATAAAATAAAATTAAAAAATACTACAAATAGATAAAAAAAAACAAAAAAAAAAAAACAAGGCAAGCTATAATGCAAAAATAAAATAAAAAAACAAAGTATAGAAATAGCGCAAATAATTTAATTTATTAAATATTAAAAGATGAATAAAAATGTTGAATAAACGGCTTCAAAAGCTGTTTTATTCACTAACAAAACTGTGCCACGTAAGTATCTGTATTTGACCGTCGCACGGTACTGTATCACGGTGAGGTCTCACGACATTACCGTGTGTATGAACAATGACGTTTTCACGTGATTCTTGCACAATCGCGATAATCTTTTTGGCAAAATGCTTAAGAAAAGTTCATTTCCTATGGAAATGATTATATTGAACCTAAAAAGTTCCACAATAATCCATCAAACATTAAATTTGACATACCATGTGCAATATCATCACACCTGAGAGTAAATTGTTACTAATGAACTACACATCTCTTGAATTTGAGACATGCACTAATGCAAATCGCATCGTACGTCTTTAATTTCAAATATCATACGTCTCACTGCCTGAAACATGACCCCGTTGATGGTAACGACGCCTTAAAAGTGTATACAAACGATTGACGATCGTTTTTTTGCGGGTTGAACAAGCCACGGTGTAGATGTATTGATGACCATGTAACGCCGTGCAGATACAACCGTGAAACTAAATGACCGTGCGAAACGGCTTCCATCCTCTCATTTATTTTCCGGTGTTTTAACTCGAATTTTAAATAAAAGAATAAAAGATGACTATACCCGCCTGCAAAAGCTGTCCTGATAACTGACACCACTAATATTTCGCGTGCATCGGTTATCCCGCTCCAATACAAAAATACGCCATCTAAAAAAAGAACTCGTTCAATTTCAATAATGTTTAAAATTGATTTGATAACCACACGGTGTTGTATCACGGTGACGTCTCGTGAGATCACCGTATGAGTATGAACACTCACGTTTTCGTGTGATTCTTGCACAATCGCAATAATCTTTTTGGCTAAATGCCTAAGCAAAGTTAATTTTCTATGGAAATGATTATATTTAACTGAAAAAATCCACAATAGTCTATCAAACGATTAAATTTGACATACCATGTGCAATATGATCACACTTGAGAGTACTCCAAATTGTTACCAATTTTAACTAAACATCTCTTGAATTTGAGACATGCATTAATACAAATCAGATCGTACGTCTTTAATTTCAAATACCATACGCCTCAATGCCTGAAATATGAACCCGTTGATGGTAACGACGCCTTAAAAGTGTATACAAACTATTGACAATCGTTTTTTTTCGGGTTGAACAAGCCACGGTGAAGATGTATTGATGACCATGTATCACCGTGCGTATATATATATATATATATATATATATATATATATATATATATATTTTGGTCTATGTCAATTGCAGTGTCTTGGGATTCGAACCAAAGACCTCAAGTCCCCAATTCAAGTGCTCAACCAACTGAGCTAACAACCCTCGACGACCGTGCGTATATAACCGTGAAACTAAATGACCGTGCACAATATACGTGTTTCGGAGCCGTGCATAAAACGACTTTCCCCTCTCATTTATTTTCCGATGTTTTAATTTGAATTTTAAATAAAAGAATAAAAGATGAATACCCGCCTGCAAAAGCTGTCCTGATAACTGACACCACTAATATTTAAGTACACGTGCATCGGCTAACCCGCCCCAATCCTAGAAACGAAAATACGCCATCTAAAAAAGAACTCGTTCAATTTCAAATATTTTTAGAATGGATTTGATAACCACACGGTGTTGTATTACGGTGACGTCTCGTGAGATCACCGTGTGAGAGTGAAGACGTCGTTAAATTCAAATACAATAACCGTCGCCATTGGTATCTCACGGTATATTGTAAAACCGTGCCACGGGGCATTGGTATACCGTGAAATGTTTATAGATGACATTATTAAAACACTGTCGTGAATCCTGAACATACACGACCGAAAGTACACACGGTAAATTTACACCGTGAGATATATCACAGTCGTGGTTCGTGCTGATACAAGACCGTAAGTGCACACGGTGATCAACAATTTTTTTAGATACAATTTTTATACATACAACGGCATACAGTATATGAAAAGTTTACTCTCTTGCAAACCAAAACGAAACCAACTATTATCCATCCCTTAATTAAAAAGGGAGTTCAATGTCTTTGCAGGACATCCAAAATATCTTCAGTGCTATGTTTTTTCTGACAGCTTTAATATCGATGTCGTCCGCGTTACGATACAATGATGGGTCGGTGAGCAATCGTTCCAAATACATTTTGCAGAAAGGACCGCAAGAGTGGTTGTCATCTTGGGCAAATTGTTCTTCGGCTGGCATGACCTTGAGCTTGAAGTCTTCCGTTTTCACAGGTAATCTTTTTCTTTCCCAGTAACCTGTTTTCTCCAACATTCGAGGTAAGACCTTCAACAAACACTTGAACTCAGGGGCGCGAGGGTTCACACCAGGCTCATAGTTATGAGCTAACGAGTCATACAGCTCGATAGTCCAATCATCAAAACAAATTCGAACTACGACCCAATGTCCCGGAAGATGACAAACCATGACGGCCTTCACATAAAATAAGTAAACGATATCATTAGTGCTTAATTAGTGTTCAGAGTTTGTGATTTAGGGTATATGATTGTATTACTTACGTGGGAAAATCTGAACCATTCGAAATCGTCTCTTAAACTGCCTGGGAGTTCCCCATTTGGATTGTTCAATGAGTTGTAAGCATGTTTGAAGGTCATCTGAAGAAGTGCAACGAAAATATATAAGGTCATAAGTGAGCTAGATTTTATTGAGTTCATACCACGGAGTTTGTGAAAACTTACAAAATAGTTTGGGGGTAAAATTACGAAGGATTCCTGAGGCCACTTTTCCTTTTCCATTTTTAACTCCATGTAACTGCAGAAGATAGTTGTCACCTGATATAAAAATACTAGTTGGTAAGTATATAAAATTTATTTCTGAATTATACTACTATATACCTTAAATTTTCAATGGTTACCTCTTCGTCGAAGTCCCAATCCACGTTTTCAATGTCAAGAAACGTTTTCCGTTTCACGGTAATTTGCGTGTCACGAAAATGTACACAATTGACAGAAGATTTGGTCCGTTTGGATGGTCTCAGAAACGACCGATATGCTTTTCCAACGGCTTCAAGTCCTTCATTGGGAGTTTGGGGAGCATTTTTCGCCGCTTCAGGCTTACGAGTTCTCAGCCTACGGGGAGAAACAATTGGCCTACCAACATGTTCGCACGCATCTGTGGGATTCACTGTGAGCTGATCGGTAGGATCAGCTACCATACCGGTATCAACTGTTGGCGATAGGTCAATGTTTTCTTCGACTTCTCCGGCAGGGAGTGTCGGTTTTAGGACACTGGCTTCATCTGCTGAAAGTTGTCCAACAATAGACATCACTAAGTCGTTGGGATCAGTGGTTTGGCCGACTTCGATGGTATCAGAAAAATGGACTGTGAATATTTGGCCGACTTCGACGGTATCAGAAACAGGATCTTGCTCCGGTTGAACGTGGTTTTTTTCGACTTCTACGGCAGCAACTGTCTGATTTTGGACGTCGGCTTCTCCGGCAGCCTCACTCGCTGTATTATTGTCTGATGTGATCAGCGATACAGGTCGACGCAGATCTCCCGGCGACTCATGCAGAGACGCGCTCTCATGAAGTTGTTGTGGAGTGATGCCTTTAATCCGCTCAAAGATATATCCAGCAAAATCTGCAATCAATCCCTCATCAGACAAAATCCGTTCATGCTCGGCTCTCAATTTGGCCCTCAAAAGCCCAGTCAGTCGTCTGTCCAACTCAGAAGCATCTTCATGCGGGCAACAAAGTGTACGCCAACAACACACAGGCCTACAACACACATGCCCACTTGGACCAGGAGTACTCTGCTCAGAAGCACGTTGTCTGCGTGATCTAGGAACGGGCATTTCAATATCCGTGGCTGCAGCACGCTTTTTCGAAGAAGGCTTTTTGGTTTGTTTTTGCTTCTCCGGATTTTGTTTGGCTTTGATTGCATTACCACCATTGCGTACTGGGCGATTGTACTCAACATGAAATGGTCTGTTATGTACAGAAAGGTAACACAGCTCATTTTTCTCTTCATCAGTAGGAATCAAGGTTTCATGAACAACTTCAATCTGAAACTTATCAACACAGAGTATTAATATTCCACCGCGTGAAACAAATACTATTACTAGCAAAATATAAGTAGGAGTAGATGGTTACGTACCTCTCCTTGGAAGAAAAGATCATCGCAATCAGTCTTTGTTGTAGATGTACTCCACATCAAACAACTTAGCACTTTCATATTCGGATCACGTTGACCACATAACTGACCGATATTCGGAACGGACTCGAACATCCAAATTATAAAAGCCCAACTGGGGCCATAGACGTGGTACGAAGTTTTTTCTGCTAATTCAGGGTCCATCGCTGTTGTTTCGAGGTAGTAGCTCAGAGCCTGGTAGGAATAAGCGCCCCATGGAAAACTCTGCCACTTTTCCGGCTCATCCACTAATGCCCATGCCCAGTCCTCGACATACATTTCAGCGGATCGACAAAGAAAGAAGGAATAGTAGACGATGAGATTGGCGACTTTAATGTAATCCTCCAACGAGGCAGGTTGTTCCCCATCGAAGAGTTGTTTGGCCGCAAATAACTTGCGTAGATCATTGCTTCTTACACGCTTCCCACCGAATAGCCGCTTATTTAAGTTACCTGGAGCAGACTGGGGTGTGGCATGGATGTCAAATTCATCGTAGATGCCGAAATTCAGTCCCGTTACAATGGCATAAGCGGCGGGTGTGAGTTTCGCAGTCTTACCACCAACGTAGAACCAATGCTCCGTCTCCGGTATTGACGGACCTGACAACTCTCGACATACGAGGTGGTGCAAAAAATTAGTGCTTGATTTGGCAGTAAATCTTATTCCCAGAACACTCTTCATGTAAGGCAGCGCAAAAAAATCGCGAACTGCGACGGCATCACCCCCTATATCTTTTATTGTCTTCGTGATCAGTTCCGGAACATCGTAGCGAGTATACAAATTGAGACTTAAATTGACCGACTGCAGATTGGTTGGTCTCTTCCATTCAAATCCATACTGAAATATGAAATAAATAAATATGAATTAAAGGATAAAAGATGCGAAATATAACGACACGGTGAAATTACACCGTAAGAAAAAAAATATAGAATATCACGGTGTAAATTCACCGTGAACATACAAAACGGTGTTCTTCCACGGTGTACATTACACACGAACTTGAACATATGGTGAATATGTTTTTCCACGGTTTACATTACACACGGTGTTTGTACACCGTGAAATAAAACACTGTCGTGGATCGTGCTCGTAAAAGACCGTAAGTACACATACACCGTGAAATAAAACACTGTCGTAGACCGTGCTCGTACAAGACCGTAAGTACACATACACCGTGAAATAAAACACTGTCGTGGATCGTGCTCGTAAAAGACCGTAAGTACACATACACCGTGAAATAAAACACTGTCGTAGACCGTGCTCGTAAAAGACCGTAAATACACATACACCATGAAATAAAACACTGTCGTAGACCGTGCTCGTACAAGACCGTAAGTACACATACACCGTGAAATAAAACACTGTCGTAGACCGTGCTCGTACAAGACCGTAAGTACACATACACCGTGAAATAAAACACTGTCGTGGATCGTGCTCGTAAAAGACCGTAAGTACACATACACCGTGAAATAAAACACTGTCGTAGAACGTACTCGTACAAGACCGTAAGTACACATACACCGTGAAATAAAACACTGTCGTGTATCGTGCTCGTAAAAGACCGTAAGTACACATACACCGTGAAATAAAACACTGTCGTAGACCGTGCTCGTACAAGACCGTAAGTACACATACACCGTGAGATAAAACACTGTCGTGGATCGTGCACGTACAAGACCGTAAGTACACATACACCGTGAAATAAAACACTGTCGTGGATCCTGCTCGTACAAAACCGTAAGTACACATACACCGTGAAATAAAACACTGTCGTGGATCGTGCACGTACAAGACCCCGTAAGTACACACGGTAAATGTACACCGTGAGATGAATCATAGTCGTAAATCGACAAGACCGTAAGTAGACACGGTGTTTGTCACCCGTGAGATATATCACCGTCTTAAACTCTACCGTGATAATACACGGTGATAAAACTCACGGTTGAACCGTCGTCTACTAGAACTGACACACAACCGCATGCGAAAAAATTGCAGAGAGCGATAAACCATTAACCATTTTAAAATGTCGGAAACAAAAACCCTATCTTGAAAGGATATACCAATATCAAATTACAATCGAATGATTTACAAACATCAAAGCTCGAATAATCGAAAGTTCGAAAGCTAGGGTTATGGACTTACCGGAGGTTGAGCGCGATTGTCTGGGTTGTCCATGTTGTCACTGCTTGCCATAATGATGATCGTCGGAGACGGAGTTGAATATTTGATACGATAACGGTCGGGGCTGGTGTTTCACCGTGGCGGCGCTCGTCGTGCGTGTGAATTTCAAACGTCGAAAATTGATTTTGTGGGGCAACTTTTTTTTTCTGATATTCTTTTTGTTAATTTGTAATATTCGATTTGTTGTTTTGTGAGAAAATATAACTTTTGAGGGCACTTAAGTCTTTTCATTCAAATTGGCCTACTTAACTTACATTTTTATGGACGGAGCTTCAGAACTTGTATACTCTTATGTTTTGGCCTTTAAATGGCTCCGCCCCTAAATATAAAGTAGTTCGACTCAACTATATCTATTATAGTTATACATTAGTTTTCAACTATTATACTCCCTCCCATTTTAAATAATTGACGTTTTGAAGTTTTTAAGTATTTGCTTTTCAATTGACGTTTTGATATAATTTACCATAAATATCCTCATTCATTCTATTGAAATTAACTATAATTATTTACAAACCATTAAATATTAAATATAAAAAACACTAGGAGTATTATAGTTCGATTCAACTATATCTATTATAGTTCTTTTCAAATTTTAGGGAGTAACTATTAATGTTATTGAGATTTTATTTGATTTCATAGAAATTTATATACAAAAGTTTATTTAATTTCATAGAAATCTATATATAGAAGTACAGTAAAGACACTAACAGCATTCATTTTTTAATGTATTCCCATCAACACTTTGTTTTCTCCCTTCGTAATCTTGTAAACATCAGGTGATCAATATTACAGAGCAAAAGTGCTAGTGTCTTCTCCGACTTTGTGGCGGTGCGATAATGTATGTAACCCCATCCGACGATGCTGAATAAAAAACAACGCACCACATTATAATCGAAAAGCGCAATGGCTTTGAATACTCGTATCGACATCAATGCATGCGCGAAATCGATCAATATCAATCGGTATTTCGACGCGATCTCTGGAGGCATAGTAGCCGAGCCGTCACGTCAATTAGCCCAGCCTATATTCAATCTGAAATCCACCTCGCTTTGCCTCGAACCTCCAGACAGTCATTGTTTCTTCGGCCGAAAAACAAAAATTGGAGCCGCTTACCTCCGTAAACACATGTCTTCAGACCTAACATGCCTCCGAATTCTCCAAGGTCGACATCCTCCCCGTAAAAAAAAAAACATTCCGTCCACCCCTATGGAGAAGAACTTCAAATAATGGCTTGCAAATAAAATAAAATAAAATTAAAAAATACTACAAATAGATAAAAAAAAAAAAAAACAAAGCAAGCTATAATGCAAAAATAAAATAAAAAACAAATTATAGAAATAGCGGAAATAAAATAAAAAAAAAAACTTAAATAACGCCCAAAGTCTCAAATAAAATAAAATTAAAAATACTAAACAAATAAAATAAAATCTAACAAATAAAAATTGGATCTTTGAATTTGTTTATATAAAATACCATATTTTTGCGTCCCAATTACATTAGACTTGTTGGATAAGATAACATGCCTCTTGTATGATACACTCAGAGTCCTGATTCGAACCGTTTGCTTCCTCAATATCACCGTAATTTTCCACGTCTAATGTTTTTCCCTCACTTTCTTGGCGGAATCACTATTGTTATTCTCTGGTAAAACGGTCTCCTCTAAACCCCTAAGAAAATCAATTAGACGGAATCCCCATGGTCATTTTCTGTTAAAACTGTTTCCTCTATAGCCCTAAGTAAATTACTTGACTTGCTACAATGGAACTTCGTCTGCCCAAATCTACATACCAAACAAATAAAATTAAATTAAATTAAATCTAACAAACTGAATCCTCATGGGATTTCTCGGCTGAAACGACCTCCTCTATAGCCTTAAAGAAATCACTTGCTTGCTACCATGCAACTTCGTTTCCCTGAAATCTACACACCAAACAAATAAAATAAAATAAAATTAAATTTAACAAATAAACATTGGATCTTTGAATTTTATTTATATAAAATACCATATTTTAACGTATTAATACTTTTTAAGTAAAGGTTATTTGCTTGAACACTTGATTTTAGGACAGTAAAGTTTAACGGTGGAACCAACAAAATTTAAGATTATATGAAGGAACATTGATATTTCCAATCAAATTGTCTTTCAATCATTACATTCGGGTTTGGAAAATGTGATGGCAATTTCAGTGGAGGTAATTTAATCATGATATATATATTATTTGTTTATAAAATAAAAAAAAAAAACAAAGCAAAAAATAGCGTATTTTGCGCAAACAAAAAAAAAGTATAATGCGCAAATAAAAAAAAAAAATAAAGATTTAAAAATAGCACAAATAAAATTAAATTTAAAAAACTAAAATAATGGTTGCAAATAAAATAAAATAAAATAAAAAAAATATTACAAAAATATAAAAAAAAATAAAGCAAGCTACTATAATGGGTAAATAAATAAAATAAACAAATGTATAAAAATAGCGCAAATAAAATTAAAAAAAAACTTAAATAACGCGCAAAGTCTCAAATAAAATAAAATTAAAAAATACTACACTAATAAAATAAAATCTAACAAATAAAAATTGGATATTTGAATTTCATTTATATAAAATACCATATTTTGACGTCTCAATACTTAGTAAGTCGTTAAGGGTTGTTTGCTTGAACACTTGATTTTAGGACCGTAATGTCTAACGCTTGAACCCAAGATTATATGGAGAAACATTGGTATTTGCAATTGAATTGTCCTTCAATCATTACAGTAGGATTTGGAAAATTTGAGAGCAATTTCAGTACAAGTAACTTAATCATGATATATGTATTATTTGTTTATAAAATAAAAATACAAAGCAAAAAAGTGCGTATAATAGCACAAACAAAATAAAATAAAAAAAAAACTTAAATAATGCCTTGCAAATAAAATAAAATTAAATTAAAAAATACTACAAATAGATAAAAAAAAAAAACAAAGCAAGCTATAATGTAAAAATAAAATAAAAAAACAAAGTATAGAAATAGCGCAAATAAAAAAAACTTAAATAACGCCCAAAGGCTCAAATAAAATAAAATTAAAAATACTAAACAAATAAAATAAAATCTAACAAATAAAAATTGGATCTTTGAATTTGTTTATATAAAATACCATATTTTTGCGTCCCAATTACATTAGACTTGTTGGATTAGATAACATGCCTCTTGTGTGATACACTCGGAGTCATGATTCGAACCGTTTGCTTCCTCAACATCACCGTAATTTTCCACGGCTAATGTTTTTTCCTCACTTTCTTGGGCGGAATCTCTATGGTTATTCTCTGCTAAAACGGTCTCCTCTAAACTCCTAAGAAAATCAATTAGACGGAATCCCCATTGTTATCTTTTAGGATCGTAACCTGGCTCTAACACCACTTGTTACGGGACAAAGCTCTGAACGCCACACGATCAAGACCGGTGCCACTAGATACTACTTGTTGCAGATCGAAGATGTATAGTACGAATAATAATGCGGAACCCCGAAATAACTCAACAATAAATAAAGAAGGAGACAAGTAAAGAAGACAAGAAATTTACGTGGAAACCCAAATCGGGAAAAACCACCGGAGGAACGACGAGAAGTTTCACTATAATATTGACGACGATTACAAGGATGGATATACACTTTAAAACCCTCTAATCTCACACAATATTATCTCTCTCTATGATGGTATTAACTCGTGTTCTACACAAATAATATGTCTATGGAGATCCCTATTTATAGGTGTAGAAAACCCATAAATTAGGTAACCAATAGGAATAGGAATAAACCCTTTTCCTAATATATGACTTCTAAATCAATAAGGAATAGAATTATATTGAATACAATATAATTCTAATTATCCTAAATAAGGAAACAAAATTCCTACGGATTCGAGTCATATTTTAACAATCTCCACCTTGGCGAGAAACCGCGAAAACTCATCGCCCATGTGAAATCCCATCACATATAACACCAAGCCGCGAAATTCCATCGCGCATGCGAAATCTCATCGCACTCCATAGTCTCGTCCCTCGTCTTCCCCCAAATGCCCCAACGGGCCTAGTTCCTAGAAGTTTGGACCTTCAAAGGTCCCCATAAATCGGAACGTACATACCCGTGTGTCTTCTTCGAATTGTGAGCCCAATTTGAGATATACCATCTCGACCGCTTTCCAAGCGCACATGGCTCACCAGGTTTAGAAACACTCCATAGATCGAGAAACACTCGATCCTTCAAATCGACTTTCCTCACATGCCCAAGCCGCACATGGTCTAGTCGTGTAGACTCTTCATCCGAGAGCCTAGTTTTTCCTACGGTTACTTCGTTCACCGCTTCATCTTTGGTCACTCCGGCCTTACTTGGTTGCATGCCTCTAAGCCGGTGAGACTCTTCTAGCAAGAGTCGAGGTTCGGCCCCGGTTACTTCCTTCACCACGCCTTCATGGAGGACATAAGGTCGCTCTGCCTTTTCGTCTCCTCCCAACACTACCAAAGCCTCTTCGGTAGCCTCAGAAACTCCACCTTCTCCGGTGTAGCTAGAATTGACCTCGGTTACTTCTTTCGCCGAGCTTCCATTGAGGACATAAAGACGACCCATCTTTCTCTTTCCCCGCAATATTACCAAACCACCTTTGGTAACTCTTAAAACTCCACCTTTACAAGTGAGTTTATAGCCCTTCATATCAAGGGTACTCAAGGAAATCAAATTCCTCTTCAAGTCAGGGACATGTCTTACCTCGCCTAATGTGCGCACCGTGCCATCGAACATCTTCAAGCGGATATTCCCAATCCCTTCGACCTTGCACGAGGTGTTATTAGCCATAAACACCGCACCATGCTCCAAAGATTCATAAGTCTCGAACAACGTCCGGTCCGGACACATATGAAACGAGCAACCCGAGTCTAAGATCCAATCATCACATAAGTTGGAGTTCACGCCTAGAGCCATTAGTAGATCCCCATAATAATGCCCATCTACTAATCCAACGTCGCCGGAATTCTTACCGGAATTATTGTTGTTGCTCTCCTTTTTCTTCCACGCGTAGCACTCCGACTTTATGTGTCCCTTCTTCTTGCAATAGAAACACGTCTTATTCCAGTGTCGCGACTTCGAATTCCCCGAGTCGCTCCCTTTATCACGGTACTTCTTTTGGACATTAAGTCCTTCACCCACATCGGGCACACCATCCTTGTTGGACTCCATCCTTTGTACGTTTTCCCTTGACGAGAGAGCCGAAGTTACATCTTTAAACGTGAGACTATCTCGTCCATAGAGAAGCGTGTCCCGAAAAGCCGCCATCGAGGGGGGTAGTGAGCATAACATCCAAAACACAAGATCATCATCTTCGATCTTCACGCCAATTTTCCCAAGGTCAGCTACACGCTTCTTGAATCTCGCTACATGGTCTTGAATCGACGACCCCTCCGCCATCTTGAGAAAGTAGAGACTTCTCTTCAAGTGATGCTTGCTGGACATCGTTTTCTCAACGCACATTGACTCCAAAAACTCCCATAATTCCTTTGCGGTCTTCGCCTCCGTCGTTTCCTCGGTCAAAGAATCCGAAAAATGAAGCCCTATGGTCGCCATAGCCATCTGATTGAGCTCCACCCACTCGTCATGCTTCATGTCTTTCGGCTTGTTGTCAACACCAAGTAGACAAATCTCTTGCTTAAGAGATCTGAGGACCAACCTCATCTTGTGTTGCCAAATAGGAAACCTCGTGTTGAGACTTAAATTCGGTAGATCGTACCTCAAGCTCGCCATCGCAACCTTGCTCCGGAAGGTAGTAGAAACGTAGTCTGGCTCAGAAAGGTCACGGGATCGTTGTTTGGCTCTGATACCACTTGTTAGCTTTTAGGATCGTAACCTGGCTCTAACACCACTTGTTACGGGACAAAGCTCTGAACGCCACACGATCAAGACCGGTGCCACTGATGGAGTTATATTCTAAATGTCTAGTTTAGTGACAATATGGAACTCCTTATCTGTGTTTTACATTATCTATTAATCAAACAAGTCTGCATTTTGTTTATATACACTCTATGCTATAGTCCTAGATATATACGTTGTAGAAAGTATGGCGTGAGGAGACACGCGGAAGATCATACTGTCGGTTACTCGTATACTATCGAATAGTAGCTCACGACTTAGATGGACAGGGACAATCCATCGGTACGTCGTAGTGTGACTGGTAGATAGTCGGTCTTGACTATCATGTTACACTCGTACACTTGGTGTATTGAGCAGGACCACGGGAGGGCGTTCGATTTATACTAATCGAAGTAATCGAACTAGACCTCAGATATTACGTTCGATTTATAGGTGCGTGTGTCCAATTCTCGGTTCTTTAATATGCCAATGAGTGAGACTAATTGATTAGTCGAGATTCTCGGTAAATTGGGAATCGGAATTGTACACACGACATGCTATAGATTATAGACAGGAAACCGTGTCCCGTTTATCGGGTTGATGATGTCCCCCAGTTGAGCTCATAAAGTTTATCATGTAAACCCTGCAGGTGGATTTGTTCCACATGATAATAAGGATGAGTGGTACTAGTCTCGGATAATAAGAAACGAATTAATTTAATTATTAGTAATTAAAATTAATTCGTGGACATACGATATCTTAAACACGGGGAAAGTCGTATATGTAATTTCAGCGGAATTATTATTGTTGAAATAATATTAAATTAATTTCGGGAATTCAATTATTATTATTTAGTGGAATTAATAATAATTAAAAATCTAATTAATTAAGGATTTCTTTCTAAGGACTCCGAGTTAATTAATATTGCATTTTAGCCTTGAATTCATTTACCTAAGGTCCCTAACGTAGCTCTATTTAAACCCCCTCCCTTACCCTCTGCTAACCTAACTTTCGCCGCAACATTTATTTTTGCTGAGAAAATAATTGCGTTAGCGCAAATATTTTTTTCTCTTTAAAAATAATAAGGTTAACGCAAAAATAATTATTTCTCACACAGAGAATAATTCTTACGGTAGTTTTGGCAGAGAGAGTATAGACGGGAGAACTCCAGCAGATCGTTGCCCACACAACGGTTGGAGACGGGATCAGAGACATACGTTAGAAGCTCTAAGGTCTCAACAATTCGACCGAGAAGGTATGAGATCGAACCCTTTTCCGCAATTTATTCGATCTCATTATTTCGTTAATCATACATTGAACAAAGATCGGGTTCCGTGGCTTGGATGTGATGTTCTCGGACTGCTGGGAGGTTTCTGACCTCCGGTGTGGCAGTCGGATCGAGAAAACCTCGTCGGAAAAGCCAGAACGGGCGAAACCCGCTGCTGTTCGCGACAGCTGTCGGCCGACATGTATGGCTGTCGGCCGGCATGGGCTTGTCGGACGACACCTCATGGTGTCGGACGACAGAGAGGGCCGAAAGCCTCTCGTTTTGCGCGGTCGTGCCTCGGGTGCGATGGCTGGGTGCAATTTGGGTCAGGGGCTTCGTCGTGAACAAAATGGGCACGCCGGAGGTCGACTGGGCTTGTCCGGATGTTCGAGTAGTCGAACGGACATGTCCCGGGTAGTCGATTTCCAACAATTGGTATCAGAGCCGGTTTTGTACGTTCATTGTATGTTTGCGAGTTTTGTTTTGCAGGAACGAACCCGATTATTATGGTCAAATTTTTTTGTACTGTATGTTGTGGTTTGTTAAATTCTCGGGGTTGTCGAGATCTTTTGGTTTTTACATCGTTGCTTGCTTGTAATAGTTAAAACGACGGGTTGAGTCGTTTAGGTTTTCTTTGTTCGTTTTCGTTATATCCGGATGTATAGGATCGATCAATATGTATAGGATCGGTACCGGAGTTAGTAGAATAATTTTGTAATTATTTTCTACTATTGGATCGAGACGAGATCGAAGCCCGGAGGAACGAGAATCGAAATCGAGACGAGCAACGAGTTCGAATTCCAATAGACGTGCATTCAAGATAATAAGGCCATAATAATCGGGCCACATTAATTGCTTTCTTACGTGATTTACGTGCTTTATTATGCTTATTATTTTATGCATGTATATCCCTAAATCGTAAAATACTAAGTGGGAGAGGGATTGGAAACAATCCCGCGGTCTCCATTCTCTGTTTTGATGGTGATGTGTATTGACTTACGAGTCGATACACGGATATCACTGGATCAAAATTCGAATTCAATTCCACTTATAAATCGAACAATTATATTTTTCAAAAGCAAGTGCCTAATATGTCTTTCAAAGACTAAGTTCAACTCGACTCATTCTCACCCCGGGGAGTGGAATGGAGCCAAAGCGCTTGCTTATGTCGATGACACAGATTAGAGACATTCGAGTCATTTGATGACTAGATCGATTGTCTGGTTGGCTCCCTCACCTAGTGAGATATAGGGCTCAATTGCATGATTGATCGCTGGTTAGAAACTTCGAGTTTCACTTACGAGATATCAAGCTTTGATTAATAAAATTGTGAAAATTAATAAATGGAATTCAATTAACAAAGTTGTTTATTTAGTAAACGTCCACACTATCGTGGCTTACTAAATGGAAACGGAACTTTGGGTTAATTGAGGCTCGACAGTTATAGGAAATCGTAAAGGGACCGCATGTCAACGTAAACGTCCACACTAACGTGGCTTGCGGTGGATATGTGGTTCCCGAGCGTTTGACTTAGTACTGAGAAATGGTGTACACTTAGGTACGCTTTACAGTATCCTCCCCATCGGAGTCACTTCTGTAATGATGTACGACCGAAGTAAAAGTCCAGTTATAAAATCGTTTGGATTAGTATACGTCCACATGAACGTGGCATGCTAGTCTGATGGGATTTTAGGATTGATTGGTAAATTTAATGATATTAATTAAGGGAGTTAATATCGAATCAAATTTGACGGTTTGATTTGTCTCTTTTATATAGATATGGCACTCAACCCACTGTCTGTGATACTAAAAGAAAACAAACTCACTGGTCCGAACTATATTGATTGGAAGCGAAACTTGGACATTGTCCTAACTGCTGAGGAGTACAAGTATGTACTCCAGGTTGATTGTCCTGCTGAACCTATTGATACATCGACTCCTGAGGAAAAGGAAGCTAATCGGAAGTGGGTCAAGGCTGATCAGATGGCGCGGTGCTACATTTTGGCTTCTATGTCAAATGTGCTGCAACATCAGCATGAAGCCATGGCCACTGCCTATGATATGATGCTTAACCTCAGGGAGATGTTTGGTACTCAGGACAGGGCAGCAAGGCAAGATGCTATGAGGCAACTCATGACGGCCACCATGTCCGAAGGAACGCCCGTGGGGGATCACGTTCTTAGGATAATAGGCTATCTGAATGAGATAGAGATTATGGGAGGAGCTATCGATGGGGAAACCCAGATCGATATAGTGCTCCAGTCTCTGCCTAGGAGTTTTGAGCAGTTCCTCCTGAACTATAACATGAACAAGAGGTTATATACGTTGGCGGAACTCCTGACTGAACTCCAGGCGGTAGAGGGAATCTTTAAGGGCTCTCAAGCACTTGTGGCTGTGAAATCGACTCTTCCTCGCCCTTCGGGGATTAAGAAGAAGAAAAAGCAAGTACGGAAACCCAGTGGACCCAGAGTTGGTGGACCACAGAATGGAGTGAACAGGCCTAAGGGCAAGTGTTTCCGTTGCAAGCAGTCTGGACATTGGAAGTCTAATTGTCCTCTCAGAAAAGGAGGTATGAACTTTTCCTTAGTCACTGAAACATGTTTAGCGGTGTTATCCACCAACACTTGGTGTGTAGATACGGGAGCCACTGATCATGTCTGCAATTCTTTGCAATGGTTCTAGGAAACCCGGCGGCTTAGAGAGGGAGAGATCACCATCTACATGGGCAACGCTACGAAAGTGGCGGCGGTTGCAGTGGGAGATGTTCATTTATCTTTTAATAATAAAGTTTTGGTATTGAATAATTGTCTTTATGTACCGCATTTTAGAAAGAACCTTGTTTCGGTTTCTAAGTTGGTTTTGAATGGATATTCAGTTTCTTTTGATAATTTTGTTATTGTCAAGAAGAATGGTGATTATATCTGTTCTGGTACATTGATAGGCAACTTATATATACTAAAACCTGATTATTCCACGATGCAACGAGTTGAGTCGTATAACACATCTAGTACCAATAAGAGAAAGGAGCCTTCTAGAATGAATCAAAAGTACTTATGGCATCTTAGGCTAGGTCATATTAACTTGAGCAGGATTCAAAGATTGATAACTGATGGAATACTCAGTGATGTGAAAGATGAGGACTTTCCAATCTGCGAATCATGCTTGGAAGGAAAAATGACCAAGCGACCTTTTAGTGATAAGGGGTATAGATCCAAGGAAGTACTGGAATTGATTCACTCTGATTTGTGCGGGCCTCTATCTGTCCAAGCGAGAGGAGGTTATGAATATTTCGTAACCTTCACTGATGATTACTCAAGGTATGGCTTTATGTACCTGATGCGCCGCAAGAGCGAGTGCTTTGACAAGTTCAAGGAGTACAAAGCTCTTGTGGAGAACCTTCATGGTAAAACCATAAAGACTCTACGATCTGATCGTGGAGGAGAGTACCTCTCGGGAGAGTTTAAGGCGTACTTATTGGAGAATGGGATTGACTCCCAGATGACTGCACCATACACGCCCCAGCAGAATGGTGTAGCAGAAAGAAGGAATAGGACTCTTATGGAAATGGTAAGATCTATGATGAGTTATTCAGACTTACCAGTTTCGTTCTGGGGATATGCCTTGGAAACAGCGGCGTATATCCTGAACTTAGTTCCTTCTAAAACAGTCCCTAAGACACCCTCAGAATTGTGGACCGGGCGTAAGCCAAACTTGAAACACATTCAGATCTGGGGTACTCCAGCACATGTGCTGAAGCATGGGGCTGATAAGTTGGAATCACGTTCGGATATTCAGTTGTTTGTAGGATATCCTAGAGGAACAAAAGGTGGTTTATTTTATAGTCCTAAGGACCAGAAGATCGTTGTTAGCACCAACGCTCGGTTCTTGGAAGAGGATTATATAATAGACCACAAGCCCAAGAGTAAGATAATACTTAATGAACTGAGAGGGGACGATCAAGGCTTAGATCCAACCCAACCGGGTGATACGCCACCACAGTCTGCACCTGTAGTTACTGAGGTTACACCAGAGCGTCGTCGTAGTGGGAGGGTTGTTCGACAACCCGACAGGTTCATGTTTATAGGTGAGTCTTCGGACTTGTTACCTAGAGAACATGAAGCCGACCCCTAGACCTACGACGAGGCGCTTAAAGATCAAGATGCTTAGTCTTGGCAAAAGGCGATGAAATCTGAGATTGAATCTATGGATTCAAATCAGGTCTGGGATCTTGTTGCACCCCCCAAAGGTATAAAAGCCATTGGTTGCAAGTGGGTGTACAAGAGGAAAAGAGGGTCTGACGGGAAGGTGGAAACCTTCAAGGCTAGGCTTGTTGCGAAAGGGTACACTCAGAAAGAAGGGATCGATTATGAGGAAACCTTTTCGCCGGTAGCTATGCTAAAGTCGATCCGGATTCTTTTGTCTATAGCATCTCATATGGATTATGAGGTGTGGCAAATGGACGTCAAGACAGCATTCTTGAATGGGAATCTTGACGAGACCATTTATATGAGACAGCTAGAGGGATTCATCGAGAAGGGCCAAGAGCATCTAGTGTGTAAGCTAAAGCGATCCATTTATGGATTGAAGCAAGCTTCTAGATCTTGGAACATGCGGTTTGATGAGTATATCCAGTCTTATGGATTCATTCAAAGCATGGACGAGTCGTGTGTATATCGGAGAAGTGACGGAAACAGTGTGGCGTTTCTCGTGCTTTATGTAGACGACATTCTTCTAATTGGAAACAATGTGAAGATGTTGTCGGACATAAAGGGATGGTTGTCCAAGCAATTCGATATGAAAGACTTAGGACAAGTTGGGCATGTTCTTGGGATCAAGGTTATACGGGATCGCCAGAATAGAACATTGAGCTTGTCCCAGGCTTCATATATTGATACGATTCTAGCTCGTTTCAACATGCAGAATTCCAAGAGAGGTTCTCAACCTTTCTGCCATGGAATTCATCTATCTAAAGACATGTGTCCCAAAACACAAAAGGAGATAGATTACATGAAGACAGTTCCTTATGCTTCGGCAGTGGGAAGTCTAATGTATGCTATGTTGTGCACGAGACCTGATATCTGTTATGCCGTGGGCATGGTAGCTAGATATCAGAGTAACCCTGGACAGGGTCACTGGACTGCTATAAAGAACATACTTAAGTACCTGCGAAGGACTAGGAATTATGTTCTGAGTTACAAAGCGTCTGAATTGATTCCTGTGGGTTACACAGACTCGGATTTCCAATCTGATAAGGATCAGCGAAAGTCTACATCAGGCTATGTGTTCACATTGGGAGGTGGAGCAGTTTCATGGAAGAGTGTTAAGCAGAAATGCATTTCGGACTCTACCATGGAAGCCGAATATGTAGCAGCCTCTGAGGCAGCTAAAGAATCGGTGTGGCTCCGGAACTTCCTTATGGACTTGGATGTGGTTCCTAATTTGCCTAGAGCTATCACAATTTATTGTGACAATAGCGGTGCAGTGGCAAATGCGAAGGAACCACGAGCCCACAATGCGAGTAAACACATAGATCGCAAGTACCACCTGATTAGAGACATCGTCAGGAGAGGCGATGCTGTTGTCACCAAGATTGCATCAGTGGATAACCTGGAAGAACCCTTTACGAAGGCACTTCCAGCGGAAGCGTTCAAGAGACACGTGAAGGGGATGGGTATCGGATGTATGGGAGAGGGCAACTAGACTTTTAGTATAAGTGGGAGATTGATGGAGTTATATTCTAAATGTCTAGTTTAGTGACAATATGGAACTCCTTATCTGTTTTTTACATTATCTATTAATCAAACAAGTCTGCATTTTGTTTATATACACTCTATGCTATAGTCCTAGATATATACGTTGTAGACAGTATGGCGTGAGGAGACACGCGGAAGATCATACTGTCGGTTACTCGTATACTATCGAATAGTAGCTCACGACTTAGATGGACAGGGACAATCCATCGGTACGTCGTAGTGTGACTGGTAGATAGTCGGTCTTGACTATCATGTTACACTCGTACACTTGGTGTATTGAGCAGGACCACGGGAGGACGTTCGATTTATACTAATCGAAGTAATCGAACTAGACCTCAGATATTACGGATATACGAATTCCTAATCCCTATATAATTATAGGTGCGTGTGTCCAATTCTCGGTTCTTTAATATGCCAATGAGTGAGACTAATTAATTACTCGAGATTCTCGGTAAATTGGGAATCGGAATTGTACACACGGCATGCTATAGATTATAGACAGGAAACCGTGTCCCGTTTATCGGGTTGATGATGTCCCCGAGATGAGCTCATAAAGTTTATCATGTAAACCCTGCAGGTGGATTTGTTCCACATGATAATAAGGATGAGTGGTACTAGTCTCGGATAATAAGAAACGAATTAATTTAATTATTAGTAATTAAAATTAATTCATGGACATACGATATTTTAAACACGGGGAAAGTCGTATATGTAATTTCGGCGGAATTATTAATGTTGAAATAATATTAAATTAATTTCGGGAATTCGATTATTATTATTTAGTGGAATTAATAATAATTAAAAATGTAATTAATTAAGGATTTCTTTCTAAGGACTCCGAGTTAATTAATATTGCATTTTAGCCTTGAATTAATTTACCTAAGGTCCCTAACGTAGCTCTATTTAAACCCCCTCCCTTACCCTCTGCTAACCTAACTTTCGCCGCAACATTTATTTTTGCTGAGAAAATAATTGCGTTAGCGCAAATATTTTTTTCTCTGTAAAAATAATAAGGTTAACGCAAAAATAATTATTTCTCACACAGAGAATAATTCTTACGCTAGTTTTGGCAGAGAGAGTATAGACGGGAGAACTCCAGCAGATCGTTGCCCACACAACGGTTGGAGACGGGATCAGAGACATACGTTAGAAGCTCTAAGGTCTCAACAATTCGACCGAGAAGGTATGAGATTGAACCCTTTTCAGCAATTTATTCGATCTCATTATTTCGTTAATCATACATTGAACAAAGATCGGGTTCCGTGGCTTGGATGTGATGTTCTCGGACTGTTGGGAGGTTTCTGACCTCCGGTGTGGCAGTCGGATCGAGAAAACCTCGTCGGAACAGCCAGAACGGGCGAAACCCGCTGCTGTTCGCGACAGCTGTCGGCCGACATGTATGGCTGTCGGCCGACATGGGCTTTTCGGACGACACCTCATGGTGTCGGACGACAGAGAGGGCCGGAAGCCTCTCGTTTTGCGCGGTCGTGCCTCGGGTGCGATGGCTGGGTGCAATTCGGGTCAGGGGCTTCATCGTGAACACAGTGGGCACGCCGGAGGTCGACTGGGCTTGTCCGGATGTTCGAGTAGTCGAACGGACATGTCCCGGGTAGTCGATTTCCAACAGCCACTAGATACTACTTGTTGCAGATCGACGACGTATAGTACGAATAATAATGCGGAACCCCGAAATAACTCAACAATAAATAAAGAAGGAGACAAGTAAAGAAGACAAGGAATTTACGTGGAAACCCAAATCGGGAAAAACCACGGGAGGAACGATGAGAACTTTCACTATAATATTGACGACGATTACAAGGATTGATATACACTCTAAAACCCTCTAATCTCACACAATATTATCTCTCTCTATGATGGTATTAACTCGTGTTCTACACAAATAATATGTCTATGGAGATCCATATTTATAGGTGTAGAAAACCCATAAATTAGGTAACCAATAGGAATAGGAATAAACCCTTTTCCTAATATATGACTCCTAAATCCATAAGGAATAGAATTATATTGAATACAATATAATTCTAATTATCCTAAATAAGGAAACAAAATTCATAGTCATATTTTAACACCCATGGTCATTTTCTGCTAAAACTGTCTCCTCTATAGCCCTAAGGAAATTACTGGAACAATTTATCATATGTCCTATTTTAAAGGGACTTTTTGTGAAATGCCCTCTTTTAATATTTACATTTTTATTTTATATAATGTTTTTCTTACTTTTTCATTTTTACATTATTAGCTGCCCCTTTTTCCCTTGCCTGCCCGAGAAATCCTAAGAACATAGGAAGAAAAACAAAACTTTCACTTCTTGCCATACGACAGATTTCATAAACCCAAAAACCAGGAAAAAAAAACAACGAAGGAAGAAAAACGTTTATCCTTGCCATACGAATTCCAAGCTAGAATAAATCGTGATTCCTTTTCCCTCTCTGTCGTCGCTCGCCCAAATCGATTGTTGGAAGAAAAACCAAAATCTAAAACAATTGTGATTTCTTTCCCTTCTAAGTCGTCTCTCGCCAAAATCGACGGTTGAAAGCCAAACCTAGGTCGATTCCATACGAAGGAAGCACCGCGGCCGTCATTCGATTCTCTCCGTCCATCAATTGGGGTTGTTTGTTAGGTAACCTTATTCATCTCTTTTGTGGCGTAGTTTGTTTGTATTTTGGCCGCGCGGTGTTTGTGTCTATTGGGGCTCTTTTTATGTAACCCTATTCATCTATTCTGGAAAAATCTCAACGGACAGTTACATGTATTCTTTGTATTTTAATGCTTGATTGTATGTTTGAGGGTGAGAGTTGTATTTTTAGTTTCCCTACTATATATATTTTGGTGTGTTGTTGCTATGTGTTGGAGTTGTGTACTTAATGTCTAGATTTAAGTAACGGAAACTCCCGATCCATTGCCATTAATCTATTTAATTAAATAAACAATTATTTGCGTTTAATTATTTATAATTAAATATATGCAAATTATAGTCCTGGATTTCATACGTTGTAGTTAGTATGGTGTGCATGGGCACGGACCAATCCATCGGTATAGTCGTTGTGTGAGAGAGAAAATAATTTATGTTAATTATTTTATCACACTTGTACACTTGGTGTATTGGGCGGATCGCTTGAGACTTATTTATTAGGATTGCTCTGTGATAATTGATTTAAGTCTCGGAGTATTTTATTCTTAATCTCTGAAACAATTGCGGGTGTTTATATTTAATATAAGTGACTTTGATTTTCCAAAGGAATTAACCGATTTAATTATTGGGTTAATTACCGGTTGAGTTGGGTCACTATATTTTATATATGACATGCCGTGAATTCTTGAAGGGACAGTGTATCCCAGAAGGGTTGATAATATCCCCGAGATGAGCTCATAAGGATTTATTATGTAAACCTCGCGAGTGGATTTGTTCCCGCATAATAAATAAGGTTGAGTGGTACTATTCTCGGATATAAGAGATGAATAAATTTATTAAGCAATAAATAAATTTTATTCATGGATATTTAAATCTTAAATACACGGAATAAATAATACTAACCGGAAAAATATTATTTGATATAATATGGATAAATATTGGGAGTGCAATTTTATTTATATAGTGGAAAATAAATAAAATTAATATTGATAAGGATTAATGGATTTGGGTTGGACCCAATTTAATCTTCAATATTAGAAGCCCAATATTTCATCTCCTTTTGATCTCCTACGTAGCCTATAAAAGCACTACATTGTCTTCACAATTCATTAACCTAAGATACGCCAATCATAAAGTCTTGAAGAGTGAAGGAGATCCATAGGAGTTCGATAGATCGTCGCCCACCCGACGTTCGAACGGAGTGCAAGGAATACGTGGGAAGAGTCAAAGGTCATCTTGATTTCGTTTCTCCGAACAACGAATCAAAGGTATAATATCTAAACACCCTTGATATTATTTGATTTGATTTATCGAGAATACCGTAGGACGAAGATCCGAAGATCGAAGCCCGGAATAGACGGACGAACGCGTGGTGGTGGCGAAGCCACCGGATCACGGCGTGCGCCCGCTAGGGTTTCGGCGGGGCGTGGTGGCGAACCCTCGGCTGGGCCAAGGGTGTGCGATCGATCGCGGGATCGATCGCTGGGCACGGGCTGGTGCCGTGCCCTACCCCGTCGTGAAGGCGGGGGCCTCCTGGTGGCGGCGAGTCGCCGGACTCGCCGCGGGGGCTGCTGGGCAGCCCCACCCCGATCGATCGCCGGCGTGCGATCGATCCATTGATCGCGTGAACCCCGCACTCGCGGGGGTTCGGCTGGGGGCGGGCCGCGTGCCTTCGGGTGCGTGGTCTCCAAAGGCCGGACTCCGGCGGATGAGTCGACGTTCATGTGATCTCCGGCGAAGGGTTCGTTCGGGTTATTGGTTTCCGCAAATTTAAATAACCCGGGATATCGAATTCCAACAATTGGTATCAGAGCGTGGTTTAGGTTCGCGGTATTTTCGATAAAATTGTTCTACCTTGCAGGGTTCCGACTATTATGGCTTGATGATTATTCGTTTAATTATTTTGTCATGTGATTGTTGGTTTTATTAAACTCTCGGACATGTCGAGATTCGTTTTTGGTGGTGAATGCTTGTAATAGTAAAAAAATCGGGGGTTGACCGAATTTAGGATTTATTATTATGTTCATCGTTTTTCCGGAAAATGTATAGGGTCGATTTCATGTATAGAATCGATACCGGAATTGTAATTTAGATTATTGTAATTTATTTTGCGATTGGATCGACGAATCGAAGACCCCGGAGAAGACGAAGTGACGAGAGGGACGAGGGCTTGGGATCGATTGGATCGATCCCATGGTGATCGATGGCTAAGGGCGAGGGCTCGGTTGCCCTAGCCGCGGCTGCCGCCGGTTCGGTGGCTGGCCGGCGTGGGTGGGCGGCGGCGCTCCTCCCCATGGCCGGCCGATCGATCGAAGGTGGGGGTGGCGTGGGGCCTCCCAATCCATGCTACTCCTACCGGAAATTTACTTTCCTATTTTAATTCGGTTTTCCTATTTTGATTATTTCTTTATGGAATATTCATGAAATAGAAAAAGAATTAATTTAGTATTAAATTTATTTTTCCTATTTGATTATTCCTACTCATGGGAATATTCATGGATTAGGAATAAAATAAATTTGGAAAGTATAAGAGTCCTAAATTATTTTATTTCCTTATTCCATTATGGATATTATCTAGAATATTCTAAGTGTATCTTGGATAGATTATTTTAGAAATTTAATGGAGTAGAAAAGGAAAATAAAATAAATAAAAATATTAATAATATTTAATTTTATTTTTGATATATTCAATTGACTTAATTTTCGAATTAAGTAACTCTTGGATTAATTGAAAATGAATAGATTTAAATATTGGAGATTAATATTCTCGTCACATGGAGCATTCAAGAAGCGAATACTGAAGACTAGAAGATGCGTACGGAGATGTGATAAAGCCATAATAGTCGGGAAATAATATTCTAGTATTATTTTGATTATGTGATAATACTATGTGCTTTATTACATGTATGCATGCTATATGTGTTTATTTTATGCACTAGATAGCGTATCCCTTTATTGTAAAAAGCTAAGTGGGAGAGGGTATTGAAACATACCCATGGTCTCCATTGCTGCTCTCTTGGTGACTTTTATAAACTTTTGAAGTTTATATAGATAAGTCATTGGAGGAGAGTTCTTGTAATTCCTCTTACGAGAAACATTGATTAAGTTTATCAAACAATGCCTAATTTGTCTTTCCAAAGCTGATTTCAAGTCGACTCATTCTCACCCCGGGGAGTGGAATGGAGCCAGAGCCACTTGGTCATGTAGAGGACACAAATTAGAGACCTTCGTACCATTCTTTGATAGATGGATCGATTGTCTGCTCGGCTCCCTCATTTATGAGAGATAGGGTTGTTCGCATGGTGAATCACTGGTTAGAAACTTCGAGTTTCACTTATGATTCTCCGCGTCCTGATTTACAAAAATCGAATGGATCAAGTAATTGGGAGTCAATTATAAAAGTCTCTTGGTGTAGTAAACGTCCACACCACGTGGCTTGCTATGCTGACGGATTTTGGATTAATTGATGTAGACAGTTGTAAGTAATTGTGAAGAGTTGTAAAGTTATCGTAAACGTCCACACCACGTGGCTTGCGGTGATGTAGCAATTCCAAACAAATTACTTTGGTGCTGAGTAATGGTTTACACTTAGATACGCATTATAGTATTCCTCCCCACGAGGTTACGCTATAAGTGATGTATGGCCAAAGAAAATCTAATTGCTAAATCATTTGGGTGGGTAAACGTCCACACCACGTGGCTTGCCTTACCTGATGGGATTTTAGATGTGATTAGTGGTTTAATGATATTATTTGAGGGAGATAATATCGGATATTAAATCGATTGTTTGTTATTATATGTGCTCATAGATTATGGATGGCTTTGAACCCACTTAATGTGATACTTAAGGATTTTAAACTCATTGGTCCCTAAATGTAATGATTGGAATAGAGATCTAGACATTGTCCAGACTGTTGAAGAGTGCAAGTTTGTACTCAGTGAGCTTTGTTCTCCCGAACCTACCAATGTCTTAACTAATGAGGAAGGGACTGATTTTCATATCATGTTCAAACTCAAGATGTTTAGACATGACGTAATGGCTAAACAAGAGGCGATGAGGATACTCATAAAGGTCATTCATTCGAGGAAGCGCTTAAACACGTTTCTAAGATGATGGACCTTTTGGACGAGTTGAGACGGAAATCGCAAGCTCTTGTAGCCAATGCCAAAGGTTTCGAACCTAAGGGCAAAAACCGGGGGAAAGGAAAAGCAAGCAAAGAAACCCAGTGGTCCTAAGTTTCTTGGATCACGAGATGGGACGAGAAAGCCAATAGGCTAGTGTTCTCGATGCAAACAGTCTGGGTACTGGAAGTCTGATTATCCTCTCAAAGTAAATACGAAGTCTTCTTTAGTCGTAAAACATAGTCAGTGGTATTATCTACCGGAACCTGGTGTGTAGATATGGAACCACTGACGGTATGTGCATTTTAAATGCAAGGGTTCCAGGAAACCCGACGACTTGGAAAAGAAGAAATCGTAGTCTACATGGGCAATGCTGTTGAGGAGGCAGCTGTTGCAGTGGAGGACAATTATATAGGATTTCATTTTTAAGTTATTGTTTTTATGTACCTTTTAGAAAGAGCTTTGTTCTGGATTTCTAATGAATGGATATTTTATTTCTTTTAATCATTTGATGATTATAAGAAGAAATAAGGATATTATCTATTCTGGTACATTAGCTAGCAATATATAAATGATAAACCCTAAGTCCACCACGATGCAACGAACCGTAGTATATAACTCGTTTTTACTTTTAAGAGATATTTCTGTAATGAATCATTTATACTTGTGGATTATTGTGCTAAGTAATGTTTATTCAAATAAGAAGTTCAAAGGTCGAAAATTGATATTTTGATCAATTAAGTTGAAGGAGTGGACCTTCCGACCCAAGAATCTAATTTGGAAGATAACATAACTAAGCAATCCTTTATGGATATAAGGTATAAGATCCGGACAAGTATTAGAATTGATTAACTCTGATGTATGCAGACCTTTGTCTACTCAGACAATAAGATACGAGTACTTCATTTTATGATTACTCGAAAAATGGACTAGCATACCTGATGTGCCACAAAAGCAAAGTGTTTTGACAAGTCAATGGACACAAAGCTATTGTGGGGAACCATCATGGTATATCCATTGAAAGCCTGCGATCTAATCGCGGAGGCAAGTGCCTGTCTGAGGAATGCTTGGCATACTGATCAGAGATTGGGATTTGATCCCAAATGACTACACCATACACTGTTGTGTAGAAATGGTGTGTGGTAAACAAGAAATGGAACTCTTATAGAAATAGTAAAAGCATGAGATATACGGAACTACCTATGTTCTATGGATATGTCTTGGAAACAACGGCGCATTCAATGCGGTTGTAGAATATCCTGGAAGAACAAAAGTTGTGTGTTCAATAGTACTATGAACCAGAAGGACGTTATAAGTTCTAACGCCCGGTTCTTAGAGAAAGACTATTAGATTAACCACAAGCCCAAAGTGACGTAATACTTTGAATGAGAGAAAGGGATAAGGACTGGGAACCAGCCAAACCGAGTAGCGGTACACCACTAAATGCACCTACTGTTATCACTATTTATACACCGGAACGCCGTCGTAGTGGGAGGGTTGTTAAACAACCGGACAGATGGATTGGACTGGGTGAGTCTTCGGACTCGGCACCCGGAGTTCATGAAATCGATCCCTGGACCTATGATGAGGCAGTACAAGATATAGATGCGCCTTCTTGGAAGAAAGCGATGAAATCCGAAATAGAATCTATGGATTCTAATAAAGTCTGGGATCTTGTAGAACCACCAAGCGGCGTAAAGCCAATTGGGTGTAAATGGGTCTACAAGAGAAAGAGAGGATCTGACGGAAATGTTGAAACCTTTACAGCTCGGCTTGTTGCGAAAGGATATACTCAGAAAGAGGGAATCGATTATGAGGAGACCTTCTCGCCGGTAGCCAAGATAAAGTCGATCCGGATTCTCTTATCCATAGCAGCTCATATGGATTATGAGGTGTGGCAAATGGATGTCAAGACAGCTTTCCTTAATGGAAGTCTTGACGAGACAATTTATATGAAACAACCAGAAGGATTCATTACTAATGGGCGAGATCATCTAGTGTGCAAGCTTAATCGATCCATTTATGGATTGAAACAAGCCTCGAGATCGTGGAACCTGCGGTTTGATGAAGTAGTCCAATCTTTTGGATTCATTCAAAGCATGGACGAATCGTGTGTGTATGGGAAACGTGATGGAAACAAAGTGGTGTTTCTCGGAGGTTTTATGTAGATAACATTTTATCATTGGTAACAATGTAAAGATGTTGTCAAACATAAATTGGTGGTTGTCTAGATGAATCAATATGAAAGATATAGGAAGAAGTTGGACATGTTCTTGAGATCTAGGATCTCTAGAAAAGAACATTGTACTTCTCCTGGACATCTTACATATAAATGATTATGGTTCGTTTTAACATGCAAGATTCCGAGAAAGGTATGTTACCTTTCAGATACGGAATGCATCTATCTAAGGATATGTGTTTTGGAACACAAAAGGAGATAGAAGCAATGAAAGCGGTTTCCTACACTTCAAGTGTGGAAAGCTTGATAAATGCGATGTTGAAAACGAGAACCTGATATCTGCTATGCGCCTAGTACAGTGGGAGGATATCAAGGTAATCCTGGAAAGGAATACTCGACTGCTGTAATGAACATTTTAAGTACTTTCGAAGTACTGGAAATATGTTTTGGATTACGGAGCAGACAAGTTTTTCCTTTGGATTACACTCTCTTAGATTTCTAATCAAATAAGGACCGGAGTAAGTCGATATCAGGCTATATGTTTCACTATTGAAGGAGAAGGAGTTTTAACATGGAAGAGTGATAAGCACGATGCTTATCGGACTCTGCCATGGGTAACCAAATAGCGGCCCCAGAGGCAGCGGAAGTTTTGGTATAGCTCCGGGATAATCTCTGGGACTTAGAGGTGATTCTTAATTTGCCAAAGGCTATGTGAATAGCGGTGCGATGGCAAATGGTAAGAAATCACAAGTCCATAAGTGTAAGATAACACATAGAGCAAGTACCACCTGATACGAGTCATCGTCGAGGGAGACGACGCTGTAGTCACCAAGATAACTTCAGAGCGGCAACCTAGAGTGCTCATTCACATAGTACTTCTTGGAAGTACAACTTAAGCACGTGATGAGTATGGGAGTCGGAAGTTTGGAGGAAATGACTAGACCTTAGTACAAGTGGGAGATTGTTGGAGTTGTGTACTTAATGTCTAGATTTAAGTAACGGAAACTCCCGATCCATTGCCATTAATCTATTTAATTAAATAAACAATTATTTGCGTTTAATTATTTATAATTAAATATATGCAAATTATAGTCCTGGATTTCATACGTTGTAGTTAGTATGGTGTGCATGGGCACACAGAAGATCATACTATCGGTTACTCGTATTTAATCGAACAGTTGCTCACGACCTAGATGGACACGGACCAATCCATCGGTATAGTCGTTGTGTGAGAGAGAAAATAATTTATCTTAATTATTTTATCACACTTGTACACTTGGTGTTTTGGGCGGATCGCTTGAGACTTATCAATTAGGATTGCTCTGTGATAATTGATTTAAGTCTCGGAGTATTTTATTCTTAATCCCTGAAACAATTGCGGGTGTGTATATTTTATATATGTGACTTTGATTTTCCAAAGGAATTAACCGATTTAATTATTGGGTTAATTACCGGTTGAGTTGGGTCACTATATTTTATATATGACATGCCGTGAATTCTTGAAGGGACAGTGTATCCCGGAAGGGTTGATAATATCCCCGAGATGAGCTCATAAGGATTTATTATGTAAACCTCGCGAGTGGATTTGTTCCCGCATAATAAATAAGGTTGAGTGGTACTATTCTCGGATATAAGAGATGAATAAATTTATTAAGCAATAAATAAAATTTATTCATGGATATTTAAATCTTAAATACACGGAATAAATAATACTAACCGGAAAAATATTATTTGATATAATATGGATAAATATTGGGAGTGCAATTTTATTTATATAGTGGAAAATAAATAAATATTGATAAGGATTAATGGATTTGGGTTGGACCCAATTTAATCTTCAATATTAGAAGCCCAATATTTCATCTCCTTTTGATCCCCTACGTAGCCTATAAAAGCACTACATGGTCTTCACAATTCATTAACCTAAGATACGCCAATCATAAAGTCTTGAAGAGTATAGGAGATCCATAGGAGTTCGATAGATCGTCGCCCACCCGACGTTCGAACGGAGTGCAAGGAATACGTGGGAAGATTCAAAGGTCATCTTGATTTCGTTTCTCCGAACAACGAATCAAAGGTATAATATCTAAACACCCTTGATATTATTTGATTTGATTCTTCGAGAATACCGTAGGACGAAGATCCGAAGATCGAAGCCCGGAATAGACGGACGAACGCGTGGTGGTGGCGAAGCCACCGGACCACGGCGTGCGCCCGCTAGGGTTTCGGCGGGGCGTGGTGGCGAACCCTCGGCTGGGCCGAGGGTGTGCGATCGATCGCGGGATCGATCGCTGGGCACGGGCTGGTGCCGTGCCCTACCCCGCCGTGAAGGCGGGGGCCTCCTGGTGGCGGCGAGTCGCCGGACTCGCCGCGGGGGCTGCTGGGCAGCCCCACCCCGATCGATCGCCGGCGTGCGATCGATCCATTGATCGCGTGAACCCCGCACTCGCGGGGGTTCGGCTGGGGGCGGGCCGCGTGCCTTCGGGTGCGTGGTCTCCAAAGGCCGGACTCCGGCGGATGAGTCGGCGTTCATGTGATCTCCGACGAAGGGTTCGTTCGGGTTATTGGTTTCCGCAAATTTAAATAACCCGGGATATCGAATTCCAACACTATGTCGGTGGTGTTGCTTTGATGGCAGCGGTTGCTTGTGTGGACGTTGCTCTACATTTCGTCAAGGATTTATATCGTCATCGGAAAGATATCGAGATCGACGAATCAATGAAACAACTCTTGATTGAGTCCATGGAGCGAGCTTATTTATGGGTTGTAAGTACTGATATATCTGGAGTACAATACTATTTTACTTATAAAGAAATTCTCTGGTTTGTTTGTTTTATTGGTATATTCTGATTTTGAACCTTTGGTGTGAATATTAAGAGATCTTTGACTTTTGGGAATGCTGCTTTGCGATACTGGTATCAGCTTTACGGCTATGGACCATGGTGCGGAGGAGTTGATGAACAAGGATGGACCATGGTACGGTGGAGTTAATGAACAAGGCTTGACTGAAAGATTGTTATGAGAAAGAAATTCAAGGAAGATGTGGAGAATGGAATCCAACAAATTGAGAAGAAGAAGAAGAAGAAGAAGAATAACAAGAATGCTTTTAAATTTCAGTCATATGATCTTAGAGGTTCAAGCTGAGTTGTTATCCCATTCTAACTAAGGATTCATAATAGATGATTGTATTAGACTAGAATTCAACAAAGATGTTCTTGATAGAATTGTATTTAGGTTGTACCAATATATTTTTAAAAATATGCTAAGGGGATGAAGTTGAGATATTTAATAGTAGTATGTGCTTTTAAGAGTAAGCTCGATTTTGTGTGCATTATTCATTGACTTGATATTCCACTTTTGGCAAATTGAATTTTTTTTAGGAAACTTAAAAAAATTGAAAATGAAAGAGAGAGTTGAAATTAAAATTAAAAAAAATAAAATTTATTATGTATGAATAATAATGAAATTAATGTGATAAGTTATTGTTTTGAAATTAAAATTATAACAAATAAAATTTTAATTGTATTATGTATGATGTATAACACATAAAATGTGTTATTATGCAAAAGAATAAGAATGTTACCATGATACTCAATCTTATAACATGAATCATGTCAACAATAATCATACACCTACTTGGTACGGTCATATACCACAACATATAACTATTGGTGACCGATCATATACCACATCATGTACTAGATATACCTATTGGTGACTATCATATACCAAACATGTACTAGAATCATACAAACTATTATGTATGATATGTATTACATATGATAGTAGTGAATATTCATGAATGTAAGTATGTAATTCAAATTTATCACCATATATTATGAAACGATCAAATCTAATCTACCATAGTCAACGCGTGAGAATCGTGAATTATGTAAATCCAAAAAACTAATAATATTAGCATGTTATGAAATCTTATAACATGAATCGTATCAACAAGAATCATATACGTACTTATGGTTGTCATATAACACAACACATAATAACGTACACTTCATGCAAATTTATATCATAAAATAATGTATATTCCATCAAATATCACAATATAAACTAATAAAAAAAATAATGTATATTTTCAATTGTTTTTACACAATAATTTAAATTTATAACTATACGCCAGTTCGAGCCATCGATCCTCGCCGCTCCTGATGCGTTGTGGCTTCGCCGACTAGGCAATCCGCCCCATGCAGTCTGCGCAGAAAAGATTGCATCAAAGCTTCAACGTTCATGAAAAGCATGATCAAATGTTTTACTAAGTGCGCAGTTTCTCGACTCTCGTCATATCTTCTTCATACGACCTCCAATTTTCATAATTCAAAATTCTCCGAAAACTAGACTTCACGATCTTTCAAACCTTGTATGTCATAACTCCAGATTCCAAGTGAAAGACAACAGTTTAATGTGCGAAGTTGTTGCACTTTCCAGCTCTGTCCGTCATCTCGTTTTAGTCGTTTTTCCTGCATTTTAACACTAAAAACTTGATTATACCGCACGCCATGTCAACACATAATAAGCAATCCCTCAATGATCGAACTAATATATACAAAATCACGCCAAAAATAACGCTAAAAACGAACACATTATCGGCACTTCACAATACATAACAATAGGTTACAACCATGGTTCTTCAAACACAATATATATAACCGATTCATCAGAGTTCACTGAACCGCAAAATTCGCAGAGCCGAAATGAAATAAAATCGCTCGCACACATATAGAACACAAATTTGCAAACATAAAATCGCAAAAACAAAAAAGGGACGAAAATCGGAATCGCATAAATGAGTTTCTCACCTTAGAACGAATTAAGTTGCACCTGTCGAGATGAATGGTTTCAACTTAGATGGATGAAGGAGCTTATGAGCATTCAAGGATTGACGAAGGAGGCGATGAAATTTGCATGGCCGAAATTAGGGGAATTGAGCCGAGAAGGCGAGCAGAGGAGTGAATTGGAACATAGTGTATTTCAGCGTTTCTTCAATTAGCAGCTGTGGGAGAGCTTTTTTTTATGCAGGGGCGAGAATAAATTAGGGTTGCTGATTTGGGGATTGATCGAACGGAGGGGGAAGTTTTTTTTTTCGTGGAGAAAGTTGGGCAGCAACAAAGTAAATAATATTTCTTTTAATAATTAATGGGGTACGTGGTAAAAGTTATTTAAGAGAGAGGTACATGATGAAGATGACGTTATGAAAAGGGTATCTCATCAAAGCTCTCGAAATTACTTGGCTTATTACAATGGAACTTCGTCTGCCCAAATCTACACACAAAACAAATAAAATAAAATTAAATCTAACAAATAAAAACTGTGAATCCTCATGGGATTTCTCGGCTGAAACGACCTCCTCTATAGCCTTAAGGAAATCACTTGCTTGCTACCATGCAACTTCGTTTGCCCCTCAAATCTACACACCAAACAAATAAAATAAAATTAAATTTAATCTAACAAATAAAAACTGGATCTTTGAATTTCATTTATATAAAATAGTAAAATACCATATTTTGACGTATCAATACTTAATAAGGGTTGTTTGCTTGAACACTTGATTTTAGGACCGTAAAGTCTAACGGTGGAACCCAACAAAATTTAAGATCATATGGAGGAACATTGGTATTTGAAATCAAATTGTCCTTCAATCATTACAGTCGGATTTGGAAAAGGTTCCACCAAAATTTAAGATCATATGGAGGAACATTGGTATTTGAAATCAAATTGTCCTTCAATCATTATAGTCGGATTTGGAAAATTTGATGGCAATTTCAGTGCAAGTAATTTAATCATGATATATACATTATTTGTTTATAAAATAAAAAAAACAAAGCAAAAAAGAGCGTATATTGCGCAAACAAAAAAAGTATAATGCGCAAATAAAAAATAAATAAAGATGTAAAAATAGCACAAACAAAATAAAATTTAAAAAACTTAAATAATGGTTGCAAATAAAATAAAATAAAATTAAAAAATAAATAAAGCAAACTACTATAATGGGCAAATAAAATAAAATAAAACAAAGGTATAAAAATAGAGCAAATAAAATTTAAAAAAACTTAAATAACGCGCAAATCCTCAAATAAAATAAAATTAAAAAATACTATACTAATAAAATAAAATCTAACAAATAAAAACTGGATCTTTGAATTTCGTTTATATAAAATACCATATTTTGGCGTCCCAATTACATTAGACTTGTTGGACCAAGTACCATGCTTCTTGTGTGATACACTCAATTCCAACCGGTTGCTTCTTCCACATCACCGTAATTTTCCACGGCTAATGTTTTTCCCTCAGTGTTTTGGGCGGAATCTCTATGGTCATTCTCTGCCAAAATTGTCTCCTCTATAGCCTTAAGGAAATCACTTGGCTTGTTACCATGAATCTCCATGGTCATTCTTGCTGAAACTGCCTCCTCTATAGCCCTAAGGAAATTACTTGGTTTGCTACAATACAACTTTGTTGCCCCTGAAATCTACACACCAAACAAATAAAATAAAATTAAATTAAATCTAACAAATAAAAATTGCTGAATCCTCATGGCCATTCTCGGCTGAAAGAAAGTCTCTTCTATAATGTTAAGGAAATCACTTGCATGCTACTATGCAACTTTGTCTTCCCCTTAAATCGAATTTGTATGGAGATCATATGGAGGAACATTTGTATTTCCAATCGGAATTGTCCTTCAATTATTAAAGTGGGGTTTGGAAAATTTGAGGGCAATTTCAGTGCAAATAATTTAATCATGATATATGTATTATTTGTTTATAAAATAAAAAAAAAAACAAAGCAAAAAAGAGTATATAATGCGCAAATAAAAAAAGTATAATGCACAAATAAAAAAAATAAATAAAGGTGCAAAAATATCACAAACAAAATAAAATTAAAAAAACTTAAATAATGCGTTGCAAATAAAATAAAATAAAATTAAAAAAATACTACAAATAGATAAAAAAAACAAAGCAAGCTATAATGCAAAAATAAAATTAAAAAAAAAGTATAGAAATAGCTCGAATAAAATAAAAAAAAAAGTTAAATAACGCCCAAAGCCTCAAATAAAATAAAATTAAAAATACTAAACAAATAAAATAAAATCTAACAAATAAAAACTGGATCTTTGAATTTGTTTATATAAAATACTACTCCCTCTATCCCTTAAAACAATGCATACTTTCCTTTTTAGTCCATCCCTTAAAACAGTGTAAATTCCATAAATGGAATGTCTTTTTACAACTTTATTCTCTCAATACACATTTATTTACCCTTATACCACTACTTTTTCAACTAACTACTTTATTACTTACACATCAATACCTATTATACCCCTATTTTATATTATAAAACACACAAAAAATCACTTTTTCTTAATATACGTGTCATTTTCTCTGTGCATAGTCTATGCCATCTCCAACCGAACACAAAAACGTAAACTCAAAATTAAGTTTAATTTTAAGTTTAAAGTAATTTGGCTCCAACCGACATTCCAATACTCAAACTTAAAAGAATATTCTCAAATTATTCTTTTTTATACAATTTGTTATACTATTTTTGTAAATAACCAATATCTTTACAAATTTACAATTTAATCCCATAACTTTTGACATTAAATTTAAAAAATTTAATAAATATTATTTTCAATTTAAAATTTCAAATATAATAAATATAAAATATAAAATAAAATATTAATTAAATATGACAAAATTGCGCAAACATGAAATATTTAACATTTAATTATAAATATTTATTTTTATTTTTAAAATAAAATAAAATTTTAATTATTAATGATATGATTGTTAATAAATATTACATTACAAAATATATTAAATAAGAAACTAAAATAAAAAGTTTATAGATTTTTTTATTAATTTGTAAAATAAAAGGATCATTTTATAAATAATAAATAGTTTTTGGTTTGAGTTTAAGGTAAACGTAAATCTAAATATTTTTTACGTGGGTCCCAGTATAATAAGTTTATGTTTTGGTATCGGTTGGAGCATCTCCCTTACTCCAAAATAGGTTTTTGTAATCGGTTGGAGATGCTTAAGGGAGGGAGGGAGTATATTTTTGCGTCCCAATTACATTAGACTTGTTAGATAAGATAACATGCCTCTTGTGTGATACACTCAGAGTCCTGATTTAAACCGTTTGCTTCCTCAACATCACCGTAATTTTCCACAGCTAATGTTTTTCCCTCAGTTTCTTGGACGGAATCCATATGATTATTCTTTAAAACGGTCTCCTCTAAACCTTTAAGAAAATCAATTAGAAGGAATCCCAATGGTCATTTTTTGCTAAAATTGTCTCCTCTATAGCCCTAAAGAAATTACTTGGCTTTAGGGGTGGGCGTTTGAGCTCGAAAACCCGAACTCGGACCGAAAACCCGCCAAAAAAGCTCGTTACGGGCCGATCCCAATTTTTTTAAGGACCGGCTCGCCATAGGACCGACCCGTGAAATGTATATGCGGTCCGAGCCCAAGCCCAAAAATATTTAGGACCGAAAGCTCGGCTCGGACAGTCAATTTTATTTTTTATATTATATAATATTATATATATATATATATATATATATATATATATATATATATATATATATATATATATATATATATATATATATATATATATATAAAGTAAAAAAAGATTGATTGTACATCATTATTATTACTATTAAGATTTTCACTTCAAAATTTTCACTTTACCCTATTTTTCGTTTCGAGTTAACACTTCACATTTCACGTCATTTTAAAAAATTCAAAAAAAAAAAACAACAATTTGAATAAAAATAAGATAATAATTAAAAGTATACTTGATTTTTCTATTACGTCATTGTAAAAAATTCAAAAAAAAAAAAACAATTTAAATAAAAATAAGATAATAATTAAAAGTATACTTGATTTTTCTAGTGCTGGTGTATATATTTTTTGTAAATCATTTATCAATTAGTGGTGCTAATTAATTGTTACTCTTTTTTTTTTTTTTACTAATTGCAAGATGTTCTTGGTTTTTATTTTTATTTTTGCATTTTCATTTGGGCAAACAACCGGGAAAACAATGTTTTGTTTTTATTTTTAAACTTTCATTTTAGTATCATGTGATTCAAATGTTTGAAATTTTTATTGAATTATAAATTGCATGAATTTTGTAATAAAAATTCTATAAAATTTGGGACCGAAAACCCGAAAACCCGGCTCGGGCTCGTCGTGCTCGGTCCCGAACCGGGCCCCAACCTCAAATAAACCCGACTCGGCTCGGACCGTAGAGGTTGGGTTTTGAGCCGGGTTTTGATATTTTTGGGCTCGGCTCGACCCGCGCCCACCCCTACTTGGCTTGCTACAATGGAACTTCGTCTGTTCAAATCTACATACCAAACAAATAAAATTAAATTAAATTAAATTAAATCTAACAAATAAAAACTGTTGAATCTCCATGGCCATTCTATGTAACTGCCTCCTCTATAGCCTTAAGGAATCACTTGCATGCAACTTCCCCTAAAATCTACACACCAAACTAATAAAATAAAAACTAGATCTTTGAATTTCATTTATATAAAATACCATATTTTGACGTCTCAATACTTAGTAAGTCGTTAATGGTTGTTTGCTTGAACACTTGATTTTAGAACCATAAAGTCTACGGCTAAACCCAACAAAATTTATCATAATTTGGAGGAACATTTGTATTTGATTTTTCTTCAATCATTACCGTCGGGTTTGGAAAATTTGAGGGCAATTAATCATTATATATTTATTATTTGTTTATAAAATAAAAAAAAAACAAAGCAAAAAAAAGCATATAATGCGCAAATAAAAAAGTATAAATAAATAAATAAATAAATAAAGGTGTAAAAATAGCAAAAATAAAATAAAATTAAAAAAACTAAAATAATGCGTTGCAAATAAAATAAAATAAAATAAAAAAATACTATAAAAAAAACAAAGCAAGTTAAATCTAACAAATAAAATCAAATCAAATTAAATCTAACAAATAAAAATTGGATATTTGAATTTAATTTATATAAAATACCATATTTTGATGTCCAATATTTAGTAAGTCTTTAAGGGTTGTTTGCTTGAACACTTGATTTTATAAAATACCATATTTTGATGTCCAATATTTAGAAAGTCGTTAAGGGTTGTTTGCTTGAACACTTTATTTTAGAACCGTGAAAGAACAGTTGTATTTGCAATCTAAATCTCCTTCAATCATTATCATCGTTTGGAAAATTTGAGGGCAATTTCAGTGCAAATAATTTAATCATGATATATGTATCATAAAATAAAAATAAAAAAAGCAAAAAAGCAAATATAATGCGCAAATAAAAAAAGTATAATGCGCAAATAAATAAATAAATAAAGGTATAAAAATAGCACAAACAAAATAAAATTAAAAAAACTTAAATAATAGTTGCAAATAAAATAAAATTAAATTAAAAAATACTACAAATAGATTTAAAAAAAAACAAAGCAAGCTACTATAATGCGCAAATAAAATAAAAAAACAAAGGTATACTTAAAAAAACTTAAATAATGCATTGCAAATAAAATAAAATTAAAAAATACTACAAATAGATAAAAAAAATAAAATAAAGCAAGCTACTATAATGGGCAAATATAATAAAAAAAACAAAGGTATAAAAATAGGTCAACAAAATTAAGGGTTGTTTGCTTGAACACTTGATTTTAGGACCATAAAGTCTAACGCTGGAACCCAACAAAATTTAAGATCATATGGAGGAACATTGGTATTTTCAATCGAATATTCCTTCAATCATTTCCTTCAATCATTACAGTCGGGTTTGGAAAATTTGATAGCAATTTCAATGCAAGTAATTTAATCATGATATATATATATTATTTGTTTATAAAATAAAAAAAACAAAGCAAAAAAGAGCGTATATTGCGCAAACAAAAAAAGTATAATGTGGAGGGATGCCGAGATCCTAGGCAGCGGGATCTTCCCATCATGATCGACTCAAAGGAATGTCGCCCGGAGCGGAGATATTGGTTCGAATCCAATTCATGATTCCAGTTCAGAAGGACTTTGTAAGGATAAATATGTTTGGGCATTACAATGCCTTAAAGGATCTAGGCAGAAGTTGTTTTGCTAACATATTTATTTGTTTTCTTCTTTCTTCACAATTTAACTGTTGTAATCACTTGTCATAATTGGTGATTTGATTTAGCATAGTTCATTAGTTGGAACGTGCTTGAAAAACAACCAACATAGAAGATTTCTGCCGCAGCACAGCCAGGCAGAGTTATGCCGCAAGCAGTGCAAGGCTTGGACAAGAGGTTGAGTTCAGAGTATCAAGCGAAGCATGATAGAAGGGCAAAGGATTGCTGAAGTCCAGATAGTATGGAAGGCAGTGCAGTGTGGCAGAGCATTCCAGAAGAACTTCAGAAGGCATTCCTGCGGCAGTGGTCAAAACAGCCTGTCCTTAAATCTCTCAACCGCCTTGTTGACCTAGCAATTCAAAGAGATCAGTTGGGACTCTCCTCCTATAAATAGAGGACGACCCCAGCTGCATTCATTAGCTATCCCAACACCTCAGAAACATCTTTTCACTTCCAAGATCGATCATCACGCCTTTAGTGCCGCGACTTCACTTGTGAAGTTCGTCGAGCCATATGTTCTCTCGTCTCAAAGAGAGTTCTTTTGTTAGCTGATGATCGTGACATTAGATAGGTGTTTATTCAGTAGCTAGGTCTTTTATTGTTGATTGTTAATTATACTCTTCGGATACGATTATCACGAAGACATACGTGTGTATGATCTTTGGTAAAATCATTTGTAAATCCAAGAGTAGACCTTTTGTAAAGACTCGTTTCTTTAATAAAGTTTCTGGCCGTAAGGCCGTTTCGTATGTGTATAATTTAAACACACATACAAAGATTTAAATTCCGTGTTCTTTATTTTTCGTACGTGTGTGTGAGTTCGTTTTTGAAGTAATTTATTTTTAATTAATTCCGCTGCAACGATATACATTTATCACATATATTAATCTTAAACTGGAACATTAAGACACAATCTAAAATATATAAATTACGAAAAACGAAAATTTTTCTGTACAAGGCATCGTGCTGCGGCATACGCTGTTCTGCCGCAGAACACTGCCTTGTCTAGGCAGCGCATTTCACTGCGTTTATTTACTGCCTACGACTTTCAAGTGGTATCAGAGCGGGCACTTGACTTACTTAGTGTTTAAGGTCCGTCTGATCACGCACACTTACAATGGCAGATCCATCTTTTTACATCGTACGAACACCGGTTGTTCTTGACGGTACAAATTATGGATTTTGGAAAACCCGCATTGAAGCAAGGATCAAATCAATTGATCGCAATGCGTGGCTGTCCGTACTTCGAGGATGGAAACCACCTCAGGAGGAAATCCCTGAAGGCGGCAAGCTTGAAAAAGCTCCGGAGAAGTGGTCTACCGAAGAGGCTGCCGCAGCTACTGCCAACGATAGGGCAAGGTGCGCCATCCTTGAATCAATCGATTGCAATATGTACAGAATTGTCAAATAATGTACTACTGCCAAACAGGTGTGGGATTTGCTTGCTCTTCATTGTGAAGGTAACGACACGGTGAAGAAAACCAAGGTCCGTATGCTTATGTCTCGTTTCGAGAACTTGCGTATGAACGAGGACGAGACATGCCTTCAGTACTTTGGAGAATTAATGTCCATTGTTACTGAATGTCCTGACCTTGGTTCAGCCATTAGCAACCCGGCAGTGTGTAGTAAGATAATGCGATCGATGAGCAAAAAGTTTCTGCCGAAGGTCACTGCCATAGAAGACAGCTCCATGTCGGAGGAAGACTATGTTTCATTAATGGCAATCTTCAAGAACTATGAGTTAAACCATGAAGATCGTGAGACTCACGGAAAATCACGTTCACGAAGCGACGAGAAGAATTTTGCCTACACCATGACAGAACCCTGCGGCAGGGAATCAGGCCAAAGCTCGCAAGGCAGCAGTCCTCCCACCGCAAATGACTTGACCGATGAAGAGATCTATGAGTTGCTTGGATCTGATGGTGGAGAAGACAAGTTTGCATTCCTTTCACAAAAATTGGATGCAGTACTTGTCCGCTCGTTGAAGAAGCCGTACGATCCCCGACGCAGGAAGTTCCCATCGAGGCCAACAAAGAATCAAGAAAGAAGCATCGTTGTACGCCACCCAAGCACAGGATCAAATTCAATCTCAAGTCCAAGAGACTGGTCAAAAATCAAGTGTCACGTGTGTGAAGGAATTGGACATTTCTCAACCGAATGCCCTTCGAAAGATCGAGGCATTGGAATTTTAAACTCCATGGTTGTGCAAGAGGATATGGAACAATACTGCTTTGAAGACTCCACCACTTCGCTTGCTGCTCGCTTTGATGGTATTTCCCTATCTGATGCAGAAGATGACGGTCCATTCCAGGCCCCTCCACGACGGCATGTTGCTTTTCTTGCCTCTGCCGCAGACCAGACAGTCACGCCTGCCGCAGAGAACTGCCTATGTTTCACTGCCTCAGCCAATGGCTATGAATCTGAAGAGGAGACCATTCCCATTGATCTTTTCATCGAGCTCAAGGAAAATTTCGATGAGCTACGCATGAACTTTGCCCGGCAGACCAAGATGATGAAGATGCTTGCTTCAACCAAAGCCGGACACGAAGAAAAATTAAAAAAACAGGCCATGGCTATTGAACAAATGCTCGTGGAGAAGAACACTTTTGAAGAACGATTGAAGAAACTTGATGTCCAACTCACAAAAAAGGACATGGAGGCTGATAAACTAAAAAATGACCTTAATCGTGTAAATGGAAAACTCGAAGTTGCAACATCAAAATTAGATGCTGCAATGAGTATTTCACACGTTGAAAGGCAAGGTCTCGGATATCAAAAGATTGTAGATGCCATCTTTCCAAAGAAAAATTCAATGGACATTGCATTTGTAAAGGCATCGAATGACGAATCAACACAATCCACAACGTCTCTATCTCCACAAGAGCATGCACCAAAGGCCGCTGCCCCAGTAAGAGACTGCCGCAGGAGGCCGAAGCAAAGGCAGGCACCATCAGGCAGGATGAAGACAAGGAAACCCCTGCCTAAGCAACATCCTAAATCGAAGAGACGATATGTGTGCCACTACTGCCTTGTACCTGGTCATATTCGACCTTTTTGTTGGAGACGCGAAGAGGATCAAGCAAGAGGATATTACTTTCACTCCAACACTGGACCACGGCATCCCAAATACTTCTTGCATTCTCTGCCTTCACGACACCTTATAAAAAAGAAGACATCAACTATATGCAAATGGGTGCCCAAAACTAATCTCTCTTCTAATGATTATTTTACAGATCCTTCTAAAGACTCCTCTGCCGCATCCAATGCCATCCATAGTGCTGAAACATGCAATGTTATCTTCACTGCTCTCAAAGCTACCAAAGATGATAAGTGGTACTTCGATAGCGGATGCTCGCGGCACATGACCGGAAATAGTGATCACCTCATCGACTACAAAGTCTTTCAAGGAGGAGAGGTCACTTTTGGAGGAGGGTCCAGTGGCTCAATTGTTGGCCGAGGCACACTAAATGTGAAAGGTCTGCCAAAGCTACAACAAGTGCTTCATGTTGAAGGCCTCATCACGAATCTCATAAGCATAAGTCAACTATGCGATGAAGGCATGAATGTAAGGTTTACTAACCAAATGTGTGAAGTGTTTGATAATGCAGGGAACCCACTCATCCAGGGGGAGCGTTCCAAGGCAAACAACTGCTACTCCATTGGAGAAACATGCCTATCTGCACAAGTCAAAGATGACATAGACCTATGGCATCAAAAACTTGGACACACAAGTCTTGGGAATTTAGAGCGTCTAATCAAGCTCAATGCTGTTCGTGGATTTCCAGCTCTCCCAAAAATCCAGAAGACAACATGTGGACATTGCAAACAAGGAAAAATGACTCGTACAAGTCATCCAGCAATACCTGCCGCAGGAAAAACTGATGCCTCTGCCGCAGAACCTGCCAACTCCAAGTCAGGACTGTATCAAAAGCAAACCAAATGCTTTGATCTCCTCCACATGGATTTAATGGGACCAATCGAGACAAGAAGTCACTCTGGAAAACGCTACGTACTTGTCGTAGTTGATGACTTCTCAAGATACACATGGGTGCGTTTTCTCACAGACAAAAGTGAGACATATGATGAAGTGTCCAAGCTCATTAGGTGGATAAAGACCAACCATGAAGCCTCCATAAAGAGAATAAGAAGTGACCACGGCACCGAGTTCGAAAACCAACGGCTTTCCCAATTTTGTTATGCGCATGGCATTGCCCAAGATTTTTCTGCCCCCATAACACCGCAACAAAATGGCGTGGCTGAAAGGAAGAACCGAACCCTCAAGGAAATGGCGTGTACCATGCTGATCGCCAAGGGCCTAAGCAAGCAATTTTGGGCAGAAGCATTCAATGCCGCATGCCATATCCTGAACCGCATCAGCATACGTTCAGGAACAACAATAACGGCTTATGAAATTTTGAACAATAGAAAACCCAATTTGAAATACTTTCATGTTTTTGGCTCTGTTTGTTATGTTCTAAATGATAGGGAACCTAGATCGAAACTTGATCCAAAATCACTTAAAGGATTATTTGTTGGATACTCTAGGAATAGTCATGCCTATCGTATTTTTATCATACAAACTAGAACCATCATTGAATCTGTGAATGTTGATTTTGATGATCTCAGTCGAATCAGGAAACCTAAAGAAGAAGAAGTGAAAGGTTTGCTCGAGCCTGCCGCAGTAGCAGAAGTTGAAGGCAGTTTCACACCTACGCAGCCTACTACCGCACCCACTGGCTCGAATGATGATGCCAAACCTTCTACAGCGTCTCCCGAGCAACAAAACGATGATAGCACTCCTCAACAAGCCGATTCATCAGATGTTGAAGAGACGTCAAACCAACGACGAAGGGATCCCCCAAGGCATGTTATCCGAAACCATCCTTCGAGTCAAATGCTGGCCAGACGCATGAGATTTCATCCGTACATCGACTACCGCAACATGACCAAGAATGTAAGCATGTCTGCCACATGCATTGAGATAGGCATTGTCTCGTATCTCCCCACGGTAGAACTGAAAAATGTCAAAAAAGCATTGACCGATGAATTTTGGATGAGATGCAAAAGTTTGGAAGAGATGAACGAGTTTGAAAGAAACAATGTTTGGAAGCTCATTCCTCGTCCCAAAAACAAGAATGTCATCGGGACAAAGTGGATTTTCAAGAACAAATCGAATGAGCATGGGCAGGTTGTGAGCAACAAGGCAAGACTCGTGGCACAAGGCTACACCCAAATTGAAGGCATCGATTTCGATGAGACATTTGCCCCCGTAGCACGCATGGAGTCCATACGCTTGCTCGTTGCTATTGCATGCCACCTCAACATCACCTTACATCAAATGAACGTGAAGGCAGCCTTCCTCAACGGCATACTTGAGGAGGAGGCATACGTTGCACAACCTAAAGGCTTCGAAGATCCGAAATATCCTGACCATGTGTATCAACTACACAAGGCATTGTACGGCCTAAAACAAGCTCCTAGAGCATGGTATGGCTGCCTAACTGATTTTTTTCTCAGTTTCGGATTCACTCGAGGCACTGCCGACAAAACACTGTTTGTTAAATTCAATTCTTCCAATATTTTAATAGCTCAAATTTATGTTGATGATATTGTTTTTGGATCCACATGTGAGAATATGCTTAAGGCATTCACCTCTGCCATGACATCAAAATTTGAGATGAGCATGGTAGGAGAACTAACTCATTTTTTAGGGCTCCACATCAAGCAATCATCAACTGGAACTTTTATCTCACAAGCCACATATGTTAAGAATCTCATCAAAAGATTCCAACTTGAAGGATCCAAGCCCATGAGAACACCTATGGGTTCAACGGACAAAATCTCCCGAGGCTCTGATACTGCCGCAGTGGATCAGACACTCTACCGATCCATGATAGGGAGTTTACTTTATCTTACGGCAACTAGACCAGATATCATGTATAACGTTTGTTTATGTGCCAGATTTCAAGCTGATCCAAGAGAAGAACACTTGAAGGCATTCAAACGCATCATACGATATGTTGCCGCATCAGTCGAGTTAGGCATATGGTACACCAAAGACACCAATACCAATTTAGTTGGATTTTATGATGCCGAATGGGCTGGAGACATGGATGATCGCAAGGGTACAAGCGGTGGATGTTGTTTTCTTGGAAATAACATCATTTCATGGCATAGCCGCAAGCAAAACTACATTTCTCTACCTATTGCCGAATCAGAATATGTTGCCGCAGGGAGTTGCTGTACCCAACTGATTTGGTTGAAGCACATGCTTGATGACTACCACCTGGATAGCAATGTTCTTACACTCTACTACGACAATACGAGTGCCATAAATATCAGTCATAATTCAGTGCAGCACTCAAGAACCAAACACATCAGCATAAGGCATCATTTCATACGAGATTTGGTGGAGAAATGTCTCTTGAGGATTGATCACATCCCAACAGAGAATCAAATAGCTGACATCTCCACCAAGCCACTGAACTAAAATCGATTCATTGCTCTAAGAAATTCTTTGTGCATGTGCACCATGCCTTAGATGCTGATCTGCATCATGTTGCTGCATTGTCATGCCTACTGAACCTCTGCCACAGCATTCTGCCTTTGTCAATTTGTGAGTTTAAAATTTTCCGAAGGAAGAGAAAATACCCAAACCACTTTAGGCAACATGGTCAAACCCATATACATGTAATTAATACTCAATGGGTTGAGATACTATGTACTAGGTGAACTAAGTATTTGATAATCTCATTTTTGACATGACATTATGCCCAAGTAGAGAATAAGTACTTATGAAGCAGCATGATGCTCCATTAGGATTAGATGGTCTTATTCTTTTCCTAATTTTGCTTTGTAAGCCTTGATTTTTCACACCACAAAAATATTTTACTTATTTTATTTAAAAAAAAAATGAAAAATGAAAAATAGAAAAAGAAAATATTCTAAAAACAGAAAAAGAGAATATTAAAAAAATTGAAAAAGAAAATATATTAAAAAAACAGAAAAATCAAATATTAAAAAAAAAAGGGGATTTTGATTTTGATTTTTGGCAACGACCTGCCGCAGAGCAATGCCCCACTTGACCGTTGGGCAGCACTCGAGTGTGCGGCAGGCGACGGTTCAGGTCACAAAAAATAACCGTTGCCTGGTGTTTACGTCCCATCATACTACCACCCGTTTTTCTCTCCTATTTTCTTTATCCATTATTCAAACTCCTAATCCAACTACACTTCTCATACAAATCAGATTCAAATAGTTTGAATTTTCTTGAATTCTCAAAACCCTAATTTTTCCTTATCGAACGCACAATATAAATTACCCATCTCTTGCGTCGATTGTGGTTGTGCTCTGTTTTTTTTCTTGAACCCTAATTTCTTTTTCTCTTCACGAACTCAAAATTCAATGGCTGGTGTATCTCCAATCCCAAATCCGTTCGCCCGTTACTTCGAGGACCCTCGATTTTTGGAGCTGGTCAGGGAGGTTCGCCCCGAGGCAATGCTGGAAGCATTCAGGTGCCAGAATAGATGGATGCCATCTACCGCATACGCGTCGCCGACAACATGCCTACGCCGCCGCAGACCGCTGGGAGCTCACCGCCGTTCATTCACCCGATCTGCTGCCTCAGCAAAAGGCAAGAGGCTGCCACCCACTTCTTCGGCCAATCCAATTGATTTGGAAGCCACTGCGAAGAAGGGCCGCAAAGGGAAGGAAGTTGCCACATAAAAAATGGACAACTCTCAGAGTGGAGATGCCGTAGTACCTCCATCTGTCAAAAAGGACAAGGGTAATGCCACTGCTGCCGCAGTCCATGCGCCTGAATCCGACATGGAGGCGACATAGGCTTACTCAAAGAGGTTTTGGTCTTAAAGGCGTGTAATCCTTGGGTCTCTATACTATGATGCAAAGCCATTCCTCCCTGACCACAGCATCGACATGTCAGTTTGTGCCAAATACAAAGTTGACAAATCTCTGAATAAGATGCGATTGATCATGATAGTCACCTACGTAGAGTTATACTATGAGGATTTGATATGGGATATTTATGCCAAAATGCGCCCCTGCTTTGGTAATGATGGCTCTTAAGGCTACGACAAGGTGCATCTCCGGAAAAAGATATTCACTATCAGCCCTGCCGCAGTCAATGATTTCCTCGACCGCTCGGATATTTATTATACTGCCGCAGTCACTGAACCCAACACTGCCACAATTGCTCGCCGCCTGATTCGCTCAACACCATACATTGCTTACCTTCCTGCCTCCAAACTAACCTCTTTTTACTATCTGCAATCTACCATTGCTCGTGGCAACTGGACTCCATAGTCCAAAATGCACGTTGTGCACACCACGATGGCAGAGGTTCTTTATAACCTTGGTGCAAGAAGGCAGGTGAACTTTGGGCAGCTCATTTTTGACAAAATGGCTACGCAGCATCACAGACGCAGAGCCTTGCGTTCGCTCTTTTATCCGGGAGATGATAAAGGCACAATGGTTGTCATACAACGATGCTGATATGGACACTACTGCCTAAAACATACAAGTTAAGCATCCGCGATCCCAATGATTTTCCATGGACATGTTTTCATGGCACTGCCGCAGTCCCAACTCCAAAGAAAGCTCCAAAAGCACGGACTGATGCCCTCAGTTCCTCAGCTCCGTAGATGAGTATTCATGCTCGAGCTCAAGCATTTGCCGAACAATGTGCTGCAAATCAAATTGTTGTCATACAGGATTACATGACCAAGGCCATTGTTGATGGTATTATCTGGTTTTTTGAAGAAGAGGGCTTTCTTCCACAAAAAGGGGGAGTACCAGCAGCAGCAGCAAAGCTCAAAGAGGCAAAGAGTCAACTGTTGAATCAATTGAAGGAGTACAAAGAGGATGGAGTGCAGAAGGCTGCCGCAAAACAGAAGTCTGCCGCAGATGATGGAGAGGACCATGAAAGTAACCCGAACCTGAGACCTGAAGATTTGAAGATTTGAAGACTTAAAGCTCTGAAGACCCGAAGAAATATCATTTCTTCTTTTTGCTTTATTTTTATTTTACTCTGAACAATTTATTTGATTTCTGTTTATTTGGTTTTGAACAATTTGGTTTTTATGTTTTTTGTTTGAACAATTTTCAGATTCTAGTAATTATTTCCTTTTGAAAAAATTGGTGTGTTATTTAAAGTCTTACTTAGTTTAACCTGTTTTGTTTATTAGTTAGTTAGTTATTAAATAAAATTTTGTTCTACTTAGAAAGTATCAACTAAGGGGGAGTTTTATTGCCTTAGTTGTTTGTCAAGATAAATTTCATATACTTCTAAGTCAGATGTATTTCATTGAGGGGGAGTGCTCCATTGCGCTGCTGCCTCATGGTTTTGTGAAGAAAGATAAAAAGGGGGAGTTTGTAAGGATAAATATGTTTGGGCATTACAATGCCTTAAAAGATCTAGGCAGAAGTTGTTTTGCTAACATATTTATTTGTTTTCTTCTTTCTTCACAATTTAACTGTTGTAATCACTTGTCATAATTGGTGATTTGATTTAGCATAGTTCATTAGTTGGAACGTGTTTGGAAAACAACCAACATAGAAGATTTCTGCCGCAGCACAGCCAGGCAGAGTTATGCCGCAAGCAGTGCAAGGCTTGGACAAGAGGTTGAGTTCAGAGTATCAAGCGAAGCATGATAGAAGGGAAAAGGATTGCTGAAGTCCAGATAGTATGGAAGGCAGTGCAGTGTGGCAGAGCATTCCAGAAGAACTTCAGAAGGCATTCTTGCGGCAGTGGTCAAAACAGCCTGTCCTTAAATCTCTCAACCGCCTTGTTGACCTAGCAATTCAAGGAGATCAGTTGGGACTCTCCTCCTATAAATAGAGGACGACCCCAGCTGCATTCATTAGCTATCCCAACACCTCAGAAACATCTTTTCACTTCCAAGATCGATCATCACGCCATTAGTGCCGCGACTTCACTTGTAAAGTTCGTCGAGCCATATGTTCTCTCGTCTCAAAGAGAGTTCTTTTGTTAGCTGATGATCGTGACATTAGATAGGTGTTTATTCAGTAGCTAGGTCTTTTATTGTTGATTGTTAATTATACTCTTCGGATACGATTATCACGAAGACATACGTGTGTATGATCTTTGGTAAAATTATTTGTAAATCCAAGAGTAGACCTTTTGTAAAGACTCGTTTCTTTAATAAAGTTTCTGGCCGTAAGGCCGTTTCGTATGTGTATAATTTAAATATACATACAAAGATTTAAATTCCGTGTTCTTTATTTTTCGTACGTGTGTGTGAGTTCGTTTTTGAAGTAATTTATTTTTAATTAATTCCGCTGCAACGATATACATATATCACATATATTAATCTTAAACTGGAACATTAAGACACAATCTAAAATATATAAATTACGAAAAACGAACATTTTTCTGTACAAGGCATCGTGCTGCGGCATACGCTGTTCTGCCGCAGAACACTGCCTTGTCTAGGCAGCGCATTTCACTACGTTTATTTACTGCTTACGACTTTCAGACTTCATTCAAATCTCACATTAAGACGGCCGGGGTAGTGAGCAAGATTAGGTTTAGGAATAGGAATAATTCTTAGGAAGCGAAGCAACCTCTTCTCTTTGCGTGACTCCTTCTTAGGGCGTGAAAGCATTCCATCGGGCTTCCCGCTGAAGGATGTGTTCAAGTCGCTTCTTGCAAATAAAAAAATAAATAAAGGTGGAAAAATAGCACAAATAAAATAAAATTAAAAAAAACTTAAATAATGTGTTGCAAATAAAATAAAATAAAATTAAAAAATGCTACAAATTGATAAAAAAACAAAACAAACTATAATGTGCAAATAAAATAAAAATACAAAGGTATAAAATTAGAGCAATTAAAATCAAAAAAACTTAAATAATGCGCAAAACCCCAAATAAAATAAAATTAAAAAAAGCTGGATCTTTGAATTTCGTTTATATAAAATACCATATTTTGGTGTCCCAATTAAATTAGACTTGTTGGACCAGGTAACATGCAAGATTCACTCATAGTCCTGTTTCTAACCGGTTGCTTCCTCAACATCACCTTAATTTTTCACGGCTAATGTTTTTCCCTCGTTTTTTGGGCGGAATCCCTATGGTCATTCTATGCCCAAACGGTCTCCTATATACCCCTAAGGAAATCACTTGGCTTGCTACCATGAATCCCCATGGTAATTCTCGGCTGAAACTGCTTCCTCTATAGCCCTAAAGAAATTACTTGGCTTGATACAATACAACTTCGTCTGCCCCAGAAATTTACACACCAAACAAATAATATAAAATTAAATTAAATCTAACAAATAAAAACTGCTGAATCCTCTAGTATTCTCGGCTGAAACGGCCTCCTCTATAGCCTTAAGGAAATCACATGCTTGCTACCATGCAACTTCGTTTGCCCCTGAAATCTACACACTAAACAAACAAAATTAAATTAAATTAAATCTAACAAATAAAAACTAGATCTTTGAATTTCATTTATACAAAATTTAAGATCATATGGATGAACATTGATATTTGCAATTGAAATGTCCTTCAATCATTACCGTCGGGTTTTGAAAATTTGATGGCAAACAAATGCAAGTAATTTAATCATGATATATATTTTATTTGTTTATAAAATAAAAAAAAACAAAGCAAAAAAGAGGCGCAAACAAAAAAGTATAATGCGCAAATAAAAAAATAAATAAAGGTGTAAAAATAACACAAACAAAATAAAATTAAAAAAACTTAAATAACGCGCAAATCCCCAAATAAAATCAAATTAAAAAATACTACACTAATAAAATAAAATCTAACAAATAAAAATTGGATGTTTGAATTTCGTTTATATAAAATACCATATTCTGGCGTCACAATTACATTAGACTTGTTGGACCAGGTAACATGCCTCTTTTGTGATACACTCAATTTGAACCGGTTGTTTCCTCCACATCATCTTAATTTTCCACGGCTAATGATTTTTTCTCAGTTTTTTGGGCGGAATTCCTATGATCATTCTCTGCACCGTCTCCTCTATAGCCCTAAGGAAATTACTTGGCTTGCTACAATGCAACTTCGTTGCCCCTAAAATCTACACACCAAACAAATAAAATAAAATAAAATTAAATCTAACAAATAAAAACAACTGAATCCTCATGGCCATTCTCGGCTGAAATTGTCTTCTCTATAGACTTAAGGAAATCACTTGCTTGCTATTCTCTATATCTTTAAGGAAATCACTTGTTTGCTACCCTGCAACTTCGTTTGACCCTAAATCTACACACCAAACAAATAAAATAAAATTAAATTAAATCTAACAAATAAAAACTGGATCTTTGAATTTTATTTATATAAAATACCATATTTTAGCAAGCCAAGTGATTTCCTTAGGACTATAGAGAAGACCATGGGGATTCATTGTAGCAAGCCAAGTGATTTCCTTAGGGCTATAGAGAAGACCGTCTTGGCAGAGAATGACCATAGGGATTCCGCCCAAAAAACTAGGGGAAAACATTAGCCGTGGAAAATTACGGTGATATTGAGGAAGCAACCGTTCGAAACAGGACTCTGAGTGTATCACACATGTTACCTGGTCCAACAAGTCTAATGTAATTGGGACGCCAAAATATGGTATTTTATATAAACGAAATTCAAAGATCTAGTTTTTTTAATTTTATTTTATTTGGGGCTTTGCGCATTATATAAGTTTTTTTTTATTTTAATTGCTCTATTTTTATACCTTTGTATTTTTATTTTATTTGCGCATTATAGTTTGTTTTGTTTTTTATCTATTTGTAGCATTTTTTAATTTTATTTTATTTTATTTTCAACACATTATTTAAGTTTTTTTTTTAATTTTATTTTGTTTGTGCTATTTTTACACCTTTATTTATTTTTTTATTTGCGCATTATACTTTTTTTGTTTGCGCAATATACGCTCTTTTTTGCTTTGTTTTTTTTATTTTATAAACAAATAATATATATATCATGATTAAATTACATGCATTGAAATTGCCATTAAATTTTCCAAACCCGACGTAATGATTGAAGGAATATTCGATTGCAAATACTAATGTTCCTCCGATCTTAAATTTTGTTGGGTTCCATCGTTAAACTTTATGGTCCTAAAATCAAGTGTTTAAGCAAACAACCCTTACTTACTAAGTATTGAGACGTCAAAATATGGTATTTTATATAAATGAAATTCAAAGATCCAGTTTTTATTTTTTAGATTTAATTTTATTTTATTTTATTTGTTTGGTGTGTAGATTGTTGGAAATCGATATCCTGGGGTATCAAAAATTGCGGAACCGATAACCCCGACCGAAATCCTTGATCGACGGAGAACAACCACGAACCACCACGTGAGCCGGGGCTCGACCGAACACCCAGCGAGGCCCGAGGACCGCGTGTGTCCAGCCGAGCCCCCACGAGGGGCTCGCGATCGCCTCGTAGCGATCGCTGGGGATGCATGAGGCATCCCCGGGGCTGCTCGTAGCAGCCCCGCAGCGAACTCACGGGCTCGCTGCTCGCGGGGGGGCTCGATCCTCCTCGCATCTCCGCTGCGGGAAACCCCGCAGCTTGATATGAGGCGCTGCGGGTAAACCCGCAGCTCACCCGGCGATCGAACCCTAGGTTCGATCGCCCCCTCGGCTCCAGCCGAGGGCTCTTCCCACGAAGCACGCCGGCGGCGAGAGGCGGCCAGGATCCGCCGCGGCACCTGCTCGCGGCATCCCGACGATCGACTAGGTCGATCGTATGTCCCCGGCGTCCAGCCGGGGCCTCTCCCGTCGCGCGCAACCGACGGTCGAACCCTAGGGTTCGGCCGTCCCCTTCGATCTTCGCCGGGGTCTCGAATCCCCGTCCCCGAAGTTCGTACGTTACCCAGATCGTGTGTTCATGTATATATCACGATTAAAACCATATAATCATAAGAGGGGTTTTACGATTATACCTACGTCTCGTTGTGCAGAGAAACTAGATAGATTGAAGACCATCGAATCTTCCCACGTATTCCTTGCACTTCGTTCGAACGTCGTGTGGGCGACGATCCTCCGAACTCCTATGGATCTCCTTCACGAACTCTCTAGAATATCAAGTATGATAATCTTATATTGTGTCTTGAATTGTGAAGACCATGTAGTGCTTTTATAGGCTATGTAGCGGATCTAATGGAGGTGGAATATTGGTCTCCCAATATTAATGATTAAATTGAGCCCAAGCCCAAATCTATTAATCCATTAATATTAATTAATTTATTTTCCACTATATAAATTAATTGCACTCCCAATATTAAACCATATTATATCAAATAATATTTCTCGGTAGTATTATTTATTCCTTGTATTTAAGATATAAAATTTATTTATTGCGTAATAAATTTATTCATCTCTTTTATCCGAGAATAGTACCATTCAACTTTAATTATTATTATGCGGAATAATTCCACCTGCAGGGGATATTATCAACCCTTCCGGGATACACTTTCCCGTCAAGTATTCACGACGGCATGTCATATATAAAATATAGTGACCCAACTTAACCGGTAATCAACCCAATAATTAAATCGGTTAATTCCTTTGGAAAATCAAAGTCACTTATATTAAATATACACACCCGCAATAGTATCGGGGATTAAGAACAAAATACTCTGAGACTTAAATCAATTATCAACGGCAATCTTAATTGATAAATCTCAAGCGATCCGACCAATACACCAAGTGTACAAGTGTGATAAAATAATTAAGACAAATTATTTTCTCTCTCACACAACGACTATACCGATGGATTGGTCCATGTCCATCTAGGTCGTGAGCAACCGTTCGATTAAATACGAGTAACCGATAGTATGATCTTCTGTGTGGGCACGCACACCATACTAACTACAACGTATATAATCTAGGACTATGATTTGCATATATTTAATTAATAATAATTAAATGCAAACAATTTTTTATTAATTAAATAGATTAAATGCTATGACCGGGAGTTTACCGTTACTTAAATCTAGACATTAAGTACACAACTCCAACAATCTCCCACTTGTACTAAGGTCTAGTCATTTCCTCCAAACTCCCGACTCCCATACTCATCACGTGCTTAAATTGTACTTCCAAGAAGTATCATGTGAATGAGTAATCTTGGTTGCCGCTCTGAAGTTATCTTGGTGACTACAGCGTCGTCTCTCTAGACGATGACTCGAATCAGGTGGTACTTGCTCTATGTGTTACCATTACTTTTAAGACTTATGACTTCTTCCGGTTTACCATGCACCGCTATTACCATAGCCTTTGGTGAACTAAGAATCATATCCAAGTCAAGAGGTTATCCCGGAATCCAACCAAAATTTCCGCTGCCCCTGAGGCTGCCTTTCGGTTATGATAGAGTCTGAAAAACATCGAGCTTATCACTCTTTCATATTTAGATTTCACCCCTAAAAGTGAACACATAGCCTGATATCGACTTACACTGGTCCTTCTCTGTTTTTTTTTTTTTGAGATCTGAGAATATGTAATCTAAGAAGAATTCGTGTTGCTCCGTAATCCAGTACTTCGAAAGTACTTTTACAGCATCCGAATTGTTGGAGTTGTGTACTTAATGTCTAGATTTAAGTAACGGAAACTCCCGATCCATTGCCATTAATCTATTTAATTAATTAAATAAACAATTATTTGTGTTTAATTATTTATAATTAAATATATGCAAATTATAGTCCTAGATTTTATACGTTGTAGTTAGTATGGTGTGCGTCGTCACACGGAAGATCATACTATCGGTTACTCGTATATAATCGAACAGTTGCTCACGACCTAGATGGACAAGGACCAATCCATCGGTATAGTCGTTGTATGAGGGAGAAAATAATATGTCTTGATTATTTTATCATACTTGTACACTTGGTGTATTGGGCGGATCGCTTGAGATTTATCGATTAGGATTGCCTTGGATAATCGATTTAAATCTCAGTGTATTTTATTCTTAATCCCCGATACTATTGCGGATGTGTATATTTAATATAAGTGACTTTGATTTTCCAAAGGAATTGACCGGTTTAATTATTGGGTCAATTACCGGTTAAGTTGGGTCACTATATTTTATATATGACATGCCGTGAATACTTGACGGGAAAGTGTATCCCGGAAGGGTTGATAATATCCCCGAGATGAGTTCATAAGGAATTATTATGTAAACCCTGCAGGTGGATTTGTTCCGCATAATAATTAAGGTTGAATGGTACTAGTCTCGGATATAAGAGATGAATAAATTAATTAGCAATAAATTAATTTTATTCATCGATATTTATATCTTAAATACACGGAATAAATAATACTACCGGAGAAATATTATTTGATATAATATGGTTTAATATTGGGAGTGCAATTAATTTATATAGTGGAAAATAAATTAATTAATATTAATGGGATTAATAGATTTGGGCTTGGGCTCAATTTAATCATTAATATTGGAAGCCCAATATTCCACCTCCTTAAGATCCCCTACGTAGCCTATAAAAGCACTACATGGTCTTCTCTATTCTCATAACTTGAAGATCACAATTCTAGAGAGAGAAAGTAGAGAGGGAGATCCATGGAGTTCGGAGGATCGTCGCCCACCCGACGTTCGAGCTAGTGCAAGGAATACGTGGGAAGGTCTCAAGGTCTTCATAGATCTCGTTTCTCCGTACAACGAGAACAAAGGTAAAATCGTGAAAACCCCCTCGATGATTTTACATGTTAATTATCGTGAAAATACCGTGAACCAAGATCCGAGGGACGAGACCCAAAGACGAGGTCGAACCGGGCGGTGGTGGGCGCGGACCACCGGACCGCCGGCGGCTCGACGACTCGGCTGGACGGGTCAAGGGGCGTGAACCTCGGCTGGGCGCCGAGACTCCATCGAGCTCATGCTCGATCGCCGCGGACGGACCCGCAGCGAGCTACGGGATTTCCCGTAGCGGGATCGCTGGACGCGAGTCCTATCCGGACGCGCTACGGGCTGCTGCGAGCAGCCCGTGGGATCGATCATGGGTGCTGCGGGGTTACCCGCAGCGGCTCGCGTGTGCGCGCCCCATCCACGAGCAGCGAGTCGTCGGACTCGCTGCGGGGCTGCTACGAGCAGCCCCAGGGATTGCTATGAGCAATCCGTGAACCCCACGCGGGGGCTCGGCTGGGCAGCCGTGGGTTCTCCCACGGCGGGCTGTTCGGTCGCGCCCCGGGCCACGTGACGTGTTCATGTTTTCTCCGGCGAACGGGATTTCGTTTGGAGTTGTTGATTCCGCAATTTTAGCAACTCCGGATATTCAATCTCCAAAGGGATTTCGGTCGGAATTAATTAGATAATTTATTTAATTAATTTTATTTAAATTTATTAATTCCGGGATATCGATTTCCAACACGAATATCTCTTCAAGAGATTACCTTGATATCCTCCCACTACGCTAACCGCATAGTTGATATCAGGTTCTTGTTTTTCAACATTGCATTCATCAAGCTTTCCATACACCAAGGTATACGAAACAGCTTTATCTATCTCCTTCTATGTGTTCAAAACACATACCTTTAGATAGATGTATTCTGTTTCTGAAAGGCAATAACCTTTCTCAGAATTATGCATATTTAAAACAAACCATAATCGTATAAGATATCTAGGAGAAGTACAATGTTCTTCTCTTGAGATCAAAAGATCTAAGAACATGATCTAACTTCTTCTTAATCTTATATCCCGATTTATTTAGACAACCATCATTTTATGCCTGATCACATCCTTACATTGTTGCCAATGATAGAATGTTATCTTCATAAAATTCCGAGAAACACCACCTTGTTTCCATCACGTTTCCAATACACCTTTCGTCTATGCCTTTTGATGAATCCATCAAATGGACTATCTCATCAATTCGCAAGTTCCACGATTCATAGCTTTGTAACAATCCATAAATGGATCTACTAGGCTTGTACTCTAAATGATCTTGCCTCTTAACTTCTAAGTAGGCACATTTAGATTAGTACCGCCCTTATGCAGAACTTAGGGATCGATTTCATCTCTACTAGATCCAGAGTCCGAAACTCCTCTAGTCTTATGAAGATCTCTGGTTACCTAATAACCTCCCACTGCAATGGCGTTCCGGTGTATAAACAGTAATAACAGTTAGGTGCAGTTTGTGGTGTAATACTACTCGGTTCGGCTGGTTCTCAGTCTTCTTTCTCTCATTACAAGGTGTTATGTCACTTCGGGCTTTGCAGTTCATCTAATAGTCTTCTTCTAAGAACCGGGCGTTAAAACGTCCTTCTGGTTCATAGTACTATTGAACGTACATTCTTTTGTTCTTCCAGGATATCCTACAACCACACATTAAATGTGTCGCTGTCTTTCCCGGAGTATCCATAGAACATAGGTAGTTCTGAATAACCCTTTTTCTTTTACTATTAGAACCCCATTTCTTATTTCCCGACACACCATTTCCACACAAAAGTATATGGTGTAGTCATTTGGGATCCAATCCCATTATCTGATTTATACTATGTGTTTATTTAGATAGGTAATAGCCTCCGCGATCAAATCGCAGACTTCCAATGAATATACTTTGAAGGTTCCCCACAATAGCTTTGTGTCCATTGACTTGTCAAAACACTTTGCTTTTGTGGCGCATCAAGTATTCCAATCCATCTACGAGTATTCTCTAGGAACAACTCGTACCTTTCTAAGTACACATATGTCTGCATATATCATCGTTAATCATTTTCAATACTTGTCCGAATTCAATCCTTTATCATAAAGGTCCGCTTAGTTGTATTATCTTCCAAATTCAATTCTTAGGTCGGAAGGTCCATTCCTTCAACTATAATTGATCAAATCAATTTCGACCTTTGAACCTTATTTGAATAAATACTACTAAGTACAAGAATTCACAAGTATAATTATTTAACAAAGAAATATATCTAATAAGTAAGGTAAGTTATAAAACGGTTTGTTGCATCGTGGTAGACCTAGGATCCCTTATTCATATATTGCTATCTAATGTACCAGAATAGATAATACCATTATTTTTTATCCAAACCATCAAATGATTAAAGAAATAAAATATCCATTCATTAATAATAGAAAACCAGAACAAAAGTTCTTTCTAAAATAAAGGGGTACATAAAGCAATAAACTTGAAATGAAATCCTATAACTTCTAAAAGCAGATAAATGTCTTCCACTGCAACCGCTGCCTCCTCTACAGCTTTGCCCATGTAGACTTGAACTTCTTCTTCTCTAAGTCGTCGGGTTTTCTGGAACCCCTGCATTCAAAATGCACATACCGTCAGTGGTTCCATATCTACACACCAGATTTCTGGTAGATAATACCGCTGACTATGTTTTACGACTAAAGAAAAAATTCGTAGCTTTGAGAGGACTAGATACAGACCCCCAGTACTCAAACTGCTTTCCTTGGGGATATTTGCCAGAAGGCTTTCTTATCCCACCCCGTGATCCAAGTCCTTTTGGACTATTGGATTCCTTTGCCCTTTTCTCCTTTCCCCTATGTACGCCTTTAAGTTCGAAACCCTTGGCTTTGGCTATAAGAGCTTGCGACTGTCTCAACTCTTCTAAAAGATCCAGCATCTCAAAAACGTGTTCAAGCGTTTCCTCGAAGCAACTGACCTTTATGAGTATCCTCATCGCCTCTTTTCTAGCGTTTACATCATGTCTAAACATCAGCTTGAGTTTGAGCATGATATCATGATTAGTGGCTAATGCATAAGCATTGTCCCATTCTCAAAATCAGCTATTTCCTCATCAGTTGAGACAATTGTAGGTCTAGGAGGGCAAGATTCACTGAGTACATCTTTGTACTCCCTTACAGTCTGGGTAATGTCTAATTCTCTATTCCATCCAACACAGTATGGAACCAGTGCATTGAACTCCTTGAGTATCAACGAAAGTGGATTCATAGCTATTCTCTAAACCTATAAGCACATATAAACAAACAATCAATTTAATGTCCCATATATTCTCCCTCAAATAATATCATTAAATTACTAATCACATCTAAAATCCCATTAGGTATGGAAAGCCACGATAGTGTGGACGTTTACCCACCCAAACGATTTCGCAATTAGATTTGCTTCGGTCGTACATCATCAATAGCGTTATTTCGATGGGAAGGATACTATGAAGCGTACCTAAGTGTAAACCATTACTCAGTACTAAGAAGTTCGTTTGGGACTCGCATATCACCGCAAACCACGATAGTGTGGACGTTTACGTTGACATACGGATCCTTCAATCCCTTCTATAACTGTCTACATCAATCGATCCAAAATCCCATTCAGTGCAGCAAGCCACGATAGTGTGGACGTTTACTACACCAAAAGATTTTTACAATTGACTCCCGATTACTCGATCCATTCGATTTTATAAATCAAGACGCGGAGAATCATAAGTGAAACTCGAAGTTTCTAACCAGTGATTCACCATGCGAACAGCCCTATCTCTCATAAAATGAGGGAGCCGAGCAGACAATCGATCCATTCACTATGGGAAAATGTTTCAAGAAATGGTACGAAGGTCTCTAATTTGTGTCATCCACATGACCAAGTGGCTTTGGCTCCATTCCACTCCCCGGGGTGAGAATGAGTCGACTTGAAGTCAGCTTCAGAAAGACAAATTAGGCTTTGTTTGATAAACTTAATCAATGTTTCGCGTAAAAGGAATTACAAGAATTCTCCTCCAATGACTCGTCTATACGAACTTCAAAAGTCCATAAGAGTCACCAAGAGAACAGTAATGGAGACCATGGGAATGTTTCCATTCCCTCTCCCACTTAGCTTTTTACAATAAAGGGATACGCTATCTAATGCATAATTAAACACATAAGCATGCATACATGTAGTAAAGCACATAAATATTATCACATAGTCAAAATAATACTAGAATATTATTTTCCGACTATCATGGCTTTATTGCATCTCCGTACGCATCTTCTAGTCTTCAGTCTTCGTTCTTGAATGCTCCATGTGACGAGAATATTAATCCCAATATTTAAATCTATTTATTTTCAATTAATCCAAAAGTTACTTAATTCGAAAATTAAGTCAATCGAATATATCAAAAATAAAATTAAATATTATTAATATTTCTATTTATTTTTATTTTCCTATCTAATTCTATTAAATCACTAGAATCCCATCCAAGTCAAACTTGGAATATGCTAGAAGACTTCTATAATAGAATAAGGAAATAAAATAAATTAGGACTCTTCTACTTTCCATACTTAATTAATTTCCATCTATCGAAAATTCCCAAGAATAAGAATAATCAAATAGGAAATAAATTAATTCCAATTTAATTCTTTTCCTATTCCATGAGAGTTCCTAAAAATAAGAACACTCAAATAGGAAAACCGAATTAATTAGGAAAGTCGTATTATGGTAGGAGTAGTATGAGTTGGGAGACCCCACACCACCCCCACCATCGACCGGCCAAAGGAGAGCCGCCGCCCCCACCCCAGCCGGCCAGCCACCACCACCGGCGGCAGCTCACGGCCGAGGGCGCGACGCCCCCTCCCACTCGATCGATGGGATCGATCATGGGGTTGATCGATCCCCGGTCCTCTTCGTCTTTTTCGTCACACGTCTTCGTCTTCCGGCGATCGTCTCAACATCGAACCAACGTAAATAAATTACAATAATTTAAATTACAATTCCGATATCGATTCTATACATGAAATCGACCCTATACAATTTCCGGAAAATATAGAACAATAATAATAAATCCTAAATTCGGTCAACCCCCGAATTTATACTATTACAAGCATTCATCCACACAAAACGAATCTCGACATGTCCGAGAGTTTAATAAACGAATAATCATGGTAAAATAATTAACGAAAAATTAAACCATGATAGCCGGAAACCCTGCAAGGTAGAACAATAATCGAACATATACATGAACACGAAACCAACGTTCTGATACCAATTGTTGGAAATCGATATCCCGGGGTATCAAAAATTGCGGAACCGATAACCCCGACCGAAATCCTTGATGGAAGGAGAACAACCACAAACCACCACGTGAGCCGGGGCCCGACCGAACACCCAGCGAGGCCCGAGGGCCGCGTGTGTCCAGCCGAGCCCCCACGAGGGGCTCGCGATCGCCTCGTAGCGATCGCTGGGGATGCACGAGGCATCCCCGGGGCTGCTCGTAGCAGCCCCGCAGCGAGCTCACGGGCTCGCTACTCGCGGGGGGGTTCGATCCTCCCCGCATCTCCGCTGCGGGAAACCCCGCAGCTTGATACGAGGCGATGCGGGTAAACCCGCAGCTCACCCGGCGATCGAACCCTAGGTTCGATCGCCCCCTTGGCTCCAGCCGAGGGCTCTTCCCACGAAGCACGCCGGCGGCGAGAGGCGGCCGGGAGACTAGGTCGATCGTATGTCCCCGGCGTCCAGCCAGGGCCTCTCCCGTCGCGCGCAACCGACGGTCGAACCCTAGGGTTCGGCCGTCCCCTTCGATCTTCGTCGGGGATCTCGAATCCCCATCCCCGAAGTTCGTACGTTACCCGGATCGTGTGTTCATGTATATATCACGATTAAAACCATATAATCATAAGAGGGGGTTTTACGATTATACCTACGTCTCGTTGTGCGGAGAAACGAGATAGATTGAAGACCTTCGAATCTTCCCACGTATTCCTTGCACTTCGTTCGAACGTCGTGTGGGCGACGATCCTCCGAACTCCTATGGATCTCCTTCACAAACTCTCTAGAATATCAAGTATGATAATCTTATATTGTGTCTTGCATTGTGAAGACCATGTAGTGCTTTTATAGGCTACGGGATCTAAAAGAGGTGGAATAATAGGCTCCCAATATTAATGATTAAATTGAGCGCCCAAATCTATTAATCCATTAATATTAATTAATTTATTTTCTACTATATAAATTAATTGCACTCCCAATATTAAACCATATTATATCAAATAATATTTCTCCGGTAGTATTATTTATTCCGTATATTTAAGATTTAAATATTGAATAAAATTTATTTATTGCTTATTAAATTTATTCATCTCTTTTATCTACCATTAAACTTTAATTATTATGCGGAATAATTCCACCTGAAGGGTTTACATAATAATTCCTTATTAACTTATATTATCAACCCTTCCGGGATACACTTTCCCGTCAAGTATTCAAGTGTCATATATAAAATATAGTGACCCAACTTAACCGGTAATCAACCCAATACTTAAATCGGTTAATTAAAATCAAAGTCACTTATCCCAATAATTAAATAGGTTAATTCCTTTGGAAAATCAAAGTCACTTATATTAAATATACACACCCGCAATATTCCCGTCAAGTATTCAAGTGTCATATATAAAATATAGTGACCCAACTTAACCGGTAATCAACCCAATAATTAAATCGGTTAATTAAAATCAAAGTCACTTATCCCAATAATTAAATAGGTTAATTCCTTTGGAAAATCAAAGTCACTTATATTAAATATACACACCCGCAATAGTATCGGGGATTAAGAACAAAATACTCTGAGACTTAAATCAATTATCAACGGCAATCCTAATTGATAAATATCAAGTGATCCGCCCAATACACCAAGTGTACAAGTGTGATAAAATAATTAAGACAAATTATTTTCTCTCTCACACAACGACATGGATTGGTCCATGTCCATCTAGGTCGTGAGCAACCGTTCGATTAAATACGAGTAATCGATAGTATGATCTTGGCTCGCACACCATACTAACTACAACGTATATAATCTAGGACTATGATTTGCATATATTTAATTAATAATAATTAAATGCAAACAATTGTTTATTAATTAAATAGATTAAATTCTATGACCGGGAGTTTACGTTAATTAAATCTAGACATTGAAGTACACAACTCCAACATAGATTTAGGTTCAAACGAAGTTGCATGGTAGCAAGCAAGTGATTTCTTTAAGGATATAGAGAATAGCAAGCAAGTGATTTCCTTAAGGCTATAGAGAAGACCGTTTCAGCCGAGAATGGCCATGAGGATTCAGTAGTTTTTATATGTTAGATTTAATTTTATTTTATTTTATTTGTTTGGTGTGTAGATTTAAGGGGCAACGAAGTTGCATTGTAGCAAGCCAAGTAATTTCCTTAGGGCTATAGAGGAGGCAGTTTTAGCAGAAAATGACCTTGGGGATTCATGGTAGCAAGTCAAGTGATTTACTTAGGGCTATAGAGAAGACGGTTTTGGCAGAGAATGATCATAGGGATTCCGCCCAAAAAACTGAGGAAAAAACATTAGCCGTGGAAAATTAAGATGATGTGGAGGAAACAACCGGTTCGAATTGAGTGTATCACAAAAGAGGCATGTTACCTGGTCCAACAAGTTTAATGTAATTGTGACGCCAAAATATGGTATTTTATATAAACTAAATTCAAATATCCAGTTTTTATTTGTTAGATTTTATTTTATTAGTGTAGTATTTTTTAATTTGATTTTATTTGGGGATTTGCGCGTTATTTAAGTTTTTTTTATTTTATTTGCGCTTTTTTTATACCCTTGTTTTTTTTTCCATTATAGTAGCTTTCTTTATTTATTTTTTATCTATTTGTAATATTTTTTAATTTAATTTTATTTTATTTGCAACCATTATTTAAGTTTTTTTAATTTTATTTTGTTTGTGCTATTTTTACACCTTTATTTATTTTTTTACTTGCGCATTATACTTTTTTTGTTTGCGCAATATAAGCTCTTTTTTGCTTTGTTTTTTTTATTTTATAAACAAATAAAATATATATCATGATTAAATTACTTGCACTGTTTGCCATCAAATTTTCCAAACCCGTCGGTAATGATTGAAGGACAATTCAATTGCAAATACCAATGTTCCTCCATATGATCTTAAATTTTGTATAAATAAAATTCAATGATCCAGTTTTTATTTGTTAGATTTAATTTAATTTAATTTTGTTTGTTTAGTGTGTTGGAAACTTGGTGAAGAAGTAGGAATCTGGTTGATTGAGTCTCGATTGCTCAGTCAAATAAATCCCTCATCTTTAGGGATGAGTAGTTGCAAATCTATTGCTTTTTCCTTCCTTTTATTTTGGTTGTTCAGTTTATTTGTAAGGCTATATAAGCCTAGTTATTTTCTAATAAATTCATCAAAAAATAATCCTCTTTACGAATACTGTTTTCAAGTTATCAATTGGTATCAGAGCCCCTCACGAGCCTGACCATTAAAAAAAAGGAGAGAATCATGAGTGATAAAAATAGTATGCTGAGTATTCCTAAATTCGATGGAGATTTTGAGCATTGGTCCATGTTAATGGAAAATCTCCTACGCTCAAAAGAATGGTGGGATCTCATTGAAGGGGAGTGGTGGAGCCTGAAGCTGGTACGAAGCTGACTGATGCTCAGCAGAAAGAACTTGCAACCTTACGTCTCAATGATCTCAAGGTGAAAAAATATTTGTTTGCTGCTATTGACAAAACTATTCTCAAGCAAATACTTCAAAAGAAAACCTCAAAGGAGTTATGGGACTCGATGAAAGCAAAGTATCAAGGGAACGAAAGAGTTCAAAGCGCACAACTGCAATGCTTGCGAAGGGACTTTGAAATACTTGAGATGCAGGTAGATGAGAGAGTGGTTGAATATTTCTCTCGTGTAATGATGGTTGCAAACGACATGAGAAATTTAGGAGAAACGATGGATGATGCAAAGATTGTGGAGAAAGTATTAAGAACTTTATCTGAAAAGTTCACCTATATAGTGTGCGCCATAGAAGAATCTAAAGATATAAAGAAACTCTCCATTGATGAGCTCCAGATCTCACTACTGGTTCATGAGCAGAAGTTTAAAAGAAGGATTGATGATGCACAAGTTCTAAAAATCACCGATGAGAAAAATGGAGGTAGAGGCGAACAAGGCAGTGGTTCTCGAGGTAGAGTATCGAGTCGGGGAAGAGGAAGGGGCCAAGGAAGATCATTCAACAAAGCTACTGTTGAATGTTACAAGTGTCACAAGCTAGGTCACTTCATTAATGAATGTCCAGAATGGCAGACAAAAGCCAATTATACGGAGTCAATTGAAGAAGAGGAGATGATTCTTATGGCTTATGTGGATAAGATGCAAACTCATCGCAATCAAATTTGGTTCCTAGACTCTGGATGCAGTAACCATATGACTTGTGAGAAGAAGTGGTTCAGCAATCTTGATGAAAATTTCAGACATTCAGTAAAGCTCGGGAATGGTTTGAGACTTATGGTAATGGGGAAAGGAAATATCAGAATGCAGATCAATGGAATTACTCACATCTTGACGAATGTATACTACACTTGAAGAACAACTTATTGAGCATCGGACAATTGCAAGAACGAGGTGTCTCAATACTCATTCAAGGTGGTACGTGTTGCATCTATCATCCTGAAAAAGGTCTTATTGCTAAAACTGATATGTCGGCCAATCGTATGTTTATATTAATTGCTTATGAAGTACCAGATTCGGCTACATGTTTTATTACTGTGAAGGAGAAAGACACACACTTGTGGCATTGCAGATATGGGCATTTGGGGTTCACAGGACTAAAAGTATTGAAGCAAGGAAATATGGTTCTAGGATTACCTGATATGGAATCACCAAATGAGCAGTGTCATGGATGCTTAATTGGGAAGCAACATCGAGAATCTTTCCCTAAGAGAAGCACATGGAGAGCCACAAATCGTTTGCAACTAGTTCACTCGGATATTTGTGGGCCTATTACGCTGGAGTCGAGTAGTCATAAACGTTACATTATTACGTTTACTGATGATTTCTCTAGAAAGAGCTGGACGTATTTTCTCTCGGAAAAATCACAAGCTTTGGCCACATTCAAGACCTTCAAGGCAAGAGTTGAGAAAGAGAACAATCAATACATACAGTGCCTTAGAACTGATCGTGGCGGTGAGTATAACTCAGTGGAGTTCAATGATTTTTGCTTGAATCATGGAATCAAAAGGCAACTAACAGCTTCTTACTCTCCACAACAAAACGGAGTTGCTGAAAGAAAAAATCGCACCATTATGAATATGGTACGTAGTATGCTGGCCGAGAAGAATGTACCTAAAGAATACTGGCCAGAGGCAACTATATGGGCAACGCATCTCATTAATCGAAGCCCAACTGTTGTTGTGAAGGAGATCACCCCTGAAGAGGCATGGACAGGAAATAAGCCTGATATAAGCTATTTGAGAATCTTTGGATGTTTGGCTCATGCGCACATACCAAAAGAGAAAAGAAAAAAATTGGATGATCGAAGTGTGAAGTGTGTATTTTTTGGGGTGAGTGAAGAATCAAAAGCCTATAAGCTATTTACTCCAGCTACTGGACGAATAATCGTGAGCAGGGACACTATATTTGAAGAGGACAAAGAATGGAGCTGGAAATTATTATCACAAGGAGAGGAAAATTCACCGAGCCTAGCATGTAGTGAACATGGCGACAGTACTCCAAATGAAACTGATGAAAGAGAAGAAGCAGGAGTAACTACGAATGGTGATGCCGACAACGTTGATAATGAGCAAGTTGAACCTGAACTCACGAGAAGACCTAGAAGAAATCCACAATGGATGTCAGATTATGTCACTGGAGATGAACTTTCAGCACTTTCAACTCTTGATGATCAGTTTGTCTTGTTTACAAGTAAAGGTGATCCGTTAGCATTTGAGGAGGCAAACAAAGAAGAAAGATGGAGAAAGGCCATGGCACAAGAAATAGCTGCAATTGAGAGAAATCAAACGTGGGAGTTATGTAAACTTCCTCAAGGAGCTAAACCTATTGGCGTCAAGTGGATATACAAAACTAAGTGCGACGAAAATGGAGACGTTGTTAAAAGCAAAGCGCGCTTAGTTGCCAAAGGATACACTCAAGAATATGGGATTGATTATACAGAAGTATTTGCTCCTGTGGCTAGATGGGAGACTATTCGTGCGATTTTGGCCCTTGCCGCACAAAACAAGTACAAAGTTCACCAGCTTGATGTGAAGAGTGCATTTTTGCACGGGGAAATCCATGAAATAGTGTTTGTGAATCAGCCTCAAGGGTTCGTGAAGCCTGGAGAAGAGGAGAAGGTGTACAAACTAAAGAAAGCATTATATGGTCTTAAACAAGCACCTCGTGCTTGGTATAGTCGCATTGAAAAGTATTTCACCAGGATTGGCTTCAGCAAATGCCCTTATGAACCCACTTTATTCTGCAAGAAAGATGAAAAAGGTATCTCGGTCATAGTGTCTCTATATGTTGACGATTTGGTTGTGACAGGGAATGATGATAAAGTTGTAGATGCCTTCAAAAAGGATATGCAGAAAGAATTCGACATGTCCGACCTCGGTGAAATGAGATACTTTCTCGGTGTAGAAATAATTCAAAAGCCATTGGGAATTTTCATATCTCAAAGGAAGTATGCTAGAGAAATCCTTGAAAGATTCCAGCTTGATCAGTGTAATCATGTGAAGAACCCCATGGTGCCTGGTGTTAAGTTAGTTAAGGAAGATGGCAGTGAGAAAGTATATGCGAAAGTCTATAAGCAAATGGTGGGTTGCTTAATGTATTTGGCAGCAACAAGACCACACTTAATATATGCTATTAGTTTGGTCAGTCGATTTATGGAGTCACCCACGGATCAACACATGCAGGCCGTTAAAAGGATATTTCGCTATATCAAAGGGACTTTGGATTGGGGAATTTGGTACAAGTGTGAAGGAAATAAGGAGCTGGTAGCATTTTCGGATTGTGATTATGCTGGTGACTTGGATAGTCGAAAAAGTACATCAGGATATGCGTGTTTTTTGAGTGATGCGGTTATTTCATGGTCTTCTAGGAAACAACCAGTTGTTACTTTGTCGACTACTGAGGCTGAGTTTGTATCAGCTGCGCCATGTGCTTGTCAAGTAGTGTGGCTAAGAAATGTGCTGCACAACATTGGTTATACGCAGAAGAACGGAACAGTTATATATTGCGACAATATATCAACCATCAAGCTTTCTAAGAATCCAGTCTTTCACAAAAGGAGTAAGCATATTGATGTTAGGTTTCATTTCTTGCGTGATCTGGTCAATGACGAAGTGATTAAGATGGTCTACTGCAGCACAGATGTGCAAGTAGCCGACATTCTCACAAAACCACTAAAATTGGAAACTTATGAGAGGTTGCGCAAGATGCTTGGTATGTATGAGATTACATCTATAAACTGACACTGTGAGTGTTCAATTTAGGGGAGGCATTGTTGGAAACTTGGTGAAGAAGTAGGAATCTGGTTGATCGAGTCTCGATTGCTCAGTCAAATAAATCCCTCATCTTTAGGGATGAGTAGTTGCAAATCTATTGCTTTTTCCTTCCTTTTATTTTGGTTGTTCAGTTTATTTGTAAGGCTATATAAGACTAGTTATTTTCTAATAAATTCATCAGAAAATAATCCTCTTTACGAATACTGTTTTCAAGTTATCATAGTGTGTAGATTTCAGGGGCAAACGAAGTTGCATGTTAGCAAGCATGTGATTTCCTTAAGGCTATAGAAGAGGCCGTTTCAGCCGAGAATGACCATGAGGATTCAGCCATTTTTATTTGTTAGATTTAATTTAATTTTATTTTATTTGTTTGGTGTGTAGATTTTTGGGGCAGACGAAGTTGCATTGTAGCAAGCCAAGTAATTTCTTTAGGGCTATAGAGGAGGCAGTTTCAGCCGAGAATGATCATGGGTATTCATGGTAGCAAGCCAAGTGATTTCCTTAGGGCTATAGAAGAGACCGTTTTGGCAGATAATGACCATAGGGATTCCGCCCAAAAACGAGGGAAAAACATCAGCCCTGGAAAATTACTGTGATGTTGAGGAAGCAACTAGTTCGAAACAGGACTCTGAGTGTATCACGCTGGTCCAACAAGTCTAATGTAATTGGGACGGCAAAATATGGTATTTTATATAAACGAAATTCAAAGATGCAGTTTTTATTTGTTAGATTTTATTTTTTTAGTGTAGTATTTTTTTAATTTTATTTTATTTGAGACTTTGCGCATTATTTAAGTTTTTTTGATTTTATTTGCGCTATTTTTAGACCTTTGTTTTTTTTTATTTGCCCATTATAGGTCTAGGAGATGCTACTCCAGTGCAATACACTTGGTGGCATATTAACTGTGGATGCGTACACAATACACATCGGTGTGTGTGATTGTGTGTGTATTGAATATAATAATATTAAATTAACGGTTAAGATCTACATGGTGTACTCCACCGGGAGTAGCATGGATAAAACCCCCATTATAGTAGCTTGCTTTATTTTTTTTTTATTTTTTTGTAATATGTTTTTATTTTATTTTATTTTATTTGTGCTATTTTTACCCCTTTATTTTTATTTTATTTGTGCATTATACTTTTTTTGTTTGCGCAATATACGCTCTTTTTTGCTTTGTTTTTTTTATTTTATAAACAAATAAAACATATATTATGATTAAATTACTTCTACTGAAATTGCCATCAAATTTTCCAAACCCAACGTTAATGATCGAAGAACAATTCGATTGCAAATACCAATCTTCCTCCATATGATCTTAAATTTTGTTGGGTTCCACCGTTAGACTTTACGGTCCTAAAATCATGTGTTCAAGCAAACCCTTACTTACTAAGTATTGAGACGTCAAAATATGGTATTTTATATAAATGAAATTCAAAGATTCAGTTTTTATTTGTTAGATTTAATTTAATTTAATTTAATTTGTTTGGTGTGTAGATTTCAGGGGCAAACGAAGATGCATGGTAGCAAACAAGTGATTTCCTTAAGGCTATAGAGGAGGCCATTTCAGCCGAGAATAGCCATTAGGATTCAGCAGTTTTTATTTGTTAGATTTAATTTAATTTTATATTATTTGTTTGGTGTGTAAATTTCTGGGGCAGACGAAGTTGTATTGTATCAAGCCAAGTAATTTCTTTAGGGCTATAGAGGAAACAGTTTCAGCCAAGAATTACCATGGAGATTCATGGTAGCAAGCCAAGTGATTTCCTTAGGGCTATAGAGGAGACCGTTTTGGCATAGAATGACCATAGGGATTCCGCCCAAAAAACGAGGGAAAAACATTAGCCATGGAAAATTAAGGTGATGTTGAGGAAGCAACCGGTTAGAAACAGAACTATGAGTGAATCACGCATGTTACCTGGTCCAACAAGTCTAATTTAATTGGGACGCCAAAATATGGTATTTTATTTAAAAGAAATTCAAAGATCCAGTTTTTTTAATTTTATTTTATTTGGGGCTTTGCGAGTTTTTTTTATTTTAATTGCTCTATTTTTATACCTTTGTATTTTTATTTTATTTGCGCATTATAGTTTGTTTTGTTTTTTTATCTATTTGTAGCATTTTTTAATTTTATTTTATTTTATTTGCAACACATTATTTAAGTTTTTTTTTATTTTATTTTGTTTGTGCTATTTTTACATCTTTATTTATTTTTTTATTTGCGCATTATACTTTTTGTTTGCGCAATATACGCTCTTTTTTGCTTTGTTTTTTTTATTATATATATCATGATTAAATTACTTGTATTGAAATTGCCATCAAATTTTCCAAACCCGACGGTAATGATTGAAGGAAATGATTGAAGGAATATTCGATTGCAAATACCATATGATCTTAAATTTTGTTGGGTTCCAGCGTTAGACTTTATGGTCCTAAAATCAAGTGTCCAAGCAAGAACCCTTAATTTTGTTGACCGCTATTTTTATACCTTTTTTTTTTATTTTATTTGCCCATTATAGTAGCTTGCTTTATTTTATTTTATTTATCTATTTGTAGTATTTTTTAATTTTATTTTATTTGCAATGCATTATTTAAGTTTTTTTAATTATACATTTGTTTTTTTATTTTATTTGCGCATTATAGTAACTTGCTTTATTTTTTTTAAATCTATTTGTAGTATTTTTTAATTTTATTTTATTTTATTTGCAACTATTATTTAAGTGTATTTAATTTTATTTTGTTTGTGCTATTTTTATACCTTTATTTATTTTTTTATTTGCGCATTATTTTTGCTTTTTTTTATTTTTATTTTATGATACATATATCATGAATAAATTATTTGCACTGAAATTGCCCTCAAATTTTCCAAACGATGGTAATGATTGAAGGAGATTTAGAATGCAAATACAACTGTTCTTTCATATGATCTTAAATTTTGTTGGTTCTGGTCTTTTACTTTACGGTCCTAAAATAAAGTGTTCAAGCAAACAACCCTTAACGACTTATTAAATATTGGAAATCAAAATATGGTATTTTATAAAATCAAGTGTTCAAGCAAACAACCCTTAAAGACTTACAAAATATTGGAAATCAAAATATGGTATTTTATATAAATTAAATTCAAATATCCAATTTTTATTTGTTAGATTTAATTTGATTTGATTTTATTTGTTAGATTTAACTTGCTTAGTTTTTTTAATTTTATTTTGTTTTTGCTATTTTTACACTTTTATTTATTTATTTATTTCTGCATTATAATTTTTTTATTTGCGCATTATATGCTTTTTTTTTGCTTTGTTTTTTATTTTATTTTATAAACAAAATAATAAATATATAATGATTAATTTCCCTCAAATTTTCCAAACCCGACGGTAATGATTAAAGAAAAAATCAAATACAAATGTTCCTCCAAATGATGTTAAATTTTGTTGGGTTTAGCCGTAGACTTTATGGTCCTAAAATCAAGTGTTCAATCAAACAACCATTAACGACTTACTAAGTATTGAGACGTCAAAATATGGTATTTTATATAAATGAAATTCTAAGATCTAGTTTTTATTTGTTATATTTACTTTAATTTTATTTTATTAGTTTGGTGTGTAGATTTTAGGGGAAGTTGAATGGTAGCAAGCAAGTGATTCCTTAAGGCTATAGAGGAGGCAGTTACATCAGAATGGCCATGGGGATTCAACTGTTTTTATTTGTTAGATTTAATTTAATTTTATTTTATTTTATTTGTTTGGTGTGTAGATTTGGACCGATGAAGTTCCATTGTAGCAAGCCAAGTAATTTCCTTAGGGCTATAGAGGAGACAGTTTTAGCAAAAAATGACCATGGGGATTCCTTCTAATTGATTTTCTTAGAGGTTTAGAGGAGACCGTTTTAGAGAATAATCATATGGATTCCGTCCAAGAAACTGAGGGAAAAACATTAGCTGTGGAAAATTACGGTGATGTTGAGGAAGCAAACGTTTTGAATCAGGACTCTGAGTGTATCACACAAGAGGCATGTTATCTTATGTAACAAGTCTAATGTAACTGGGACGCAAAAATATACTCCCTCCCTCCCTTAACACTATGCATAGAGAAAATGGCACGTAGATTAAGAAAAAGTGATTTTTTGTGTGTTTTATAATATAAAATAGGGGTATAATAGGTATTGATGTGTAAGTAATAAAGTAGTTAGTTGAAAAAGTAGTGGTATAAGGGTAAATAAATGTGTATTGCGAGGATAAAGTTGTGAAAAGACATTTCATTTATGGAATGTACACTGTTTTAAGGGATGGACTAAAAAGGAAAGTATGCATTGTTTTAAGGGATAGAGGAAGTAGTATTTTATATAAACAAATTCAAATATCCAGTTTTTATTTGTTATATTTTATTTTATTTGTTTAGTATTTTTAATTTTATTTTATTTGAGGCTTTGGGCGTTATTTAACTTTTTTTTTATTTTATTTGAGCTATTTCTATACTTTTTTTTATTTTATTTTTGCATTATAGCTTGCTTTTGTTTTTTTTTTTATCTATTTATAGTATTTTTTAATTTTATTTTATTTGCAACCATTATTTAAGTTTATTTAATTTTATTTTGTTTGTGCTATTTTTATCTCTTTATTTATTTATTTTATTTGCGCATTATATGTTTTTATTTGCGCATTATACGCACTTTTTTGTTTTTTTTTATTTTATAAACAAATAATACATATATCATGATTAAATTATTTGTACTGAACTTATCCTCAAATTTTCCAAATCCATTGAAGGACAATTCAGATTGCAAATACCAATGTTTCTCCATATAATCTTAAATTTTGTTGGGTTCCAGCGTTAGACTTTACTGTCCTAAAATCAAGTGTTCAAGCAAACAACCCTTAACGACTTACTAAGTATTGATACGTCAAAATATGGTATTTTATATAAATGAAATTCAAAGATCCAGATTTTATTTGTTTAATTTTATTTTATTTTATTTGTTTGGTGTGTAGATTTAAGGGGCAGACAAAGTTGCATAGTAGCAAGCAAGTTATTTCCTTAACATTATAGAGGAGACAGTTTCAAATATTTCAGGGGTAGACGAAGTTGTATTGTAGCAAGTCAAGTGATTTCCTTAGGTCTATAGAAGAGATGTTTTAGCAGAGAATGACAATGGGATTCGGCCCAAAAAACTTAGGGAAAAACATTAGTCGTGGAATATTACGGTGATGTTGGGGAAGCAACGGTATTATACGTGTATCACACAAGAGACATGTTACCTAGTCCAACAAGTCTAATGTAATTGGGAGGTCAAAATATGGTATTTTGTATAAACGAAATTTAAAGATCCAATTTTTATTTGTTAGATTTTATTTAATTTGTGTAGTATTTTTTAATTTTATTTTATTTGGAGCTTTGCGCGTTATTTAAGTTTTTTTTTTTAATTTTATTTGTGCGATTTTTATACCTTTGTTTTTTTATTTAAGTTTTTTTGATTTTATTTGTGCTATTTTTATAAATTTGTTTTTTTTTATTTTATTTGCGTATTATAGCTTGCTTTGTTTTTTTTTTATCTATTTGTAGTATTTTTTTAATTTTATTTTATTTTATTTGCAACGAATTATTTATGTTTTTTTAATTTTATTTTGTTTGTGCTATTTTTACACCTTTATATTTTTTTTATTTGTGCATTATACTTTTTTTATTTGCGCATTATATACTCTTTTTTGCTTTGTTTTTTTTTTATTTTATAAACAAATAATACATATATCATGATTAAATTACTTGCACTGAAATTGCCCTCAAATTTTCCAAACCCCACTTTAATAGTTGAAGGACAATTCTATTGGAAATACAAATGTTCCTCCATATGATCTTAAATTTTGTTTCAGCCTTAGACTTTATGGTCCTAAAATCAAGTGTTCAAGCAAACAACCCTTAACGACTTACTAAGTATTGAGAGTTGGTGTTTTATATAAATGAAATTCAAAGATTCAGTTTTTATTTGTTTAATTTTATTTTATTTTATTTGTTTGGTGTGTATGGGCAGACAAAGTTGCATAGTAGCATGCAAGTGATTTCCTTAACATTATAGAAGAGGCTTTCTTTCAGCCGATAATGGCCATGAGGATTCAACAGTTTTTATTTGTTAGATTTAATTTAATTTAATTTTATTTGTTTGTTGTGTAGATTTCAAGGGGCAACGAAGTTGTATTGTAGCAAACCAAGTAATTTCCTTAGGGCTAAAGAGGAGGCAGTTTCAGCAAGAATGACCATGGGGATTCATGGTAGCAAGCCAAATGATTTCCTTAAGACTATAGAGGAGACAATTTTGGCAGAGAATGACCATAGAGATTCCGCCCAAAAAACTGAGGGAAAAACATTAGCCGTGGAAAATTACGGTGATGTGGAGGAAGCAACCGGTTCTAATTGAGTGTATCACACAAGAGGCATGGTACTTAGTCCAACAAGTCTAATGTAATTGGGACGCCAAAATATGGTATTTTATATAAACGAAATTCAAAGATCCAGTTTTTATTTGTTAGATTTTATTTTATTAGTGTAGTATTTTTTAATTTTATTTTATTGGAGGCTTTGCGCGTTATTTAAGTTTTTTTAATTTTATTTGCTCTATTTTTATACCTTTGTTTTATTTTATTTTATTTGCCCATTATAGTAGCTTGCTTTATTTATTTTTTATCTATTTGTAATATTTTTTAATTTTATTTTATTTTATTTGCAACCATTATTTAAGTTTTTTAAATTTTATTTTGTTTGTACTATTTTTACATCTTTATTTATTTTTTTATTTGCGCAATATAAGCTCTTTTTTGCTTTGTTTTTTTTTATTTTATAAACAAATAATGTATATATCATGATTAAATTATTTGCAATGAAATTGCCATCAAATTTTCCAAATCCGACTGTAATGATGGAAGACAATTTGATTGCAAATACTAATGTTCGTCCATATGATCTTTAATTTTGTTGGGTTCCACCGTTAGACTTTACTGTCCTAAAATCAAGTGTTCAAGCAAACAATCCTTACTTCAGTATTGATACGTCAAAATATGGTATTTTATATAAATGAAATTCAAAGATCTAGTTTTTATTTATTAGATTAAATTTAATTTTATTTTATTTGTTTGGTGTGTAGATTTCCGGGGCAAACGAAGTTGTATGGTAGCAAGTAAGTGATTTCCTTAAGGCTATAGAGAAGGTCGTTTCAGCCGAGAAATCCCATGAAGATTGTTTTTATTTGTTAGATTTAATTTAATTTTATTTTATTTGTTTGGTGTGTAGATTTCTGGGCAGACGAAGTTGCATTGTAGCAAGCCAAGTAATTTCTTTAGGGCTATAGAGGAGGCAGTTTCAGCCGAGAATGACCATGGGTATTCATGGTAGCAAGCCAAGTGATTTCCTTAGGGCTATAGAAGAGACCGTTTTGGCGGATAATGACAATAGGGATTCCGCCCAAAAAATGAGGGAAAAACATCAGTCCTGGAAAATTACTGTGATGTTGAGGAAGCAACTAGTTCGAAACAGGACTCTGAGTGTATCACGCTGGTCCAACAAGTCTAATGTAATTGGGACGGCAAAATATGGTATTTTATATAAACGAAATTCAAAGATGCAGTTTTTATTTGTTAGATTTTATTTTTTTAGTGTAGTATTTTTTTAATTTTATTTTATTTGAGACTTTGCGCATTATTTAAGTTTTTTTGATTTTATTTGCGCTATTTTTAGACCTTTGTTTTTTTTTATTTGCCCATTATAGGTCTAGGAGATGCTACTCCAGTGCAAATATCAATCTTCCTCCATATGATCTTAAATTTTGTTGGGTTCCACCGTTAGACTTTACGGTCCTAAAATCATGTGTTCAAGCAAACAACCCTTACTTACTAAGTATTGAGACGTCAAAATATGGTATTTTATATAAATGAAATTCAAAGATTCAGTTTTTATTTGTTAGATTTAATTTAATTTAATTTAATTTGTTTGGTGTGGGTGTGTAGATTTCAGGGGCAAACGAAGATGCATGGTAGCAAGCAAGTGATTTCCTTAAGGCTATAGAGGAGGCCATTTCAGCCGAGAATAGCCATTAGGATTCAGCAGTTTTTATTTGTTAGATTTAATTTAATTTTATATTATTTGTTTGGTGTGTAAATTTCTGGGGCAGACGAAGTTGTATTGTATCAAGCCAAGTAATTTCTTTAGGGCTATAGAGGAAGCAATTTCACTCAAGAATTACCATGGAGATTCATGGTAGCAAGCCAAGTGATTTCCTTAGGGCTATAGAGGAGACCGTTTTGGAATAGAATGACCATAGGGATTCCGCCCAAAAAACGAGGGAAAAACATTAGTCGTGGAAAATTAAGGTGATGTTGAGGAAGCAACCGGTTAGAAACAGGACTATGAGTGAATCACGCATGTTACCTGGTCCAACAAGTCTAATTTAATTGAGACGCCAAAATATGGTATTTTATTTAAAAGGAATTCAAAGATCCAATTTTTTAATTTTATTTTATTTAGGGCTTTGCGCATTATTTAAGTTTTTTTTGTATTTTAATTGCTCTATTTTTATACCTTTGTATTTTTATTTTATTTGCGCATTATAGTTTGTTTTATTTTTTTATCTATTTGTAGCATTTTTTTATTTTATTTTATTTTATTTGCAACACATTATTTAAGTTTTTATTTTATTTTATTTTGTTTGTGCTATTTTTACATCTTTATTTATTTTTTATTTGCGCATTATACTTTTTTGTTTGCGCAATATACGCTCTTTTTTGCTTTGTTTTTTTTATTATATATATCATGATTAAATTACTTGTATTGAAATTGCCATCAAATTTTCCAAACCCGACGGTAATGATTGAAGGAAATCAAGTGTTCAAGCAAACATATTTTTATACCTTTGTTTTTTTTTTATTTTATTTGCCCATTATAGTAGCTTGCTTTATTTTATTTTTTTATCTATTTGTAGTATTTTTTAATTTTATTTTATTTGCAATGCATTATTTAAGTTTTTTTAATTATACAATTGTTTTTTTATTTTATTTGCGCATTATAGTAACTTGCTTTGTTTTTTTAAATCTATTTGTAGTATTTTTAATTTAATTTTATTTTATTTGCAACTATTATTTAAGTTTTTTTAATTTTATTTTGTTTGTGCTATTTTTATACCTTTATTTATTTTTTTATTTGCGCATTATACTTTTTTTATTTGCGCATTATATTTGTTTTTTTGCTTTTTTTATTTTTATTTTATGATACATATATCATGATTAAATTATTTGGACTGAAATTGCACTCAAATTTTCCAAACGATGGTAATGATTGAAGGAAATTTAGATTGCAAATACAACTGTTTTTTCATATGATCTTAAATTTTGTTGGTTCCGGTCTTTTACTTTACGGTCCTAAAATAAAGTGTTCAAGCAAAACAACCCTTAACGACTTACTAAATATTGGAAATCAAAATATGATATTTTATAAAATCAAGTGTTCAAGCAAACAACCTTTAAAGACTTACAAAATATTGGACATCAAAATATGGTATTTTATATAAATTAAATTCAAATATCCAATTTTTATTTGTTAGATTTAATTTGATTTGATTTAATTTGTTAGATTTAACTTGCTTAGTTTTTTTAATTTTATTTTGTTTTTGCTATTTTTACACCTTTATTTATTTATTTATTTATTTCTGCATTATACTTTTTTTATTTGCGCATTATATGCTTTTTTTTGCTTTGTTTTTTTTTATTTTATAAACAAAATAATAAATATATAATGATTAATTGCCCTCAAATTTTCCAAACTCGACGGTAATGATTGAAGAAAAATCAAATACAAATGTTCCTCCAAATGATGTTAAATTTTGTTGGGTTTAGCCGTAGACTTTATGGTCCTAAAATCAAGTGTTCAATCAAACAACCATTAACGACTTACTAAGTATTGAGACGTCAAAATATGGTATTTTATATAAATGAAATTCTAAGATCTAGTTTTTATTTGTTATATTTACTTTAATTTTATTTTATAAGTATTGAGACGTCAAAATATGGTATTTTATATAAATGAAATTCTAAGATCTAGTTTTTATTTGTTATATTTACTTTAATTTTATTTTATTAGTTTGGTGTGTAGATTTTATGGGAAGTTGCATGGTAGCAAGCAAGTGATTCCTTAAAGCTATAGGAGGCAGTTACATCAGAATGGCCATGGGGATTCAACAGTTTTTATTTGTTAGATTTAATTTAATTTTATTTTATTTTATTTGTTTGGTGTGTAGATTTGAACAGACCAAGTTCCATTGTAGCAAGCCAAGTAATTTCCTTAGGGCTATAGAGGAGACATTTTTAGCAAAAACTGACCATGGGGATTCCTTCTAATTGATTTTCTTAGAGGTTTAGAGGAGACCGTTTTAGAGAATAATCATATGGATTCCGTCCAAGAAACTGAGGGAAAAACATTAGCTGTGGAAAATTACGGTGATGTTGAGGAAGCAAACGGTTTGAATCAGAACTCTGAGTGTAATTGGGACGCAAAAATATACTCCCTCTCTCCCTTAACACTATGCATAGAGAAAATGGCACGTAGAGTAAATAAATGTGTATTGCGAGGATAAAGTTGTGAAAAGACATTCCATTTATGGAATGTACACTGTTTTAAGGGATTGACTAAAAAGGAAAGTATGCATTGTTTTAAGAGATAGAGGGGGTAGTATTTTATATAAACAAATTCAAAGATCCAGTTTTTATTTGTTAGATTTTATTTTCTTTGTTTAGTATTTTTAATTTTATTTTATTTGAGGCTTTGGGCGTTATTTAACTTTTTTTTATTTTATTTGAGCTATTTCTATACTTTTTTTATATTTTATTTTTGCATTATAGCTTGCTTTTGTTTTTTTTTTATCTATTTGTAGTATTTTTTAATTTTATTTTATTTGCAACGCATTATTTAAGTTTTTTTAATTTTATTTTGTTTGTGCTATTTTTATCTCTTTATTTATTTATTTTATTTGCTCATTATATGTTTTTATTTGCGCATTATACGCACTTTTTTGTTTTTTTTTATTTTATAAACAAATAATACATATATCATGATTAAATTATTTATACTGAACTTACCCTCAAATTTTCCAAATCCATTGAAGGACAATTCAGATTGCAAATACCAATGTTTCTCCATATAATTTTAAATTTTATTGGGTTCCAACGTTAGACTTTACGGTCCTAAAATAAGTGTTCAAGCAAACAACTCTTAACGACTTACTAAGTATTGAGACGTTAAAATATGGTATTTTATATAAATGAAATTCAAATATCCAAATTTTATTTGTTAGATTTAATTTAATTTAATTTTATTTGTTTGGTGTGTAGATTTCAAGGGGCAACGAAGTTGTATTGTAGCAAACCAAGTAATTTCCTTAGGGCTATAGAGGAGGCAGTTTCAGCAAGAATGACCATGGGGATTCATGGTAGCAAGTCAAATGATTTCCTTAGAGAAGACAATTTTGGCAGAGAATGACCATAGAGATTCCGCCCAAAAAACTGAGGGAAAAACATTAGCCGTGGAAAATTACGGTGATGTGGAGGAAGCAACCGGTTCTAATTGAGTGTATCACACAAGAGGCATGGTACTTGGTCCAACAAGTCTAATGTAATTGGGACGCCAAAATATGGTATTTTATATAAACGAAATTCAAAGATCCAGTTTTTATTTGTTAGATTTTATTTTATTAGTGTAGTATTTTTTAATTTTATTTTATTTGAGGCTTTGCGCGTTATTTAAGTTTTTTTAATTTTATTTCCTTAAGGCTATAGAGTGTTGAAGAAGTGTTGAAAGACTCTTTAGCTTCTTTGAATTCATGAATTTGGAGAGAATTTGGAGAGGCAAGTGACTCTTTGGCTTCCGGTGAATTTGGAGGGCCAAAGGTTTCATTGATGTGTTCAATGAACATGCCAAGGATTGGCAACTATAAAAGGGTGATCAAGGTGTTGATCAAAAATTATCCCAACACAATAGAGTTTATTACTAAAGCGTGAGTTAGAACAAAGTCGAGCTTGTTCGGGTTTCAAGTGTGTGTAACTTGTAATCATTTCTCCAAGTAATAAAAGAGTGTGTTGTGAGCCCGAGGACGTAGACATTAGTTGTCGAACCTCGTAATATCGTGTGTCACGTTTTTATTTCTTTTCTCCGCTACAAACAAGAGTGTGTGTGCGTGTGCGGTTCATATTATTCGAACTATTTCCGCAAGCCTTGAATATCAAGCTGTGGTAAATTGTATTGGAGCACAATTTATCGCAACAAGTGGTATCAGAGCCGAAGGTGTTCGTTCTCTAGATATTCAAGAAGATTCGAATAATGGGCGAGGAGGTTAATCGCTTCAAGAAGTTCGATGGCACAAACTTCGCCATGTGGAAAGTCCTTCTGGAGGACTTGCTCGTTGCTAAAGATCTTGATCTACCGGTTGTTGGTGTTCAACCGGACGACGTCAAAGACGCGGATTGGCTTCGGACGGATCGCAAAGCGCTAGGGTTGATTCATTCGACTATAGCTCCGTCCGTCATCTCTAATGTCATCAAGTACACGACGTCAGCGGACCTCATGAAGGCACTTGAAGACATGTACGAGCAGCCATCCGCCGTCAACAAAGTGCATCTAATGAAGACTCTGTTCAATATGCATATGGAAGAGACGACAACCGTGTCGGAGCATTTGAATGAGTTCAATGCCGTGTGCAATCAACTCGACCAGGTGGGCATCAAGTTTGATGATGAAATTCGCGCCCTTCTCCTTCTATCAAGTCTACCGGACTCTTGGGATTCCCTTATTATTGCGGTGAGCAATTCGTGTGGGAAGAACAAGATCTGTCAAGAGGAAGTGGTGACTCTACTTGTAGGAGAGGAGGTTCGGAGAAAGAAGTCGGAACGATCTAGTTCTTCGCTGAACTTTAGCTCGAAAGATCGTGGGAGAGAACGAGGAAATAAGAGCAAGGGCAAAAGCAACTTTGATGCTCGAAGTCGATCCAAAAGTCGAGGACCATCTAAGCGGTCGAACTCGAAGGGTCGCGACTATAGCAAATACAAGTGCTACAATTGTGGAAAGATTGGCCACATCGGAAAAGATTGCCCGGAGGCAAGCAACGACAACGGCAAAGGTGCTGCCAATGTTGTGAAGGAAGATGAAGCCCTCATTTGCTCGCTGGAAACCAAGAACGAGTCTTGGATCATCGACTCCGGCGCCTCGTTTCATGCTTCTCCGCAAAAGAATGTTCTTCAGAACTATGTGAGCGGGAACTTTGGCCGAGTTTACCTTGGAGACAACCAGCCGTGCGACATTGTGGGCAAAGGAGATGTTTGTCTATCCCTTCCTAATGGCTTTGAGATTCAATTGAAGGACGTACGTCACGTTCCAAGTCTCAAGAAGAATCTCATCTCGGTGGGCCAACTCTCGGAAGACGGCATGGTATGTACGTTCAATGCCGAGTCTTGGAAGGTGTCCAAAGGCGCTAGGATGTTGGCGCGTGGCAAAAAGGAGGGGACGATGTATGTCGCCAACGGGACTTATAATCCCAACTTCATGGTGGCAAAAGCAACAGATGCATCCACGTGGCATCGGAGGCTCGGCCACATGAGTCAAACCGGAATGAAGATCATGGAGTCTTCCGGGAAGCTTGACGGGTGCGGGGAAATCAAGCTCGATTTTTGTGAGGATTGTGTCCTTGCAAAACAAACTCAAGTAAGTTTCTCGAAGGTTCCCCGAGAGTTGAAAACTGAGAAACTAGAACTTGTTCATTCTGACGTTTGGGGGCCCGCTCCTGTTCCCTCAATCGGTGGATCGAGGTATTATGTAACTTTTGTCGATGACTCTTCAAGGAAGTTATGGGTGTACATCTTGAAACACAAATCCGACGACTTTGGTGTGTTTAAGACTTGGAAAGCTTGTGTAGAGACTGAAACTGGACTAAAGTTGAAGGCGTTAAAATCTGACAACGGTGGGGAGTTTTGTGGTGAGGAGTTTGAACGGTTCTGTTCAAACAACGGAATTCGAAGGATCTTGACCACGCCTATGAAGCCGAGGCAAAACGGAGTTGCCGAGCGCATAAATCGGACGATCATGGAGCGCGCCCGAAGTACGAGAATTCATAGTGGTCTTCCTCGAAATTTCTGGGCTGAATCAGTGTCTACGGCAGCCTACCTTATCAATCGGGGTCCCTCGAGTCCCCTAAACGGAAAAATACCTGAAGAAGTCTGGACCGGCAAGGAGGTGAATTTGTCTCATCTCCGAATATTTGGGTGTACGGCGTATGTACACTTAAATTCTCAAGATCGAAGTAAGCTCGATGCTAAGTCAAAAAAATGTGCTTTCATAGGCTATGGGAGTGATGCCTATGGTTTTCGTCTCTATGATTTCGAGGCAAAACGAGTCAGAAGGAGTGTTGATGTGGTGTTCAACGAGGAGGCTTTGTACAAGGATTGGGGCAAGGAGACCAATTCTGACAACAAGGAGAACGAGTATGTGGAGGTGCCATACGAATCCAATGACAAGTCCACTCCTTTACAAGAAATTGAAATCCCAAATCAGCAGGAGGAGCCTGCCCAAATCCCACTCAGGAGATCGGAGCGATCGAGGAGGATGCCTGACAAGTTTAACGACTATGTCCACTATTTGCTACTTTCTGATTCGGGGGAGCCGGAAAGCTACAAAGAAGCCCTTGAGGTGCAGGGTGTCTCGGGCGAGTGGGAGTCAGCGATGAATGACGAGATGTCGTCACTTTCAACTAATAAAACTTGGGATTTGGTGAATTTTCCGGAGGGCAAGCGAGCACTCCACAATAAGTGGATATATCGAATCAAAGAGGAAGCCGATGGGAGTTTACGACATAAAGCTAGGCTGGTCATAAAAGGCTTCGAACAAAGAGAAGGTGTTGACTACACCGAAATCTTCTCGCCGGTGGTGAAAATGGCGACGATTCGATCGGTGCTCAACATAGTCGCAGTCGAGGATCTCCACCTCGAACAGTTGGATGTGAAAAAGGCGTTTCTACATAGAGATCTATCGGAGGAGATCTACATGTTCCAACCGGAGGGCTATGCGGAGAAAGGCAAAGAAAGTCTTGTGTGCCGTCTAAAGAAAAGCTTATACTGCCTCAAACAAGCGCCTCGACAGTGGTACAAAAAGTTTGATAACTTCATGGATGAAACAGGGTTTTCTCGGAGTCAATCAGACCATTGTTGCTACTACAAATCATGTGGTGATTCCTATATCATCTTGTTGTTGTATGTGGACGACATGTTAATCGCCGGAAAGGATAAGAGAGAGATCGAGAAGGTGAAGGAAAGCCTATCAAAGGAATTCGCTATGAAAGATCTTAAAGATGCAAAGAAAATTTTGGGCATGAGAATTTCTAGAGATAGAGCTTCACGACGATTATGGCTCTCGCAGTCCGAATACGTTGAGAAAGTGTTAGCTCGGTTTAATATGGAGGAGTCTAAGCCCGTTAGTACTCCACTCGGAGCCCATTTCAAACTGTCCAAGGAAGTAAGCTCCAAGGACCAAGATCAATCAAAGATGTTTCCCTACGCATCGGCTATTGGTAGCCTTATGTATGCAATGGTGTGCACCAGACCCGATATTGCACATGCAGTGGGAGTTGTGAGTAGATACACTTCCAAAGCTAGCAAGGAGCATTGGGAAGCGGTGAAGTGGATAATGCGTTATCTACGAGGGACATCTAACTACGCCTTGTGCTATGGCGGTAGTGATCTTGCATTACAAGGATATGTCGATTCCGACTTTGCCGGCGATGTTGATAGCCGAAGGAGCACGACAGGTTTTGTGTTCACGCTCGGGAGTGGAGCAATAAGCTGGGTTTCCCAACTTCAAAAGTTGGTTACTTTGTCAACAACCGAAGCCGAGTATGTGGCGGCAACGGAAGCATGTAAAGAGTTGACTTGGCTCAAAAGTCTTCTAAAAGAAATCGGTCACGAACAAGAGAATTGCAGGCTTTTCAGTGATAGCCAAAGTGCGATTTGCCTCGCCAAAAATGCTACTTTTCATTCAAGAACAAAGCATATTGATGTCAAGTACCATTTCATCCGGGAGTTGTTGGATAAAGGCAGTTTCTCGTTAGTGAAAGTTCATACCGATGAAAACCCGGCGGACATGCTAACCAAAGGGGTCACGGTGGAGAAAGTCAAGAGTGGTTCAAAACTCGTTGGTCTCTCAAACGTCAAAAGAGAGACGACTGACACACAAACGGAGAGGAAGCGATGTACGCTAGTTCGGAAAAGTGTTAACGACATGGTGAGTCTTCCAACAAGTGGGAGATTGTTGAAGAAGTGTTGAAAGACTCTTTAGCTTCTTTGAATTCATGAATTTGGAGAGAATTTGGAGAGGCAAGTGACTCTTTGGCTTCCGGTGAATTTGGAGGGCCAAAGGTTTCATTGATGTGTTCAATGAACATGCCAAGGATTGGCAACTATAAAAGGGTGATCAAGGTGTTGATCAAAAATCATCCCAACACAATAGAGTTTATTACTAAAGCGTGAGTTAGAACAAAGTCGAGCTTGTTCGGGTTTCAAGTGTGTGTAACTTGTAATCATTTCTCCAAGTAATAAAAGAGTGTGTTGTGAGCCCGAGGACGTAGACATTAGTTGTCGAACCTCGTAATATCGTGTGTCACGTTTTTATTTCTTTTCTCCGCTACAAACAAGAGTCTGTGTGCGTGTGCGGTTCATATTATTCGAACTATTTCCGCAAGCCTTGAATATCAAGCTGTGGTAAATTGTATTGGAGCACAATTTATCGCAACATAGAGGAGGTCGTTTCAGCCGAGAAATCCCATGAGGATTCAGCAGTTTTTATTTGTTAGATTTAATTTAATTTTATTTGTTTTGTTTTGTGTGTAGATTTGGGCAGACGAAGTTCCATTGTAATAAGCCAAGTAATTTCGGGAGCTTTGATGAGATACCCTTTTCATAACGTCATCTTCATCATGTACCTCTCTCTTAAATAATTTTTACCACGTACCCCATTAATTATTAAAAGAAATATTATTTACTTGGTTGCTGCCCAACTTTCTCCACGAAAAAATAAACGTCCCCCTCCGTTCGATCAATCCCCAAATCAGCAACCTTAATTTATTCTCGCCCCTGCATAAAAAAAAGCTCTCCCACAGGCCACAACTGCTAATTGAAGAAACGTTGTAATACACTATGTTCAAATTCACTCCTCCGCTCGCCTCCTCGGCTCAATTCCCCTAATTTCGGCCATGTGAATTTCATCGCCTCCTTCGTCAATCCGCGAATGCTCATAAACTCCTTCATCCATCTAAGTTGAAACCATTCATCTCGACAGGTGCAACTTAATTCGTTCTAAGGTGAGAAACTCATTTATGCGATTCCGATTTTCGTCCCTTTTTTGTTTTTGCGATTTTATGTTTGCAAATTTGTGTTCTATATGTGTGCGAGCGATTTTATTTCATTTCGGCCCCTGCGAATTTTGCGGTTCAGTGAACTCTGATGAATCGGTTATATATATTGTGTTTGAAGAACCATGGTTGTAACCTATTGTTATGTATTGTGAAGTGCCGATAATGTGTTCGTTTTTAGCGTTGTTTTTTGGCGTGATTTTGTATATACTAGTTCTATCATTGAGGGATTGCTTATTATGTGTTGACATGGCGTGCGGTAGAATCAAGTTTTTAGTGTTAAAATGCAGGAAAAACGACTAAAACGAGATGACGGACAGAGCTGGAAAGTGCAACAACTTCGCACATTAAACTTTTGTCTCTCACTTGGAATCTGGAGTTATGACATACAAGGTTTGAAAGATCGTGAAGTCTAGTTTTCGGAGAATTTTGAATTAAGAAAATCGGAGGTCGTATGAAGAAGATATGACGAGAGTCGAGAAACTGCGCACTTAGTAAAACATTTGATCATGCTTTTCATGAACGTTGAAGCTTTGATGCAATCTTTTCTGAGCAGACTGCATGGGGCGGATTGCCTAGTCGGCGAAGCCACAATGCATCAGGAGCGGCGAGGATCGATGGCTCGGACTGGCGTATAGTTATAAATTTAAATTATTGTGTAAAAACAATTGAAAATATACAGTATTTTTTTTATTAGTTTATATTGTGATATTTGATGGAATATACATTATTTAATGATATAAATTTGCATGAAGTGTACGCTATTATGTGTTGTGTTATATGACAACCATAAGTACGTATATGATTCTTGTTGATACAATTCATGTTATAAGATTTCATAACATGCTAATATTATTAGTTTTTTGGATTTACATAATTCACGATTCTCACGCGTTGACTATGGTAGATTAGATTTGATCGTTTCATAATATATAGGGATAAATTTGAATTACATACTTACATTCATGAATATTCACTACTATCATATGTAATACATATCATACATAATAGTTTATATGATTCTAGTACATGTTTGGTATATGATAGTCACCAATAGGTATATCTAGTACATGATGTGGTATATGATCGGTCACCAATAGGTATATGTTGTGGTACATGACCGTAGCAAGTAGGTGTATGATTATTGTTGACATGATTCATGTTATAAGGTTGAATATCATGGTAACATTCTTATTCTTTTGCATAAAAACACATTTTATGTGTTATACATCATACATAATACAATTAAAATTTTATTTGTTATAATTTTAATTTCAAAACAATAACTTATCACATTAATTTCATTATTATTCATACATAATAAATTTTATTTGTTTTAATTTTAATTTCAACTCTCTCTTTCATTTCCAATTTTTTTAAGTTTCCTAAAAAAATTTCAATTTGCCAAAAGTGGAATATCAAGTCAATGAATAATGCACACAAAATCGAGCTTACTCTTAAAAGCACATACTACTATTAAATATCTCAACTTCATCCCCTTAGCATATTTTTAAAAATATATTGGTACAACCTGAATACAATTCTATCAAGAACATCTTTGTTGAATTCTAGTCTAATACAATCATCTATTATGAATCCTTAGTTAGAATGAGATAACAACTCAGCTTGAACCTCTAAGATCATATGACTGAAATTTAAAAGCATTCTTCTTCTTCTTCTTCTCAATTTGTTGGATTCCATTCTCCACATCTTCCTTGAATTTCTTTCTCATAACAATCTTTCAGTCAAGCCTTGTTCATTAACTCCACCGTACCATGGTCCATCCTTGTTCATCAACTCCTCCGCACCATGGTCCATAGCCGTAAAGCTGATACCAGTATCGCAAAGCAGCATTCCTAAAAGTCAAAGATCTCTTAATATTCACACCAAAGGTTCAAAATCAGAATATACCAATAAAACAAACAAACCAGAGAATTTCTTTATAAGTAAAATAGTATTGTACTCCAGATATATCAATACTTACAACCCATAAATAAGCTCGCTCCATGGACTCAATCAAGAGTTGTTTCATTGATTCGTCGATCTCGATATCTTTCCGATGACGATATAAATCCTTGACGAAATGCAGAGCAACGTCCACACAAGCAACCGCTGCTATCAAAGCAACACCACCGACATAGCAACAACACACCAAAACCACGTCGACGAGCACAACGAAGTAGCAATCCCACGAATCAAAATTTTCAAAATCCGACCAAAGGTTCCTGATCGGGATGAGTTTAAAAAGAAACAACCCTATAATCGCAGTAAAAATGTCATCGTCCCTCTAGAAGAAAGTCCAGACGACAAACGCCAACTCGATGGATAGTTTGTGGGAGCGCCGGAGCCCGGAGGGCATAGGCTAGGGGTTCACGCCCAAGGATTAAGTAAAACAAAGAAACTATACAGAGTACTGAAACCAAAATTAATTGCAATAACGAAACTATATATAGTAGGGAAACTAAAAATACAACTCTCACCCTCAAACATACAATCAAGCATTAAAATACAAAGAATACATGTAACTGTCCGTTGAGATTTTTCCAGAATAGATGAATAGGGTTACATAAAAACAGTCCCAATAGACACAAACACCGCGCGGCCAAAATACAAACAAACTACGCCACAAAAGAGGTGAATAAGGTTACCTAACAAACAACCCCAACTGATGGACGGAGAGAATCGAATGACGGCCGCAGTGCTTCCTTCGTATGGAATCGACCTAGGTTTGGCTTTCAACCGTCGATTTGGGCGAGAGACGACTTAGAGGGGAAAGAAATCACAATTGTTTTAGATTTTGGTTTTTCTTCCAACAATCGATTTGGGCGAGCGACGACGGAGAGGGAAAAGGAATCACGATTTATTCTAGCTTGGAATTCGTATGGCAAGGATAAAGGTTTTTCTTCCTTCGTAGTTTTTTTTTCCTGGTTTTTGGGTTTATGAAATCGGTCGTATGGCAAGAAGTAGGGCTGGGCGCTTGAGCCCGAAAGCCCGAAAACCCGGCTTGAAAAACCCGAAAATATTGAAAACGAGCCGAGTTTATTTTTTTCCAGGACTGACCCGAGTTAGGACCGGACCGAATTTTTTTTTTCGGTCCGAGCCCGGGCCCAAAAATATTAGGGCCCGAAAGCTTGACCCGGACCGTCTCTCCTATGTAGCGCACGTATAAATTAAATATTAATATATACTATTATATATACTACTCCACTAATCCAGTACTCTGTACTCCACTACGTATATTATATAATATTTTTATATTCCATTATTAATTTATTAATAGTACAACTAATTAAATAATATATATATTAATTAATTAAATAGTATAGTCGACCTTTCCGAAAATCTCATTCGAGATCTTACTGCCATCCACAACAGTCAACAGGGCTTTACAAAACCCTTGCCCCGCCGCCGGATCTAGTTTGTGGCCCAACGAGATCCAGTCGTTTCTCGACGGATCTAACTGAGATGTCGAAATTAGCAAGGCACTCTCTTTGCCGATCTACCGTACTCAATCTGCTCGTCGACGAGATCTCGGGAGTTCACTCCGGTTGACGCGATGTCGGAGGGTCGATGACGATTCCTTGGGAGTCGGTACATCAGCAATGGTAACTTCGAGTATGATTTGGTGGTTCTTATTTCTCAAAGGGGTCTATGGAATCTGATCTGAGCAAACATGATTTTGGATGAGCAAACATGAGTTTGGATCTGGGCCCGAAAAAATCCGATAACCCGGCTCGGACCGCCGGGCTCGGTCCCGGGTCGGTCCCATCTCCAAAAAAACCCGACTCGGCTCGGACCGACGCATACGGGTTTTGGGCCGGGTTCTGACTTTTTTGGACTCGGCCCGGACCGTGCCCAGGCCTAGCAAGAAGTGAAAGTTTTGTTTTTCTTCCTTATGTTCTTAGGATTTCTCGGGCAGGCAAGGGAAAAAGGGGCAGCTAATAATGTAAAAATGAAAAAGTAAGAAAAACATTATATAAAATAAAAATGTAAATATTAAAAGAGGGCATTTCACAAAAAGTCCCTTTAAAATAGGACATATGATAAATTGTTCCAGTAATTTCCTTAGGGCTATAAAAGAGACAGTTTTAGCATAAAATGACCATGGGTGTTAAAATATGACTAGGAATTTTGTTTCCTTATTTAGGATAATTAGAATTATATTGTATTCAATATAATTCTAATCCTTATGGATTTAGGAGTCATATATTAGGAAAAGGGTTTATTCCTATTCCTATTGGTTACCTAATTTATGGGTTTTCTACACCTATAAATATGGATCTCCATAGACATATTATTTGTGTAGAACACGAGTTAATACCATCATAGAGAGAGATAATATTGTGTGAGATTAGAGGGTTTTAGAGTGTATATCAATCCTTGTAATCGTCGTCAATATTATAGTGAAAGTTCTCGTCGTTCCTCCCGTGGTTTTTCCCGATTTGGGTTTCCACGTAAATTCCTTGTCTTCTTTACTTGTCTCCTTTATTTATTGTTGAGTTATTTCGGGGTTCCGCATTATTATTCGTACTATACATCGTCGATCTGCAACAAGTAGTATCTAGTGGCACCGGTCTTGATCGTCTGGCGTTCAGAGCTTTGTCCCGTAACAAGTGGTGTTAGAGCCAGGTTACGATCCTAAAAGCTAACAAGTGGTATCAGAGCCAGACAACGATCTCGTGACCTTTCTGATCCAGACTACGTTTCTACTACCTTCCGGAGCAAGGTTGCGATGGCGAGCGTGAGGTACGATCTACCGAATTTAAGTCTCAACACGAGGTTTCCTATTTGGCAACACAAGATGAGGTTGGTCCTCAGATCTCTTAAGCAAGAGATTTGTCTACTTGGTGTTGACAACAAGCCGAAAGACATGAAGCATGACGAGTGGGTGGAGCTCGATCAGATGGCTATGGCGACCATAGGGCTTCATGTTTCGGATTCTTTGACCGAGGAAACGACGGAGGCGAAGACTGCAAAGGAATTATGGGAGTTGTTGGAGTCAATGTGCGTTGAGAAAACGGTGTCCAGCAAGCATCACTTGAAGAGAAGTCTCTACTTTCTCAAGATGGCGGAGGGGTCGTCGATTCAAGACCATGTAGCGAGATTCAAGAAGCGTGTAGCTGACCTTGGGAAAATTGGTGTGAAGATCGAAGATGATGATCTTGTGTTTTGGATGTTATGCTCGCTACCCCCCTCGATGGCGGCTTTTCGGGACACGCTTCTCTATGGACGAGATAGTCTCACGTTTAAAGATGTAACTTTGGCTCTCTCGTCAAGGGAAAACGTACAAAGGATGGAGTCCAACAAGGATGGTGTGCCCGATGTGGGTGAAGGACTTAATGTCCAAAATAAGTACAGTGATAAAGGGAGCGACTCGGGGAATTCGAAGTCGCGACACGGGAATAAGACGTGTTTCTATTGCAAGAAGAAGGGACACATAAAGTCGGAGTGCTACGCGTGGAAGAAAAAGGAGAGCAACAACAATAATTCCGGTAAGAATTCCGGTGACGTTGGATTAGTAGATGGGCATTATTATGGGGATCTACTAATGGCTCTAGGCGTGAACTCCAACTTGTGTGATGATTGGATCTTAGACTCGGGTTGCTCGTTTCATATGTGTCCGGACCGGACGTTGTTCGAGACTTATGAATCTTTGGAGCATGGTGCGGTGTTTATGGCTAATAACACCTCGTGCAAGGTCGAAGGGATTGGGAATATCCGCTTGAAGATGTTCGATGGCACGGTGCGCACATTAGGCGAGGTAAGACATGTCCCTGACTTGAAGAGGAATTTGATTTCCTTGAGTACCCTTGATATGAAGGGCTATAAACTCACTTGTAAAGGTGGAGTTTTAAGAGTTACCAAAGGTGGTTTGGTAATATTGCGGGGAAAGAGAAAGACGGGTCGTCTTTATGTCCTCAATGGAAGCTCAGCGAAAGAAGTAACCGAGGTCAATTCTAGCTACACCGGAGAAGGTGGAGTTTCTGAGGCTACCGAAGAGGCTTTGGTAGTGTTGGGAGGAGACGAAAAGGCAGAGCGACCTTATGTCCTCCATGAAGGCGCGGTGAAGGAAGTAACCGGGGCCGAACCTCGACTCTTGCTAGAAGAGTCTCATCGGCTTAGAGGCATGCAACCAAGTAAGGCCGGAGTGACCAAAGATGAAGCGGTGAACGAAGTAACCGTAGGAAAAACTAGGCTCTCGGATGAAGAGTCTACACGACTAGACCATGTGCGGCTTGGGCATGTGAGGAAAGTCGATTTGAAGGATCGAGTGTTTCTCGATCTATGGAGTGTTTCTAAACCTGGTGAGCCATGTGCGCTTGGAAAGCAGTTGAGATGGTATATCTCAAATTGGGCTCACAATTCGAAGAAGACACTCGGGTATGTACGTTCCGATTTATGGGGACCTTTGAAGGTCCAAACTTCTAGGAACTAGGCCTGTTGGGGCATTTGGGGGAAGACGAGGGACGAGACTATGGAGTGCGATGAGATTTCGCATGCGCGATAGAATTTCGCGGCTTGGTGTTATATGTGATGGGATTTCACATGGGCGATGAGTTTTCGCGGTTTCTCGTCAAGGTGGAGATTGTTAAAATATGACTCGAATCCGTAGGAATATTGTTTCCTTATTTAGGATAATTAGAATTATATTGGTTATCTAATTTAGGGTTTATTCCTATTCCTATTGGTTATCTAATTTATGGGTTTTCTACACCTATAAATAGGGATCTCCATAGACATATTATTTGTGTAGAACACGAGTTAATACCATCATAGAGAGAGATAATATTGTGTGAGATTAGAGGGTTTTAGAGTGTATATCAATCCTTGTAATCGTCGTCAATATTATAGTGAAAGTTCTCGTCGTTCCTCCCGTGGTTTTTCCCGATTTGGGTTTCCACGTAAATTCCTTGTCTTCTTTACTTGTCTCCTTCTTTATTTATTGTTGAGTTATTTCGGGGTTTAGCATTATTATTCGTACTATACATCTTCGATCTGCAACAAGTAGTATCTAGTGGTACCGGTCTTGATCGTGTGGCGTTCAGAGCTTTGTCCCGTAACAAGTGGTATTAGAGACAGGTTACGATCCTAAAAGTTAACAATGGGGATTCCGTCTAATTGATTTTCTTAGGGGTTTAGAGGATACCGTTGTAGCAGAGAATAACCATAGGGATTCCGCCCAAGAAAGTGAGGAAAAAACATTAGCCGTGGAAAATTACGGTGATGTTGAGGAAGCAAACGGTTGGAATCATGACTCTGAGTGTATCACACAAGAGGCATGTTATCTAATCCAACAAGTCTAATGTAATTGGGACGCAAAAATATGGTATTTTATATAAACAAATTCAAAGATCCAATTTTTATTTGTTAGATTTTATTTTATTTGTTTAGTATTTTTAATTTTATTTTATTTGAGCCTTTGGACGTTATTTAAGTTTTTTTTTATTTTATTTGCGCTATATTTCTATACTTTGTTTTTTTATTTTATTTTTACATTATAGCTTGCTTTGTTTTTTTTTTTTTTTTTTTATCTATTTGTAGTATTTTTTAATTTTATTTTATTTTATTTGCAACGCATTATTTAAGTTTTTTTTATTTTATTTTGTTTGTGCTATTTTTATCCTTTTTTTTATTTGCACATTATACTTTTTTTATTTGCGCATTATACGCACTTTTTTGCTTTGTTTTTTTATTTTATAAACAAATAATACATATATCATGATTAAGTTACTTGTACTGAAATTGCCCTCAAATTTTCCAAATCCTACTGTAATGATTGAAGGACAATTCAGATTGCAAATACCAATGTTTCTCCATATAATCTTAAATTTATACCAATGTTTCTCCATATAATCTTAAATTTTGTTGGGTTCAAGCGTTAGACTTTACGGTCCTAAAATCAAGTGTTCAAGCAAACAACCCTTAACGACTTACTAAGAGCATCTCCAACCGATACCAAAAACCTATTTTGGAGTAGGATAGATGCTCCAACCGATACCAAAACATAAACCTATTATAGGTTTTATGGTGGGACCCACCAAAGAAATACTTAAATTTACGTCTACCGTAAATACAAACCAAAAACTATTTATTATTTATAAAATGATCCTTTTTTTATAAATTAATAAAAATGATTCATTAAACTTTTTTGTTTCTTATTTAATATTTTTTTTAACGTAATGTTTTTAAATAATCATATCATTAATAATTAAAATAAATTATTTTATAAAAAAATAAATATCACAATATTAAATATAATTAAATATTAAATATTTAATTGATAATAAAAATAAAATAAAATTAAAATAAAAATAAAATACTTAAAATAAAATGCTACGCATTACAAAAATAAATAAACTATGAATCACAACAACAAAATTGATCGATAAACAGGTAAATTGAAAATAATATTTATTAAATTTTTTTATGTCAAAAGTTATGTGGTTAAATAGTAAATTTATAAAGATTTTGGCTATTTATAAAAATAATATAAATAATTGTATAAAAAGAATATTTAAAGAATATTCTTTTAAGTTCGAATATTAGTTTTTCGGTTGGAGTAAAATTACTGTAAACTTAAACTTAAACTTATTTTGGGTTTAAGTTTTGGTTTCTCGGTTGGAGATGGCCTAAGTATTGAGACGTCAAAATATGGTATTTTATATAAATGAAATTCAAATATCCAATTTTTATTTGTTAGATTTTATTTTATTAGTGTAGTATTTTTTAATTTTATTTTATTTGAGACTTTACGCGTTATTTAAGTCCTTATAATATATAATTCAGCGAGCAATTATCCTATCCTAAGTAACATATATTTTACCTGTATTCACACTTATAATTAATTAGCGTGATTATTTTTAATTAATTAACGCGTGATTATTTTTAATTAATTAACGTAATAATTTTTAATTAATTAGGTAATTATTTTTTTTTATATAATATAATTTACATTTATAATTTTTTTAATTATAATAAATATTGAATTGAAATATTCAAAATATAACATTTATTACTTATTTATCTACTTTAATTATGTTTATTTATTTATTTAGAGTACTAAAATTAATTAGCGTGATCAAGTGATGAGAATCTGCGTTTTTTTATTAATATATTTAACTTAATTAATTAATTTATAATATATAAACAATAAATCAAAATTTAAGGTAAATCTGCTCCTTATTTTAAGCAAGTAAATAAATTTAAAATTATTTAGTATTTATATTAGTATAATCATGAATAATTCAAATCGTCTATATAAAGAAAGTCTTCACTCACTCCCTACCTCTCACTATTCTATTTTTTTATTTGTTAATGCTAACACTTTTTTTTGCAGAGCTCGCTCTATGTAAGTTTTGTTTTGTTGTTTTTTGTGGTAATCATTCTTTTACTAATTCGATTTTAATTTAAATATTATTGTTTGATAATTAATGTTTTATTTTTTTAGTGTTTTAATTTCAAATGTAAATATTTTTTACTAATTAGAATTTTAATTTTAATATTATCGTTTAATTATTAATATTTTTATTTTTTTCAGCCTAAGTATTATTTACTAATTTGAATTTGAATTTTAATATTATTTTTTGATCATTAATATTTTTATTTTTTGCAGCCTTAAATGTAAGTATTTTTTTACTAATTTTAGTTTTAATATTATTGTTTGTATATTATAATTGTATTGTAAATATAACAATTTATTTGGTAATGATTTTTTATTTTTTTCCAGGCTTTTTGAATTTTTACTCTTTTTTAATGATTATTTTGTTTTGCAGGCCTTTTGTATTTCTTACTTTTTTTGTTGTTTATTGGTAGGTTTATTTATAAGTAAAAGACTCGAACAATCAGAATTTGAAGAAAGATCGAAACAGTGGATTGCAAAAGTTTTAAATGGAACCAAGCTTTTGAATATGTTTCTTAATAAGTTTAGAGTATTTTGTGTTAATTATTTATTTATCTTTTATTTTTATGATGTAATTTACATAATTTACCGTAATTTATAATATTTTATTTAACTCATTATTTTTATTTAATCCTAATTCACTAACATTTATGCATATATTTTTGTTGGAAATCGATATCACGAAATTAATAAATTTAAATAAATGAATTATCTAATTAATTCCGACCGAAATCCTTTGGAGATCGAATATCCGGGGTTGTCAAATTGCGGAACGACAACTCCAATCGACTCCCGGTTGCCGGAACATTCCTCCACGAACCACCACGCGAAGCCGGACTCAACCAAACCCTAACCACGGGGATAGCCCGGGCTGTTCGGTCGAGCCCTCGCGTAGGGCTCGCGGCTGTCCTTGGCAGCCGCCTAGGGCTGCTCGTAGCAGCCCCCTTTCATGCCCAGCCGACGCCCGGTGATCGCACGCCCAGCCACGATCGAACCGTGGCTAGCGATCACCACCAGCCCGCCGCCGCGCGAGCGGCGGTCCAGCCGCGCGTGCGGCGTCCAGCCGCGCGAGCGATGCTCGCACCATGCGAGCGGGGCTGCTCCAGCAGCCCGCTGGAGTCTCGTGCGATGCGTGCGGGGCTGCTCGCAGCAGCCCGCTGGTCATGCACGGGGAGGGCTCGGACAGCCCGCGAATCCGCTACGGGAAATCCCGTAGCTCGCGGCCGAGCCCTTGCGTTCGAGCCCTTCGGCGTCCAGCCGAGGCTCACGCCCCCTCGACCCATCCCGTCGAGCCGTTGAGCCGCCGGCGGTCCGGTGATCTTCGATCACCACCGCCCGGTTCAACCTCGACAAAGGTCGCGTTCTCGGATCTTGGTTCAAGGTATTTTTACGATAATAATTTAAAATCATCGAAGGGGGTTCAACGATTTTACCTTTGTTCTCGTTGTACGGAGAAACGAGATCTATGAAGACCTTGAGACCTTCCCACGTATTCCATGCACTAGCTCGAACGTCGGGTGGGCGACGATCTTTCAAACTCCATGGATCTCCCTCTCTACTTTCTCTCTCTAGAATTGTGATCTTCAAGTTATGAGAATAGAGAAGATCATGTAGTGTTTTATAGACTACGTAGGGGATCTTAAGGAGGTGTAATATTGGGCTTCCAATATTAATGATTAAATTGAGCCCAAGCCCAAATCTATTAATCCATTAATATTAATTAATTCTATTTTCCACTATATAAAATTAATTGCACTCCCAATATTAAACCATATTATATCAAATAATATTTCTCCGGTAGTATTATTTATTCAGTGTATTTAAGATATAAATATCCATGAATAAAATTAATTTATTGCTAATTAATTTATTCATCTCTTATATCCGAGACTAGTATCATTCAACCTTAATTATTATGCGGAACGAATCCACCTGCAGGGTTTACATAATAATTCCTTATGAACTCATCTCGGGGATATTATCAACCCTTTCAGGATACACTTTCCCGTCAAGTATTCACGGCATGCCATATATAAAATATAGTGACCCAACTTAACCGGTAATTGACCCAGTAATTAAACCGGTCAATTCCTTTGGAAAATCAAAGTCACTTATATTAAATATTCACACCCGCAATAGTATCGGGGATTAAGAATAAAATACGCTGAGATTTAAATCGATTATCCAAGGCAATCCTAATCGATAAATCTCAAGCGATCCGCTCAATACACCAAGTGTACAAGTGTGATAAAATAATTAAGACAAATTATTTTCTCTCTCACACAACGACTATACCGATGGATTGGTCCGTGTCCATCTAGGTCGTGAGCAACTGTTCGATTAAATACGAGTAACCGATAGTATGATCTTCTGTGTGGGCCCGACACACCATACTAACTACAACGTATAGAATCCAGGACTATAATTTGCATATATTTAATTATAAATAATTATACGCAAATAATTGTTTATTTAATTAAATAGATTAATGGCAATGGATCGGGAGTTTCCGTTACTTAAATCTAGACATTAAGTACACAACTCCAACAATCTCCCACTTGTACTAAGGTCTAGTCATTTCCTCCAAACTCCCGACTCCCATACTCATCACGTGCTTAAGTTGTACTTCCAAGAAGTACTATGTGAATGAGCAATCTAGTTGCTGGGATTCGATGTCCCGGGCTATCAAAAATTATGCGGAACCGATAACCCGACCGAAAACCCTAGATCGCCGGAAGACCCGAACGCGAACCACCTCACGAGCCGGGGCCCGACCGAATGCCCAGCGAGGCCCGAAGGCCGCGTGCACCCAGCCGAGCCCCCGCGAGGGGCTCGCGATCGTCTACGGACGATCGCTGGGATCGCTACGAGCGATCCCTGGGCTGCTCGCGGCAGCCCCGCAGCGAGTCGATGACTCGCTGCCCCAGCGCACGGGGTCACCCCGTGCGAGCCGCTACGGGCGAACCCGTAGCACGCACGGGGTCGCTGCGAGTCGCCTCGCAGCTGACCCGCGATCGATCCGAGGATCGATCGCATCCCTCGGCTTCGGCCGAGGGTTTCCCGTACCCGCGCCGGCGGCGATGAGGGCGGGGGGGATCCGCCGTGGCACCAGCCCACGGCATTCCCGGCGATCGACCGAAGTCGATCGCATGCCCCGGCGTCCAGCCGGGGCTTCCCCTTGTCGCGCGTCGCGGCGGTCTGAACCCTAGGGTTCGACCGCCTCCTTTGATCCTCGCCGGGGATCTCGAATCCCCATCCCCGAGGCTCGTCGTTTTCCCGGATCGTGCGTTCATGTATATATCACAATTAACGAACACAAATCATAAAAGGGGGTTTATGATTATTACCTTCGGTTCGTTGTTCGGAGAAACGAATTAACGATGATGACCTTGCGATCTTCCCACGTATTCCTTGCACCTTGTTCGAACGTCGTGTGGGCGACGATCTATCGAACTCCTATGGATCTCCTTCACTCTTCAAGACTTTATGATTGGCGTAGGTTAAAAATTGAGTTGTGAAAAGTGAAGACCATGTAGTGCTTTTATAGGCTACGTAGGGGATCATAAGGAGGTGGAATATTGGGCTCCCAATATTGAAGATTAAATTGAGCCCAATGCTCAAGTCCATTAATCCTTATCAATATTAATTAATTTATTTTCCACTATATAAATTAATTGCACTCTCAATATTAAACCATATTATATCAAATAATATTTCTCCGGTAGTATTATTTATTCCGTGTATTTAAGATTTAAATATCCATGAATAAATTTATTTATTGCTCAATAAATTATATTCATCTCTTATATCCGAGACTAGTACCGTTCAACCTTAATTATTGTGCGGAACGAATCCACTCATGAGGTTTACACAATAATTTCTTATGAACTCATCTCGGGGATATTATCAACCCTTCCGGGATACACTTTCCCGTCAAGTATTCACGGCATGTCATATATGAAATATAGCGACCCAATTTTACCGGTAATTAACCCAATAATTAAATCGGTTAATTCCTTTGGAAAATCAAAGTCTCTAATATTAAATATACACACCCGCAATAATATCGGGGATTAAGAATAAAATACTCTGAGATTTAAATTGATTATCCAAGGCAATCCTAATTAATAAATCTCAAGCGATCCGCCCAATACACCAAGTGTACAAGTGTGATAAAATAATTAAGATAAATTATTTTCTCTCTCACACAACGACTATACCGATGGGTTGGTCCGGGTCCATCTAGGTCGTGAGCATCTGTTCGATTAAATACGAGTAACCGATAGTATGATCTTCTGTGCGCCCATGCACACCATACTAACTACAACGTATAAAATCCAGAACTATATTTTGCATATTTAATTAATAATAATTAAATGCAAATAATTGTTTATTAATTTAAATAGGTTAAATGCTATGACCAGGAGTTTACCGATACTTAAATCTAGACATTAAGTACACAACTCCAACAATCTAGGTTGCCGCTCTGAAGTTATCTTGGTGACTACAACGTCGTCTCCCTCGCCGATGACTCGTATCAGGTGGTACTTGCTCTATGTGTTATCTTACACTTATGGACTCGTGATTTCTTACCATTTGCCATCGCACCGCTATTTACATAGCCTTTGGTAAATTAAGAATCACATCTAAGTCCCAGAGATTATCCCGGAGTTATACCAAAACTTCCGCTGCCTCTGAGGCCGCTATTTGGTTACCCATGGGAGAGTCCGAAAAGCATCGTGCTTATCACTCTTCCATGTTAAAACTCCTTCTCCTTCAATAGTGAAACACATAGCCTGATATCGACTTACATCGGTCCTCATTCGATTAGAAATCTAAGAGAATGTAATCCAAAGGAAATGCTCGTCTGCTTCGTAATCCAGAACATAGTTTCCAGTACTTCGAAAGTACTTAAAATGTTCATTACAGCAGTTGAGTATTCCTTTCCAGGATTACCTTGATATCCTCCCACTATACTAGCCGCATAGCAGATATCAGGTTTCTCGTTTTTCAACATCGCATCAACTAAGCTTTCCACACTTAAAGTGTAGGAAACCGCTTTCATTGCTTCTATCTCCTTTTGTGTTTCAAAACACATATCCTTAGATAGATGCATTCCGTATCTGAAAGGTAACGAACCTTTCTCGGAATCTTGCATGTTAAAACGAACCATAATCATATATATGTAAGATGTCTAGGAGAAGTACAATGTTCATTCCTAGAGATCCAAGATCTCAAGAACATGTCCAACTTCTTCCTAAATCTTTCATAATGATTCATCTAGACAATCATCATTCTATGTCTAACAACATCTTTACATTGTTACCAATGATAAAATGTTATCTACATAAAACCCGAGAAACACCACCTTGTTTTCCATCACGTTTCCAATACACACGATTCGTCTATGCTTTTGATGAATCCATAAAATGGACTATCTTATCAATTTGCAAGTACCACGAACTCAATGCTTTGTTCCAATCCATAAATGGATCAACTAAGCTTGTACTCTAAATGATCTTGCCTCTTAGCAATAATCCTTATTGCTTTCCAAGAAGGCACATTTAGATCTAGTACTGCATTCATGTAGATCCAGGGATCGATTTCATGTATACTAGGTCCAGAGTCCGAAAACTCTCCTAGTCTTATGAATATCTCCGGTTGTCCCACAACCTCCCACTACAATGGCATTCCGGTGTATAAACAGTGATAACAGTAGGTGCAGTTAGTGGTGTACCGCTACTCGGTTCGGCTGGTTCTAAGTCTTAATCTTCGTTCTCTCTCAATTCAAAGTATCACGTCACTTTTGGGCTTGTGGTTCATTCTATAGTCTTCCTCTAAGAACCGGGCGTTAGAACTTATAACGTCCTTCTGGTTCATAGTACTATTGAATACACATCTTTTGTTCTTCTAGGATATTCTACAACCGCATTTGAATGCGTCGTTGTTTCCAGACATATCCATAGAACACAGGTAGTTCCGTATAACTCATGCTTTTACTATTTCTATAAGAGTTCCATTTCTTATTTCCGACACACCATTTCTACACAAGAGTGTATGGTGTAGTCATTTGGGATAAAATCCCAATATCTGATCAGTATGCCATGCATTCCTCAGACAGGCACTTGCCTCCGCGATCAAATCGCAGGCTACAAATGGATATACCTTGATGGTTCTCCACAATAGCTTTGTGTCCATTGACTTGTCAAAACACTTGCTTTTGTGGCACATCAAGTATTCTAATCCATTTCTCGAGTAATCATCAAATGAAGTACTCGTACCTTATTGTCTGAGTAGACATAGGTCTGCATACATCAGAGTCAATCAATTCTTATACTTGTCCGGATCTTATATCTTATATCCATAAAGGATTGCTCAGTCATATTATCTTCCAAATTAGATTCTTAGGTCGGAAGGTCCACTCCTTCAACTTAATTGATCAAATATCAATTTTCGACCTTTGAACTTTCTTATTTGAATAAACATGACTCAGCATAAGAATCCACAAGTATAATTGATAAAGAAATCTCTTATTAGTAAAACGAGTTTCATACTACGGTTCGTTGCATCGTGGTGAACTCAGGATTCATCATTTATATATTGCTAGCTAATGTACCAAAATAGATAATATCATTATTTCTTCTTATAACCATCAAATGATTAAAAGAAATAAAATATCCATTCATTAGAAATCCAGAACAAAGTTCTTTCTAATATGAAAGGTACATAAAAGCAATAACCCAAAATGAAATCCTATAATTTGTCCTCCACTGCAACTGCTGCCTCCTATACAGCATTGCCCAGTTAGACTACGATCTTTTCTTTTCAAAGTCGTTAGGTTTCCTGGAACCTCTGCATTTAAAATGCACATACCGTCAGTGGTTCCATATCTACACACCAGGTTCCGGTAGATAATACCACTGACTATGTTTTACGACTAAAGAAAATTTCGTACTTTCTTTGAGAGGATAATCAGACTTCCAGTACCCAGACTGTTTGCATCGAGAACTCTAGCCTATTGGCTTTCTCGCCCCATCTCGTGATCCAAGAAACTTAGGACCACTGGGTTTCTTTGCTTGCTTTTCCTTTACACCGGTTTTGCCCTTAGGTTCGAAACCTTTGGCATTGGCTACAAGAGCTTGCGATTTCCGTCTCAACTCGTCCAAAAGGTCCATCATCTTAGAAACGTGTTCAAGCGCATCTTCGAATGAATGACCTTTATGAGTATCCTCATCGCCTCTTGTTTAGCCACCACATCATGTCTAAACATCTCCTTGAGTTTGAACATGATATCAAAATCAGTCCTTTCCTCATTAGTTAAGACATTAGTAGGTTCGGGAGGACAAAGCTTCACTGAGTACAAACTTGTACTCTTCAACAGTTTGGGCAATGTCCATATTTCTATTCCAATCATTACATTTAGGGACCAGTGAGTTAAAATCCTTACGTATCACATAAAGTGGGTTCTGTAACATCCAATTTTTCATAACATAAACTAAAGAGGATTTTCTTACTTTTCAAAATAAATTGTAGGATTTAAAATAACAAAATGTCAAAACAACTTTTCATAATAAAATCTTTACTTAAAAATAATAACCCTCAATAGTCAAATTTAAATAAAAATACTCAAATATGAAGTTTCAAAAGCGGAAAACATAAAAGAAAATAATGTCTTTGAAATAAACGCTGCTACTACTATCGCCGCCACATCCCCGTGTCGCTTCGATTTCGCTTAACCTGAAAAGATGGGGTTTTAAAGGGGTGAGTTATCAACAACTCAGTAGGGATACCAGTTCATACATTGCACAATGCGAAAATAACCGGAATAACTCTCAACTTTATAAACTAACTTGAACTTGTTAGATAGTGGGATATACCCAAGGACATGAATTTCCGAACGATTAAACGTTCCTATCACTTGCTTGCTTGATTTATTACCGTGAACACGTCACACGTCTACGTGAACACGGCCATGAGTTTCGTCGCGCTACTAATATGTGCACATAACATGAATAGAATATAGGTGACCCCCTGGGAAGTCTCCCGGGTGCGCACGAGTGAGGACAAAGTGCGCTGGAAAAGACAAGTGTTGGTACAGTGGGGCCAGGATATTACTCTCGACGGCAGTCATTGGTAACCGAGTCGGCCCATTAGGGTCGGGCTTCGACCCCTCAACGGGCCGGGGCGTTACAAATGGTATCAGAGCAGGTGCCGACCGGAATTGCGGGAACTAAGTGTCTTGCGGGGCCAAGTGCTCCACCCAAAAGTTGGTGAGAGTACCCGTAAGGGGCATTCCTGCACGGATGGTTGGTCCTGAGCAAGTAAGGCAAGTAAGGCACGCAACGAGGACGTTGCGCAGAAAAAAGGTGGGGTGATTGTAACGCCCCAGAAAATTCAAAGGCTTAAAAGGATTGAATATGCTACTCATACCAACAGATGCATCTACTTTTCTGGGCATCCTCCTATAAAAACTCCAAAGTTAAGCGTGCTGGCTCTGGAGTAGTTCTAGGATGGGTGACCCTCTGGGAAGTCTCCCGGGTGCGCACGAGTGAGGACAAAGTGCGCTGGAAAAGACAAGTGTTGGTACAGTGGGGCCAGGATATTACTCTCGACGGCAGTCATTGGTAACCGAGTCGGCCCATTAGGGTCGGGCTTCGACCCCTCAACGGGCCGGGGCGTTACAGGTTCAAGGCCATTTCCTAATCTATGAGCACATATAATAACAAACAATCGATTTAATATCCGATATTATCTCCCTCAAATAATATCATTAAACCACTAATCACATCTAAAATCCCATCAGATATGGCAAGCCACGATAGTGTGGACGTTTACCTATCCAAATGATTTAGCAATTAGATTTGCTTCGGTCGTACATCATCATTAGCGTTACTTCGATGGGAAGAATACTAAGAAGCGTACCTAAGTGTAAACCATTACTCAGTATCTAAGAAGATTGTTTGGGACACGCATATTCACCGCAAGCCACGATAGTGTGGACGTTTACGTTAACATACGCTCCTTTACTCCCTTCTATAACTGTCTACATCAATCGATCCAAAATCCCATTCAGTGCAGCAAGCCACGATAGTGTGGACGTTTACTACACCAAAAGATTTTTACAATTGACTCCCAATTACTTGATCCATTCGATTTTTGTAAATCAGGACTCGGAGAATCATAAGTGAAACTCGAAGTTTCTAACCAGTGATTAACCATGCGAACAACCCTATCTCTCATTAGATGAGGGAGCCGAGCAGACAATCGATCCATTTCTAGAAATGGTACGAAGGTCTCTAATTTGTGTCATCCACATGACCAAGTGGCTTTGGCTCCATTCCACTCCCCAGGGTGAGAATGAGTCGACTTGAAGTCAGCTTCAGAAAGACAAATTAGGCATTGTTTGATAAACTTAATCAATGTTTCTTGTAAAAGGAATTACAAGAATTCTCCTCCAATGACTCGTTGATGAGCCATTTTATTTGCTCATCTTAGAGCACTTTTACACCCTTTATTGAGTCAGTATTGAGTCGTTAACGTGTCTGGGAGGGCACAATTAGGTGTTTGGGCAGAGTGTGTGGTGATGCAGGTAACAGGTGGCGCACTGGGCAAAAGAGGCAAGGAAATCCCCTTCTTTGGGCAAATCAGATTCTGGAGCGGTAGTGACAAGCAACAGTTTGACCACATCGGGCAAATGGGTAAGGTCACGAAGCAGAAGACCCAGAATTCCTACCAAGTACCGTGCCTGGTCCGACCACCTGTGGAGGAGAAGAATTACCTGCATATTTCGATTTGGGCAGATAGCGGTTGTTGACAGGAGATTCGCTGCGGGCAAGCTGGCAGCATACCAGAATCCCTGGATTCGGGGGATCTGACTTATCCCCCAGCCCATTGACCAAGGACGCCTATTCCTAAGGGGCGAGCAACAACCGGGAATTCAAAATTCAAATTCGAAGTCTTTAAAGAGGGGCGCGACGGGCAGCACACACACAATTACGCATCGAGAAATCGAGAGAGCCGTCGGTCCCGAAGTTCGCCGTCGCCGTCGAAGGAGTCGCCGGAGAAGAGATCGGAGCTGTTCGTCCGAGTCTCTTTATTTGTTTGCAGTAGATCCGACCTTCGGGTCGAGAAACAATTTCTTTATGTTTTGTTCTTAAGTTTTAATTCCGTATTTTCTATTCCTTCAAAAACGTTTTACGATTTGAAGCCATGGTTAATATAGTTTGTTTCTCCTTATTTATTTCGTCTTTTAATTTCTGTATGAGTAGCTAAATTTATCGTGCATCTGGGCAGGGACGGATCGAAGGTGATTTAGGGTTTTAGTTAGGCCGCGAGGTTGAAGGGGCTAAAGTAGCCAGATGGGCGTTTGTTCCCGAGGCAAAGTTGTTTGAGGTTTATTTCTGGGGAGTTTGGGTAAACTAGGACGACCACTAGTGAACCTTTACAAACTGGGATACTGGTGATTGGCAAACCGCATAGATGTACCTTGTAGTATTGTTGCGGGCATAGCACTAGAACTTGCAGGAGATGCGGTCGTATGTTTCGAGCATGCTATTGGCCGAGCGGGTCTGTCTAGAGGGTAATGCGGGTTTGGGCAAACTAGATCCATGTTTGGTCGCATAGGTTATCGAATTGTTCAGATCCAGGGGGATTAGGCATAGTGATAGCTAGCCTTCTCTTTACACAGTAAGGATAGATGAGGGGTGGGGCAATTGCTGGGCGTGACACAATAGGACCACTTTTGTTTTTGCACCCTATAACTGCTGACAAACCGCTGGTATAAATACTTAGTGCCGATGAACGGTAGTTTGCCCTAATGATCCTGAGTGAAGTCGTCTGCCCGGATGCCTTGTTTATCATTTGATTTAAGTTTTCTTTTTTTTTAGTATTCTGTTGAATCTGAGTTGTTTACTTTGTTTACTTTTAGATTTATTTATTTGCATGCTATTTCTGTTAGCCGAAGTTAGATCAAAGTGTTTGAAACGTTTGCAAAACCGCTGTGCCCACAGCAACCCAAACTCAAAACTTTTTGTGACAACCCCTTGGGCAAAGCCGAGATCACCTACTGTAATTGCCTCCTTGTGGGACCGACCCCACGTACTTGCCATTATCTACGTTTTGTAGTTATAAGAGTACTGGCTAAATATAAATTTCATTTTGACAGCGTGTTTGCTCCACGACAAGTATTCGCGCTCGTCACTCGTCTATACGAACTTCAAAAGTCCATAAGAGTCACCAAGAGAACAGTAATGGAGACCATGGCATTGTTTCCAATCCCTCTCCCACTTAGCTTTTTATAACAAAGGGATACACTATCTAATGCATAATTAAATACACATAAGCATGCATACATGAAATAAAGCACATACTATTATCACATAATCAAAATAATACTAGAATATTATTTTCCGACTATCATGGCTTTATCGCATCTCCGTACGCATCTTCTAGTCTTCACTCTTCGTTCTTGAATGCTCCATGTGACGAGAATATTAATCCCAATATTTAAATCTATTTATTTTCAATTAATCCAAAAGTTACTTAATTCGAAAATTAAGTCAATCGAATATATCAAAAATAAAATTAAATATTATTAATATTTTTATTTATTTTTATTCCTTTCTAATTCCATTAAATCTTTAGAATCCTATCCAAATACAACTTGGAACATTCTAGAAGACTTCTATAATAGAATAAGGAAATAAAGAAAATTAGGACTCCTAATCCTTCCAAATTAATTCCTTTCCTTTTCTATTAAAAAATTCCATAAAGAAATAATTTAATAAGGAAAAATTAATTAAGGACTATTAAAACTTTCCAAATTAATTATTTTCCTAATCCATTAAAAATTCCATAAAGGAATAATTAAATAGGAAAAATAAATTAATTCTAAATTTATTCTCTTCCTAATCCATGAAAATTCCCATAATAGGAATAATCAATAAGGAAATAAATTTAATACTAAATTAATTCTTTTCCTATTCCATGAATATTCCATAAAAGAAATAATCAAATAGGAAAACCGAATTAAAATAGGAAAGTAAATTTCCGGACCGGGATAGCATGGGGTGGGAGTCCCCACGCCACCCTCGACCCACGCCTAGGAGGTGGCCGGCCACCATCGCCGGCGGCTCCTCCATGCACGGATCGATCGATCCTCATGGATCGACCATGGGGATGGTCGATCCAAGCCCTAGCCTCCTCTCGTCACTTCGACTTCTCTGGCGGTCTCGATTCATCAATCCAACGCAAAATAAATTACAATTTAATTTTACACTATACGGTATCGATTCTATACATGAAATCGACCCTATACATTTTCCGGAAAAAATAGAACGTAATAATAAATCCTAAATTCGGTCAACCCCCGAATTTTAACTATTACAAGCATTCACCACACATAAAACGAATCTCGACATGTCCGAGAGTTTAATAATCAAGAACAATATTATGACAATAATTAAGAACAATTATATCTAGCCATAATAGTCGGAAACCCTGCAAGGTAGAACAATTTATCGAAAAATACCGTGAACGAAAACCAACACTCTGATACCAATTGTTGGAAATCGATATCCCGGAATTAATAAATTTAAATAAATGAATTATCTAATTAATTTCGACCGAAATCCTTTGGAGATCGAATATCCGGGGTTGTCAAATTGCGGAACGACAACTCCAATCGACTCCCGGTTGCCGGAACATCCCGCCACGAACCACCACGCGAAGCCGGACTCAACCAAACCCTAACCACGGGGATAGCCCGGGCTGTTCGGTCGAGCCCTCGCGTAGGGCTCGTGGCTGTCCTTGGCAGCCGCCTAGGGCTGCTCGTAGCAGCCCCCTTTCATGCCCAGCCGACGCCCGGTGATCGCACGCCCAGCCACGGTCGAACCGTGGCTAGCGATCACCACCAGCCCGCCGCCGCGCGAGCGGCGTCCAGCCGCGCGAGCGATGCTCGCACCGTGCGAGCGGGGCTGCTCCAGCAGCCCGCTGGAGTCTCGTGCGATGCGTGCGGGGCTGCTCGCAGCAGCCCGCTGGTCATGCACGGGGAGGGCTCGGACAGCCCGCGAATCCGCTACGGGAAATCCCGTAGCTCGCGGCCGAGCCCTTGCGTTCGAGCCCTTCGGCGTCCAGCCGAGGCTCACGCCCCCTCGACCCATCCCGTCGAGCCGTTGAGCCGCCGGCGGTCCGGTGATCTTCGATCACCACCGCCCGGTTCAACCTCGACAAAGGTCGCGTTCTCGGATCTTGGTTCAAGGTATTTTTACGATAATAATTTAAAATCATCGAAGGGGGTTCAACGATTTTACCTTTGTTCTCGTTGTACGGAGAAACGAGATCTATGAAGACCTTGAGACCTTCCCACGTATTCCTTGCACTAGCTCGAACGTCGGGTGGGCGACGATCTTCCGAACTCCATGGATCTCCCTCTCTACTTTCTCTCTCTAGAATTGTGATCTTCAAGTTATGAGAATAGAGAAGACCATGTAGTGCTTTTATAGGCTACGTAGGGGATCTTAAGGAGGTGGAATATTGGGCTTCCAATATTAATGATTAAATTGAGCCCAAGCCCAAATCTATTAATCCATTAATATTAATTAATTTTATTTTCCACTATATAAAATTAATTGCACTTTATTCCGTGTATTTAAGATATAAATATCCATGAATAAAATTAATTTATTGCTAATTAATTTATTCATCTCTTATATCCGAGACTAGTACCATTCAACCTTAATTATTATGCGGAACGAATCCACCTGCAGGGTTTACATAATAATTCCTTATGAAGTCATCTCGGGGATATTATCAACCCTTTCAGGATACACTTTCCCGTCAAGTATTCACGGCATGCCATATATAAAATATAGTGACCCAACTTAACCGGTAATTGACCCAGTAATTAAACCGGTCAATTCCTTTGGAAAATCAAAGTCACTTATATTAAATATACACACCCGCAATACGCAATAGTATTGGGGATTAATAATAAAATACACTGAGATTTAAATCGATTATCCAAGGCAATCCTAATCGATAAATCTCAAGCGATCCGCTCAATACACCAAGTGTACAAGTGCGATAAAATAATTAAGACAAATTATTACTATACCGATGGATTGGTCCGTGTCCATCTAGGTCGTGAGCAACTGTTCGATTAAATACGAGTAACCGATAGTATGATCTTCTGTGTGGGCCCGACACACCATACTAACTACAACGTATAGAATCCAGGACTATAATTTGCATATATTTAATTATAAATAATTAAACGCAAATAATTGTTTATTTAATTAAATAGATTAATGGCAATGGATCGGGAGTTTCCTTTACTTAAATCTAGACATTAAGTACAGAACTCCAACAATTTTAACCGTTTCATTTATTTGTTTTCACACTTATTAAATAATAATAATAGTTAGATTAAAAATTTTGTTCACACGCTAATATTTATTAATATTTAATCTTAATCAATCTATTAAATAAATATGAAATACGTAATTAATACATTAATGATAATATTTATATTTTTCTTATTCTCTTTGTAATTTAATTTTATATAATTTACATTTATAAACTCTTTATAGTAAAGATGGACTTGAAAAATTCAAATTATTAAATAAATCATTTTTTAATATCTTCTATTAATATCTTCATTTTATTCCTTATTTATCACATATTATTTATGGGAAAAATGGCAATAAGGCCATTTTTCAACATTTTTTCGGCAATAAGGCTTTCGAAAAATTACGCGTGCCAATTAGGCCGCCTAAAATGTGCAAAGACATCGTTGCCCTCGCATATATACACATTTGAACAAACGGTTTCAGCAATTAATTTCATTATTTCCCGCACACACGAACTCCCACACACACGAAACCCACACCTCCCTCCATTACTTTCTCTCTTTTCTCTCTCGGCTCCCGCTCGAAAACTCACAGAAAAAAACCGAAACCAAGCTTCGTAACCACCACCGCGAAATCCTCTCATCTCTCTGCTTGCTCAGTTCGATTATTATCAGATGGCGCCGTCGAAGAAAACCGCCGCCGCGAAGAGAACCGCCGGGAAGAAATCGACTCCAACCGCCGCTGCTGCTTCAGAGAACACGGAACGGAGGCTTGTTCAGTACACTCCGTCGAGTGAAGAGCAGGCGAGCCCTATCCCTCAGCCTGCCGCCGGCGAGAAGAAGGAGAGGAAGTAAGTATTTCGAACCCTAATTCAACCGATTTTCAATTTCAATCTGTTAATTTCCATTGCATGAATGAATTTTGTGTGTTTTGATGGAGGTTCGGTGTGGTTGTGTGTTCATCAGTGTTGATTGTGTGTGTTGGTGGCCGTTCAGTGTTAATATGTTCTGTTCAGTGTTAAATTTTCCTGCTCAGTGTTTGTTTATCCCTGCTCAGTGTCTCTTTATGCCACCCAGTGCAATTGCATGGCCACTCAGTGTTGATTGTGTGTGTTGGTGGCCATTCAGTGTTAAATTGTTCTGTTCAGTGTTAAATTGTCCTGCTCAGTGTGAAATTATGCCTGCTCAGTGTCTCTGCATGCCACCCAGTGCCCTGTGTGTGCCACTCAGTGTTGATTGTGTGTGTTGGGTGTATGTTCAGTGTTAAAATGTTCTGTTCAGTGCCTCATCATGCCTGTTCAGTGCCTCTTCAGTGCCACTCAGTGCAATTACATGGCCACTCAGTGTTGTATATGCCTGTTCAGTGTTGTATATGCCCTGTTCATTGCTTTGTACTCACATCGGTGTGTGTTTTTTTGGTGTTCGTTCCAGGTCCTATAAACAGATGAGGTCCAACTTGCTGACCATCATCCGGACGATTGATGAGATCAAGGACAAGCTGAAGCCGGGGCACGACGAGTATCTGAAGATGACCCCCTTCTACCATCTCTTCAAGAGCATTAAGGATCAGTGGCTGACCATCCTCCACACCCGAAAGAGCGACGCTGCGATAGCTGCCGTGCTGGAGTAGATGGATGCCGGCGCTCGTACTATTAAGCTCGGCAGCAAAGATGTCAGGATCACTCCCGAGGATGTCGATCTTATATTTGGAATCGTAGGCGGGAGTAGGAAGCTCGATATCAGTTCGAGGTCCAAGTGCGATAACAAAAGATTCAGGGAGAGGATGTTCCCGGGGGAGAAGACGCTGAACCCGAAGCTGTTGAATGAAAAGCTCGATATTTTGGTGAAGCGTCGGAGTCGCAAGCCTCAGGCTCTTGCTGATGTAGCTCGGCTCCTCTCTTTGATAGTGATCGGCACTGTCTTCTTCTCCACTTCCTCCGTCACGATCCAATGGAAGTGGTTGGATTATGTTGTGGATCTGGAGTCGATGCAGAGCTACAACTGGGGCGAGGCGATTCTCAAGGCCCTTTGCGACTCGGCAGCTGCGAACAGGGGCAACCCGCAGAATACACAAGGCTGCACGATACTGCTTCTGGTATGTGCTTCTACTTGCTGTTCTTCACAATCGTCTTGCCGTCTTTTTTATTTTTTCATTCCTTGATATTTACCTCGGGTTTTTTTGTTTGGTTTTTGTGCAGTTCTGGCTTTGTGAGCACACAAAGCTGGCAAAAAGGCTGGAGAACGAGCACCTCCCCCGGGTCCTGAACTGGCATCTCAATGACCTTTCGAATGTGACCAAGGAGACCCTGGCGGGTCTCGCGGACGAGGCGGTAAATATCATCTCTCTTTCTTCTGCTTCTTCTTTTAATTCTGTTTTGTTTTATGATTCAGTGTCCGTCGACAGTGTTTATTGAGGTTCAGTGTTTATTGCTTGCTGTTCAGTGTGAAATATTGAGGTTCAGTGTGAAATATTGAGGTTCAGTGTTTATTGCTTGCTGTTCAGTGTGATATTCATGCACACAGTTCCTGTGGGTGGACAGTGTGAATGATGTTCTGGTTCAGTGCTTTTTTATGCTGTTCAGTGTCAAAGTAGGATAACTGCGATGTTCAGTGCTTATTAATGCTGTTCAGTGTCACTCACTTGAGGGGTGATGATGTTTTTTTGAGTTCTAACGCGTGATGTCCGTGTCTGACAGGTGGATGCTTGTCTTCTGAAACACGGAAAGACGGTGGCGGAGATCCACGCGTACAAGGGCTACCTTTCCTACAAAGCAATCGTGAACACTCCGCGTGCGGCGGAGAGCGAGGACGAAGGGCGGTCTGATGACGATGATGATGACGATGACGAGCATCCGGGCTCTGATTCGTCGAGCCCTGAGGAGGAAGAGGAACAAAAAAGAAAAGGCCCCGAGGGCGGGCCTTCTGGAGACGAGCAGTTGTCAGATGGGGAAGACGACGACGACGACGACGACAGTTCTTCCGGGCGGCATCAGGAGATGGCCTGCATAGTCCCGGAGCCGGAGGACGAGGGTGGGCCTTCCGAACAGCAGCAGCCCGATGAGGAACGCCCCGCTGTTTCTGCTGCTGAATCCGAGAGGTTGCTCAACAACCTCCTGTCGGAGAATTAAGATCTCTCCAGCGCTGTGAGGGATCTCCAATCCAAGCTCGATAGCACGACTTCTCGGCTGAACGAAGCGACAAGTGCTAACGTCGAGCTGGAAGGCGAAAACCAGCGTCTGAAGAGGAGGAGCTCCGAGGAGGAGGAGGAGCTGAAAAATCTGAGGGCCCGAGTGAAAGAGCTCGAGGAAGAATTGATCAAGAAGGCGAACGATCAGAATAATCCGGTGACTGAGGCGGGAGAGGCTCGAAGCTCCGGTGAGGAGGAGGAGGAAGTGCGGCTTCTGAGGGCTAGAGTGAAAGAGCTCGAGGACGAAGTGGATGTGTTGAAGAACGCGTTGGCCGACCTTCAGATGTCGTCGATCATGAACGAATACGAAAAAGTCCAGATCGAGTCTCTGGAGTCGGACCTGAAAGCGCAAGAAATCGTCCACAGAGCCCAGATCGAGGCTCTGCAGAAAGTCGTCCAGGAACGGGAAGATGAAGTCTTGAGTCTCCAGGCGGAGTTGTGCGTCTACGAGATTGACCGCAACAAGGACGATGAAGAAGAAGGGAGCCCGTTGAGACCGGAAGCTGAAAAGATAGAGCCTTCGAGCAAGGCGAAGACCAGGTCGATGGTGCGACGGGTCAAGGGCAGGAAAAGGAAGCCAGCCAACGGCGACGACGACGATTTTCAGTACGATCCCCCTGCCCCTGCCGCAAAGAAGAAGGCGATCAAGAAGGGTAAGAAGGTGGTGCAGGAGGCAAGCCAGAAACCGATCCGCTGTGATTACAATGAGGATCATCTCAACTTCTTGATGAGCGTGAACAAGAAATTTGATGTGAACTGCGGGTTGGAATTGGAGCCGGAAATCCTCGACAAAATCATCCTCCACAACAGCGACCCAAAAACGTGAGTGAAGCTTCTTTTATTTTCCTTCTTTCACATTCTGTCTTTCCCTTCTTTCTTTCTTTCTTTCGTTTTTTTTTTTTGTGCGCTAAGAATGTGTTTTTATTTTCATTTTTTTCCCTTTTTTTTGACAATCAGGTGGACGATGAAGTTCTTTCCCCGTATAAACACAGTCGTGACGGTGGCTGACATTACCGACATGATGAAGTGCACCTTCATCAGCAATCATGTGGTCGACGCCTTTGCTGAGTCGCTGCATCGAGACCACAACAAGAAGCTGGAGGCTCTGATACTCCCCTCGCATTGTTGGGTGAGTCTTTACTGCCCTTGACTGTTCAGTGTTTTTAGTGGTTGTACAGTGTGTTGGTGTCTGTTCAGTGTTTTTATGTGCTGTTCAGTGTCATTCCTGTTGATCAGTGCTTATGTGTGCTGCTCAGTGTTTCTAATGTGCTGCTCAGTGTGTGTGTTTTCTGTTCAGTGTTATTGAAGGTTGATCAGTGTTTATCATCAACATTCAGTGCTAATATGTGATGTTCAGTGTTATAATGCCCTGTTCAGTGCTCATTGAGTTCATCCTTTCTTAATAAAAACTCTGTTTTTTTTTTTCTTTCTCGCAGACTTCCATCGTCACGGGACGTCATGACAACCAGAAAATGTACCAAACAATCACAGATATGATCCCGTGCGTGCGAGAAGGGATTATAATGTTCCCGATTTTGTCTCCTGGGATGAAAAAGACTGCAACTCCCAACCATTTTACGCTGCTCATCTGCGACTTCGTCAAAGAGAAATGGCTATTCTACAACTCGATTCAACCCAGGGGGTCGAAATCGAAGGACCATTACATGGCGAATGCAGCGGAATTGGTACGTCTACTGTATTTTAGTCGATTTTTAAAAACGGTTCCCTTTCTAACGATAACTGACAAACTGTATTGTTTCGTACGTTTCAGAAAGAAAAGGTGGAGACCAACGTGGGACAAATGCTGGAGAAGGCGGGGAAGTGTGGTTTCCCGATACTTGGAATCGAGGCCGTGAAGCCTCTCCCACAGCAAGCCCCAACTCTGTAAGTATCTCAGTGCATAATTAACACATTCAGTGTTGTGTTTTCTGAAAGATTCATTTTTATGCCTGTTCAGTGTTATATTTATGCATTCAGTGTCAGTGTTTTTTTTTTTTTTTCGTCTGACTCCTCCACGTCTGTCACTGTCCAGGAATGAATGTGCCTTGTACGTATGCTACTACATGGAGAAGATTCTGAAGAAAGAGCCCATTCCGGAGAAGGTCAGGACGGAAGAGTTCCAAGAATTCAAGGGTCACGTGATACGAACCATCCTGACCATGAAGGAAAAGTAGTGATTGTGGGGCTGTGCATTTTTTTGTTTAGTTTTTGTTGGAAAAAAACAAGAAGTATTTTTCTGTAATTCTATGAACATGATTGTGTTTGGATTTAGTTTCTGTAAAAACAAAAAATTGTGTTTTTTGGTTCATATTTCTGGGCAGTTTTAGTTGAACTCAGTGTTGATATTGTCTATTCAGTGTTAATTATGTCTGTTCAGTGTTGGCAGTGTTTATTCTTCCAATTCAGTGCCATCAGTGTTAATCTTGTCCACTCAGTGTCAGCAACCAAGGCTTATTGAATTGAAACATTGAAAAACAAGCAAATGCAAAAATTACAAGATACAAGAACAAATTAAACACACTCCAAGACCATAACTGAACAAGAAACAAATCACATAATGTTAAAATCCCGTGTTTTTTTGAGATGACAGTCAGTCAGTGTGTTTATGAGCCAAACAGTGCCTGTCACTGACAGTCAGTGTTTTTTCACCCCATTCAGTGTCACTGATCACAGAAATCATGTCGAAAAAACACAACGAAGATCCAAAATAAGAAAAAAAAAGCCTACTAACTAACTAACTAGGGTACAGGCTCCGTGCACGTTTTCTTGTTGTGATTGCCGACACGTCCGCACCTCCCGCACTTCATGGCTCTCGGGATGTGCTCACCCCTGGACGGAATCCTCTTCTTCTTAGGTCTTCCAGGGGGCCTCTTCGATGTTGGCGGCTCGATCATGACGTTCTCTGGCACGTTCGAAGGTTGATCAAACATGGAAACCGGCTGAAGCGGATCGGCATAAGACCTTGCGTAGCTCTCTGCGTGGTAAAACTTGTCCACGAACGAGGCCATCGGCTTCCCGGACCGCAGAATGCACGCAGCTGCGTGGGAACACGGAACCCCTGTAATCTGCCACTGGCAGCAGGTGCACGTCTGATCAGCGATATTGACCACGACGGACGGAACGCACTGCACTTCGAAAACCGTTTCGGACGACCCCACAACCACCCATTTCCTGCCTTCGTTGATGGCTTCACCCAGCTTCTTCTCAACGGACGGGCAGAAAGTCGTAGTCCACTTCCTGCTCCTGGCCCCCCTGTCTGATTCAGTGTTAAACAAGGCCAGTCAGTGCTTGAACAAGGCTAACAGTGTTAAAAGAGTGCAATCAGTGTGTGAGATTGATAAACCCTCATCATACCGTGGAAAAAGGTCATCAGCTTCAGCCTGATTGTGTTGACCAACGCCGTGATCGGAAGATGCCGGGCTTCCATGATCCATTTGTTGAACGACTCCGCGGCGTTGGACGACACGTTGGCCCAATTCTTTGGATCCATGTTCTCGAAAAACACTTTCGCTGTCTGGCCTCCCTCTTTCAACAGCTCGTCCATGCTCAGTTGGTAGGCTTCGACGGTGGTTGCGTACGCGCATTTCAGGAAATTCCACACCACGCCTTTTCGTAACATCTTGGTCGCCCATCTGCCTCTGAATTTGTCTTTCAGGTTCAGCTTCAAGTGATTGATGCAGTAGCCGTGCGGGGACCCTGGGAACACCCTGCTCATCGCCTCGAGCAGCCCGAGATTCCTGTCCGACACGAACGTAACGGTGCGAGAAGTAGGTAGGATGTGCTTCAGGTTGTCCAGAAACCACTTCCAGTTAGCATAGTTCTCGGAATCGACAACGGCGTAAGCCAGCGGGTACAACCCTGCATTCACGAGACACGAACCAAAAAAAAAAAAAAACACTTCAGTCAGTGTGAATAGCACCCATTCAGTGTTGAAAATACATATTCAGTGCTGGAAGCAACAAGGGTCAGTTTCAGTGTGCATTTCAGACCATTCAGTGTTAAAAAGTTGGATTCAGTGTGCATTTCAAACCGTCAGTGTTCCACATACCTCCGTCGCCGTCCTTGCCCGTAGCAGCGAGCAAATGGCCCTTGAACCTCCCCTTCAGGAATGTGCCGTCCAGAAACAGCAAAGGGCGACAGTGGTTCATCCCGTCGATGCAAGCCTTCATCGAGATGAAGACCCTGCGAAACTTCCTGGACGCCTCGTTGAATTCGAGCAGCAGGTGCGACCCAGGGTTGGAGTCCGATATTGCCTGCAGGTGCTTGGTCAGTGCGGCAAAGGAATCTTTATCGTCGCCGTGAATCAGCTTCCTGGCCTTCTCGAGCGCATCCAGAGCGAGGCCAGGCGAGATCTCCAGGCCGTAGTGATGCTGGAAGTTTCTCACGACTTGGACCGGACGAGTCAGCGTGCTTTTCCGTACCTCCTCGACTATCAAACTGGAAACCAAGTCCGAGCAGACGCGCCTGTGCTTCAGGGATCGAAAGCACGCGCCGCAGCTGTGCTCGTTACTCAGCTGCTTGACGTAGAAGAAGCCGTTGCTTCGATCCATCACGGCGCACACGGACCAGTTGCATCCCGTGCTGCTTTTCTTCGAGCACACGGCAGAAACCTTTTCGGGTCTGTTCTTCACGTACTCGAAATCGAATCCCACTCCGACTGCCACCTTACAGAGCGCGTTTCGAAAGTCCGGGGCGCCTCCTTGGAACATCTGACCGACACCAGAAATCTCCTTGTCCCAGCCATCGGTCAACAGCACTTTAGAACTCGACGGACCAAACAGGCGGAACATATCCTCTGCTTCGAATCCCTCGTTGTTTTCTGTTCCAGTCGCACTGACAGCGCTACTGTTGGACACCGTCGAGAACACAGAACTAGAGGTGCGGTCTTCAGTCGCGACGGAAATGTCGATGCTCACCCGAGGCAGCTTGTGAAGCGCAGCTAGGGATACCATGTTCGACATGTCCGCATCGGTTGAGAGCACACAGTTTGGGAAATCGGGTACAGAGTAATGCATGCCGTACGCAACGTCTCGGAGCTCAGGCCACTGAAGCTCGACTGTTTCCTTCAGCTGGTGAAGGGCGGCAGCACTGGAGGAATCGATTCTGGACACCAAATTCTCACCGCCGAATGCACAGAATGCGAAAACATCGGCCCCTGCTGCTGAAAAAAAAAACACAAAAAAATAACGACTCACAGTCAGCGCACGATTTTTTTAAGGAATGCATGAAACGAAAACACTGAACATTTCAAACAGTGTGATTCAATGTGTGTCCCTATCTGTTCAGTGCTAAAAAATGGTGTTCAGTGCTATTGGAGTGTGTTCAGTGCTGTTCAGTGCTATTGGAGTGTGTTCAGTGCCATAAAAGTGTGCTCAGTGTTTGTTTGATTGTGTGGTTCAGTGTGTGTTGCCTCAGACTAGACAGTGTTTTTAAGACCTGTTCAGTGTTAAATGAATCACAGTCAAAGGAACAGTGCTTTTGAGGCCTGTTCAGTGTCAAAGTCAGACCAGACAGTGTTTTTTTTTTTTTTTTTTTTAAACTCAAAGAGTCTTATTAAGCAAGCAACAAGTAATTCAATCACGAGCAGTACAACGAAGACAAGTCGTCGTCAAAAATCACAGGAAACAGAAAAAACGACAAAAAACAAAATTTAACAACAATAATAATGAGACGGAGGAAGTCTTGGGTCACGACGAGGGGGGTCCCTGACCGGGCGCACCATCGACTGGCCATTTTGATCGAATACGCCAACCGAGAATCTTCTTCCTCCGGTCCAGGTAACCCGGATGTTCCAGCCTTCCTGCACTCCAAACTCTCGAACGAGGCGTTCCCAGTTGAATCCGTGGATGGCAGTTTGATTCCGATGAGTGGTGAGAGGGACGTGCCATTTCTGGTCCAGGGAGTCCGTCAGAACGATGAAATTACCCATTTCGTCCTTGATCGGACGAACAAAGACAGCCGGGAGGGGAAACTTTTCTTTATGCCAACGGCCATTGAATCTTTGCTCGGTCCAGTGAGAACCATTCCAAGATTCAACCCCCCGACTTCTTGCCGTCTGCCCTGGCTCCCGATCCAGTGTGCCCGGTCGCCTAGGCATCATTGGTGGCCCCCGACGGATTGGCCCGCCATTGAATCCTTGTTCGGGCGACGAGGGAGGAGGACTGTTATTCATAAATTCTGCCTCGCTTGGTGTCGGTCCTGGCTCTCGATCGAGTGTTCCCCTTCGCCTCGGCATCGTTGCTGGCTGCTCAACCCCCGATCGAACAGAAACGAGATGAGGAAACCAGAGAGAAATGACGAGGTATTTATAACCGTAATCACACTAACAAGGCAGTAAATGCCTCAACCCTCAACTAACATGGCAGGCATTTATTGAAAGGGAGACAGGTCAATGCCTCAAAGGAAACAAAGTCAACACACACTGATTCCTGTAACACATTGCATTTCCAACGAGATAATAACAGGTACCATAGTATCCTAGGGGAAACAAACAAGTTGTTACTCATTCTGACACTGAATGAAGCAAATAAACACTGAATCCACATGGTTGAATATGGATTCAGTGTGCAACAGGTGTCTACAGTGTGGAAGAGCAATTAGTCCGGCTCAATGCACACTGAATCAAGCAATTAGACACTGACTGAAAACAAGCTCAGTCAATCCACACAATGTGTTACAGGAATTAGACACTGACTGAGCCAATTTAGCACTGAATGGCAAGCTCAGTGCAGGAACACTGAGTGCATGGTGAATTACACACTGAATGATCCAATTTAGCACTGAATGGCAAGCTCAGTGCAGGAACACTGAATGCATGCACACTGAACGCTGAGTGCATGGTGAATTATAGGGGTGGGCATGGGCCGGGATGGGACGGGATTTACTTGATCCCGGTCTCGTCCCATAAAATTTTTAACGGGACGGGACCGGGACGGGATCACACTTTTTAAAACTTGATCCTGTGAGTTCGGGATCCCTAAAAAAATCGGGACGGGATCGGGATCGAAACGGGATCCCGTTTAATTTAATTAATTTCAATAAAAAAATATTATATACTATTAAAAACAATTTTATACACTTAATTTAATTATGTATTATAAAACTTATTATTATCTTTTTATAAAAATCATAGGTTGTTTGATTTTGTTTAAATTTTAGTATAGTAAATTTTATTTTTTACAAATTATGTAAAATTAAATACAATAATATATTATAAATAATTAAAAATATATATTTTTAATATATATAAATATATAACGGGACGGGACGGGATGTTTCGGGATTTATTTAACTAATCCCGGTCCCATCCCATTATTTTAATCCGGGATCGGAACGGGACGGGATTAACACTTTTTATATTTCAATCCCGTCCTGTCCCGTCCCATTTAAGAACGGGATCGGAACGAGATCGGGATCTTGGGACCAAACGCCCACCCCTAGTGAATTAGACACTGAATGCAACGAAAAAACACTGAACATGCATAACAAAAATCAATCAACACAGAATGCATGAACAACGCACACTGAATCAATCGACACACACACTGTGCATGCATGCTGAATGAAGCTTTTAAGCACTGAACGGGTACGTGGATTCGAAATCGCGTACCTGGATTCGAAATCGACGGCAAGGAGGGCGGCGGCGCCTCTGACATCTGAACTGAGACAGGAACGGCGGCAGCGGCGATGAAATCGATCGATCGATCGATGCCAAGGGAGACGGACTGCATGGAATCGCGGCTGGGAATTGGAGCTGCTAACCGGCGGCGACCTTCCCCCTCTCCTTGGCTTGAACGCGGCGGCGACGGAGATGAAATCCTTCGGCTCGATTGTGAATAGCAGCAGCGGCCGCGGAGCTGAGAGAGAGAGAGAGAGAGAGAGAGACAGAGAATTGAATGTGCCCGATTTGATTTTTTTTTCCCCCAGCTCGTCGAATTGTGAAGGGTAATATGGAAGGGTAATTTCGTCCTTCCATATACATTTTTGTGGCCTAATTGACACAAAATGGCCTAATTGACACCAAATTTACAAATTGGCCTTATTGGACAAAAAATGCTGAAAAATGGCCTAAATGCCATTTTTCCCATTATTTATTTATTTACCTTATCATATAAATCTTAATAAATAATAGTATTAATATTAATTTGTATTACTCGTTATATCATATTAATATTATGTAAATTAGGTTGCATTTAATTTAATTTACCCAATTTTATTTTCATTACTCAACTAAATTATAAATTTTCAACTAAAATATTTGGATTTGATTCTATAATTTGATTTTAATTCAATTATTTTTCAAAAATTATATAAACCTTAATTCTCAACCTCATTAATTATTTTTTCTAATATAATTTATGATTTATTTATGTATTAACATTTTTGATAATGCATTATTGTTATTATCATTATCATTAATAATTCTCCTTATATTAATTTTGCAGGTATAATTTAATTTTTTGTATTTTTATTTTGTTTATTAAATCAAATTTTTTTCTTAATTATACTATTTATCATATATTTTATTATATGAACATTATTATTTGTATTTTTTGCAGCTTCAATGTAAGTATAGTTTTTGCAGCCTTCAACATATTATTTAATGATGTGACATGATATATAGTTTTTGATATATGAATTGTTTCTTATTATGTCGAACTATGCAACTGCAACGGTACTAGGATAGTTGTAATACAACTTGGTAATTATATTATCTACGACAAAGTATTAGAGGAAATAATTTTGGGGAAATGATTTTTAATAATGACACCCTCTAATACCAAATTCCAATTTGATTTCCACAATTTTCGAGATTATGATATTGTATGTGATGACTATTAATAAGAGTCAATGTCAGTGGTTTGACAAATGTTGGAATAGTTTTGAAGAAACCGTTATTTACGCATGATTTTTGCGTTGTATAGAGTAACCAACACAACCGGGTTGAAGCTTCTGCTTTGTGACCAGCTATGGTCGTCTTACAATAAATGTTTATTGTACTATTTCAATTAGATTATTCACTTAATATTTATTTATTTGTCTATTATGTCTACATCTAATATTAAGCAGAAAGAGCACTACTCCGCTTAACAAAAAGTTGAATTAAATACAAAGAGCATTACTCCGATTAACAAAAAATTGAATTGAATACACGTGCATCATCGCACGGGTAGGAGAACTAGTTTTTTTAATTTTATTTGCGCTATTTTTATACCTTTGTTTTTTTTTATTTTATTTGCCCATTATAGTAGCTTGCTTTATTTTTTTTTTATCTTTTTGTAATATTTTTTTATTTTATTTTATTTTATTTGCAACCATTATTTTAGTTTTTTAAATTTTATTTTGTTTGTGCTATTTTTAAATCTTTATTTTTTTTATTTGCGAATTATACTTTTTTTGTTTGCGCAATATACGCTCTTTTTTGCTTTATTTTTTTTATTTTATAAACAAATAAAATATATATTATGATTAAATTACTTCCACTGAAATTGCCATCAAATTTTCCAAACCAAACGTTAATGATTGAAGGACAATTCGATTGCAAATACCAATGTTCCTCCATATGATCTTAAATTTTGCTTTGTTTTTTTTTATTTTATAAACAAATTGTTAGGATTTTCGCCTAACTTCGTAGCTGCAAGAAACGATAAAACAGGGAACGAGATATAAAACGAAGAAATAAACGAGACAAGGATTTATAGTGGTTCACCCAAAATAAGCTACGTCCACTCGCCGCTGCAGATCTTTCCACTAGAATACTCAGTAGACGACTCCGGGGAGTTTACAAACGCACGCACACGTATCACAATAAACTCACGCTCTCGACTATTCTATGACTCTAGGATTTTTCACGATGGTGGGGATTCTGAAATACATGGATGTGATCTCTATTTATAAGGGTAGAAACCTAAACCCTAATCATAAAATAGGTAGGAGTCCGAATCGAGAAAAATATCGAAAGTAATTAATTCCTAAATTAATTACTCCTTCGATCGTCAAAGCTGAATCAAATAATTCACGTCCAAGTTAATATTTGCTTCAGCCACCGCCATTAATTCAAGAAGGCTAATGGGCCTGGGCCCAAATCAAGAAGTTGATGTATCGATCAACTTAACAATTCCCAACCTTGCATGCTCAACGTTTGACCCAAACAAAGAGTTGACCAAACGAAAAACGGCGCTCGCCAAATCAATTTCGGCGACCGTCGAAATGGCCAAATCTTGGCAGTCCGCTTCCCTTGGTTTCTCCCGGTTTCGGCGCCCGCCGAAACCCTTCCGCGCCCGCCGGCCATGCTCCGGCGACCGCTGTTTCACTTCCGGCGACCGCCGTTTCTGTCCTCGGCGATTTCGTCCTCTCCGTCCTCGATTTCGACTCCACATCCCAACAATCTCCCACTTGGAGGCGAAACTCGATCACCTCCCACTGCAGCGGCATCCCCGGTCATTACCAACGTCGCCCAGTCGAAGTTTCAACCAACTTCGACGCACCGCGACTTCTCAGGTTCTTCCAGGCCTTCATCAACATGCACTTCGACTCTTTCATAAACTTTCCTCCAGCAGAGACGCAAGAAAGCTTACCCGAATGCATCTCCTTGTTTTCCACGGACAAGGAACCGTGTGACAATAACGAGGTCGCCTCGTTTCTCATTGCCAACTCCCACTTGCTCGATTTCCCAGCCAACATTGCCTCATCGTCTCGACTTGAAAGCTCGTGACTGGTCTTCAAGATCTCATCCGGTTGGTCTACTCTCACCGGAAAATCCTCCACGTCACTTCTCAGCTTTCCACTCTTCGACTCTCCCTCGAACACCGAGAATCGAACTTTGCTCTACTCTTCGAGAACCGAACTCCGATCCATGCGAGAATTTCCCGAACTCTCCCTCGCACGACCCAGTCCGCAATGTTCAGGCGCATTGGTGTTATCGGCCCCACCAATATCGTCACGACCACCAGCCGTAGTGTAAAGGGTGCCCGTCTTTCGACCACGAGCAATCACCATCGCACCCTTCGTCACCTTCCAAGACCTATCATCGAAGGTCACCCTATGGCCGTCTCTCGCAAGCTGACTGACCGAGATCATATTTCTCTTCAGCTTCGGCACATACCTCACCTTCGAAAGCTCCAACGTCTGTCTACGAGACGTCTTCAGTGTCACGTTTCCAACACCACCAACCTTCAAAGTTCGACCATCCCCGAGGCGAACTTTCCCAAGATTCCCAGCAACGAAACTCTTCATGCCATCACGTCTTGTTGTGGTATGAAACGACGCTCCCGAATCCAACACCCAGGAGTCTTCAGGATTCTCAGAAGATGTTAGCAAGACATCTCCTTCATCCTCGTCGGTCACCGCATTGGTTTGAGCCCTCGCAGACTCCCTGCAATGCCGCTTGATATGTCCCTCCTTCTTGCAATTCCAACAAACCACTTTCTTGCCTCCGCTGCCATGATTAGTGTTGCTCCCTCGACCTCGTCCTCGGCTCTCAGCACTCAGGGCAGAACCAGACGACGGTGTCTCCAGAAAATCCTTCTTTCGCAATTCCTCGGCCAGAACGCTATCTCTGACATCAGAAAATTTAAGATTTTCCTTCCCCATGGAGTTACTAATCGCAGCCCTCATGGGCTCCCAGCTGTCCGGCAAAGACGCCAACAAGATCAGTGCACACACCTCGTCGTCGAACGCAATTCCGACCGCCTTCAGCTTGTTCAGGTTTGAACTCATCTCATGGATATGAGCTGCAGCATCGTATCCGTCTTTCATCCTCAAGTTGAATAGGCTCTTCATCAGGTGTATCTTGTTGTTGGCAGTGGGCTTCTCATACTTGTTGGCAAGGGCCTTCATCAAGCCTTGAGTGGTCTTCTCATCGGCCACATCATCCGCCACCCTCATCGAAAAAGATAATCGGATTATCCCCACAACCTGTCTATCGAGCTCAAGCCATTTATCATCTTCCATCTTCTTCGGCTTCGGACCCAATGGTTGATACAGCTTCCTCCCGTACAGGTAATCCTCGATCTGCATCTTCCAGTGCCTGTAGTTCTTCCCATCAAATTTCGTCACAGAGAAATTCGCAAGATCTCCCATCGCCTCTTCAATCGCCTCCCTTGAAGCTCTGATACCAGTTGTTAGGATTTTCGCCTAACTTCGTAGCTGCAAGAGACGATAAAACACGGAACGAGATATAAAACGAAGAAATAAACGAGACAAGGATTTATAGTGGTTCACCCAAAATAGGCTACGTCCACTCGCCGCTGCATATCTTTCCACTAGAATACTCAATAGACGACTCCGGGGAGTTTACAAACGCACGCACACATATCACAATAAACTCACGCTCTCGACTATTCTATGACTCTAGGATTTTTCACGATGGTGGGGATTCTGAAATACATGGATGTGATCTCTATTTATAAGGTAGAAACCTAAACCCTAATCATAAAATAGGTAGGAGTCCGAATCGAGAAAAATATCGAAAGTAATTAATTCCTAAATTAATTACTCCTTCGATCGTCAAAGCTGAATCAAACAATTCACGTCCAAGTTAATATTTGCTTCAGCCACCGCCATTAATTCAAGAAGGCTAATGGGCCTGGGCCCAAATCAAGAAGTTGATGTATCGATCAACTTAACAATTCCCAACCTTGCATGCTCAACGTTTTACCCAAACAAAGAGTTGACCAAACGAAAAACGGCACTCGCCAAATCAATTTCGGCGCCCGCCGAAATGGCCAAATCTTGGCAGTCCGCTTCCCTTGGTTTCTCCCGGTTTCGGCGCCCGCCGAAACCCTTCCGCGCCCGCCGGCAATGCTCCGGCGACCGCTGTTTCACTTCCGGTGACCGCCGTTTTTGTCCTCGGCGATTTCTTCCTCTCCGTCCTCGATTTCGACTCCACATCCCAACACAAATAAAATATATATTATGATTAAATTACTTCCACTGAAATTGCCATCAAATTTTCCAAACCCAACGTTAATGATTGAAGGACAATTCGATTGCAAATACCAATGTTACTCCATATAATCTTAAATTTTGTTGAGTTCCACCGTTAGACTTTATGGTCCTAAAATCAAGTGTTCAAGCAAACAACCCTTACTTACTAAGTATTGATACGTTAAAATATGGTATTTTATATAAATGAAATTCAAAGATCAAGTTTTTATTTGTTAAATTTAATTTAATTTTATTTTATTTGTTTGGTGTGTAGATTTCAGGGAAAAACGAAGTTGCATGGTAGCAAGCAAGTGATTTCTTTAAGGCTATAGAGGAGTTCGTTTCAGCCGAGAAATCCCATGAGAATTCAGCAGTTTTTATATGTTAGATTTAATTTAATTTTATTTAATTTGTTTGGTGTGTAGATTTGGGCAGACGAAGTTCCATTGTAGCAAGCCAAGTAATTTCTTTAGGGCTATAGGGGAGACATTTTTAACAGAAAATGACCACGGGGATTTCGTCTAATTGAGTTTCTTAGGGGTTTGGAGGAGACCGTTTTACCAGAGAATAAGATTTGGCCCAAGAAAGTGAGGGAAAAACATTAGCCGTGTAAAATTACGGTGATGTTGAGGAAGCAAACGGTTCAAATCAGAACTCTGAATGTATCACACAAGAGGCATGTTATCTTATCCAACAAGTCTAATGTAATTGGGACGCAAAAATATGGTATTTTATATAAACAAATTTAAAAATCTAATTTTTATTTGTTAGATTTTATATTTTTATTTGTTTAGTATTTTTAATTTTATTCTATTTGAGGCTTTAGGCGTTATTTAAGTTTTTTTTTTATTTTATTTGCACTATTTCTATACTTTGTTTTTTTATTTTATTTTTGCATTATAGCTTGCTTTGTTTTTTTTTTTTTTTGTTTTTTTTTTATCTATTTGTAGTATTTTTTAATTTTATTTTACTTTATTTGCAACGCATTATTTAAATTTTTTTAATTTTATTTTTTTTATGCTATTTTTATCCCTTTATTCTTTTTATTTGTGCACTATACTTTTTTTATTTGCGCATTATACGCACTTTTTTGTTTTTTTTTTATTTTATAAACAAATAATATATATATCATGATTAAATTACTTTTAATGAAATTGCCCTCAAATTTTCCAAATCCGACTGTAATGATTGAAGAACAATTCAGATTGCAAATACCAATGTTTCTCCATATAATCTTAAATTTTGTTGGGTTCCAGCGTTAGACTTTACGGTCCTAAAATCAAGTTTTCAAGCAAACAACCCTTAACGACTTACTAAGTATTGAGACGTCATAATATGGTATTTTATATAAATGAAATTCAAAGATCCAGTTTTTATTTGTTAGATTTTATTTTATTAGTGTAGTATTTTTTAATTTTATTTTATTTGAAGCTTTGCACTTTATTTAAGTTTTTTTAATTTTATTTGTGTTATTTTTATACCTTTGTTTTTTTTATTTTATTTGTCCATTATAGTAGCTTGCTTTATTTGTTTTTATCTTTTTGTAATATTTTTTTATTTTATTTTATTTTATTTTCAACCATTATTTTAGTTTTTTAAATTTTATTTTATTTGTGCTATTTTTAAATATTTTTTTATTTTTTTTATTTGCGCACTATACTTTTTTTGTTTGCGCAATATACGCTCTTTTTTGCTTTGTTGTTTTTTATTTTATAAACAAATAAAATATATATTATGATTAAATTACTTTCACTGAAATTCCCATCAAATTTTCCAAACCCAACGTTAATGATTGAAGGACAATTCGATTGCAAATACCAATGTTTCTCCATATGATTTTAAATTTTGTTGAGTTCCACCGTTAGACTTTATGGTCCTAAAATCAAGTGTTCAAGCAAACAACCCTTACTTACTAAGTATTGATAAGTTAAAATATGGTATTTTATATAAATAAAATTCAAAGATCAAATTTTTATTTGTTAAATTTAATTTTATTGTATATTATTTGTTTGGTGTGTAGATTTCAGGGGCAAACGAAGTTGCATGGTAGCAAGCAAGTGATTTCTTTAAGGCTATAGAGGAGTTCGTTTCACTAAGAAATCCCATGAGAATTCAGCAGTTTTTATTTGTTAGATTTTATTTTATTTGTTTGGTGTGTAGATTTGGGCAGAAGAAGTTCCATTGTAGCAAGCCAAGTAATTTCCTTGGGCTATAGAGGAGACAGTTTTAACAGAAAATGACCATGGGGATTCCGTCTAATTGGTTTCTTAGGGGTTTAGAGGAGACCGTTTTACCAGAGAATAACAATAGGGATTTCGCCCAAGAAAGTGAGGGAAAAACATTAGCAGTGGAAAATTACGGTGATGTTGAGGAAGCAAACGTTCGAGACTCTGAGTGTATCACACAAGAGGCATGTTATCTTATCCAACAAGTCTAATGTAATTGAGACGCAAAAATATGGTATTTTATATAAACAAATTCAAAGATCCAATTTTTGTTGTTAGATTTTATATTTTTATTTGTTTAGTATTTTTAATTTTATTTTATTTGAGGTTTTGGGCGTTATTTAAGTTTTTTTTATTTTATTTGCGCTATTACTATACTTTGTTTTTTTTTATTTTATTTTTGCATTATAGCTTGCTTTGTTTTTTTTTTTGTTTTTTTCATCTATTTGTAGTATTTTTTAATTTTATTTTATTTTATTTGCAACGCATTATTTAAATTTTTTTAATTTTTTTTGTGCTATTTTTATCCCTTTATTTATTTATTTTTTTTGCGCATTATACTTTATTTATTTGCGAATTATACGCACTTTTTTGCTTTGTTTTTTTTATTTTATAGACAAATAATATATATATTATGATTAAATTACTTTTAATGAAATTACCCTCAAAATTTTCAAATCCAGACTTTAATGATTGAAGGACAATGATTGCAAATACCAATGTTTCTCCATATAATCTTAAATTTTGTTGGGTTCCAGCGTTAGACTTTACGGCCCTAAAAGTGTTCAAGCAAACAACCCTTAACGACTTACTAAGTATTGAGACGTCAAAATATGGTATTTTATATAAATGAAATTCAAATATCCAGTTTTTATTTGTTAGATTTTATTTTATTAGTGTAGTATTTTTTAATTTTATTTTATTTGAGCCTTTGCACTTTATTTAAGTTTTTTTAATTTTATTTGCGCTATTTTTATACCTTTGTTTTTTTATTTTATTTGCCCATCATAGTAGCTTGCTTTTTTTTTTTTTTATCTTTTTGTAATATTTTTTTATTTTATTTTATTTTATTTGCAACCATTATTTTAGTTTTTTAAATTTTATTTTGTTTGTGCTATTTTTAAATTTTTATTTTTTTTTATTTGCGCATTATACTTTTTTTGTTTGCGCAATATACGCTCTTTTTTGCTTTGTTTTTTTTATTTTATAAACAAATAATATATATATATATATATATATATATATATCATGATTAAATTACTTCCACTGAAATTGCCATCAAATTTTCCAAACCCGACTGTAATGATTGAAAGACAATTTGATTGGAAATATCAATGTTCCTTCATATGATCTTAAATTTTGTTGGGTTCCACCGTTAAACTTTACGGTCCTAAAATCAAGTGTTCAAGCAAAAACAACCCTTACTTAAAAAGTATTAATACGTTAAAATATGGTATTTTATATAAATGAAATTCAAAGATCCAGTATTTATTTGTTAAATTTAATTTAATTTTATTTTATTTGTTTGGTGTGTAGATTTCAGGGGCAAACAGAAGTTGCATGGTAGTGATTTCTTTAAGGCTATAGAGGAGGTCGTTTCAGCCTGAGGATTCAGCCGTTTTTATTTGTTAAATTTAATTTAATTTTATTTTATTTGTTTGGTGTGTAGACTTGGGCAGACGAAGGGCTATAGACGAGACCGTTTTAACAGAAAATGACCATAGGGATTCCGTCTAATTGAGTTTTTTAGGGGTTTAGAGGAGACCGTTTTACCAGAGAATAATCATAGGGATTCCACCAAAGAAAGTGAGGGAAAAACATTAGCCGTGGAAAATTACGGTGATGTTGAGGAAGCAAACGGTTCGAATTAGGACTCTGAGTGTATCACACAAGAGGCATGTTATCTTATCCAACAAGTCTAATGTAATTGAGACGCAAAAATATGGTATTTTATATAAACAAATTCAAAGATCCAATTTTTATTTATTAGATTTTTAATTTTATTTTATTTGAGGCTTTCCACTTCCTTCCTTATAATATATAATTCAGCTAGCAATTGTCCTAAGTGGCATATGTTTTAGCCGTTTGATATTGTTGTGTTCACACTTATTAATAAATAAGGACCGTTAGATTAAATTTGTGTTGACGCTGATTATTAATTATCGAAATTATTTTTGTAATTATTTATTTATTTATATAATATAATTTACATTTATAATCTCCTTAATTATAGTAAATATTGACTTGAAATATTCAAAATATCAACTTTATTCCTTATTTATCTCTTTTAATTAGTTTTTATCTCCTTTAATTAGTTTATTCAATTATAGTACTAAAATTAATTAGCTAATTAAGGGATGATAAGAGAGAATCTGCATTTTTTATTAATATATTTAACCAGTTAATTAATTAATTTATATTATATAAGAAATAATATTGGAATTGAAGGTAATCTACTCCTGATTGTAAGCAACTAAATAAATTTGATATTATTTACTATTTATATTACGAATAATTCAAATTCGTGTCTATATAAATGACATCTCTCTACCTCTCACTATTCTATTTTTTTATTTGTTTTCACGTTTTTTTGCAGAGCTTTATGTAAGTTTTTTGTTTTTTTATATTTTTTGCATATCAATATTAATTGTAAGCATTCTTTTACTAATTCGATTTTAATTTAAATATTATTGTTTAATAATTAATGTTTTATAAGTATCTTTTACTAATTTGAATTTTAATTTTAATATTATCGTTTAATCATTAATATTTTTATTTTTTTGCAGCCTTAGCTTTAATGGGTAAGCATTCTTTTACTAATTTGATTTTAATTTAAATATTATTTTTTTGATAATTTATGTTTTTATTTTTTGTAGGTTTCAAATGTAAGTATCTTTTATTAATTCGAATTTTAATTTTAATAGTATTGTTTAATCATTAATATTTTTATTTTTTGCAGCCTAGATATTTTTTAAATTTTAGTTTTATTGTTTGATCATTAATATTTTTATTTTTTTGCAGATTATTTACTAATTCGAATTTCAGTTTTAATATTATTGTTTGTTGATTATAATTGTATTGTAAATATAATAATTTATTTGGTAATGATTTTTGTAATTTTTTATTTCAGGCTTGATTGGTTTTTTTTCAGGCCTTTGGTAATTCTTACTTTTTTTGTTTATTTTGTAGATTATTTATAAGTAAAAGACTTTGCAACATGAAGAAAGATCGAAAAATTGGATTGCAAAAGTTTTAAATGGAACCAACTTTTGATTATGTTTCCTAATAAGTTTATAATATTTTCCGTTAATAATTTATTTATTTTTATTTGATGATGTTAATTACGTAATTTACTGTAATTTATAATATTTTATGTAATTCATAATTATTATCATTATCATTAATAATTCTCCCTATATTATTTTTGCAAGTCACTGTAATTATAATTTAATTTTTTGTATTTTTATTTTATTTTTTTAATGAACTTTTTTCTAAATTATACTATTTATCTAATATTTTATTATATGAACATTATTATTTGTATTTTTTGCATAAGTATCCTTGTTTAAACTAATTTTTTCATTAATTTTTTCGGATTTTATTTTTTTTATTTGCATATTATGTGTATTTACATATACTTTCGGGATTATTATTATTATTTATTAGAATTGTTTTTTGGTTGATTAATTAGGTTAAGTTAATTAGAATACTGAATCAATTACTCCGCAACAGAAACTCGCAGCACGACCACCCGCAAGCATCTTCTCATTCTTCTCCTTTCGAAACTCTGATGACTTTATATTTTGCTTATTATCTCCTAATATATTGTACCGATTTGATTTTATATAATTTTTATTTATAAACTTCTTAAATATATTAAAATTGACTTGAAAAATTCAAATTATTAAATAAATCATTGTTTAAAAACTTCTATTAATACTATTCACTTTATTTCTTATTTATCTTCTATTAAAATGTTGGTAATAATAGTAAATTTAGGATTTGCGTAATCAAATAGTTTAACTTTTAATAAGTTAGACTTCTCTCTTAAATTTTTATTTACTTATCAAATTAACTTTCTTAAATTTTTATTTACTTTGGATTAATAATTTATTGGAGTATTGATTTAAAATTAAATTACTCATATTTTCAATTTTATAATAAATATTATTAACCGATGAATTATAATAAAAAAAATTACTGATATTTTCCATTTTACAATAAATACCATTAACAGTTGAATAATAGTACAAAATAATAGTAAATAGAAGTTTATTTAATTAAATATTTTTTTAGAATTTCAAATTAACTTATTTATAAAAAATAATTTATTTTTAATTTGTACGATTATTTAATATTTGTAATTAAAATTTGTTAATTATACATCTATTTACATCTTTCAAGTGTCAATGAAATGAAAAGGTAAAATTATTATTAGAAAACACTTCAAATAATTTTTTTTTTTAATTTTCTATATAATAATAAATATAAATAAATTATTAAAACAGTGTTATTGAGAAATATAGTTAAAATAAAAATAATAAAACTATTCATTAATAATTTAATATTAATATAAAAATTCATACAAGAATATATATTTTAAAAGATCAATCAAACATTGATAATTATGATTGAAAAAAACTTCAAGTTTTATTTTATTTTATTTTATTGTATCATTATAAAATTTAATAAAACAAATTAAGAAATGAGATAAATAAAATAAAAACAAAATTATCAAAAGATCTAATTAATTATACCATTTCACATTTATAATTTACAAGTTTATATGTTTCAAAAGACAAAGATTGCAATTATTTAAAAATACTCTTAAATTATGTTTTAATTTTATTTTATTTATATACAATGATTCCTTTTTAATAATTCTCATAAATTTTATATTTAAAATGAAAAATAAATGATGATTTTTTTATATTTAATTTTGATGAATATATAATTTTTTGATTTTCTATATCATTATGAGACAAATAAATTAATAAATCAATTATATTTAGATGGAAGATAATTGAAATACAAACAAACATAATTATTCACCAATTTAATTTTATTAGAAACAACCATGCAACTTTTATAAATTTCACGGGTAATATATTTTCAGGAGGTGATTTTTTTCAAATTTTACCGGCTATGCCTAAATGTACGAGGTAGGATATAGTTCACACCACTATTAATTCTTCTAATATATGGATAAGTTGCAAAGTTTTGCGCTTGACCAAGAACATGAGGTTGCAAAATATCGGCGATAAAAATGATGGTCGTAGGTTGCGTGAGTTCTCTGATTGGCTCTTCTATAGGGGAAGTATATATAGAGATCCCGAATGAATATTCGATAATTCAATCGAATAATTATATTGAATCGATTGTTCATGCAGCGTACCCATCTTTTCATGATTATATCGAGAATATCAATTTTTTAGAAGGACGAGCGATTCTAGCGCCGACCCTGGATGACATTAATGAAATCAACGATTATATGGTTGCAATGCATAATACGGACGAAGGGATTTACCTGAGTTCGGATAGTATTTTACCTAACGAACGCAGAGATAATATGTTTGATTAAATGCATCCACTTGAGTTCTTAAATACCAACAAGTGTTTCAAACTACCAAACCATGAAGTTGAAGGTTGCTATTATTATAAACTTTTTCACTAAAATCTAATTTTATTAATTAATATAGTAATATATATATATATATATATATATATATATATATATATATATATATATATATATATATATATATATATATATATATATATATATATATATATATATATATATATATATATATATATATATATATATATATATATATATATATATATACTTATTTTTTAAGCAACAATTTATATAATCATGTCGCATTTTATTTATTGTATATAATTAACGAATTAATTAAATGATGTGACATGGTATATAGTTTTCGATATTTCGTATTAGGTTGGGGTGCCCGTTATGCTATTGCGGAATATGGATGTCTCTGTCGGACTATGCAATGGTATTAGGATAGTTGTAACACAACTTGGTAATTATATTATCCACGCGAAAGTATTTGGAGGAAATAATTCTGAGGAAATGGTTTTTAATACTCGAATTGCTACTCGAATTGCTCTGACGCCCTCGGATATTAAATTCCAGTTTGCTTTCCAAAACGAAGACAATTTCCGATTATGATATCTTATTCCATGACTATTAATAAGAGTTAAGGTCAGTCGTTGACAAATGTTGGAATATTTTAGAAGAAACCAGTATTTACACACGATCAATTGTACATTGCGTTGTCTAGAGTATCGGGTTGAAGTTTCTGCTGTGTGATCAGCGTGATCTTCTTATTAATAGAACAAATGTAGTTTATAAAGAAGTATTCCAGAATTTGTAATATAAATTTAATTTTTTTATTGCATTATTTCAATTAGATCATTCCTTTCATATTTATTTGTCTATTATCAATGTATACATCTAATATTAAGCAGAAAGGGCACTACTCGAAGTAACAAAAAGTTGAATTAAATAGTTATTTAAGTTTTTTTAATTTTATTTGCGCTATTTTTATACCTTTGTTTTTTTTTATTTGTTTATTATAGTAGCTTGCTTTATTTTTTTTATCTTTTTGTAATATTTTTTTATTTCATTTGCAACCATTATTTCAGTTTTTAAAATTTTATTTTGTTTGTGCTATATTTAAATTTTTATTTTTTTTTAATTTGCGGATTATACTTTTTTTGTTTGCAATATACGCTCTTTTTTGCTTTGTTTTTTTATTTTATAAACAAATAATATATATATATATATATATATATATCATGATTAAATTACTTTTACTGAAATTGCCCTCAAATTTTCCAAATCCGACTGTAATGATTGAAGGACAATTCAGATTGCAAATACCAATGTTTCTCTATATAATCTTAAATTTTGTTGGGTCCTAAAATCAAGTGTTCAACCAAACAATCCTTAATGACTTACTAAGTATTGAGACGTCAAAATATGGTATTTTATATAAATGAAATTCAAATATCCAGTTTTTATTTGTTAGATTTAATTTTATTAGTGTAGTATTTTTTAATTTTATTTTATTTGAGACTTTCCGCGTTATTTAAGTTTTTTTAATTTTATTTACTATTTTTATACCTTTGTTTTATTTATTTGCCTATTATAGTAGTTTGCTTTTTTTTTTTTTTTTTTTTTTTAATCTTTTTGTAATATTTATTAATTTAATTTTATTTTATTTGCAACCATTATTTAAGTTTTTTAAATTTTATTTTGTTTTTGCATTTTTACATCTTTATTTATTTTTTTATTTGCGCATTATACTTTTTTTGTTTGCGCAATATACGCTCTTTTTTGCTTTGTTTATTTTTATTTTATAAACAAATAATATATATATATATATATATATATATATATATATATATATATCATTATTAAATTACTTCCACTTAAATTGCCATCAAAATTTTCAAACCCGTCTGTAATGATTAAAGGACAATTTGATTGCAAATATCAATGTTCCTACATATGATCTTAAATTTTGTTGGGTTCCACCGTTAAACTTTACGGTCCTAAAATCTAGTGTTCAAGCAAACAACCCTTACTTACTAAGTTTTGATACGTTAAAATATGATATTTTATATAAATGAAAATCAAAGATCCAGTTTTTATTTGTTAAATTTAATTTAATTTAATTTTATTTGTTTGGTGTGTAGATTTCAGGAGATGGTAGCAAGCAAGTGGTTTCTTTAAGGCTATAGAGGAGTTCGTTTAAGCGAGAAATCCCATGAGAATTCAGCAGTTTTTATTTGTTAGATTTTATTTTATTTTATTTTATTTTATTTGTTTGGTGTGTAGATTTAGGCAGACGAAGTTCCATTGTAACAAGCCAAAAAATTTTCTTAGGGCTATAGAGGAGAGTAGGAGACAGTTTTAAAAGAAAATGACCATGGGGATTCCGTCTAATTGAGTTTCTTAGGGGTTTAGAGAAGACCGTTTTACCAAGAGAATAACCATAGGGATTCCGCCCAAGAAAGTTAGGGAAAAACATTAGCCGTGGAAAATTACGGTGATGTTGAGGAAGCAAACGGTTCGAATTAGGACTCTGAGTGTATCACACAAGAGGCATGTTATCTTATCCAACAAGTCTAATGTAATTGAGACGCAAAAATATGGTATTTTATATAAACAAATTCAAAAATCCAATTTTTATTTGTTAGATTTTTAATTTTATTTTATTTGAGGCTTTCCAATTTATTTAAGTTTTTTTAATTTTATTTGCGCTATTTTTATACCTTTGTTTTTTTTTATTTGTTTATTATAGTAACTTGCTTTATTTTATTTTTTTTATCTTTTTGTAATATTTTTTTATTTCATTTGCAACCATTATTTCAGTTTTTTAAATTTTATTTTGTTTGTGCTATATTTAAATTTTTATTTTTTTTTATTTGCGGATTATACTTTTTTTGTTTGCAATATACGCTCTTTTTTGCTTTGTTTTTTTATTTTATAAACAAATAATATATATATATCATGATTAAATTACTTTTACTGAAATTGCCCTCAAATTTTCCAAATCCGACTGTAATGATTGAAGGACAATTCAGATTGCAAATACCAATGTTTCTCTATATAATCTTAAATTTTGTTGGGTCCTAAAATCAAGTGTTCAACCAAACAATCCTTAATGACTTACTAAGTATTGAGACGTCAAAATATGGTATTTTATATAAATGAAATTCAAAGATCCAGTTTTTATTTGTTAGATTTAATTTTACTAGTCCTCCTACCCGTGCGATGCACGTGTATTTAATTCAACTTTTTATTATTCGGAGTAGTGCTCTTTCTTCGGAGTAGTGATCTTTCTGCTTAATATTAGATGTAGATATTGATAATGGACATATAAAAATTACATTCATGTTACAAATTCTTGAATACTTCTTTATAGACTACATTTGTTCTATTCGTAAGACGACAACGCTGGTCACAAAGCAGAAGCTTCAATCCGGTCGTGTTGGTTACTCTAGACAACACAACGTACAATTGATCGTGCGTAAATACTGATTTCTTCAAAAATATTCCAACATTTTTCAACGACTGACCTTGACTCTTATTAATACTCATGGCATACGATATTATAATCGATAATTGTATTAGTTGGAAAGCAATCTGGAATCTGGTATCTGAGGGCGTCAAAGTAATTCGAGTATTAAAAACCAACATATCAAGTTGCATAATTACCAAGTTGTGTTACAATCATCCAGTATCATTGCATAGTCCGACAGAGGCATCCATATTTCGCAATAGCATAACGGACATCCAAACCTGATACAAAACAGTTCATGTATCAAAAACTATATACCATGTCACAACATTTAATTAATTCGTTAATTATATACAATAAATAGAATATGACATGACTATATAAATTGTTGCTTAAAGAAAAATAAGTTTATATATATATATATATATATATATATATAAATACTAAGTAATGCAGATAATCCTTTCGTCCGTATTATGCATTGCAACCATGTAATCGTTGATTTCATTAACGTCATCCAGGATCAGCGCTAGAATCGCTCGTCCTTCTAGAAAATTGATATTTTCGATGTAATCATGGAAAGATGGGTACGCGGCATGAACAATCTATTCCATATAATTATTCGATTGAATTATTAAATATTCATTCGGGGTCTCTATATCTATTTCCCCATCGTTCTCGCCGTCAGTAGTACAATCACCTCTAGAAGAGCCAATCAGAGAATTCTCGTACATGTAGGCATGACCAGTAAAATTTGAAGAAAATCTCCTCCTGAAAATATATTACTCGTGAAAATTATACAATCCCCTGTAGAAGAGCCAATCAGAGAATTCTCGTACATTTAGGCATGACCAGTCAAATTTGAAGAAAATCTCCTCCTGAAAATATATTACTCGTGAAAATTATAAAAGTTGAATGATTGCTTTATAATAAAATTAAATTGGTGAATAATATTTATGTTTGTTTGTATTTCAAGTATCTTCAATCTAAATATAATTGATTTATTAATTTATTTGATATAGAAAATGATATATTCATCAAATTCAATAAAAAAATCAGCATTACATTATTAATTAATTAAGTAATTAATATAATAAAAAATACAATTATAAAATAACAGAAAAATAAAATTACATAAAAAAATTGATATATATGTAGGAGAGAATTAAATACCGAGAGGATTGAAAGAAAGATCAGCTGATTTCTGATTTAGAAATAATGCAACTTCATTCATCAATACAAAATTCGCGAAGTGCTTTTCGTCATGAACTTGTAGATGAATTTTAAACTTGTTGTGACGAATAAGATTACGATAACAAAAATAACACACAAAATTGCAATAATTGACATTCTGTATGATTGCATGTGGGGGCAAATTATGTAATACGCTTGGACAGTTTTTCATGGATTTTAAAAGTTGTGCAAATTTTAATAATATGTTGTAAATATAATAACAATTATAAATCACTTATTTATTAAAATATATAATAAAAAAATATATTTAGTTCTATACACATTAAATTCAATAATATACCTTTAGTAAAACTGAACGGAATTCGTTGAAAAAAAAATGAAATTATTATAAACGTAATTAAAGATTGAATGGTGATGAGCCATTTTATTTGCTCATCTTAGAGCATTTTTACACCCTTTATTGAGTCAGTTTGAGTCGTTAACGTGTCTGGGAGGGCACAATTAGGTGTTTGGGCAGAGTGTGTGGTGATGCAGGTAACAGGTGGCGCACTGGGCAAAAGAGGCAAGGAAATCCCCTTCTTTGGGCAAATCAGATTCTGGAGCGGTAGTGACAAGCAACAGTTTGACCACATCGGGCAAATGGGTAAGGTCATGAAGCAGAAGACCCAGAATTCCTACAAAGTACCGTGCCTGGTCCGACCACCTGTGGAGGAGAAGAAATACCTGCAGACTTCGATTTGGGCAGAGAGCGGCTGTTGACAGGAGATTAGCTGCGGGCAAGCTGGCAGCGTACCAGAATCCCTGGATTCGGGGGATCTGACTTATCCCCCAGCCCATTGACCAAGGATGCCTATTCCTAAGGGGCGAGCAACAGCCGGGAATTCAAATTCAAATTCGAAGTCTACAAAAGGGGCGCGACGGGCAGCAAGAGAAAAAACACTACGCATCGAGAAATCGAGAGAGCCGCCGGTCCCGAAGTTCGCCGTCGTCGCCGGAGGAGTCGCCGGAGAAGGAAGCGGAGCTGTTCGTCCGAGTTCCTTTTGTTTAATTGCAGTAGAACCGACCTTCGGGTCGAGAAACAATTTCATGTTTTCAGTTTTAATTTCCTTTAATTCCGTATTTTGATTTTCTTCAAAAACGATTCTTCGATTTGAAGTTATGATTAATATAGTTTGCGTTCCTTTATTTATTCCGTCTTTTAATTTCTGTATGCGTAGCTAAATTGTTTGTGCATCTGGGCAGGGATGGATCGAAGGTGATTTAGGGTTTAGTTAGGCCGCGAGGTTGGAGGGGCTGAACTAACCGGTTGGGCGTTTGTTCCCGAGGCAAAGTTGGTTGAGGTTTATTTCTGGGGAGTTTGGGTAAACTAGGACGACCACTAGTGAACCTTTACAAACTGGGATACTGGTGATTGGCAAACCGCATAGATGTACCTTGTAGTATTGTTGCGGGCATAGCACTAGAACTTGCAGGAGATGCGGTCGTATGTTTCGAGCATGCTATTGGCCGAGCGGGTCTGTCTAGAGGGTAAAGCGGGTTTGGGCAAACTAGATCCATGTTTGGTCGCATAGGTTATCGAATTGTTCAGATCCAGGGGGATTAGGCAAAGTGTAAACCAAGCCTTTTTCTTTATACAGTAAGGATAGATGAGGGGTGGGGCAATTGCTGGGCGTGACGCAATAGGACCACTTTTGTTTTTCTACACCCTATAACTGCTGACAAACCGCTGGTAAAAATCCTTAGTGCCGATGAACGGTAGTTTGCCCTGATGATCCTGAGTGAAGTTGTCTGCCCGGATGCCTTGTTTAAGTATTGATTTCAGTTTTCACTTTTAGTATTCTGTTAGATCTGAGTATTTGATTTGCTTGCTTTTGGTTGTATTTATTTGCATGTTATTTCTGTTTGCCGTAGTTAGATCTGAGTGTTTGAACGATTGCAAAACCGATGTGCCCACAGCAACCAAACTCAAAACTTTTTGTGACAACCCCTTGGTCAAAGCCGAGATCACCTACTGTAATTGCCTCCTTGTGGGACCGACCCCACGTACTTACCATTATCTACGTTTTGTAGTTAAAGGGGTACTGGCTAAATACAAATTTTATTTTGGCAGCGCGTTTGTTCCCAACGACAAACATTCGTGTTCGTCAAAATTGGCGCCGTTGCCGGGGAGGCAAATTTCCAACAGTAAGTCGTCTGTGCTAACAGTTTGACTTGTTTTGTTTATGCAGGATTCTGTTGCTGGCAAAGAGATTGTAACCTGGTACGATCCAGAGATCGAAAAGACCGCAAAGCGAATCCGGAAAGAAACAAGGCTAGCCAAAGCGTTAGCACGTGCCGCCCAAGAAGCTGCCCATACACCAAGGGCAGAAAATCCGCGAAGGGCAAGGAGAGGTGACCCAATTACCCCACCAAGACCTTCACCGGAACCAGCCGTCATGGCAAACCCAACCCTTAGGGAAATGATGTTCCCTGCCAATCTGAATCTCCGACCATCAGGCATCACTTTGCCCACAATCAACGAGAACTGGGAGATGAAACACAACTTCATCCAAATACTGCCTAAGTTCAGCGATATGCCCATGGAAGACCCATAGAGGCATCTTCAAGACTTCGAGTTAGCCTGCGGAACTATAAGGGGAGGGCCCCCTTTGAGTGAATACATCAGACTGCTGGCTTTTCCCTTCTCACTTGGGGATGGAGCACGAGAGTGGCTCTACACTCTGCCCGAAGGACAAATCACTACTTGGGCACAGCTCCAACAGAAGTTCTTGGAAAAGTACTTCCCTGCCGCCAGAATCCAACACATGCGAAGGAACATCAGTAGCATTAAGATGGGGGCAGGTGAAGAGTTTCCAGCATATTGGGCACGGTTTAAACAGATGTTGGCAAAGTGTCCTCAGCACCAGATCCCTGACCATGATTTGATCCAGTACTTTGTGTCTGGGCTAAGGATGCACGAGAGAACCCTCCTGCACGCTGCCAGTGGAGGGTCCATCCTGAATAAAAGTGCTGAGGAGGCATTTAAACTCTTCAAGGAGATGGCAGAGGAGTTTAGGGATGATGGAAGTGAGTTGCCCAGGACCAATTTGGGGACAACCACCGCTGCAGATTTAAAGATCGACAAACTGTGCAGTGCTATGGAAAAGTTCATGAACTCTATGGCCACCGGGCCAAAGAGAGGTGTGAAAGCTTGCCAGATCTGTCAGGGCACAGAGCATGCCACTGATGAATGTCCCTCACTGTATGACGAGGAGGTCAAAGCAATGGGGCAGAGCAACGGTAACGGGCAAGGAAGGGGGAAACCATACTACGATAATAGGTATGGGTATAACAACAACCACAATGAGGGGTATAATGGTAACCAAAATTTCCAGCGCTACAACCAACAGGGGCAGTACCAACAGCAAGGCCCCGGGATGTACCACCAGCCCGCTCAGACCAAAGGGCCTACCTTGTCTGAAATGATGGAAACTTTGGTCAAAGAGAACATCAAGTTCCAGCAAGAGAATGCCAAAGCCCACCAAGAGAATGAGAAATTCAAACAAGAGACCAGAGGGCAGTTCCAAAATCTAGGAGCCCAAGTCTCACATCTCACTCAAGTGGTGGCAAAGCTAGAACAGAAAGGAGGTACTTTGCCCCCGAAAGTCGAAGTAAACAATGCCCATGTTAATGCCGTCCAGCTCAGAAGTGGCAAACCACTTACTATAGTGGAAAATTCTGCAGTAAAGGGCAAAGAGCCTGTGTTAGATGATCCCCCAGTCATTGAGGAAGACCCTGGGACAAGAAGAGGTGATAGTCAAGGCAAAGAGGGACAAATCCCCACCACCGAAAATCAGGCCACCCTTCCCGGGAAGATTGAATAAAAACCGTGAGAGGGAAGAAACTCAAGAGATGTTCAAGATGTTTAAGAAGGTGGAAATCAATATGCCCCTTCTAACTATACTGAACGCTATGCCCAGATGTGCTAAGTTCTTGAAGGAGCTTTGCACAAAGAAGGTGAAATATCAGGATGATGCGAAGTTTGAGGTGGGGGAGAATGTCTCTGCCGTGATTAAAAAGACTGGACCTACAAAGTGTGGAGACCCAGGCATGTTCTACATTCCGTGCATCATAGGGCATATGAAGATAGAGAAGGCAATGCTCGATCTTGGAGCATCAATCAACGTTATGCCCAAAACAATGTACGAAGACTTGGAAATAGGGCAACTGAAGCCCACTCGAGTTGTGATCCAACTGGCTGATAGATCGAACGTTTATCCTGAGGGCATACTGGAAGATGTCCTGGTCAAAGTGGAAGAGTTGATATTCCCTGCTGATTTCTATGTGCTCGATATGGGCAGATCAAGTAAAGCCCCAGTGATGATATTGGGCAGACCGTTCTTGAAAACGGCAAGGACCCACATCGACTGCGAAACCGGTAGGCTGACGTGCAAATTCGAGGGAGAGACGGTCACCTTTGACCTCTACAAATCCATGAAGCACCCAGCTGACACCGAGGAGATCCACTACATTGACCAAATTGAGAAGGCAGTTGAGGCAAAGGCGCTCCAATGTGGCAAGTATGATCATACTGAGATAGCCATTCAACAAGGGCTTACAGAGTTTGACATGGAGGACGAACCGGAAGAATTGCAAGAGGCAATAGAGCAGTTAGATTCTCTGGAGAGTTTTAAAGGCAGTCCGGGCAAACCGATAGAGATTGAAGAAATGATCATGGTGCCTTCCCTCGAAAAGCCACCAATGCTGGAATTGAAAAAGCTGCCCAAGCACCTGAAGTACCTATATCTGGGAGATAATGACACTTTGCCCGTCATCATAAGTGCCTACTTGCAAGAGGCAGAGGAGGCAAAGTTGAGGTATGTGCTGGGGCAGTACAAACAGGCCATAGGGTGGACTTTGGCTGACATCAGAGGGATAAGTCCAAGCATCTGCCAACACCACATTCTTCTGGAAGATGACTCGGTGCCCGTACGTGATCCTCAAAGGAAGCTCAACCCAGCAATGAAGGAAGTTGTGCTCAAAGAGATCAAGAAGCTTCTCAGTGTGGGCATAATCTACCCAGTGTCAGATAGCAAGTGGGTTAGCCCAGTGCATGTGGTGCCAAAGAAGTCTGGAGTTCAAGTCATAGAGAACGAAAGAAATGAGCAGATTGCCACACGACTACAAACTGGGTGGAGAGTTTGTATTGACTACCGCAAACTGAACAAGGTAACCCGCAAGGATCACTTCCCTTTGCCTTTCATTGATGAAATGTTGGAAAGATTGGCTGGGAAGAAGCACTTTTGCTTTCTGGATGGCTACTCAGGGTATATGCAGATATGGGTTGCCCAAGAGGATCAGGACAAAACCACCTTCACCTGTCCTTTTGGCACCTTTGCCTACAGGAGAATGCCCTTTGGCCTCTGCAATGCACCAGGAACTTTTCAAAGGTGCATGATGAGCATTTTTGCTGACCTGCTCGAAAATGGAATTGAAGTGTTCATGGACGATTTCACCGTGTATGGAAACTCCTTTGACTCCTGCCTGGAACACTTAGAGATGGTGCTCAAAAGGTGTGTGGAGAAGAGCCTTGTTCTGAACTACGAAAAATGCCATTTCATGGTCGAAGAGGGAATTGTCCTTGGACATGTGATTTCAGCTAAGGGCATAGAGGTGGATAAAGCCAAGATCGAAGTAATCTCCAAGCTGCCATACCCGAGAAATGTGAAGCAAGTCAGGGGGTTCTTAGGGCATGCTGGCTTCTACAGACGTTTTGTGAAGGACTTTGCCCAAATTGCTCGCCCTTTGACCAGACTGCTTCAGAATGATGTAGAGTGGGACTTTGATGAGGACTGCAAGGCTGCCTTCAATCACTTGAAGGAGAGGTTGGTCACAGCACCTATTATTCAACCACCAGAATGGGGCATGCCATTCGAGCTGATGTGTGATGCAAGTGGATATGCAGTGGGAGCTGTGTTAGGGCAAATGAAAGGGAAAGAAAGGCATGTGATCTACTATGCCTCGAAGACCCTTAATGCTGCCCAAAGTAACTATGCCACGACTGAGAAGGAGCTCTTGGCCATTGTCTTTGCCTTTGAGAAGTTTAGGTCTTATCTGCTGGGCAGTAAGACCATAGTGTATACAGACCACGCTGCACTAAAGTACCTCATGGCAAAGAAGGAGACTAAACCAAGGCTTATTCGATGGATCCTGTTACTTCAGGAGTTTGACATCGAAATTCGAGACAAGTCTGGCAATCAGAACCTCGTTGCAGATCATCTAAGTAGAATTCTCCAGAAGGAAGAGGATATGCCCATAACCGAGACGTTCCCTGATGAGCATTTGTATTCTATAACCACTTTGGGCGAAGAGCCATGGTTCGCTGACCTTGTGAACTTCATGGTTACTGGAATTTTCAGAGACGGCATGAGCTACTATGAGAAAAACAAAATGAAGCGTGAGGCAAGGAGCTATGTCTGGGATGAACCCTATTTGTGGAAAAGATGTGAAGACCAAGTCCTTAGAAGATGCATTCCTGAGTCCGAGCAGCAGGGCATAGTGGATCACTGCCACAAACAACCCTGTGGAGGCCACTTTGGGCCAAGGCGTACAGCAAGAAAAATTCTGGATTGCGGATTCTACTGGAACACTTTGGTTCGAGACTGCTATGAGCTATGCAAGAGATGTGATGAGTGCCAGAAGGAAGGCAATCTGACCAAGCGCAATGAAATGCCCTCTGTGCCCATACTGCCAGTAGAGATCTTCGATGTTTGGGGCATAGACTTCATGGGGCCATTTCCAAATTCACAAGGTAAGGAATATATACTCCTAGCAGTTGATTATGTCTCAAAATGGGTCGAGGCAAAGGCAACCCCCACCAACGATTCGCGCATTGTGGCTGAATTCCTCAAAGGGAATATTTTCACTCGGTTCGGTGTGCCCAGAGCACTCATAAGCGACCAGGGGACCCACTTTTGCAATGCTGTAATTGAGAGGATGTTGCGGAAATATGGAATCACTCATCGAATCACTTGTGCCTATCACCCCCAGGCAAACGGCCAAGCAGAGCTCTCCAACAGGATTATCAAAGCTATTCTGAGGAAGACAGTTAGGCCAGAGGGGAAGGATTGGGCAGGCAAACTGGATGATGCGCTGTGGGCATACCGCACTGCATTCAAGACTCCATTTGGTATCTCCCCTTACCGAATGATATTTGGGAAAGCTTGCCATTTGCCCGTGGAAATAGAGCACAAGGCACACTGGGCGGTGAATAAAGTCAACTTTGATTGGGATCTGGCTGGAAAAGAGCGTAAGCTTGACTTGGTCGAATTAGAGCAGCTTCGCATTGAGGCGTATGACCATGCCGCCCACTACAAAGAGCGGACCAAGAGGGCTCATGACAAACTGATCAAGAGGAAAAAGATTGAAGCTGGACAGTTGGTGTTACTGTACCAAACCAGAAACCAGTTCCGTTCGGGCAAACTGTCCTCTAAGTGGGACGGACCCTATTTTGTTCACCATGTCAGCCCAAATGGATCTGTGGAGTTGAAAAGCAAAAAAGATGATGACTACATTTTCAAGGTGAATGGCCATAGAGTGAAGCCCTACTTTGGGCAAGAGAATCTTAAAGGGCAGCTTGCCCTAATTGAGTGAACGAATAAAGCAGTTGGGTCCTGCCCGGGACTATAAATAGGGCGCTGGCCAGGAGGCAACCTGGTATGTTTGTATAATTTTGTTATTTCAATTTTTAGATTAGGAATAAAACTACTTGCAAAGAGGGACTTTGATTACGCCGTGAGAAAGGGAATTGTTTGTTTTTGATTTTGCAGGAGGACTTTGGGCAGACCGTGACTTTGGGCAAATAGGGACGCAAGTGGGCAGTTGCGATTTTCAAGGGCTGAAAACCGTCCCATCAGGGACTCTGCAACTCCACCATCATCACGCCTCTATCCCTATCCGCCCGCGATTCCCGATAACTGCCATTAATCCCCTATTTTCAAAATTCAAAAACACATTATATATCTTTTATTCTCTCTCCAGATGGTATCAACGAGAGCAAAAAACAAACTCAGAAAAATCCCTCACGGAACCCTAATTGATCTTACTATAGGTACCGCCGCATCCAAACTGAAAAAGATGGTGTCTCCAAAAAGATCGAGTCCGGCAAAGCCCAAATCCCCCGCCGCCGAAGAAGCAATCCACGCCGTCCCGCTGGCCACCATCCCACCGAGCCCCGCCACGACGGAGACAGACAACACCCCAATCGACGAATTGGCCAAAGAAATCGACGAATCCAAAACCACTAGCGAGAAGGATCTGGAAACCCTAGCCACCGCCGCTCAGGAGGAAGAGGGCAAAGCCGCCGCTGACAGCCCCCCGAAAAAGAAGCAGAAAAAGGCGGCGGGCAAAGGCAAGAAGAAGGTTACTCCCACCCCCACTGCCGGATCCACCTCTGACGACAAGGAAAAGGAAGACTCGACTGCCGCCGGTAAAACTCCGGTGGAAGATGAAGAGGAGGAGGAGGTTATCAAAAGCCCGGCCCCCAAAAGCAGGACCCGCGCATCCACCAAGAAGAGAAAGGCGGTTGACACCACGGCGCGCGAAATCGCGGCCCCCAAAACCGTGTGCTTTGAATCACTCAAACTGATGGGTGTGGAGAAGGAGGTTCGGGGCTATTTCAAGGCCATAGGGTGGGAGCCGTTTCTGGAGTGGTCTGGGCAAATCAACGAAGGCATCGTGAGAGAGTTCTTTGGGTCTCTGGGTATCAAAGAGACCAAGGATGAGGGAGTTATAGGGATTCAGTTTGAGTTGTTTGATCGGGCTGTGTCTATTGGTGGTAACGAATTGGATTTGTGTTTGGATATGGCAGGTATTGCAGATCTGAAGTCAAAGGCCTACCAGGAGTCACTGAGGGCTTTGCCAGAGTACACAAAGAAAGAGCTGCAGAAGATCTGGAAGCAGTTGGGCAAAGGAGGCGAGTTCGTGGGGCAAAGCACCAAGTCGATCCAGTTGAAGAGCCATGCACTCAGGGTTTGCCACAGGATCCTGGCCGTCAACTTCTTTGGCAAGACGGACACCAGTAGTGCTGTTTCCCATCTGGAACTAGGCATAGTGTGGTGCATGCATCAGAAGATCAGGCTTCATTTCAGTGCCTGCCTCTGTGCCCAAATGAAGTGGCTGCACACTTACCCCCTCCAGCGCCTATCATTGGCCCATTTTCCGATGGTGTACGCAGCCAAGATGAACCTGATCAAGAAGGGCAAAGAGCTGGAGATGATGGTAGAGGGCAAGTTTGACATCCAGTGTTTCAAGCGCATGCAGGACATTGTGCCATTGAGTGACGGCGGTGTGAAGTTTTTGGAAGAGAAACCAGTGAAGGTTGAGGTGAAGGATTCTGTTGCTGAGGCTAAGGCCAAAGAGGAAGTTGCAGAGAGGCAAGGCGCGATCGAGGCGCGTTTGGACAAGATCGAGAAGGTGTTCGAGGAAGTGAAGGCGATGATGATCGCATACTTTGACTACAGTGGATTCAGGTACACACCTGCTTCCACCTCCTAAATTGTACCCTCCCTTGTTTTTAGTAGTTGTTAGTTTTTTTTTATTTTATTTTTTCTGTTTTTGTTAAGGTCACCCCCGAGTCACTCTGGTTCGGGGGAGACTAGGTTGATCTCCCTGCTGACACACTTTGCCCAGGCAAAATGTGTGAGGGGGCAGGTGCGCCAACTTTTTGAGTCATAGTCTGGTCGTGGTTAGCCCCTACTGATCTTATTACTTTTGCACACTTTGCCCAGGCAAAGTGTGTGAGGGGGGAAAGGGAAAGGGCAAACCCCTGTTTCTAATCGAGTCAGCATGATTATGTGTCACTTTGGGCAAACATACATACAGTAACTCAAAATTTATAGTTAAGATGCATGAAATAGGGATGATGGAACTGTTCTAGGCAAACTGTGAGAATTGAGCCTACATTGATATATGATTTCTTTCTTTGAGAGTCTGCTGTGATCTTTACAATGCTTTTCTTTGCCTGTTTGCTGAATTGAGTAGTTTGACTGAGTAGGGTTGTTAAATGATTAGGGCATTTCTTTGTTTTATTTCCCCAGAATAAATAACATTATCCCTTGCTAGCCCCTTTGAGCCTTATTGAATATTCTTTGTGAACCCATCTGGTATTATGCCCACATTACATAGGCAGCCAGAGAGAGAAAGGGAGTTAGGGCATAATGTTCAAAAAAAAAAAAAAAAAAAAAAAAAAAAAAAAAAAAAATCAGAAAAAAAAAAAAAAAAAAAAAGATGAATAAAAAAAGTTGTTGTGCTAAGGCCCGTAAGAAAAGGGGCAAAGTGGCAGAGAAAAGGCTAACATCAAAAAGCCCTCTGCCCAAATAGAGCCTACTCCCAGAAAAATCTACCCTTATGAGCCCAACACTACAACCCAATAAAAGCCCCTTTGATAACCCCCCTGCTTAGTTAAAACAAACTCAGATTAGCAATAAGGCAAATTTAGGCAAAGTGGAGTCACAGCAGAAAATGAGTGTCATTGAACCCATACACTGAAAAGAGAGAAACACTGTGAGGGAGTGAACCCAAAGACCTAGAACAGACTCTTGACTTATTTTTATCTTTACTTGAATTTTGTGTTTTCTGTATGTACTATGCCCTTTACTGATCATGCTAAAGTCCTTTGCTTTATTTCTTCCTATTTCTTTCATTTCTATTTTCACTTTGGTCTTGAGTCAGGCAAATCAGAGCCCACGCTTGGGGACAAGCGTATCCAAGTGTGTGAGGATCTGATGAGCCATTTTATTTGCTCATCTTAGAGCATTTTTACACCCTTTATTGAGTCAGTTTGAGTCGTTAACGTGTCTGGGAGGGCACAATTAGGTGTTTGGGCAGAGTGTGTGGTGATGCAGGTAACAGGTGGCGCACTGGGCAAAAGAGGCAAGGAAATCCCCTTCTTTGGGCAAATCAGATTCTGGAGCGGTAGTGACAAGCAACAGTTTGACCACATCGGGCAAATGGGTAAGGTCATGAAGCAGAAGACCCAGAATTCCTACAAAGTACCGTGCCTGGTCCGACCACCTGTGGAGGAGAAGAAATACCTGCAGACTTCGATTTGGGCAGAGAGCGGCTGTTGACAGGAGATTAGCTGCGGGCAAGCTGGCAGCGTACCAGAATCCCTGGATTCGGGGGATCTGACTTATCCCCCAGCCCATTGACCAAGGATGCCTATTCCTAAGGGGCGAGCAACAGCCGGGAATTCAAATTCAAATTCGAAGTCTACAAAAGGGGCGCGACGGGCAGCAAGAGAAAAAACACTACGCATCGAGAAATCGAGAGAGCCGCCGGTCCCGAAGTTCGCCGTCGTCGCCGGAGGAGTCGCCGGAGAAGGAAGCGGAGCTGTTCGTCCGAGTTCCTTTTGTTTAATTGCAGTAGAACCGACCTTCGGGTCGAGAAACAATTTCATGTTTTCAGTTTTAATTTCCTTTAATTCCGTATTTTGATTTTCTTCAAAAACGATTCTTCGATTTGAAGTTATGATTAATATAGTTTGCGTTCCTTTATTTATTCCGTCTTTTAATTTCTGTATGCGTAGCTAAATTGTTTGTGCATCTGGGCAGGGATGGATCGAAGGTGATTTAGGGTTTAGTTAGGCCGCGAGGTTGGAGGGGCTGAACTAACCGGTTGGGCGTTTGTTCCCGAGGCAAAGTTGGTTGAGGTTTATTTCTGGGGAGTTTGGGTAAACTAGGACGATCACTAGTGAACCTTTACAAACTGGGATACTGGTGATTGGCAAACCGCATAGATGTACCTTGTAGTATTGTTGCGGGCATAGCACTAGAACTTGCAGGAGATGCGGTCGTATGTTTCGAGCATGCTATTGGCCGAGCGGGTCTGTCTAGAGGGTAAAGCGGGTTTGGGCAAACTAGATCCATGTTTGGTCGCATAGGTTATCGAATTGTTCAGATCCAGGGGGATTAGGCAAAGTGTAAACCAAGCCTTTTTCTTTATACAGTAAGGATAGATGAGGGGTGGGGCAATTGCTGGGCGTGACGCAATAGGACCACTTTTGTTTTTCTACACCCTATAACTGCTGACAAACCGCTGGTAAAAATCCTTAGTGCCGATGAACGGTAGTTTGCCCTGATGATCCTGAGTGAAGTTGTCTGCCCGGATGCCTTGTTTAAGTATTGATTTCAGTTTTCACTTTTAGTATTCTGTTAGATCTGAGTATTTGATTTGCTTGCTTTTGGTTGTATTTATTTGCATGTTATTTCTGTTTGCCGTAGTTAGATCTGAGTGTTTGAACGATTGCAAAACCGCTGTGCCCACAGCAACCAAACTCAAAACTTTTTGTGACAACCCCTTGGGCAAAGCCGAGATCACCTACTGTAATTGCCTCCTTGTGGGACCGACCCCACGTACTTACCATTATCTACGTTTTGTAGTTAAAGGGGTACTGGCTAAATACAAATTTTATTTTGGCAGCGCGTTTGTTCCCAACGACAAACATTCGTGTTCGTCAAAATTGGCGCCGTTGCCGGGGAGGCAAATTTCCAACAGTAAGTCGTCTGTGCTAACAGTTTGACTTGTTTTGTTTATGCAGGATTCTGTTGCTGGCAAAGAGATTGTAACCTGGTACGATCCAGAGATCGAAAAGACCGCAAAGCGAATCCGGAAAGAAACAAGGCTAGCCAAAGCGTTAGCACGTGCCGCCCAAGAAGCTGCCCATACACCAAGGGCAGAAAATCAAGATATAATTATAAGGATATAATTATAAGCTGCCCATACACCAAGGGCAGATAATCAAGATAATAAAATTTTTATTTGATTTCTCTAACTAAGGATATAATTTTATTTTATAAATTTATAATATTATTTATACATCATATTGGATGATGATATAATAATTATTTTTGCAATTTATTACTTTAATTATTTGTAATTCCTATAATTAAAATACATAAATTAATTAAATCACAATTATTATTATTATTATTATTATTATTATTATTATTATTATTATTATTATTATTATTATTATTATTATTATTATTATTATTATTATTATTATTATTATTATTTATATATAAAAAAAAGATCGAACTAAAATACATAAATTATTTTTAAATTTATTTTTGTAAATAAAAAAAAAATGAAAAAAAATCTAATTATAAACAATTTTTTTTGTACAAAAATAATAATCATTGATTGTATTATTGTTTTTTTCAATTATTCAATAAATATTAAATACATTTTATTTCATTAACTCAATCAAAGATTTTAATTCTGTTTTAGTAATATTTGTAAGTAATACAAATAAAGATATTGTTGCGTAAGTTACAACATAAACAAAATTAGAATAAAATTAAATAGAATTATTGTAAATTCCATAAATATTATAAATTAAAGTAAATAGATAAAATATATCATAAATAAAATGAAAACAAACTAATCTAAAATTACAGTAAATTGAGTAATTACAACATAAATAAAATTAACAAAAACTACTTTAATTTTATTAGGAAACATAAACAAAAACTTGAAATCCATTTAAAATTTGTGCAATCCAATGTCTCGATCTTTTTTCATGGACTTCTAATTGTTCAATTCGTAGAGTATTTTACTTATAATCAAACCTACAAAATAAATAGTTATAAAAAATATTACAAGATAAACAAAAAATAGTAAGAAATCCAAAAGTTCTGCAAAAAAATAAATCATAAAAAAAAATAAAAAATTCAAAAAACTTGAAAAAAAATACAAAAATCATTACGAAATAAATTGTTATATTTTGATATATAATCAACAAACTGGTAATATTAATTAATATTAATTAGTAAAAAATATTTACATTAAAACTGGAAAAAATAAAAATATTAATGATCAAACAATAATATTAAAACTAAAATTTAAATTAGTAAAAAATACTTACATTGAAGCTGCAAAAAAATACAAATATTAATAATAAAACAATAATATTAAAATAAAAACATTAATTATCAAACAATCAAATTTAAATTAAAATATTAGTAAAATAATACTTAGCAAAATAACAAAAAATCAACAAAACTTATATAAAGTTCTGAACAAAAATAAATAAATATGAACATTAACAAATAAAAAAATAGATAAAATGAAAAGATTGCAAAAATACAAAAAAACAAAAAAAAAAACAATAACAAAACTTAGCTCTGCAAAAATAAATTAATGTAAAAATGAACAAATAAAAAAAATAATTGAAATGAAAAGTGAGAAATATGAAGTGAGTGTAATGACGTCATTTATATAGACATTTGAAGTAAGATTTGATAATTATTATTATTTTTTAAATATAATAAATTTGAATTACCTTAAATTTCGATATTATTGTTTGTATAATATAAATTTATTATCAATCATTTAAATATATTAATAAAAAAAGCAATTCTTTCATCATTTTTTAATTACAATAATTAATTTTAGTAATATAATAGAATAAACTTAATTAAAGGAGATAATTAAGGAATAAAAATGATATTTTGAATATTTTAAGTCAATATTTACTACAGAATATATTAAAGATATTATAAATGTAACTAATTAAAAATAAATGCGGTAATTAAAAATCAAACGATTAAAAAACTTAGGACAATTGCTAGCTATTATATATTATAAGGATTTGTAAGTAATACAAATAAAAATATTGTTGGGTAAGTTAAAAAATAAACAAAATTATAATAAAATTAAATAGAATTATTGTAAATTGTGAATTTCATTAATTACATTAAATAGATAAAATATATCATAAATAAAATGAAAACAAATTAATTTAAAATTACAATAAATTGAGTAACTACTCTAATTTTATCAGGAAACATAAACAAAAGCTTGTAATCCATTTATAATTTGTGCAAATAAATTGAGTAACTACTACTCTAATTTTATCAGAAAACATAAACAAAAGCTTGTAATCAATTTATAATTTGTGTAATCAAATGTTTTGATCTTTTTTCATTACTTCGGTAGCACAGTATTTTACTTATATTTTACTTATAATGAAACCTACAAAATAAATAATTATAAATAAACCTACAAAATAAACAAAAAATAAGTAAGAAATTCAAAAAGTCTGGAAAAAAATGACTTACTTAAAAAAGTTATTAAAATCAAATTAGTAAAGGAATACTTAGCTGCAAAAAATACAAAAAATAACAAAAAAACAACAAAACATATGCTCTGCAAAAAAATAAATAAACGTGAGCATAAAAAATAAAAAAAATAGCTAAATGAAAAGGCTACAAAAAAAATACAAAAGAAAAAAAAACAACAAAACTTACATAAAGCGCACAAAAATAAATAAATGTGAGCATGAATAAATAAATAAAATAGTTGAAATAAAAATTGAATAAATAAATATGAGCATTAACAAATAAAATAAATAGTTTAAATTAAAAGTGAGAGATAGTCCAAAAAATACAAAAATACAAAAAAAAACAACAAAACTTACATAGAGTTCTACAAAAATAAATAAATGTCAGTATTAACAAATAAAAAAAATAGCTCAAATAAAAAGGCTACAAAAAATACAAAAAAAAAAAAACCAACAAAACTTACATAAGCTCTCCACAAAAATAAATAAATGTGAGCATGAATAAATAAAAAAATAGTGAAATGAAAATTGAATAAATAAATATGAGCATTAACAAATAAAAAAAATAGAAATGAGAGTTAGTACAAAAATACAAAAAAAACAACAAAACTTACCTAAAGTTCTGCACAAAAATAAATAAATGTTAGCATTAACAAATAAAAAAAATAAAAGCCTACAAAAAATACAAAAAAACAAAAAAAAAAGAACAAAACTTATCTGCACAAAAATAAATAAATATGAGCATGAACAAATAAAAAAATAGGTGAAAATAAAAGTGAGAGGTAGTGCAAAAAATACAAAAAAAACAAAAAAAAAAAAAACAAAACTTACCTAGAGTTCTGCACAAAAATAAATAAATATAAGCATGAACAAATAAAAAAAATAGCTAAAATGAAAAGGCTACAAAAAATACAAAAAAAAAACAAAAAAAAAAGAATAAAACTTACGCTCTGCACAAAAATAAATAAATGTGAGCATGAATAAATAAAAAAAATAGCTGAAATAAAAATTGAATAAATAAATGTGAGCATAAACAAATAAAAAAATAGCTGAAATTAAAAGTGAGAGTTAGTGCAATAATACAAAAACAAAAAACAAAAAAATAACAAAACTTAAATAGGGTTCTGCACAAAAATAAATAAATGTGAGCATGAACAAATAAAAAAATAGCTGAAATGAAAAGGCTAAAAAAATAAAAAAAAAACAAAAACAAAAACAAAACTTACATAGTAGTGCTCTGCACAAAAATAAATAAATGTGAGCATTAATAAAAAAAACTAAAATGAAAAGTGAACTAATAAATGTGAACAATGAACAAATAAAAAAATAGCTAAATGAAAAGTGAAAGGTATGGAGTGAGTGATGATGACGTCTTTATATAAACACGGATTTGAAGTAGGGTTTGATAATATTTATTATTTTTAAATATAATTAATTTGAATTCCCTTAAATTTCGTTATTATTGTTTGTATAATAAAAATTAATTAATTTATCCATTAAATATATCAATAAGATTCTCTCTTATCATAATAATTAATTTCAATAGTATAATAGAATAAACGTAATTAAAGGAGATAAATAAGGAATAAAGGTTATATTTTGAATATTTCAAAGTCAATATTTATGGAGATAATATTATAGAGATTATAAATGTAAATTATATTATATAAAAAAATAAATAATTATACTAATTAATTAAAAAATAATTACACTAATTAATTACACTAAAAATAATATTTATTATATTAAGAAGATTATAAATGTAAATTATATTATATAAAGAAAGAAAAAAATAATTACACTAAACAATTAAAAATAATTGCGCTAATTAATTAAAAATAATTACGATAATTAATTACACTAAAAATAATATTATTAATGTAAATTATATTATATAAATAAAGAAATAAATAATTACGCTAATTAATTAAAATTAATTGAGCTAATTAATTAAAAATAATAATTATCTAATTAATTACTTAAAAATAATTGAGCTAATTAATTAAAAATAATAATTATCTAATTAATTACGCTAAATTAATTAGACAATTATTTGTAATTAATAGTTATTTTACCTAATTAATTAAATTAAAAATAATAATTAATTTCAAATAATTGCTTAATTAATTAAAAATAATTACAATAATTAATTACGCTAAAAATAATATTGAATTATATTAAAGAAAATATAAATGAAAATTATATTATATAAAGAAATAAATAATTACCTAATTAATCAAAAATAATTGTTTTAATTAATTATGCTAAAAATTCTAATTAATTACGCTAAAAATAATAATTAATAATGACCAGTGTGAACACAAATTTAATTTAACGGTGTTTGTTTAATAATAGGTGTGAACACAAAAAAATCAAACAGTGAAAACATAAGACACTTAGGACAATTGCTAGCTGAATTATATATTATAAGGAAGGATTCATTCGGGGTCTCTATATCTATATCCCCATCGTTCTCGCCGTCAGTAGTACAATCCCCTCTAGAAGAGCCAATCAGAGAATTCTCGTACATTTAGGCATGACCAGTAAAATTTGAAGAAAATCTCCTTCTGAAAATATATTACTCGTGAAAATTATACAATCCCCTGTAGAAGAGCCAATCAGAGAATTTTCGTACATTTAGGCATACCAGTCAAATTTGAAGAAAATCTCCTCCTGAAAATATATTACTCGTGAAAATTATAAAAGTTGAATGATTGCTTTATAATAAAATTAAATTGGTGAATAATATTTATGTTTGTTTGTATTTCAAGTATCTTCAATCTAAAAATAATTGATTTATTAATTTATTTGATATAGAAAATGATATATTCATCAAATTCAATACAAAAAATCAGCATTACATTATTAATTAATTAAGTAATTAATATAATAAAAAATACAATTATAAAATAACAGAAAAATAAAATTACATAAAAAAATTGATATATATGTAGGAGAGAATTAAATACCGAGAGAATTGAAAGAACGATTAGCTGATTTCTGATTTAGAAATAATGCAACTTCATTTATCAATACAAAATTCGCGAAGTGCTTGTAGATGAATTTTAAACTTGTTGTGAGGAATAAGATTACGATAACAAAAATAACACACAAAATTGCAATAATTGACATTCTGTATGATTGCATGTGGGGGCAAATTATGTAATACGCTTGGACAGTTTTTCATGGATTTTAAAAGTTGTGCAAATTTTAATAATATGGTGTAAATATAATAACAATTATAAATCACTTATTTATTAAAATATATAATAAAAAAATATATTTAGTTCTATACACATTAAATTCAATAATATACCTTTAGTAAAACTGAACGGAATTCGTTGAAAAAAAAATGAAATTATTATAAACGTAATTAAAGATTGAATGGAATACAATTAAAGAATCACAAATTAAATTAGTACTATAAATATAAATAAATAATAGTATAATAGAATAAACGTAATTAAAGGAGATAAATAAGGAATAAATTTGACATTCTGAATATTCCTTATTTAAATAAATCAAAATATATTAATTTAGTTTCAAGAGATTAATTGAATATTCAATTGTTTTTGAATTTATTAATTTATGGTAAATTATTTTTTTAATGCTGCATAATTAAAGTAATACAAATAGAGATAATATTATTACTAATGGTAAATTAATAAAAAATTGAATTATTATTATTTTATTCTCAAATTAATTATGTCGACATTGAATTAATTTAATTGTAATAAATTTACTATACTAATAATTAATAATATTATTGATATATAATTTTAGTTGACATTTGAATTTATCTAATTGCTTAAAATAAGAATAGATTTCAATACTCATAATTAATAATATAATTGAAATATAATTTATAATCAAGATAATAAAATTTTTATTTGATTTCTCTAACTAAGGATATAATTTTATTTTATAAATTTATAATATTATTTATACATCATATTGGATGATGATATAATAATTATTTTTGCAATTTATTACTTTAATTATTTGTAATTCCTATAATTAAAATACATAAATTAATTAAATCACAATTAATATTATTATTATTATTATTATTATTATTATTATTATTATTATTATTATTATTATTATTATTATTATTATTATTATTATTATTATTATATATATAAAAAAAGATCGAACTAAAATACATAAATTATTTTTGAATTTATTTTTGTAAATAAAAAAAATGAAAAAAAATCTAATTATAAACAATTTTTTTTGTACAAAAATAATAATCATTGATTGTATTATTGTTTTTTCAATTATTCAATAATTATTAAATACATTTTATTTCATTAACTCAATCAAAGATTTTAATTCTGTTTTAGTAATATTTGTAAGTAATACAAATAAAGATATTGTTGCGTAAGTTACAACATAAACAAAATTAGAATAAAATTAAATAGAATTATTGTAATTCCATAAATATTATAAATTAAAGTAAATAGATAAAATATATCATAAATAAAATGAAAACAAACTAATCTAAAATTACAGTAAATTGAGTAATTACAACATAAATAAAATTAACAAAAACTACTTTAATTTTATTAGGAAACATAAACAAAAACTTGGAATCCATTTAAAATTTGTGCAATCCAATGTCTCGATCTTTTTTCATGGACTTCTAATTGTTCAATTCGTAGAGTATTTTACTTATAATCAAACCTACAAAATAAATAGTTATAAAAAATATTACAAAATAAACAAAAAATAGTAAGAAATCCAAAAGTTCTGCAAAAAAATAAATCATCAAAAAGAATAAAAAATTCAAAAAACTTGAAAAAAAAATACAAAAATCATTACGAAATAAATTGTTATATTTTGATATATAATCAACAAACTGGTAATATTAATTAATATTAATTAGTAAAAAATATTTACATTAAAACTGGAAAAAATAAAAATATTAATGATCAAACAATAATATTAAAACTAAAATTTAAATTAGTAAAAAATACTTACATTGAAGCTGCAAAAAAATACAAATATTAATAATAAAACAATAATATTAAAATTAAAATTCGAATTAGTAAAAGATACTTTATATTTGAAGGCTACAACAAATAAAAACATTAATTATCAAACAATCAAATTTAAATTAAAATATTAGTAAAATAATACTTAGCAAAATAACAAAAAATCAACAAAACTTATATAAAGTTCTGAACAAAAATAAATAAATATGAGCATTAACAAATAAAAAAATAGCTAAAATGAAAAGATTGCAAAAATACAAAAAAACAAAAAAAAAACAATAACAAAACTTAGCTCTGCAAAAATAAATTAATGTAAAAATAAACAAATAAAAAAAATAATTGAAATGAAAAGTGAGAAATATGAAGTGAGTGTAATGACGTCATTTATATAGACATTTGAAGTAAGATTTGATAATTATTATTATTTTTTAAATATAATAAATTTGAATTACCTTAAATTTCGATATTATTGTTTGTATAATATAAATTTATTAATCAATCAATTAAATATATTAATAAAAAATGCAATTCTTTCATCATTTTTTAATTACAATAATTAATTTTAGTAATATAATAGAATAAACTTAATTAAAGGAGATAATTAAGGAATAAAAATGATATTTTGAATATTTTAAGTCAATATTTACTATAGAGTATATTAAAGATATTATAAATGTAACTAATTAAAAATAAATGCGGTAATTAATTAAGCTAAAAATAATAATTAATAATGACAGTGTGAACACAAATTTAATAGGTATGAACACAAAAAAATCAAACGATTAAAAAACTTAGGACAATTGCTAGCTATTATATATTATAAGGATTTGTAAGTAATACAAATAAAAATATTGTTGGGTAAGTTAAAAAATAAACAAAATTATAATAAAATTAAATAGAATTATTGTAAATTGTGAATTTCATTAATTACATTAAATAGATAAAATATATCATAAATAAAATGAAAACAAATTAATTTAAAATTACAATAAATTGAGTAACTAGTCTAATTTTATCAGGAAACATAAACAAAAGCTTGTAATCCATTTATAATTTGTGCAAATAAATTGAGTAACTACTACTCTAATTTTATCAGAAAACATAAACAAAAGCTTGTAATCAATTTATAATTTGTGTAATCAAATGTTTTGATCTTTTTATTTGTGTAATCAAATGTTTTGATCTTTTTTCATTACTTCGCAGCACAGTATTTTACTTATATTTTACAAACCTACAAAATAAATAATTATAAATAAACCTACAAAATAAACAAAAAATAAGTAAGAAATTCAAAAAGTCTGGAAAAAAATGACTTACTTAAAAAAGTTATTAAAATCAAATTAGTAAAGTAATACTTAGCTGCAAAAAATACAAAAAATAACAAAAAAACAACAAAACATATGCTCTGCAAAAAAATAAATAAACGTGAGCATAAAAAATAAAAAAAAATAGCTAAATGAAAAGGCTACAAAAAAATACAAAAGAAAAAAAAACAAAAAAACTTACAAAAATAAATAAATGTGAGCATGAATAAATAAATAAAATAGTTGAAATAAAAATTGAATAAATAAATATGAGCATTAACAAATAAAATAAATAGTTTAAATTAAAAGTGAGAGATAGTCCAAAAAATACAAAAATACAAAAAACAACAACAAAACTTACATAGAGTTCTACAAAAATAAATAAATGTCAGTATTAACAAATAAAAAAAATAGCTCAAATAAAAAGGCTACAAAAAATACAAAAAAAAAAAAAACCAACAAAACTTACATAAGCTCTCCACAAAAATAAATAAATGTGAGCATGAATAAATAAAAAAAATAGCTGAAATAAAAATTGAATAAATAAATGTGAGCATAAACAAATAAAAAAGTGAGAGTTAGTGCAATAATACAAAAACAAAAAACAAAAAAACAACAAAACTTAAATAAAGTTCTGCACAAAAATAAATAAATGTGAGCATGAACAAATAAAAAAATAGCTGAAATGAAAAGGCTAAAAAATAAAAAAAAAACAAAAACAAAAACAAAACTTACATAGTAGTGCTCTGCACAAAAATAAATAAATGTGAGCATTAATAAAAAAAACTAAAATGAAAAGTGAACTAATAAATGTGAACAATGAACAAATAAAAAAATAGCTAAATGAAAAGTGAAAGGTAGGGAGTGAGTGATGATGACGTCTTTATATAAACACGGATTTGAAGTAAGGTTTGATAATATTTATTATTTTTAAATATAATTAATTTGAATTCCCTTAAATTTCGTTATTATTGTTTGTATAATAAAAATTAATTAATTTATCCATTAAATATATCAATAAGATTCTCTCTTATCATAATAATTAATTTCAATAGTATAATAGAATAAACGTAATTAAAGGAGATAAATAAGGAATAAAAGTTATATTTTGAATATTTCAAGTCAATATTTATGGAGATTATATTATAGAAATTATAAATGTAAATTATATTATATAAAAAAATAAATAATTATACTAATTAATTAAAAAATAATTACACTAATTAATTACACTAAAAATAATATTTATTATATTAAGAAGATTATAAATGTAAATTATATTATATAAAGAAAGAAAAAAATAATTACACTAAACAATTAAAAATAATTGCGCTAATTAATTAAAAATAATTACGATAATTAATTACACTAAAAATAATATTATTAATGTAAATTATATTATATAAATAAAGAAATAAATAATTACGCTAATTAATTAAAATTAATTGAGCTAATTAATTAAAAATAATAATTATCTAATTAATTACTTAAAAATAATTGAGCTAATTAATTAAAAATAATAATTATCTAATTAATTACGCTAAATTAATTAGGCAATTATTTGTAATTAATAATTATTTTACCTAATTAATTAAATTAAAAATAATAATTAATTTCAAATAATTGCTTAATTAATTAAAAATAATTACAATAATTAATTACGCTAAAAATAATATTGAATTATATTAAAGAAAATATAAATGAAAATTATATTATATAAAGAAATAAATAATTACCTAATTAATCAAAAATAATTGTTTTAATTAATTATGCTAAAAATTCTAATTAATTACGCTAAAAATAATAATTAATAATGACTGAACACAAATTTAATCTAACGGTGTTTGTTTAATAATAGGTGTGAACACAAAAAAATCAAAAAGTGAAAACATAAGACAGACAATTGCTAGCTGAATTATATATTATAAGGATTAGTGTAGTATTTTTTAATTTTATTTTATTTAAGACTTTCCGCGTTATTTAAGTTTTTTTAATTTTATTTACTATTTTTATACCTTTGTTTTATTTATTTGCCTATTATAGTAGTTTGCTTTTTTTTTTTTTTTTTTTTTAATCTTTTTGTAATATTTATTAATTTAATTTTATTTTATTTGCAACCATTATTTAAGTTTTTTAAATTTTATTTTTTTTTTGCATTTTTACATCTTTATTTATTTTTTTATTTGCGCATTATACTTTTTTTGTTTGCGCAATATACGCTCTTTTTTGCTTTGTTTATTTTTATTTTATAAACAAATAATATATATATATATATATATATATATATATATATATATATATATATATATATATATATATATATATATATATATATATATATATATATATATATATATATATATATATATATATATATCATTATTAAATTACTTCCACTTAAATTGCCATCAAATTTTTCAAACTCGTCTGTAATGATTAAAGGACAATGATTGCAAATACCAATGTTTCTCCATATAATCTTAAATTTTGTTGGGTCCTAAAATCAAGTGTTCAACCAAACAATCCTTAATGACTTACTAAGTATTGAGACGTCAAAATATGGTATTTTATATAAATGAAATTCAAAGATCCAGTTTTTATTTGTTAGATTTAATTTTATTAATGTAGTATTTTTTAATTTTATTTTATTTGAGACTTTCCGCGTTATTTAAGTTTTTTTAATTTTATTTACTATGTTTATACCTTTGTTTTATTTATTTGCCTATTATAGTAGTTTGCTTTTTTTTTTTTAATCTTTTTGTAATATTTATTAATTTAATTTAATTTTATTTGCAACCATTATTTAAGTTTTTTAAATTTTATTTTGTTTTTGCATTTTTACATCTTTATTTATTTTTTTATTTGCGCATTATACTTTTTTTGTTTGCGCAATATACGCTCTTTTTTGCTTTGTTTATTTTTATTTTATAAACAAATAATATATATATATATATATATATATATATATATATATATATATCATTATTAAATTACTTCCACTTAAATTGCCATCAAATTTTTCAAACCCGTCTGTAATGATTAAAGGACAATTTGATTGCAAATATCAATGTTCCTACATATGATCTTAAATTTTGTTGGGTTCCACCGTTAAACTTTACGGTCCTAAAATCTAGTGTTCAAGCAAACAACCCTTACTTACTAAGTTTTGATACGTTAAAATATGATATTTTATATAAATGAAAATCAAAGATCCAGTTTTTATTTATTAAATTTAATTTTATTTGTTTGGTGTGTAGATTTCCGGGGATGGTAGCAAGCAAGTGGTTTCTTTAAGGCTATAGAGGAGTTCGTTTAAGTCGAGAAATCCCATGAGAATTCAGCAGTTTTTATTTGTTAGATTTTATTTTATTTTATTTTATTTGTTTGGTGTGTAGATTTAGGCAGACGAAGTTCCATTGTAACAAGCCAAAAAATTTTCTTAGGGCTATAGAGGAGAGTAGGAGACAGTTTTAACAGTTCCATTGTAACAAGCCAAAAAAATTTCTTAGGGCTATAGAGGAGAGTAGGAGACAGTTTTAACAGAAAATGATGGGATTCCGTCTAATTGAGTTTCTTAGGGGTTTAGAGAAGACCATTTTACCAAGAGAATAACCATAGGGATTCCGTCCAAGAAAGTTAGGGAAAAACATTAGCCGTGGAAAATTACGGTGATTTTGAGGAAGCAAACGGTTCGAATTAGGACACAAGAGGCATGTTATCTTATCCAACAAGTCTAATGTAATTGAGACACAAAAATATGGTATTTTATATAAACAAATTCAAAGATCCAATTTTTATTTGTTAGATTTTTAATTTTATTTTATTTGAGGCTTTCAAATTTATTTAAGTTTTTTTAATTTTATTTGCGCTATTTTTATACTTTTGTTTTTTTTTTTTGTTTATTATAGTAACTTGCTTTATTTTTTTTTTATCTTTTTGTAATATTTTTTAATTTCATTTGCAACCATTATTTCAGTTTTTTAAATTTTATTTTGTTTGTGCTATATTTAAATTTTTTTTTTTTATTTGCGGATTATACTTTTTTTGTTTGCAATATACGCTCTTTTTTGCTTTGTTTTTTTATTTTATAAACAAATAATATATATATATATATATATATATATATATATATATATATATATATATATATATATATATATATATATATATATATATATATATATATATATATATATATATATCATGATTAAATTACTTTTACTGAAATTGCCCTCAAATTTTCCAAATCCAACTGTAATGATTGAAGGACAATTCAGATTGCAAATACCAATGTTTCTCTATATAATCTTAAATTTTGTTGGGTCCTAAAATCAAGTGTTCAACCAAACAATCCTTAATGACTTACTAAGTATTGAGACGTCAAAATATGGTATTTTATATAAATGAAATTCAAAGATCCAGTTTTTATTTGTTAGATTTAATTTTATTAGTGTAGTATTTTTTAATTTTATTTTATTTGAGACTTTCCGCGTTATTTAAGTTTTTTTAATTTTATTTACTATTTTTATACCTTTGTTTTATTTATTTGCCTATTATAGTAGTTTGCTTTTTTTTTTTTTATTCTTTTTGTAATATTTATTAATTTAATTTTATTTTATTTGCAACCATTATTTAAGTTTTTTAAATTTTATTTTGTTTTTGCATTTTTACATCTTTATTTATTTTTTTATTTGCGCATTATACTTTTTTTGTTTGCGCAATATACGCTCTTTTTTGCTTTGTTTATTTTTATTTTATAAACAAATAATATATATATATATATATATATATATATATATATATATATATATATATATATATATATATATATATATATATATCATTATTAAATTACTTCCACTTAAATTGCCATCAAATTTTTCAAACCCGTATGTAATGATTAAAGGACAATGATTGCAAATACCAATTTTTCTCCATATAATCTTAAATTTTGTTGGGTTCCAACGTTAGACTTTACGGCCCTAAAAGTGTTCAAGCAAACAACCCTTAACGACTTACTAAGTATTGAGACGTCAAAATATGGTATTTTATATAAATGAAATTCAAATATCTAGTTTTTATTTGTTAGATTTTATTTTATTAGTGTAGTATTTTTTAATTTTATTTTATTTGAGCCTTTGCACTTTATTTAAGTTTTTTTAATTTTATTTGCGCTATTTTTATACCTTTGTTTTTTTATTTTATTTGCCCATCATAGTAGCTTGCTTTTTTTTTTTTTTTTTTTTTTTTTTTTTTTTTTTTTTTTATCTTTTTGTAATATTTTTTTATTTTATTTTATTTTATTTGCAACCATTATTTTAGTTTTTTAAATTTTATTTTGTTTGTGCTATTTTTAAATTTTTATTTATTTTTTTTATTTGCGCATTATACTTTTTTTGTTTGCGCAATATACGCTCTTTTTTGCTTTGTTTTTTTTATTTTATAAACAAATAATATATATATATATATCATGATTAAATTACTTCCACTGAAATTGCCATCAAATTTTCCAAACCCGACTGTAATGATTGAAAGACAATTTGATTGGAAATATCAATGTTCCTTCATATGATCTTAAATTTTGTTGGGTTCCACCGTTAAACTTTACGGTCCTAAAATCAAGTGTTCAAGCAAAAACAAACCTTACTTAAAAAGTATTAATACGTTAAAATATGGTATTTTATATAAATGAAATTCAAAGATCCAGTATTTATTTGTTAAATTTTATTTTATTTTATTTTATTTGTTTGGTGTGTAGATTTCAGGGGCAAACAGAAGTTGCATGGTAGCAAACAAGTGATTTCTTTAAGGCTATAGAGGAGGTCGTTTCAGCCTGAGGATTCAGCCATTTTTATTTGTTAGATTTAATTTAATTTTATTTTATTTGTTTGGTGTGTAGACTTGGGCAGACGAAGGGCTATAGAGGAGACCGTTTTAACAGAAAATGACCATAGGGATTCCGTCTAATTGAGTTTTTTAGGGGTTTAGAGGAGACCGTTTTACCAGAGAATAATCATAGGGATTCCACCAAAGAAAGTGAGGGAAAAACATTAGGCGTGGAAAATTACGGTGATGTTGAGGAAGCAAACGGTTCGAATTAGGACTCTGAGTGTATCACACAAGAGGCATGTTATCTTATCCAACAAGTCTAATGTAATTGAGACGCAAAAATATGGTATTTTATATAAACAAATTCAAAGATCCAATTTTTATTTGTTAGATTTTTAATTTTATTTTATTTGAGGCTTTCCACTTTATTTAAGTTTTTTTAATTTTATTTGCGCTATTTTTATACTTTTGTTTTTTTTATTTGTTTATTATAGTAGCTTGCTTTTTTTTTTTTTTTTTTTATCTTTTTGTAATATTTTTTTATTTCATTTGCAACCATTATTGGATTATACTTTTTTTGTTTGCAATATACGCTCTTTTTTGCTTTGTTTTTTTATTTTATAAACAAATAATATATATATATATATATATATATATATATATATATATATATATATATATATATATATATATATATATATATATATATATATATATATATATATATATATATATATATATCATGATTAAATTACTTTTACTGAAATTGACCTCAAATTTTCCAAATCCGACTGTAATAATTGAAGGACAATTCAGATTGCAAATACCAATGTTTCTCTATATAATCTTAAATTTTGTTGGGTCCTAAAATCAAGTGTTCAACCAAACAATCCTTAATGACTTACTAAGTATTGAGACGTCAAAATATGGTATTTTATATAAATGAAATTCAAATATCCAGTTTTTATTTGTTAGATTTAATTTTATTAGTGTAGTATTTTTTAATTTTATTTTATTTTGAGACTTTCCGCGTTATTTAAGTTTTTTTTAATTTTATTTACTATTTTTATAACTTTGTTTTATTTATTTGCCTATTATAGTAGTTTGCTTTTTTTTTTTTTTTTTTTTTTTTTTTTTTTTTTTTTTTAATCTTTTTGTAATATTTATTAATTTTATTTTATTTTATTTGCAACCATTATTTAAGTTTTTTAAATTTTATTTTGTTTTTGCATTTTTACATCTTTATTTATTTTTTTATTTGCGCATTATACTTTTTTTGTTTGCGCAATATACGCTCTTTTTTGCTTTGTTTATTTTTATTTTATAAACAAATAATATATATATATATATATATATATATTAAATTACTTCCACTTAAATTGCCATCAATTTTTTCAAACCCGTCTGTAATGATTAAAGGACAATTTGATTGCAAATATCAATGTTCCTACATATGATCTTAAATTTTGTTGGGTTCCACCGTTAAACTTTACGGTCCTAAAATCTAGTGTTCAAGCAAACAACCCTTACTTATTAAGTTTTGATACGTTAAAATATGATATTTTATATAAATGAAAATCAAAGATCCAGTTTTTATTTGTTAAATTTAATTTAATTTAATTTTATTTGTTTGGTGTGTAGATTTCAGGGGATGGTAGCAAGCAAGTGGTTTCTTTAAGGCTATAGAGGAGTTCGTTTAAGTCAGAAATCCCATGAGAATTCAGCAGTTTTTATTTGTTAGATTTTATTTTATTTTATTTTATTTGTTTGGTGTGTAGATTTAGGCAGACGAAGTTCCATTGTAACAAGCCAAAAAATTTTCTTAGGGCTATAGAGGAGAGTAGGAGACAGTTTTAACAGAAAATGACCATGGGGATTCCGTTTAATTGAGTTTCTTAGGGGTTTAGAGAAGACCGTTTTACCAAGAGAATAACCATAGGGATTCCGCCCAAGAAAGTTAGGGAAAAACATTAGCCGTGAAAAATTACGGTGATGTTGAGGAAGCAAACGTTCGAATCAGGACTGTATCACACAAGAGACATGTTATCTTATCCAATAAGTCTAATTTAATTGGGACGCAAAAATATGGTATTTTATATAAACAAATTTAAAGATCCAATTTTTATTTGTTAGATTTTATATTTTTATTTGTTTAGTATTTTTAATTTTATTTTATTTAAGGCTTTGGGCGTTATTTAAGTTTTTTTAATTTTATTTGCGCTATTTCTATGCTTTGTTTTTTTATTTTATTTTTGCATTATAGCTTACTTTGTTTTTTTTTTATCTTGTCATATTTTTTAATTTTATTTTATTTTATTTGCAACCATTATTTAAGTTTTTTTAATTTTATTTTGTTTGTGCTATTTTTATCTCTTTATTTATTTTTTTTATTTGCCATTATACTTTTTTTATCTGCGCATTGCTTTGTTTTTTTATTTTATAAACAAATAATACATATATCATGATCAAACTACTTGTACTTAAATTGCACTCAAATTTTCCAAAACTGTAATGATTGAAGGACAATTCAGATTGTAAATACCTATGTTTTTCCATATAATCTTAAATTTTGTGGGGTTCTAGCGTTAGACTTTATACAATTGGGTCATTCGCTGCTTTCAACATATCATAAAATCTTTGAGACTGATTAAATGAAGGACCAGCAGCATTACGAATTATATCGATGTATGGATTTGGATCGGATTGTTTGATTGGCTTGGAACAGGGATCACATTCTGATTTGGCTTGGAACAGGGATTTGGATCGGATTGTTTGATTGGCTTGGAACAGGGATCACATTCTGATTTGGCTTGGAACAGGGATTTGGATCGGATTGTTTGATTGGCTTGGAACAGGGATCACATTCTGATTTGGCTTGGAACATGGATCACATTCTGATTCTGATGATTTTGAAGGTGTTCATAAAGATGTCCTTCGCCGTGGAATAACCATGTGTAATAACCCGGAACAAACCCATGCTTCAGCAGATGCCGCGTGATTGTCACAGTGTCCAAGTAATTAATATTGCTACACCTCTTTCGACTACAAGGACATTTAAACTTATCGTCTTTCCATTCAGCATTTTTTCTTGCGAACTCAATGAATGACTCGATTCCATCCAAAAACTCTTTAGACAGATAACCGCCAACCCTCCTTTGTACATCCAATTACGATCAGAGTTCATTCTATAGAATTAAAACGATAATTTTTAAACAAAATAAACAATCACACACATTTAAGAAAGTATGCTGAACAATTACACATTTAAAAAAGTTAATGAGATTTTGACATGAATTCGACAGCACATATGCTTTGTAATTGCTTTATGGGCGGAGAGGAATTCAATCGAGGGTGGGCCAAAATTTAAAAATATTTAATTAAATAATTCAAAAATAAAAATTACAATTGTTTTTTGCGAGTTTTCATAGAATGAAATCGATTAATAATAACATTCAATTTTAAAAAAAAACTTCATTTTCTGCGTAAACAACAAGTTTATCATTCAACTAATCATCACTCATGCGATTGCTCAATTTGTTCTTCACAAGATTCATTGCGAAAAACACTCTCTCAACACTTGCCAATTTGTTCTTCACAAGATTCATTGCGAAAAACACTCTCTCAACACTTGCCGTTGCAACCGGTAGAATTAATGTCAAGTCAAAAGTTTGTAAACAAAAAAAAAACACCTTGTGTGCTTCTCAGTTTGTAACAACTTTTCGGCTAGGACCCCTAATCCTTTCAAGTTTTTAAACAAGTCATTGAAGCGCATATCAACAATATAATTTTGAAGTTGATCTTTAAGATTGAAAACATTGATTTTAAAAAATCTTGTGGATAAAATCTCGCCAACTTAAGTAACTTGTCAATGTTAAAGGAAGAAAATGAATCTTGTGGAGATAAACAAGTTATGCAAAGTAGCAATTGCGTACTAACCTCTGGAAATCAGTCGTTTAATTCTTGAAGTTGCAAACCAGTAACGGCGGTGCGAAGTGCTCAAGTTGATGCGGTGGTAATTTGCAGATTCTTACCCGTGTTTGAAAAATTGGATTTTTACAATTATTGTACATATAATTTTTCAATGTAGTTTTTTTTTTATTTGGGGTAAATATGTTAGGATAGAAAATTGGGCTTTTGAAAATTGGCTAAATTCAAAAAATAGTTTACTTAGGTTTGTTTTGTATTTTGTGTGGACTAGTTAATTATAAACAATAAAATTTTATTTAATATATATATGTACTTCTTTTTTTAGCGCAATAAAATTTTATTTAACATATATAAGTAATTTTTTTCGCAATAAAATTTTATTAATATATATAAGTACTTTTTTTTATTTTTTTTAGCGTGGGCTATTAATATATATATTAAGTACTCTTTTTTTATTTTTTTTCAGCGTGGGCCATGCCCACACTGGTCCTATACTAGCTCCGCCAAATTATTGGTAAGAGTCCTATCCCATTCAAGAATGTGATATGATGTTCTTTGTTAGTTAGTGTCTCGAATGGACTTAAAAAATTGATGTTCTTTGTTAGTTAGTGTCTCGAATGGACTTAAAAAATTTGGCAGCACTTCCCTACAGTTCTCTAAGTACACGTGTTTCAATGTACCCGAGAACGTAGAGAAATAACTAACCAAATTTTAAAATAAGTCCATAATCGAAACACATATCAACTAACAAAGAACATCATAATCACATTCTCAAACTGTCCAAAAATGGGACAATTCAAGATTCAATATCGAATGGTAAGTTCGATATTAAATCTCAAACGGGTGTAAGCTCTTTTATATACAAATTGACAATAATTTCATTTTTTCAACATTTATACTAAAACATCACAAATAATAAACCAAAAACCATACATATTAAAATCATATCCTTTAATTTTGCAACATACATACTAAAGCATCTCCATCTAACTTAAAAATTTTCTTTTCAAAAAACAAAAAACATTCAAAATATTTAAATATTACTTTGTAAATAAAAAACATAGTTCACTAAAGCATCATAACCTTAAATTTGGTCTTGTAAATAAAAAACGTAGCCTCTTAAAGTTCGTACAAAAAACAGTCCACAAATGGGGATTTTGACACTCAAGACGAAGAATTTTGTCCAAACTCCAAACACAAAAAAGTTGAGTAACGAAATTTGAGTGGGGGTCACACTACTAAAGTTTTTGCAAAAAAGGTCATTTACTATCCAAAAAGAACAAAAACTACTGCTTCCCCTTTAAACACTCAAATAATTTGAAAAAAAAAATAATCACATTCTCAAAAATCCAAAAATGTCAAAAAACTACTGCAGCTGCCCATTTACTATCCAATAATTTTAAAAAAAAATCTTAATTTCCCAAATAAATCAACAAAACCTAATTCAGTTCAAGACAGTATTCCAAAACTCTAAAATTTTCAAAATCGAAAAATGAAACAATTAAAAGTTGAAAAGGAAGTTCAAACCTGAAAACCTTGGAGAATCGGTATGAAAGAGGTCCCTTGCACTTGAATTCGCCGGAGAAAGCCGGAAATCGCCGGAGAAAGCCAGAAATCGCCTCTCCCATCGCCTGAAGTAGGAACCCTAATTTCGAAAGCCCAAATTCGCACTCAAAATCAACATAATACACACTTCAAGACTTAATAACACTAATACAAAGCAAATTCAAACAAAAAATCGAGTTTTTCTGAACGAACCCTAATATTTTCGAAATAGAAAAAATAAACTGATAGAAAGATAAAAATCGATATCTAACCTTGAAGTTGTGTATAATCGGAGTGCTTGACGTGTTCGTAGCTTCAATTCGCCGGAGCAAGAGCCGCTTCGCCTCCAATCGACCGAAACCCTAAGCCCTTTTGTTGAAATCGCGAAGAACAGAAATGAAAAAGAGAGTCTGCCCGTTTTCTGATATTCAGAATTCCCCTACGGGGATCCCCTACGGCTCGACCCGTAGTGCATAAGTATTAGGCGATACGATGCCGTTTTGTTCCCCTACGGCTAGATCCGTAGGGCATAAGAATCGATACGCTGTCGTTTAAGAATCCCCTACGGGGATATTCCCGCTACGGGGATATTCCCGTAGGGGCCCCTACGGCATCTATCCCGTAGGGGAGAAGTAATTGCCAAAACGCTGCCGTTTTGATTCTCCCCTACGGGGAGGCATTCCCATAGGGAACCCCTACGGGCGATGCCCGTAGGGCTGCTCCAATTTACTGGAGGTGATGAAGCCCAAGAGTCGTCGATGATACAAGACCCGGTGCGAGTTCCAGCTGGACCAGTTACGCGCTCGAGAGCCAAGAAGTTCAAGGCAAGCTTGATGGCGATGATCCAAGAAGTATGGGCGCAAGAGCTATTGAAGAAACCCATTGGTGAAGTGGAGAAGCCAAACCTTATCAACCTAATTGCGTACGAGGAGGCCGAACCAAAAGAAGACGAAGCTGGAACCATGAAGACAAAGCCAGAGCAGCTTGTGTCGGACGACATGGAAAGCTGTCGGCCAACAAGTGGTTTGTCGGACGACACCTCTAGGATGTCGGACGACATGCAGTGTAAAAGAGGGGCGAGACAGACAGGATTCGCAGGTTGAGCCTGCGAACGACGGAGATTTGTCGGACGACAGGATTTCCCGTCGGACGACAAGAGGATGTCGGACGACACCATTTCCTGTCGTCCGACATGAGCCCAGATTTTTATGGAAATCGCGTTTTCGCGATTTCGAGACTTTGCAGCATATTTCCTTTTCTTTTGTGGTCTTTTTTGGGTCAGCCTATATAAGGCCTTGAACCCTATTGTTTTAGAACACAACTTTGAACAATTATATTATTTTTTATGTGAGTTATTTCTCTCTCGATTTCGTTCTCTTTTTCGATTATCCAAAGAGATCAACCGACGAATCTACGAAGCATCCATACTTCGTCGTGTGTCTTCATCGTTCTTCGAATTGCTGAGTCAATCGCGTGTTGAGGTTTAGGTTTTCATCTAAATCATTCCACGAATTAACCCAGAGGTTTGAGATCTCCACCCAAGGTATCCAATTTCCGTGTTCTTCGTTTCTAATCGTCCTTCTATCAATCGAGGTACGTATCATCTGGTATCAGAGCCCAGGTTAGGGTTCAAATTTATGATTTCGTTACCTCGTTTCTTTTTCTTTTCGATCTTCCTTTCTTCTTCGCTGAATCGGATTTCTTTCATCCGTAAGCATAAAAAAAAAATTATAAAAATTATTTCGACTCCGTTTTTCTCGAATTTTTTTTTTGGATTCTCGATTCTGGTAGCAAGTCGAATATTCAGCCAATAATAAAAAAAAAAAATTTGGCGGGAAAATTTTTCTTCGACCAAGTTTTTTGTGTGTGATTCCTGAGTTTTCCGGCATCATTTTGAGCCAATTTGGTGCTATCGTATTTTTTCGTTCCGAAATTTTCCGATTTTTTTTGTTCCTTTCTACGTCGTAGTTGTGTGTTTTGTGGATCTTGTCGAGTCTGAGCTCATCTGGTAGGTCGAGGAGTTCGATATATTGAGAGAGCATACGAGTGGTAAAAGGCAGAGTGGTGAGAACATTAGAGTGAAAAAAGCCATATCTGAGTGAAACACGAGCGCTGAGTGAATTCCATCTTGAGTGATACACGAGCGTTTGTGAGGTGGTGAGGTTCTTTTACTTTATTGCTTTTATTACTAACTTTTCTGTGCAGGATGTCTGAAGAATCGAAGAATAAGGAGACGATCTACTGAAAACCTCCATGTTAAGTTCCTCATGGAAGCATTGCGTACTGAACTAGGGAAGATCATCTCAACTGAGATGGATGTGGTGCATGATCGACTACTTGCCCTAGAGGAAAACTCTCGTCGAGAGAATACAGAGCATCGGAGAGTCGCAAGGCGCAACGTAGGTCGAATTGACCAGCATCGTCAGAATGGCCGAAACAGGGATGCTAATTCCGACGACGATGAAGCTCCTGAGGTAGATGACAACTTGGGCAACATCAAGATGAATATTCCTTCATTCTTGGGAAAGAACGATCCTGAGTTGTATCTGGAGTGGGAGCGAAAGGTGGAGCTGATGTTTGACTGTCATAACTATTCTGAGCTCAAGAAGGTGAAGTTGGCAGCGATAGAGTTTTCTGAGTATGCACTGGTTTGGTGGGATCAGTTTGTTACCAGCCGGAGGCGGAACCGAGAACAACCTATTGAAACGTGGGCCGAGATGAAAGCTGTGATGAGGAAGCGATTTGTTCCTACTCACTACTACCGAGAGTTGTACAACAAGTTGCAGAATCTACGACAGGGGTCGAAGAGTGTGGATGAGTACTTCAAGGAAATGGAGGTGTCTATGATTCGAGCCAACATTGAAGAGTATCGAGAAGCTACCATGTAACGACCCGTATTTTTTTAAAACAGCGGAAGGTATCAATTTTGAAAATATCATTAAATAAAGTACGGGCGTCACAAAGTTTTATTTGTAGAAGTAAAATCCTTTTAAAATTCAAGTACAAAAATAAACTAACTACATTAAGCACATAAATAAAATATTCATGTAATAAATATTGTACGTTTGAATACCACATGAACATAGTATGAGCAGGTGCTTTTATATACATATACTGGTCCTTAAAAGATGCATGCACACTATTTTATAGTACGCGCGGATTCTATGTTTAATTTTTATACTAATGACTATGAACATGTTAGCAATATATAAAAACATATAATAATATCATAATAACTAACCACATATACTAACAAAATTTAAAGCACACAAAAATCATGAGATAGTTGTAAAAATAAATAAAGGGATAGTCGACCATTAGATGTATAAGTGAAAGTCATGAATAGACAATATCATGATATAAATCGTTAATAACAAATAAGGCACAAAGGAACATGTATTTAGTTTAATTTATCCTCCATCCTTGATCACTCTCCTCGCTCGGCATCCTCGTGTGTACCTAAAAATAGTTGTTGTCGAAAGGGTGAGCTCAATGCGCTCAATAAGGTCATTACCTCATCCAATACCAGAATCAAATATATGTATAACCAATGAACATAACATGAAAATATTTTAATTTTAATAAATCATGATATCCATTTAATAATCTGGATATTACGATAATAAAACATGAGATCCATTTAATAATCTGGATAACATGAAAATATTGCAATTTTAGTAAAAATGAGATCCATTTAATAATCTGGATATTGCGAGTTGCGCCAACTATTGCGTTGGTCCCCTTCGACCCTTTTCACCGGTCTCCGGTTACAACGGAAAACATATTTTTAATAAATTCACATAAATGCACACATAGAGACACATATAATGAAACAAGTAGTAAACATGGTAAATCGACAACATGACACCTACCTCAACCAGCTGGAACGTGAACGTGAAATCCAAAGTGCGTCTAAGACCTTAGAAGATTCAACTAGCAACTTCCAAATCTTTTGGGGTTGAATTTATAGTTTCTAAAACCAATTGCTTTTCCTCTTTCTAATCACATGAATTGGAAGGGACCGTAAGCAGCGGCATTAATTTCGGTGGGTGATGCGGCGTAGCCTTGGGCTGAATTTTCGTCCATAGTTGATGAGAGCATGGTTCGGGATGATTTGGTTGCTTTCACCGAATATACCAAGGACGTCTTTCGGGGTATAAACGGAGGAAGGGGCTGAATCTAGATTGGAGGGAATTGTTTTTGGTTTGTGTGGTATATGTTGGCCGTGAGTATAAATGTCCATATATATATATACAGGGAGGGTTATATATTGTTTGGGTTGCTTCCTCTCGCGCTCAGATAGATATTAATAGGGAGAAAACTAAGGTTGTCGTTGTATAAGGATTGTGTTTAGGAGATTGTGTTGGAGTAGGTTTATTGGAAGATAGTGGACAAGAGGAGAGGGAATATTATGATGTATGGTCGGTGTAATTGTATGGGATATTAGGTAACGTATTTATAGGGATAAATTAAGGGTAAATTGTATTTAGGGGTTTTAGATGATTTTGGTAAGTTTTAAATATTGGAATTTTCTTACTTGCTAAGATATCTTTTAAATAATTATATTTTAAATTATATTTATTAAATTGGGTTGAATCAAAATATTAATTATATAATAATTATTTATCAAATTTAAAGTTTAACTAAAATATATTCTATTTTGAAATTTTAATTTATTAAATTAGTTTATGTATTTGTATATTTATTTAGGTGAATTTAAGGTTTTAGTAAATAAAATTTTGGGTTGTTACAATCTACACCCCTTAATTTTAATTTCGTCCTCGAAATTTGATAACTTCATAAATTTAAGGATATCCGACAATACTTATATTACTGTAAGTTTTAAGCATCTAATCTAAAGGCTCTAGCAATCTAAAATATTAAATAAAGTTAACATGAACATGTGAATGGTTTAAGTGTGACGTACCTTGAGTAGCCGACGAGACATGACGAGGATGGAAGAGTGATATATTAATTTCATGTATTACATATAAGAGGAACAACCAAGAATCGTAATGCTCTGATACCAACTGTAACGACCCGTACTTTTTTAAAACAGCGGAAGGTATCAATTTTGAAAATATCATTAAATAAAGTACGGGCGTCACAAAGTTTTATTTGTAGAAGTAAAATCCTTTTAAAATTCAAGTACAAAAATAAACTAACTACATTAAGCACATAAATAAACTATTCATGTAATAAATATTGTACGTTTGAATACCACATGAACATAGTATGAGCAGGTGCTTTTATATACATATACTGGTCCTTAAAAGATGCATATATGCACACTATTTTATAGTACGCGCGGATTCTATGTTTAATTTTTATACTAATGACTATGAACATGTTAGCAATATATAAAAACATATAATAATATCATAATAACTAACCACATATACTAACAAAATTTAAAGCACACAAAAATCATGAGATAGTTGTAAAAATAAATAAAGGGATAGTCGACCATTAGATGTATACGTGAAAGTCATGAATAGACAATATCATGATATAAATCGTTAATAACAAACAAGGCACAAAGGAACATGTATTTAGTTTAATTTATCCTCCATCCTTGATCACTCTCCTCGCTCGGCATCCTCGTGTGTACCTAAAAATAGTTGTTGTCGAAAGGGTGAGCTCAATGCGCTCAATAGGGTCATTACCTCATCCAATACCAGAATCAAATATATGTATAACCAATGAACATAACATGAAAATATTTTAATTTTAATAAATCATGATATCCATTTAATAATCTGGATATTACGATAATAAAACATGAGATCCATTTAATAATCTGGATAACATGAAAATATTGCAATTTTAGTAAAAATGAGATCCATTTAATAATCTGGATATTGCGAGTTGCGCCAACTATTGCGTTGGTCCCCTTCGACCCTTTTCACCGGTCTCCGGTTACAACGGAAAACATATTTTTAATAAATTCACATAAATGCACACATAGAGACACATATAATGAAACAAGTAGTAAACAAGGTAAATCGACAACATGACACCTACCTCAACCAACTGGAACGTGAACGTGAAATCCAAAGTGCGTCTAAGACCTTAGAAGATTCAACTAGCAACTTCCAAATCTTTTGGGGTTGAATTTATAGTTTCTAAAACCAATTGCTTTTCCTCTTTCTAATCACATGAATTGGAAGGGACCGTAAGCAGCGGCATTAATATCGGTGGGTGATGCGGCGTAGCCTTTGAAATTGTGTATTTTGTACTTGGTTCTACCTAGAACAGAATAGTAAAGGGTAGAGTACAAAGACTTAACACAATTTGGAGATTCTAAAGAAAACTCTTTTGTATTACTTGTAAAGGGTTGAACCACTTACAAACACATCTACAAAATTCTAGCGAATCTTGTAGAAAGGTCACACGACCAAAAACTAAGTCTATGTAGAACTAATCTAGCGACTCGTACTACCAAGACTAAACTGACAATAGCACCGGAGCTTTCTAGCGAAGTCTCTCGGTCTACAAATTTTCTCTCTCTAGAAAATGTCAAATCAAATCAAAAATCATCTTTAATGAATTCCAACTACCCGCTATTTATAGGTGTCGAGAAATAGGGTTTCCGGAATTCACGCTTAATGGGCCGAGCCCAAAGCATCTTCATGGAATATTCGAGATTCCATTTTTCGTGCTTGACGAACCCAGCTCTACGCACTACCACACTAGCGTGTCTTCGTGCTTCAAGCTCGTGGCGGGCATAGCTGGAATACTTGATGTATTTGTTTGGACTATAATTCTTCTAGCGAAGTCTTCTAGTCATACCCATCACTGGCTTCATTCCTTAGCAGTCATTCGTCCAGCTGTATGTATAGCTATGCTTGCACCGCGTCCGTCAAGGTGTTAATTCTGATTCAATGTCTTCACGGTAAGACTTGAACTCTCTGATTTGTAGTGCGTTGATAAACTCACAATTCTCTCTTGATCCACGTTGAACCACGTTGATAGAATAGTTCGTTCTATGCTCACGCACTGATGCAACTCCATGTTGTTTGTAATGGCCAAGTCTGCTTGCTCCATGCTGGTGAACCGTGGTCACGCGTTGAGCCACTTGTTAAATCCACAGTATAACCAGCTCGTTCTATGTAGACCTAGCAGACTTGTATGAATTATTGAATGGAAAGCATACAAACATGAAACATGAAGTTACTACAAAACAAAGTGTATAGTTCAACGTAGTTCAAGCAAGAACAACGTGGTTCTATGTTGAACTAGGAAGAACTACACACTAACAATCTCCCCCTTTTTGAGTCAACTTCATAAGCGGGGGTTCGTAGAGAAACTCCCCCTCAAACTAGTATCATACTCAAAAAGTTCAGCGTTGAGCAGGGAACGAAAAGAACACAGTCATACGTATCACAAAGCATGAGAAGTAAACAAGCATACGTAGAACAAAGAAAGAGCACAATTTACAAATAGCTCAAAGCAAGCAAACCAACATTGTATCAAACAAGTCATGCGTCAAACAGAGTTATGAAAAACAGCATGAATTAAAACAAAAGAATTGTTCAACGAGGAGCAGGGATAGAAAACACTTGGTTAAACGGATCATTGGCTTGCTTCACCATCTGAATCCTCGGGCGGCGTATGAGCACGAAGATCCTTCTCTGATCCTTCCTCGTCAGACGGCTCATCACGAAGCCTGCGTTTTTGCTGTGTAGGCTTGGGCTTGTTCTTCGTCACCACTTGCTTTCTACGCTGGCCCATGGCTTTGTTAATTGCAATATCCTTCTTGCTGAGCGTAGCCGCACCGCCTGGACCTGCAACCATTAAACCTTTACCTCCAGATGTTTTGGGCGTAGCAGCAGGAGCAGTTTTGGTTGGTGTTTCTTTGGTGACGCCCATCTTGGTGACTTTAAGTTTTGGCATTTTGGGCCTGTCCACCGTAGGAGCAACCTTTTCAACTTCCTTGGTGCCCGAAGAGCCAGCACCCTTGGCCTTTTCATCTTTCTTCACAGCATCCAACTCCTTCACCGTACCATCCGCATTTTTGACCAAGCCGCTATGCGCATCACCGGCCTCTTTTCTGCTTTTCTTGTGCGCAGCACGCAACTCCTCCACCTCATCAAGTTGAACTTCTTCAACTTCCTCTTCTACGTCCACTTCACTGATTTTACGCTTCCCACTCTTCTTTTTGGCCTCCGTGGGACGGTCATCAGCGTTCCTCGATGCCTCCATTTGTTCGGCCACGAGGTTGACTATGCCGGTCAAACGCGCATGAAGCATCTTTAATGGCCCTAGGTCAGCGTACGAGGACCCATCTCCCCCTAGACGAGCCGCTCGACGGGCTTTACGGTGCATGTGGGCGGAGAGACGTGCCACAGCATCTATCGTGCCACGTAGCTGCACGAAGTCCTGGAGAAGCGAGGTCGGCTCACAAAGATACAACTCGTCCGACGAAGAGTCAGAGTCGTCCGACGAAGAGTCAAGAGTAACGTCAATATTGTGCTTCGTAGCGCGGCCGGACTTGGCCCTTTTTCCTTTGCCCTTTGCTGCATGTTGGATTTGCAGTGGTATGGCCTGTGCAGCGGTGAACAACACACGATCCGCCTCCATATTCCCAAGTCTACGCCATGGAAGGTCTTTAACTTTGTGGGGCGCCATGTACTTGGAATCAAAACGGAACGAAGAGAGGGGGATCAACGGTTCATCATCCTTTTCATACACGAAGCCCTGACTCACTAGTATGGCGCTGATCAGGTGGGGGCATGGTAGGTTGGACTGAGCAATTTCATTATCAGACATGTCCCCATACGAAGCAATTTTATTAAATACCACTTGGCCCAAATCCACTTGGATGCCACGGCTCAATTTGTACATCAAATGAAGTGCGTCAGCGTGGACCACGGAGCAGCTCGACGTAGGGATCCAGTTGTTGGCAATTATTTTGTTGAGGTGGCTGAAGAACTGAGTCAACGATGTACAGGCCGGCTGGGGCGTAGAGGCAAGGCCACCAGTCACAATGAACCCCATCATTTGACTATCTGGGTGCTGCGGAGAGGGAGGTTCCCAAGTGGCCTTGATGTGTGTACGCTTGAACATCTTGTTCAACGTACGTGGGGAGAGATCATACTCCCGCTCACGAATAATAACTTTCCCGTAGGACGGGTGACTGGGGTCACCAAAATTCTGATCGATATGAGAGAAGACCATACGGTGGACAAAGTGACTGTAGTCCACGTCGAAGTTGATGGCATCCAACAATTCCATCTCCTGCATGAACGCGTGTAGCCCGCGTCCCACCCATTTCACCTTGCCAGCGTAGTGCCGCTCGACATTTATTTTCTGTTCGGCCAAGGACTCAAAGCGATCACTGGCTGCTTCGTAGAAGAAGTCAGCCGAAAAACCCTCGCCTACGTAGCGTGCGGGAGAAGGAACTACCATCCTGTTCTCCGGCACCTTATCCTCCACCTCGTCCATTGGCTCAGCGTTGAGCGGGGACGGATTAGTAGGAGCAGTGACGTGGTGGGCCGGAGAGCCACCATCCTTGGGTGAATTTGATTCACCATCATTTGTAGCCACAGTTGTGGCGGTGCGTTGAACAGGGGCAGTGGTGGTTTTGGCAATGCGTGCAGCAACATCCAATTTGTCTTGTTTTGCCTTGGCAATACGGTCTGCCTCAGCCTGTTCCTTTTTCTTTTTCTCCTCTGCGGCAATACGTGCCGCCTCCTCTTTCTTCTTCCTTTCTAATTCGGCTATACGATCAGCCTCCTCTTTCTCTTTCTTTTTCCTTTCTTCCTCTGCGATGCGTAGCCGTTCTAACTCGGCTAAACGCTCGTCCTCTTCCTTCTTTTTCTTTTCTTCCTCGGCTCTACGAGCCTCCTCTTCCCTTATGGCTTTTTCAGCCTTCATTTTCAAGCCACGGTTCTCAAGAATGGCCTTACGAACCACAGTGATTTGTGCCTCCAGTGCAGTGACTTTGTCAAAGTCTTCCTCCGCGGTCTGCGCGGCTTCAAGTGTAGCCTCTTCGGCCTTGAGTTCAGTTATCTTATCAGCGTAGAATGAAGGCAGTTCATAGATGGGCTTGGCGGTAGCAATAGAATCAGATGAAGTCATTTTAGTGAGACGGTGAGTAAAGTGAACCTGCGTAGAGCAAAGAGAAAAACTGGGAGTAGATGTTATGAGCTGGTACGTAGAAGATAAGAACAGCAAGGAAATAAGGATTCTCTCTCTAAAACACGCAGTGAAAGGTGCACTATGTGTTTGACCGAGAGAGGTATTTATAGGACATCCGAAGCGGTTCAAATTCTGTGGTGTAGAGCGCGCCACGTGTCGACTGGGTGAGTCAGCGTAGGAGAGAAAACAAAGATTCAAGTGGTTGCACGCTGTACAGGGACATAGCACGCCTGATGCGCGTTGAACAGGCAAAGTACATCACCGTAGCTGCAAAATAAATTAACAAGCAACCCAACGTACAACAGAGGATATACAGCGTATGGCAAAAATACTTAATGAGAAGAAACAAACAAATAGACCAATGAGATGTGAAGCAGTTCAGCGGTTGACGAGCGGGCAGATGTACATGGTGCGACGCATAACAGAGAGATATGGGCTGCCATAGAGAGTGTACAGGCTAGGTTGTGCAACGCATCAGTAGCAGCAATTTTTCAAAGGATAGCACGCCCTACAAAAATGATGATGGGTAGAACAGTGATACTTATAATGTAAAATCAGCAAACAGCACAACAAGCAAAGAGTAACACGTAAGACAGGAACGACTTTCATGAGTACTCAAAGTAGCACACGTAGAGCAGGGGCTATTAGACATAGTCGTACGTTGAATTACCCAGATTTCAAATTCACTGATAAAAATTCTTATGCAACGAAGTCTAAGTAGGAACTTCAGCGTAGAACAGCCTTGCTTCGTAGACCAGGAGTACTCTGCAAAAATTTACAACACGAAATACAGTTAAAGGCATAGCAAGCACACACAACGTGGACATACGTACCACCACACAGTGAATCAAAATCGTTGGAAAGAACATTAAGTAGAGTTATTGGAGGTAGAGTGACAGTGCTTTATGGACGGTATTGCTATTTTGGCCAGTTCAATGTGTAACCACGACCATTTCTTTAGCTTTTTCAAGCATAGAGCAGGCTTATTAGTACCCGATCAGAGGGGTGTTATAGATGGTGTTTCCTTATGTATTTTTTTGTTTTCACCATTATATGTATAAGGCCATGTCTTTTGCATTTGCCCGAAGACCAAGTCAGTCAAGACCCGATCCATCGAGGAAATCTTTAGGCCGACTTTTCCTGCTAGACATAGAGCAAACGAAGTTCACTCCAATGAATTGCTTATATAGATATTTAAAGAACAGTATGTCCAAATACTACGTCACTTGGCAACTGTCAACAACTAACCTCACCTTGCTCTACCTCATGGTTCCATTGATAAAATAAACGGCTATGGGTAGAGGTAGTCAGTTGCGGCCTACTACCCTTCAAAAGGCACCCATGCAGAGAGATGTCCTCAAGGCCTTAAATCTATCCGAAGCAAGTGGTTTAGTGAAGAAGTCTGAGAGTTGATTCTCCGTAGGGACATGTTCCATTACCACCTTACCCCGTTCTACCAAGTCTCGAATGAAGTGATGTCGTATATCAATATGCTTGGTCTTTGAGTGTTGTACCGGATTCTGACTTATCTTTATAGCACTTTGATTGTCACAATACAAGGTTAATGGCGTGCTATGAATTTGATAATCGGCAAGCATTTGTTGAAGCCATAGCATTTGAGTACAACAACTCCCGGCAGCCACATACTCGGATTCGGCGGTGGATAGAGCAATGCAATTTTGCTTCTTGCTATGCCATGAGACAAGGTTGTTTCCTAAGAAGCAACACCCTCCACTAGTACTCTTCCTTTCATCATTGTCACCGGCCCAATCAGCATCTGCAAAACCAACAAGGTAAGAAGAAGTATCTTTAGTATACCATAAACCAAGGTTGGTAGACCCGGCCACATATCGAAGGATACGCTTCACGGCAACGAGATGCTCTTCCTTTGGTTGAGCTTGGTAGCGGGCACAGAGGCACACACTATACATGATGTCTGGTCGAGTTGCTGTGAGGTAGAGCAGGCTACCAATAAGAGATCTGTAGGTAGAGATATCAACATCCTTGCCCTTCTCCGCTCTACTCAGCTTGTCAGTGGTAGCAATAGGAGTATTCATGGGTTTAGCATCCGCCATGTCGAATTTCTTGAGCATATTGATAGCATACTTAGTCTGAGAGACAAACATGCCATCCGGTCGTTGAGAAATTTGAAGACCAAGGAAGTGACTTAGCTCCCCCTCCAAGCTCATTTGAAAAGAGGAAGCCATGGCATCAGTAAATTCCTTAACCAAGCGGTCATGGGTAGCACCGAACACAATGTCATCCACATAGATCTGAGCAATAAGCATTTCATTCTTGACGATTTTGATGAAGAGAGTAGTGTCGGCATTCCCACGAGTGAATCCAAACTTCAAGAGAAAATCCGTGAGGCAGCTATACCATGCACGAGGTGCTTGTTTTAGCCCGTAGAGGGCCTTGTGAAGGAGATAGACATGATCTGGCTTGTGAGGATCCACAAACCCCTTAGGTTGTTCAACATATGCTTCTTCATCCAACACTCCATTTAGGAAAGCCGCCTTCACATCCATTTGACGTAACGGAATATTTTTGTAGCACGCCACCGCAATGAGTAACCGGATTGACTCTATGCGTGCCACAGGAGCAAAGGTCTCCTCAAAATCTATTCCCTCCACTTGAGTGTACCCTTGAGCAACTAGTCGTGCCTTGTTCCGCACTATTTGATTGAACTCATTGGTTTTGTTCTTGTAAATCCACTTAGTACCAATGACATTGACACCCTTTGGTCTCGGGACCAATGACCAAACTTTGTTTCTCTCGAATTCGTTCAACTCTTCCTGCATAGCCGCAATCCAAAAATCATCGAGTATGGCCTCCTTTATGTTTTTGGGCTCAATTTCGGAGACAAAGCTCATTATACCCACATCCGGAGATAGGAGAGCCAAATTAGAGAACGTGTTGGGGTAGCTAGCGGGCAATGTGGCGGTGGAGTTTGTAGAACGAGTGACACGTTGATTTAGATTCCCAATCATTTGTTGGTCTGGGTGTCTTTTTCGGATATATGCAGGAGGACCCGAGTTCGGAACTCCGGTAGAGGTAGACGCTCCAGTGGTACCCATGGCAGGGTTAGAAGGACCCCGGTTCACCCCTTCATCATTACCCTCTGAGGGAGTAGGATCACAAGAGTTGTGATTATTATCATTTGGTAGTATGGGTGATCCAACACCCTGATCTACCTCCCCCTCAACTAATACCTCTGCTATGGGTAGAACAGGATTAGACACTTGTTGGTGTGAGGTAGACTTGGATGAACTGTCGTTGAAGTGATGTTCATCAAACTTGATGTTAGTCGATTCTTGCACGGTCTTCGTTCGCAAGTTGAATACCCGGTAAGCATGGCTGTTGAGGGAATATCCAACGAAAATAGCTTTGTCCGACCTCGCATCAAACTTCTTCAAGGCATCTCTGTCATTCAAAATGTAGCAAATGCACCCATAGACACGAAGATGAGCTACGTTCGGTTTCTTAGAAGTGAGTAGTTCATAGGCCGTACATTGAGTCCCGGCACGAATGCTTATACGATTCACCACATAGCAAGCCGCACTCAAAGCTTCTGCCCAAAAACCCTTGGCCATACCCGCGGCCACCAACATTACTCGTGCCATTTCTTGTAGAGTCCTGTTCTTCCTCTCTACGATCCCATTTTGTTGTGGAGTCTTTGGTGCAGAGAACTCATGGTAAATCCCCTTACGAGTGCAATAGTCAACGAACACTCCATTTTGGAACTCACCTCCATGGTCACTCCTAATGCGTTGGACCCGTTTGGCGTATGTGGTTCGAATACGTCGAGCTAGGGACCGGAAGGCCTCAAAGGCCTCGTCCTTTGTTCCAAGGAAATTTACCCAAGTGTATCTCGAAAAGTCATCCACAATGACGAGAGTGTACCACTTATTTCCCAAACTCTGTACTTCCATGGGCCCCATGAGGTCCATATGGAGTAGCTCAAAACATTCTGTCGTGCGGTTATGGGTAGAGATAGCAGGATGGGGAGCTCTAGTTTGTTTACCCATTTGACATTCACCACACACTCTCTTGTCAATCTTAGGCAAGCTATCTATGCCTCTGACAGCCTTTATTTGAACAAGCTTCTCAAGGTTCCGAAGGCTGGTATGACCAAGCCTTTGATGCCAGATATCTATCTCGTCATGGGTAGAAGCACTCAGACAAGATTCATTTATGGCATAGCAGTTGTTCTTTGCCCGGGCAGCTGTGAGAATGCACTCTCCCTTAGTGTTGTACACTTCGCAGCTCTCCTTATTGAACTTCACATTAAGTTCATCATCGCAAAGTTGGCTAATGCTTATGAGATTGGCACATAGCCCATCCACCAAGAGAACATTCTTGAGTGCTGGTAGACCCTTCACATTCAAAGTTCCACTCCCAATTATACTCCCCTTTGCCCCACCTCCATAAGTGACGGGGCCTCCGGAGTGAGGAACAAAATCGACCAAAGAGTCTTTAGTTCCGGTCATATGCCTAGAGCACCCACTATCAAAATACCACGTCTCCTTTGTGGTGCCCTTGGCCACGGTGAATGCGACATTACATGTCTCCTCTTGCTTTCTTCTCCATACTTGCTTTGGCGTGATGTTTGTAGCGATGGGTAGAGCAGCTTTGATTCTCCAGACCTGAATAGCCTTGTCATGCGAATGCTTGGCAATTGGTCTCCATACTTTTCTAACAGCCATAGTACGAGGACTTAAATCTTCAGCACGCTTGTAGCAATACGGTTTGATATGTCCTTTCATCCCGCAGTAGTGGCATACAAAGATTCGCTTGTGGGGAGTAGAAGAAGTCTTCCTTCTGTGAGTAGCCAAGCCCTTAGCAGGGTTTGTCAAGAGGTTAGCACCGGGAGATTGGAACTTTGGAGTCGATTTAGTCGTTGAGTTCGAAAACTTAGATCTATTAGAGACATTTCGTGTGAAAGTTTTCTTGTCATGGGTAGACCCGGATCTATTCACGGGTAGAGCAGAAGTAGAGACCGGTGTCAACGAGGACATTGAAGCATTTTGGGACAATGGAGTGGAAGATCGTTTGAGAATTTGTATATTAGATGTAGAAGCCACATTGCCTTTGGATGTATTAACACCCTTTGGCTTGGCCTCATTAGATTTAGTGATAGCCTTATCCCTACCATGCACAAACTTAGGAAAAACATAAGGAGAATCGGAGTAGACAGAATCAAAAGTTTCCTTAAATCCAAGCCCAAAGTGCTTGGTGTTAACACAGTTCAACATGTTATCAAGTTTGGAAGTGCCAGTGTTGAGTTTTTGAAAGAGACAATTAGCAACATCAAGTTTGTCTTTCACTTGGTAGAGCTCCTTGGTACGCATAGCATAGCCTTCTTCCATCTTAGCAAGGGAGTCTCTCAGGAAGTCCTTCTCCGTGTCTTCCTTCTTCACAATGGCTTCCAGCTCACTCGCCTTCTTCAATGCCCTCTCCAACTCCAGCTTCACGATCTCGAACTCCCTCTTGCTCACCCTCTCAGAATCGAGGGTAGACTCAGCATCCTTCTTGGTCATGCCCCCAGCCAGAGATCTGGGGGTAGAACTAGCACCCTTCTCGGTAGTACCTGCAACCACAGAGGTATAGCAAAAGATATTTTCATGAGTAGCCAAGTCATCTTGATCTACCTCATACTCCTCATCACTCTCATCTTCAATGGCACTGAGAAGTGCATTGACTTCATTCGGCTCCACCATCCTTCCTTTGTCCTCCTCAGAGGAGTACAACTCATCATCTCCATCAAACACCAAGTAACTCACATCCATGTTGTTCTTCCGATGCAAGTTCGGACATTCATTCTTCACGTGTCCCATCCCTTTGCACTCAAAGCATTTGATTTTAGACATATCCTTGCTAGGGGCGCCACTGACAAACTTCCGACTTGGGGTATACCCACTGCGGTTGGTGGTGGGAGGAGTGGAGAAGGAGTTCCCAGGGCTCCTCTGATTTCGGAATTGCTTAAACCTCCTCTTCCTTTTGATGTCTTGACGAACGAGATAGCTCACGGCATCTTGGATGGCTATGAACTTGTCTGGATTAGGAGAGTCAAGGAGTGATAGAGCTTCACTCTCATCATCGGAGTCTTCAGCAAGAAAAGCACTATTCTCGGGAGAGTGAGGAGAGTGGGTAGAGCTGGCCCTGTTGGGGGTAGAGCTAGAGGCATTCTGAGAGATAGAGAGAGCCTTCATAGAGTTCTCGAATGGAGTCATGGTGAACGACTTATCTTTCAATTTGAGGTTCAACTCATAATTCTTCAAATGGCTCATGATCTCGTTGTAGTCCCCCGATAGCCCAAGCTTTGTATCCTCCATGGTGGTAACCTTGACGCTAAACTTCTCTGTCACACCTCGTAGAACCTTGGTGCAAATGAGCGGTGGAGGGATAGGGTCTCCAAGTTCTTGGCATTCGCTCACGATAGCCATGATTTTATTGAAGAAGGAATCAAGGTCTTCATCTTCCCTCATTTCGAGCCGGTGGAAGGTAGTAGTAAGACCTCTGATCTTGGACCTCTTGATGCTGTCACTCCCTTCACACATCCGCTCCAAGGTATCCCACACATGCTTGGCCGAAGTGAGATGCCTTACCACAGAGAACATGTGGACATCTATGAGATCAGTAATAATGTGGATGGCCTTAGAGTTGAAGGTAGCGGCTTCATGTTCGGCCGTAGTCCATGTAGACTCATCCTTTGCGATCGTGTCGCCATCTTTGTCTACTATTGTTGGTGCTTGCCATCCGTTTAGCACCGCTCCCCAGACGCGTGAGTCCACATTCTTCAACTTCAATCTAGTCTTGCTCTTCCAGTAGGAGTAGTTCGTAGAGTTGAGAATAACGGGCTTGACGACGGTGAATGACTCCATTGTAGAATCTCTTCCTAGGATCACACCAAAGGTGGTGAACCTTGCTCTGATACCAATTGAAATTGTGTATTTTGTACTTGGTTCTACCTAGAACAGAATAGTAAAGGGTAGAGTACAAAGACTTAACACAATTTGGAGATTCTAAAGAAAACTCTTTTGTATTACTTGTAAAGGGTTGAACCACTTACAAACACATCTACAAAATTCTAGCGAATCTTGTAGAAAGGTCACACGACCAAAAACTAAGTCTATGTAGAACTAATCTAGCGACTTGTACTACCAAGACTAAACTGACAATAGCACCGGAGCTTTCTAGCGAAGTCTCTCGGTCTACAAATTTTCTCTCTCTAGAAAATGTCAAATCAAATCAAAAATCATCTTTAATGAATTCCAACTACCCGCTATTTATAGGTGTCGAGAAATAGGGTTTCCGGAATTCACGCTTAATGGGCCGAGCCCAAAGCATCTTCATGGAATATTCGAGATTCCATTTTTCGTGCTTGACGAACCCAGCTCTACGCACTACCACACTAGCGTGTCTTCGTGCTTCAAGCTCGTGGCGGGCATAGCTGGAATACTTGATGTATTTGTTTGGACTATAATTCTTCTAGCGAAGTCTTCTAGTCATACCCATCACTGGCTTCATTCCTTAGCAGTCATTCGTCCAGCTGTATGTATAGCTATGCTTGCACCGCGTCCGTCAAGGTGTTAATTCTGATTCAATGTCTTCACGGTAAGACTTGAACTCTCTGATTTGTAGTGCGTTGATAAACTCACAATTCTCTCTTGATCCACGTTGAACCACGTTGATAGAATAGTTCGTTCTATGCTCACGCACTGATGCAACTCCATGTTGTTTGTAATGGCCAAGTCTGCTTGCTCCATGCTGGTGAACCGTGGTCACGCGTTGAGCCACTTGTTAAATCCACAGTATAACCAGCTCGTTCTATGTAGACCTAGCAGACTTGTATGAATTATTGAATGGAAAGCATACAAACATGAAACATGAAGTTACTACAAAACAAAGTGTATAGTTCAACGTAGTTCAAGCAAGAACAACGTGGTTCTATGTTGAACTAGGAAGAACTACACACTAACAGCCTTGGGCTGAATTTTCGTCCATAGTTGATGAGAGCATGGTTCGGGATGATTTGGTTGCTTTCACCGAATATACCAAGGACGTCTTTCGGGGTATAAACGGAGGAAGGGGCTGAATCTAGATTGGAGGGAATTGTTTTTGGTTTGTGTGGTATATGTTGGCCGTGAGTATAAATGTCCATATATATATATATATACAGGGAGGGTTATATATTGTTTGGGTTGCTTCCTCTCGCGCTCAGATAGATATTAATAGGGAGAAAACTAAGGTTGTCGTTGTATAAGGATTGTGTTTAGGAGATTGTGTTGGAGTAGGTTTCTTGGAAGATAGTGGACAAGAGGAGAGGGAATATTATGATGTATGGTCGGTGTAATTGTATGGGATATTAGGTAACGTATTTATAGGTATAAATTAAGGGTAAATTGTATTTAGGGGTTTTAGATGATTTTGGTAAGTTTTAAATATTGGAATTTTCTTACTTGCTAAGATATCTTTTAAATAATTATATTTTAAATTATATTTATTAAATTGGGTTGAATCAAAATATTAATTATATAATAATTATTTATCAAATTTAAAGTTTAACTAAAATATATTCTATTTTGAAATTTTAATTTATTAAATTAGTTTATATATTTGTATATTTATTTAGGTGAATTTAAGGTTTTAGTAAATAAAATTTTGGGTTGTTACAATCTACACCCCTTAATTTTAATTTCGTCCTCGAAATTTGATAACTTCATAAATTTAAGGATATCCGACAATACTTATATTACTGTAAGTTTTAAGCATCTAATCTAAAGGCTCTAGCAATCTAAAATATTAAATGAAGTTAACATGAACATGTGAATGGTTTAAGTGTGACGTACCTTGAGTAGCCGACGAGACATGACGAGGATGGAAGAGTGATATATTAATTTCATGTATTACATATAAGAGAAACAACCAAGAATCGTAATGCTCTGATACCAACTGTAACGACCCGTACTTTTTTAAAACAGCGGAAGGTATCAATTTTGAAAATATCATTAAATAAAGTACGGACGTCACAAAGTTTTATTTGTAGAAGTAAAATCCTTTTAAAATTCAAGTACAAAAATAAACTAACTACATTAAGCACATAAATAAACTATTCATGTAATAAATATTGTACGTTTGAATACCACATGAACATAGTATGAGCAGGTGCTTTTATATACATATACTGGTCCTTAAAAGATGCATGCACACTATTTTATAGTACGCGCGGATTCTATGTTTAATTTTTATACTAATGACTATGAACATGTTAGCAATATATAAAAACATATAATAATATCATAATAACTAACCACATATACTAACAAAATTTAAAGCACACAAAAATCATGAGATAGTTGTAAAAATAAATAAAGGGATAGTCGACCATTAGATGTATACGTGAAAGTCATGAATAGACAATATCATGATATAAATCGTTAATAACAAACAAGGCACAAAGGAACATGTATTTAGTTTAATTTATCCTCCATCCTTGATCACTCTCCTCGCTCGGCATCCTCGTGTGTACCTAAAAATAGTTGTTGTCGAAAGGGTGAGCTCAATGCGCTCAATAGGGTCATTACCTCATCCAATACCAGAATCAAATATATGTATAACCAATGAACATAACATGAAAATATTTTAATTTTAATAAATCATGATATCCATTTAATAATCTGGATATTACGATAATAAAACATGAGATCCATTTAATAATCTGGATAACATGAAAATATTGCAATTTTAGTAAAAATGAGATCCATTTAATAATCTGGATATTGCGAGTTGCGCCAACTATTGCGTTGGTCCCCTTCGACCCTTTTCACCGGTCTCCGGTTACAACGGAAAACATATTTTTAATAAATTCACATAAATGCACACATAGAGACACATATAATGAAACAAGTAGTAAACAAGGTAAATCGACAACATGACACCTACCTCAACCAGCTGGAACGTGAACGTGAAATCCAAAGTGCGTCTAAGACCTTAGAAGATTCAACTAGCAACTTCCAAATCTTTTGGGGTTGAATTTATAGTTTCTAAAACCAATTGCTTTTCCTCTTTCTAATCACATGAATTGGAAGGGACCGTAAGCCGCGGCATTAATTTCGGTGGGTGATGCGGCGTAGCCTTGGGCTGAATTTTCGTCCATAGTTGATGAGAGCATGGTTCGGGATGATTTGGTTGCTTTCACCGAATATACCAAGGACGTCTTTCGGGGTATAAACGGAGGAAGGGGCTGAATCTAGATTGGAGGGAATTGTTTTTGGTTTGTGTGGTATATGTTGGCCTTGAGTATAAATGTCCATATATATATATACAGGGAGGGTTATATATTGTTTGGGTTGCTTCCTCTCGCGCTCAGATAGATATTAATAGGGAGAAAACTAAGGTTGTCGTTGTATAAGGATTGTGTTTAGGAGATTGTGTTGGAGTAGGTTTCTTGGAAGATAGTGGACAAGAGGAGAGGGAATATTATGATGTATGGTCGGTGTAATTGTATGGGATATTAGGTAACGTATTTATAGGGATAAATTAAGGGTAAATTGTATTTAGGGGTTTTAGATGATTTTGGTAAGTTTTAAATATTGGAATTTTCTTACTTGCTAAGATATCTTTTAAATAATTATATTTTAAATTATATTTATTAAATTGGGTTGAATCAAAATATTAATTATATAATAATTATTTATCAAATTTAAAGATTAACTAAAATATATTCTATTTTGAAATTTTAATTTATTAAATTAGTTTATATATTTGTATATTTATTTAGGTGAATTTAAGGTTTTAGAAAATAAAATTTTGGGTTGTTACAATCTACACCCCTTAATTTTAATTTCGTCCTCGAAATTTGATAACTTCATAAATTTAAGGATATCCGACAATACTTATATTACTGTAAGTTTTAAGCATCTAATCTAAAGGCTCTAGCAATCTAAAATATTAAATAAAGTTAACATGAACATGTGAATTGTTTAAGTGTGACGTACCTTGAGTAGCCGACGAGACATGTCGAGGATGGAAGAGTGATATATTAATTTCATGTATTACATATAAGAGGAACAACCAAGAATCGTAATGCTCTGATACCAACTGTAACGACCCGTACTTTTTTAAAACAGCGGAAGGTATCAATTTTGAAAATATCATTAAATAAAGTACGGACGTCACAAAGTTTTATTTGTAGAAGTAAAATCCTTTTAAAATTCAAGTACAAAAATAAACTAACTACATTAAGCACATAAATAAACTATTCATGTAATAAATATTGTACGTTTGAATACCACATGAACATAGTATGAGCAGGTGCTTTTATATACATATACTGGTCCTTAAAAGATGCATATATGCACACTATTTTATAGTACGCGCGGATTCTATGTTTAATTTTTATACTAATGACTATGAACATGTTAGCAATATATAAAAACATATAATAATATCATAATAACTAACCACATATACTAACAAAATTTAAAGCACACAAAAATCATGAGATAGTTGTAAAAATAAATAAAGGGATAGTCGACCATTAGATGTATACGTGAAAGTCATGAATAGACAATATCATGATATAAATCGTTAATAACAAACAAGGCACAAAGGAACATGTATTTAGTTTAATTTATCCTCCATCCTTGATCACTCTCCTCGCTCGGCATCCTCGTGTGTACCTAAAAATAGTTGTTGTCGAAAGGGTGAGCTCAATGCGCTCAATAGGGTCATTACCTCATCCAATACCAGAATCAAATATATGTATAACCAATGAACATAACATGAAAATATTTTAATTTTAATAAATCATGATATCCATTTAATAATCTGGATATTACGATAATAAAACATGAGATCCATTTAATAATCTGGATAACATGAAAATATTGCAATTTTAGTAAAAATGAGATCCATTTAATAATCTGGATATTGCGAGTTGCGCCAACTATTGCGTTGGTCCCCTTCGACCCCTAACCGGGCCGGGGCGTTACAAATGGTATCAGAGCAGGTGCCGACCGGAATTGTGGGAACTAAGTGTCTTGCGGGGCCAAGTGCTCCACCCAGAAGTTGGTGAGAGTACCCGCAAGGGGCATTCCTGCACGGATGGTTGGTCCTGGGCAAGTAAGGCAAGTAAGGCACGCAACGAGGACGTTGCGCAGAAAAAGGTGGGGTGATTGTAACGCCCCAGAAAATTCAAAGGCTTAAAAGGAGTGAATATGCTACTCATACCAACAGATGCATCTACTTTTCTGGGCATCCTCCTATAAGAACTCCAAAGTTAAGCGTGCTGGCTCTGGAGTAATTTTAGGATGGGTGACCCCCTGGGAAGTCTCTCGGGTGCGCACGAGTGAGGACAAAGTGCGCTGGAAAAGACAAGTGTTGGTACAGTGGGGCCAGGATATCACTCCCGCAAGCAGTCATTGGTAACCGAGCCGGCCCATTAGGGTCGGGCTTCGACCCCGCAACGGGTCGGGGCGTTACATACCATGGCTCGGTTTCTAGCGGGATTGAATTGGGAGATTCGTAATGCGGTGGAGTTGCAACCTTATGTCGAATTGGAGGATATGGTTCACATGGCGATAAAGATTGAGAGTCAGCATAAGAGGAGGGGTAGTTTTAGCAGTGCAAAGCCGAATCAGTCTTCCTGGAGATCATCCCCAGGCCCGAGTGGTTCTACATCTAAAGGGAACCAATGGAAGCGAGAGGTTCCACCTCGAGATGAGAAGAAGACCTTCTTTAAAGGTCGTTCGGAGGGAGCAAGTCCAGCGACTCAGGTCAGCCTATCATATCCTGATAGTCGCAACAGAGATAAGAAGTGCTTCAAGTGTCAGGGATTTGGGCATATTATGAGTGAGTGTCCTAACAGACGACTCATGTTATTGAGAGACGACGGAGAAGTCGTGACTGATGATGAGGGCGATGAACCGGCACCTACAGCTACAGTGGATTCCGAGGAGGAGGAGGAGGAGATTCTTCCCATTGATGGACAACTGTTTGTAGCTAGGAGAGTATTGAGTGCCCAGACACAGCCCGTTGAGAGGGAGCAGCGAGAGAACCTTTTCCACACACGATGTCATGTGCAGGATAAGGTGTGTAGTGTCATCATTGATGGAGGGAGCTGCACGAACGTGGTTAGTGCTACCATGGTTCAACGATTGGGATTGACTGTGGTAAAACATCCGAAGCCTTATCGTCTGCAGTGGTTGAATGAGTGCGGCGTCATCAAGGTGACCAAGCAAGTGAAGGTACCTTTCCGCATTGGGAAGTATGAGTATAAAGTGTTGTGTGACGTCATCCCGATGCAAGCGAGTCACATCTTGTTAGGACGACCGTGGCAGTTCGATAGGAGAGCCATACACGACGGCTTCACCAACAAGTACTCGGTTGAGTATAACAATAAAAATGTATCACTTGTTCCTCTCACTCCTAAACAAGTTTATGAGGATCAAGTGCAGATGCAAAAGGAGGCAGCAAGGGCGACTTCCAAAGAGCAGCCCTTACCCACGAAGGAGAATGCCTTGATTCAAAGAGCCTATCTTGCTCGGGCTAGTGAAGTGAAGGAAGCGGTGAATGAGAAGAGGCAACTGTTCGTGTTGTTGTGGAAAGGGAACTTGGTTATTACTAACGATCTACCCCCTCTACCCCCTTCTATTCAGTTTGTTTTGCAGGAGTTCAATGATGTTTTCCCGGAGGATACACCACCTGGTCTACCACCCATCCGAGGGATAGAGCATCAGATCGACTTTGTGCCTGGAGCTGTGCTACCAAACCGCCCGGCTTACCGCACCAACCCGGAGGAAACAAAGGAGTTGGAGAAGCAGATTGGCGAGTTGTTGAACAAAGGACACGTGAAGGAGAGTTTGAGTCCTTGTGCGGTACCTGTACTTCTCGTACCCAAAAAGGATGGCACGATGAGGATGTGTTGCGATTGCCGAGCTATTAACAACATCACGGTAAAGTATCGACATCCCATTCCTAGACTTGATGACATGCTTGATGAATTGTATGGTTCTTGCGTATTTTCTAAAATAGATTTACGTAGTGGATACCGTCAAATTAGGATTAAGGAGGGAGATGAATGGAAAACTGCTTTCAAAACAAAAATTGGTTTATATGAGTGGTTAGTTATGCCTTTTGGACTTACTAATGCTCCTAGTACTTTTATGCGATTGATGAATCATGTCTTGCGTGCGTTTATTGGAAAATTTGTTGTTGTGTACTTTGATGATATCTTAGTGTATAGCAAAAATCATGACGAGCATGTGGTTCATTTGAGGATGGTTTTGATTGCACTTAGGCAGGAGAAATTGTATGCTAACCGTAAGAAGTGCGTCTTTAGCACGGATATAGTCGTTTTCCTTGGTTTTGTTGTTAGTGCACAGGGTGTACAGGTTGACGAGGAAAAGATACGAGCTATCCAAGAGTGGCCTACACCAAAGAACATTGGCGACGTGCGGAGTTTCCATGGTTTGGCCAGCTTTTATCGACGGTTTGTGCCTAACTTCAGCAGCATAGCGGCACCTTTAACCGCCGTGATCAAGAAGAACGTGGAGTTCAAGTGGGGAAAGGCACAAGACGAAGCCTTTCAGAAATTGAAGGACAAGCTAACACACGCCCCGATATTATCTCTTCCTAACTTTTCTAAATCTTTTGAGATTGAATGTGATGCTTCTGGAATTGGTATTGGTGTAGTGTTGATGCAAGAACGTCGTCCGATAGCTTACTTCAGCGAGAAGCTAAACGGAGCTACGTTGAACTATCCGACGTATGACAAGGAGTTGTATGCCCTGGTGAGAGCTCTTCAGACGTGGCAGCATTATCTATGGCCTCGGGAGTTCATCATTCACACCGATCATGAGTTATTGAAGCACCTCAAAGGGCAGCACAAGCTGGATAGGCGTCATGCGAGATGGATGGAGTTCATTGAGACGTTTCCATACGTCATCAAATACAAGCAAGGTAAGGAGAATGTGGTGGCTGATGCCCTTTCTCGGAGGTATGCTCTTATTTCGACTTTAGATGCTAAATTACTTGGTTTTGAGCATATTAAGGGTCTATATGAGCATGATGATGATTTTGGTGAGATTTATAAAGCATGTGAACAAACTGCTAGTGGAGATTACTTTAGGCATGATGATTTTCTCTTTAGGAAAAATAAATTGTGTGTGCCTAAATGCTCTTTACGTGATCTGTTGTTGCTTGAATCTCATGGTGGGGGATTAATGGGACATTTTGGTATTGCTAAGACTTTATCTGTTCTGCATGAGCATTTCTTTTGGCCTCATATGAAACGTGATGTTGAGAGAATATGTGGTCGTTGTCTTACATGTAAACAGGCTAAGTCTAGAGTTAGTGCCCATGGTTTGTATACGCCTTTGCCTATTCCTGCATCACCTTGGATTGATATTTCTATGGATTTTGTGATGGGTTTACCTAGGACTAGGCAAGGTAGTGATTCTATTTTTGTGGTAGTTGATTGTTTCTCTAAAATGACACATTTTATTCCATGTCATAAAACTGATGATGCATCTCATGTGGCTGGATTATTCTTTAGAGAAATTGTTAGATTGCATGGCATGCCTAGGACTATTGTGTCTGACAGGGATTCTAAGTTTCTGAGTTATTTCTGGAAGACATTGTGGTGTAAGCTGGGTACGAAGCTATTATTTTCTACTACTTGCCATCCCCAGACTGATGGTCAAACTGAGGTAGTAAATAGGACTTTGTCTACTTTATTACGTGCAATTATAAAGAAGAACATTAAGTCTTGGAAGGAGTGTTTGCCTCATGTAGAGTTTGCATATAATCGTTGTGTTCATTCTGCTACTAAATTTTCGCCATTTGAGATTGTGTATGGTTTTAATCCTTTGACTCCTTTGGATTTATCTCCTTTACCTGTGTATGAGCATACTGATCTTGATGGCCAGAAAAGGGCTGATTTTGTGAAACAGATACACGAGACGGCGAGGATGAACATAGAGAGGCGAACCAAGCAATATGCCGAACAAGCGAACAAGGGACGTCGCAAAGTAGTGTTTGAGCCTGGTGATTGGGTGTGGTTGCATATGCGCAAGGAGAGGTTTCCATTGCAGCGCCGTTCGAAGTTACTTCCTCGTGGCGATGGACCATTCCAAGTGTTGGAGCGTATCAACGACAACGCCTACAAGCTAGATCTCCCAGGTGAGTACAATGTTAGTGCTACTTTCAATGTTACTGACTTGAGTTTGTTCGATGCAGGTGACGACTTGGATTTGAGGACAAATCCTCTTCAAGAGGAGGGGAATGATGCAGCCCAAGAGTCGTCGATGATACAAGACCCGGTGCGAGTTCCAGCTGGACCAGTTACGCGCTCGAGAGCTAAGAAGTTCAAGGCAAGCTTGATGGCGATGATCCAAGAAGTATGGGCGCAAGAGCTATTGAAGAAACCCATTGGTGAAGTGGAGAAGCCAAGCCTTATCAACCTAATTCCGTACGAAGAGGCCGAACCAACAGAAGACGAAGCTGGAACCATGAAGACAAAGCCAGAGCAGCTTGTGTCGGACGACATGGAAAGCTGTCGGCCGACAAGTGGTTTGTCGGACGACACCTCTAGGATGTCGGACGACATGCAGTGTAAAAGAGGGGCGAGACAGACAGGATTCGCAGGTTGAGCCTGCGAACGACGGAGATTTGTCGGACGACAGGATTTCCTGTCGGACGACAAGAGGATGTCGGACGACACCAATTCCTGTCGTCCGACATTAGCCCAGATTTTTATGGAAATCGCGTTTTCGCGATTTCGAGACTTTGCAGCATATTTCCTTTTCTTTTGTGGTCTTTTTTGGGTCAGCCTATATAAGGCCTTGAACCCTATTGTTTTAGAACACAACTTTGAACAATTATATTATTTTTTATGTGAGTTATTTCTCTCTCGATTTCGTTCTCTTTTTCGATTATCCAAAGAGATCAACCGGCGAATCTACGAAGCATCCATACTTCGTCGTGTGTCTTCGTCGTTCTTCGAATTGCTGAGTCAATCGCGTGTTGGGGTTTAGGTTTTCATCTAAATAATTCCACGAATTAACCCAGAGGTTTGAGATCTCCACCCAAGGTATCCAATTTCCGTGTTCTTCGTTTCTAATCGTCCTTCTATCAATCGAGGTACGTATCAGGAGGGAAGTCTTCGCGCCTCGTCCCCTACGGGGATAACCGCCGTAGGGGCCCCCGTAGGTCCCGTTGGAGGGAAACGAGGCGCGCGCATTCCCGCCTAGGCCCCTACGGGAACCCCCTACGGGATTCTCCCCTACGGCTTTAGACGTAGGGGTGGCCGTAGGGAATTTCAATATGGTATCTCCCGTAGGGGACGCCGTAGGGGCGTCCCTACGGGCTGCGAGCCGTAGGGGATCCCCGTAGGGGATCCGCGACTTTTTTGTAGTGGTGGGTTAGGCCGGCTTTTAAGGAGGGTTCTTCTTTGTCCGCAAGGTGCAGACGCTCGAGGAGATGTTTGAGGCGGTCTCTGATTGACACAAATGAATTTGAAGTTCTTCTCCATAGGGGTGGACGGACTGTTTTTTTTATACGGGGAGGATGTCGACCTTGGAGAATTCGGAGGCATGTTAGGTCTGAAGACATGTGTTTACGGAGGTAAGCGGCTCCAATTTTTGTTTTTCGTCCGAAGAAACAATGACTGTCTGGAGGTTCGAGGCAAAGCGAGGTCGATTTCAGATTGAATATAGGCTGGGCTAATTGACGTGACAGCTCGGCTACTCTTCCTCCGGAGATCGCGTCGAAATACCGATTGATATTGATCGATTTCGCGCATGCATTGATGTCGATACGAGTATTCAAAGCCATTGCGCTTTTCGATTATAATGTGGTGCGTTGTTTTTTATTCAGCACCGTCGGATGGGGTTACATACATTATCGCACCGCCACAAATTCGGAGAAGACACTCTAGCACTTTGGCTCGGTAATATTGATCACCTTATGTTTACAAGATTACGAAGGGAGAAAACAAAGTGTTGATGGGAATACATTAAAAAAATGAATGCTCTTAGTGTCTTTACTGTACTTCTGTATATAGATTTCTATGAAATTAAATAAACTTTTGTATATAAATTTCTATGAAATCAAATAAAATCTCAATAACATTAATAGTTACTCCCTAAAATTTGAAAAGAACTATAATAGATATAGTTGAATCGAACTATAATACTCCTAGTGTTTTTTATATTTAATATTTAATGGTTTGTAAATAATTATAGTTAATTTCAATAGAATGAATGAGGATATTTATGGTAAATTATATCAAAACGTCAATTGAAAAGCAAATACTTAAAATCTTCAAAACGTCAATTATTAAAAATGGGAGGGAGTATAATAGTTGAAAACTAATGTATAACTATAATAGATATAGTTGAGTCGAACTACTTTATATTTAGGGGCGGAGGCATTTAAAGGCCAAAGCATAAGAGTATACAAGTTCTGAAGCCCCGTCCATAAAAATGTAAGTTAAGTAGGCCAATTTGAATGAAAAGACTTAAGTGCCCTAAAAAGTTATCTTTTCTCACAAAACAACAAATCGAATATTACAAATTAACAAAAAGAATATCAGAAAAATAAAGTTGCCCCACAAAATCAATTTTCGACGTTTGAAATTCACACGCACGACGAGCGCCGCCACGGTGAAACACCAGCCCCGACCGTTATCGTATCAACTATTCAACTCCGTCTCCGACGATCATCATTATGGCAAGCAGTGACAACATGGACAACCCAGACAATCGCGCTCAACCTCCGGTAAGTCCATAACCCTAGCTTTCGAACTTTCGATTATTCGAGCTTTGATGTTTGTAAATCATTCGATTGTAATTTGATATTGGTATATCCTTTCAAGATAGGGTTTTTGTTTCCGACATTTTAAAATGGTTAATGGTTTATTGCTCTCTTCAATTTTTTCGCATGCGGTTGTGTGTCAGTTCTAGTAGACGACGGTTCAACCGTGAGTTTTATCACCGTGTATTATCACGGTAGAGTTTAAGATGGTGATATATCTCACGGGTGACATACACCGTGTCTACTTACGTTCTTGTCGATTTACGACTATGATTCATCTCACGGTGTACATTTACCGTGTGTACTTACGGGGTCATGTACGTGCACGATCCACGACAGTGTTTTATTTCACGGTGTATGTGTACTTACGGTCTTGTACGAGCAGGATCCACGACAGTGTTTTATTTCACGGTGTATCTGTACTTACGGTCTTGTACGTGCACGATCCACGACAGTGTTTTATTTCACGGTGTATGTGTACTTACGGTCTTGTACGAGCACGGTCTACGACAGTGTTTTATTTCACGGTGTATGTGTACTTACGGTCTTTTACGAGCACGATACACGACAGAGTTTTATTTCACGGTGTATGTGTACTTACGGTCTTGTACGAGCACGGTCTACGACAGTGTTTTATTTCACGGTGTATGTGTACTTACGGTCTTTTACGAGCACGATCCACGACAATGTTTTATTTCACGGTGTATGTGTACTTACGGTCTTGTACGAGCACGGTCTACGACAGTGTTTTATTTCACGGTGTATGTGTACTTGCGGTCTTGTACGAGCACGGTCTACGACAGTGTTTTATTTCACGGTGTATGTGTACTTACGGTCTTTTACGAGCCGATCCACGACAGTGTTTTATTTCACGGTGTATGTGTACTTACGGTCTTGTACGAGCACGGTCTACGACAGTGTTTTATTTCACGGTGTATGTGTACTTACGGTCTTGTACGAGCACGGTCTACGACCGTGTTTTATTTCACGGTGTATGTGTACTTACGCTCTTTTACGAGCACGATCCACGACAGTGTTTTATTTCACGGTGTACATACACCGTGTGTAATGTAAACCGTGGAAAAACATATTCACCATATGTTCAAGGTCGTGTGTAATGTACACCGTGGAAGAACACCGTTTTGTATGTTCACGGTGAATTTACACCGTGATATTCTATATTTTTTTTCTTACGGTGTAATTTCACCGTGTCGTTATATTTCGCATCTTTTATCCTTTAATTCTTATTTATTTATTTCATATTTCAGTCTGGATTTGAATGGAAGAGACTAACCAATCTGCAGTCGGTCAATTTAAGTCTCAATTTGTATACTCGCTACGATGTTCCGGAACTGATCACGAAGACAATAAAAGATATCGGGGGTGATGCCGTCGCAGTTCGCGATTTTTTTGCGCTGCCTTACATGAAAAGTGTTCTGGGAATAAGATTTACTGCCAAATCAGGCACTAATTTTTTGCACCACCTCGTATGTCGAGAGTTGTCAGGTCCGTCAATACCGGAGAAGGAGCATTGGTTCTACGTCGGTGGTAAGACTGCGAAACTCACACCCGCCGCTTATGCCATTGTAACGGGACTGAATTTCGGAATCTACGATGAATTTCACAACCATGCCACACCCCCGTCTGCTCCAGGTAGCTTAAATAAGCGGCTATTCGGTGGGAAGCGTGTAAAAAGCAATGATCTACGCAAGTTATTTGCGGCCAAACAACTCTTCGATGGGGAACAACCTGCCTCGTTGGAGGATTACATTAAAGTCGTCAATCTCATCGTCTACTATTCCTTCTTTCTTTGTCGATCCGCTGAAATGTATGTCGAGGACTGGGCATGGGCATTAGTGGATGAGCCGGAAAAGTGGCAGAGTTTTCCATGGGGCGCTTATTCCTACCAGGCTCTGAGCTACTACCTCGAAACAACCGCGATGGACCCTGAATTAGTAGAAAAAACTTCGTACCACGTCTATGGCCCCAGTTGGGCTTTTATAATTTGGATGTTCGAGTCTGTTCCGAATATCGGTCAGTTATGTGGTCAACGTGATCCGAATATGAAAGTGCCTCGTTGTTTGATGTGGAGTACATCTACAACAAAGACTGATTGCGATGATCTTTTCTTCCAAGGAGAGGTACGTAACCATCTACTCCTACTTATATTTTTCTAGTAATAGTATTTGTTTCACGCGGTGGAATATTAATACTCTGTGTTGATAAGTTACAGATTGAAGTTGTTCATGAAACCTTGATTCCTACTGATGAAGAGAAAAATGAGTTGTGTTACCTTTCTGTACATGACAGACCATTTCATGTTGAGTACAATCGCCTAGTACGCAATGGTGGTAATGCAATCAAAGCCAAACAAAATTCGGAGAAGCAAAAACAAACCAAAAAGCCTTCTTCGAAAAAGCGTGCTGCAGCCACGGATATTGAAATGCCCGTTTCTAGATCACGCAGACAACGTGCTTCTGAGCAGAGTACTCCTGGTCCAAGTGGGCATGTGTGTTGTAGGCCTGTGTGTTGTTGGCGTACACTTTGTTGCCCGCATGAAGATGCTTCTGAGTTTGACAGACGACTGACTGGGCTTTTGAGGGCCAAATTGAGAGCCGAGCATGAATGGATTTTGTCTGATGAGGGATTGATTGCAGATTTTGCTGGATATATCTTTGAGCGGATTAAAGGCATCACTCCACAACAACTTCATGAGAGCGCGTCTCTGCATGAGTCGTCGGGAGATCTGCGTCGACCTGTATCGCTGATCACATCAGACAATAATACAGCGAGTGAGGCTGCCGGAGAAGCCGACGTCCAAAATCAGACAGTTGCTGCCGTAGAAGTCGAAAAAAACCACGTTCAACCGGAGCAAGATCCTGTTTCTGTTACCGTCGAAGTCGGCCAAATATTCACAGTCCCTTTTTCTGATACCGTCGAAGTCGGCCAAACCACTGATCCCAACGACTTAGTGATGTCTATTGTTGGACAACTTTCAGCAGATGAAGCCAGTGTCCTAGAACCGACACTCCCTGCCGGAGAAGTCGAAGAAAACATTGACCTATCTCCAACAGTTGATACCGGGATGGTAGCTGATCCCACCGATCAGCTCACAGTAAATCCCACAGATGCGTGCGAACATGTTGGTAGGCTGATTAAGTCGTTGTAGTGCGTCAAAAATCAAATAAAATTATCGAACTAATTGCTAAAGCAACTCGCCCGAGTCGATCTCTCGAGGAACACTACTATCGGAATGTATAAATGTTTATTTGTTTGCAACTAGGTAGAGGGAAGAAATAACATAATGCATGAGTTGATTTTTGGTTTTTTGTTTAATTCTAAAATTAACTAAGGAATTGAAAAGAACGAGAAAGCGAGTAAGAAAGCGAATAAATTTGTTTTAAAATTAAATGGAAAATAAACTAGGGTTTCGGGAATCGCGATTATCGTTTTTGAGTTAAAGTTCGAATTCATAAAACAATTCTGCACGTTCGTTCCCGGTTGGCGTTGATTCAAGATCGGAATTCAAACTCAAACCTCAATAACATAATCGCTCAACCCTAGCCCTAGAAAAAAGATTTAGCTACTCATTATCTTGCTTGAAAAATAATTTAGTTTTTGACTTGTGAAATTCATGAACCGACTTGAAAAAGAATAAACTTAACAAAGCAATTAATCTACTAAGAAATTGAAGAACAATAAATTAAAAAAGAAAAGAACTTACTAATAAATTATCAAAGCAAACCAAGGGCATCCGTCGGAGGCAATCCAACTTTTGCCGAATTCGAATACAATGCAATATGAAAAAAAGCGAAAAGTAAAATCTAGGGCTACAAGTTCCGATGTCTTCTCCAAGTACCGAAAACTAAAGTCTAAAAAAGTGTTCACTGGAATAGGTCAAAACCTCATTCTTATACATGAAAATTCGTGGGTCAACAAAAGTCAAAGCTGGGAGCTTGGGGCAAGCGGTCACTTTCTTGGCGGGCAGGTGCTAGGCTCCCTGGACAGAGAGATGTTCCGCAAATGCAAGGGCCATGTATAAGGCTTCATAAGCTTTTCGTAGAGGTATAGATCATTGCTGTAGGTGGTCGGAGTTGGGAGACCCAAACTCCCCAAGATCGCTGCACATTGACTTCCGGCAGCTGCGTGCTGGACTATAAACTCGAGAATTTCGGACCGATTATGGAGAAACTTGACAGCTAATGGATAGGGCCATGTAAAGGACTTCAAGGGATTTCCGAAAAGGTATGGATCATGTTTGTAGGTGATCGGAGTTGGGAGAACCTAGGTGGACAAGTTTGCACCGCCATCTCGATATTCTGTCGGCCAAATCACTTTTACCGTTTTTCAACTTGGTTTTTCGCTCTACTCGCACATATCACGTCCACTAGCCTGAACACTCAACAAAACATCAAACCACTCCAAAGACAAGAGGAAGACACAAATAAGCAACTCAAAACGACTAAACTCACACACAAAGAAATCACGAAAAACCACACAAAAACATGTAAATCAACTCCCCCACACTTAACATTTTGCTTGTCCTCAAGTAAACAATCACGAAAGCAATAAAAAAATCACACAAAAATGTCAATTACCTACTTAATCTCCCAAAAGCTACAATTAAACCCCCGGTGCATCCGGAAAAGTGTAACAAATAAATCTCGACCCCAAAATGCATAGAAACAACAAAGATCAAGTAAGAATCATCACATGTCACTATTCCAATTTCCCTCACTCGGATTCACTCTCTTCTTTTTCTCTCGAAACAAGGTTTCACTCAAAAGCGTACACAAACGAAGGATAATCAACAAGATGTAACTTGTGTACTCAAGAAAAAAAATAAGCATAAATAGAACAAGGATGAGCTTCAAATAATAACATGTGCACCCAAGAACATCAACTAAACACGTACTCAAATTATACTCTCCACTAATCAAAGTCTACTATCTTAAGAATCATGGGTGATCGATAAATCGGGTGTAACGGGGCTCGGCTAAAGGTATTCGGGAATATTTGGGAAAAAAGTGGACTAATCTTGTTCAAATAAGCGTCTCCACCACACCAAACATCCGTCTAACTCCACAACAATCCCGACAACTCCAAACATGATATACAAACTCATCTAGCCACACAAATCTCCCGAGAAATCAACTAATAACATTATTCGACTCTTTTTTTATTCAATATTTTTTTCTTTCTTTCTTTTTTTTTTTTTTTTGGAGACTTATACATGTCTCGACTCTTTTTTCTATTTTTTTTTTGGAGACTTATATCACGTCTCAATTTTTTTTTTTTTAAGACTAAAATACACATGTCTCAAATTATTAAAAACACCGTATAGATCAACACCCTCATACCCCAACAATAATAATTCGCTTCCCTCCTCTTCGGAAAATAGGACAAGAAGAAAAGGCTAAATGTAGGCTCAACGGGGTTACTAGGGTGTCCCACGACGGGCTCGGGGTCAAAAGTAAGCGGCTAAAATGGCTATCCTAATCGATTATATCCCAATCACATTCACAATCAAGTAAGTTATGATATACAAGCCTGAAGTAACAACCTAAGCACGGCCTAGCTATCTCTAGTTCATACGGGCACACATGATATAGAACAAGGAAATAAGAAGCTCGAAAGACAACGATAAATCAAATCTCACACATAGAAGAAAGCTAAAAAGGCCCAAAATCTCACAAGGTTATTTGGAAAATGTCATAGGCAACATGCGATTATCTCACAATTACTTCACGGCAACTAAACACGAGGTCAAAACTATTCATATACCGACCTATAAGCACCAAGACTCTACCCGCACTTCAAAAGATGAAATAAAGCAGTTGGCATACAAAAATCATCTAACACATGCTCACATAAAAATTATAGCGCATCAGGGGATAATGATCGACACGACTAACACAAGCAAGACAAGACTAACACACAAGCATAGCACGACAAAATACAAGAAGCACAAAAAGAGAGAAGAAATAGATAAGAAAGAAAAGAATAGGAAAAAAGATGCAAACCCCCCCACACTTGGGCTAATCCGTGTCCTCATGGATGGATGAACCTCCAAATAAAGCAAACGTCCAGTGGAAGATGACCTCGAGGAGTATTCCAATAGCGACGGGGAAAACAACCTGTGCTGGGATTCGATGTCCCGAGCTATCAAAAAAAAATTATGCGGAACCGATAACCCGAACGAAACCCCGTCGCCGGAAACCACGAACGCGAACACCACGAAGAACCGGGCTCGACGAGAGCATCGCCGCGGGATGAACCCGCGGCCGAAACCCTAGCCGAACCCCATCGCGGGGTTCGCGATCGCTGCCCTAGCGATCCCCGGGGATGCACGCGCATCCCCGTGGGGCTGTTCCGAACAGCCCCCGGCGGTGTGTCCGGCGACTCACCGCCGCCGCCGAGGAGGGCGGTGCGTCCAGCGCACCAGCCGCGGCCCAGCCGCGGCTGCCCCCGCGATCGACCGCAAGGTCGATCGCATGCCCCGGCGTTCAGCCGGGGCGTCCTCGTGTGGGCACCGCGATCGACGCCCTAGGGCTCGATCGCACCCCTCGACTCCCAGCCGAGGGTCCTTTGAACCTTCGCCGGGAATCTCGAATCCCCGTCCCCGAAGTTCATCGTTTTCCCGGATCGTGCGTTCATGTATACATCACAATTAACGAACACAAATCATAAAAGGGGGTTTATGGTTATTACCTTCGATTCGTTGTACGGAGAAACGAAATCAAACGATGACCTTGCGATCTTCCCACGTATTCCTTGCACCTCGTTCGAACGTCGTGTGGGCGACGATCTATCGAACTCCTATGGATCTCCTTCACTCTTCAAGACTTTATGATTGGCGTAGGTCAAGATTTTGTTGTTATGAAAAAGTGAAGACCATGTAGTGCTTTTATAGGCTACGTAGGGGATCATAAGGAGGTGGAATATTGGGCTCCCAATATTGAAGATTAAATTGAGCCCAATGCTCAAGTCCATTAATCCTTATCAATATTAATTAATTTATTTTCCACTATATAAATTAATTGCACTCCCAATATTAAACCATATTATATCAAATAATATTTCTCCGGTAGTATTATTTATTCCGTGTATTTAAGATTTAAATATCCATGAATAAATTTATTTATTGCTCAATAAATTATATTCATCTCTTATATTCGAGACTAGTACCGTTCAACCTTAATTATTGTGCGGAACGAATCCACTCATGAGGTTTACACAATAATTCCTTATGAACTCATCTCGGGGATATTATCAACCCTTCCGGAATACACTTTCCCGTCAAGTATTCACGGCATGTCGTATATAAAATATAGCGACCCAATTTTACCGGTAATTAACCCAATAATTAAATCGGTTAATTCCTTTGGAAAATCAAAGTCTCTAATATTAAATATACACACCCGCAATAATATCAGGGATTAAGAATAAAATACTCTGAGATTTAAAATTGATTATCCAAGGCAATCCTAATCAATAAATCTCAAGCGATCCGCCCAATACACCAAGTGTACAAGTGTTATAAAATAATTAAGATAAATTATTTTCTCTCTCACACAACGACTATACCGATGGATTGGTCCATGTCCATCTAGGTCGTGAGCAACTGTTCGATTAAATACGAGCAACCGATAGTATGATCTTCTGTGTGCCCATGCACACCATACTAACTACAACGTATAAAATCCAGGACTATATTTTGCATAATTTATTAATAATAATTAAATGCAAATAATTGTTTATTAATTAAATAGGTTAAATGCTATGACCGGGAGTTTACTGATACTTAAATCTAGACATTAAGTACACAACTCCAACAATCTCCCACTTGTACTAAGGTCTAGTCATTTTCTCCAAACTCCCGACTCCCATACTCATCACGTGCTTAAGTTATACTTCCCACAAGTATTATGTGAATGAGCAATCTAGGTTGCCGCTCTGAAGTTATCTTGGTGACTACAGCGTCGTCTCCCTAGACAATGACTCGAATCAGGTGGTACTTGCTCTATGTGTTGTCATCACCTTTTGAACTTATGACTTCTTCCAGTTTACCATGCACCACTATGTACATAGCCTTTGGTGAACCAAGAATCATATCCAAGTTCAGAGGTCATTCCGGAACCTAACCAAAACTTCCGCTGCCTCTGAGACTGCTATTCGGTTTATGATAGAGTCCGAGAAGCATCACGCTTATCACTCTTTCATCCTTAGGTTCCACCTCTTCTAAAGTGAACACATAGCCTGATATCGACTTACACTGGTCTTTCTCTGATTTTGGATCTGAGAAACTGTAATCTAAGAAGATTTCGTCTTGCTTAGTAATCCAGTACTTCCAAGTACTTTTACAGCATTCGAATATCTCTTATCCAGATTACTTTGATATCCTCCCACTACGCTAACCGCATAGTTGATATCAGATTCTTGTTTTACAACATTGCATCTACAAAGCTCTCTACACTCGAAGTGTAGGAAACTGCTTTGTCTATATCTATCTCCTTCATGTGTTTAAGGCACATACCTTTAGATATATGCATTCTGTCCCCGAAAGGTAATAACCTTTCTCAGAATTATGCATGTTTAAAACAAACCATAATCACATAAGATATCTTAAGAGAAGTACAAATGTTCTTATCTAGAGATCGAGAGATTCCAAGAACATGATCCAACTTACTCTTAATCTTATATCTTGATTCATTTAGACAACCTCTATTTTATGTCTGACAACACTTTTACATTGTTGCCAACGATGAAGTGTTATCTACATAAAACTCCGAGAAAACACCACCTTGTTTCCATTACGTCTCCAATACACCTTTCTTGTCTATGCCCTTTGATGAACCCATAGAAATGGACTATCTCATCAATTTGCAAGTTCCACAATTTCACAGCTTTGTCACAATCCACAAATGGATTCACTAAGCTTGTGCTTCTAAATGATCTTGCCTCTTAGCAATAATACTTATTGCTATCCAAGTAGGCACATTTAGATTAGTATTGCCCCTATGCAGAACTAGGGATCGATTTCATGTCTACTAGATCCAGAGTTCAAAACTCCTCCAGCTTTATGAACATCTCTGGTTGCTTAACAACCTCCCACTGCAATGGCGTTCCGGTGTATAACAGTAATAACATTAGGTGCAGTTAGTGGTGTACTACTACTCGGTTAGGCTGGTTCTCAGTCTTTCATTTCCTCATATTAAAGTACCTAGTCAGTTAGGGCATTGTAGTTCATCTAACAGTCTTCTCTAAGAACCGGGCGAGAACACCCCTCTGGTTCATAGTACTATTGAACATACAAATTACTTGTTCTTCTAGGATATTCTAAAACCACATTGAATGTGCCGTCGTATCCAGAAATATCCATAGAACATAGGTAGTTCCGAATAAACTTGTCCTTTTATTATTAGAATTCCATTTCTTATTCCTGACACACCATGTCTACACAACATTGTATGGTGTAGTCCTTTGAGACTTAATCTCAATCTTTGATTTATGCTATGTGTTATTTAGATAGGCAACAGCCTCCGCGAACAAGTCGCAGGCTTTCAATGGATATACTTTGAAGGTTCCCCATAATAGCTTTGTGTCGAAAAACACTTCGCTTTTTTGGCACATCAAGTATTCTAATCCATCTTCAAGTATTCTTTGAAAGAACAACTCGTACCTTTCTAATTACACATGCCACCGCATTAATCATAAATCATTCTCAATACTTGTCCGAATTCCATCCTTTATCCAGAAAGGTTAACTCAGTTGTATCAACTCTCAAAATTTGATTCTTAGGTCGGGAGGTCCATTCCTCCAACTATAATTGATCAAATCAATTTCGACCTTTTGAATCCCTTTTTGAATAGATACTACTAAGTTCAAGAATTCACAAGTATAATGATTGATAAGAAAATACATCTAATAAGTAAAACAAGTTATACATAATGGTTTGTTGCATCGTGGTAGACTAAGGATTCATCATTCATATATTGCTATCTAATGTACCAGAATAGATAACACCATTATTTCTTATCTAAATCAGTCAATGTTTAAAGAAATAAATATCCATTCATTAATAAAGAAAACCAGAACAAAAGTTCTTTTTCAAAATAAAGGGGTACATAAAGCAATAACTGAAATGAAATCCTAAAACTACTAAAAGCAAATAAATGTCTTCCACTGCAACCGCTGCTACCCCAACAGCTTCGCCCATGTAGACTCGAACTCTTCTTCTCTAAGTCGCCGGGTTTTCTGGAACCCCTGCATTTAAAACAATGCACATACCGTCAGTGGTTCCATATCTACACACCAGAATTCTGGTAGATAATACCGCTGACTATGTTTTTACGACTAAAGAAAAATTCGTACCTCTGAGAGGACATTCAGACTTCCAGTGTCCAGACTTGTTGCATCGGAAGCACTTGCCCTTGGCTTACTAGCCCCCACTCGTGGTCCATTCCTCTTGGCACCACTGGGTTTCAAGGCTTGCTTCCTTTTCTTGCCCCTACCTCAAACAGCTTTCAAGCTTTTGGACTTGGTAGCTACAAGCGCTTGAGACTTGCCCTTCTTGTAGATCCCCTCTGCCGCCTTTAGTTCAGTCAGGAGTTGCGCAAGAGTATAAGATAGTTTACCCATATTATAGCTCATACGAAACTGCTCAAAACTAGGGGTCAGAGACTGGAGTATGATGTCGACTTGCGTCTCATCATCAATAGAAGCTCCTAGGACCTCAAGTTCATTCAACAAACTCATCATCTTGAGAACGTGCTCCCCAACGGGCGTTCCTTCAGACTGAGTAGTCGACATGAGGACTCTCATGGCTTCTTGCCTTGCCGCACGATCCTGCTCCCCAAACATCTCCTTGAGGTTAGACATCATATCACGGGCAGTGTCCATCGGCTCATGTTGGGTTTGGAGTACATTTGACATGGAAGCCAAAATATAACACCTAGCCATTTCATTAGCCTTTTTCCACTTCCTATATGCTGTCTTTTCCTCATCAGTTGAGGCAGCCGTGGGCTCAGCAGGGCATTTATCATTGAGTACAAACTTGTACTCTTCAGCAGTCAGGACAATGTCTAAATTTCTCTTCCAATCAATGTAATTGGGACCAGTGAGTTTATGTTCCTTGAGTATCACAGAAAGTGGATTCATAGCTATTCTCTAAACCTATAAGCACACGTAAACAAACAATCAATTTAATGTCCGATATTATCTCCCTCAAATAATATCATTAAATTACTAATTGCGTCTCAAATCCCATCAGGTAAGGCAAGCCACGTTCGTGTGGACGTTTACCCACCCAAATGATTTAGCAATTAGTTTTGCTTCGGTCGTACATCATTATAGTGTTACTTCGTTGGGAAGAATACTACAAAGCGTACCTAAGTGTAAACCATCACTCAGTACTAAGGCGAATCGTTTAGAATTGTTACGTCACCGCAAGCCACGTTCGTGTGGACGTTTACGACAACTTGCAATCCTTCACAATTCCCTATAACTGTCTACATCAATTAATCTAAAATCCCATTCAGTGTAGCAAGCAACGTTCGTGTGGACGTTTACTATACCAAAAGATTTATATAATTGAAATCCAATTACTTGAACCATTCGATTTCCGCAAATCAAGACTTGGAGAATCATAAGTGAAACTCGAAGTTTCTAACCAGTGATTCACCATGCGAACGACCCTATCTCTCATAAATGAGGGAGTCGAGCAGACAATCGATCCACCTATCAAAGAATGGTACGAAGGTCTCTAATTTGTGTCATCCACATGACCAAGTGGCTTTGGCTCCATTCCACTCCCCGGGGTGAGAATGAGTCGACTTGAAGTGAGTTTCAGAAAGACAAATTAGGCATTGTTTGATAAACTTGATCAATGTTTCTTGTAAAAGGAATTACAAGAATTCTCCTCCAATGACTCGTCTATATGAACTTCGGAAGTCCATAAGAGTCACCAAGAGAACAGCAATGGAGACCATGGGAATGTTTACATCCCCTCTCCCACTTAGCTTTTTACAATAAAGGGATACGCTATCTAGTGCATAAAATAAACACATATAGCATGCATAAAGCAATAAAGCACATAGATCACATAGTCAAAATAATGCTAGAAAAATTATTTTCCCGACTATCATGGCTTTATTCCATCTTCATATGCATCTTCTAGTCTTCAGTCTTCGTTCTTGAATGCTCCATGTGACTAGAATATTAATCTCTAATATTTAAATCTATTTATTTTTAATTAATCCAAAAGTTACTTAATTCGAAAATTAAGTCAATCGAATATATCAAAAATAAAATTAAATATTATTAATATTTTTATTTATTTATTTTCCCATCTAATTCTATTAAATCTCTAGAATAATCTATCCAAGTAAAACTTGGAATATTCTAGAAGACTTCTATACTAGAATAAGAAAATAAAATAAATTAGGACTCTTCTACTTTCCATTATCAATTAATTTCCATCTAATGAAAATTCCTAAGAATAGGAATAATCAAATAGGAAATAAATTAATACCAAATTAATTAGATTCCTAATCCATGAATATCTCCATGAAGGAAATAAAACAATAGGAATAAAATTAATTCCAATTAATTCTTTTCCTAATCAATGAGAGTTTCCAAAAGGAGAACACTCAAATAGGAAAACCGAATCAATTTTTAGGAAAGTGAATCTTGGTGGGAATAGCATGGGATTGGGAGACCCCATGCCATCCCCACCGTCGACCTCCATCGCCCGGGACCACCACCGCCGCCGCCCCCAGCCCACGCGCCACCACCACCGGTGGCCGGCGTGGCCGGAAGCCCTAGCGAGCAGCCCCTTCGATGGGGTCGATCGATCCTCATGGGGATCGATCATGGGGATGATCGACCCCCCCGGTTTTTCGTCCCCTTCGTCTTCGTCACACGTCTTCGTCTTCCGGGGATCGTCTCAACATCGAACCAACGTAAATAAATTACAAGAATTTAAATTACACTATCCGATATCGATTCTATACATGAAATCGACCCTATACATTTTCCGGAAAATAAAGAACGTAATAATAAATCCTAAATTCGGTCAACCCCCCAATTTTTACTATTACAAACATTCAACCACACAAAACGAATCTCGACATGTCCGAGAGTTTAATAAACGAATAATCATAATAATTAATTAACACAATAATTAAATAAACCATGATAGCCGGAAATCCAGCAAGGTAGAACAATAATCGAACATATACATGAACACGAAACCAAACGCTCTGATACCAGTTGCTGGGATTCGATGTCCCGGGCTATCAAAAAAAAAATTATGCGGAAACGATAACCTGACCGAAACCCCGTCGCCGGAAACCACGAACGCGAACACCACGAAGAACCGGGCTCGACGAGAGCATCGCCGCGGGATGAACCCGCGGCCGAAACCCTAGCCGAACCCCATCGCGGGGTTCGCGATCGCTGCCCTAGTGATCGCCGGGGATGCACGCGCATCCCCGTGGGGCTGTTCCGAACAGCCCCCGGCGGTGAGTCCGGCGACTCACCGCCGCCGCCGAGGAGGGCGGTGCGTCCAGCGCACCAGCCGCGGCCCAGCCGCGGCTGCCCCCGCGATCGACCGCAAGGTCGATCGCATGACCCGGCGTCCAGCCGGGGCGTCCTCGTGTGGGCACCGCGATCGACGCCCTAGGGCTCGATCGCACCCCTCGACTCCCAGCCGAGGGTCCTTTGAACCTTCGCCGGGGATCTCGAATCCCCGTCCCCGAAGTTCATCGTTTTCCCGGATCGTGCGTTCATGTATACATCACAATTAACGAACACAAATCATAAAAGGGGGTTTATGATTATTACCTTCGATTCGTTGTACGGAGAAACGAAATCAAACGATGACCTTGCGATCTTCCCACGTATTCCTTGCACCTCGTTCGAACGTCGTGTGGGCGACGATCTATCGAACTCCTATGGATCTCCTTCACTCTTCAAGACTTTATGATTGGCGTAGGTCAAGATTTTGTTGTTATGAAAAAGTGAAGACCATGTAGTGCTTTTATAGGCTACGTAGGGGATCATAAGGAGGTGGAATATTGGGCTCCCAATATTGAAGATTAAATTGAGCCCAATGCTCAAGTCCATTAATCCTTATCAATATTAATTAATTTATTTTCCACTATATAAATTAATTGCACTCCCAATATTAAACCATATTATATCAAATAATATTTCTCCGGTAGTATTATTTATTCCGTGTATTTAAGATTTAAATATCCATGAATAAATTTATTTATTGCTCAATAAATTATATTCATCTCTTATATCCGAGACTAGTACCGTTCAACCTTAATTATTGTGCGGAACGAATCCACTCATGAGGTTTACACAATAATTCCTTATGAACTCATCTCGGGGATATTATCAACCCTTTCGGAATACACTTTCCCGTCAAGTATTCACGGCATGTCGTATATAAAATATAGCGACCCAATTTTACCGGTAATTAACCCAATAATTAAATCGGTTAATTCCTTTGGAAAATCAAAGTCTCTAATATTAAATATACACACCCGCAATAATATCAGGGATTAAGAATAAAATACTCTGAGATTTAAAATTGATTATCCAAGGCAATCCTAATCAATAAATCTCAAGCGATCCGCCCAATACACCAAGTGTACAAGTGTGATAAAATAATTAAGATAAATTATTTTCTCTCTCACACAACGACTATACCGATGGATTGGTCCATGTCCATCTAGGTCGTGAGCAACTGTTCGATTAAATACGAGCAACCGATAGTATGATCTTCTGTGTGCCCATGCACACCATACTAACTACAACGTATAAAATCCAGGACTATATTTTGCATAATTAATTAATAATAATTAAATGCAAATAATTGTTTATTAATTAAATAGGTTAAATGCTATGACCGGGAGTTTACTGATACTTAAATCTAGACATTAAGTACACAACTCCAACAACCTGCACACAAAAACTAGAACAAACCATACAAAGCAAAACCAAGAAGAAAACGGAGACAAAAAAATAAAAACACGACTCAAAGAAAAGAAAAAATAAAAGACACTATGTACATACCGCGACCGTACGAAAACGTACGGTCGATCCTCATGGCTCTAGTGGTGAATTTTTCCGGTAGTGCTCGTTTCTTGCTGAGTGTTAACCATCTTAGACGAGAGCAAGAGTGTCGAAATTATTACCGGGAGTTGTGTACGGGGATAAGACGACGCTGCCGAGAGTTTCCGTGGAAATCACGGGACTGCGATGAATGACGGAGGAGACGAAGATGTCGAGGGCTGGACTCGGTGGGCGGATTCGGGCCGACGGCGAGTAGGGGGTCGACGACAACTTTGGACGAATTTGAGGGAGAAGGCGGAGCAGCGGTTGCGGTGTGGTTCGGAGATGAGGAGGCTGCAGCAGCGCGGTGTCGGTGGTCCTCGGTGGTGACGGGCGGAGTTCGACGGAGAGAGGAGATGGAAACGGAGGCGGGTTGTGGGTTCGGTCGGAGCTCGGGTAGCGGCCTGAGCAGCGTAGCAGCCAGACGGTCAGGGCTCGTTGCTCGGAAGTCGCGGCGGGAGGTGGAGGCGGCGTCGATGAGATGGACGGAGGTGCACCCGAGCAGGTGGTCGCGGTGGCTTTGCGACAGTGAAGGAAGCGGGCTGCTGTAATGATGGAGACGGGGACGGAAGCGGACCGTGGTTTCGGTTGGAGCTCGGGGCTGTGGGACGAGGATCACGGGATTGCCGTGAACGGAGAAACGGGCGTCGGTTGACTGGAGATGGTGTCGATTGATCGATGGCCCGGCTGGAACTCGGGTCGCAGGCGGTTGTGGTTCAATGCTGGACTATGGTGGTCGGAGATGGTGGTACTCGGTGATGAGCTGGGCACCGACGGGGTGCGGTGATGGCGAGGGGCACGGGGTGTCATTCTGAGAGAGAGATTGTGAGGGATGCGCACACGAGGGATTTAGGGTTGGCCTCCCTCTTTTTCAAATCCGATTTTTCACATTTCTTTCTTTAAATTGAACTGGGGGTTGGTTTAAGAGGAAACGCGAGCTAGCTGCGGGCTGAGCCTCGTGTTCCTTAGAAACTTTTTTCGAATCCTGGTGGGCGGATTGCCCAAATGCGACTCAATCCTCGCAGCCCTCTCCCTCTTGCGCAGTGTCTCGACTTTTTTCATAACTTTTTCGTCCGAACTCCGATCGCCTCGAATCCAAATTTTCCGGAATCTAGATTTCAAGATCTTCCCGCCCATATACCTCACATCCTATGATTCCCAGGGAGCAATAACAGTTTTTAACGTGAAGTTGCTGAACTTTTCCGATTCGGTTCGTCATCTCGTTCTAGCCTCGTCGTTCCGTTTTTCCTCGTTTCTCCTCATTTCTATGCCCACCATGATTGAAATATGCTCATTTTACGTCGTGAGCTTGACGATTCGTGGGTAGGCCCCCACGCGGCGCTCGTTTTGGGAACCGAAAGAGCAATACGGTCCGTGGACTAGTTTCCACGCGACGCTCATTTATAGTCGAGAGCTCGACTTTTTTTTCTTCTTTCATCCAAAGTGCATTTAATCTATGTAAACATACTTCCATTGTTTCGCTAATCCCTTGATCTCGAATTGTTGTGGGAGCAGTTTATTTTTATTTTTAAACTCCAAGAGCGCAACCACACCCATACCAATTTCACCACAAAATTCTTCTTTTTCCATCACATCAACATTTAAAAATATAGAACTATGTTTCTGCAAGAAAATCATCTCGGCCAAGGGGTCAGTAGCATAAGTGTAAACACAACTTTTAGTGTAGACATCAAACAAGTTAATACACTCATTATAATCTGCTTTACCTAGAGTTGTGTTATCCCCATTCAAATCAAAATTAAATTTGAAAATACCTGGATCATGTGGCTTGAGTGGGTGATGAACATGTATCACATTTGAATCATCATCGACCATAAGATCGATCATGCCAAGTGAGCAATGAGGGTGTCCAAAATTCTTCTCCACCAAATCACTCGGAGATGAAGAAGGTGATTCGATCATACATGCATACACAGGAAAAATATCCTCAACCTCCTTGCCCTTGTCTCTCGTGTCATCGGTATTTAATATTTGAGAATCAAGAGAGATATCTAGCATCGATGACTCCTCTTCTTGGAAATGCACCCCCTCTTGATTGTCGACTACTATATTAATACTCAATGTCTCTTGCTCTAGTTCTCTAGGGGATGGAATGAATGACTTGTATGGGTCTTCGTCTCGATGCGACACTTTAGGTGTAATCTCCTCCAACACCATACTCTCAATCGTCTCTTTTTCATCATCTTCCTCCAAATGTAATTCATCGAGGTACACATGCTACACTGTGGACTCGACCTCATTCGGTTCTACATCCTCATCTTCATAGTCACCTTGGAGAATCGCGAGGGCTTGGACTTCCGTCAGATGGCGCGTATGATTTTCTTCATCTTGTTCCCACTCGTGCATTGGGGTAGATAACATACATATCTCATCATCGAAAACAATTGACATTTTCTCTTCTTCTTCCCTTTTTGCCATTGCCTCTTCATTTGCTTTCATTATCTGTTCGGTCGATTGCATGAAATCGTGAAAAATTTGATCAAAAGATGGATTGCACGGCGGCTCCGGTTGCATCGAATATGGTGGAGGGTAGGCCAAATTTTCTTCAACATTTCTGGCCATCGCCACTTCATTCGCTCTCATCGCCGCTTCATTTGATTTTATTATCTGGTTGGTCGTCTTCATAAAATCCTGAAAAACGTCATCCAATGAGGGCTTGTATGGCGGCTCTGGTTGCATTGAATATTGTGGAGGGTACACCATGTTCTGAGGAGTCCATTGTTGTTGAGGCCATTGTTGGTGAGGTGGATCAAAATGATAGCTCGATTGAGTATCCCACTCTGGATTGTATGCCTGAGACTGAGAGCCAAAATGTGTTGTCGCGTCATATTGGGAAGGCTCGTAGTAAGTGCTCGTTTGAGGCCTTGTGAACTCCCACGGATAGTTGTTATATGTATTCATCACTGCTAACACAAACACTTGACAAAAACATTAAACGCACCGGTGGGAAAAATAATACTTATATAAAAAATAAAAATAAAAAAAAAAATAATAATAATAAAAAAAGAAAGTTGCAAACAATCAAACACTTATACTAGTGCCTAAAGTGTTCCCCGGCAACGGCGCCAATTTGATTAGGTCGTTTTTGTAGCGTCAAAAATCAAATAAAATTATCGAACTAATTGCTAAAGCAACTCGCCCGAGTCGATCTCTCGAGGAACACTACTATCGGCATGTATAAATGTTTATTTGTTTGCAACTAGGTAGAGGGAAGAAATAGCATAATGCATGAGTTGATTTTTGGTTTTTTGTTTAATTCTAAAATTAACTAAGGAATTGAAAAGAACGATAAAGCGAGTAAGAAAGCGAATAAATTTGTTTTAAAATTAAATCGAAAATAAACTAGGGTTTCGGGAATCGCGATTATCGTTTTCGAGTTAAAGTTCGAATTCATAAAACAATTCAACACGTCCGTTCCCGGTTGGCGTTGATTCAAGATCAGAATTCAAACTCAAACCTCAATAACATAATCCCTCAACCCTAGCCCTAGAAAAAAGATTTAGCTACTCATTATCTTGCTTGAAAAATAATTTAGTTTTTGACTTGTGAAATTCATGAACCGACTTGAAAAAGAATAAACTTAACAAAGCAATTAATCTACTAAGAAATTGAAGAACAATAAATTAAAAACGAAAAGAACTTACTAATCAATTATCAAAGCAAACCAAGGGCATCCGTCGGAGGCAATCCAACTTTTGCCGAATTCGAATACAATCCAATATGAAAAAAAGCGAAAAGTAAAATCTGGGGCTACGAGTTCTGATGTCTTCTCCAAGTACCGAAAACTAAAGTCTAAAAAAGTGTTCAATGGAATAGGTCAAAACCTCATTCTTATACATGAAAATTCGTGGGTCAACAAAAGTCAAAGCTGGGAGTTTGGGGCAGGCGGTCAGTTTCTTGGCGGGCAGGTTCTAGGCTCCGTGGACAGAGAGATGTTCCAAAAATGCAAGGCCCATGTATAAGGCTTTATGAGATTTTCGTAGAGGTATAGATCATTGCTGTAGGTGGTCGGAGTTGGGAGACCCAAGCTCCCCAAGATCGCTGCACATTGACTTCCGGCAGCTGCGTGCTGGACTATAAACTCGAGAATTTCGGACCGATTATGGAGAAACATGACAGCTAATGGATAGGGCCATGTGACGCTACCGTCGTGGAGTAGCGCAAAATAATATTTATAAAGCCTAAACTATTCACTAGCACAAGTACTAGTAGCACGTATAGGGTCGATCCCACGAGGAGGCGATTTAGCTTATAGTTTTCCCGGCTTTGAATGCTCAATTGGGTTGTCACGTTTGAAAAGGTTTTGTTTTGGAGAGCAGTTGGGCACTGCCGAACCGTGGTCACTGTGTTTACTTGACTGAAAAATAACAAATAACTTAAACAGAAATAAAACTAGCATGCAACCTAGTTAATAGACTGAGCAATTAACAGACTCGACTAAGCAGATAAGATGAAACAAATAAAGACTAAAGTATCCAGGCATTGACTCCTCCGACTTCCCCCTTGGCCTATGTGCTGCCGATCATCGGTACGTATATCATTTTGCTAACAGTTTTGTCTTCCAGTTATAGATTCCAAGTATTAACATCCCTATGATGTCACGCATATTAATACCCCGAACCCTTATTCGCTCTTATGTTTAAGTCCGGCCAGATCTCTCTCGACAGGTCTCCTGACGTTGACCAATTCGACACTATGTGACCGCATGAGTCTAAGTTGGTCAAGTCGCCTTCATCCTCCAAGCAAACCCGGAATGGCCAATAGCATGCCTGGACAGACCCAAGTCATACGACCACATCTCCAGCAACATGTTGCACTTCGCGGACGCCCAGTCTCCCGGTCGCGTTGATCCACGTACTCCTGTGTTAGGCAAGTCGGGGTTCCCACTGGTCACTGTAGGATTGCCCAAGTCCCTAACATGCTTAAGTTACTACCCTGTTGAATCGGGAACAAAACTCAGCTAGTTGCTGTCATCAATAAGCCTCCCGGCATGATCACGTCTTAGGGTTGGTCAGGTTCTGTCTTTGCCCAGATACAAACAGATTAGCTACTTGACATAATTAAAACAGAAAATAAAATAGAAGAAGTAAAGCGAACTGAACTATGCATTAAAACGGGAAATTGTTCAAAAGGGAAACAACATCAAAGTACGAAATTAAAAGCATAAAAACATAAGGGAAATTGTTTTTGGCCCGAAGGCTTAAGAGAAAATAAACGCCGGCGAGTTTGGTTGCTCACGCGGCTGCCGTCGTCTTCGCTGGTCAGGTAGGGTTCCGATCCGATTTCTTCGCTGCTCATGTGTCTCTGTCTTCTTCATCAGTCACTCTCTTATATAGATGGGCTTCAGATGCTAAGAGACGTGTGGGGGAAAATACCTCCAAGTGCGGACGAGAGTCCTACTTGGGTTGGAGTTTGAATCTGGTCGCCTTTGAAGACTCCGCAAATTTCAGGACTCCTGGTACACCGAATGCCCAACGTTCCGCCTCCGTCAATGTTAGCGCTTGCCCCTGTACTTCCTTCTCTGACTGACTGAGGTAGCGGACCATGTGCGGTACTTGGTCGTGCTCAAGTCTTGCTCCACCTGCTGACGTCCTGGTTGCTTGCTCAACTCTGCTGGACCCTTTTCGTCAGTCTGGCTTGCTCAACGAGTGCATCTTGACCATGGAAGGTGATTTCCTTGCCTCTTTCACACAGTGCGCTCCTCTTTTCTCTCCTTTACCTGCCCACCTGCAAAACTTGCCCAAGTACCCAAACGTGCCCTCCCAGACACAAACAAAGTAAAAACAAACTAAAGACTCGATATACTTGACTCTAAAAACCTAAAAATGAGCCAAAAAATATGGCTCATCACACGCACACACTTTACTTCGCTTTTCCTCAAGCATGTACGGTGACTTGCCTGCTCAAGCAGAAAACAAACAGGGGGTAGAGAAAGAAAGAAAATAGAAGACTCAAGGACAGCATGCTTATCAAAATACAGAGAGTTGATCAAGTGAACATATAGTCAAAATCATAGTCAATGGAATGCATAAAAAACGGTCAAGAGTTTGCAACTGGATTTTGGGATTCTCACTAAGTGTTTCTCTCTATGTAGTGGATGGGTAGTGTTTCGCTCAATGCTGTTTTAAAAGAAGTTCTGCTTTGGGCTTGACCAAGTTCTATCCTGTGACATTTTCAATTGAGTTGGGCAATATCATTAGGGCTTTCTAGGGTGACTGTATAGGCTAGCTTGGGCAATGCCCAGAATTGATCTTAGGTAGGACATGCATTTTACTTAGCAAATTTCCCCCTAATTTCTTCTCTCTTACGGGCCTTAGCACACCCTTTTATTCATAGATCTATTTTTTCTTTTTATTTATTTTTTTTTCTCTTTTTTTTTTTTTTTTTTTTTTTTTTTTCAGAGAAGACTTTGCCCTGACTTGCTCTTTTTATGAACTTGAGCATATATGCAGGTTGGGTCAGGGCAGTGGGAGTTTTCCCCCAGGTGATCAAGAAATATTGGCTCGGCTCAAGGGGTTAACAAGGGTCTTCTTTTTATTTGCAGTACAGAAAGAAAATGCCTAAATCATTTACTACTCAACTCAATTTTCAAATAATCACAATGGTCAGAACTTGGGCAAGCTTCAGCATTACAATCTTTTTTAAACAGCTACTCTCATGAAAGAAAAATAACACACAAATGTAGGCTCAAATCCTCACAGCTTACCTAGTTGCAATTCCATCGTCCCTAATATTTTTCATGCATAGACTATTAATTTTGAAAACTGTTCAAATTGATCAAGGTATTTATCAAGCATGCGACTCGATCAAACTATGGGGTTGCTCTTGTCCTTCCCCCACTCACACACTTTGCCTCTGGCAAAGTGTGCAAACAGTAATAAGTTGGGCAAGCATCTCCCCTGACTCCGACTCCAACGATGTTGGCGCACCTTCCCACATACACACTTTGCCTTGGGCAAAGTGTGCAAATAAAGAGGTCGACCCCATCAGACATGAGTCGGGCAGACTCAAGACCAAATAAAAAATAAAAAATAAAAATAAAATAAAAATAAAAATAAAAAAAAATCCTAAACTACTAAAACAAAGGGAGGGTACATTTAGGTTTTGGGTTCAGGTGAGTACCTGAATCCGGCATGGACGAAGTATGCCATGAGGGCAGCGTGCAGCTCTTCCTGCCTCTCTCCAATTCGGTCCTGCTTCTCCTCGAGGACATCCAACTGTTCAAGGATCTCCTCCTTCTGCAACTCAACCCTCTCACTTGGTCGACTCACAGGCTCGGTCTTCACTTTCGCCTTAGCTGCCATCGCCAAGGCCTTCACTTCCTCTGGGTTTGTGAACACCCAATCCTCTCCTTCAACTCTGATATCCGCCATCCTATTCAAACACGCATGGTCAAACTTCTCCTCGGGCATCAACTCAAAATCAAGCTTCAACTCCATCCTCTGGGCATAAATTCCTGGAAAGTGGGCAAGGGACAACCTCTGTGCTGGCTTGCTCAAGATGTTCTTCAGTTGTGCGCACAGGAAAGCTCCAAAGTTGACCTTGATCTTCGTGGTCATGCACCACAGTAGATCAAGTTCGGTCAGGGAGATAGTGTTACTGTTGTCAGTATACGGTGGCAGATGCGCAACGCGTCGTCCTTGAGCTGGTGATTCTTGGCCTCCTGTGACTTGAACACTTTTTCCTTGCTCAAGGCCCTCCAGATCTCGTTCCTCTCCTTCTGCGTGCGCTCTGGTGGCGTGGTCAATCTGTCCTGGTACTCCTTTGAAAACTTGTCCTTGAAACTGGCCGCTCCCATGGCCATGTTGATTTCGAAGATGCTTGCTTCATTATACGATCCCATCAATTTGAAAGAAATGCCCAACGGCCCGCCATCCTTGCTCGTTCTTACCTCTAACTCCTCATAGAACTCCTTGACCAATTTCTCAGAGACTTGCCCTGGCCAGGTCAAGAAGTCTTCCCATCCTATAGCTGCAAAATAACCCTTAACTTGATCAAGAATATTCAAATCTTTAAGGGTTTCGAAACATACCGTCTTGGGCACGACAACTACCCTTTTCTGGATGTTTGAGGGTGGGGGTACTGACTGCTTGCCCTTGCCACGGGTGACTCGGGTCGTCGCCGGAGTTTTGAACTTCTCAGATGGGGTGACCGGGACAGAATGCTCCGATTCCTCTTTCACTTCAGTTTCTTCTTCGCCGTCTTTTTCTTCCCCTTCGTCGCCGGCAGTTGACATGTCGTCGCCCTTCTCGTCAGATGACGAATCCATGGTGGCGGCCGGCGAAGCTTCTCGGGGCTTCTTGAATTTACCTTTCTCCTCCGCCGTAAACTTCCTTTTCTTCACGACGTCCTCACTCGGCTCGCCACTCTGGCTCGCCGGCGCCGATTCAGTTGACGGTTTAGGGGTCACGTCAAGGTCAGAAAGTTTTGGGGATTCGATTTCCGCCGTCAGTCGGTCTACCAGTATGGTATTGATGGGGGCCGGGCTTGCCTCGCGCGTCGGGCTCTGTTCGGCCGGCGAAGGGGTGGTTTCTTTCTCCGTGGGTGGTGGTGGTGGTGGCGTTTTTTCCTTCGCGGGCACAGATGCGGCGGCGGCGGCTTTCGACGATTTTCCTCCGGCCATCTTCTTCGACGGTTGTGATTGAGGGCTTGTGAGATCGATTTTGGTACCGTGAGGGATCTTGTTTAACTTAGTGTTTTTGGGGCGGGTGGATACCATAATTTTCGGAGTTAGGGTTATGGGGATGGTGGTGATGGTGGGGAAGTTGAGGAGTTGTGCGGTTTTTGAAGTAGAGGTGGGGTAGTGGTATAGATTGATTAAAATTTGAATTTGATAGGACTCTGCAAATTCAGATGTGATTGGACTCTTTTGCGGATTCCCGAAAATTCCGCAATCATCACAGCTGGCCACCCCGTCTCGTTGCTGAACTACCGCAATTGCTCACTCAATTTTCCAGTTTCCTGCAGACAAAAACAAACCAAAACCCTTTCCTGCCCAAGGCTACTCCTTGGCGTGGTGAATTTATTAACATAAAATGAAATAAGGGAAAACATAATATACATACCGAGTTCGCCTTCGGTATTTGCCTCTATTTATTGTCATGGGCCTGACTTATTTTTCTTGCTTTGCTTGGTCAAGCGGCTGGCTCAGGGGGTATCATCCCCTTGAGATCCTCATTCCCATAGTAAGCCTTGACTCTCTGCCCATTCACTTTAAAGATCTGATCGTCACCTGTCTTAAATAGCTCAACCGAACCATTTGGGAAAACAGCATGGACTATGAATGGCCCTGCCCATTTGGTGGATAGCTTTTTAGCCTTGAACTTAAACTTGGTTTGGTAAACCAGAACCAGTTGACCAGGCTCGATCTTCTTTCTCTTGATGATTTTGTCGTGGGCTCTCTTTGTCCGCTCCTTGTAATTGACCGCGTTATCATACGCTTCAATCCTTATCTCCTCCAACTCAGTTAGGTCAAGTTTACGTCCTTCTGGCCGCATCCCAGTCGAAATTGACCTTGTTCACTGCCCAATGCGCCTTGTGTTCGATTTCTACGGGCAAGTGGCATGACTTGCCAAACACCATGCGGTAGGGGGAGATTCCTGAAGGTGTTTTGTAGGCAGTTCTGTAGGCCCAAAGTGCATCATCGAGCTTGTCGCTCCAATCCTTACCTTCTGGTTTGACCGTCTTCCTCAAGATGGTTTTGATGATACGATTGGATAGCTCGGCTTGCCCATTGGCCTGGGGGTGATAAGCTGTGGAGATCCTGTGGTGCACTCCATACTTCCTGAGCAACCTTTCAATTATATAATTGCAAAAGTGCGTACCTTGGTCGCTGATCAATGCGCGGGGTACACCAAATCTGTTGAATATGTCTCCCTTGAGGAAGGTGGCTACCACTCTCGAATCATTAGTTGCTGTAGCCTTGACCTCGACCCATTTGGATACATAGTCAACCGCCAAGAGTATGTACTCCTTCCCTCTGGAGTTGGGCAATGGTCCCATGAAGTCGATTCCCCATACATCGAAGACTTCCACTGGCATGATGGGCATCATGGGCATCTCATCTCTCTTGGTCACGTTCCCCTCTCTTTGGCACTTGTCACAGCTCCTGCACCACTCAAAACAATCTCTTAAAAGAGTCGTCCAATAAAAACCACAGTCAAGTACCTTCCTTGCTGTACGTCGGTGGCCAAAGTGTCCTCCGCAGGCTTGCTCATGGCAATGCTTCAGAATGTCTGCTTGCTCAACCTCAGGAATGCAACGTCTCAGCACTTGGTCTTCTCCCCTTTTCCACATGTAGGGATCATCCCAAATGTAATTCTTGCTCTCCCGCTTGAGCTTGTTCTTACCGTAGAGGGTCATGTCTTCCCGTATATCTCCTGTGACTATGTAGTTGGCCAAGTCTGCGTACCACGGCTCTTCTGACTTGGTTGAAATCTGATACAAGTACTCATCTAGAAAAGTCTCCGTGATGGGCATGCCTTCCTCTCGCTGGATTATCCTGCTCAAGTGGTCAGCCACTAAATTTTGGTTACCTGATTTGTCTCTGATTTCGATGTCGAACTCTTGTAGCAACAAGATCCATCTAATCAGTCGTGGCTTGGTCTCCTTTTTGGCCATTAAGTACTTCAGCGCGGCATGGTCAGTGTAGACTATGGTTTTGCTCCCGAGCAAGTAAGATCTGAACTTCTCGAATGCAAACACCACAGCCAGTAGTTCTTTCTCTGTGGTCGCGTAGTTGCATTGGGCAGGGTTCAAAGTCTTGGATGCGTAGTAGATTACATGTCGTTCCTTGCCCTTCATCTGCCCAAGTACAGCTCCAACAGCATAACCGCTCGCGTCGCACATAAGCTCAAATGGCATTCCCCATTCTGGTGGCTGGATGATGGGGGCAGTAACTAACCTTTCCTTGAGGTGGTTGAAGGCACCTTGACAGTCATCATCAAAGTTCCAGTCAACCTCATTTTGTAACAGCCTGGTCAGAGGTTGGGCAATTTTGGCAAAGTCTCTCACGAACCTTCTGTAGAAACCAGCGTGCCCAAGAAAACCTCTGACTTGCTTGACATTTCTTGGATAGGGCAGCTTTGATATGGTCTCTATTTTGGCTCGGTCAACTTCGATTCCCTTGGCAGAGACTACGTGCCCAAGGACTATCCCTTCCTCTACCATAAAGTGACATTTCTCGTAATTAAGTACCAAACTTTTCTCCACACATCTGCTGAGGGCCAACTCCAGGTTGTTCAAGCATGTCTCGAACGAGTTGCCATACACAGTAAAGTCATCCATGAAAACTTCTATCCCTTGCTCGAGCAGATCGGCAAAGATGCTCATCATGCATCTCTGGAAAGTCCCAGGGGCATTGCATAGACCAAATTGCATGCGTCTATATGCAAAGGTACCGTATGGGCAAGTGAAAGTAGTCTTGTCCTGGTCTTCTGGGGCCACCCAAATTTGCATGTAGCCCGAGTATCCGTCAAGGAAACAGAAATGGGTCTTTCCAGCTAGCCTCTCGAGCATCTCGTCAATGAAGGGTAGGGGAAAATGGTCTTTCTTTGTTACCTTGTTCAACTTCCTGTAGTCTATGCACACTCTCCATCCAGTTTGAAGTCGAGTGGCTATCTGCTCCTTTTTCTCGTTCTCGATCACTTGAATTCCTGACTTCTTGGGCACCACATGAACTGGACTTACCCATTTGCTGTCTGAAACAGGGTAGATAATGCCCAAGTTTAGTAGCTTGAGTATCTCCTTGAGCACCACTTCCTTCATAGCAGGGTTCAGTTTTCTCTGTGGATCGCTCACTGGATTCGACTCTTCCTCGAGCAATATGTGGTGTTGGCATATGGTGGGACTGATTCCCCGTATATCTGCTAAGGTCCATCCAATGGCTTGCTTGTACTGGTCAAGGATGTTCCTCAGCCTGCTTTCTTCCTCCTTCTTCAGTTTCGAACTTATGATCACGGGCAATGTATCATTTTGCCCAAGGAACATGTACTTAAGATGTGCAGGGAGTTTCTTCAATTCTAACTCCGGTGGCTTCTCCAGGGATGGTACCATGATCGTGACTTCATGGGGTGGTAACTTGCTCATGCCCATGGGGTGATTCTCCAGAGCTCCTAGTTGCTCAACTATCTGTTGAACTTCAAGTTGCTCATCCTCTGCATCTTCTCTGGTCAATCCCCTTTGTATCACCAGATCCACTTTGTCAGAAACTCCATATCCTAGAGCTTGCTCCTTGATCAATTCATCAATCTGATCAACATAATGCACTTGCTCGGTGTCTTCTGGGTGCTTCATTGACTTGAATAAGTCGAATGTGACCGTTTCTCCTTCAAATTTGCAGGTTAGCTTTCCAGTCTCGCAGTCAATGTGTGTCCTTGCTGTCTTCAAGAATGGTCTTCCCAAGATCATCACTGGTTGCTTGCTTGATCTTCCCATGTCCAGGACATAGAAATCGGCAGGGAAAATGAGCTCCTCCACCTTGACCAATACATCTTCCAGAATTCCCTCGGGGTACACGTTTGATCTGTCTGCCAACTGGATTACTACCCTTGTTGGTTTCATCGGCCCTATACCCAAGTCTTCGTACATTGACTTAGGCATAACATTGATCGATGCTCCCAAGTCGAGCATGGCTTTTTCTATGTTCATGTTGCCTATTATGCAGGGAATATAGAACATTCCAGGGTCTGCACACTTCCTTGGTACATTCCTCTGGAGCACCGCTGAAACATTCTCTCCTACTTCGAACTTGGCATCATCTTGGTATTTCACTTTTTTGGTGCACAGCTCCTTGAGGAATTTGGCGCACCTGGGCATGGATTTCAGAATGGTCAACAGAGGCATGTTGATTTCCACCTTTTTGAACATCTGGAACATCTAATTAGTGTCTTCCTTCTCTTTCTTCTTGCTCAATCTGCCTGGGAAAGGAGGGTAGATTTTTGGTGGTGTCACTGTTTGAGCAGGTACTGATGTTTCCTTCTGTTTGGGTGGTGTCAGCTCAAGTTCTTCCTCTGATTCTTCTTCCTCGTTGACCTCTTCAACAGTTCCTTCCACTCGAGATGGTGGAGTGGGTTTCTTGGGTGCTTCAGCCAGGACCTTTACATTTTTGAGATGAATTGCATTCAGTTGGGCGTTGTTTAGTTCAATTTGGGGAGGTAGACCGCTGGTCTTCTTTTTCATCTCAGTCATTGCCTGGGTCAAGTGCGCCAGTTGGGCATTGATGTTCTGGAACTGCCCGCGCGACTTAAGCATTTGAGCATTGATATTCTGCAGTTGACCTCGAGTCTCAACTTTGTACTTCTCGTTGTCCTGTTTGTACCGGTCATTCTCCTGTTGGGCTTTAATATTTTCATTGACCAAGGTCTGCATCATGTCTGCCAAAGTTGGGCCATTGCTCTGGTTCTGCTGGTTGCCCTGATTTTGGTAGTTATTCCTCTGATGATTGTTCTGGCCGTGGTATTGCTGGCCTTGATTGCCTTGGTTTCCTCCGCCCTGGTAGTTGTTGTTTCCGTACCGGTTGTTGTCATGATTTTTCCAGTTGTTCGAGTTGTACGTGTTCCCATTGGGCCTTTGTCCGTTCCCATTGTTCTGCATTATCACCTTGACCTCTTCGTCAAACAGCTCAGGGCACTCGTCAGTGGCATGGTTACTTTCCTTGCAGATTTAGCACGCCTTGACTCCTCTCTTTAGCCCTGGGTTTTGGTTGAGCACTAGTTGTTCAACTATGTTGCACAGTTTTTCCAACTTGACTTCAGTTGCAGATGGTACGGGCAAGTTGCTCCTGGGTAGGTCACTGCCATCCTCCCTTGTTTCTTCGGCCATTTCCTTGAAGATTTTGAATGCTTCGTCAGCCCTCTTGTTTAGAATGGATCCTCCACAAGCTGCGTTGACCCATGTCCTCTCCGTTTCCCTTAGTCCAGAGATGAAGTACTGGACCAAGTCATGGTCAAGGATCTGATGTTGTGGGCACTTGGCCAACATCTGCTTGAACCTGACCCAGTAGTCATGGAAGTTCTCTCCTCCTCCCATCTTGATGCTGTTGATCTTCTTCCTCATCTGCTGGATGCGTGCAGCTGGGAAGTACTTCTCAAGGAACTTCTGCTGAAGCTGACTCCAGGTGGTCACTTCTCCTGCAGGCAGAGTGTAAAGCCACTCTCGGGCACCTTCGGCCAGTGATAAAGGGAAGGCTAGGAGCCTGATGTATTCCCCTAGCCCTTCACTTGCTCGGATGGTGCCACATGCCAATTCAAAGTCTTGGAGATGTCTCTGGGGATCCTCCAATGGCATGTCACTGAACTTGGGCAAGATCTGGATGAAGCCGTGCCTCATCTCCCAAGTATTGTTTTCAACCGTGGGCAGGGTGATACCCAGCGGCTTCAGATTCAAGTTCTCTGGGAACATCGTGTCCCTCAACGTCTTGGCTCTCTCTTCTCCCATCCTTGATCGCGTAGGTGACCTGGATGCGTTCGGTGAATCTTCTCTCGATGTGTCCGAGATCGACTCTCCTTTCTCAGTTATGGTCAACTGAGTTACTTGAGCGGCACGTGCTAATGCTTGCTTTAGCTTTGCTGCTTTTCGATTCTTCCTCGCAGTTCGCTCGATTTCAGGATCAAATAGTAGCCCTGTATCCTTGCTTACCGATGAGTTAGAGTCCTGCATACAAAAATAGGTCAAGCGTTAGCATGGAAAACTATTGGCTTGGAATATTGCCTCCCCGGCAACGGCGCCAATTTTGACGCTACCGTCGTGGAGTAGCGCAAAATAATATTTATAAAGCCTAAACTATTCACTAGCACAAGTACTAGTAGCAAGTATAGGGTCGATCCCACGAGGAGGCGATTTAGCTTATAGTTTTCCCGGCTTTGAATGCTCAATTGGGTTGTCACGTTTGAAAAGGTTTTGTTTTGGAGAGCAGTTGGGCACTGCCGAACCGTGGTCACCGTGTTTACTTGACTGAAAAATAACAAATAACTTAAACAGAAATAAAACTAGCATGCAACCTAGTTAATAGACTGAGCAATTAACAGACTCGACTAAGCAGATAAGATGAAACAAATAAAGACTAAAGTATCCAGGCATTGACTCCTCTGACTTCCCCCTTGACCTATGTGCTGCCGATCATCGGTACGTATATCATTTTGCTAACAGTTTTGTCTTCCAGTTATAGATTCCAAGTATTAACATCCCTATGATGTCACGCATATTAATACCCCGAACCCTTATTCGCTCTTATGTTTAAGTCCTGCCAGATCTCTCTCGACAGGTCTCCTGACGTTGACCAATTCGACACTATGTGACCGCATGAGTCTAAGTTGGTCAAGTCGCCTTCATCCTCCAAGCAAACCCGGAATGGCCAATAGCATGCCTGGACAGACCCAAGTCATACGACCACATCTCCAGCAACATGTTGCACTTCGCGGACGCCCAGTCTCCCGGTCGCGTTGATCCACGTACTCCTGTGTTAGGCAAGTCGGGGTTCCCACTGGTCACTGTAGGATTGCCCAAGTCCCTAACATGCTTAAGTTACTACCCTGTTGAATCGGGAACAAAACTCAGCTAGTTGCTGTCATCAATAAGCCTCCCGGCATGATCACGTCTTAGGGTTGGTCAGGTTCTGTCTTTGCCCAGATACAAACAGATTATCTACTTGACATAATTAAAACAGAAAATAAAATAGAAGAAGTAAAGCGAACTGAACTATGCATTAAAACGGGAAATTGTTCAAAAGGGAAACAACATCAAAGTACGAAATTAAAAGCATAAAAACATAAGGGAAATTGTTTTTGGCCCGAAGGCTTAAGAGAAAATAAACGCCGGCGAGTTTGGTTGCTCACGCGGCTGCCGTCGTCTTCGCTGGTCAGGTAGGGTTCCGATCCGATTTCTTCGCTGCTCATGTGTCTCTGTCTTCTTCATCAGTCATTCTATTATATAGACGGGCTTCAGATGCTAAGAGACGTGTGGGGGAAAATACCTCCAAGTGCGGACGAGAGTCCTACTTGGGTTGGAGTTTGAATCTGGTCGCCTTTGAAGACTCCGCAAATTTTAGGACTCCTGGTACACCGAATGCCCAACGTTCCGCCTCCATCAATGTTAGCGCTTGCCCATGTACTTCCTTCTCTGACTGACTGAGGTAGCGGACCATGTGCGGTACTTGGTCGTGCTCAAGTCTTGCTCCACCTGCTGACGTCCTGGTTGCTTGCTCAACTCTGCTGGACCCTTTTCGTCAGTCTGGCTTGCTCAACGAGTGCATCTTGACCATGGAAGGTGATTTCCTTGCCTCTTTCACACAGTGCGCTCCTCTTTTCTCTCCTTTACCTGCCCACCTGCAAAACTTGCCCAAGTACCCAAACGTGCCCTCCCAGACACAAACAAAGTAAAAACAAACTAAAGACTCGATATACTTGACTCTAAAAACCTAAAAAAAGAGCCAAAAAATATGGCTCATCACCATGTAAAGGACTTCAAGGGCTTTCCGAAAAGGTATGGATCATGTTTGTAGGTGATCGGAGTTGGGAGAACCTAGGTGGACAAGTTTGCACCGCCATCTCGATATTCTGTCGGCCAAATCACTTTTACCGTTTTTCAACTTGGTTTTTCGCTCTTCTCGCACATATCACGTCCACTAGCCTGAACACTCAACAAAACATCAAGCCACTCCAAAGACAAGAGGAAGACACAAATAAGCAACTCAAAACGACTAAACTCACACACAAAGAAATCACGAAAAACCACACAAAAACATGTAAATCAACTCCCCCACACTTAACATTTTGCTTGTCCTCAAGTAAACAATCACGAAAGCAATAAACAAATCACACAAAAATGTCAATTACCTACTTAATCTCCCAAAAGCTACAATTAAACCCCCGGTGCATCCGGAAAAAGTGTAACAAATAAATCTCGACCCCAAAATGCATAGAAACAACAAAGATCAAGTAAGAATCATCACATGTCACTATTCCAATTTCCCTCACTCGGATTCACTCTCTTCTTTTTCTCTCGAAACAAGGTTTCACTCAAAAGCGTACACAAACGAAGGATAATCAACAAGATGTAACTTGTGTACTCAAGAAAAAAAATAAGCATAAATAGAACAAGGATGAGCTTCAAATAATAACATGTGCACCCAAGAACATCAACTAAACACGTACTCAAATTGTACTCTCCACTAATCAAAGTCTACTATCTTAAGAATCATGGGTGATCGATAAATCGGGTGTAACGGGGCTCGGCTAAAGGTATTCGGGAATATTTGGGAAAAAAGTGGACTAATCTTGTTCAAATAAGCGTCTCCACCACACCAAACATCCGTCTAACTCTACAACAATCCCGACAACTCCAAACATGATATACAAACTCATCTAGCCACACAAATCTCCCGAGAAATCAACTAATAACATTATTCGACTCTTTTTTTATTCAATATTTTTTTCTTTCTTTTTTTTTTTTTTTGGAGACTTATACATGTCTCGACTCTTTTTTCTATTTTTTTTTTTGGAGACTTATATCACGTCTCAATTTTTTTTTTTTAAGACTAAAATACACATGTCTCAAATTATAAAAAACACCGTATAGATCAACACCCTCATACCCCAACAATAATAATTCGCTTCCCTCCTCTTCGGAAAACAGGACAAGAAGAAAAGGCTAAATGTAGGCTCTGTTGGAGTTGTGTACTTAATGTCTAGATTTAAGTAACGGAAACTCCCGATCCATTGCCATTAATCTATTTAATTAAATAAACAATTATTTGCATTTAATTATTTATAATTAAATATATGCAAATAATAGTCCTGGATTTTATACGTTGTAGTTAGTATGGTGTGCATGGGCACACAGAAGATCATACTATCGGTTACTCGTATTTAATCGAACAGTTGCTCACGACCTAGATGGACACGGACCAATCCATCGGTATAGTCGTTGTGTGAGAGAGAAAATAATTTATCTTAATTATTTTATCACACTTGTACACTTGGTGTATTGGGCGGATCGCTTGGGATTTATCGATTAGGATTGCCTTAGATAATCGATTTAAGTCTCAGAGTATTTTATTCTTAATCCCCGATACTATTGCGGGTGTGTATATTTAATATAAGTGACTTTGATTTTCCAAAAGAATTAACCGATTTAATTATTGGGTTAATTACCGGTTAAGTTGTGTCACTATATTTTATATACGACATGCCGTGAATACTTGACGGGAAAGTGTATCCCGTAAGGGTTGATAATATCCCCGAGATGAGTTCATAAGGAATTATTATGTAAACCCTGCAGGTGGATTTGTTCCGCATAATAATTAAGGATGAATGGTACTAGTCTCGGATATAAGAGATGAATAAATTAATTAGCAATAAATTAATATTATTCATGGATATTTATATCTTAAATACACGGAATAAATAATACTACCGGAGAAATATTATTTGATATAATATGGTTTAATATTGGGAGTGCAATTAATTTATATAGTGGAAAATAAATTAATTAATATTGATAAGGATTAATGGACTTGAGCATTGGGCTCAATTTAATCTTCAATATTAGAAGCTCAATATTCCACCTCCTTAAGATCCCCTACGTAGCCTATAAAAGCACTACATGGTCTTCTCTATTCTCATAACTTGAAGATCACAATTCTAGAGAGAGAAAGGAGAGAAGGAGATCCATAGTGTTCGGAGGATCGTCGCCCACCCGACGTTCGAACAAGTGCAAGGAATACGTGGGAAGATCTCAAGGTCATCATAAGATCTCGTTTCTCTGCACAACGAATCGAAAGGTGAATTAAATATTTCCGCTATTTAATTCATGTATATTGAAATCAATTATCGGAAAAACAAGATCCAAGAGTCGAACCCAGATTAGACGAACGATCACGCGGTGGTGGCGAAGCCACCGGACCACGGGATCGCCCGCTAGGGTTTGGCGGCGCGCGGAGGATAGGAACCCTCGGCTGGGCCGAGGGCTCGCGATCGATCACGGGGATCGATCGCCGGGGGCGCGGGCTGGTGCCGCAACCCACCCGCCGTGAAGGCGGGGCTCCTCCAGGCGGCGGCGAGTCGCCGGACTCGCCGCGGGGGGCTGCTGGGCAGCCCCATCGATCGTGAAGATCGAACGCGATTTCGATCGCGTGAACCCCGTCTCGCGGGGGTTCGGCTGGGGGCGGGCTGCGTGCCTTCGGGTGCGTGGTCTCCAAAGGCCGGACTCCGGCGGATGAGTCGGCGTTCATGTGATCTCCGGCGAAGGGTTTGATCGGGTTATAGGTTTCCGAAAATTTAAATAACCCGGGATATCGAATTCCAACAGGCTCAACGGGGTTACTAGGGTGTCCCACGACGGGCTCGGGGTCAAAAGTAAGCGGCTAAAATGGCTATCCTAATCGATTATATCCCAATCACATTCACAATCAAGTAAGTTATTATATACAAGCCTGAAGTAACAACCTAAGCACGGCCTAGCTATCTCTAGTTCATACGGGCACACATGATATAGAACAAGGAAATAAGAAGCTCGAAAGACAACGATAAATCAAATCTCACACATAGAAGAAAGCTAAAAAGGCCCAAAATCTCACAAGGTTATTTGGAAAATGTCATAGGCAACATGCGATTATCTCACAATCACTTTACGGCAACTAAACACGAGGTCAAAACTATTCATATACCGACCTATAAGCACCAAGACTCTACCCTCACTTCAAAAGATGAAATAAAGCAGTTGGCATACAAAAATCATCTAACACATGCTCACATAAAAATTATAGCGCATCAGGGGATAATGATCGACACGACTAACACAAGCAAGACAAGACTAACACACAAGCATAGCACGACAAAATACAAGAAGCACAAAAAGAGAGAAGAAATAGATAAGAAAGAAAAGAATAGGAAAAAAGATGCAAACCCCCCCACACTTGGGCTAATCCGTGTCCTCATGGATGGATGAACCTCCAAATAAAGCAAACGTCCAGTGGAAGTTGACCTCGAGGAGTATTCCAATAGCGACGGGGAAAACAACCTGCACACAAAAACTAGAACAAACCAAACAAAGCAAAACCAAGAAGAAAACGGAGACAAAAAAATAAAAACACGACTCAAAGAAAGGAAAAAATAAAAGACACTAAAAATGTGTTTTTAGTGTATCCCCAAACAATGTGTTTTTTTTTCCTTTATAAAAGATTAAAAATCGGGCTTTAGAGTTCAGCCCGCCCAGCCCCGCCAGCGCGGGTTAAACAGCCAACGCGGGGTCGAAGACTTCCAGAAATGCTGGCCGCCAGGTTGGAGAAAACCGCCGCGGTGGGTTGCTGGTCGTAGTGCGGGTTATATGGCGGTTTCAGTCAGACCGTTCTTTGGTCGATAACTTCCTCTCTGTGCATTATTTTGTCGATCCGAGCGGTGAGAAAGTAATGCATGAAGTCGTCATGGTGTTGTCCAATTCTCAGCCCGATCCGACGGTTGGCGACGGTGTTAAGGTCATTTTACCGAGGCTGCGCGCTGCTGGAATATTACATGTTTCTTTTGCATCGTCATTTGAGTTTTGCTCCGTTTTGGCTCATTTTCTCCTGCCAAACCAAACCACAGAAATAATAAGACTTTCACCCAATAATGCAACTTCTCAAACACAAAAACATGCTAAACGACCAAAACGACACTACAAAAGACTACTAAAATCTAACAAAAAATATGTAAATCAGCTACCATGCAACTTCGTTTGCCCCTGAAATCTACACACCAAACAAACAAAATTAAATTAAATTAAATCTAACAAATAAAAACTGGATCTTTGAATTTCATTTATACAAAATTTAAGATCATATGGAGGAACATTGGTATTTGCAATCGAATTGTCTTTCAATCATTACCGTCGGGTTTAGAAAATCACACAAAAACATATAAATCATAGGCCAATTGTTTCTCCCCGTAGGCTGAGAACTCGTAAGCCTGAAGCGGCGAAAAATGTTGGAAATCGATATCCCGGGCTATTAAAATTTGCGGAAAATAATAACCCGACCGAAATCCTTCATCGCCGGAGATCCCAACGCGAACCACCGCACGAGCCGGGGCCCGACCGAACACCCAGCGAGGCCCGAAGGCCGCGAGCATCCAGCCGAGCCCCCGCACGGGGCTCGCGATCATCTCCATGATGATCGCTGGGGATGCACGAGGCATCCCCGGGGCTGCTCGTAGCAGCCCCGCAGCGAGTCCACGACTCGCTGCTCGCGGGGGGGGGGGGGGGGGGGGGGGGGGGGGGGGGGCTTGATCCTCCCCGCATCGCCGCTGCGGGAAACCCCGCAGCTTGATACGAGGCGCTGCGGGTAAACCCGCAGCTCACCCGGCGATCGAACCCTAGGTTCGATCGCCCCCTCGGCTCCAGCCGAGGGTTTCAGCCCGCGACGCCGCCGGTCGAGAGGGGCTGGGGTTCTCCCGCCGTGGCACCAGCCCACGGCGAACCCCGGCGATCGACCCGAGGTCGATCCCACGCCCCGGCGTCCAGCCGGGGCTCATCCCTTCAACCGCGCGCCGGCGGTCGAAGCCCTAGGGCTCGACCGCCACCCTCGACTCGGTTCGAGGGTTTCTCGATCTTCGCCGGGGATCTCGAATCCCCGTCCCCGAAGTTCGTACGTTTACCCGGATCGTGTGTTCATGTATACGCTACAATCAATTCACACAAAATCATAGAAAAGGTTTTATGATTTTACCTTCGATTCGTTGTACGGAGAAACGAATTAACGCGTTGATGACCTTGCTTGCGATCTTCCTACGTATTCCTTGCACCTCGTCCGAACGTCGTGTGGGCGACGATCTATCGAACTCCTATGGATCTCCTTCACTCTTCAAGACTTTATGATTGGCGTATCTTAGGTTAATGAATTGTGAAGACCATGTAGTGCTTTTATAGGCTACGTAGGGGATCAAAAGGAGATTAAATATTGGGCTTCTAATATTGAAGATTAAATTGGGTCCAACCCAAATCCATTAATCCTTATCAATATTAATTTTATTTATTTTCCACTATATAAATAAAATTGCACTCCCAATATTAAATCATATTATATCAAATAATATTTCTCCGGTAGTATTATTTATTCCGTATATTTAAGATTTAAATATCCATGAATAAATTTATTTATTGCTCAATAAATAATATTCATCTCTTATATCCGAGAATAGTACCGTTCAACTTTAATTATTATGCGGATTAAATCCACCTGCAGGGTTTACATAATAATTCCTTATGAACTCATCTCGGGGATATTATCAACCCTTACGGGATACACTTTCCCGTCAAGTATTCACGGCATGTCGTATATAAAATATAGTGACCCAACTTAACCGGTAATTAACCCAATAATTAAATCGGTTAATTCCTTTGGAAAATCAAAGTCACTCATATTAAATATACACACCCGCAATAATCTCGGGGATTAAGAATAAAATACTCTGAGATTTAAATTGATTATCCAAGGCAATCCTAATCAATAAATCTCAAGCGATCCGCCCAATACACCAAGTGTACAAGTGTGATAAAATAATTAAGATAAATTATTTTCTCTCTCACACAACGACTATACCGATGGATTAGTCCGTGTCCATCTAGGTCGTGAGCAACTGTTCGATTAAATACGAGTAACCGATAGTATGATCTTCTGTGTGGGCCCGACACACCATACTAACTACAACGTATAAAATCCAGGACTATATTTTGCATAATTAATTAATAATAATTAATTGCAAATAATTGTTTATTAATTAAATAGGTTAAATGCTATGACCGGGAGTTCACCGATACTTAAATCTAGACATTAAGTACACAACTCCAACAAAAAATGCTCCCCAAACTCCCAATGAAGGACTTGAAGCCGTTGGAAAAGCATATCGGTCGTTTCTGAGACCATCCAAACGGACCAAATCTTCTGTCAATTGTGTACATTTCCGTGGCACGCAAATTACCGTGAAACGGAAAACGTTTCTTGACATTGAAAACGTGGATTGGGACTTCGACGAAGAGGTAACCATTGCAAATTTAAGGTATATAGTAGTATAATTCAGAAATAAATTTTATATACTTACCAACTAGTATTTTTATATCAGGTGATAACTATCTTCTGCAGTTACATGGAGTTAAAAATGGAAAAGGAAAAGTGGCCTCAGGAATCCTTCGTAATTTTACCCCAAACTATTTTGTAAGTTTTCACAAACTCCGTGGTATGAACTCAATAAAATCTAGCTCACTTATGACCTTATATATTTTCGTTGCACTTCTTCAGATGACCTTCAAACATGCTTACAACTCATTGAACAATCCAAATGGGGAACTCCCAGGCAGTTTAAGAGACGATTTCGAATGGTTCAGATTTTCCCACGTAAGTAATACAATCATATACCCTAAATCACAAACTCTGAACACTAACTAAGCACTCATGATATCGTTTACTTATTTTATGTGAAGGCCGTCATGGTTTGTCATCTTCCGGGACATTGGGTCGTAGTTCGAATTTGTTTTGATGATTGGACTGTCGAGCTGTATGACTCGTTAGCTCATAACTATGAGCCTGGTGTGAACCCTCGCGCCCCTGAGTTTAAGTGTTTGTTGAAGGTCTTACCTCGAATGTTGGAGAAAACAGGTTACTGGGAAAGAAAAAGATTACCTGTGAAAACGGAAGACTTCAAGCTCAAGGTCATGCCAGCCGAAGAACAATTTGCCCAAGATGACAACCACTCTTGCGGTCCTTTCTGCACAATGTATTTGGAACGATTGCTCACCGACCCATCATTGTATCGTAACGCGGAAGACATCGATATTAAAGTTTTCAGAAAAAACATAGCACTGAAGATATTTTGGATGTCCTGCAAAAACATTGAACTCCCTTTTTAATTAAGGGATGGATAATAGTTGGTTTCGTTTTGGTTTGCAAGAGAGTAAACTTTTCATATACTGTATGCCGTTGTATGTATAAAAATTGTATCTAAAAAAAATTGTTGATCACCGTGTGCACTTACGGTCTTGTATCAGCACGAACCACGACTGTGATATATCTCACGGTGTAAATTTACCGTGTGTACTTTCGGTCGTGTATGTTCACGATTCACGACAGTGTTTTAATAATGTCATCTATAAACATTTCACGGTATACCAATGCCCCGTGGCACGGTTTTACAATATACCGTGAGATACCAACGACGACGGTTATTGTATTTGAATTTAAAGATGTCTTCACTCTCACACGGTGATCTCACGAGACGTCACCGTCATACAACACCGTGTGGTTATCAAATCCATTCTAAAAATATTTGAAATTGAACGAGTTCTTTTTTAGATGGCGTATTTTCGTTTCTAGGATTGGGGCGGGTTAGCCGATGCACGTGTACTTAAATATTAGTGGTGTCAGTTATCAGGACAGCTTTTGCAGGCGGGTATTCATCTTTTATTCTTTTATTTAAAATTCAAATTAAAACATCGGAAAATAAATGAGAGGGGAAAGTCGTTTTATGCATGGCTCCGAAACACGTATATTGTGCACGGTCATTTAATTTCACGGTTATATACGCACGGTGATACATGGTCATCAATACATCTTCACCGTGGCTTGTTCAACCCGAAAAAAAACGATTGTCAATCGTTTGTATACACTTTTAAGGCGTCGTTACCATCAACGGGTTCATATTTCAGGCATTGAGACGTATTGTATTTGAAATTAAAGACGTACGATGTGATTTGTATTAATGCATGTCTCAAATTCAAGAGATGTTTAGTTAAAATTGGTAACAATTTGGAGTACTCTCAAGTGTGATCATATTGCAAATGGTATGTCAAAATTAATCGTTTGATGGACTATTGTGGATTTTTTCGGTTAAATATAATCATTTCCATAGAAAATTAACTTTGCTTAGGCATTTAGCCAAAAAGATTATTGCGATTGTGCAAGAATCACACGAAAACGTGAGTGTTCATACTCATACGGTGATCTCACGAGACGTCACCGTGATAAAACACCGTGTGGTTATCAAATAAATTTTAAGCATTTTTGAAATTGAACGAGTTCTTTTTTTAGATGGCGTATTTTCGTATTGGAGCGGTGATTTATGTCGTGTGTGTGTGTTTTTGTTGAGGTTTTTATGTCATTTGTGAGTTGTGTGTCGTCATGTTTGTGTCGTTTGAGTCGTAGTTTATGTTCTTATGTGTTTCGGATCTCACGGGGTGTGTTGGAGTGGTTTGAGTTTGTTTTGTAGGTTGAATGTTGAAGAAAATCGAAGAGTCGAGTGAAAGATCGAAGAATCGAGAGGGAGCCGAAGTAGAACAAAAATGGCGGTCGCCGAATCAAAATGACGGTCGCCGGAGATGAAATGACGACCGCCAGAAGGGCCGAAAAGAGTCAGATATTTAATCAAGATAAATGGGCAAAACGGCGGTCGCCGTTTTGTAAACGGCGGTCGCCGAATTGAAATGACGGTCGCGGAACTAGAAACGGCGGGCGCCGTTTTGAGGCAGTTTCAGGGCGGTTCCATGCGAAGTCAGTGGTGTATTTAGGCGAAGTTTTGAAGGGAAAAACGTATCTTTTCGCCTGGGAATTAATCGAGGAGAACTGGGAAACCATTTCGGAGCCGACAACTCCGAGAGACGATCGATCAAGTCCGAAGCCGACTAAATTACCGTAATCATAGTTGTATTTCAATTTCTAGGATTCTAGCTTGTTCTCTTTTCATGTTCTTTCCAACTTTTGCAAAACTTGTGAATGCTTTTAAATTTGAGAATGTTAGAATGATTTCCTAAATGAATGCTTTGATTATTAAAGATTGTTTTAAGCTTTTACTTTGTTTCATTCTCTTGTTTAATTTCGTATTTATTTTTGAGTGTATCGTTAAATCTATGTTTTCATTTATCGTTGTTCTTGTTATTCGATACTTGTTAAAGATGATGAACTAATTTCCTTACTCGGAAGTTTATATGAAGAATTAGACGGATAATTGTTTTACCGGAAGATCTAGTATAAACGACATACTCTTGAATTCGTAACTTGACCGAGAGCGAATAATCAAGTGAACTAAACGTTGAAAAACGAGTTGAGCAACCCGACCGGGAACTTGACTTTCGATTGTCGTTTATTTAGATTGAAAAAGGTAGAAATAATTTGAAGTCGAATTTGAAGTATATTCATCCGAGTCTTTTCCTTATTGTTTATTTCAACTTTCCATTATAATGGAGAGTACCAAAATGATCTTAGGATTTAGTATAATGATTTCCGATTCTAGAATTTCTCATACACTTAAATACTACTCTTTCGTTTCCTTGGATTGATACCGAGTCAACTACAATTGACCTCGGATTTTGACGAGAGACGTACACGAAAAACGTTTAATCAAAATTGGCGCCGTTGTCGGGGAAACGGATAGATTGTTTAAGTGTTTGTTTAGTTTTAGTTTCGTATTTCTTTTAGTTAATTTAGTTAATTGTCTTGTTATTACTAATCTTCTACTTTGAGTGTGCATGGTCACTACAAGAAGTAAGTCGGCCAGTGAGCAACAAGGTTCATCAACCGAAGGAATGGAGAAGAATAAAGAAAGGGTTGATATTGAAGATAAAACCGGAAAAGAATCTTCGGGATTAAAGAAAGGTCAACCTTCTGAAGGATATGTTCTATCTCCTAATACTCAAGGACCTCGTCTACCTTTGGAAACTCCTCAAAATGACAACAATCAAGCGGGAGGAAGTAATTTACAGATTCAAATTCCTCAATTCAATGTTCAAGCACAACTTACTCCTCCGACACCTCTAAATCCACAAGAAGAGGATCATCAATCTACTCCTCATACCGTGATGAGTCCTAATGTTGGATATCATCCAAATATGATGAATCCTCAGATGATGAACCAACCACCGATGATGAATCCGAACATGATGAATAACATGGCTTATCAACCAAACTACGTGTATCCATTTCAGCAACCCGGAGTTCAAGTCAACCAAAACATGCAAGGACAATTCCAACAACCATGGCCAAACATGGTGCCTAATATGATGCCGTATGGTGGATATGGTATGCAACCAAATCAATGGAATCAATTCGGAAATCCAGCGGCACGACGTGTTCAACAAGGTGACATTACAAGGCCTATTATTGGAGCAACTCCGGCATGTGTTGATTTACCGGAGGTGGTGAAGAACTACAAGGTGAATCCGATGGACTTCAATCAACTACCGGAGTACCATGGGAATAACAATGAGGATGTGTTGAGTTTCATCCGAGATTTCTACAACACCATTCATACCTTTCCGTTGAATGGTCTTCAAGAAGACGAGTTGCGTTGTCGATTCTTTCCGATGACATTGAAGGATAAGGCTAAGTCGTGGTGGATAGCATTGCCACCAAATTCTCTCCAAAATTGGAATGACATCTATGACGAGTTCATGAGTCAATTCTTCCCACACCACAAGACGACGGATTTCCGAAATCAAATTTGTGGCTTTACTAGTCGTCCGGGAGAATTTTTCCATGAAACTTGGGATCGTTTTCAAGACTTACTTCTTAAATGTCCACATCACACTTTTACTCAAGTCTTACTTAATCAAATTTTCTATGACTCTTTGACAGATTCTTTGCAAGGGTCGGTGGATAATCAAGCCGGAGGTGACATCACATATAGATCACCGGAAGAGATGGTTACTATCTACAAGACCATGGCTGGGAATTCAAGGAGGAAAAGTTCGAGAAGGAGAGTTGTGAATGATGTGAAAGAAGTGGAAGCGAGTAACCTCGACTTGAAAATTGAGGAGATGTCAAAAGAAATCAAAGAGTTGAAAATGGTGGACGGGAACCGGAAAACACAACTTCTTTTGAACCAAATGGAGGTGTGTACTTTGTGTGGATATCAAGGGCATGGACCAGCTATATGTACGATGCCTCAAATGCAAGCTCCTTTGATGATTGAAGGGCAGCCCATGGTTGGAGAGCAAGGGAACATGGCATGTGTTCCATATCAACCACAACAAGGAGAAATGGTGATTTCGGAAGTACAAGCTTCGGTGGTACAGCCGTATAATCAACAAGGAGGCTACTACAACAATCAACAAGGAGGAAATCAAAGGCCTAATTATTCTTATCAACCGAGGCAACAACCTCAACCATGGCAACCGAGGCAAAATTTTCAGCAATGCCAATCATCGAGCACCCCTTACCGAGCTCCGTACCAAGCACCGAATCAACCATACCGGGCTCCGTATCAAGCTCCTACTCAACAACAACAGCCTCTTAGACCTCCTCAACAACCCTCGAGTAATAATTTTGAAGAGTGGATGAAGAAATATGCCGAGAAGAACGATTTGAGGATGGACAATTTGGAGGTGAAAGTGGGAGGATATGATGCGGTACTTAATTATATAAATACTCAAATGGGACAAATGGCTACTACACTTGGAAAAATGCAAGCTAAAGAAGAGTCGGGAAGACTTCCAAGTCAACCATCCCATGCCAAAGCTCTTACGGTATTGAGGTCGGGAAAGATTATAGACAACAAAGTAAGGATGTCGGGTGAAGAAGTTGAAAAAGATAAAAGGGCAGTGGTTTTTGAGGAAGAAAATGAGGAAGATATTGAGGAGATTATTTTTGAGGAGAATGAGGAGGAAAAAGAAGAGGAAAAAGAAAAGGAAAAAGAAGAAGAAGAGGAAGTTGAAAGTGATGAGAAAGAAGAGGAAAGAAAGAGAGTCGAAGTCGAGGCCGGAAGTGAAAGAGTAGTTCTTCATAAGGCGAAGAACCCGTACAAGCCTCCCGTTCCTTTTCCGAGCAATCTTAGGAACAAAAAGAAGGATCAACAATTTCAGCAACTATACGATCTTCTAGCAAAGGTTGAGGTAAACGTCCCTTTGCTTGACATGATTTCAAATATTCCTTCTTATGTTAAATTTTTTAAGGAATTGGCTTTTAACAAGAGAAAGTTCGAGGAGAACGAGAAAGTCGTGTTGTTTGCAGGTGCTAGTGCCGTGATGCAACACCAAGTACCACCAAAGGAGAGCGATCCAGGAAGTTTTGTTATTAAAATTGTGATTGAAGCTGGAAACGAGGTGTCCGGTATGCTAGACTTGGGAGCCGGAATCAACTTGATGCCGTCGGCTATATTTGACCAATTGAAGCTTGATAACTTTAAGCCGACGAGGATTTGTCTTCAACTTGCCGATAGGTCGGTTAGATATCCAAGAGGAATTGTCGAAGACAATCTTGTTGAGGTTGGAGGTTTGATAGTGCCGGTCGACTTTGTGGTGTTAGATGTTGGTGACATACCGGAGAATTCCCAAGACCACTCCATATTATTGGGACGTCCGTTCATGGCTACAACCAATACTCTTATCGATGTGAAGAAGGGACAACTCCAAATGTCGGTACTTGGAGAAACGGTGTCGATTTCGGTGAGAAAGAAGAATATGGCTCCAGCTGCAACGTTGATGGAAGAGTGCTCATTTGTTGATGTGATCGATACATTGACCATGCAAGCTTTGGAGATTAAGGAAGAGAATGAGGTGGAGCTTGGAGACGACGATTTAGAAGAATTAGAAGAGAATGAACAAGCTCCACGGTTTGTCGACTTGAGCGTGGGGGGGAGGACCGAAAGAAGGAAGTTTCGTTGCCAACAAAAAGTGTGAAGTTGGTGTTGAAAGACTTGCCTCCTAACCTCAAGTACGTGTTTTTGGAAGAAGGTGAAAACAAACCGGTCATTATTTCATCAAAGTTGACCGTAGAGGAAGAGGTGAGATTAGTCGAGGTACTTCAAGAGAACAAGGCGGCTATTGGATGGAGTATTGAGGATTTGTAGGGAATCAGCCCTTCTATGTGCATGCATCGTATCAACTTGATTGAGAATGCTACTCCAAAGAGGCAGCCCCAAAGACGACTCAATCCACTTCTTAGTGATGTTGTGAAGAAAGAGATCATCAAGCTACATGGAGGTGGTTTGATAGTACCGGCAGCGGATAGTGAATGGGTATCACCGATTCACATGGTGCCGAAGAAAGGAGGGATCACGGTCGAAGAAAACGAGGCGGGTCAGCTCATAGCTACAAGAGAAAGAACCGGTTGGAGAATGTGCATGGATTACCGGGAGTTGAATGCCGCTACGAAAAAGGATCATTTTCCTTTACCTTTTATTGATCAAATGCTTGATAAACTTGCCGGTAATTTCTTATATCATTATCTTGATGGATTTTCAGGTTATTACCAAATATTCATAGCACCGGAGGATCAATCGAAGACCACATTCACGAGTCCTTTCGGAACCTTTGCATGGAAGAGGATGCCATTTGGGCTTTGCAATGCCCCAGGTACGTTTCAACGTTGCATGCTTTCCATATTTTCCGAGATGGTAGTGTTGGAGTTGTGTACTTAATGTCTAGATTTAAGTATCGGTAAACTCCTGGTCATAGCATTTAACCTATTTAAATTAATAAACAATAAGTTTCATTTAATTATTATTAATTAAATATGCAAAATATAGTCCTGGATTTTATACGTTTTAGTTAGTATGGTGTGCATGGGCGCACAGAAGATCATACTATCGGTTACTCGTATTTAATCGAACAGATGCTCACGACCTAGATGGACCCGGACCAACCCATCGGTATAGTCGTTGTGTGAGAGAGAAAATAATTTATCTTAATTATTTTATCACACTTGTACACTTGGTGTATTGGGCGGATCGATTGAGATTTATTGATTAGGATTGCCTTGGATAATCAATTTAAATCTCAGAGTATTTTATTCTTAATCCCCGATATTATTGCGGGTGTGTATATTTAATATTAGAGACTTTGATTTTCCAAAGGAATTAACCGATTTAATTATTGGGTTAATTACCGGTAAAATTGGGTCGCTATATTTCATATATGACATGCCGTGAATACTTGACGGGAAAGTGTATCCCGGAAGGGTTGATAATATCCCCGAGATGAGTTCATAAGGAATTATTGTGTAAACCTCATGAGTGGATTCGTTCCGCACAATAATTAAGGTTGAACGGTACTAGTCTCGGATATAAGAGATGAGTATAATTTATTGAGCAATAAATAATTTATTCATGGATATTTAAATCTTAAATACACGGAATAAATAATACTACCGGAGAAATATTATTTGATATAATATGGTTTAATATTGGGAGTGCAATTAATTTATATAGTGGAAAATAAATTAATTAATATTGATAAGAATTAATGGACTTGAGCATTGGGCTCAATTTAATCTTCAATATTGGGAGCCCAATATTCCACCTCCGTATGATCCCCTACGTAGCCTATAAAAGCACTACATGGTCTTCACTTTTCATAACTCAATTTTTTAACCTACGCCAATCATAAAGTCTTGAAGAGTGATGGAGATCCATAGGAGTTCGATAGATCGTCGCCCACACGACGTTCGAACAAGGTGCAAGGAATACGTGGGAAGATCGCAAGGTCATCATCGTTAATTCGTTTCTCCGAACAACGAATCGAAGGTAATAATCATAAACCCCCTTTTATGATTTGTGTTCGTTAATTGTGATATATACATGAACGCACGATCCGGGAAAACGACGAGCCTCGGGGACGGGGATTCGAGATCCCCGGCGAGGATCAAAGGAGGCGGTCGAACCCTAGGGTTCGGACCGCCGCGACGCGCGACAAGGGGAAGCCCCGGCTGGACGCCGGGGCATGCGATCGACTTCGGTCGATCGCCGGGGATGCCGTGGGCTGGTGCCACGGCGGATCCCCCCCGCCCTCATCGCCGCCGGCGCGGGTACGGGAAACCCTCGGCCGAAGCCGAGGGATGCGATCGATCCTCGGATCGATCGCGGGTCAGCTGCGAGGCGACTCGCAGCGACCCCGTGCGTGCTACGGGTTCGCCCGTAGCGGCTCGCACGGGGTGACCCCGTGCGCTGGGGCAGCGAGTCATCGACTCACTGCGGGGCTGCCGCGAGCAGCCCGGGGATCGCTCGTAGCGATCCCAGCGATCGTCCGTAGACGATCGCGAGCCCCTCGCGGGGGCTCGGCTGGGTGCACGCGGCCTTCGGGCCTCGCTGGGCATTCGGTCGGGCCCCGGCTCGTGAGGTGGTTCGCGTTCGGGTCTTCCGGCGATCTAGGGTTTTCGATCGGGTTATCGGTTCCGCATAATTTTTGATAGCCCGGGACATCGAATCCCAGCAACTGGTATCAGAGCGTTTGGTTTCGTGTTCATGTATATGTTCGATTATTGTTCTACCTTGCAGGGATTTCCGGCTATCATGGTTGGATTTAATTATTGTTAATTAATTATCATGATTATTCGTTTATTAAACTCTCGGACATGTCGAGATTCGTTTTGTGTGGTTGAATGTTTGTAATAGTAAAAATTCGGGGGTTGACCGAATTTAGGATTTATTATTACGTTCTTTATTTTCCGGAAAATGTATAGGGTCGATTTCATGTATAGAATCGATACCGGATAGTGTAATTTAAATTCTTGTAATTTATTTACGTTGGTTCGATGTTGGAACGATCGCCGGAAGACGAAGACAAGTGACGAAGACGAAGGGGACGAAAAACCGAGGAGTCGATCAACCCCATGATCGACCCCATGACCGAAGCCATGGGGAGGGGTCGATCGCCCCTCGGCTGGGGCTGCCGCCGGCGGTGGTGGCCGGCCAGCTGGGGTGGCGGCGGCGGTTCCCTCTTCCGGTGGTGGCGGCGGTCGATGGTGGTGGTGGTATGGGGATCTCCCAACCCATGCCACTTCTACCAATATTCACTTTCCAAAATTAATTCGGTTTTCCTATTTGAGTGATTCTTCCTTTCGGAAACTCTCATGGATTAGGAAAAGAATTAATTGGAATTAATTTTATTCCTATTGATTTATTTCCTTTATGGAGATATTCATGGATTAGGAATCTAATTGATTTGGTATTAATTTATTTCCTATTTGATTATTCCTATTATTGGGAATTTTCATTAGATGGAAATTAATTAATAATGGAAAGTAGAAGAGTCCTAATTTATTTTATTTCCTTGTTCTATTATAGAAGTCTTCTAGAATATTCCAAGTTTTACTTGGATAGATTATTCTAGAGATTTAATAGAATTAGATGGGAAAATAAATAAATAAAAATATTAATAATATTTAATTTTATTTTTGATATATTCGATTGACTTAATTTTCGAATTAAGTAACTTTTGGATTAATTAAAAATAAATAGATTTAAATATTAGAGATTAATATTCTTGTCACATGGAGCATTCAAGAAACGAAGACTGAAGACTAGAAGATGCATATGAAGATGGAATAAAGCCATGATAGTCGGGAAAATAATTTTTCTAGCATTATTTTGACTATGTGATCTATGTGCTTTATTGCTTTATGCATGCTATATGTGTTTATTTTATGCACTAGATAGCGTATCCCTTTATTGTAAAAAGCTAAGTGGGAGAGGGGATGGAAACATTCCCATGGTCTCCATTGCTGTTCTCTTGGTGACTCTCATGGACTTTCAAAGTTCGTATAGACGAGTCATTGGAGGAGAATTCTTGTAATTCCTTTTACAAGAAACATTGATCAAGTTTATCAAACAATGCTTAATTTGTCTTTCTGAAACTGACTTCAAGTCGACTCATTCTTGATGGAGTTGTATTCTAAATGTCTAGTTTAGTGCAAATACGGAACTCCTTATCTATACCTTAGTTCGAGATATGATTCAAACATGATTGCATTTAATGCAATAGTCCTTGATGTATACGTTGTAGACAGTATGGCGTGAGGAGACACGCGGAAGATCATACTGTCGGTTACTCGTATACTATCGAACAGTAGCTCACGACTTAGATGGATAGGGACAATCCATCGGTACGTCGTAGTGTGACTGGTAGATAGTCGGTCTTGACTATCATGTTACACTCGTACACTTGGTGTATTGAGCAGGACCACGGGAGGGCGTTCGATTTATACTAATCGCAGTAATCGAACTAGACCTCAGATATTACGGATATACGAATTCTTAATCCCTATATAATTATAGGTGCGTGTGTCCAATTCTCGGTTCTTTGACTTGCCAATGAGTGAGACTAAATGATTAGTCGAGATTCTCGGTAAATTGGGAATCGTAATTGTACGCACGGCATGCTATAGATTATAGACAGGAAACCGTGTCCCGTTTATCGGGTTGATGACGTCCCCGAGATGAGCTCATAAAGTTTATCATGTAAACCCTGCAGGTGGATTCGTTCCACATGATAATAAGGATGAGTGGTACTAGTCTCGGATAATAAGAAACGAATTAATTTAATTGTTAGTAATTAAATAAATTCGTGGACGTTCGATATCTTAAACACGGGGAAAGTCGTATATGTAATTTCGGCGGAAATATTATTGGTAAAATAATATAGATTAATTAATTGGGAATTCAATTATAATTTTATAGTGGAATTAATTATAATTAAAATTGGATTTAATTAAAGGTTTTCTTTTAAGGACACCGGTTTAATTAAATTACAATTTAGCCTAATTAATTAATTGTCCTAAGGTCCCTAGTGTGGCCTATATATACCCCTCAATCTCTGTTCTCTTAACCTACGAAACGCCGCTATAATTAATTCTGTGGAGAAATTATTTTGTTAGCGCAATTATTTTCTTCTCTGCTTAATTAATTTAGATTAGCGCAGTGTTTTTATTTCTGTAGAAATTAATTTGCTAGCGCAAATATATTTCTGGAGACAGAATAATTAATTCTGTAGAAATTAATTTGCTAGCGCAAATATATTTCTGGAGACAGAATAATTAAAACGTGAAAAAAGAGGGTTTGAGAGAGAAGAAGAAGAGAAGACTCCGGTGGATCGTTGCCCACACAACGTCCGGCGTCGAGGGCTAGGATACACACTAGAAGATCTCAGGGTGTTCGCCTATTCGGCTTCTCCGAATCACGCATCAAAGGTATAAGAAATCGAAACCCTATTTCCGCATTATTTCGATTCTTTTCGTACGTAATCATACAAAGAACCTCCGATCGAGTTCCGGGATCGTGGTTGGTGTTCCTAGATCACTGTGGAGTCGCTGAATTCAAGAGCGGTGGTCGGAATCGGAAAAACCAACCGGAAACGAGCCTGGAACAGCAGCGTCGCGCTGCTGTTCGCGACGACTGTCGGCCGACATGTATAGCTGTCGGCCGACATTGGCTTGTCGGACGACACTTTCTGGTGTCGGACGACAGAGAGGCCAGAAGCCTCTCGTTTTGCGCGGTCGTGCCTCGGTTGCGATGGCTGGGCGTTAGACGGGTCAGGGCCTTCGTCATGGACACAGTAGGCACGCTGGAGATCGACTGGGCTTGTCCGGATGTTCGAGTAGTCGAACGGACATGTCCCGGGTAGTCGATTTCCAACAATTGGTATCAGAGCCGGTTTATCGGTTTGTTGTATTGTTCGTACGTTTTGTGATGCAGGATGAACCCGATTATTATGGCCAATGTTGTGATGGATGTTGTGCTTTAATTTTGTGGTTTGATTAAACTCTCGGGCTTGTCGATATTGTTTTGTTTTTGGAATAACGTTGCTTGTTTGTAATAGATAAAAACGACGGGTTGAGTCGTTAGGTTTATTTATTTATTTCGTCGTTTCCGGGCATGTATAGGGTCGATCACCTTGTATAGGATCGATGCCGGATTTAGTAGATTTATTCTTGTAATTTTTCTTACTAATTTTGGTGGATCGAGACGAGACCAAAACCCGGAGAAACGAGGATCGAGGAGGGCGAACCGGCAACGGGCAGCCATCGAACACACCCCGTGTTCGCGACGGGCAGCAGCGGGGCTGGGGTTCGTTCGACCCCACGGACGACTCAACGAGGCTCGAGACGAGGCTCCAGTGGGAGGAGTTCGTCTCTTGACCCTCGAGCGAGTCGGTGGTGGACCGAGATCGAGACGAGCAACGAGATGAAGTTCCAAGAGACGTGCATTGGAGAATACTTAAGGCCATAATAATCGGGGCCACGTTAATTGCTTTTTATGTGATTTACGTGCCTTTTATTATGCTTAATTATTTTATGCATGTTATCCCTCAATCGTAAAATACTAAGTGGGAGAGGGATTGGAAACAATCCCGCGGTCTCCATTCTCTGTTTTGAATGTGATGTGTATTGACTTACGAGTTGGCTTTAGTGTCATCCTCCCTATCGGATAAAGTCGATACACGGATATCACTGGATCAAAATTCGAATTCAATTCCACTTATAAAAATCGAACAATTATATTTTTCAAAAGCAAGTGCCTAATCTGTTTTTCAAAGACTAAGTTCAACTCGACTCATTCTCACCCCGGGGAGTGGAATGGAGCCAAAGCGCTTGCTTATGTCGATGACACAGATTAGAGACATTCGAGTCATTCGATGACTAGATCGATTGTCTGGTTGGCTCCCTCACCTAGTGAGAGATAGGGCTCAATTGCATGATTGATCGCTGGTTAGAAACTTCGAGTTTCACTTACGAGATATCAAGCTTTGAATAATAAAATTGTGGTATTTAATAAATGTAAGAGTCAATTAACAAAGTTGTTTGTTTTAGTAAACGTCCACACTATCGTGGCTTGCTAAATGGAAACGGTACTTTGGGTTAATTGAGACTCTATGACATTTAAATAAATGGGATTCAATTAATAAAGTTGTTTGTTTTAGTAAACGTCCACACTAACGTGGCTTGCTAAATGGAAACGGAACTTTGGGATTAATTGAGGCTCGACAGTTATAGAAAGTCGTGGAGGACCGCATGTCAACGTAAACGTCCACAAGAACGTGGCTTGCGGTGGACATGTAGTTCCCGAGCGGTGGACTTAGTACTGAGAAATGGTATACACTTAGGTACGCTTTATAGTATCCTCCCCATCGGAGTCACTGCTATAATGATGTACGACCAAAGTAAAAATCCAATTATAAAATCGTTTGGATTAGTATACGTCCACAAGAACGTGGCATGCTAGTCTGATGGGATTTTGGAAATGATTGGTAGTTTAATGATGTTATTTGAGGGAAATGATATCGAATTAAACTAATTGTTTGTTTTATATGGTATTATTCCCATTAAAAGTCAACAAACTCACTGAACCTATTTTGTATGGATTAAAGAAGAAACTTGGACATTGTCCTAACTGCAGAGGAGTACAATTATGTACTCCAAGTCAATTGACCTGCTGAACCAAATGATGCTTCCACTCCTGAGGAAAGGAAGCTCATGGAAATGGATCAAGGCTCTGAGATGACGCGGAGCTACATTATGGCTTTCATGTCAAATGTACTGCAACATCGGGATCAAGCCATGACCATTACCTATGATATGATGCTTAAACCTCAAGAAGCTTTTTGGTTATCAGGACAGGACAACCGGACAAAATGCAATGAGGCAACTCATGACGGCCATCGCATCCGAAGGAACACCCGTGAGGGATCACGTTCTTAGGATGATGTGCTATCTGAATGAAATAGAGATTCTAGGATCAGTTATCGATGGGGTAACCCAAGTCGATATTGTGCTCCAGTCTCTGCCGAGAAGTTTTGAGCAGTTCCGCCTGAACTATAACATGAATAAGGGGTCTTACTCATTGGCGGAACTCCTGATTGAACTTCAAGCGGCTGAGGGAATCTTTAAGGTCTCTTATGCACTTGTGGCTGAGAAATTGGCTCTTCCTAGGCCTCCGGGCGGCAAAAGGAAGAAGAAGCAAAGACGGAAACCCAGTGGGCCTAATATATATCTGGACCACAGAATGGGACAAGCAAGCCCAACAGGGCAAGTGCTTCCGTTGCAAGCAGTCTGGATACTGGGAGTTTTAATTGTCCTCTCAAGCAACAAGAAGTTGACTCTTCTTTAGTCACCGAAACATGTTTAGTGGTGTTATCCACCAGTACCTGGTGTGTGGATACGGGAACCACTAATCATGTCTGCACTTAAATGCGGGGGTTCCAGGAAACCCGGAGACTTAGAAAGGAAGAAGTAATAACCTACATGGGCAATACTGTTAAGGTAACAGCCGTTGCAGTGGGAGATGTTAAATGTTTTAACGGTAGGATTTTAGTTCTAATAAATTGTCTTTATGTGCCGGCATTTAGAAAGAAATTTCATTTCGGATTTCTAAATCGGCTTAGAATGGATATTCCGTTTCTTTGGACAGTTTCGTACTTTTCAGAGTAGGAAACGGGGTTGTTATCCATTCTGGTACATTGATAGACAATTTAATACTAAATCCATATTCTTCCACGATGCAACACACCGGAACAAATAATACATTGTCAAACCCCAATAAGAGTAAAGATCCTTCTAGGATGAATCAAATGTACTTATGGAATCTTAGGCTAGATCATTTTAACTTGAGTACGATTCAAAGGGTGAAAGCTGATGGACTACTCAGCTAGGTTGAAGGAAAGGACTTTCCAACCTTCGAATCATACTTGGAAGTTTTAATGACCAGGCAACCCTTTACGGTTAAAGGGCATAGATCCAAGAAAGTACTAGAGTTGATTCGCTCTGATGTATGTGAACCTCTTTAAGGAGTTCAAGGCATACTGATCAGAAAATGGGATTAACTCCCAATTGACTACACCATTCATGCCTCGGCAAAATGATGTGTCATAAAGAAGGAATAGCACTCTTATAGATATGGGAAAGTAGACAATGAGTTATTCGGAGTTACCTAATTCGTTTTGGGATATGGCTTGGAAACAGCGGCGTTTATCCTGAACTTGATTCCTTTGGAAACTTGTACTGATATTCGGCTGTTTATAAGATACCCTAAGAAAACGAATTGAGATATGTAATATAGTCCAAAGGACCAGATGTTCGTTGATTGCATCAATGTTCGGTTCTCAGACATGGACTATATATATGCAAGATCACAAGCCCAAGAGTAGAGTAATACTTAATGTGCTTAGAGGGACTGATCAAGACTTAGAACCAGCCTAACTGAGTAGTTCACTACTATAATCTTTAGTCACTAAAGATACACCGGAGCGTCGTCGTAGTGGGAGGGTTGTTAGACAACCCAACAGGCTCATGTTTATAGGTGAGTCTTCGGACTTGTTACCTGGAGAACATGAACCCGAACCCTGGATCTATGACGAGACGCTGAAAGATCAAGATGCTCAGTCTTGGCAAAAGTCGATCAGGATTCTTTTGTCTTCACATGGAAGATGGAAGTCAAGACAGATTTCCTAAATCGAAGTCTTGACGGGGCCATCTGTGTGGGACAGCCAGAGGGATTCATCGAAAAGAGCCAGGAGCATTCGGTAAGCAAGCTTAATCAATCTTAGGATTGAAGGAAGCTTTAAGATCTTGGACACATGCGGACCTATGAGAAAATCCATTTCATGGATTCATTCAAGGCATGTTTAGGTCCTGTGTGTAATAAAGATGTGACAGAAAAGATGTGGTGTTTTCTCATTATTTATGTAGACGACATCCTTCTAAATTGGCAACAATATGAAGGATGTCGTCGGACATGAAGGGATGGTTGTCCGAGTAATTCAATGTAAGAGACTTAGGAGAAGTCGAGAATGTTCTTGGGATCAAAGTTACAAATGATCGCCAGAAAAGAACATAGAACTTATCTCGAGTCTCATACATAAATACAATTCTTACTCGTTGCAGCATACAGAATTCCAAGAAAGGTCTTCACCTTTTAGATATGGAATTCATCTATCTAAAGTTTTGTGTCCGACACAATAAAGGAGATAGATGAAGATTAAGCAGTTCCCTACACCTTAATGGTGGGAAGCTTAATGTATGTAATGCTATGCATGAGACTGATATCTACTATGCCGTGCGCATGGTGGTAAGATATCATAGTAATCCTGGAAAGGATCACTCGACTGATAAAAAGGACATGATTAGGCTCCTGCAGAGGACCAGGAATTATGTTCTGAGTTACAAAGCAGTCAAGTTGTTTCCTTTGGATTACATAGAATTGGATTTCCAAATCAAACAGGGACAGTCGAAAGTCGAAGTCAGGCTATGTGTTCTCACTGTGAAGTGGAGCAGTCACATGGAAGAATGTAAAGCAGCGATGCATTACGGACTCTACCATGGAAACTGAAAGGATAACGGCCTGTGAGGCAGTTAAAAGGTCAGTATGGCTCCAGAACTTCCTAAGGGACTTAGATGTGGTTTCTAGTTCACCCAAAGCTATTTTGAATAGCGGTATTGGAAAACTTGAAATGCCACGAGTCCACAGTGGGAGATAACATGTAGAGCGCAAGTACCACCTGATTCGAGAGATCGTCTAGTAAGACGATGCAGTTGTCACCTAGATAGCATCGAGAGGATTGCCTGGTAAAACCCGTTCACAGAGGCACTTCCAGCGAAAGCGTTGGGTAGGCGTGATGAGGTTATGGGAATCTGATGTTTGGGAGAGGGCGACTAGACTTTTAGTATAAGTGGGAGATTGATGGAGTTGTATTCTAAATGTCTAGTTTAGTGCAAATACGGAACTCCTTATCTATACCTTAGTTCGAGATATGATTCAAACATGATTGCATTTAATGCAATAGTCCTTGATGTATACGTTGTAGACAGTATGGCGTGAGGAGACACGCGGAAGATCATACTGTCGGTTACTCGTATACTATCGAACAGTAGCTCACGACTTAGATGGATAGGGACAATCCATCGGTACTTCGTAGTGTGACTGGTAGATAGTCGGTCTTGACTATCATGTTACACTCGTACACTTGGTGTATTGAGCAGGACCACGGGAGGGCGTTCGATTTATACTAATCGCAGTAATCGAACTAGACCTCAGATATTACGGATATACGAATTCTTAATCCCTATATAATTATAGGTGCGTGTGTCCAATTCTCGGTTCTTTGACTTGCCAATGAGTGAGACTAAATGATTAGTCGAGATTCTCGGTAAATTGGGAATCGTAATTGTACGCACGGCATGCTATAGATTATAGACAGGAAACCGTGTCCCGTTTATCGGGTTGATGACGTCCCCGAGATGAGCTCATAAAGTTTATCATGTAAACCCTGCAGGTGGATTCGTTCCACATGATAATAAGGATGAGTGGTACTAGTCTCGGATAATAAGAAACGAATTAATTTAATTGTTAGTAATTAAATAAATTCGTGGACGTTCGATATCTTAAACACGGGGAAAGTCGTATATGTAATTTCGGCGGAAATATTATTGGTAAAATAATATAGATTAATTAATTGGGAATTCAATTATAATTTTATAGTGGAATTAATTATAATTAAAATTGGATTTAATTAAAGGTTTTCTTTTAAGGACACCGGTTTAATTAAATTACAATTTAGCCTAATTAATTAATTGTCCTAAGGTCCCTAGTGTGGCCTATATATACCCCTCAATCTCTCTTCTCTTAACCTACGAAACGCCGCTATAATTAATTCTGTGGAGAAATTATTTTGTTAGCGCAATTATTTTCTTCTCTGCTTAATTAATTTAGATTAGCGCAGTGTTTTTATTTCTGTAGAAATTAATTTGCTAGCGCAAATATATTTCTGGAGACAGAATAATTAATTCTGTAGAAATTAATTTGCTAGCGCAAATATATTTCTGGAGACAGAATAATTAAAACGTGAAAAAAGAGGGTTTGAGAGAGAAGAAGAAGAGAAGACTCCGGTGGATCGTTGCCCACACAACGTCCGGCGTCGAGGGCTAGGATACACACTAGAAGATCTCAGGGTGTTCGCCTATTCGGCTTCTCCGAATCACGCATCAAAGGTATAAGAAATCGAAACCCTATTTCCGCATTATTTCGATTCTTTTCGTACGTAATCATACAACGAACCTCCGATCGAGTTCCGGGATCGTGGTTGGTGTTCCTAGATCACTGTGGAGTCGCTGACTTCAAGAGCGGTGGTCGGAATCGGAAAAACCAACCGGAAACGAGCCTGGAACAGCAGCGTCGCGCTGCTGTTCGCGACGACTGTCGGCCGACATGTATAGCTGTCGGCCGACATTGGCTTGTCGGACGACACTTTCTGGTGTCGGACGACAGAGAGGCCAGAAGCCTCTCGTTTTGCGCGGTCGTGCCTCGGGTGCGATGGCTGGGCGTTAGACGGGTCAGGGCCTTCGTCATGGACACAGTAGGCACGCTGGAGATCGACTGGGCTTGTCCGGATGTTCGAGTAGTCGAACGGACATGTCCCGGGTAGTCGATTTCCAACAATTCTCACCCCGGGGAGTGGAATGGAGCCAAAGCCACTTGGTCATGTGGATGACACAAATTAGAGACCTTCGTACCATTCTTTGATAGATGGATCGATTGTCTGCTCGGCTCCCTCATTTATGAGAGATAGGGTCGTTCGCATGGTGAATCACTAGTTAGAAACTTCGAGTTTCACTTATGATTCTCCAAGTCTTGATTTGCAGAAATCGAATGGTTCAAGTAATTGGATTTCAATTATATAAATATTTTGGTATAGTAAACGTCCACACGAACGTGGCTTGCTACACTGAATGGGATTTTAGAATAATTGATGTAGACAGTTATAGGGAATTGTGAAGGATTGCAAGTTATCGTAAACGTCCACACGAACGTGGCTTGCGGTGACGTAACAATTCTAAACGATTCGCCTTAGTACTGAGTGATGGTTTACACTTAGGTACGCTTTGTAGTATTCTTCCCAACGAAGTAACGCTATAATGATGTACGACCGAAGCAAACCTAATTGCTAAATCATTTGGGTGGGTAAACGTCCACACGAACGTGGCTTGCCTTACCTGATGGGATTTTAGACGCAATTAGTAATTTAATGATATTATTTGAGGGAGATAATATCGGACATTAAATTGATTGTTTGTTTACTTGTGCTTATAGGTTTAGAGAATAGCTATGAATCCACTTTCTATGATACTCAAGGAACAAAAACTCAGTGGCCCAAACTACATTGATTGGAAGAGAAATTTAGACATTGTCCTGACTGCTGAAGAGTACAAGTTTGTACTCTATGAGCAATGCCCTGCTGAGCCCACGGCTGCCTCAACTGATGAGGAGAAGGCAACATATCGGAAGTGGAAAAAGGCTGATGAAATGGCTAGGTGCTATATTTTGGCTTCTATGTCAAATGTACTCCAAACCCAGCATCAGTCGATGAACACTGCCGAGGATATGTTATTTAACCTCAATGAGATGTTTGGGCATCATGACCGTGCGGGTAGGCAAGAAGCCATGAGAGTCCTCATGTCGACTACTCAGTCTGAAGGAACGCCCGTTGGGGAACACGTTCTTAAGATGATGAGCTTGTTGAATGAATTGGAGGTCCTAGGAGCTATGATTGATGGTGAGACTCAAGTCGACATCATACTCCAGTCTCTGGCCCCTAGTTTTGAGCAGTTTCGTATGAGCTATAATATGGGTAAACTATCTTATACTCTTGCGCAACTCCTGACTGAACTGAAGGCGGCAGAGGGGATCTACAAGAAGGGCAAGTCTCAAGCGCTTGTAGCTACCAAGTCCAAAAGCTTGAAAGCTGTTGGAGGTAGGGGCAAGAAAAGGAAGCAAGCCTTGAAACCCAGTGGTGCCAAGAGGAATGGACCACGAGTGGGGGCTAGTAAGCCAAGGGGCAAGTGCTTCCGATGCAACAAGTCTGGACACTGGAAGTCTGAATGTCCTCTCAGAGGTACGAATTTTTCTTTAGTCGTAAAAACATAGTCAGCGGTATTATCTACCAGAATTCTGGTGTGTAGATATGGAACCACTGACGGTATGTGCATTGTTTTAAATGCAGGGGTTCCAGAAAACCTGGCGACTTAGAGAAGAAGAGTTCGAGTCTACATGGGCGAAGCTGTTGGGGTAACAACGGTTGCAGTGGAAGACATTTATCTGTTTTAGGATTTCATTTCAAAGTTATTGCTTTATGTACCCCTTTATTTTGAAAAAGAACTTTTGTTCTGGTTTTCTTTATTAATGAATGGATATTTATTTCTTTAATCATTGACTGATTTAGATAAGAAATAATGGTGTTATCTATTCTGGTACATTAGATAGCAATATGTGAATGATGAATCCTTAGTCTACCACGATGCAACAAACCGTTATGTATAACTTGTTTTACTTATTAGATGTATTTTCTTATCAATCATTATACTTGTGAATTCTTGAACTTAGTAGTATCTATTCAAAAAGGGGATTCAAAAGGTCGAAATTGATTTGATCAATTATAGTTGGAGGAATGGACCTCCCGACCTAAGAATCAAACTTTGAGAGTTGATACAACTGAGTTAACCTTTCTGGATAAAGGATAGAATTCGGACAAGTATTGAGAATGATTTATGATTAATGCGGTGACATGTGTAATTAGAAAGGTACGAGTTGTTCTTTCAAAGAATACTTTAAGATGGATTAGAATACTTGATGTGCCATAAAAGCGAAGTGTTTTTCGACACAGAGCTATTATGGGGATCCTTCAAAGTATATCCACTGGAAGCCTGCGACTTGTTCGCGGAGGCTATAACCTATCTAAACAACACATGGCATATATCAAGGATTGAGATTAAGTCTCAAAAGACTACACCATACACTGGAGTGTAGACATGGTGTAAGAAATGGAATTCTAAAAGTAAGAGGACAAGTTTATTCGGAACTACCTATGTTCTATGGATATTTCTGGATACAACGGCACATTCAATGTGGTTGTAGAATATCCTAGAAGAACAAGTAATTTGTATGTTCAATAGTACTATGAACCAGAGGGGTGTTCTCGCCCGGTTCTTAGAGGAAGACTATTAGATGAACTACAAAGCCCTAACTGACAAGGTACTTTAAAAATGAGGAAAAGGAAAGACTGAGAACCAGCCTGACCGAGTAGTAGTACACCACTTACTGCACCTAATGTTATTACTGTTATACAACGGAATGCCGTTGCAGTGGGAGGTTGTTAAGCAACCAGAGATGTTCATAAGACTGGAGGAGTTTTGAACTCTGGGTGTAGTAGACATGAAATCGATCCCTAGTTCTGAATAGGAGGCAGTACTAACCTAAATGTGCCTACTTGGATAGCAATAAGTATTATTGTTAAGAGGCAAGATCATTTGGAGGTACAAGCTTGGTGAATCCATTTATGGATCACAACAAAGCTGTGGAACTTGCGAATAAAAGCAAGGAGAGGTGTGTTAGAGACGTAATGAAAACAAGGTGGTGTTTCTCGGAATTTTGTGTAGATAACACTTCATCGTTGGCAACAATGTAAAAGTGTTGTCAGGCATAAAATAGAGGTTGTCTAAATAAATCGAGATATAAGATTAAGATAAAGTTGGATCATGTTCTTAGAAATCTTTCGATCTCTAGATAAGAACATTTGTACTTCTCTTAAGATATCTTATGCGATTATGGTTTGTTTTGAACATGCATAATTCTGAGAAAGGTTATTGCCTTTCGAGAACAGAATGCATCTATCTAAAGGTATGTGTCTTGAACACATGAAGGAGATAGATATAGACAAAGCAGTTTCCTACACTTCGAGTGTAGAGAGCTTTGTGGATGCAGTGTTGTAAAACAAGAACTTGATATCAACTATGCGGTTAGCGTAGTGGGAGGATATCAAAGTAATCTGGATAAGAAATATTCTAATGCTGTAAGAGTACTTGGAAGTACTGGATTACTGAGCAAGACGAAATCTTCTTGGATTACAGTTTCTCAGATCCAAAATCAGAGAAAGACCAGTGTAAGTCGATATCAGGCTATGTGTTCACTTTTAAAAGAGGTGGAACCTAAGGATGAAAGAGTGATAAGCGCGATGCTTCTCAGACTCTATCATAAACCGAATAGCAGCTTCAGAGGCAGCGGAAGTTTTGGTTAGGTTCCGGAATGACCTCTGAACTTGGATATGATTCTTGGTTCACCAAAGGCTATGTATATAGCGGTGCATGGTAAACTGGAAGAAGTCATAAGTTCAAAAGATGATGATAACACATAGAGCAAGTACCACCTGATTCGAGTCATCGTCTAGGGAGACGACACTGTAGTCACCAAGATAACTTCAGAGCGGCAACCTAGATTGCTCATTCACATAATACTTCTGGGAAGTATAACTTAAGCACGTGATGAGTATGGGAGTCGGGAGTTTGGAGGAAATGACTAGACCTTAGTACAAGTGGGAGATTGTTGGAGTTGTGTACTTAATGTCTAGATTTAAGTATCGGTAAACTCCTTGTCATAGCATTTAACCTATTTAAATTAATAAACAATTATTTGCATTTAATTATTATTAATTAAATATGCAAAATATAGTCCTGGATTTTATACGTTGTAGTTAGTATGGTGTGCATGGGCGCACAGAAGATCATACTATCGGTTACTCGTATTTAATCGAACAGATGCTCACGACCTAGATGGACCCGGACCAACCCATCGGTATAGTCGTTGTGTGAGAGAGAAAATAATTTATCTTAATTATTTTATCACACTTGTACACTTGGTGTATTGGGCGGATCGCTTGAGATTTATTGATTAGGATTGCCTTGGATAATCAATTTAAATCTCAGAGTATTTTATTCTTAATCCCCGATATTATTGCGGGTGTGTATATTTAATATTATAGACTTTGATTTTCCAAAGGAATTAACCGATTTAATTATTGGGTTAATTACCGGTAAAATTGGGTCGCTATATTTCATATATGACATGCCGTGAATACTTGACGGGAAAGTGTATCCCGGAAGGGTTGATAATATCCCCGAGATGAGTTCATAAGGAATTATTGTGTAAACCTCATGAGTGGATTCGTTCCGCACAATAATTAAGGTTGAACGGTACTAGTCTCGGATATAAGAGATGAATATAATTTATTGAGCAATAAATAAATTTATTCATGGATATTTAAATCTTAAATACACGGAATAAATAATACTACCGGAGAAATATTATTTGATATAATATGGTTTAATATTGGGAGTGCAATTAATTTATATAGTGAAAAATAAATTAATTAATATTGATAAGGATTAATGGACTTGAGCATTGGGCTCAATTTAATCTTCAATATTGGGAGCCCAATATTCCACCTCCTTATGATCCCCTACGTAGCCTATAAAAGCACTACATGGTCTTCACTTTTCATAACTCAATTTTTTAACCTACGCCAATCATAAAGTCTTGAAGAGTGAAGGAGATCCATAGGAGTTCGATAGATCGTCGCCCACACGACGTTCGAACAAGGTGCAAGGAATACGTGGGAAGATCGCAAGGTCATCATCGTTAATTCGTTTCTCCGAACAACGAATCGAAGGTAATAATCATAAACCCCCTTTTATGATTTGTGTTCGTTAATTGTGATATATACATGAACGCACGATCCGGGAAAACGACGAGCCTCGGGGACGGGGATTCGAGATCCCCGGCGAGGATCAAAGGAGGCGGTCGAACCCTAGGGTTCGGACCGCCGCGACGCGCGACAAGGGGAAGCCCCGGCTGGACGCCGGGGCATGCGATCGACTTCGGTCGATCGCCGGGGATGCCGTGGGCTGGTGCCACGGCGGATCCCCCCCGCCCTCATCGCCGCCGGCGCGGGTACGGGAAACCCTCGGCCGAAGCCGAGGGATGCGATCGATCCTCGGATCGATCGCGGGTCAGCTGCGAGGCGACTCGCAGCGACCCCGTGCGTGCTACGGGTTCGCCCGTAGCGGCTCGCACGGGGTGACCCCGTGCGCTGGGGCAGCAAGTCATCGACTCGCTGCGGGGCTGCCGCGAGCAGCCCGGGGATCGCTCGTAGTGATCCCAGCGATCGTCCGTAGACGATCGCGAGCCCCTCGCGGGGGCTCGGCTGGGTGCACGCGGCCTTCGGGCCTCGCTGGGCATTCGGTCGGGCCCCGGCTCGTGAGGTGGTTCGCGTTCGGGTCTTCCGGCAATCTAGGGTTTTCGGTCGGGTTATCGGTTCCGCATAATTTTTGATAGCCCGGGACATCGAATCCCAGCAGGTAGGAGACTTTGTTGAGGTTTTCATGGATGATTTTTCCGTATTTGGTTCGTCATTTGATGATGCTTTGAAAAAGATTGACACGGTTTTGAAAAGATGCATTGAGTGTAACCTTACTTTGAGTTGGGAAAAATCTAATTTTATGGTTACACAAGGGGTTGTACTTGGGCATGTTGTTTCGAGGAGAGGGATAGAAGTTGATCCCTCGAAAATTGAAGTGATTAAAAATTTGCCACCCCCGGTTAATGTAAAAGGTGTGAGAAGTTTTCTTGGGCATGCGGGTTTTTATAGACGTTTCATTAAAGACTTTTCAAAAATTGCACAACCTTTGTGTCATTTATTGGGTCAAGATGTTGATTTTGTTTTTGATGATTCATGTTTGAATGCCTTTAATACTTTGAAAGAAAAGCTTGTGAGTGCACCTATTCTTGTATCACCTAATTGGAATCTTGAATTTGAAATAATGTGTGATGCTTCGAATTTTGCTGTGGGTGCGGTATTGGGTCAAAGAATTGATAAGATGTTGCATGTGATTTATTATGCAAGTATGACTTTGAATGATGCTCAAGTAAATTACACGACTACAGAAAAAGAAATGTTAGCGGTTGTTTTCTCGCTAGACAAGTTTAGGTCATATTTGCTTGGTACTAAGGTGATTGTTCATAGTGATCATGCGGCTCTTAGGTATTTAATGACTAAAGCACAAGCTAAACCGAGAATAATTCGATGGATTCTTTTGTTGCAAGAATTTGATGTGGAAATTAGAGATAGGAAGGGTTGTGAAAATGCGGTAGCCGATCACTTGTCTAGACTTGAATCGTGTGATAATAATGTGATTGCTAATGTTCCTATTTCTGAAACTTTTCCATATGAACAATCCATGCTTGTGAAAGTTATTGATGAAATAGTTCCATGGTATGCCGACATTGCTAACTATTTGGCAAGTGGAGAGATGCGTGAGGGAATTACTTCCCAAGAACACAAACGTTTGTTGCATGTGTGTAGGTATTACTATTGGGACGATCCTTTGTTGTTCAAGCTTGGGAAGGATGACTTATTGAGAAGATGTGTACCGGAAGGAGAGCAACGATCTATCATTTCTAAATGTCATGAAGATGCATCGGGTGGGCATTTTGCAAGTAGGAAGACCGGAGCTAAGATTCTACAATCGGGTTTTTTCTGGCCTACTTTGTTTAAAGATGTTCATTATTTTATTATTTCATGTGATCGATGTCAACGTATTGGTAACATTGGTAAAAGGAACGAAATGCCCATGCAAGTTAATCTTGTGTGTGAAATTTTTGATGTGTGGAGTATCGATTTCATGGGACCTTTTATCAATGCTAACAAATACGAGTACATTTTATTAGCCGTGGATTATGTGTCGAAGTGGGTTGAGGCAATCCCCACTCGAACATGTGGTGCTGATGTTGTATTGAAGTTTGTGCAGGAGAATATCATTTCTCGTTTTGGATTTCCAAAGGCTATCATTAGTGATGGAGGGTCACACTTTTGCAACAAACTTTTCAAGAGGTTAATGAGATTGAATGGGATTGATCACCGAGTTGCTACTCCGTATCATCCTCAAACTTCCGGTCAAGCAGAGACGAGCAACAACCAAATTAAGACGATCATTGCTAAAACCGTGAAGCCTTCAAGGAAAGATTGGCCGGAAAAACTTAGAGATGCACTTTGGGCTCACCGGACAGCTTTCAAGACAATCCTCAATGCTACTCCGTTCCAATTAGTCTATGGAAAGTCGTGTCACTTACCGGTTGAGATTGAGCACAAGGCTTTTTGGGCTATCAAGAAAGTTAATTTGGAAATGACAAAGGCCGGGAAAGAGCGTGCTTTGCAAATCGAGGAGTTAGAAGAGCTTAGGAATGAAGCTTATGAGAATGCTGTGATTTCAAAGGCTAAAATGAAGAAAGCTCATGACCGGAAATTGATTGTGAAAGACTTACAACCGGGTATGAAAGCACTATTATTCAATGCTCGACTTCGGTTATTTTCGGGAAAGTTAAAGTCGAGATGGGTCGGGCCATATGAAGTTGTGGCAATACATGATAATGGCTCAGTTACCTTGAGGAAGGAAGATAATGAGCACGAATTCAAAGTCAACGGGCATCTTGTGAAACGATACTATGAAGGAGAGTCGAAAATCGGAAATGTCGAAGTTTTTCGGCTAGAGGAATTCGACATTTGAACTTGGAAACAAGAATAAGTCCAGCTCCGGACAATAAACTGAGCATGAATAAGGTTACTAGGCTTGGACAGGCTCGGATGTGGTTGTTTTCAAAGAAAAAGGGTCGGATTTGAAAGTCGAAGATTCTGGGAGTTCGGCGCCCGCCAGAACCAAAACGGCGGTCGTCGAAGCAAAACGGCGCTCGCCAAAAGTAAAACGGCGGTCGCCGAAAGAGACCGAAATTGGAAAAAAAAAATCTGCCCATTCTGTACCGAATTGACGGTCGTCAAATGGCATTCGGCGACCGCCGAAACTTTTCTGCGACCGCCAAACAGAAACGGCGGTCGCCGTTTTTGAAATTTCTGGGAATTAAAGGAGACGGGCTAGGGCAGAATTTCATTACACAAAAAAAAAATCCTTTTCAACTCTTTTTCTCACGAAAATTTTCTCTCTCGATAATTGATCGAATTCATCCAAATTTCTTACTCCAAAACACTTACCTATATCTTGAGTACATTGATTTGCAGGTTTTGGGGATCTCCATCGGCTAAATATCAAGAAATTCTCAAGTTCTTGAGGTGCACACAAGGTGTTCGACAAAAGTCCCGAACCAAAATTTTCAACTTTCTTCATCCAATCCAATGACGAGAAGTGGACGTAGAGCTGGAGATCGTAATCCTTCACCACCACCACCACCACCAAGGAAGAGGGGACGTGGTTCCGCTACTACTTCCGCCTCAACCGGACCTCGAGATATCTCCGCGCAATATGGAGCTCCGTTCCCCATTTTCTACGTCGAGGAAGGAAGAGCCTATGAGAAATTAATTTCAAAGGGTGAACACATCTTACCTCGTCCGATAGATTGGGAGTTAATGGAGAGATTGAAGATTAAGGAGAGAATTTTAGAGATTTTCCGACGTATGAGTTTAAGGATATTTGTGGAGATGGATTTCAAGTATTCCACGAAGCTTGGATTGGAGATGCTTAGTACATTCAAACTAGTGCATGAGAAGAGGAAGCCATCATATGCTACGTGTCGACTCAAGGGAGTAGAGGTCACGATAACGGAAGAAACCATGAATGAGGTGTTCGGAATTCAAGATGGAGAGGGTAGGTTTACCGAAGAACGGGAAAGTGGGACCGTGAAGACAACACATTGGCAAGAGATGGCCGGGCCTAATGAGAAGTGGAAGGATCATGGTCGATCAATTACGTTCATCGATCCCGTGCTATGCATTGTCCACAAGTTTTTGACCTACAACATCTTCGGGAAGGTGGAAGGCAACAAAGTAAACTCCTTGGAGTTTTCATTCATTAATGCGGCTTTGAATGATATACCTTCGACTCCATTGAAGAAAGTATGGGGTTTGATGGATCAAGCGGCTAGGGGAATACGGAGTCGAGGGGCTTTGTTCCAATTGGCTCGACACCTTGCCATTGCCAATCAAATCATTGATGAGGATGATGAGACATATGATGGAGAGCCGTGGGAAGTACCTCGAGCTTTGGATGTGGAGGAGTTCGAGGCGAGCGGGTTGATTTTGGCCGGAGAGTTTGTACCGCATGAAATCCGGACCGACAAGAGTGCACAAGCAATGGTGGAATATCGGCAAAAGAGCTCGGCCCGCATACAAAAATGGAAGTTGGAGTTGGCGGGAGAAAGGGTTAGTTCGTCGATTTTAAGAGAGGCTCAACTTGAGGAGGAGAATCTTATGCGTGAACGAGCCGGTTCTTCGGCGGGAGGAGATCCAAATGTTGATGATGGGAAGACGAGGGATCCGGTTTGGGACCAAGCGTACTCGGGCTACGGAGCACAAGGAAATCAAGGCTCCGGGTGGACCGATTCGGGAATGAATTGGAATTCTTCATACGAAGTTCCTCAAGCCGGTACATATTACTCGGATTCGGGACGGATGCATCCCGAGGACCTCCAAGAGATAATCAATGCCAATGCTCGTACATATGATGCACTTAATGCGAGGATGGATCGGATGGCCCTCGACGATGCTACATGGAATAACCGAATGGCGGCCGAGAGGAGCTACTACGAGCAAACCACCCGTCAAATTTTGAGAGAGGAAAGGGACTACAATGAGCAAACTACTCGTAGGATTGTGAGAGAGGAGATGGAGGAGATGAGAAGAGAACAACGTCAATTTTTCGAGGCCTATGCTAGAGGAGGAGGCCTCTTTCCACCACCTAACATGTGAGAGAGGTCGTGCTAGTCACGACCTAGGTACGTTTTCTTTTCTTTTCTTTTATGTTTTTGTAAATATGCGTTTGTGTTTATTTGATTGTGTGGTTTAGTTATGTTTCTTTTTATTGTTAGTTCGTTTGTTTTGTGAAAAATCACTTGTTCATGCTCAAGGTTTTGATTTGTCCCGAATGTGGTAGTGTTTGCATGTGGATTTGGTTAAGTTGTTGCTTGAACTCACTTGGTTAGTTGGATGTTCCACTTGTTAAGAGTTGAGAAAATGAGTATATCATATTCATGAGTTTCTTACCTTGCTATATATACATGTGAGCTTTTGACCTTAATTTCCTTGGAGCGTATTTATGATTTTTCTCGAGTTGTGAGCATGAGATGATTGAGAAAAGATGATTGGATTTTATTGTGTCATTGCATGAATATGAATTTACTTTGCCTTGGTTAAGAATGAGAACATGAAGTATGAGATTGCTAGGATTTAACTCCACATATATAAAATTCCCCAAAATGACCGTGCCCGTCGAGGGACTCCCTAGTTAACCTTTTGAGCCTACATGGAGCCTTTTTCTTGTAACCGAGAGTTTCCCGAGCGATGTGAGATTGTGAGGGTGTTACAAGTTTGTTGTGAAGGTTAATAAGGGATATTGTGATGAATTGTAGACGTGTTTTCTCGTTTAAAGGCATGCTATAAGAGAAAAAGCTTACTCCCTAAAAAATAAAAAACGAATACTCTTCGGTTGTGAAAACAATTGAGGAGGGATGAAAATAAAATAAAAAAAAAGCAAAAAGCAAAAAGAAAAAAAAAATGAGAAAAGAAAGAAAATGAAGAAAAAAATATATAAGAATAAGAATAATTAAAAAGCGGGGAGAATATGCATAATAATTGCCTATCGAGACATGTTATCGTTGTTGTATTTGGTTGTTAAAAGGGGGGATGGGATGACGATTTACATTTGGTGATGGAGGGAGTTATGTGAGTACATTTGGTGTAGGAGGTTGGCGAGAGCGATTTACTTGATTTATTATTTTTCTTTCGATTCCTACCTATTACCCGAGCCTACCTTGATTGCAATCTTATTCCGATTCTTGTTCTTCTTTGTCAAAGTATGCGGATTTTCTTGTGATGATGATATTGATGTACATATTCTCGATGTGTTTGATGAGTGAACCATTTCAAGTTTTCCGAGGGATACAATTGGAGAGTTTGATGAGTTTGAGTGACATGTGTTCATATTTCTTATTTCTCTCGTTATTGACAAGTGGTTGGTTTGTGGTTTTTAAGTGAGTTCAAAGTACGTGATTTGTGCAAATACGTTGTTGGATGATTTTACCTTGCTCGGGACTAGCAAGGACTTGAGCGTGGGGGGGTGATTTATGTCGTGTGTGTGTGTGTTTGTTGAGGTTTTTATGTCATTTGTGAGTTGTGTGTCGTCATGTTTGTGTCGTTTGAGTCGTAGTTTATGTTCTTATGTGTTTCGGATCTCACGGGGTGTGTTGGAGTGGTTTGAGTTTGTTTTGTAGGTTGAATGTTGAAGAAAATCGAAGAGTTGAGTGAAAGATCGAAGAATCGAGAGGGAGCCGAAGTAGAACAAAAATGGCGGTCGCCGAATCAAAATGACGGTCGCCGGAGATGAAATGACGACCGCCAGAAGGGCCGAAAAGAGTCAGATATTTAATCAAGATAAATGGGCAAAACGGCGGTCGCCATTTTGTAAACGGCGGTCGCCGAATTGAAATGACGGTCGCGGAACTTGAAACGGCGGGCGTCGTTTTGAGGCAGTTTCAGGGCGGTTCCATGCGAAGTCAATGGTGTATTTAGGCGAAGTTTTGAAGGGAAAAACGTATCTTTTCGCCTGGGAATTAATCGAGGAGCACTGGGAAACCATTTCGGAGCCGACAACTCCGAGAGACGATCGATCAAGTCCGAAGCCGACTAAATTACCGTAATCATAGTTGTATTTCAATTTCTAGGATTCTAGCTTGTTCTCTTTTCATGTTCTTTCCAACTTTTGCAAAACTTGTGAATGCTTTTAAATTTGAGAATGTTAGAATGATTTCCTAAATGAATGCTTTGATTATTAAAGATTGTTTTAAGCTTTTACTTTGTTTCATTCTCTTGTTTAATTTCGTATTTATTTTTTAGTGTATCGTTAAATCTATGTTTTCATTTATCGTTGTTCTTGTTATTCGATACTTGTTAAATATGATGAACTAATTTCCTTACTCGGAAGTTTATATGAAGAATTAGACGGATAATTGTTTTACCGAAAGATCTAGTATAAACGACATACTCTTGAATTCGTAACTTGACCGAGAGCGAATAATCAAGTGAACTAAACGTTGAAAAACGAGTTGAGCAACCCGACCGAGAACTTGACTTTCGATTGTCGTTTATTTAGATTGAAAAAGGTAGAAATAATTTGAAGTCGAATTTGAAGTATATTCAGCCGAGTCTTTTCCTTATTGTTTATTTCAACTTTCCATTATAATCGAGAGTACCAAAATGATCTTAGGATTTAGTATAATGATTTCCGATTCTAGAATTTCTCATACACTTAAATACTACTCTTTCGTTTCCTTGGATTGATACCGAGTCAACTACAATTGACCTCGGATTTTGACGAGAGACGTACACGAAAAACGTTTAATCAAGCAGGATAACCGATGCACGCGAAATATTAGTGGTGTCAGTTATCAGGACAGCTTTTGCAGGCGGGTATAGTCATCCTTTATTCTTTTATTTAAAATTCGAGTTAAAACACCGGAAAATAAATGAGAGGATGGAAGCCGTTTCGCACAGTCATTTAGTTTCACGGTTGTATCTGCACGGCGTTACATGGTCATCAATACATCTACACCGTGGCTTGTTCAACCCGCAAAAAAATGATCGTCAATCGTTTGTATACACTTTTAAGGCGTCGTTACCATCAACGGGGTCATGTTTCAGGCAGTGAGACGTATGGTATTTGAAATTAAAGACGTACGATGCGATTTGTATTAGTGCATGTCTCAAATTCAAGAGATGTGTAGTTCATTGGTAACAATTTACTCTCAAGTGTGATCATATTGCACATGGTTTGTCAAATTTAATCGTTTGATGGATTATTGTGGAATTTTTTAGGTTCAATATAATCATTTCCATAGGAAATTAACTTTGCTTAAGCATTTTGCCAAAAAGATTATCGCGATTGTGCAAGAATCACGTGAAAACGTCATTGTTCATACTCACACGGTAATGTCGTGAGACCTCACCGTGATACAGTACCGTGCGACGGTCAAATCAATGTAAGTATGTAAACAGATACTTACGTGGCACGGTTTTGTCAGTGAACAGAACAACTTTTGAAGCCGCAGGTTTATTCAACATTTTTATTCATCTTTTAATATTTAATAAATTAAATTACCGGGATTCCCAAAAACCAAAAAAAAAAAAAAAAAAAAAGAGAGGACGGTTGCCTTTTGCCACGGTTCAATCACACGACTCTTGGAGCACGGTAATATCTTCAAACGCTAAAGTCACACGGTGGGAGAAGGTCGAAATATATTAACAAAGAAAAACAAGCACTAGTACAGTATTATAACGTAGACTACGTAGTGTAGTAGCTACGAAACCAGAAAAACATACTGTAAAAGCAAAAATAAAAACATATTATTCATAAACAAAACGCAGAAAGAAACATTCTTTGCATTCATGGTTCATCATCCTCGCCATCTGCGTCATCGACTTCATCAGTCGTTTCGTCCTTATCGTCTGCTTCATCGTCCATATCGTCCTCATCGTCCGAGAGCTCCACCACTTCCACCACCTTCTCAAACAGGATCTCTTCTACAACCTTAGATATGGTCGGCAGAAGGGGGTCTCCAGGGGCATTAGGATCGGAAAAGTTCCGAATCTCGAGACCATCTTTATTGTAGACATTGACAAAGAAAGGACCCATATTCTTGGCGTAGTGAAAACCAAAAAATAACCGAATTTAAGATGATGAGCCGTGCAGAAATCGGTCCAGCCACGACGAAAGCACACGTAACCGTTGACCCAAGAGATTTCCACGGACCACGGGGCACGAGCGGTGGCAAATGAGGCGAGTGTCTCACAATCTCCAAGCAAAGTAGCCCTGCCTGCCAGATACTCATGTTCATGAGCAAAATCAGAAGGTAAACGACAAACTTCACGGAAATCAACGGTGTTCAGAACTTTGAAGAATCTACAAATCGGGATTGGGGTGACCATTGAATATGAAATTTGATTTTATAAAAATTAGGGTTTTCAGCGTGCTTATCTATTTGTAATATTTTTTAATTTTATTTTATTTTATTTGCAACCATTATTTAAGTTTTTTTAATTTTATTTTGTTTGTGCTATTTTTACACCTTTATTTATTTTTTTATTTGCCATTATATTTTTTTTTTGCGCAATATATGCTCTTTTTTGCTTTGTTTTTTTTATTTTATAAACAAATAAAATATATATCATGATTAAATTACTTGCACTGTTTGCCATCAAATTTTCTAAACCCGACAGTAATGATTGAAAGACAATTCGATTGCAAATACCAATGTTCCTCCATATGATCTTAAATTTTGTACAAATGAAATTCAAAGATCCCGTTTTTATTTGTTAGATTTAATTTAATTTAATTTTGTTTGTTTTGTGTGTAGATTTCAGGGGCAAACGAAGTTGCATGGTAGCAAACATGTGATTTCCTTAAGGCTATAGAGGAGGCCGTTTCAGCCGAGAATGGCCATGAGGATTCAGCCGTTTTTATTTGATAGATTTAATTTAATTTAATTTAATTTGTTTGGTGTGAAGATTTCATGGGCAGACGAAGTAGCATTGTACCAAGCCAAGTAATTTCTTTAGGGCTATAGAGGAGGCAGTTTCAGCCGAGAATAACCATGGGGATTCATGGTAGCAAGCCAAGTGATTTCCTTAGGGCTATAAAGAGACCGTTTTGGCAGATAATGACCACATGGATTCCGCCCAAAAAACGAGGGAAAAACATTAGCCCTGGAAAATTACTGTGATGTTGAGGAAGCAACTAGTTCGAAACAGGACTCTGAGTGTATCACGCATGTTACCTGGTCCAACAAGTATAATGTAATTGGGACGGCAAAATATAGTATTTTATATAAACGAAATTCAAAGATACAGTTTTTATTTGTTAGATTTTATTTTATTAGTTTAGTATTTTTTAATTTTATTTTATTTGAGACTTTGCGCATTATTTAAGTTTTTTTGATTTTATTTGCGCTATTTTTATACCTTTGTTTTTTTTATTTTATTTGCCCATTATAGTATAGTAGCTTGCTTTATTTTATTTATTTATTTATTTGTAATATGCTTTAATTTAATTTTATTTTATTTGTGCTATTTTTACACCTTTATTTATTTTTTTATTTGTGCATTATACTTTTTTTGTTTGCGCAATATACGCTCTTTTTTGCTTTGTTTTTTTTTTTATTTTATAAACAAATAAAATATATATCATGATTAAATTACTTCCACTGAAATTGCCATCAAATTTTCCAAACTCAACGTTAATGAATAAAGGACAATTCGATTACAAATACCAATATTCCTCTATATGATCTTAAATTTTGTTGGGTTCCACCGTTAGACTTTACGGTCCTAAAATCAAGTGTTCAAGCAAACAATCCTTACTTACTAAGTATTGAGACATCAAAATATGGTATTTTATATAAATGAAATTCAAAGATCCAGTTTTTTATTTGTTAGATTTAATTTAATTTTATTTTATTTGTTTGGTGGGTAGATTTCAGGGGCAAACGAAGATGCATGGTAGCAAGCAAGTGATTTCCTTAAGGCTATAGAGGAGGCCGTTTCAGCCGAGAATATTTAATTTTATTTTATTTTAATTGGTGTGTAAATTACGAAGTTGTATTGTAGCAAGCCAAGTAATTTCTTTAGGGCTATAGAGGAGGCAGTTTCAGCCGAGACCATGGAGATTCATGTAGCAAGCCAAGTGATTTCTTTAGGGCTATAGAGAAGACCGTCTTGGCAGAGAATAACCATAGGGATTCCGCCCAAAAAACTAGGGGAAAACATTTGCCGTAGAAAATTACGGTGATATTGAGGAAGCAACCGTTCAAAACAGGACTCTGAGTGTATCACACATGTTACCTGGTCCAACAAGTCTAATTTAATTGGGACGCCAAAATATGGTATTTTATATAAACGAAATTCAAAGATCCAGTTTTTTTAATTTTATTTTATTTGGGGCTTTGCGCATTATTTATGTTTTTTTGATTTTAATTGCTCTATTTTTATATCTTTGTATTTTTATTTTATTTGCGCATTATAGTTTGTTTTGTTTTTTTATCTATTTGTAGCATTTTTTACTTTTATTTTATTTTATTTGCAACACATTATTTATGTTTTTTTTTTAATTTTATTTTGTTTGTGCTATTTTATCACCTTTATTTATTTTTTTATTTGCGCATTATACTTTTTTTGTTTGCGCAATATACGCTCTTTTTTGCTTTGTTTTTTTTATTTTATAAACAAATAATATATATATCATGATTAAATTACATGCATTGAAATTGCCATCAAATTTTCCAAACCCGACTGTAATGATTTCGATTGCAAATACCAATGTTCCTCCATATGATCTTAAATTTTGTTGGGTTCCAGCGTTAGACTTTATGGTCCTAAAATCAAGTGTTCAAGCAAACAACCCTTACTTACTAAGTATTGAGACATGAATCCCCATGGTCTCGGCTGAAACTGCCTCCTCTATAGCCCTAAAGAAATTACTTGGCGTGCTACAATACAACTTTGTCTGCCCTAGAAATTTACACACCAAATAAAATAAAATAAAATTAAATCTAACAAATAAAAATTGCTGAATCCTCATGGCTATTCTGGGCTGAAACGGCCTCCTCTATAGCCTTAAGAAAATCACTTGCTTGCTACCATGCATATTCGTTTGCCCTTGAAATCTACACACCAAACAAATAAAATTAAATTAAATTAAATCTAACAAATAAAAACTGGATCTTTAAATTTCATTTATATAAAATATCATATTTTGACGTCTCAATACTTAGTAAGTAAGGGTTGTTTGCTTGAACACTTTATTTTAGGACCGTGGAACCCAACAAAATTTAAGATAACATTGGTATTTGTAATCGAATTGTCCTTCATTCATTAACGTTGGGTTTGGAAAATTTGATGGCAATTTCAGTGGAAGTAATTTAATCATGATATATATTTTATTTGTTTATAAAATAAAATAAAAAAAAAACAAAAAAGGAAAATTTGATGGCAATTTCAGTGGAAGTAATTTAATCATGATATATATTTTATTTGTTTATAAAATAAAATAAAAAAAAAACAAAAAAGAGCGTATATTCCGCAAACAAAAAAAGTATAATGCGCAAATAAAAAAATAAATAAAGGTGTAAAAATAGCACAAATAAAATAAAATAAAATTAAAACATATTACAAATAAATAAATAAAATAAAGCAAGCTACTATAATGGGAAATTTCTATCGTACACCTATGAGTACAAATCACGGTACATCATATTTGACTTAATTCTATTATATCTCTTTTCCATATTTTTCAAAAATTAATTTATTTATTTATATCTCTTTTCCATATTTTTCTCCGATATTCCGATTTTTTTTGCGTAATATAAAAATTAATTAATTTATTTAATTTATTTGTTTGCTTAATATTTTTTTGCATAATATTAAAATAATTTTTATATAATATAAAAAAAAATTTATTTATTCAATTTATTTTTTTGCATAATATTTTTTTGCCGTAATATAAGAATTATTTTTTATATTTTTTTCATGTTGAAAATTGTACGAAGATCTTATATACTATGAATGAAGATTGTTGTATTACTGATAAAGATTTGATTGTTGTATTAGTTTTTTTTCATAATATTTTTTATGCTTATTTTTTTCACGTTGAAAATTGTACGAAGATCTTATATACGATAAGTGAATATTGTTGTATTACATGATAAATATTTGATTATGTGATGAAGATTTGATAAATATAATGTAAATGTATGGATGAAGATTTGATTTATGAAGATTCATTCTTTACGTTATGAATATTTGATTTTATTGAATAAATATAAAATTATTAATATAAATTTAAAGTAAAATGATGAATATGAAATTTAGTAAATAAACATTAATTTATTAATGTGATGTATATTTGATTTTATAATGAATATTAATAATATTGATATAAAATAAAAAATGATTTTTTTATTAGGTAGAGATTAAATAATCGTTTTAAATTTATATTTTTGTATTGAATAAAATTTATTTTATTAGTTTTTTTATTTACTATTAAGAGGAATTAACGCTAAATTAAATTTTGAATTTGAATTTTTATTATTAAATAGGTTGTATGTACCATGTATTGTACACCTAGTTCCATGGTATACGTACTAAAATAAAAAAAACAAAGGTATAAAAATAGCGCAAATAAAATCAAAAAAACTTAAATAATGCGCAAAGTCTCAAATAAAATAAAATTAAAAAATAATATACTAATAAAATAAAGAGTTATTTTGGATAAAGGGTATTTTAATATATATATTTAGAGTTTTAACTTCATAAAATAATTTTTTTAATTAAGTGTTCTAAAGTTTTACATTAATTAGTTTTTAAGGTAATAACTACCTTGTTATTATAATAAAAAATATATTATTAAAATGTAAATTACTACTTTACCCTTACATTTAATAACTACCGTGTTATTAATATAAAGTTAATTTAGGTAAATTACTCATATTCGTAATTAAGAAAAACTTGAATATTTAATTCTAATCAAAGTTTAAAAATTACCCTTATTCCAAAATTTCCCTAAAATAAAATCTAACAAATAAAAACTGTATCTTTGAATTTCGTTTATATAAAATACTATATTTTGCCGTCCCAATTACATTAGATTTGTTGGACCAGGTAACATGCGTGATACACTCAGAGTCCTGTTTCAAACTAGTTGCTTCCTCAACATCAAAGTAATTTTCCAGGGCTAATGTTTTTCCCTCGTTTTTTGGGCGGAATCCCTATGGTCATTATCTGCCAAAACGGTCTCTTCTATAGCCTAAGGAAATCACTTGGCTTGCTACCATAAATCTCCATGGTCATTCTCGGCTGAAACTGCCTCCTCTATATATCTAAAGAAATTACTTGGCTTGGTACAATGCTACTTCGTCTGCCCAAGAAATCTTCACACCAAACAAATAAAATAAAATAAAATTAAATCTAACAAATAAAAACGGCTGAATCCTCATGGCCATTCTCGGCTGAAACGGCCTCCTCTATAGCCTTAAGGAAATCACATGCTTGCTACAATGCAACTTCGTTTGTCCCTGAAATCTACACACCAAACAAACAAAATTAAATTAAATTAAATCTAACAAATAAAAACTGGATCTTTGAATTTCATTTATACAAAATTTAAGATCATACGGAGGAAGATTGATATTTGCAATCGAATTGTCTTTCAATTATTACCGTCGGGTTTAGAAAATTTGATGGCAAACACTGCAAGTAATTTATGTTAGATATTTTTATATATAATGGCCTTGTGCTATATATATATATATATATATATATATATATATATATATATATATATATATATATATATATATATATATATATATATATATATATATATATATATATATATTAATTATTATTTGATTTAAATTATTAATATTATTTTATTTGGTATGCGTGCAGCGTTTCACTTGTGTTTTTATCAGATTAAGAATCTGATATATATGAAACGGTGCAAACAAACGTTTCATCTTCAGTAAGTTAGCGCCAATAAAATTATTTTTATTCTGTACTGGTTATTTATATGTTCAATAAGTTAGCTCGAATAAAATTATTTTTATTTTCACTGGTTATTTATATGTTCAATAAGTTAGCGCGAATAAAATTATTTTTATTTTGCACTGGTTATTTGTTTTGCATATATATTATGAATTTTTTTTTCTACGCTGCTTATTTTTTTATTATGTTATTTGTGTTGCGTATATATTATAAAATTATTTTTATTATGCGCTGCTTATTTTTTTTTTAAATTATTTTTATTATGCGCTGCTTATTTTTTTATTATGTATGCTTATTTGCGCTACGAGTAATATATCGGTATATCGTCAAAATTATGTTAATAAAATCATAATTCCGCTGCGTTTATTCTGTAAAATAAAATTAAGATATTATTTTAGAATATTGTTAATTAATTTGATATGATTTAGTGAGATTATCGAAATATGTTGTCATAATTTATTTGTATTTTTATGAACGGTAATAATATGTGTCCTTTTATATAATCAATTAAATTCATATAATATAAATGTGCTATGGGACCAACATAATATCGATTTTGAAATGTTTGAGCATAACTTATGTTATAAATTAATGTAAATGTGTGCTTTGTATATAATGATAAACGTATATGATATTGATATAAGCTTTGTAAATAATAAATAATGAATTTAATTAATGACAAATGTGATTGTGATGTTTATGGGTGATGCGATTATGTTTTGTCGCATCTATCGGAAAATTTAAGTATTTCCTAAACAATTACATTTTGAATAATTGTATTTGAAATAATGTGCTAAATAGTTTTGATCTATACTGAAGTGAATATGAAATTATTTTGCAAATACATAATAATATATTAAGTTGGTAATCACCAAGGTGAGCAAATTAGTATGTTGTTTATAGATTTCAAATAAATGAAATTCACACTATTATTTACTTTGCCTTCTATATATTATGAATAATTTGTTAGTCACCAAAGTGGCCAAATTAGAATGTTAATATAGATGTCAAATTAATAAAAGTCATATTAATTATTTTGATATCTATAAATTAAGAATTAATTCGTTTCATGTGGTTTCATAGATGTCAATATAAATATAAATTCAATTACTCATGATTATTTGATGCTATAATCGAAATGACATTATGGTTAAATATTGAGTATATTGAAGTTCGTTGATTAGTAAATGTTAAGGATCAACCCAAAAGTAGATCGATTAATTTATAATCAAGAACATGATCATGGTTAATTGATATATTTTATTAAATTTGTTTGTATATCCAAAGATAACAAACTTATTTAGTTAAAGTATATATAATTACCAATTATGAGAAACAAATATTTTGGTATCAATTAACGTTTAATGTTGTACCTTGGAGGATCACCCAAAGGAGAACTCCAATGTACATTTATAGTTATTTTCAAATCTAAATTATTGTCTCAAAGTCTTAATGAATCAATCATATCCTCCAATAGTGGATATGTGTTCTTACGTACCCATAATCGTTGCTTGTAATATATACATTAACCATCATAAAGATTGATGGTTCTCCTGGCATATATGAGCATCATTGCCATGTCAAACATTTGTGACAAGATTAAAAGTTTTTTGGGATGAATGATAATTGTTCTGTGATTACAAACCGTTCCAAACAAACTATAATTCCATGAAAGGTAAATGAAATGTGAATGAAGATTCATAGAAATCATTCTCCTAATCTCTTTCAAGGAGTTTGTAAGAAAGTCGGAATAAATAAATGAAAGAGCAAAGACCATTGAATGTTAATGAGTCTTCTTTCCCAAACCACGTAAAAGAATAATGTATGGTGAATTATTTCTGATTGCACCACTATGTTTCTAATATGATGCAATGATTCTTTATGATCCGAGTCATGAATTCAAATGAAAATTGTTTTAATGAGAAATCGAGTCAGAAATCCAGATAAGGTTACTGGACATATATATCGTCTAATTTTAGATATCAAACACCATTTAGATTTGTTTAAAACTCTTCATGCACCTTCCGCGCATTGTAATTTATTATTACATGCGAGAATTGTGTTCGTTGGATACTAAATGGTTCAAATTGTTTTAAACATATCTTATTATGGATTATGGTGTTCTTAATGGTAAAATCAATAAATTTGAAACTCGATAATGATCTCTTAAAATTCATTTCACTATGCATCATAATATTAGTAATAATGTGGTTAAATTAATGAAATTATATTTTCATGTGGCATAAAAGTTGAAAAGTTTAGTAAATAATGAAATCCTTTTGGATATAAAGTTTTACTAATCTGAATATTTGAGTTGTTTATATAATGTAAAACAAACACTCAAAGAATTGAGCCACAAGAAGTAAAGTACTCCTTGAAATTATGCACACCAATATAAACTAGTTTTCTTATATTTCTCTTATTTTGTGAACAAGTTTTTATGAGTCTTATTGATTATTTTCACATTATGATAATCTATCTATTAAGTACAAGTCTCAATTGATAATTCCCCGTGGTATTTATTAAAGTGTATGAAAGGCAATTGAATATAAAAGTGAAAATTATGAATCTCATATCAACTTTTAATTTTATGAGAAATATATTATAGACGTTAACTTATTTACCAAAATACTGAAAAGTTGTGACATGTGTTTATGCTCTATGTTATGTACATCACAACAAAATAGTATTATAGAAAGACATAAAAGTACACGCTTGATCAATAATTCTCCACTACCCATTTTTTGAATAAACATTCTTACAAATGTCATAACGTACTTAAACAAGGTTCCTAATAAGACAGTTCATTAAATTATTTTGAACTATAAGCTGGTAGGATCAAACCTGGTTTAAGACATTGTATGTTTAATGTCGTTTGACAAGAGTAAGAACTTGTGATCCACAATAGAAAATTTTGAATTAAGAACAATTAATGATTTGTTCATTATGAAAATTCAATGGGTATGTGTTTTTTATTGTTCTAACTATAATTCAAAATTATGGAAACTGAAAACTTTAGGTTCGTTAAGACTGTAAAGTCAGTGGGAGTCGTGAACCACGTAAGTAGAACTTTAAGAGATTGTAGCGCAATTTTTTTTTTAAACTCTTACTAAAATTCTTGTTCTAAAATGTTGAATAGTCAAACATTTTGTAAGAACAAAAACTAATCATAAAGTGACCCACAATAATGTTAATGAACCTATTGTGATAATCTCAAGAGAAAAAATGAGATTTGATTTTTCTAATGTTTATGTAATATATCTTAATTATGTTTCAGTTTCATTTTCACATGTATGTTAAGTTATAATTCCATTGATTGGATAAATGCCATGGAAGATAAGTTAAAATCCAAGGCACATAAGGAAGTTTTGGACTTGTTGAATTGCCATAAGATTTGAAAAATAGTCGAGTGTAAATGTTTTGTCCAAAAATGAAAAACTCGACTCACATGGCAATATCAAATGACACAAGCCCTAACTTGTTGCAAATGATTTTTTACTTAGAAAATGGTGTTTATGAAAAAAGAGATAAAGGTTCTATAGAATTATTATGATTTTGGTGACTCGTTATGATTTAGAGCAACACAAAATATATGTGAATTTTTTTTTCTAAAAGTTAATTAATGAAAGAGTTTATATGGATTAACCTTAAAGTTATTCCATAGAATTAATGTAAAATGTGGTGTGTAAACTTATGAAAGCGATATACATATTTAAACGTATTTCTCGTCAATGATATTTAAGGTTCAAATATCATTAATGATTTTTTATTGAAATAATCTAAAAATCAGTGGGAGTATGTTTATTTTTTGATTCAGTATGTTGACGATATCTTGCTCACAATTAATGATCGTAATTCATTACATGAAATCAATATTAGTTTTCTTTGAAATTAAGAAATTTGAAATGAAAGATATAAGTGAGATAACTTATGTGATTGAAATATAAATATTTCGGTATGTATCACAATAATCTTATGGTTATCTCATAAATCTTATATCAATAAAGTTCTAGAAAATTAGAATGAAAAATGGTCATCAAATGATGTTCCAATTCGGAAGGGAAATAAATTTGATCTTATAATGAATTAGAACACATATAAAGTACTGGTGCATTTGTAATGGACTAAGGACTTAATTCCTATGGTGAAAATTATGATTGACTGTTTTAGATTCGAATTATGTTATTTGTTCTTAGTAGATATTTGAACAAATTATTAAAAGTGTAAGACAATTCATCATTATTGAATAGATTTTAAAATTAAGTTGAATTTGTGACATACCTTGAGGTCACAATTCAAGAATGATTGTAGATATTTATTTCAGGATTTGAATTAGTCGACCTTATTGTCAAATCGCTGAAAATTATTGTATTTTGCAACAGTCTTCTTTTATGAAACGTCAAGTATTCCCATAATGCTATATAGAATATGATGTACCTTGTTGTTAAAGAAGAAGTTCAGAAACAAAAGTGTCGATTCAGCATATTAATACAAATCTTATGATTCAATACTCAAACTTAATGGTTGTTTGACATTTATTGATCACGTCGAAAGAATAGACATTATGATTATAACTCAACGAATATTATGCTTTATGTATTCAACACTTTGAGCTCTATTATATAAAGTTTTTGAAACTAATCGAAATCTTGTTTGTCAAGTATGTATACATTAATGTTGACATTAAGATACAAGATTAAGTCTATTAATTTTTAGACACTTATGCGGACCATTACGAACAATAAAGTGCTTGAGTAGAAAACTAATATTGTGGTACATGGAAGGAACTATATCGATTAAATGATATAGAACCGATATGACTCGTTTTAGTATATACTTAATTATGAAATTATGAATACCAATGTAATTAATGATTATGTTGTGCACATTATAATTTAAATCATGTATGTATATTTTACCACTCGGCCAAGTGGGAGAATGTTAGATATTTTTATATATAATGGCCTTGTGCTATATATATATATATATATATTAATTATTATTTGATTTAAATTATTAATATTATTTTATTTGGTATGCGAAACAGTGCAGCGTTTCACTTGTGTTTTTATCAGATTAAGAATCTGATATATATGAAACGGTGCAAACGAAACGGTGATAGAACGTTTCATCTTCCATCAATTTATGAATCTGGTCCTCTCTCCTCTTATAAAAGCCCGATAGATTTTCTTCTATCAACATCAAGATTGATTATAAACATCATTAATAAAATCATTATAATCTAAGGGATTAGCGAAAGGCAGGAGATAGAAACCGATTCTTCCTACAAGAAAACAACATCAAGACGAAAGACTATTGCTGTTCAATGTAAGTTTCCGATTCCATCAATATTAAATATATAATTGTGAGATTCATGAAGTTCAAGGTCTTTAATAATATGTATAAACTTACAATTTAATCATGATATATATTTTATTTGTTTATAAAATAAAAAAAACAAAGCAAAAAAGGGCATATATTGCGCAAACAAAAAAAATATAATGGCAAATAAAAAAATAAATAAAGGTGTAAAAATAGCACAAACAAAATAAAATTAAAAAAACTTAAATAATGGTTGCAAATAAAATAAAATTAAATTAAAAAATATTACAAATAGATAAAAAAAAATAAAGCAAGCTACTATAATGGGCAAATAAAAAAAAACAAGGGTATAAAAAAAGCGCAAATAAAATAAAAAAAACTTAAATAACGCGCAAATCCCCAAATAAAATCAAATTAAGAAATACTACACTAATAAAATAAAATCTAACAAATAAAAACTGGATATTTGAATTTCGTTTATATAAAATACCATATTTTGGCGTCCCAATTACATTAGACTTGTTGGACCAGATAACATGCCTCTTTTGTAATACACTCAATTCGAACCGGTTGTTTCCTCCACATCACCTTAATTTTCCACGGCTAATGTTTTTCCCTCAGTTTTTTGGGCGGAATCCCTATGATCATTCTCTGCCAAAACTGTCTCCTCTATAGCCCTAAGGAAATCACTTGGCTTGCTACCATGAATCCCCAAGGTCATTTTCGGCTGAAACTGCCTCCTCTATAGCCCTAAGGAAATTACTTGGCTTGCTACAATGCAACTTCGTTGCCCCTGAAATCTACACACCAAACAAATAAAATAAAATAAAATTAAATCTAACAAATAAAAACTACTGAATCCTCATGGCCATTCTCGGCTGAATCTGTCTTCTATATAGCCTTAAGGAAATCACTTGCTTGCTATTCTTTATAGCCTTAAGGAAATCACTTGCTTGCTACCATGCAACTTCGTTTGACCCTAAATCTACACACCAAACAAATAAAATAAAATTAAATTAAATCTAACAAATAAAAACTGGATCTTTGAATTTCATTTATATAAAATACCATATTTTGATGTCTCAATACTTAGTAAGTAAGGGTTGTGTAAGGATAAATATGTTTGGGCATTACAATGCCTTAAAGGATCTAGGCAGAAGTTGTTTTGCTAACATATTTATTTGTTTTCTTCTTTCTTCACAATTTAACTGTTGTAATCACCTCTCATAATTGGTGATTTGATTTAGTATAGTTCATTAGTTGGAACGTGCTTGAAAAACAATCAACATAGAAGATTTCTGCCGCAGCACATCCAGGCAGAGTTATGCCGCAAGCAGTCAAGGCTTGGACAAGAGGTTGAGTTAAGAGAATCAAGCGAAGCATGATATAAGGGCAAGGGAATGCTGAAGTCCAGATAGTATGGAAGGCAGTGCAGTGTGGCAGTGAATTCCAGAAGAACTTCAGAAGGCATCCTGCGGCAACAGTCAAAGCAGCCTGCCCTGGAATCTCTCAACCGATTGTTGACCTAGCAAAATGAGGAATTCAGTTGGGAATCTCCTCCTATAAATAGAGGACGACCCCAACACTATTCAGAAACTTTCATACAACACAATTACACCTTATACACTTCCATTTCCATTCTTGTTCGATCGATAAGCTTTAGAGCCGAAGACTTCAACCGTGAAGTTCTTCGTGCCGTGTACCTCTCATCTCTGGGAGTGTTCTTTGTTCATGCTGATGATCGTAGGCTTAGAATAGGTGTGATACAGTAGTTCCTAGGTTTTTGTTGTTGATTGTTCATACTCTTCGCATACGATTAATACGAAGGCATACATGTGTATAGCCTTTGGTAAATATCATTGTAAATCCAAGAGTATCATTTTGTAAAGACTCGTTTCTTTAATAAAGTTTCTGGTCGTAAGGCCGTTTCGTATGTGTATAATTTAAATACACATACAAAGATTTAAATTCGTGTTCTTTACATTTTCGTACGTGTGTGTGTGTTCGTTTGAAGTGATTTATTTTTTATTAATTCCGCTGCAATTCTTATACGTATATCACATATAATTTTATCACTTAAACTTTCTGATTAATCTGGATAAAATACTTAAATCAAGTAAATCACGTAAAACGAACGATTTTTCTGTACAAGGCATCGTGCTGCGGCATACGCTGTTCTGCCGCAGAACACTGCCTTGCCTAGGCAGCGCATTTCATTGCGTTTTATCTACTGCCTACGACTTTCAAGTGATATTAGAGCGGGCACTAGACTTACTTAGTGTTTAAGGTCCGTCTGATCACGCACACTTACAATGGCAGATCCATCTTACATCGTACGAACACCGGTTGTTCTTGACGGTAGTAATTATGGATTTTGGAAAACCCGCATTGAAGCAAGGATCAAATCAATTGATCGCAGTGCGTGGCTATCCGTACTTCGAGGATGGAAACCACCTCAGGAGGAAATCCCTGAAGGCGGCACGATTGAAAAAGCTCCAGAGAAGTGGTCTATCGATGAAACTGCCGCAGCTACTGCCAACGATAGGGCAAGGTGTGACATCCTTGAATCCATCGATTGCAATATGTACAGAATTGTCAAACAATGTACTACTGCCAAACAAGTGTGGGATTTGCTGGCTCTTCATTGTGAAGGTAACAACACAGTGAAGAAAACCAAGGTTCGTATGCTTATGTCTCGTTTCGAGAACTTGCGTATGAACGAGGACGAGACTTGCCTTCAGTACTTTGGAGAATTAATGTCCATTGTTGCTGAATGTGCTGACCTTGGTTCACTCATTAGCAACCCGGCAGTATGTAGTAAGATAATGCGATCGATGAGCAAAAATTTTTGCCGAAGGTCACTGCCATAGAAGACAGCTCCATGTCAGAAGAGGATTATGTTTCATTAATGGCGATCTTCAAGAACTATGAACTGAACCATGAATATCGTGAAACTCACGGGAAATCACGTTCACGAAGCGACGATAGGAACATTGCCTACACCGTGGCAGAGCCCGACGGCAGAGAACAAGGCAATAACTCTCATGGCAGCAGCCCCACCTCTACCAATGACTTGACCGATGAAGAGATCTACGAGCTACTTGGATCTGATGGTGAAGATGACCAGTTTGCATTACTCGCCCGGAAAATGGATGTTGTACTTGTTCGCTCTCTGAAAAAGCCCTACGATTCCCGACGAAGGAAGTTCCCGGCAAGATCAACACAAACTCAAGATCGACGACTTGTGATTCGCCAACCAAGCACGGGATCAATATCAAGTCCAAATTCAAAGGACTGGTCGAGAGTCAATTGCCACGTTTGTCAAGGGATTGGACACTACTCAACCGAATGCCCCTCAAAAGATCGAGGCATTGGAATTTTGAATTCCATGGTTGCACAAGAAGATAGGGAACAATACTGCCTTGAAGACTCAACTACTGCGCTTGCTGCTCAATTCGAAGGCACAACCCTATCTGACGTTGAAGATGACGGTCCATCTAATGTGAATGCACGACGGCATGTTGCATTCTTTGCCTCTGCCGCAGAAACGACAGAAACTCCTGCCGCAGAGAACTGCCTGTGCCTCACTGCCTCAGTTAATGGCTATGAATCTGAAGAGGAGACCATTCCCATTGATCTTTTCATCGAGCTCAAAGAAAGTTTCGATGAGCTACGCGTGGAATTTGCCCGGCAGACCAAGATGATGAAGATGCTTACTTCAACCATAGCCGGATATGAAGAAAAATTGAAGAAACAGGCCATGACAATTGAACAAATGCTCGTAGAGAAGAACACATTTGAAGAACGATTGAAGAAACTTGATGTCCAACTCACCAGAAAGGATATGGAGGCCGAAAAACAAAAAATTGACTTTAATCGTGTAAATGGAAAACTCGAAGTTGCTAACAATACTTTTGTAAAACTTAACACGGCAACAACAAAATTATATGTCGTAATGAGTATTTCACATGTTGAAAGGCAAGGCCTCGGACATCAAAAGGTTGTAGATGCCGTTTTTCCAAAGAAAAATCCAACGGACATGGCGTTTGTAAAGGCATCAACTGACGATTCAACGACTGCCGAAAAATCCTCAACTCCAAAAAGGGATGAGGCAACCAAAAGCAAGGCCACTGCCTCAGCAAGAGACTGCCGCAAAAGGTCAAAGCAAAGGCAGGCACCATCAGGCAGGATGAAGACAAGGAAGCCCCTGCCTAAGCAATTTTTTAATAAAAAAGACGATATGTTTGCCTCTACTGCCTAGTTCCTGGTCATATTCGACCTTTTTACTGGAGACGTGAAGAGGATCAAGCGAGAGGATTTTATTTTCACTCCAACACTGGACCACGGCATCCTAAATACTTCGCACATTCTCTGTCTTCACGATATTCTGTAAAAAAGAAGGCAACAACCATACGCAAATGGGTGCCCAAAACTAAACTCTCTACTAGTGTCTGTTTTACAGGTCCCTCCGATGACTCCTCTGCCGCATCAAATGCCATCCAAAGTACTGAAACATGCAATGTTATCTTCACTGCCCTCAAAGCTACCAAAGATGATAAGTGGTACTTCGATAGCGGACGCTCGCGGCACATGACCGAAAATAGTGATCACCTCATCAACTACAAAGTTTTTCACGGAGGAGAGGTCACTTTTGGAGGAGGGTCCAGTGGCTCAATTGTTGGCCGAGGCACATTAAATGTGAAAGGGCTGCCGAAGCTACAGCAAGTGCTTCATGTTGAAGGCCTCATCACAAACCTCATAAGCATAAGTCAACTATGCGATGAAGGCATGAATGTAAAATTTACTCACCAAATGTGTGAAGTGTTTGATAATGCAGGGAACCCACTCATCCAGGGGGAGCGTTCTAAGGCAAACAACTGCTACTCCATCGGAGAAACATGCCTCTCTGCACAAGTCAAAGATGACATAGACCTATGACATCAAAAACTTGGACACACAAGTCTTTGGAATTTAGAGCGTCTAATCAAGCTCAATGCTGTTCGTGGACTTCCAGCTCTCCCAAAAATCCAGAAGACAACATGTGGATATTACAAACAAGGAAAAATGACTCGTAGAAGTCATTCAACAATACCTGCCGCAGGACAGACTGATGCCTCTGCCGCAGGACCTGCCAACTCCAAGGCAGGTCTGTATCAAAAGAAAACCAAATGCTTTGATCTCCTCCACATGGATTTAATGGGACCAATCGAGACAAGGAGCCACTCTGGAAAACGCTACGTACTCGTTGTAGTAGATGATTTCTCAAGATACACTTGGGTGCGTTTTCTCCAAGACAAAAGTGAGACGTGTGATGAGGTATCCAAGCTCATTAGGTGGATAAAGACCAACCATGAAGCCTCAGTAAAGAGAATAAGAAGTGACCATGGCACCGAGTTCGAAAATCAACGGCTTTCCAAATTTTGTGATGCGCATGGCATTGCCCAAGAGTTTTCTGCCCCCATAACACCGCAACAAAACGGCGTGGCTGAAAGGAAAAACCGAAACCTCAAGGAAATGGCGTGTACAATGCTGATCGCCAAGGGCCTAATCAAGCAATTTTGGGCAGAAGCATTCAATGCCGCATGCCACATCCTGAACCGCATAAGCATACGTGCAGGAACAACAAAAACGGCTTATGAAATTTTGAACAATAGAAAGCCCAATTTGAAATACTTTCATGTTTTTGGCTCTGTTTGTTATGTTCTAAATGATAGGGAACCTAGATCGAAACTTGATCCAAAATCACTTAAAGGATTATTTGTTGGATACTCTAGGAATAGTCATGCCTATCGTATTTTTATCATACAAACTAGAACCATCATTGAATCTGTGAATGTTGATTTTGATGATCTTAGTCGACTCAGGAAACCTAAAGAAGAAGATGTGAAAGGTTTACTCAAGCCTGCCGCAGTAACAGAAGTTGAAGGAAGTATCACACCCGCGCAGCCTACTGCCGCACCTACTGGCTCGAATGATGGTGCTCAACCTTCCACAGCATCTCCTGAGCAATCAAACGATGATAGCACCCCACATCAATCAGATTAATCAGATGGTGAAGAAGAATCAAAACAACGACGAAGGGATCCCCCAAGGCATGTTGTCCGAAATCACCCTTCGAGTCAAATGTTGGCCAGACGCATGAGAGTTCATCCGTACATTAACTACCACAACATGACCAAGAATTTAAGCATGTCTGCCACATGAATTGAAATAGGCATTGCCTCGTATCTCTCAACGATCGAACCGAAGAATGCCAAAGAAGCATTGGCCGATGAATTTTGGTTTATGGCAATGCAAGAAGAGATGAACGAGTTTGAAAGAAACAAAGTTTGGAATCTCATTCCTCGTCCCAAAAACAAGAATATCATCGGGACAAAGTGGATATTTAAGAATAAGTCTAATGAGCACGGGAAGGTTGTACGCAACAAGGCAAGGCTAGTGGCGCAAGGCTATACGCAAGTTGAAGGCATCGATTTCGATGAAACTTTTGCCCCCGTAGCACGTATGGAGTCCATTCGTCTACTCATCGCCATTGCATGCCACCTCAACATCACCTTACATCAAATGGATGTAAAGGCAGCATTCCTCAACGGCATACTTGAAGAGGATGCATACGTTGCACAACCAAAGGGCTTCGAAGATCCGAAACATCCTGACCATGTGTATCAACTGCACAAGGCACTGTACGGCCTAAAACAAGCTCCTAGAGCTTGGTATGGCTGCCTAACTGATTTTCTACTCAGTTTTGGATTCACCCGAGGCACTACCGACAAGACCCTGTTTGTTAAATTCAATTCTTCCAAAATTTTAATAGCTCAAATTTATGTAGATGATATTGTTTTTGGATCCACATGTGAGAATATGCTTAAGGCATTTACCTCTGCCATGGCATCAAAATTTGAGATGAGCATGGTAGGAGAACTAACTCATTTTTTAGGGCTCCACATAAAGCAATCATCAACTGGAACTTTCATCTCACAAGCTTCTTATGCTAAGAATCTCATCAAAAGATTCCAACTTGAAGGATCCAAGCCCATGAAAACACCTATGGGCTCAACGGACAAAATCTCCCGAGACACTGATACTGCCGCAGTGGATCAGACACTCTACCGATCCATGATAGGGAGTTTACTTTATCTTACGGCAACTAGACCAGATATCATGTATAGCGTTTTTTTGTGTGCCAGGTTTCAAGCTGATCCAAGGGAAGAACACTTGAAGGCAGTCAAACGCATCATACGCTACGTTGCCGCATCAGTCGAGTTAGGCATATGGTATACCAAAGATACCACCACCGATTTAGTCGAATTTTAGATGCCGACTGGGCAGGAGACACGGATGAGCGCAGGAGTACAAGCGGAGGATGTTGCTTTCTTGGAAACAACATCATTTCATGGCAAAGCCGCAAGCAAAACTGCATTTCTCTATCCATTGCCGAATAAGAATATATTGCCGCAGGGAGTTGCTGTTGGAGTTGTGTACTTAATGTCTAGATTTAAGTAACGGAAACTCCCGATCCATTGCCATTAATCTATTTAATTAAATAAACAATTATTTCGTTTAATTATTTATAATTAAATATATGCAAATCATAGTCCTAGATTATATATGTTGTAGTTAGTATGGTGTGCGTCGTCACACGGAAGATCATACTATCGGTTACTCGTATATAATCGAACAGTTGCTCACGACCTAGATGGACACGGACCAATCCATCGGTATAGTCGTTGTATGAGGGAGAAAATTATTTGTCTTGATTATTTTATCATACTTGTACACTTGGTGAATTGGGCGGATCGCTTGAGATTTACCGATTAGGATTGCCTTGGATAATTGATTTAAATCTCAGTGTATTTTATTCTTAATCCCCGATACTATTGCGGGTGTGTATATTTAATATAAGTGACTTTGATTTTCCAAAGGAATTGACCGGTTTAATTACTGGGTCAATTACCGGTTAAGTTGGGTCGCTATATTTTATATATGACATGCCGTGAATACTTGAAGGGAAAGTGTATCCCGGAAGGGTTGATAATATCCCCGAGATGAGTTCATAAGGAATTATTATGTAAACCCTGCAGGTGGAATTTATTCCGCATAATAATTAAGGTTTAATGGTACTAGTCTCGGATATAAGAGATGAATAAATTAATTAGCAATAAATTAATTTTATTCATGGATATTTATATCTTAAATACACGGAATAAATAATACTACCGGAGAAATATTATTTGATATAATATGGTTTAATATTGGGAGTGCAATTAATTTATATAGTGGAAAATAAATTAATTAATGTTAATGAGATTAATAGATTTGGGCTTGGGCTCAATTTAATCATTAATATTGGAAGCCCAATATTCCACCTCCTTAAGATCCCCTACGTAGCCTATAAAAGCACTACATGGTCTTCTCTATTCTCATAACTTGAAGATCACAATTCTAGAGAGAGAAAGTAGAGAGGGAGATCCATGGAGTTCGGAAGATCGTCGCCCACCCGACGTTCGAACTAGTGCAAGGAATACGTGGGAAGATCTCAAGGTCATCAATTGAGTTCTTTGTTTTTCCGAACAACGAGAACGAGGTAAATCGTAAAACCCTCTTTATGATTTTATCTTTTAATTATCGTAAAAATATCGTGAACCAAGATCCGAAAGACGAGACCCAAGACGAGGTTGAACCGGGCGGTGGTGGTCGAAGACCACCGGACCGCCGGCGGCTCAACGGCTCTGCCAGGAGGGTCGAGGGCGTGAAACCCTAGCTGGACGCACCGCTCGCGCAGGGCTGTCTCCGCTCGCGCGGAGAGGCAGCCGCTCGCGCGGCGGTGGCTGGCGGTGATCGTGGCTGGGCGTGCGATCACCGGGGCGTGGCTAGGTCAGCCCGGGGCGTGGCTGGGGGTGCCCAGCTGCTATGGGCTGAACCCTAGCGCTCGCACGATTGCGAGCGCACGCCTCCTTCGGGCAGCCGTGGCTTGGCCGTGGCGGAGGGTCCGATGATGGGGCTGTTCCGTGAGGGTTTCCGGCATGCCCAGCGGGCTGCCATGAGCAGCCCTAGGCGGCTGCTGTGATCAGCCGCGAGCCCATGCGAGGGCTCGATCGAACAAGCCGTGGGTTCGCCCGCGGTTAGGGTTTGGTTGAGTCCGGATTCGTCGTGGTTCGTGGCGGGATGTTCCGGCAACCGGGAGTCGATTGGAGTTGTCGTTCCGCAATTTGACAACCCCGGATATTCGATCTCCAAAGGATTTCGGTCGGAATTAATTAGATAATTTATTTATTTAAATTTATTAATTTCGGGATATCGATTTCCAACAATTGGTATCAGAGCGTTGGTTTTCGTTCACGGTATTTTTCGATAAATTGTTCTACCTTGCAGGGTTTCCGACTATTATGGCTAGATTTAATTATTTTAATTAATGTCATAATATTGTTCTTGATTATTAAACTCTCGGACATGTTGAGATTCGTTTTGTGTGGATGAATGCTTGTAATAGTAAAAATTCGGGGGTTGACCGAATTTAGGATTTATTATTATTGTTCTATGTTTTCCGGAAATTGTATAGGGTCGATTTCATGTATAGAATCGATACCGGAATTGTAATTTAAATTATTGTAATTTATTTACATTGGTTCGATATTGGAACGATCGCCGGAAGACGAAGAAGATGTGACGAAGAAGACGAAGGAGACGAGGGGCCGATCATCCCCATAATCGACCCCATGGGATCGACCCGCCGGCATGGGGGCTGTCCGTGGGAGCTTCTGGCCACGCCGGCCACTGGTGGTGGTGGCGCGTGGGCTGGGGGTGGCGGCGGTGCTCCTCCCGGGCGGTGGTCGACGGTGGGGGTGGTGCAGGGACTCCCAACCCGCGCTACTCCTACCATAATCCGACTTTCCTATTTGATTCGGTTTTCCTATTTGAGTGTTCTTATTTTTAGGAACTCTCATGGAATAGGAAAAGAATTAAATTGTAATTAATTTATTTCCTATTTGATTATTCCTATTCTTGGGAATTTTTAATAGATGGAAATTAATTAATTGTGGAAAGTAGAAGAGTCCTAATTTATTTTATTTCCTTATTCTATTATAGAAGTCTTCTAGAATATTCCAAGTTTGACTTGGATGAGATTCTAGAGATTTAATAGAATTAGATAGGAAAATAAAAATAAATAGAAATATTAATAATATTTAATTTTATTTTTTGATATATTCGATTGACTTAATTTTCGAATTAAGTAACTTTTGGATTAATCAAAAAATAAATAGATTTAAATATTGGGATCAATATCCTCGTCACATGGAGCATTCAAAAACGAAGACTGAAGACTAGAAGATGCGTACGGAGATGCGATAAAGCCATAATAGTCGGAAAATAATATTCTAGTATTATTTTGATTATGTGATAATAGTATGTGCTTTATTTCATGTATGCATGCTTATGTGTATTTAATTATGCATTAGATAGCGTATCCCTTTGTTATAAAAAGCTAAGTGGGAGAGGGAATGGAAACATTCCCATGGTCTCCATTGCTGTTCTCTTGGTGACACTTATGGACTTTTGAAGTTCTTATAGACGAGTCATTGGAGGAGAATTCTTGTAATTCCTTTTACGCGAAACATTGATTAAGTTTATCAAACAATGCCTAATTTGTCTTTCTGAAGCTGACTTCAAGTCGACTCATTCTCACCCCGGGGAGTGGAATGGAGCCAAAGCCACTTGGTCATGTGGATGACACAAATTAGAGACCTTCGTACCATTTCTTGAAATGGATCGATTGTCTGCTCGGCTCCCTCATTTTATGAGAGATAGGGCTGTTCGCATGGTGAATCACTGGTTAGAAACTTCGAGTTTCACTTATGATTCTCCGCGTCCTGATTTACAAAAATCGAATGGATCAAGTAATTGGGATTCAATTGTAAAACTCTTTTGGTGTAGTAAACGTCCACACTATCGTGGCTTGCTGCACTGAATGGGATTTTGGATCGATTGATGTAGACAGTTATAGAAGGGAGTAAAAGGAGCGTATGTTAACGTAAACGTCCACACTATCGTGGCTTGCGGTGAATATGCGTATCCCAAACAATCTTCTTAGATACTGAGTAATGGTTTACACTTAGGTACGCTTCTTAGTATTCTTCCCATCGAAGTAACGCTAATGATGATGTACGACCGAAGCAAATCTAATTACTAAATCATTTGGGTAGGTAAACGTTCACACTATCGTGGTTTGCCATATCTGATGGGATTTTAGATGTGATTAGTGGTTTAATGATATTATTTGAGGGAGATAATATCGGAGATTAAATCAATTGTTTGTTGTTATATGTGCTCATAGATTATGGATGGCTTTGAACCCACTTTATGTGATACTTGAGGAATTGAACTCATTGGTCCCTGAATGTATTGATTGGAATAGAGGTCTGGACATTGCCCAGACTGTTAAAGAGTACAAGTTTGAACTCAAGTGAGCTTTGTTCTCCCGAGCCTACCAATGTCTTAACTGATGAGGAAGGGACTGATTTTAATATCATGTTCAAACTCAAGGAGATGTTTAGACATGACGTAGTGGCTAAACAAGAGGCGATGAGGATACTCATAAAGGTCATTCATTCGAGGAAGCGCTTGAACACGTTTCTAAGATGATGGACCTTTTGGACGAGTTGAAACATAGTCAGTGGTATTATCTACCGGAGCCTGGTGTGTAGATATGGAGCCATTGACGTTATGCGCATTCTAAATGCGAGGGTTCCAGGAAACCCGACGACTTGGAAAAGAAGAAATCGTAGTCTACATGGGCAATGTTGTGGAGGAGGTAGCTGTTGCAATGGAGGACATTTTATAGGATTTCATTTTGAGTTATTGCTTTTATGTACCTTTCATTTTAGAAAGAACTTTGTTCTAGAATTCTAATGAATGGATATTTTATTTCTTTTAATCATTTGATGGTTATAAGAAGAAATAATGATATTATCTATTCTGGTACATTAGCTAGCAATATATCAATGATGAATCCTAAGTCCACCATGATGCAATGAACCGTTTTATATAACTCGTTTTACTAATAAGAGATTTCTTTATTAAATCATTTTTACTTGTGGACTCTTATGCTGAGTCATGTTTATTCAAATAAGAAGTTCAAAGGTCGAAAATTGATAGTTCGATCAATTAAGTTGAAGGAGTGGACCTTCCGACCTAAGAATCTAATTTGGAAGATAACATGACCAAGCAATCCTTTATGGATATAAGATATAAGATCCGGACAAATATTAGAATTGATTTACTCTGATGTATGCAGACCTATGTCTACTCAGACGTAATGGTACGAGTTCTTCATTTTATGATTACTCGAAAAATGGATTAGCATACCTGATGAGCCACAAAAGCAAAGTGTTTTGACAAGTCAATGGACACAAAGCTATTGTGGAGAACCTTCAAGGTATATCCATTTGTAGACTGCGATTTGATCGCGGAGGCAAGTGCCTGTCTGAAGAATGCATGGCATACTGATCAGAGATTGGGATTTGATCCCAAATGACTACACCATACACTCTTGTGTAGAAATGGTGTGTCTGAAATAAGAAATGGAACTCTTATAGAAATAGTAAAAGCATGAGTTATACGGAACTACCTATGTTCTATGGATATGTCTGGAAACAACGGCGCATTCAAATGCGGTTGTAGAATATCCTAGAAGAACAAAAGATGTGTGTTCAATAGTACTATAAACCAGAAGGGCGTTACAAGTTCTAACGCTCGGTTCTTAGAGGAAGACTATTAGATGAACCACAAGCCCAAAGTGACGTAATACTTTGAATGAGAGAAAGCGATAAGGACTGGGAACCAGCCGAACTGAGTAGCGGTACACCACTAACTGCACCTACTGTTATTACTGTTTATACACCGGAATGCCGTTGTAGTGGGAGGTTGTGTGTCAACCGGAGATATTCATAAGACTAGGAGAGTTTTCGGACTCTGGACCTAGTATACATGAAATCGATCCCTGGATCTACATGGAGGCAGTACTAGATCTAAATGTGCTCTCTTAGAAAGCAATAAGGTTTATTGCTAAGAGGAAAGATCATTTAGAGTACAAGCTTAGTTGATCCATTTATGGATTGAAACAAAGCATTGAAATTCGTGGTACTTGCAAATTTGATGAGATAGTCCATTTCATGGATTCATCAAAGCATAGACGAATAGTGTGTATTGGAAGCGTGATGGAAACAAGGTGGTGTTTCTCGGGTTTTATGTAGAGAACATTCTTATCATTGGTAACAATGTAAAGATGTTGTCAAGACATAAAATGATGGTTGTATAGATAAATCAATATGAAAGATAAAGGAAGAAGTTGGACATGTTCTTGAGATCTTGGATCTCTAGGAAAGAGCACTGTACTTCTCCTGGACATCTTACATATATATGATTATGGTTCGTTTTAACATGCAAGATTTCGAGAAAGGTATGTTACCTTTCAGATACGGAATGCATCTATCTAAGGATATGTGTTTTGGAACAAAAAAGGAGATAGAAGTTATGAAAGCGGTTTCCTACACTTCGAGTGTGGAAAGCTTAATAAATGCAATGTTGAAAATGAGAACCTGATATCTGCTATGCGGCTAGTATAGTGGGAGGATATCAAGGTAATCCTGGAGAGGAATACTCGACTGCTGTAATGAACATTTTAAGTACTTTCAAAGTACTGGAAAAGGAGAAGGAGTTTTAACATGGAAGAGTGATAAGCACGATGCTTTTCGGACTCTGCCATGAGCAACCAAATAGCGGCCTTAGAGGCAGCGGAAGTTTTGGTATAGCTCCGGGATAATCTCTGGGACTTAGATGTGATTCTTAATTTGCCAAAGGCTATGTAAATAGCGGTGCGATGGCAAATGGTAAGAAATCACAAGTCAATAAGTTTAAGATAACACATAGAGCAAGTACCACCTGATAAGAATCATCGTCAGGGAAGACGACGCTGTAGTCACCAAGATAACTTCAGAGCGGTAACCTAGATTGCTCATTCACATGGTACTTCTTGGAAGTACAGTTTAAGCACGTGATGAGTATGGGAGTCGGGAGTTTGGAGGAAATGACTAGACCTTAGTACAAGTGGGAGATTGTTGGAGTTGTGTACTTAATGTCTAGATTTAAGTAACGGAAACTCCCGATCCATTGCCATTAATCTATTTAATGAAATAAAAAATTATTTCGTTTAATTATTTATAATTAAATATATGCAAATCATAGTCCTAGATTATATACGTTGTAGTTAGTATGGTGTGTGTCGTCACACGGAAGATCATACTATCGGTTACTCGTATATAATCGAACAGTTGCTCACGACCTAGATGGACACGGACCAATCCATCGGTATAGTCGTTGTATGAGGGAGAAAATAATTTGTCTTGTTTATTTTATCATACATGTACACTTGGTGTATTGGACGGATCGCTTGAGATTTTTACCGATTAGGATTGCCTTGGATAATTGATTTAAATCTCAGTGTATTTTATTCTTTGATTCAAAAGCAAACCAAATGCTTTGATCTCCTCCACATGGATTTAATGGGACCAATCGAGACAAGGAGCCACTCTGGAAAACGCTACGTACTCGTTGTAGTAGATGATTTCTCAAGATACACTTGGGTGCGTTTTCTCCAAGACAAAAGTGAGACGTGTGATGAGGTATCCAAGCTCATTAGGTGGATAAAGACCAACCATGAAGCCTCAGTAAAGAGAATAAGAAGTGACCATGGCACCGAGTTCGAAAATCAACGGCTTTCCAAATTTTGTGATGCGCATGGCATTGCCCAAGAGTTTTCTGCCCCCATAACACCGCAACAAAACGGCGTGGCTGAAAGGAAAAACCGAAACCTCAAGGAAATGGCGTGTACAATGCTGATCGCCAAGGGCCTAAGCAAGCAATTTTGGGCAGAAGCATTCAATGCCGCATGCCACATCCTGAACCGCATAAGCATACGTGCAGGAACAACAAAAACGGCTTATGAAATTTTGAACAATAGAAAGCCCAATTTGAAATACTTTCATGTTTTTGGCTCTGTTTGTTATGTTCTAAATGATAGGGAACCTAGATCGAAACTTGATCCAAAATCACTTAAAGGATTATTTGTTGGATACTCTAGGAATAGTCATGCCTATCGTATTTTTATCATACAAACTAGAACCATCATTGAATCTGTGAATGTTGATTTTGATGATCTTAGTCGACTCAGGAAACCTAAAGAAGAAGATGTGAAAGGTTTATTCGAGCCTGCCGCAGTAACAGAAGTTGAAGGAAGTATCACACCCGCGCAGCCTACTGCCGCACCTATTGGCTCGAATGATGGTACTCAACCTTCCACAGCATCTCCTGAGCAATCAAACGATGATAGCACCCCACATCAATCAGATTAATCAGATGGTGAAGAAGAATCAAAACAACGACGAAGGGATCCCCCAAGGCATGTTGTCCGAAATCGTCCTTCGAGTCAAATGTTGGCCAGACGCATGAGAGTTCATCCGTACATCAACTACCACAACATGACCAAGAATTTAAGCATGTCTGCCACATGCATTGAAATAGGCATTGCCTCGTATCTCTCAACGATCGAACCGAAGAATGCCAAAGAAGCATTGGCCGATGAATTTTGGTTTATGGCAATGCAAGAAGAGATGAACGAGTTTGAAAGAAACAAAGTTTGGAATCTCATTCCTCGTCCCAAAAACAAGAATATCATCGGGACAAAGTGGATATTTAAGAATAAGTCTAATGAGCACGGGAAGGTTGTACGCAACAAGGCAAGGCTAGTGGCGCAAGGCTATACGCAAGTTGAAGGCATCGATTTCGATGAAACTTTTGCCCCCGTAGCACGTATGGAGTCCATTCGTCTACTCATCGCCATTGCATGCCACCTCAACATCACCTTACATCAAATGGATGTAAAGGCAGCATTCCTCAACGGCATACTTGAAGAGGATGCATACGTTGCACAACCAAAGGGCTTCGAAGATCCGAAACATCCTGACCATGTGTATCAACTACACAAGGCACTGTACGGCCTAAAACAAGCTCCTAGAGCTTGGTATGGCTGCCTAACTGATTTTCTACTCAGTTTTGGATTCACCCGAGGCACTACCGACAAGACCCTGTTTGTTAAATTCAATTCTTCCAAAATTTTAATAGCTCAAATTTATGTAGATGATATTGTTTTTGGATCCACATGTGAGAATATGCTTAAGGCATTTACCTCTGCCATGGCATCAAAATTTGAGATGAGCATGGTAGGAGAACTAACTCATTTTTTAGGGCTCCACATAAAGCAATCATCAACTGGAACTTTCATCTCACAAGCTTCTTATGCTAAGAATCTCATCAAAAGATTCCAACTTGAAGGATCCAAGCCCATGAAAACACCTATGGGCTCAACGGACAAAATCTCCCGAGACACTGATACTGCCGCAGTGGATCAGACACTCTACCGATCCATGATAGGGAGTTTACTTTATCTTACGACAACTAGACCAGATATCATGTATAGCGTTTGTTTGTGTGCCAGGTTTCAAGCTGATCCAAGGGAAGAATACTTGAAGGCAGTCAAACGCATCATACGCTACGTTGCCGCATCAGTCGAGTTAGGCATATGGTATACCAAAGATACCACCACCGATTTAGTCGAATTTTAGATGCCGACTGGGCAGGAGACACGGATGAGCGCAGGAGTACAAGCGGAGGATGTTGCTTTCTTGGAAACAACATCATTTCATGGCAAAGCCGCAAGCAAAACTGCATTTCTCTATCCATTGCCGAATAAGAATATATTGCCGCAGGGAGTTGCTGTTGGAGTTGTTTACTTAATGTCTAGATTTAAGTAACGGAAACTCCCGATCCATTGCCATTAATCTATTTAATTAAATAAACAATTATTTCGTTTAATTATTTATAATTAAATATATGCAAATCATAGTCCTAGATTATATATGTTGTAGTTAGTATGGTGTGCGTCGTCACACGGAAGATCATACTATCGGTTACTCGTATATAATCGAACAGTTGCTCACGACCTAGATGGACACGGACCAATCCATCGGTATAGTCGTTGTATGAGGGAGAAAATTATTTGTCTTGATTATTTTATCATACTTGTACACTTGGTGAATTGGGCGGATCGCTTGAGATTTACCGATTAGGATTGCCTTGGATAATTGATTTAAATCTCAGTGTATTTTATTCTTAATCCCCGATACTATTGCGGGTGTGTATATTTAATATAAGTGACTTTGATTTTCCAAAGGAATTGACCGGTTTAATTACTGGGTCAATTACCGGTTAAGTTGGGTCGCTATATTTTATATATGACATGCCGTGAATACTTGAAGGGAAAGTGTATCCCGGAAGGGTTGATAATATCCCCGAGATGAGTTCATAAGGAATTATTATGTAAACCCTGCAGGTGGAATTTATTCCGCATAATAATTAAGGTTTAATGGTACTAGTCTCGGATATAAGAGATGAATAAATTAATTAGCAATAAATTAATTTTATTCATGGATATTTATATCTTAAATACACGGAATAAATAATACTACCGGAGAAATATTATTTGATATAATATGGTTTAATATTGGGAGTGCAATTAATTTATATAGTGGAAAATAAATTAATTAATGTTAATGAGATTAATAGATTTGGGCTTGGGCTCAATTTAATCATTAATATTGGAAGCCCAATATTGCACCTCCTTAAGATCCCCTACGTAGCCTATAAAAGCACTACATGGTCTTCTCTATTCTCATAACTTGAAGATCACAATTCTAGAGAGAGAAAGTAGAGAGGGAGATCCATGGAGTTTGGAAGATCGTCGCCCACCCGACGTTCGAACTAGTGCAAGGAATACGTGGGAAGATCTCAAGGTCATCAATTGAGTTCTTTGTTTTTCCGAACAACGAGAACGAGGTAAATCGTAAAACCCTCTTTATTATTTTATCTTTTAATTATCGTAAAAATATCGTGAACCAAGATCCGAAAGACGAGACCCAAGACGAGGTTGAACCGGGCGGTGGTGGTCGAAGACCACCGGACCGCCGGCGGCTCAACGGCTCTGCCAGGAGGGTCGAGGGCGTGAAACCCTAGCTGGACGCACCGCTCGCGCAGGGCTGTCTCCGCTCGCGCGGCGGTGGCTGGCGGTGATCGTGGCTGGGCGTGCGATCACCGGGGCGTGGCTAGGTCAGCCCGGGGCGTGGCTGGGGGTGCCCAGCTGCTATGGGCTGAACCCTAGCGCTCGCACGATTGCGAGCGCACGCCTCCTTCGGGCAGCCGTGGCTTGGCCGTGGCGGAGGGTCCGATGATGGGGCTGTTCCGTGAGGGTTTCCGGCATGCCCAGCGGGCTGCCATGAGCAGCCCTAGGCGGCTGCTGTGATCAGCCGCGAGCCCATGCGAGGGCTCGATCGAACAAGCCGTGGGTTCGCCCGCGGTTAGGGTTTGGTTGAGTCCGGATTCGTCGTGGTTCGTGGCGGGATGTTCCGGCAACCGGGAGTCGATTGGAGTTGTCGTTCTGCAATTTGACAACCCCGGATATTCGATCTCCAAAGGATTTCGGTCGGAATTAATTAGATAATTTATTTATTTAAATTTATTAATTTCGGGATATCGATTTCCAACAGTTGCTGTACTCAACTGATTTGGTTGAAGCACATGCTTGATGACTACCACCTGGATAGCAATGTTCTTACACTCTACTGCGACAATACGAGTGCCATAAATATCAGTCATAATCCAGTACAACACTCAAGAACCAAACACATCAGCATAAGGCATCATTTCATCCGAGATTTGGTGGAGAAACGACTCTTGAGGATTGATCACATCCCAACAGAGAATCAAATAGCTGACATCTTCACCAAGCCACTGAACTCAGATCGATTCATCGCTTTAAGAAAGTCTTTGTGTATGTGCACCATGCCTTAGATACTGATCTGCATCATGCTGCCGCATTGTCATGCCTACTGAACCTTTGCCACAGCGTTCTGCCTTAGTCAATTTATGAGATTAAAATTTTCCGAAAGAAGAGAAAATACCAAAACCACTTTAGGCAACATGGTCAAACCCATATACATGTAATTAATACTCAATGGGTCTAGATACTATGTACTAGGTGAACTAAGTATTTGATAATTTCATTTTTGACATGGCATTATGCCCAAGTAGAGTATAAGTACTTATGATGCAGCATGATGTTTCATTAGGATTAGATGGTCTTATTCTTTTCCTAATTTTACTTTGTAAGCTTTGATTTTTCACACCACAAAAATATTTTACTTATTTTATTAAAAAAAAAATTTGAAAAAATGAAAAATAGAAAAAGAATATATTCTACAAACAGAAAAAGAATATATATTAAAAACACAAAAATCAAATATTAAAAAAAAACAAAAAAAAAAGATTTTGATTTTGATTTTTGACAACAACCTGCCGCAGAGCAATGCCCCACTTGACCGTTTGGCAGCACTCGAGTGTGCGGCACGTGACGGTTCAGATCACAAAAAGTAACCGTTGCCTGGTGTTTACGTCCCATCATACTACCACCCGTTTTTTTTCTCCTATTTTCTTTATCTATTATTCAAACTCCTAATCCAACTACACTTCTCATACAAATCAGATTCAAAGAGTTTGAATTTTCTTGAATTCTCAAAACCCTAATTTCTCTATCGAACATAAAGTATAAAATCCCCATCTTCTTACGTTCGATTGTTTGTGCTCTGTTTTTTTTTCTAAACCCTAAATTGCTTATCAATAATTTGAAATCAATGGCTGGTGCATCTCCGATCCCAAATCCGTTCACCCGCTACTTCGAGGACCCTCGTTTTCTGGAGCTTGCAGGGAGGTTCGACCCAACGCAACGATGGAGGACCTTGACGACAGTGAATCGATGCACGCAATCGCAGACCTCAAGGCTCTAAACACCGCCGCCGCCACTGCCGCCGGGTCGCAACAGCCATCTCTATCCCCAGAATCGCCGGCGCTCGATGTCGGTGAAGGGTCAGGTAAGGCTTCTCCCATGAACATCTCTCCTGGTGATGATGCAGGGGGAGAAACTGCCGCAGACGTAGGCCCTGCCGCAGTCGATGAGCCAATTCCCCTTCAGATCATACTCCCTGGCCCCAGCAACTCTGAGCCATCTCAAACTCCACGATCACCGGTGATTATTACCGGAGTTGATGATGTGCTTGAATACGAGGCTTCCCAGAATGAACGGTCCCTCAACACATCGAATTTCAAAGGGCTGTTCACACTTGAGCCCTCTGTCACTGCCGCATCCTCTGCCTTTCCTCAGGCAGACACTGAAGTGTAGCAGCAAGGCAAGAGCATGCCTTACAACAGGAGGGATGATGCTGATGATTTCGACTACAGTGAACTCTATGACAACTACCCTTCTCAGAAAAAGACCAAGGATCGCAAGCCGACTGCTTATCCATCTGCAAATCCACCCTCTGACGAGGAAGATTCTGGCCACTCCAGTCAGCAGCAGCATGATGCCGCAGATGCATCTGACACAGAATCAGACCCACTGCTGCAGGATCTTGCCTCCAGGAAGCGCAAGAAGAAGCAGGTGCCCCTTCCTCCTCGTCGGCCGTCCACCAGATCCGCCACTGCAAAAGGCAAAGGCCCGGCTATGCCCCCTACCTCAATGGAAATCCCATTGACGTCGAGACCACTGCTGCCAAAAAGTCCCGCAAGGGAAAGAGTGTGGCTGTCACTTCAAAAACTGACAGCTCACACAGTGGTGATGCCGCAGCACAACCTGCTGCGAAGAAGGGTGGCAAGGCACCAAAAATTGATGCCCCCAAGGAGGATTCAGATTCTGACATGAAATTCGGCAAGGGTTATTCGAGGAGATTCTGGTCGGAACGTCGTTCTGTGATTGGGCCCCAGTTCTACTCCAACAAGCCTATTCAACCGGACCGTGGTGGTGACTTGTCAACCTGTGCCAAACACAAATTTGACAGGTTCTTGAAGAAGATGAAGTTGGTCAAGGCAGTCTCCTACGCAGCACCCTACTGCGAGGATTTGGTGCACGAGTTTTATGCCAACCTGCGCCCCTGCTTTGGTGATGATGGATCCAGAGGCTATGGCAAGGTGTATATGCGTGAGAAGATCTTTAACTTCACCCCTGCTACAATTAATGCCTTCCTGGAGCGCTCTGACGTCGAGTACCCTGCCGCAATTGCTGATCCCACCATTGCCGCAGTATCTCACCGCCTGACCAGATCACCACTTGATTCTTCCAACAACATACCTTGCTCAAACTCTCTTCTTTTTACTATTTTATGTTCACTGTTGCCAGGCACAACTGGATTCCCACAACAAATGTGCATTTTGTGCATACCCAAATGGGGGAAGTCCTGTTTCACCTTGGTGCCGGTAGGAAGGTGAATTTGGGAGAGCTCATCTTTGAGAAGATTGCTTCACAGGCAGAGAACATTACCCAGACGCAGAGCCTTGCGTTCCCATCACTGATCTGGGAAATGTTGAAGAGTCAAGGGCTTAACTACAATAGTGCTGATCTCCTGACTGCCGTGCCACATCCATACAAGCTGTCTGTTCGGGAGTACAATGATTTGCCCTGGAATGGTTTTCATGCCACTGTCGCAGTGCCTCCCACTCCAGCTACAAAGAAGGCATCCAAGCTGCCGCAAACTGCTGCCCCAAGCTCATCTACCCCACAACCTAATATTCATGCTCGTGTCCAGGCATTTGCAGAACAAATTTCTGCAAATCATATGGTCATTATGCAGGATTACATGGCCAAGGCACTTGTGGATGCTATCACCTTCTTCCTTGAAGAAGAGGGCATTTCTCCACAAAAAGGGGGAGTACCAGCAGCAGAGGCCAAAGTGGCGAGGAGCACTGTTTTGAAGATGTTGAAGAAGCGCATTGATGAGGACATCAAGGAGGTTGAAGCTGAAGAAGCTGCAGAGATGGAAGCTGCCGCAGCAGAGAAGGCTGCCGCAGACACTGCAGCAGAGATTGATGGTGAAGAGCATGGATCGTCACCCGAGCACGATGATTGAAGAGTTTGAAGGATTGCAGTTCTCAAGACCCGAAAAAATATCATTTCTTCTTTTGATGTTTAACTTTTATTGGCTCTGAACAATTTATTTAAATTTCTGTTTATTTGTTTTTTGAACAATATGGTTGTTAAGTTTGCTTTTGCTTTGAACAACTTTCAAATTCTAGTAGTTATTTCCTTTTGAAAAAATTGGTGTGTTATTTAAAGGCTTACTTAGTTTAACTTGTTTTTGTTTTATTAGTTAGTTAGTTATTAAATAAATTTTTGTTCTACTCAGGAAGTATCAACTAAGGGGGAGTTTCATTGCCTTAGTTGTTTGTCAAGATAAATTTCATATACTTCTAAGTCAGATGTATTTCATTGAGGGGGAGTGCTCCATTGCGCTGCTGCCTCATGGTTTTGTGAAGAAAGATAAAAAGGGGGAGTTTGTAAGGATAAATATGTTTGGGCATTACAATGCCTTAAAGGATCTAGGCAGAAGTTGTTTTGCTAACATATTTATTTGTTTTCTTCTTTCTTCACAATTTAACTGTTGTAATCACTTGTCATAATTGGTGATTTGATTTAGCATAGTTCATTAGTTGGAACGTGCTTGAAAAACAATCAACATAGAAGATTTTTGCCGCAGCACAGCCAGGCAGAGTTATGCCGCAAGCAGTGCAAGGCTTGGACAAGAGGTTGAGTCAAGAGAATCAAGTGAAGCATGATATAAGGGCAAGGGAATGCTGAAGTCCAAATAGTATGGAAGGCAGTGCAGTGTGGCAGTGAATTCCAGAAGAACTTCAGAAGGCATCCTGCGGCAGCAGTCAAAGCAGCCTGCCCTGGAATCTCTCAACCGATTGTTGACCTTGCAAAATGAGGAATTCAGTTGGGAATCTCCTCCTATAAATAGAGGACGACCCCAACACTATTCAGTACCACTTCTAGATACTTTTACACACCTAGAAACACATTCTCTTCTTAAGATCGATCATCATTTTAGAGCCGAGAGCTTCACGTGTGAAGTTCTTCGTGCCATTCGTTCTCTCACATGTTCGAGAGTTCTTTTGTTTCATTGATGATCTGATCACTTAGTTTAGGTGTATGGAATCACAGTAGCTAGGTCTTTTATTGTTGATTGATCATTATACTCTTTGGATACGATTATCACAAATACATACGTGTGTATGATCTTTGGTAAAATCATTTGTAAATCCAAGAGTATACCTTTTGTAAAGACTCGTATCTTTAATAAAGTTTCTGGCCGTAAGGCCGTTTCGTATGTGTATAATTTAAATACACATACAAAGATTTAAATTCCTTGTTTTTACTTTACGTACGTGTGTGTGAGTTCGTTTTTAAAGTAATTTATTTTTAATTAATTCCGCTGCAACGATATACATACATAACATATATTAATCTTAAACTGAAACATTAATACACAATCTAAAATATATAAATTACGAAAAACGAACATTTTCTGTACAAGGCATCGTGCTGCGGCATACGCTGTTCTGCCGCAGAACACTGCCTTGCCTAGGCAGCGCATTTCACCGCGTTTTATTTACTGCCTACGACTTTCATGATGGAGTAGTATACTTAATGTCTAGATTTGAGTATTCTGAACTCTGTATGCACTTTCATTTATCTATCTATTACAGACATTCATTTGCTTTTAATTATTGTTAATTAAATATATGCAAATTATAGTCCTGGATTTTATACGTTGTAGTTAGTATGGTGTTGCATGGGCACACAGAAGATCATACTATCGGTTACTCGTATTTAATCGAACAGTTGCTCACGACCTAGATGGACCCGGACCAATCCATCGGTATAGTCGTTGTGTGAGAGAGAAAATAATTTATCTTAATTATTTTATCACACTTGTACACTTGGTGTATTGAGCGGATCGATTGAGACTCATCAATTAGGATTGCTCGGCGATAATTGATTTGAGACTCGGAGTATTTTATTCTTAATCCCTGAAACAATTGCGGGTGTGTATATTTAATATAAGTGACTTTGATTTACCAAAGGAATTAACCGATTTAATTATTGGGTTAATTACCGGTTAAGTTGGGTCACTATATTTTATATATGGCATGCCGTGAATTCTTGAAGGGGCAGTGTATCCCGTAAGGGTTGATAATATCCCCGAGATGAGCTCATAAGGATTTATTATGTAAACCTCGCGAGTGGATTTGTTCCGCATAATAAATAAGGTTGAGTGGTACTATTCTCGGATATAAGAGATGAATAAATTTATTAAGCAATAAATAAATTTTATTCATGGATATTTAAATCTTAAATACACGGAATAAATAATACTAAGTTGGAGAAATATTATTTGGTATAATATGGAATAATATTGGGAGTGCAATTTTATTTATATAGTTGAAAATAAATAAAATTAATATTGATAAGAATTAATGGATTTGGGTTGGACCCAATTTAATTTTCAATATTGAAGCCCAATATTTATTCTCCTTTTGATCCCCTTCGTAGCCTATAAAAGCACTACATGGTCTTCACTTTTACTAACCTAAGTTACGCCAACAATAAAGTTCTGAGAGTGAAGAGGATCCATAAGTTCGATAGCTCGTCGCCCACCCGACGTTCGAACGGAGTGCAGGGAATACGCGGGAAGGTCACGAGGTCATCGATTTCGTTTCTCCGAACAACGAATCGTAGGTACAATTCTCAACGCACTTGTTAATTGTTCGATTTATTTTATCGAGAATACCGTAGAACAAGGATCCAAAGATCGAACCCCGGGACGAGGGTCGAGCCGGGCGGTGGTGGTTGGACCACCGGACCGCCGGCGGCTCGTGGATCCCTCGCGGGGATCGAGTGCGGCTCGTCGATCGAGCCCTACGGGGCTGATCGCTAAGGCTACGGGTTTTACCCGTAGCAGCTCGTAGCGAGCTGCGGGTTACCCGCAGCGGCTCGCTGGACGCGAGCCCTAGCCGCGAGCAGCGGATCGCCGGATCCGCTGCGGGGATGCTGCGAGCATCCCGGGGATGCCGCGAGGCATCCCGTGCGATTGCTGCGAGCGATCGCGAGTCCCCTCGCGGGGACTCGGCTGGGCGTCCGTGCGCCTCGTGCGCGCGACGCGTTCGGTCGGGTCCCGGATCGCGTGGGCTCGTGATTTCTCCGGCGATTGAGGTTGACGATTGTATGAACCTCGGCTCGCGGGTTTTCGGGTGGGGGCGGATTACGTGCCTTCGGGTGCGTGGTCTCCAAAGCCCGGACTCCGGCGGATGAGTCGGCGTTCGTACGATCTCCGGCGAAGGGTTCGTTCGGGTTATCGGTTTCGCAATTTTGATAACCCGGGATAGCGAATTCCAACAATTGGTATCAGAGCGTGGTTTACGTTCGCGGTATTTTCGATAAAATTGTTCTACCTTGCAGGGTTCCGACTATTATGGCTTGATGATTATTCGTTTAATTATTTTTTCATGTGATTGTTGGTTTTATTAAACTCTCGGACATGTCGAGATTCGTTTTTGGTGGTGAATGCTTGTAATAGTAAAAATTCGGGGGTTGACCGAATTTAGGATTTATTATTATGTTCGTTGTTTTTCCGGAAAATGTATAGGGTTGATTTCGTGTATAGAATCGATACCGGAATTGTAATTTAGATTTTGTAAATTTAATTTTGCGATTGGATCGACGTATCGAAGACCACCGGAGAAGACGAAGTGACGAGATGGACGAGGGCTAGGGATCGATTGGATCGATCCCCGTGCGATGCCCGGATCGAACGGCCATGGGCTAGGGGCTGGTTGCCCTAGCCGCGGCTGCCACCATCTCGGTGGTTGTCGGCGTGCTGGGCGGCGGCGGTCCTCCCCGTGGCTGGCGGTCGGACGTGGTGGGGGTGGTTCGGGGTCTCCCAACCCGGGCTACTCCTACCGGAAATATACTTTCCTAATTAATTATTTCCTATTTTGATTATTTCTTTATGGAATACTCTAGAAAAATAGAAAAATAATTCATTTAGTACTAAATTTATTTTTCCTATTTGATTATTCCTACTCATGGGAATATTCATGGATTAGGAATAAAAATAAATTTGGAAAAGTATAATAGTCCTAATTATTTTATTTCTTTATTTCATCATAGATATCATCTAGAATATTCCAAGATTATCTTGGATGGATTATTCTAGAGATTTGATGAAGTGGAAAAAGAAAATAAAATAAATAAAAATATTAATAATATTTAATTTTATTTTTGATATATTCAATTGACTTAATTTTCGAATTAAGTAACTTTTGGATTAATTGAAAATAAATAGATTTAAATATTGGAAATTAATATTCGTCACATGGAGCATTCAAGAAACGAAGACTGAAGACTAGAAGATGCGTACGGGGATGTGATGAAGCCATAATAGTCGGAAAATAATATTCTAGTAATTATTTTGACTATGTGATAATACTATGTGCTTTATTACATGTATGCATGCTATATGTGTTTATTTTATGCACTAGATAGCGTATCCCTTTATTGTAAAAAGCTAAGTGGGAGAGGGTATGGAAACATACCCATGGTCTCCATTGCTGCTCTCTTGGTGACTTTTATGAACTTTTGAAGTTTATATAGATAAGTCATTGGAGGAGAGTTCTTGTAATTCCTCTTACAAGAGACATTAATTGAGTTTATCAAACAATGCCTAATTTGTCTTTCCAAAACTGATTTCAAGTCGACTCATTCTCACCCCGGGGAGTGGAATGGAGCCAGAGCCACTTGGTCATGTAGAGGACACAAATTAGATACTTTCGTGCCATTCTTTGATAGATGGGTCGTTTGTCTGCTCGGCTCCCTCATTTATGAGAGATAGGGTCGTTCGCATGGTGAATCACTGGTTAGAAACTTCGAGTTTCACTTATGATTCTCCGCGTCTTGATTTACGAGATCAAATGGATCAAGTAATTGGGAGTCAATTATAAAAGTCTCTTAGTGTAGTAAACGTCCACACCACGTGGCTTGCTATGCTGACGGACTTTGGATTAATTGATGTAGACAGTTGTAAGTAGTTATGAAGAGTTGTGAAGTTATCGTAAACGTCCACACCACGTGGCTTGCGGTGATGTAGCAATTCCAAGTAATTTACTTTGGTACTGAGTAATGGTTTACACTTAGATACGCGTTATAGTATTCCTCCCCACGAGGTCACGCTATAATTGATGTATGACCGTAGAAAATCTAATTGCTAAATCATTTGGGTGGGTAAACGTCCACACCACGTGGCTTGCCTTACCTGATGGGATTTTAGATGTGATTAGTGATTTAATGATATTATTTAAGGGAGATAATATCGGATATTAAATTGTTTGTCTGTTTTATGTGCTTATAGGTTAAGAATGACTGTGACCCCACTTTGTGATATACTTAAGGATGAAAACTCACCGGTTCCATATGGTGATGAGTGGGAACGAAATCTGGACATTGTCCAGACTGTTGAGCTTTCCGAATCCACTGTTGTCCCAACTGATGAGGACATTCGAAATGACCTCAGGATGATGTTGAGACATAGCGTGGAAGCCGGGCAAGAGGTGATTAACATACTCACAGAATTCTCTCTCAATGAGTCCCTGAAAAAGGAATCAACGAGAGCGGAGTTTGTGCGTAAGTTAAGAGAATCACAAGCTTTTGTGGCAAGGCTAGAGGAAAAGCGTGCAAAGAGACCCAGTGGCTTAAAGCCACGGATTGGGAAAGGCAAGCCTTTGGGCAAGTGCTTTCGATGCAAGCAGTTTGGGCACTGGAGGTCTGATTGTCCTCTCATCAAAGGTACGAAATTTTCCTTAGTCACTGAAACATTGTCAGCGGTGATATCTACCAGCACCTGGTGTGTAGATACGGGTGCCACTGACCATGTCTGCAATTCATTGCAGGGGTTCCAGGAAACCCGGAGACTTAGAGAGGGAGAAATCGTGGTCTACATGGGCAATGCCGCGAAGGTGGCGGCTGTTGCAGTGGGAGACGTTCACTTACGCTTTAGTAGTGATAGGGTTTTGGTTTTACAAAATTGTCTTTATGTACCGAATTTTAGAAAGAATTTGATTTCGGTTTCTAAGTTAATTCTGAATGGATATTCTGTTTCTTTTGATCACTCTGTGGTCATAAGAAGAAACAGTGAGATTGTCTGTTCTGGTACATTGGTGGACGATTTGTATATTCTAAATCCTGAGTCTAACACGATGCAACTAACCGAGAGTAATAACACGTCTACGAACACCAATAAGAGAAAGGAACCTTCTAAAATGAATCAATTATACTTGTGGCATCTAAGGCTAGGTCATATTAATTCGAATAGAATTCAAAGGTTGAAAGCTGATGGTCTCATTAGCGGCATAGAAGGAGAGGACCTTCCAACCTGCGAATCCTGTTTGGAAGGTAAAATGACCAAGCGTTCCTTTTCTGGTAAAGGACGTAGAGCTGAACAAGTATTGGATTTGATTCACTCTGATGTATGCGGACCTATGTCTACTCAGGCAAGGGGAGGGTACGAGTATTTCATCACCTTTACTGATGATTACTCAAGGTATGGATATATTTACCTGATGCGCCACAAGAGTGATTCTTTTGACAAGTTCAAGGAATTCAAGGCTCTTGTGGAGAACCTTCGTGGTAAATCCATAAAATGCCTGCGATCTGATCGCGGAGGCGAGTACCTGTCTGGAGAATTCAAGGCATACTTGGCAGAGAATGGGATTGAATCCCAGCTGACTTCACCATATACTCCCCAGCAGAATGGTGTGTCAGAAAGAAGGAATAGGACTCTTATGGAGATGGTGCGATCGATGATGAGTTACTCGGATTTACCTGTTATGTTCTGGGGACTTGCCTTGGAAACAGCGGCTTATATTCTGAACAGGGTTCCGACCAAAACGGTACCAACTACACCCATGGAATTGTGGAGTGGGCGTAAGCCTAACTTGAAACACATTCGGATCTGGGGATGTCCAGCACATGTGTTGCGACAAGGCGCCGATAAGTTAGAACCTAGATCAGAAATACGGCTGTTTGTAGGATACCCGAAAGGAACTAAGGGTGGCATGTTCTATAGTCCTACGGACCAGAAGATCGTTATAAGTACTAACGCTCGGTTCTTAGAGGAAGACTATGTCATGGACCACAAGCCCAAAAGTGACATAATACTTGATGAGTTGAGAGGTAACGAGGAAGACCTGGATACAGCCGAACCGAGTATAGATACACCACTAGAACCTGCACCTAATACTGTCACTGTTAATACACCGGAACGCCGTCGTAGTGGGAGGGTTGTTAAACAACCGGACAGATGGATTGGACTGGGTGAGTCTTCGGACTCGGCGCCCGGAGTCCATGAAATCGATCCCTGGACCTATGATGAGGCGGTACAAGATATAGATGCGCCTTCTTGGAAGAAAGCGATGAAATCCGAAATAGAATCTATGGATTCTAATAAAGTCTGGGATCTTGTAGAACCACCAAGCGGCATAAAGCCAATTGGGTGTAAATGGGTCTACAAGAGAAAGAGAGGATCTGACGGAAAGGTTGAAACCTTTAAAGCTCGGCTTGTTGCGAAAGGATATACTCAGAAAGAGGGAATCGATTATGAGGAGACCTTCTCGCCGGTAGCCAAGATAAAGTCGATCCGGATTCTCTTATCCATAGCAGCTCATATGGATTATGAGGTGTGGCAAATGGATGTCAAGACAGCTTTCCTGAATGGAAGTCTTGACGAGACGATTTATATGAAACAACCAGAAGGATTCATTGCTAAGGGGCGAGATCATCTAGTGTGCAAGCTTAATCGATCCATTTATGGATTGAAACAAGCCTCGCGATCGTGGAACCTGCGGTTTGATGAAGTAGTCCAATCTTTTGGATTCATTCAAAGCATGGACGAATCGTGTGTGTATTGGAAACGTGATGGAAAGAAGGTGGTGTTTCTCGTGCTTTATGTAGACGACATACTTCTCATTGGCAACAGTGTGAAGATGTTATCAGACATAAAGGGATGGTTGTCTAGACAATTCGATATGAAAGATTTGGGAGAAGTCGTACATGTTCTAGGGATCAAAGTTATAAGGGATCGCCGGAATAGAACATTGTGTCTTTCCCAGCAATCTTACATAGACACGATTCTAGCTCGTTTTAACATGCAAGATTCCAAGAAGGGTGATCTTCCCTTCAGTAAAGGAACTTATCTTTCTAAGGATATGTGTCCTCTGACACAGAAGGAGAAAGATGACATGAAAGCGGTTCCCTACGCTTCGGCTGTGGGAAGCTTAATGTATGCAATGTTATGCACGAGGCCTGATATCTGTTATGCCGTTGGCATCGTAGCGAGATATCAGAGTAACCCTGGAAAGGCTCATTGGACTGCTGTAAAGAGCATTTTCAAGTATTTGCGAAATACTAAGGATTATGTTCTGAGATACGGTGCAGACAATCTGATTCCTTTGGGTTACACAGATTCGGATTTCCAAGCTGATAAGGACCGGCGTAAGTCGACATCAGGCTATGTGTACACTTTGGGAGGTGGAGCCGTATCATGGAAGAGTGTTAAGCAAAAGTGCATTTCGGACTCTACCATGGAAGCTGAATATGTTGCAGCCTCAGAGGCAGCGAAAGAATCAGTGTGGTTCCTTAATTTCCTCCAGGACTTAGATGTGATTCCGAGTTTGCCTAAAGCTATGACAATTTATTGTGATAATAGCGGTGCAGTGGCAAACAGTAAGGAACCACGGTCCCATAGTGCTACAAAACACATAGAGCGCAAGTACCACCTGATTCGAGACATCGTCAAGAGGGGCGATGCGATAGTCACCAAGATAGCTTCGGAAGACAACCTAGCGGACCCTTTCACCAAGATACTTCCTAAGGAAGTATACTACAAGCACTTGGAGGGTTTGGGAGTGAGAAGTTTGGAGGATATGACTAGACCTTAGTATAAGTGGGAGATTGATGGAGTAGTATACTTAATGTCTAGATTTGAGTATTCTGAACTCTGTATGCACTTTCATTTATCTATCTATTACAGACATTCATTTGCTTTTAATTATTGTTAATTAAATATATGCAAATTATAGTCCTGGATTTTATACGTTGTAGTTAGTATGGTGTTGCATGGGCACACAGAAGATCAGACTATCGGTTACTCGTATTTAATCGAACAGTTGCTCACGACCTAGATGGACCCGGACCAATCCATCGGTATAGTCGTTGTGTGAGAGAGAAAATAATTTATCTTAATTATTTTATCACACTTGTACACTTGGTGTATTGAGCGGATCGATTGAGACTCATCAATTAGGATTGCTCGGCGATAATTGATTTGAGACTCGGAGTATTTTATTCTTAATCCCTGAAACAATTGCGGGTGTGTATATTTAATATAAGTGACTTTGATTTACCAAAGGAATTAACCGATTTAATTATTGGGTTAATTACCGGTTAAGTTGGGTCACTATATTTTATATATGGCATGCCGTGAATTCTTGAAGGGGCAGTGTATCCCGTAAGGGTTGATAATATCCCCGAGATGAGCTCATAAGGATTTATTATGTAAACCTCGCGAGTGGATTTGTTCCGCATAATAAATAAGGTTGAGTGGTACTATTCTCGGATATAAGAGATGAATAAATTTATTAAGCAATAAATAAATTTTATTCATGGATATTTAAATCTTAAATACACGGAATAAATAATACTAAGTTGGAGAAATATTATTTGGTATAATATGGAATAATATTGGGAGTGCAATTTTATTTATATAGTGGAAAATAAATAAAATTAATATTGATAAGAATTAATGGATTTGGGTTGGACCCAATTTAATTTTCAATATTGAAGCTCAATATTTATTCTCCTTTTGATCCCCTTCGTAGCCTATAAAAGCACTACATGGTCTTCACTTTTACTAACCTAAGTTACGCCAACAATAAAGTTCTGAGAGTGAAGAGGATCCATAAGTTCGATAGCTCGTCGCCCACCCGACGTTCGAACGGAGTGCAGGGAATACGCGGGAAGGTCACGAGGTCATCGATTTCGTTTCTCCGAACAACGAATCGTAGGTACAATTCTCAACGCACTTGTTAATTGTTCGATTTATTTTATCGAGAATACCGTAGAACAAGGATCCAAGGATCGAACCCCGGGACGAGGGTCGAGTCGGGCGGTGGTGGTTGGACCACCGGACCGCCGGCGGCTCGTGGATCCCTCGCGGGGATCGAGTGCGCGAACCCTCGGCTGGACGCCGAGGGTCGATCGAGCCCTACGGGGCTGATCGCTAGGGCTACGGGTTTTACCCGTAGCAGCTCGTAGCGAGCTGCGGGTTACCCGCAGCGGCTCGCTGGACGCGAGCCCTAGCCGCGAGCAGCGGATCGCCGGATCCGCTGCGGGGATGCTGCGAGCATCCCGGGGATGCCGCGAGGCATCCCGTGCGATTGCTGCGAGCGATCGCGAGTCCCCTCGCGGGGACTCGGCTGGGCGTCCGCGCGCCTCGTGCGCGCGACGCGTTCGGTCGGGTCCCGGATCGCGTGGGCTCGTGATTTCTCCGGCGATTGAGGTTGACGATTGTATGAACCTCGGCTCGCGGGTTTTCGGGTGGGGGCGGATTACGTGCCTTCGGGTGCGTGGTCTCCAAAGCCCGGACTCCGGCGGATGAGTCGGCGTTCGTACGATCTCCGGCGAAGGGTTCGTTCGGGTTATCGGTTCCGCAATTTTGATAACCCGGGATAGCGAATTCCAACATTTCAAGTGGTATCAGAGCGGGCACTAGACTTACTTAGTGTTTAAGGTCCGTCTGATCACGCACACTTACAATGGCAGATCTATCTTACATCGTACGAACACCGGTTGTTCTTGACGGTAGTAATTATGGATTTTGGAAAACCCGCATTGAAGCAAGGATCAAATCAATTGATCGCAGTGCGTGGCTATCCGTACTTCGAGGATGGAAACCACCTCAGGAGACAATTCTTGAAGGCGGCACGCTTGAAAAAGCTCCGGAGAAGTGGTCTACCGATGAAACTGCCGCAGCTACTGCCAACGATAAGGCAAAGTTTGCCATCCTTGAGTTCATCGATTGCAATATGTACAGAATTGTCAAACAATGTACAACTGCCAAAGAAGTATGGGATATGCTTGCGCTTCATTGTGAAGGTAACAACACAGTGAAGAAAACCAAGGTACGTATGCTTATGTCTCGTTTCGAGAACTTGCGTATGAATGAGGACGAGACATGCCTTCAGTACTTTGGAGAATTAATGTCCATTGTTACTGAATGTGCGGACCTTGGTTCACCCATTAGCAACCCGGCAGTGTGTAGTAAGATAATGCGATCGATGAGCAAAAAGTTTCTACCAAAGGTCACTGCCATAGAAGACAGCTCCATATCGGAGGAAGACTGATGAGCCATTTTATTTGCTCATCTTAGAGCACTTTTACACCCTTTATTGAGTCAGTTTGAGTCGTTAACGTGTCTGGGAGGGCACAATTAGGTGTTTGGGCAGAGTGTGTGTTGATGCAAGTAACAGGTGGCGCATTGGGCAAAAGAGGCAAGGAAATCCCCTTCTTTGGGCACATCAGATTCTGGAGCGGTAGTGACAAGCAACAGTTTGACCACATCGGGCAAATGGGTAAGGTCATGAAGCAGAAGACCCAGAATTCTTACCAAGTACCGTGCCTGGTCCGACCATCTGTGGAGGAGAAGAAATACCTGCAGACTTCGATTTGGGCAGAGAACGGCTGAAGACAGAAGATCTCCTGTGGGCAAGGTGTCAGCGCACCAGAATCCCTGGATTTGGGGGATCTGACTTATCCCCAAGTCATTGACCGCTGACTCCTATTCCTTAGGGAGGAGAAACAGCCGCAGATTTGAAATTCAAAATCGAAGCCTTTAAAAGGAGGGGCGCGACGGGCAGCAGACACACACAATTACGCATCGAGAAATCGAGAGAGCCGCCGGTCCCGAAGTTCGCTTTCGCCGCCGGAGGAGTTGCCGGAGAAGGAAGCGGAGCTGTTCGTCCGAGTTCCTTTTGTTTAATTGCAGTAGATCCGACCTTCGGGTCGAGAAACAATTTCCTTATGTTTTGTTTTTAAGTTTTTAATTCCGTATTTTCAATTCCTTCAAAAACGTTTTTACGATTTGAAGCCATGATTAATATAGTTTGTTTTCCCTTATTTATTTTGTCTTTTAATTTCTGTATGAGTAGCTAAATTCATTGTGCATCTGGGCAGGGACGGATCGAAGGTGATTTAGGGTTTTAGTTAGGCCGCGAGGTTGAAGGGGCTAAAGTAGCCGGTTGGGCGTTTGTTCCCGAGGCAAAGTTGGTTGAGGTTTATTTCTGGGGAGTTTGGGTAAACTAGGACGACCACTAGTGAACCTTTACAAACTGGGATACTGGTGATTGGCAAACCGCATAGATGTACCTTGTAGTATTGTTGCGGGCATAGCACTAGAACTTGCAGGAGATGCGGTCGTATGTTTCGAGCATGCTATTGGCCGAGCGGGTCTGTCTAGAGGGTAATGCGGGTTTGGGCAAACTAGATCCATGTTTGGTCGCATAGGTTATCGAATTGTTCAGATCCAGGGGTTTAGGCATAGTGATAGCTAGCCTTCTCTTTACACAGTAAGGATAGATGAGGGGTGGGGCAATTGCTGGGCGTGACGCAATAGGACCACTTTTGTTTTTGCACCCTATAACTGCTGACAAACCGCTGGTAGAAATCCTTAGTGCCGATGAACGGTAGTTTTCCCTAATGATCCTGAGTGAAGTTGTCTACCCGGATGCCTTGTTTATTAATTGATTTAAGTTTTCCTTTTTAGTATTCTGTTAGGTCTGAGTGTTTGCTTTGTTTACTTTTAGATTTATTTATTTGCATGTTAGTTTGGTTAGTTGTAGTTAGATCTGAGTGTTTGAACGATTGCAAAACCGTTGTGCCCACAGCACCCAAACTCAAAACTTTTTGTGACAACCCCTTGGGCAAAGCCGAGATCACCTACTGTAATTGCCTCCTTGTGGGACCGACCCCACGTACTTGCCATTATCTACCTTTTGTAGTTATAAGAGTACTGGCTAAATATAAATTTCATTTTGACAGCGTGTTTGCTCCACGACAAGTATCCGCGCTCGTCAAAATTGGCGCCGTTGCCGGGGAGAAAAATTTCCAACAGTAAGTCGTCTGTGCTAACAGTTTGACTTGTTTTGTTTATGTAGGATTCTGTTTCTGGCAAAGAGATTGTAACCTGGTACGATCCTGAGATCGAAAAGACCGCAAAGCGAATCCGGAAAGAAACAAGGCTAGCCAAAGCGTTAGCACGTGCCGCCCAAGAAGCTGCCCATACACCAAGGGCAGAAAATCCGCGAAGGGCAAGGAGAGGTGACCCAATTACCCCACCAAGACCTTCACCGGAACCAGCCATAATGGCAAAACAAACCCTCAGGGAAATGATGTTCCCTGCCAATCTGAACCTCCGACCATCAGGCATCACTTTGCCCGCCATCAACGAGAACTGGGAGATGAAACACAATTTCATCCAAATACTGCCTAAGTTCAGCGATATGCCCATGGAAGACCCACAGAGGCATCTTCAAGACTTCGAGTTAGCCTGCGGAACCATAAGGGGAGGACCCCCTTTGAGTGAATACATCCGACTGCTGCCTTTTATCTTTTCACTTGGGGATGGAGCACGAGAGTGGCTCTACACTCTGCCCGAAGGACAAATCACCACTTGGGCACAGCTCCAACAGAAGTTCTTGGAAAAATACTTCCCTGCCGCCCGAATCCAACACATGCGAAGAAACATCAGTAGCATTAAGATGGGGGCAGGGGAAGAGTTTCCCGCATATTGGGCACGGTTTAAACAGATGTTGGCAAAGTGTCCTCAACACCAGATCCCTGACCACGATTTGATCCAATACTTTGTGTCTGGGCTAACAATGCACGAGAGAACCCTCCTGCACGCTGCCAGTGGAGGGTCCATCCCGAATAAAAGTGCTGAGGAGGCATTTAAACTCTTCAAGGAGATGGCAGAGGAGTTCAGGGATGATGGAAGTGAGTTGCCCAGGACCAATTTGGGGACAACCACCGCTGCAGATTTAAAAATCGACAAACTGTGCAGCGCAATGGAGAAGTTTATGAACACTATGGCCACCGGGCCAAAGAGAGGTGTGAAAGCTTGCCAGATCTGTCCGGGCACAGAGCATGCCACTGATGAGTGCCCCACACTGTATGACGAGGAGGTCAAAGCAATGGGGCAGAGCAACGGTAACGGGCAAGGAAGGGGGAAACCATACTATGATAATAGGTATGGGAATAACAACAACTACAATGAGGGGTATAATGGTAACCAAAACTTCCAGCGCTATAACCAACCGGGGCAGTACCAACAGCATGGCCCCGGGATGTACCACCAACCTACTCAGACCAAAGGGCCTACTTTGTCCGAAATGATGGAAACTTTGGTCAAAGAGAACATCAAGTTCCAGCAAGAGAATGCCAAAGCCCACCAAGAGAATGAAAAATTCAAGCAAGAGACTAGAGGGCAGTTCCAAAGTCTAGGAGCCCAAGTCTCACATCTCACTCAAGTGGTGGCAAAATTGGAATAGAAAGGAGGTACTTTGCCCCCAAAAGTCGAAGTGAACAATGCCCATGTTAATGCCGTTCAGCTCAAGAGTGGCAAACCACTTACCATAGTGGAAAAATCTGCAGTAAAGGGCAAAGAGCCCGTGCTAGATGATCCCCCAGTCATTGAGGAAGACCCTGGGACAGATATTGAGCAAGAAGAGGTGATAGTCAGGGCAAAGCGGGACAAGTCCCTGTTGGAAATCGATATCCCGGGCTATTAAAATTTGCGGAAAATAATAACCCGACCGAAATCCTTCATCGCCGGAATAATCGCGAGCCACCGTACGACGCCGGAGCTCGACACGAGCATCGCCGCGGGATAAACCCGCGGCCGAAACCCTAGCCGAACCCCCGCCGCAAGGGGGGGGGGGGGGGGCTCCCGATCGCACTTCGCGATCGCTGGGGCTGCCCAGCAGCCCCCGGTGGTGAGTCGCCCCCCCGGTGGTGAGTCCGGCGACTCACCACCGGCGCCGGAGGAGGGCGGTCAGCCTCCAGCTGACCCGCCGCGGCCCAGCCGCGGCTTCCCTTGCGATCGCGCACCAGCCGCGATCGCTAGCCCCGGCCGAAGCCGGGGTTCCTCCCGTGCGCGCGCCGCCGGGCGAGGAATGGCCAGGGGTTCATCCCGCCGTGGCACCAGCCCACGGCCGAACCCCCGGCGATCGACTTCGCGTCGATCGCCTGCCCCGGCGTCCAGCCGGGGCTTCCTCTTGCCCGCGCGCCGGCGATCGAAGCCCTAGGGCTCGATCGCCACTCTCGACCTCGTCGAGGGTTTCTCGACCTTCGTCGGGGATCTCGAATCCCCGTCCCCGAAGTTCGTATGTTTACCCGGATCGTGTGTTCATGTATACGCTACAATTAATTCACATAAAATCATAGAAAGGGTTTATGATTTTACCTTCGATTCGTTGTGCGAAGAAACGAAATCAAACACCTTTGATGACCTTCGAATCTTCCCACGTATTCCTTGCACTCCGTTCGAACGTCGTGTGGGCGACGATCTATCGAACTCCTATGGATCTCCTTCAACTCTTTAGAACTATCAACGATTGATATTCTTGTCTTATGATTTATGAAGGCCATGTAGTGCTTTTATAGGCTACGTAGGGGATCAAAAGGAGGTGGAATATTGGGCTTCCAATATTGAAGATTAAATTGAGCCCAATGCTCAAGTCCATTAATCCTTATCAATATTAATTAATTTATTTTCCACTATATAAATTAATTGCACTCCCAATATTAAACCATATTATATCAAATAATATTTCTCCGGTAGTATTATTTATTCCGTGTATTTAAGATTTAAATATCCATGAATAAAATTAATTTATTGCTAATTAATTTATTCATCTCTTTTATCCGAGAATAGTACCGTTCAACTTTAATTATTATGCGGATTAAATCCACCTGCAGGGTTTACATAATAATTCCTTATGAACTCATCTCGGGGATATTATCAACCCTTACGGGATACACTTTCCCGTCAAGTATTCACGGCATGTCGTATATAAAATATAGTGACCCAACTTAACCGGTAATTAACCCAATAATTAAATCGGTTAAATCCTTTGGAAAATCAAAGTCACTTATATTAAATATACACACCCGCAATAGTATCGGGGATTAAGAATAAAATACTCTGAGATTTAAATTGATTATCGAAGGCAATCCTAATCAATAAATCTCAAGCGATCCGCCCAATACACATAGTGTACAAGTGTGATAAAATAATTAAGATAAATTATTTTCTCTCTCACACAACGACTATACCGATGGATTGGTCCGGGTCCATCTAGGTCGTGAGCATCTGTTTGATTAAATACGAGTAACCGATAGTATGATCCTCTGTGTGCCCATGCACACCATACTAACTACAATGTATAAAATCCAAGACTATATTTTGCATAATTAATTAATAATAATTAAATGCAAATAATTGTTTATTAATTAAATAGGTTAAATGCTATGACCGGGAGTTTACCGATACTTAAATCTAGACATTAAGTACACAACTCCAAAAATCTCCCACTTGTACTAAGGTCTATTCATTTCCTCCAAACTCCCGACTCCCATACTCATCACGTGCTTAAGTTATACTTCAGAAGTATTATGCGAATGAGCAATCTAGGTTGCCGCTCTGAAGTTATCTTGGTGACTACTGCGTCGTCTCCTTAGACGATGACTCGAATCAGGTGGTACTTGCTCTATGTGTTATCATCACCTTTTGAACTCATGACTTCTTCCAGTTTACCATGCACCGCTATATACATAGCCTTTGGTGAACCAAGAATCATATCCAAGTTCAGAGGTCATTCCGGAACCTAACCAAAACTTCCGCTGCCTCTGAGGCTGCTATTTGGTCTATGATAGAGTCCGAGAAGCATCATGCTTATCACTCTTTCATCTTTAGGTTCCACCTCTTTTAAAGTGAACACACAGCCTGATATCGACTTACACTGGTCTTTCTCTGATTTTGGATCTGAGAAAATGTAATCCAAGAAGATTTCGCCTTGCTTAGTAATCCAGTACTTCCAAGTACTTTTACAGCATTCAAATATCTCTTATCCAGATTACTTTGATATCCTCCCACTACGCTAATCGCATAGTTGATATCAGTTTCTTGTTTTTACAACACTGCATCTACAAAGCTCTCTACACTCGGAGTGTAGGAAACTGCTTTGCCTATATCTATCTCCTTCATGTGTTCAAGACACATACCCTTAGATAGATGTATTATGTTCCCGAATAACCTTTCTCAGAATTATGCATGTTCAAAACAAACCATAATCGCATAAGATATCTCAAGAGAAGTACAAATGTTCTTATCTAGAGATCAAAAGATTCTAAGAACATGATCTAACTTACTCTTTATCTCATATCTCGATTCATTTAGACAACCTCTATTTTATGTCTGACAACACTTTTACATTGTTGCCAACGATGAAGTGTTATCTACACAAAATTCCGAGAAACACCACCTTGTTTCCATTACGTCTCTAACACACCTTTCCTTGCTATTTTGATGAATCCATGTAATGGACTATCTCATCAATTCGCAAGTTCCACAATTCACAGCTTTGTGATAATCCATAAATGGATTCACTAAGCTCGTACTTCTAAATGATCTTGCCTCTTAACAATATTACTTATTGTTATCCAAGTAGGCATATTTAGATTAGTGCTGCCCCCTATGCAGAACTAGGGATCGATTTCATGTCTACTATATCCAGAGTTCAAAACTCCTCTAGACTTATGAACATCTCTGGTTGCTTAACAACCTCCCACTGCAATGGCGTTCTGGTGTATAACAGTAATAACATTAGGTGCAGTCAGTGGTGTACTACTACTCGGTTAGGCTGGTTCTCAGTCTTTCTTTTTCCTCATTTTAAAGTACCTTGTCAGTTAGAGCATTTTAGTTCATCTAATAGTCTTCCTCTAAGAACCGGGCGAGGACACCCCTCTGGTTCATAGTACTATTGAACATACAATTTCTTGTTCTTCTAGGTTATTCTACAACCACATTGAATGTGCCGTTGTATCCAGAAATATCCATAGAACATAGGTAGTTCCGAATAAACTTGTTCTCTTACTGTTAGAATTCCATTTCTTATTACTGACACACCATCTCTACACTCCAGTGTATGGTGTAGTCCTTTGAGATTTAATCTCATTCCTTGATATATGCCATGTGTTGTTTAGATAGGTGATAGCCTCCGCGAATAAATTGCAGGCTTCCAACGGATATACTTTGAAGGCTCCCCATAATAGCTTTGTGTCTACTAAAAAACACTTTGCTTTTATGGCACATCAAGTATTCTAATCCATCTTCGAGTATTCCTTTAAAGAACTACTCGCACCTTTCTAATTACACATTTTACCGCATTAATCATAAATCATTCTCAATACTTGTCCGAATTCCATCCTTTATCCAGAAAGGTTAACTTAGTTGTATCATCTTCCAAAATTTGATTCTCAGGTCGGGAGGTCCATTCCTCCAACTATAATTGATCAAATCAATTTCGACCTTTTGAATCCCCTTTTGAATAAGTACTACTAGTTTCAAGAATTCACAAGTATAATGATTGATAAAGAAATACATCTAATAAGTAAAACAAGTTTATAACAGTTTGTACCATCGTGGTAGACTAAGGATTCATCATTCATATATTGCTATCTAATGTACCAGAATAGATATCACCATTATTTCTTATCCAAACCATTAAATGATTAAAGAAATAAAATATCCATTGATAATAGAAAACCAGAACAAAAGTTCTTTCTAAAATGAAAAGGTACATAAAGCAATAAGCTTGAAATGAAATCCTGTAATTATCAAAACAGATAAATGTCTTCCACTGCAACCGCTGCTTCCTCAACAGCTTCGCCCATGTGGACTCGAACTCTTCTTCTCTAAGTCGCTGGGTTTTCTGGAACCCCTGCATTTAGAATGCACATACCGTCAGTGGTTCCATATCTACACACCAGAATTCTGGTAGATAATACCGCTGACTATGTTTTACGACTAAAGAAAAATTCGTACCTTTGAGAGGACAAGACATAGATCCCCAGTACTCAGACTGCTTCCCTTGGGGATATTTGCCAGAAGGCTTCTTTATCCCACCCTTTGGTCCAAGTCCCTTAGGACCACTGGATCCCCTTGTCTTCTTCTCCTTTTCTTTATGTATGCCCTTAGGTTTGAAGCCTTTGGCCTTGGCTATAAGAGCTTGCGATTGTTTCAACTCGTCTAAAAGATCCATCATCTCAAAAACGTGTTCAAGCGTTTCCTCGAAGCAACTGATCTTTATGAGTATCCTCATCGCCTCTTTTCTAGCCTTCCCATCATGTCCAAACATCAACTTGAGTTTAAGCATGACATCATGATTAGCGGCTAATGCATGAGCACTATCCCACTTTTCAAAGTCAACTATTTCCTCATCAGTTGAGTTAATGGTGGGTCTAGGAGGACAAGTTTCACTGAGTACGTCTTTGTACTCCTTTACAGTCTGAGTAATGTCTAACTCTTCTTTCCATTCAACACAGTATGGAACCAGTGCGTTGAATTCCTCAAGTATCAACGAAAGTGGATTCATAGTAATTCTCTAAACCTATAAGCCCATATAAACAAACAATTAATTTAATATCCGACATTACCTCCCTTGAATAATATCATTAAATTACTAATCACATCTAAAATCCCATCAGGTAAGGCAAGCCACGTTCGTGTGGACGTTTACCCACCCAAATGATTTAGCAATTAGATTTGCTTCAGTCGTACATCATTATAGCGTTACTTCGTTGGGAAGAATACTATAAAGCGTACCTAAGTGTAAACCATTACTCAGTACTAAGGCGAATCGTTTAGAATTGTTATGTCACCGCAAGCCACGTTCGTGTGGACGTTTACGATAACTCGCAATCCCTCACAATTCCCTATAACTGTCTACATCAATTATTCTAAAATCCCATTCGGTATAGCAAGCCACGTTCGTGTGGACGTTTACTATACCAAAAGATTTATATAATTGAAATCCAATTACTTGATCCATTCGATCTTGTAAATCAAGACGCGGAGAATCATAAGTGAAACTCGAAGTTTCTAACCAGTGATTCACCATGCGAACGACCCTATCTCTCATAAATGAGGGAGCCGAGCAGACAATCGATCCACCTATCAAAGAATGGCACGAAGGCCTCTAATTTGTGTCATCCACATGACCAAGTGGCTTTGGCTCCATTCCACTCCCCGGGGTGAGAATGAGTCGACTTGAAATCAGTTTCAGAAAGACAAATTAGGCATTGTTTGATAAACTTGATCAATGTTTCTCGTAAAAGGAATTACAAGAATTCTCCTCCAATGACTCGTCTATACGAACTTCAAAAGTTTATAAGAGTCACCAAGAGAACAGTAATGGAGACCATGGGAATGTTTCCATCCCCTCTCCCACTTAGCTTTTTACAATAAAGGGATACGCTATCTAGTGCATAAAGTAAACACATATAGCATGCATACAAGCAATAAAGCACATAGTATCACATAGTCAAAATAATGCTAGAAAAATTATTTTCCGACTATCATGGCTTTATTCCATCTGCGTACGCATCTTCTAGTCTTCAGTCTTCGTTCTTGAATGCTCCATGTGACGAGAATATTAATCCCAATATTTAAATCTATTTATTTTTAATTAATCCAAAAGTTACTTAATTCGAAAATTAAGTCAATCGAATATATTAAAAATAAAATTAAATATTATTAATATTTTTATTTATTTATTTTCCTATCTAATTCTATTAAATCTCTAGAATAATCTATCCAAGTAAAACTCAGAATATTCTAGAAGACTTCTATAATAGAATAAGGAAATAAATTTAGGACTCTTCTACTTTCCATAATTAATTAATTTCCATCTAATGAAAATTCCCAAGAATAGGAATAATCAAATAGGAAATAAATTAATTTATTAATTAATTATTTTCCTATCCAATTCTATTAAATCTCTAGAATCCTATTCCAAGTAAAACTCGGAATATTCTAGAAGACTTCTATAATAGAATAAGGAAATAAATTAATTCTAATTAATTCTTTTCTTAATCCATGAGAGTTTCCAAAAGGAAGAACACTCAAATAGAAAAAATCCGAATTAATTAGGAAAGTAAATCTTGGTAGAAGTGGCATGGGTTGGGAGATCCCACGCCACCCACCAAGATCGACCACCAAGGGGAGGGCCGCCGCCGCCAGCCCCAGCCGGCCAGCCACCACCCACCGGCGGCAGCCCACGGCCAAGGGAGGTGTCGCCCCCTCCCACTTTTATCGATGCAAGGGTCGATCATGGGGATGATTGGCCCTTCGGTCCTTCATCTTCTTCGTCACTTCTTCGTCTTCCGGCGATCGTCTCAACATCGAACCAACGTAAATAAATTACAAGAATTAAAATTTACAATTCCGGTATCGATTCTATACATGAAATCGACCCTATACATTTTCCGAAAAACATAGAACGTAATAATAAATCCTAAATTCGGTCAACCCCCGAATTTTTACTATTACAAACACTCATCCACACAAAACGAATCTCGACATGTCCGAGAGTTTAATAAACGAATAATCATGATAATTAATTAACACAATAATTAAATCCAACCATGATAGCCGGAAATCCCTGCAAGGTAGAACAATAATAGAACATATACATGAACACGAAACCAAACGCTCTGATACCAATTGTTGGAAATCGATATCCCGGGCTATTAAAATTTGCGGAAAATAATAACCCGACCGAAATCCTGTTGGGATTCGATGTCCCGGGTTATCAAAATTGCGGAACCGATAACCCGATCAAAAACCCTCCGCCGGAAACCGCACGAACACCAACTCATCCGCAGGAGTCCGACCTTTGGAGACTACGCGCCCGAAGACACGCAGCCCGCCCCCAGCCGATTTTCTCCCGCGAGTCGGATCCACGAACGCGAACACCACGCGAAGAACCGGGCTCGACGAGAGCATCGCCGCGGGATGAACCCGCGGCTAAACCCTAGCCGAACCCCATCCGCGGGGTTCGCGATCGCCGTGCGTGGCGATCGCCGGGGATGCGAGGCATCCCCGCGGGGCTGATCCGATCAGCACCCGCCGGGGGTGAGTCCGGCGACTCACCGCCACCACCACACGGGGTGGAGGGCCCCCAGCCGCGGCACCAGCCCGCGGCTGCCCTCCGCGATCGAGCTGGGCTCGATCGCTCGCTCCGGCTTCGGCCGGAGCTCTCCCCGCGTGTGCGCACGCCACCGCGAGGGGTGGCTGGGGTCCGCCACGGCACCAGCCCGTGGCACCCCAGCGATCGACTTAAGTCGATCGCGTGCCCCGGCGTCCAGCCGGGGCTTCGCCCCTCGTCGCGCGCGCCGGGCGGTCGAGCCCTAGGGTTTCGACCGCCCCCTTCGATCTTCGCCGGGGATCTCGAATCCCCGTCCGCGATGATCGTCGTTTTCCCGGATCGTGCGTTCATGTATATATCACAATTATTCAACGCACAAATAATCAAAGAGGGGGTTTCTCGATTATTACCTTGATTCGTTGTACGGAGAAACGAATCGTTGATGACCTCGTGATCTTCCCGCGTATTCCTTGCACTTCCGTTCGAACGTCGGGTGGGCGACGATCTATCGAACTCTATGGATCCTCTTCACTCTCAAGACTTTTTAGTTGGCGTAACTTAGGTTGTGAAAAGTGAAGACCATGTAGTGCTTATATAGGCTACGTAGGGGATCATAAGGAGAATAAATATTGGGCTTCTTAATATTGAAAATTAAATTGGGTCCAACCCAAATCCATTAATTCTTATCAATATTAAATTTTATTTATTTTCCACTATATAAATAAAATTGCACTCCCAATATTATTCCATATTATATCAAATAATATTTCTCCATCTTAGTATTATTTATTCCGTGTATTTAAGATTTAAATATCCATGAATAAATTTATTTATTGCTCAATAAATAATATTCATCTCTTATATCCGAGACTAGTACCGTTCAACCTTTATTATTGTGCGGAACGAATCCACTCATGAGGTTTACACAATAATACCTTATGAACTCATCTCGGGGATATTATCAACCCTTCCGGGATACACTTTCCCGTCAAGTATTCACGGCATGTCATATATAAAATATAGAGACCCAACTTTACCGGTAATTAACCCAATAATTAAATCGGTTAATTCCTTTGGAAAATCAAAGTCTCTAGTATTAAATATACACACCCGCAATAATATTGGGGATTAAGAATAAAATACTCCGAGATTTAAATTGATTATCCAAGGCAATCCTAATCAATAAATCTCAAGCTGATCCGCCCAATACACCAAGTGTACAAGTGTGATAAAATAATTAAGACAAATTATTTTCTCTCTCACACAACGACTATACCGATGGATTGGTCCGTGTCCATCTAGGTCGTGAGCAACTGTTCGATTAAATACGAGTAACCGATAGTATGATCTTCTGTGTGGGCCCGACACACCATACTAACTACAACGTATAAAATCCAGGACTATATTTTGCATAATTAATTAATAATAATTAATTGCAAATAATTGTTTATTAATTAAATAGGTTAAATGCCATGACCGGGAGTTTACCGATACTTAAATCTAGACATTAAGTACACAACTCCAACAATCTCCCACTTGTACTAAGGTCTAGTCATTTCCTCCAAACTCCCGACTCCCATACTCATCACGTGCTTAATTTATACTTCCCAGAAGTATTATGTGAATGAGCAATCTAGGTTGCCGCTTTGAAGTTATCTTGGTGACTACTGCGTCGTCTCTCTGACGATGACTCGTATCAGGTGGTACTGGCTCTATGTGTTATCATCACCTTTTGAACTTATGACTTCTTCCAGTTCTCCATGCACCGCTATTTACATAGCCTTTGGTGAACCAAGAATCATATCCAAGTTCAGAGGTTATTCCGGAACCTAACCAAAACTTCCGCTCCCTCTGAGGCTGCTATTCGGTTTATGATAGAGTCCGAGAAGCATCACGCTTATCACTCTTTCATCCTTAGGTTCCACCTCTTCTAAAAGTGAACACATAGCCTGATATCGACTTACACTGGTCTTTCTCCGATTTTTGATCTGAGAAACTGTAATCTAAGAGGATTTCGTTTTGCCGGTAATCCAGTACTTCCAAGTACTTTACAGCATTCGAATACTTCTTATCCAGATTACATTTATATCCTCCCACTACGCTAACCGCATAGTCGATATCAGGTCCTTGTTTTTATAACACCGCATTTACAAAGCCCTCTACACTCGAAGTGTAGGGAACTGCTTTGTCTACATCTATCTCCTTCATGTGTTCAAGACACATACCTTAGATAGATGCATTCTGTTCCCGAAAGGCAATAACCTTTCTCAGAATTGTGCATGTTTAAAAACAAACCATAATCGTATAAGATATCTTAAGAGAAGTACAAATGTTCTTATCTAGAGATCGAAGGATTTCTAAGAACATGATCCAACTTCATCTTAATCTTATATCTCGATTTATTTAGACAACCTCTATTTTATGTTTGACAACACTTTTACATTGTTGCCAACGATGAAGTGTTATCTACACAAAATTCCGAGAAACACCACCCTTGTTTCCATTACGTCTCTAACACACCTTTCCTTGCCTTTTGATGAATCCATAGAATGGACTATCTCATCAATTCGCAAGTTCCTATGCAGAACTAGGGATCGATTTCATGTATACTAGATCCAGAGTTCAAAAACTCCTCCAGTCTTATGAACATCTCCGGTTGGTTAACAACCTCCCACTGCAATGGCGTTCCGGTGTGTAACAGTAATAACATTAGGTGCAGTCAGTGGTGTACCGCTACTCGGTTAGGCTGGTTCTCAGTCTTTCCATTTCCTTATTTGAAGTACATTGTCAGTTAGGGCATTGTAGTTCATCTAATAGTCTTCCTCTAAGAACCGGGCGAGGACACCCATCTGGTTCGTAGTACTATTAAACATACAATTACTTGTTCTTCTAGGATATTCTACAACCACATAGAATGTGACGTTGTATCCAGAGATATCCATAGAACATAGGTAGTTCCGAACGAACTTGTTCTTTTACTATTAGAATCTCATCTCTTATTTCTGACACACCATATCCACACATCAGTGTATGGTGTAGTCGTTTGAGACTTAATCTCAACCTTTGATTCATGCTATGTGTTATTTAGATAGGTGATAGCCTCCGCGAACAAGTCGCAGGCTTTCAATGGATATACTTTGAGGGTTCCCCATAATGGCTTTGTGTTAAAACACTCTGCTTTTATGGCACAACAAGTAGTCTAATCCATCTTCGAGTATTCTTGAAGGAATAACTCGTACCTTCTCTAATTACACATACCGCATTAATCATTAATCATTTTCTATACTTGTCCGAATTCCATCCTTTATCCAGAAAGGTTACTCAGTTGTATCATCTTTCAAGATCGATTCTTAGGTCGGGAGGTCCATTCCTCCAACTATAATTGATCAAATCAATTTCGACCTTTTGAATCCCTTTTGAATAGATACTACCAAGTTCAAGAATTCACAAGTATAATGATTAACAAGAGAAATACATCTAATAAGTAAAACAAGTTATACTTAACGGTTTGTTGCATCGTGGTAGACTAAGGATTCATCATTCACATATTGCTATCTAATGTACCATAATAGATATCACCATTATTTCTTATCCAAACCATCCAATGATTAAAGAAATAAAATATCTATTAATAAAGAAAACCAGAACGAAGTTCTTTTTCAAAATAAAGGGGTACATAAGCAATAACTGAAATGAAAACTTAAAACAGATAAATGTCTTCCACTGCAACCGCTGCTACCCCAACAGCTTGCCCATGTAGACTCGAATTCTTCTTCTCTAAGTCGCCGGGTTTTCTGGAACCCCTGCATTTAAAGAAATGCACATACCGTCAGTGGTTCCATATCTACACACCAGAATTCTGGTAGATAATACCGCTGACTATGTTTTTACGACTAAAGAAAAATTCGTACCTCTGAGAGGACATTCAGACTTCCAGTGTCCAGACTTCTTGCACCGGAAGCACAAGCCCTTTGGCTTACTAGCCCCCACTCGTGGTCCATTCCTCTTGGCACCACTGGGTTTTATGGCTTGCTTCCTTTTCTTGCCCCTACCTCCAATAGCTTTCAAGCTTTTGGACTTGGTAGCCACAAGCGCTTGAGACTTGCCCTTCTTGTAGATCCCCTCTGCCGCCTTCAGTTCAGTCAGGAGTTGCGCAAGAGTATAAGATAGTTTACCCATATTATAGCTCATACGAAACTGCTCAAAACTAGGGGTCAGAGACTGGAGTATGATGTCGACTTGCGTCTCACCATCAATCATAGCTCCTAGGACCTCCAATTCATTCAACAGACTCATCATCTTGAGAACGTGCTCCTCGACAGGCGTTCCTTCAGACTGAGTAGTTGACATGAGGACTCTCATGGCATCTTGCCTACCCGCACGGTCATGATGCCCAAACATCTCCTTGAGGTTAAATAACATATCCTCGGCAGTGTTCATCGACTGATGCTGGGTTTGGAGTACATTTGACATAGAAGCCAAAATATAGCACCTAGCCATTTCATCAGCCTTTTTCCACTTCCGATATGCTTCTTTTTCCTCATCAGTTGAGGCGGCCGTGGGTTCAGCAGGGCATTGCTCATAGAGTACAAACTTGTACTCTTCAGCAGTCAGGACAATGTCTAAATTTCTCTTCCAATCAATGTAATTGGGACCAGTGAGTTTATGTTCCTTGAGTATCACAGAAAGTGGATTCATAGCTATTCTCTAAACCTATAAGCACATGTAAACAAACAATCAATTTAATGTCCGATATTATCTCCCTCAAATAATATCATTAAATTACTAATTGCGTCTAAAATCCCATCAGGTAAAGCAAGCCACGTTCGTGTGGACGTTTACCCACCCAAATGATTTAACAATTAGATTTGCTTCGGTCGTACATCATTATAGCGTTACTTCGTTGGGAAGAATACTATAAAGCGTACCTAAGTGTAAACCATCACTCAGTACTAAGGTGAATCGTTTAGAATTGTTATGTCACCGCAAGCCACGTTCGTGTGGACGTTTACGATAACTCGCAATCCCTCACAATCTCCTATAACTGTCTTCATCAATTATTCTAAAATCCCTTTCAGTATAGCAAGCCACGGTCGTGTGGACGTTTACTACACCAAATAGATTTATATAATTGAAATCCAATTACTTGATTCATTTGATTTCGTAAATCAAGACTCGGAGAATCCTAAGTGAAACTCGAAGTTTCTAACCAGTGATTCACCATGCGAGCGACCCTATCTCTCATAAATGAGGGAGCCGAGCAGACAATCGATCCATCTATCAAAGAATGGTACGAAGGTCTCTAATTTGTGTCCTCTACATGACCAAGTGGCTCTGGCTCCATTCCACTCCCCGGGGTGAGAATGAGTCGACTTGAAATCAGTTTCGGAAAGACAAATTAGGCATTGTTTGATAAACTTAATCAATGTTTCTTGTAAAAGGAATTACAAGAATTCTCCTCCAATGACTTGTCTATATGAACTTCAAAAGTCCATAAAAGTCACCAAGAGAACAGTGATGGAGACCATGGGAATGTTTCCATCCCCTCTCCCACTTAGCTTTTTACAATAAAGGGATACGCTATCTAGTGCATAAAATAAACACATATAGCATGCATGAAAGCAATAAAGCACATAGATCACATAGTCAAAATAATGCTAGAGAATTATTTTCCCGACTATCATGGCTTTATCTTCATATGCATCCTCTAGTCTTCAGTCTTCGTTTCTTGAATGCTCCATGTGACGAAAATATTAATTTCCAATATTTAAATCTATTTATTTTCAATTAATCCAAAAGTTACTTAATTCGAAAATTAAGTCAATTGAATATATCAAAAATAAAATTAAATATTATTAATATTTTTATTTATTTATTTTCCTATCTAGTTCTTATTAAATCTCTAGAATAATCTATCCAAGTAAAACTTGGAATATTCTAGAAGATATCTATAATAGAACAAGGAAATAAAATAAATAAATTAGGACTACTACTCTCCAAATTTATTTTTATTTCTAATCCATGAATATTCCCATGAGTAGGAATAATCAAATAGAAAAATAAATTTAGTACTAAATTAATTAAATTTCTAATCTATGAATATTTCCATGAAGGAAATAAATCAATAGAAATAAAATTAATTTAAATTAATTCTTTTCCTAATCCATGAGAGTTTCCTAAAAGGAAAGTACTCAAATAGGAAAAATCCGAATTACTTAGGAAAGTAGATTTTTGTAGGAATAGCATGGGATTGGGAGATCCCACGCCATCCCCACCTTAATCGACCGGCCAGCCACTCGGGGAGGAGCGCCGCCGCCGCCTAGCCACGCCGGCTAAGCCATGGGTCGATCACCATGTGATCGATCCCAAGCCCTTCCTTCTTCGTCACTTCTTCGTCTTCCGGCGATCGTCTCATCATCGAACCAACGTAATTAAAATACAAAAATTAATTTACAATTCCGGTATCGATTCTATACATGAAATCGACCCTATACATTTTCCGGAAAATAAAGTGCGTAATAATAAATCCTAAATTCGGTCAACCCCCGAATTTTTACTATTACAACATTCAACCACACAAAAACGAATCTCGACATGTCCGAGAGTTTAATAATCATGATAATAAAATTAACAATAATTAAATTAACCATGATAGCCGGAAATCCTGCAAGGTAGAACAATAATCGAATACATACATGAACACGAAACCAAACGCTCTGATACCAGTTGTTGGGATTCGATGTCCCGGGTTATCAAAATTGCGGAACCGATAACCCGATCAAAAACCCTCCGCCGGAAACCGCACGAACACCAACTCATCCGCAGGAGTCCGACCTTTGGAGACTACGCGCCCGAAGACACGCAGCCCGCCCCCAGCCGATTTTCTCCCGCGAGTCGGATCCACGAACGCGAACACCACGCGAAGAACCGGGCTCGACGAGAGCATCGCCGCGGGATGAACCCGCGGCTAAACCCTAGCCGAACCCCATCCGCGGGGTTCGCGATCGCCGTGCGTGGCGATCGCCGGGGATGCGAGGCATCCCCGCGGGGCTGATCCGATCAGCACCCGCCGGCGGTGAGTCCGGCGACTCACCGCCACCACCACACGGGGTGGAGGGCCCCCAGCCGCGGCACCAGCCCGCGGCTGCCCTCCGCGATCGAGCTGGGCTCGATCGCTCGCTCCGGCTTCGGTCGGAGCTCTCCCCGCGTGTGCGCACGCCACCACGAGGGGTGGCTGGGGTCCGCCACGGCACCAGCCCGTGGCACCCCAGCGATCGACTTAAGTCGATCGCGTGCCCCGGCGTCCAGCCGGGGCTTCGCCCCTCGTCGCGCGCGCCGGGCGGTCGAGCCCTAGGGTTTCGACCGCCCCCTTCGATCTTCGCCGGGGATCTCGAATCCCCGTCCGCGATGATCGTCGTTTTCCCGGATCGTGCGTTCATGTATATATCACAATTATTCAACGCACAAATAATCAAAGAGGGGGTTTCTCGATTATTACCTTGATTCGTTGTACGGAGAAACGAATCGTTGATGACCTCGTGATCTTCCCGCGTATTCCTTGCACTTCCGTTCGAACGTCGGGTGGGCGACGATCTATCGAACTCTATGGATCCTCTTCACTCTCAAGACTTTTTAGTTGGCGTAACTTAGGTTGTGAAAAGTGAAGACCATGTAGTGCTTATATAGGCTACGTAGGGGATCATAAGGAGAATAAATATTGGGCTTCTTAATATTGAAAATTAAATTGGGTCCAACCCAAATCCATTAATTCTTATCAATATTAAATTTTATTTATTTTCCACTATATAAATAAAATTGCACTCCCAATATTATTCCATATTATATCAAATAATATTTCTCCATCTTAGTATTATTTATTCCGTGTATTTAAGATTTAAATATCCATGAATAAATTTATTTATTGCTCAATAAATAATATTCATCTCTTATATCCGAGACTAGTACCGTTCAACCTTTATTATTGTGCGGAACGAATCCACTCATGAGGTTTACACAATAATACCTTATGAACTCATCTCGGGGATATTATCAACCCTTCCGGGATACACTTTCCCGTCAAGTATTCACGGCATGTCATATATAAAATATAGAGACCCAACTTTACCGGTAATTAACCCAATAATTAAATCGGTTAATTCCTTTGGAAAATCAAAGTCTCTAGTATTAAATATACACACCCGCAATAATATTGGGGATTAAGAATAAAATACTCCGAGATTTAAATTGATTATCCTAGGCAATCCTAATCAATAAATCTCAAGCTGATCCGCCCAATACACCAAGTGTACAAGTGTGATAAAATAATTAAGACAAATTATTTTCTCTCTCACACAATGACTATACCGATGGATTGGTCCGTGTCCATCTAGGTCGTGAGCAACTGTTCGATTAAATACGAGTAACCGATAGTATGATCTTCTGTGTGGGCCCGACACACCATACTAACTACAACGTATAAAATCCAGGACTATATTTTGCATTATTAATTAATAATAATTAATTGCAAATAATTGTTTATTAATTAAATAGGTTAAATGCCATGACCGGGAGTTTACCGATACTTAAATCTAGACATTAAGTACACAACTCCAACAAATCCTTCATCGCCGGAATAATCGCGAGCCACCGTACGACGCCGGAGCTCGACACGAGCATCGTCGCGGGATAACCGATAGTATGATCCTCTGTGTGCCCATGCACACCGATAGTATGATCCTCTGTGTGCCCATGCACACCATACTAACTACAACGTATAAAATCCAGGACTATATTTTGCATAATTAATTAATAATAATTAAATCTAGACTATATCGGGAGTTTACCGATACTTAAATCTAGACATTAAGTACACAACTCCAACAGTCCCCACCACCGAAAATCAGGCCACCCTTCCCGGGCAGACTGAGTAAAAACCGTGAGAGGGAAGAAACTCAAGAGATGTTCAAGATGTTTAAGAAGGTGGAAATCAATATGCCCCTTCTGACCATACTGAACGCTATGCCCAGATGTGCTAAGTTCTTGAAGGAGCTTTGCACAAAGAAGGTCAAATATCAGGATGATGCGAAGTTTGAGGTGGGGGAGAATGTCTCTCCCGTGATTAAAAAGACTGGACCTACAAAGTGTGGAGACCCAGGCATGTTCTACATTCCGTGAATCATAGGGCATATGAAGATAGAAAAGGCAATGCTCGATCTTGGAGCATCAATCAACGTTATGCCCAAAACGATGTACGAAGACCTGGAAATAGGGCAACTGAAACCCACTCGAGTTGTGATCCAACTGGCTGATAGATCGAACATTTATCCTGAGGGCATACTAGAAGATGTCCTGGTCAAAGTGGAAGAGTTGATATTCCCTGCTGATTTCTATGTGCTCGATATGGGCAGATCAAGTAAAGCCCCAGTGATGATATTGGGCAGACCATTCTTGAAAACAGCAAGGACCCACATCGACTGCAAAACCGGTAGGCTGACGTGCAAATTCGAGGGAGAGACGGTCACCTTTGACCTCTACAAGTCCATGAAGCACCCAGCTGACACCGAGGAGATCCACTACATTGACCAAATTGAGAAGGCAGTGGAGGCAAAGGCGCTCCAATGTGGCAAGTATGACCATACTGAGATAGCCATTCAACAAGGGCTTACAGAGTTTGACATGGAGGACGAGCCGGAAGAATTGCAAGAGGCAATTGAGCAGTTAGATTCTCTGGAGAGTTTCAAAGGCAGTCTGGGCAAACCGATAGAGATTGAAGAAATGATCATGGTGCCTTCCCTTGAAAAGCCACCAATGCTGGAATTGAAAAAGTTGCCCAAGCACCTCAAGTACCTATATTTGGGAGATAATGACACTTTGCCCGTCATCATAAGTGCCTATTTGCAAAAGGCAGAGGAGGCAAAGTTGAGGTATGTGCTGGGGCAGTACAAACAGGCCATAGGGTGGACTTTGGCTGACATCAGAGGGATAAGTCCAAGCATCTGCCAACACCACATTCTTCTGGAAGATGACTCTGTGCCCGTACGTGATCCTCAAAGGAAGCTCAATCCAGCAATGAAGGAAGTTGTGCTCAAAGAGATCAAGAAGCTTCTCAGTGTGGGCATAATCTACCCAGTGTCAGATAGCAAGTGGGTTAGCCCAGTGCATGTGGTGCCAAAGAAGTCTGGAGTTCAAGTCATAGAGAACGAAAGAAACGAGTAGATTGCCACCCGACTACAAACTGGGTGAAGAGTTTGCATTGACTACCGCAAACTGAACAAGGTAACCCGCAAGGATCACTTCCCTTAGCCTTTCATTGATGAAATGTTGGAAAGATTGGCTGGGAAGAAGCACTTTTGCTTTCTGGATGGCTACTCAGGGTATATGCAGATATGGGTTGCTCAAGAGGATCAGGACAAAACCACCTTCACCTGTCCTTTTGGCACCTTTGCCTACAGGAGAATGCCCTTTGGCCTCTGCAATGCACCAGGAACCTTTCAAAGGTGCATGATGAGTATCTTCGCTGACCTGCTCGAGAATGGAATTGAAGTGTTCATGGACGATTTCACCGTGTATGGCAACTCCTTTGACTCCTGCCTGGAACACTTAGAGATGGTGCTCAAAAGGTGTGTGGAGAAGAGCCTTGTTCTGAACTACGAAAAATGCCATTTCATGGTCGAAGAGGGAATTGTCCTTGGGCATGTTATTTCAGCTAAGGGCATAGAGGTGGATAAAGCCAAGATCGAAGTCATCTCCAAGCTGCCATACCCGAGAAATGTGAAGCAAGTCAGGGGGTTCTTAGGGCATGCTGGATTTTACAGACGTTTTGTGAAGGACTTTGCCCAAATTGCTCGCCCTTTGACCAGACTGCTTCAGAATGATGTAGAGTGGAACTTTGATGAGGACTGCAAGGCTGCCTTCAACCATTTGAAGGAGAGATTGGTCACAGCGCCTATTATTCAGCCACCAGAATGGGGCATGCCATTCGAGCTGATGTGTGATGCAAGTGGATATGCAGTGGGAGCTGTGTTAGGGCAAATGAAAGGAAAAGAAAGGCATGTGATTTACTATGCCTCGAAGACCCTTAATGCTGCCCAAAGTAACTATGCCACGACTGAGAAAGAACTTTTGGCCATAGTCTTTGCCTTTGAGAAGTTTAGGTCTTATCTGCTGGGCAGTAAGACCATAGTGTATACAGACCACGCTGCACTGAAGTACCTCATGGCAAAGAAGGAGACTAAACCAAGGCTTATTCGATGGATCCTGTTACTTCAAGAGTTTGACATCGAAATTCGAGACAAGTCTGGCAATCAGAACCTCGTTGCAGATCATCTAAGTAGGATTCTCCAGAAAGAAGAGGATATGCCTATCACCGAGACGTTCCCTGATGAGCATTTGTATTCTATAACCACTTTGGGCGAAGAGTCATGGTTCGCTGACCTTGTAAACTTCATGGTTACTGGTATTTTCAGGGACGACATGACCTACTACGAGAAAAACAAAATGAAGCGTGAGGCAAGGAGCTACGTCTGGGATGAACCCTATTTGTGGAAAAGATGTGAAGACCAAGTCCTTAGAAGATGCATTCCTGAGTCCGAGCAGCAGGGCATAGTGGATCACTGCCACAAGCAACCCTGTGGAGGCCACTTTGGGCCAAGGCGTACAGCAAGAAAGATTCTGGATTGCGGATTCTACTGGAACACTTTGGTTCGAGACTGCTATGAGTTATGAAAGAGATGTGATGAGTGCCAGAAGGAAGGCAATTTGACCAAGCGCAATGAAATGCCCTCTGTGCCCATACTGCCAGTAGAGATCTTTGATGTCTGTGGCATAGACTTCATGGGGCCATTTCCAAATTCACAAGGTAAGGAATATATACTCCTAGCAGTTGATTATGTCTCAAAATGGGTCGAGGCAAAGGCAACTCCCACCAACGATTCGCGCATTGTGGCTGAATTCCTCAAAGGGAATATTTTCACTCGGTTCGGTGTGCCCAGAGCACTAATAAGCGACCAGGGGACCCATTTTTGCAACTCTGTAATTGAGAGGATGTTGCGAAAATATGGAGTCACTCATCGAATCACTTGTGCCTATCACCCCCAGGCAAACAGCCAAGCAGAGCTCTCCAACAGGATTATCAAAGCTATTCTGAGGAAGACAGTTAGGCCAAACTGGATGATGCACTGTGGGCATACCGCACTGCATTCAAGACTCCATTTGGTATCTCCCCTTACCGAATGATATTTGGGAAAGCTTGCCATTTGTCCGTAGAGATAGAGCACAAGGCACACTGGGCAGTGAATAAAGTCAACTTTGATTGGGATCTGGCTGGGAACGAGCGTAAACTTGACTTGGTCGAATTAGAGCAGCTTCGCATTGAGGCGTATGACCATGCTGCCCACTACAAAGAGCGGACCAAGAGGGCTCATGACAAACTGATTAAGAGGAAAAAGATTGAGGCTGGACAGTTAGTCTTACTGTACTAAACCAGAAATCAATTCCGTTCGGGCAAACTGTCCTCTAAGTGGGAAGGACCTTATTTTGTTCACCATGTCAGCCCAAATGGATCTGTGGAGTTGAAAAGCAAAAAAGATGATGACTATATCTTCAAGGTGAATGGCCATAGAGTGAAGCCCTACTTTGGGCAAGAGAATCTGGAAGGGCAGCTTGCCCTGATTGAGTGATCAGATAAAGCAATTGGGTCCTGCCCGGGACTATAAATAGGGCGCTGGCCAGGAGGCAACCTGGTATGTTTGTATAATTTTGTTATTTCAATTTTTTTTAGGAATAAACTACTAGCAATAAGGGACTTTGACTACGCCGTGAGAAAGGGTATTGTTGTTTTGATTTTGCAGGAGGACTTTGGGCAGACCGAGACTTTGGGCAAATAGGAACGCAAGTGGGCAGTTGCGGTTTTCAAGGGACTGGAGACCGTCCCATCAAGGACTCTGCAGTTCCACCATCATCACGCCTCATCCACCCGCGATTCCCGATAACTGCCAATAACTCCTCTATTTTCAAAATTCAAAAACAATTATATATTTCTTCTCTCTCCATATGGTTTCCACAAGAGCAAAAAATAAGTTACGAAAAATCCCCCACGGAACCCTAATTGATCTTACTATAGGTACCGCCGCATCAAGGTTGAAGAAGATGGTTTCCCCAGAGCAATCGAGCCCTGCGAAACCCAAATCACCCGCCGCTGAAGAAGCCATCCACGCCGTCCCGCTGGCCACCATCCCGCCGAGTCCAGCCACGACGGAAACTGACAACACCCCTATCGACGACCTGGCCAAGGAGATCGACGAATCCAAAACCACCGGCGAAAAGGAAGATCTGGAAACCCTAGCCACCGCCGCTCAGAAGGAGGAGGGCAAAACCGCCGTTGACAGCCCCCCGAAAAAGAAGCAGAAGAAGGCGGCGGGCAAACGCAAGAAGAAGGTTACTCCCACCCCCACTGCCGGATCCACCTCCGACTACAAGGAAAAGGAAGATTCGACGGCCGCCGGTAAAACTCCGGTGGAAGAAGAAGAAGAAGAGGAGGAGGTGATAAAAAGCCCAGCCCCCAAAAGCAGAACCCGTGCATCCACTAGGAAGAGGAAGGCGGTTGACACCACGGCGCGCGAAATCGCGGCCCCCAAAACGGTGTGCTTCGAATCGCTCAAACTGATGGGTGTGGAGAAGGAGGTTCGAGGCTATTTCAAGGCCATAGGGTGGGAGCCGTTTCTTGAGTGGTCTGGGCAAATCAATGAAGGCATCGTGAGAGAATTCTTTGGGTCTCTGGGTATCAAAGAGACCAAGGATGAGGGAGTTATAGGGATTCAATTTGAGTTGTTTGATCGAGGTGTCTCTATTGGTGGTAATGAATTGGATTTGTGTTTGGATATGGCAGGTATTGCAGATCTGAAGTCAAAGGCCTACCAGGAGTCACTGAGGGCTTTGCCAGAGTACACAAAGGAGCTGCAGAAGATCTGGAAGCAGTTGGGCAAAGGAGGCGAGTTCGTGGGGCAAAGCACCAAGTCTATCCAGTTGAAGAGCCATGCACTCAGGGTTTGCCACAGGATCCTGGCCATCAACTTCTTTGGCAAGACGGACACCAGCAGTGCCGTTTCCCATCTGGAAATGGGCATACTGTGGTGCATGCATCAGAAGATCAGGCTGCATTTCTGTGGTGCTTGCCTCTGTGTCCAAATGAAGTGGCTGCAAACTCACCCCCTCCAGCGCCTATCATTGGCCCATTTTCCGATGGTGTACGCAGCCAAGATGAACCTGATCAAGAAGGGCAAAGAGCTGGAGATGATGGTGGAGGGCAAGTTTGACATCCAGTGCTTCAAGCGCATGCAGGATATTGTGCATTTGAGTGATGGCAGTGTGAAGTTTTTGGAGGAGAAACCAGTGAAGGTTGAGGTGAAGGATTCGGTTGCTGAGGCTAAGGCCAAGGAGGAAGTTGCAGAGAGGCAAGGCGCGATCGAGGCGCGGTTGGATAAGATTGAGAAGGCATTCGGAGATGTGAAGGCGATGATGATCGCATACTTTGACTACTGTGGATTCAGGTACACACCTGCTTCCACCTCCTAATTTGTACCCTCCCTTGTTTTTAGTAGTTGTTAGGTTTTTTTATTATTTTCTTTTATTTTTCTGTTTTTTTTGTTAAGGTCACCCCCGAGTCACTTTGGTTCGGGGGAGACTAGGTTGATCTCCCTGCTGACACACTTTGCCCAGGCAAAGTGTGTGAGGGGGCAGGTGCGCCAACTTTTTGAGTCATAGTCTTGTCGTGGTTAGCCCCTACTGATCTTATTACCTTTGCACACTTTGCCCAGGCAAAGTGTGTGAGGGGGGAAAGGGAAAGGGCAAACCCCTGTTTCTAATCAAGTCAGCATGATTATGATCACCTTGGGCAAACATACATACAGTAACTCAAAATTTATAGTTAAGATGCATGAAATAGGGATGATGGAACTGTTCTAGGCAAACTGTGAGACTTGAGCCAACATTGATATATGATTTCTTTCTTTGAGAGTCTGCTGTGATCTTTACAATGCTTGTCTTTGCCTGTTTGCTGAATTGAGTAGTTTCACTGAGTAGGGTTGTTAAATGATTAGGGCATTTTCTTGTTTCAGTTTGCTTGAATAAATAACACTGCCCCTTGCTAGCCCTTTGAGCCTGATTGATTTTCTTTGTGAACCCATTCTGGTATTATGCCCACATTACATAGACAGCCAGAGAGAAGAGAGGGAGTTAGGGCATAGTGTTCAAGAAAAAAAAAAATCAGAAAAGAAAAAAAAGATGAATAAAAAGTTGTTGTGCTAAGGCCCGTAAGAAAGGGGCAAAGTGATGGAGTTGTATTCTAAATGTCTAGTTTAGTGCAAATACGGAACTCCTTATCTATACCTTAGTTCGAGATATGATTCAAACATGATTGCATTTAATGCAATAGTCCTTGATGTATACGTTGTAGACAGTATGGCGTGAGGAGACACGCGGAAGATCATACTGTCGGTTACTCGTATACTATCGAACAGTAGCTCACGACTTAGATGGACAGGGACAATCCATCGGTACGTCATAGTGTGACTGGTAGATAGTCGGTCTTGACTATCATGTTACACTCGTACACTTGGTGTATTGAGCAGGACCACGGGAGGGCGTTCAATTTATACTAATCGCAGTAATCGAACTAGACCTCAGATATTACGGATATACGAATTCTTAATCCCTATATAATTATAGGTGCGTGTGTCCAATTCTCGGTTTTTTGACTTGCCAATGAGTGAGACTAAATGATTAGTCGAGATTCTCGGTAAATTGGGAATCGTAATTGTACGCACGGCATGCTATAGATTATAGACAGGAAACCGTGTCCCGTTTATCGGGTTGATGACGTCCCCGAGATGAGCTCATAAAGTTTATCATGTAAACCCTGCAGGTGGATTCGTTCCACATGATAATAAGGATGAGTGGTACTAGTCTCGGATAATAAGAAACGAATTAATTTAATTGTTAGTAATTAAATAAATTCGTGGACGTTCGATATCTTAAACACGGGGAAAGTCGTATATGTAATTTCGGCGGAAATATTATTGGTAAAATAATATAGATTAATTAATTGGGAATTCAATTATAATTTTATAGTGGAATTAATTATAATTAAAATTGGATTTAATTAAAGGTTTTCTTTTAAGGACACCGGTTTAATTAAATTACAATTTAGCCTAATTAATTAATTTTCCTAAGGTCCCTAGTGTGGCCTATATATACCCCTCAATCTCTCTTCTCTTAACCTACAAAACGCCGCTATAATTAATTCTGTGGAGAAATTATTTTGTTAGCGCAATTATTTTCTTCTCTGCTTAATTAATTTAGATTAGCGCAGTGTTTTTATTTCTGTAGAAATTAATTTGCTAGCGCAAATATATTTCTGGAGACAGAATAATTATTTCTGTAGAAATTAATTTGCTAGCGCAAATATATTTCTGGAGACAGAATAATTAAAACGTGAAAAAGAGGGTTTGAGAGAGAAGAAGAAGAGAAGACTCCGGTGGATCGTTGCCCACACAACGTCCGGCGTCGAGGGCTAGGATACACACTAGAAGATCTCAGGGTGTTCGCCTATTCGGCTTCTCCGAATCACGCATCAAAGGTATAAGAAATCGAAACCCTATTTCCGCATTATTTCGATTCTTTTCGTACGTAATCATACAACGAACCTCCGATCGAGTTCCGGGATCGTGGTTGGTGTTCCTAGATCACTGTGGAGTCGCTGACTTCAAGAGCGGTGGTCGGAATCGGAAAAACCAACCGGAAACGAGCCTGGAACAGCAGCGTCGCGTTGCTGTTCGCGACGACTGTCGGCCGACATGTATAGCTGTCGGCCGACATTGGCTTGTCGGACGACACCTTCTGGTGTCGGACGACAGAGAGGCCAGAAGCCTCTCGTTTTGCGCGGTCGTGCCTCGGGTGCGATGGCTGGGCGTTAGACGGGTCAGGGCCTTCGTCATGGACACAGTAGGCACGCTGGAGGTCGACTGGGCTTGTCCGGATGTTCGAGTAGTCGAACGGACATGTCCCGGGTAGTCGATTTCCAACAATTGGTATCAGAGCCGGTTTATCGGTTTGTTGTATTGTTCGTACGTTTTGTGATGCAGGATGAACCCGATTATTATGGCCAATGTTGTGATGGATGTTGTTCTTTAATTTTGTGGTTTGATTAAACTCTCGGGCTTGTCGAGATTGTTTTGTTTTTGGAATAACGTTGCTTGTTTGTAATAGATAAAAACGACGGGTTGAGTCGTTAGGTTTATTTATTTATTTCGTCGTTTCCGGGCATGTATAGGGTCGATCACCTTGTATAGGATCGATGCCGGATTTAGTAGATTTATTCTTGTAATTTTTCTTACTAATTTTGGTGGATCGAGACGAGACCAAAACCCGGAGAAACGAGGATCGAGGACGGCGAACCGGCAACGGGCAGCCATCGAACACACCCCGTGTTCGCGACGGGCAGCAGCGGGGCTGGGGTTCGTTCGACCCCACAGACGACTCAACGAGGCTCGAGACGAGGCTCCAGTGGGAGGAGTTCGTCTCTTGACCCTCGAGCGAGTCGGTGGTGGACCGAGATCGAGACGAGCAACGAGATGAAGTTCCAAGAGACGTGCATTGGAGAATACTTAAGGCCATAATAATCGGGGCCACGTTAATTGCTTTTTATGTGATTTACGTGCCTTTTATTATGCTTAATTATTTTATGCATGTTATCCCTCAATCGTAAAATACTAAGTGGGAGAGGGATTGGAAACAATCTCGCGGTCTCCATTCTCTGTTTTGAATGTGATGTGTATTGACTTACGAGTTGGCTTTAGTGTCATCCTCCCTATCGGATAAAGTCGATACACGGATATCACTGGATCAAAATTCGAATTCAATTCCACTTATAAAAATCGAACAATTATATTTTTCAAAAGCAAGTGCCTAATCTGTTTTTCAAAGACTAAGTTCAACTCGACTCATTCTCACCCCGGGGAGTGGAATGGAGCCAAAGCGCTTGCTTATGTCGATGACACAGATTAGAGACATTCGAGTCATTCGATGACTAGATCGATTGTCTGGTTGGCTCCCTTACCTAGTGAGAGATAGGGCTCAATTGCATGATTGATCGCTGGTTAGAAACTTCGAGTTTCACTTACGAGATATCAAGCTTTGAATAATAAAATTGTTGTATTTAATAAATGTAAGAGTCAATTAACAAAGTTGTTTGTTTTAGTAAACGTCCACACTATCGTGGCTTGCTAAATGGAAACGGTACTTTGGGTTAATTGAGACTCTATGACATTTAAATAAATGGGATTCAATTAATAAAGTTGTTTGTTTTAGTAAACGTCCACAATAACGTGGCTTGCTAGATGGAAACGGAACTTTAGGATTAATTGAGGCTCGACAGTTATAGAAAGTCGTGGAGGACCGCATGTCAACGTAAACGTCCACATGAACGTGGCTTGCGGTGGGCATGTAGTTCCCGAGCGGTGGACTTAGTACTGAGAAATGGTATACACTTAGGTACGCTTTATAGTATCCTCCCCATCGGAGTCACTGCTATAATGATGTACGACCGAAGTAAAAATCCAATTATAAAATCGTTTGGATTAGTATACGTCCACAAGAACGTGGCATGCTAGTCTGATGGGATTTTGGAAATGATTGGTAGTTTAATGATATCACCTGAGGGAAATGATATCGAATTAAACTCATTGTTTGTTTTATATGGTATTATTCCCATTAAAAGTCAACAAACTCACTGAACCTGTTTTGTATGGATTAAAGAAGAAACTTTGACATTGTCCTAACTGCAGAGGAGTACAAATATGTACTCCAAGTCAATTGACCTGCTGAACCAAATGATGCTTCCACTACTGAGGAAAGGAAGCTCATTGGAAATGGATCAAGGCTCTGAGATGACGTGGAGCTGCATTATGGCTTTCATGTCAAAATATGCTGCGACATCGGGATCAAGCCATGACCATTACCTATGATATGATGCTTAACCTCAAGAAACTTTTTGGTTATCAGGACAGGACAGCCGGGCAAAATGCAATGAGGCAACTCATGACGGCCATCGCATCCGAAGGAATGCCCGTGGGGAATCACGTTCTTAGGATGATGTGCTATCTGAATGAGATAGAGATTCTAGGATCAGTTATCGATGGGGTAGCCCAAGTCGATATTGTGCTCCAGTCTCTGCCGAGAAGTTTTGAGCAGTTCCGCCTGAACTATAACATGAATAAGGGGTCTTACTCATTGGCGGAACTCCTGATTGAACTTCAAGCGGCTGAGGGAATCTTTAAGGGCTCTCAAGCACTTGTGGTTGAGAAATTGGCTCTTCCTAGGCCTCCAGGCGGCAAAAGGAAGAAGAAGCAAATACGGAAACCCAGTGGGCCTAATATATCTGGACCACGGAATGGGACAAGCAAGCCCAAGGGGCAAGTGCTTCCGTTGTAAGCAGTCTGGATACTGGTAGTTTTAATTTTCTTCTAAAGCAACAAGAAGTTGACTCTTCCTTAGTCACCGAAACATGTTTAGTGGTAGTATCTGCCAGTACCTGGTGTGTGGATACGGGAACCACTAATCATGTCTGCACTTAATGCGGGGGTTCCAGGAAACCCGGAGACTTAGAAAGGAAGAAGTTATAACCTACATGGGCAATACTGTTAAGGTAACAGCCGTTGCAGTGGGAGATGTTAAATGTTTTAACGGTAGGATTTTAGTTCTAACAAATTGTCTTTATGTGCCGGCATTTAGAAAGAAATTTCATTTCGGATTTCTAAATTGGCTTAGAATGGATATTCCGTTTCTTTGGATGGTTTCATACCTATCAGAGTAGGAAACGGGGATATTATCTATTCTGTTACATTGATAGACAATTTAATACTAAATCCGTGTTCTTCCACGATGCAACACACCGGAGCTAATAACACATTGTCAAAACCCAATAAGAGTAAAGATCCTTCTAGGATGAATCAAATGTACTTATGGAATCTTAGGATAGATCATTTTAACTTGAGTACGATTCAAAGGGTGAAAGCTGATGGACTACTCAGCTAGGTTGAAGGAAAGGACTTTCCAACCTTCGAATCATACTTGGAAGTTTAAATGACCAGGCAACCCTTTACGGTTAAAGGGCATAGATCCAAGAAAGTACTAGAGTTGATTCGCTCTGATATATGCAGACCTCTTTGAGGAGTAAGGCATACTTATCAGAAAATGGGATTAAACCCCGACAGACTACACCATTTATGCCTCGGCAAAATAATGTGTTGTAAAGAAGGAATAGGACTCTTATAGATGTGGGAAAGTAGACAATGAGTTATTCGGAGTTACCTAATTCGTTTTTGGGATATGGCTTGGAAACAGCGGCGTTTATCCTGAACTTGATTCCTTTGGAAACTTGTACAGATATTCGGCTGTTTATAGGATACCCTAAGAAAACGAATTGAGATATGTAATATAGTCTAAAGGACCAGATGTTCGTTGATTGCATCAATATTCGGTTCTTAGACATGGACTATATATATATGCAAGATCACAAGCCCAAGAGTAGAGTAATACTTAATCTGCTTAGAGGGACTGATCAAGACTTAGAACCAGCCTAACTGAGTAGTTCACTACTATAATCTTTAGTCACTAAAGATACACCGGAGCGTCGTCGTAGTGGGAGGGTTGTTAGACAACCCGACAGGTTCATGTTTATAGGTGAGTCTTCGGACTTGTTACCTGGAGAACATGAAGCCGAACCCTGGACCTATGACGAGACGCTGAAAGATCAAGATGCTCAGTATTGGCAAAGGCGATGAAATCTGAGATTGAATATTTGGATTCAAAAATGGAAGTCTTGACGGGACCATCTGTATGGGACATCCAAAGGGATTCATCCAAGAGAGCCGAGAGCATTTTGTAAGCAAGCTTAATCGATCTTTGGATTGAAGGAAGCTTCAAGATCTTGGACACATGCGGATCTATGAGAAAATCCATTTTATGGATTCAATCAAGGCATGTTTAGGTCCAGTGTGTAATAAAGATGTGACAGAAAAGATGTGGTGTTTTCTCATTATTTATGTAGACGACATCCTTCTAAATTGGCAACAATATGAAGGATGTTGTCGGACATGAAGGGATGGTTGTCCGAGTAATTCAATGTAAGAGACTTAGGAGAAGTCGAGAATGTTCTTGGGATCAAAGTTACAAATGATCGCCAGAAAAGAACATAGAACTTATCTCGAGTCTCATACATAAATACAATTCTTACTCGTTGCAGCATACAGAATTCCAAGAAAGGTCTTCACCTTTTAGATATGGAATTCATCTATCTAAAGTTTTGTGTCCGACACAATAAAGGAGATAGATGAAGATTAAGCAGTTCCCTACACCTTAATGGTGGGAAGCTTAATGTATGTAATGCTATGCATGAGACTGATATCTACTATGCCGTGGGCATGGTGGTAAGATATCATAGTAATCCTGGAAAGGATCACTCGACTGATGTAAAGAACATGATTAGGCTCCTGCAGAGGACCAGGAATTATGTTCTGAGTTACAAAGCAGTCAAGTTGTTTCCTTTGGATTACATAGAATTGGATTTCCAAATCAAACAGGGACAGTCGAAAGTCGAAGTCAGGCTATGTGTTCTCACTGTGAAGTGGAGCAGTCACATGGAAGAATGTAAAGCAGCGATGTATTACGGACTCTACCATGGAAACTGAAAGGATAACGGCCTGTGAGGCAGTTAAAAGGTCAGTATGGCTCCAGAACTTCCTAAGGGACTTAGATGTGGTTTCTAGTTCACCCAAAGCTATTTTGAATAGCGGTATTGGAAAACTTGAAATGCCACGAGTCCACAGTGGGAGATAACATGTAGAGCGCAAGTACCACCTGATTCGAGAGATCGTCTAGTAAGACGATGCAGTTTTCACCTAGATAGCATCGAGAGGATTGCCTGGTAAAACCCGTTCACAGAGGCACTTCCAGCGAAAGCGTTGGGTATGCGTGATGAGGTTATGGGAATCTGATGTTTGGGAGAGGGCGACTAGACTTTTAGTATAAGTGGGAGATTGATGGAGTTGTATTCTAAATGTCTAGTTTAGTGCAAATACGGAACTCCTTATCTATACCTTAGTTCGAGATATGATTCAAACATGATTGCATTTAATGCAATAGTCCTTGATGTATACGTTGTAGACAGTATGGCGTGAGGAGACACGCGGAAGATCATACTGTCGGTTACTCGTATACTATCGAACAGTAGCTCACGACTTAGATGGACAGGGACAATCCATCGGTACGTCATAGTGTGACTGGTAGATAGTCGGTCTTGACTATCATGTTACACTCGTACACTTGGTGTATTGAGCAGGACCACGGGAGGGCGTTCGATTTATACTAATCGCAGTAATCGAACTAGACCTCAGATATTACGGATATACGAATTCTTAATCCCTATATAATTATAGGTGCGTGTGTCCAATTCTCGGTTTTTTGACTTGCCAATGAGTGAGACTAAATGATTAGTCGAGATTCTCGGTAAATTGGGAATCGTAATTGTACGCACGGCATGCTATAGATTATAGACAGGAAACCGTGTCCCGTTTATCGGGTTGATGACGTCCCCGAGATGAGCTCATAAAGTTTATCATGTAAACCCTGCAGGTGGATTCGTTCCACATGATAATAAGGATGAGTGGTACTAGTCTCGGATAATAAGAAACGAATTAATTTAATTGTTAGTAATTAAATAAATTCGTGGACGTTCGATATATTAAACACGGGGAAAGTCGTATATGTAATTTCGGCGGAAATATTATTGGTAAAATAATATAGATTAATTAATTGGGAATTCAATTATAATTTTATAGTGGAATTAATTATAATTAAAATTGGATTTAATTAAAGGTTTTCTTTTAAGGACACCGGTTTAATTAAATTACAATTTAGCCTAATTAATTAATTGTCCTAAGGTCCCTAGTGTGGCCTATATATACCCCTCAATCTCTCTTCTCTTAACCTACAAAACGCCGCTATAATTAATTCTGTGGAGAAATTATTTTGTTAGCGCAATTATTTTCTTCTCTGCTTAATTAATTTAGATTAGCGCAGTGTTTTTATTTCTGTAGAAATTAATTTGCTAGCGCAAATATATTTCTGGAGACAGAATAATTATTTCTGTAGAAATTAATTTGCTAGCGCAAATATATTTCTGGAGACAGAATAATTAAAACGTGAAAAAGAGGGTTTGAGAGAGAAGAAGAAGAAGAGAAGACTCCGGTGGATCGTTGCCCACACAACGTCCGGCGTCGAGGGCTAGGATACACACTAGAAGATCTCAGGGTGTTCGCCTATTCGGCTTCTCCGAATCACGCATCAAAGGTATAAGAAATCGAAACCCTATTTCCGCATTATTTCGATTCTTTTCGTACGTAATCATACAACGAACCTCCGATCGAGTTCCGGGATCGTGGTTGGTGTTCCTAGATCACTGTGGAGTCGCTGACTTCAAGAGCGGTGGTCGGAATCGGAAAAACCAACCGGAAACGAGCCTGGAACAGCAGCGTCGCGTTGCTGTTCGCGACGACTGTCGGCCGACATGTATAGCTGTCGGCCGACATTGGCTTGTCGGACGACACCTTCTGGTGTCGGACGACAGAGAGGCCAGAAGCCTCTCGTTTTGCGCGGTCGTGCCTCGGGTGCGATGGCTGGGCGTTAGACGGGTCAGGGCCTTCGTCATGGACACAGTAGGCACGCTGGAGGTCGACTGGGCTTGTCCGGATGTTCGAGTAGTCGAACGGACATGTCCCGGGTAGTCGATTTCCAACACAAAGTGGCAGAGAAAAGGCTAACATCAAAAAGCCCTCTGCCCAAATAGATCCTACTCCCAGAAAAATCTACCCTTATGAGCCCAACATTACAACCCAATAAAAGCCCCTTTGATAACCCCCTGCTTAGTTAAAACAAACTCAGATTAGCAATAAGGCAAATTTAGGCAAAGTGGAGTCACAGCAGAAAATGAGTGTCATTGAACCCATACACTGAAAAGAGAGAAACACTGTGAGGGAGTGAACCCAAAGACCTAGAACAGACTCTTGATTTATTTTTATCTTTACTTGAATTTTGTGTTATCTGTATGTATTATGCCCTTTACTGATCATGCTAAAGTCCTTTGCTTTATTTCTTCCTATTTCTTTCACTTCTGTTTTCACTTTGGTCTTGAGTCAGGCAAATCAGAGCCCACGCTTGGGGACAAGCGTATCCAAGTGTGTGCGGTTCTGATGAGCCATTTTATTTGCTCATCTTAGAGCACTTTTACACCCTTTATTGAGTCAGTTTGAGTCGTTAACGTGTCTGGGAGGGCACAATTAGGTGTTTGGGCAGAGTGTGTGTTGATGCAGGTAACAGGTGGCGCACTGGGCAAAAGAGGCAAGGAAATCCCCTTCTTTGGGCAAATCAGATTCTGGAGCGGTAGTGACAAGCAACAGTTTGACCACATCGGGCAAATGGGTAAGGTCATGAAGCAGAAGACCCAGAATTCTTACCAAGTACCGTGCCTGGTCCGACCATCTGTGGAGGAGAAGAAATACCTGCAGACTTCGATTTGGGCAGAGAACGGCTGAAGACAGAAGATCTCCTGTGGGCAAGGTGTCAGCGCACCAGAATCCCTGGATTCGGGGGATCTGACTTATCCCCAAGTCATTGACCGCTGACTCCTATTCCTTAGGGAGGAGAAACAGCCGCGGATTTGAAATTCAAAATTGAAGCCTTTAAAAGGAGGGGCGCGACGGGCAGCAGACACACACAATTACGCATCGAGAAATCGAGAGAGCCGCCGATCCCGAAGTTCGCCGTCGCCGCCGGAGGAGTTGCCGGAGAAGGAAGCGGAGCTGTTCGTCCGAGTTCCTTTTGTTTAATTGCAGTAGATCCGACCTTCGGGTCGAGAAACAATTTCCTTATGTTTTGTTTTTAAGTTTTTAATTCCGTATTTTCAATTCCTTCAAAAACGTTTTTACGATTTGAAGCCATGATTAATATAGTTTGTTTTCCCTTATTTATTTTGTCTTTTAATTTCTGTATGAGTAGCTAAATTCATTGTGCATCTGGGCAGGGACGGATCGAAGGTGATTTAGGGTTTTAGTTAGGCCGCGAGGTTGAAGGGGCTAAAGTAGCCGGTTGGGCGTTTGTTCCCGAGGCAAAGTTGGTTGAGGTTTATTTTTGGGGAGTTTGGGTAAACTAGGACGACCACTAGTGAACCTTTACAAACTGGGATACTGGTGATTGGCAAACCGCATAGATGTACCTTGTAGTATTGTTGCGGGCATAGCACTAGAACTTGCAGGAGATGCGGTCGTATGTTTCGAGCATGCTATTGGCCGAGCGGGTCTGGTTAGAGGGTAATGCGGGTTTGGGCAAACTAGATCCATGTTTGGTCGCATAGGTTATCGAATTGTTCAGATCCAGGGGTTTAGGCATAGTGATAGCTAGCCTTCTCTTTACACAGTAAGGATAGATGAGGGGTGGGGCAATTGCTGGGCGTGACGCAATAGGACCACTTTTGTTTTTGCACCCTATAACTGTTGACAAACCGCTGGTAGAAATCCTTAGTGCCGATGAACGGTAGTTTGCCCTAATGATCCTGAGTGAAGTTGTCTGCCCGGATGCCTTGTTTATTAATTGATTTAAGTTTTCCTTTTTAGTATTCTGTTAGGTCTGAGTGTTTGCTTTGTTTACTTTTAGATTTATTTATTTGCATGTTAGTTTGGTTAGTTGTAGTTAGATCTGAGTGTTTGAACGATTGCAAAACCGCTGTGCCCACAGCACCCAAACTCAAAACTTTTTGTGACAACCCCTTCGGCAAAGCCGAGATCACCTACTGTAATTGCCTCCTTGTGGGACCGACCCCATGTACTTGCCATTATCTACGTTTTGTAGTTATAAGAGTACTGGCTAAATATAAATTTCATTTTGACAGCGTGTTTGCTCCACGACAAGTATCCGCGCTCGTCAAAGACTATGTTTCATTAATGGCAATCTTCAAGAACTATGAGCTAAACCATGAAGATCGTGAGACTCACGGAAAATCACGTTCGCGAAGCGACGAGAAGAATCTTGCCTATACCGTGACAGAACCCTGCGGCAGGGAATCAGGTAACAGCTCTCAAGGCAGCAGTCCTCCCACCGCAAATGACTTGACCGATGAAGAGATCTATGAGTTGCTTGGATCTGATGGTGGAGAAGACAAGTTTGCATTCCTTTCAAAAAAAATGGATGCAGTACTTGTCCGCTTGTTGAAGAAGCCGTACGATCCCCGACGAAGGAAGTTCCCATCAAGGCCAACACAGAATCAAGAAAGAAGGATCGTTGTACGCCACCCAAGCACAGGAGCAAATTCAAACTCAAGTCCAAGAGACTGGTCAAAGATCAAGTGTCACGTGTGTGAAGGAATTGGACATTTCTCAACCGAATGCCCTTCAAAAGATCGAGGCATTGGAATTTTAAACTCCATGGTTGTGCAAGAGGATATGGAACAATACTGCCTTGAAGACTCCACCACTGCGCTTGCTGCTCGCTTCGATGGTATTTCCCTATCCGATGCAGAAGATGACGGTCCATTCCAGGCTACTCCACGACGGCATGTTGCTTTTCTTGCCTCTGCCGCAGACCAAACAGTAATGCCTGCCGCAGAGAACTGCCTGTGTCTCACTGCCTCAGTCAATGGCTATGAATATGAAGAGGAGACCATTCCCATTGACCTTTTCATCGAGCTCAAAGAAAATTTCGATGAGCTACGCATGGACTTTGCCCGGCAGACCAAGATGATGAAAATGCTCACTTCAACCAAAGCCGGATACGAAGAAAAATTGAAGAAGCAGGCCATGGCAATTGAACAAATGCTCGTGGAGAAGAACACCTTTGAAGAACGATTGAAGAAACTTGATGTCCAACTCACCAGAAAGGATATGGAGGCCGAGAAACTAAAAATTGATTTTAATCGTGTAAATGGAAAACTCGAAGTTGCTAACAATACTTTTGTAAAACTTAACACGGCAACAACAAAATTAGATGACGTAATGAGTATTTCACATGTTGAAAGGCAAGGCCTCGGACATCAAAAGGTTGTAGATGCCGTTTTTCCAAAGAAAAATTCAACGGACATGGCATTTGTAAAGGCATCAACTGACGATTCAACGACTGCCGAAAAATCCTCAACTCCAAAAAGGGATGAGGCAACCAAAAGCAAGGCCACTGCCTCAACAAGAGACTGCCGCAGACGGCCAAAGCAAAGGCAGGCACCATCAGGCAGGATGAAGACAAGGAAGCCCCTGCCTAAGCAATTTTTTAAATCAAAGAGACGATATGTTTGCCACTACTGCCTAGTTACTGGTCATATTCGACCTTTTTGCTGGAGACGTGAAGAGGATCAAGCAAGAGGATATTTTTTTCACTCCAACACTGGACCACGGCATCCCAAAAACTTTTCACATTCTCTGTCTTCACGACATTCTATCAAAAAGAAGGCAACAACCATACGCAAATGGGTGCCCAAAATTAATCTCTCTATTAATGATTGTTTAACAGATCCTTCTAAAGACTCCTCTGCCGCATCCAATGCCATCCAAAGTGCTGAAACATGCAATGTTATCTTCACTGCCCTCAAAGCTACCAAAGATGATAAATGGTACTTCGATAGCGGATGCTCGCGGCACATGACTGCAAAAATAGTGATCACCTCATCGACTACAAAGTCTTTCAAGGAGGAGAAGTCACTTTTGGAGGAGGTTCCAGTAGCTCAATTGTTGGCCGAGGCACATTAAATGTGAAAGGGATGCCAAAGCTACAACAAGTGCTTCATGTTGAAGGCCTCATCACAAACCTCATAAGCATAAGTCAACTATGCGATGAAGGGATGAATGTAAAATTTACTCACCAAATGTGTGAAGTGTTTGATAATGCAGGGAACCCACTCATCCAGGGGGAGCGTTCCAAGGCAAACAACTGCTACTCCATTGGAGAAACATGCCTCTCTGCACAAGTCAAAGATGACATAGACCTATGGCATCAAAAACTTGGACACACAAGTCTTGGGAATTTAGAGCGTCTAATCAAGCTCAATGTTGTTCGTGGAATTCCAGCTCTCCCAAAAATCCAGAAGACAACATGTGGACATTGCAAACAAGGAAAAATGACTCGTACAAGTCATCTAACAATACCTGCCGCAGGACAGACTGATGCCTCTGCCGCAGGACTTGCCAACTCCAAGGCAGGACTGTATCAAAAGCATACCAAATGCTTTGATCTCCTCCACATGGATTTAATGGGACCAATCGAGACAAGGAGCCATTCTGGAAAACGCTACGTACTTGTCGTAGTAGATGACTTCTCAAGATACACTTGGGTGCGTTTTCTCCAAGACAAAAGTGAGACATTTGATGAGGTGTCCAAGCTCATTAGGTGGATAAAGACCAACCATGAAGCCTCAGTAAAGAGAATAAGAAGTGACCATGGCACCGAGTTCGAAAACCAACGGCTTTCTCAATTTTGTGATGCGCATGGCATTGCCCAAGCGTTTTCTGCACCCATAACACCGCAAAAAAACGGCGTGGCTGAAAGGAAGAACCGAACCCTTATAGAAATGGCGTGCACAATGCTGATAGCCAAGGGTCTAAGCAAGCAATTTTGGGCAGAAGCGTTCAATGCCGCATGCCATATCCTTAACCGCATCAGCATACTTTCAGGAACAACAAAAACGGCCTATGATATCTTGAACAATAGAAAGTCTAATTTGAAATACTTTCATGTTTTTGGCTCTATTTGTTATGTTCTAAATGATAGGGAACCTAGATCGAAACTTGATCCAAAGTCACTTAAAGGATTATTTGTTGGATACTCTAGGAATAGTCATGCCTATCGTATTTTTATCATACAAACTAGAACCATCATTGAATCTGTAAATGTTGATTTTGATGATCTCAGTCGACTCAGGAAACCTAAAGAAGAAGATGTGAAAGGTTTGCTCGAGCCTGCCGCAGTAGCAGAAGTTGAAGGCAATATCACACCTGCGCAGCCTACTGCCACACCTACTGGCTCGAATGATGATGCTTACCCTTCTACAGCATCCCCTGAGCAATCAAACGATGATAGCACCCCACATCAATCAGATTCATCAGATGGTGAAGAGGAATCAAACCAACGACGAAGGGATCCCCCAAGGCATGTTGTCCGAAACAACCCATCGAGTCAAATGTTGGCCAGACGCATGAGAGTTCATCCATACATCAACTACCGCAACATGACCAAGAATATAAGCATGTCTGCCACATGCATTGAAATAGGCATTGCCTCGTATCTCTCAACGATCGAACCGAATATTGTCAAAGAAGCATTGACCGATGAATTTTAGTTTATTGCAATGCAAGAAGAAATGAACGAGTTTGAAAGAAACAAAGTTTGGAAGCTCATTCCTCGTCCCAAAAACAAGAATATCAAGCAATCATCAACTATGACGTTCATCTCACAAGCTACATATGCTAAAAATCTTATCAAAAGATTCCAACTTTAAGGATCCAAGCCCATGAAAATGCTGGAAATCGATGTCCCGGGCTATTAAAATTTGCGGAAAATAATAACCCGACCAAAATCCTATCGCCGGAAACACGCGAACCACCTCACGTCGCCGGAGCTCGACTTGAGCATCACCGCCGCGGGATAAAAGCCCGCGGCTAGAAAACCCTAGCCGAGCCCCCGCCGCGAGGGGGCTCGCGATCGCACACCGTGATCGACGGGGCTGCCCAGCAGCCCCCGGTGGTGAGTCCGGCGACTCACCACCGCCGCCGGAGGAGGGCGGTCAGCCTCCAGCCGCGATCGCTCACCCCGGCCGAAGCCGGGGTTCCTCCCGTGCGCACGCCGCCGGTCGAGGGGTGGCCAGGGGGTTCATCCCGCCGTGGCACCAGCCCACGGCCGAACCCCCAGCGATCGACTTAAAGTCGATCGCGTGCCCCGGCGTCCAGCCGAGGCTTCCCCTTCGCCCGCGCGCCGGCGGTCGAAGCCCTAGGGCTCGACCGCCACCCTAGATCCCGTCGAGGGTTTCTCGACCTTCGCCGGGGATCTCGAATCCCCGTCCCCGAAGCTCGTCGTTTTCCCGGATCGTGTGTTCATGTATGTATTACAATTAATATCACATAAAATCATGGAAGGGAGTTTATGATTTTACCTTCGATTCGTTGTTCGGAGAAACGAAATCAAACACTTTTGAAGACCTTCGAATCTTCCTACGTATTCCTTGCACTCCGTTCGAACGTCGTGTGGGCAACGATCTATCGAACTCCTATGGATCTCGTTCAACTCTCTAGAACTATCAAATATTGATATTCTTGTCTTATGATTTATGAAGGCCATGTAGTGCTTTTATAGGCTACGTAGGAGATCTAAAGGAGGTGGAATATTGGGCTTCCAATATTGATGATTAAATTGAGCCCAAGCCCAAGTCTATTAATCCTTATCAATATTAATTAATTTATTTTCCACTATATAAATTAATTGCACTCCCAATATTAAACCATATTATATCAAATAATATTTCTCCGGTAGTATTATTTATTCCGTGTATTTAAGATTTAAATATCCATTAATAAAATTAATTTATTGCTAATTAATTTATTCATCTCTTTTATCCGAGACTAGTACCGTTCAACCTTAATTATTATGCAGAATAAATCCACCTGCAGGGTTTACATAATAATTCCTTATTAACTCATCTCGGGGATATTATCAACCCTTACGGGATACACTTTCCCGTCAAGTATTCACGGCATGCCATATATAAAATATAGTGACCCAATTTTACTGGTAATTAACCCAATAATTAAATCGGTTAATTCCTTTGGAAAATCAAAGTTACTTATATTAAATATACACACCCGCAATAGTATCGGGGATTAAGAATAAAATACTCTGAGACTTAAATCAATTATCAACGGCAATCCTAATTGATAAATCTCAAGCGATCCGCCCAATACATCAAGTGTACAAGTGTGATAAAATAATTAAGACAAATTATTTGCTCTCTCACACAACGACTATACCGATGGATTGGTCCGTGTCCATCTAGGTCGTGAGCAACCGTTTGATTAAATATGAGTAACCGATAGTATGATCTTCTGTGTGACGTCGCACACCATACTAACTACAACGTATATAATCCAGGACTATATTTTGCGTATATTTAATTAATAATAATTAAATGCAAACAATTGTTTATTAATTAAATAGATTAAATGCTATGACCGGGAGTTCACCGATACTTAAATCTAGACATTAAGTACACAACTCCAACATTCTCCCACTTGTACTAAGGTCTAGTCATTTCCTCCAAACTCCCGACTCCCATACTCATCACGTGCTTAATTTATACTTCCTAGAAGTACTATGTGAATGAGCAATCTAGGTTGCCGCTCTGAAGTTATCTTGGTGACTACTGCGTCGTCTCCTAGACGATGACTCGAATCAGGTGGTATTTGCTCTATGTGTTATCATCACCTTTTGAACTTATGATTTCTTCCAGTTTACCATGCACCGCTATATACATAGCCTTTGGTGAACCAAGAATCATATCCAAGCTCAGAGGTCATTCCAGAACCTAACCAAAACTTCCGCTGCCTCTGAGGCTGCTATTCGGTTCATGATAGAGTCCGAGAAGCATCATGTTTATCACTCTTTCATCTTAAGGTTCCACCTCTTTCAAAATTGAACACATAGCCTGATATCGACTTACACTGGTCCTTTTCTGATTTGGGATCTGAGAAAATGTAATCCAAGAAGAATTCGCATTGCTCCGTAAGCCAGTACTTTGAAAGTACTCTTACAGCATTCGAACATCTTTTGTCAAGATTACTTTAATATCCTCCCACTACGCTAACCGCATAGTTGATATCAGGTTCTTGTTTTTCAACATTGCATCCACTAAGCTTTCCATACGCCAGGGTATAGGAAACTGCTTTGTCTTCATCTATCTCCTTTATGTGTTTAAAACACATACCTTTAGATAGATGTATCCTGTTTCCGAAAGGCAATAACCTTTCTCAGAATTATGCATGTTTAAAACAAACCATAATCGCATAAGATATCTAGGAGAAGTACAATGTTCTTATCTAGAGATCGAAGGATTCCAAGAACATGATCTAACTTCTTCTTAATCTTATATCTCGATTTATTTAGACAACCTCTATTTTATGTCTGACAACACTTTTACATTGTTGCCAATGATGAAGTGTTATCTACATAAAATTCCGAGAAACACCACTTTGTTTTCCATTACGTTTCTAACACACTTTCTTCGTCTATGCCCTTTGATGAATCCATCATATGGACTATCTCATCAATTCGCAAGTTCCACGATTCATGGCTTTGTAACGATCCATAAATGGATTTACTAAGCTTGTACCTCTAAATGATCTTGCCTCTTAACAATAATAATTATTGCTTTCTAAGCAGGCACATTTAGATCCAGTACCGCTCTTATGCAGAGCTAGGGATCGATTTCATCTCTACTAGATCCAGGGTTTAAAAAAACTCCTCTAGTCTTATGAACATCTCTGGTTGCTTAACAACCTCCCACTACAATGGCGTTCCGGTGTATAACAGTAATAACAGTAGGTGCAGTTTGTGGTGTACTACTACTCGGTTAGGCTGGTTCTCAGTCTTTTGTCCTTTTCCTCATTTCAAGGTTCCTTGTCAGTCAGGGCATTGTAGTTCATCTAATAGTCTTTCTCTAAGAACCGGGCGATGACGTCCTTCTGGTTCATAGTACTATTGATCATACAATCACTTGTTCTTCTAGGATCTCCTATAATCACATCGAATGTGCCGTTATATCCAAGAATATCCATAGAACATAGGTAGTTCCGAACAAACTTGTCCTTTTTACTATTAGAATTCCATTTCTTATTTGCGACACACCATTTCTACACGTGAGTGTATGGTGCAGTCCTTGAGATTTATTCCCAATCTTTGGTATATGCCATGTGTTATTTAGATAGGTAAAAGCCTCCGCGAACAAGTCGCAGGCCTCCAATGGATATATACTTTGAAGGTTTCCCATAATAGCTTTGTGTCCATTGACTAGTCAAAACCCTTTGCTTTTATGGCACATCAAGTATTCTAATCCATCTTTGAGTATTCTTAAAAGAACTACTCATACTTTTCTAATTACACATATGTCTGCATATATCATCATTGATCATCCTTAATACTTGTTCGAATTCCATCCTTTATCCAAAAAAGGTTTGCTTAGTTTGTATTATCCTCCAAATTCAATTCTTAGGTCGGAAGGTCCATTCCTTCAACTATAATTGATCAAATCAATTTCGACCTTTGAATCTTATTTGAATAAATACCACTAAGCACAAGAATTCACAAGTATAATGATTTAACAAAGAAATACATCTAATCAGTAAAATAAGTTGTAACGGTTTGTTGCATCGTGGTAGACTAAGGATTCATCATTCATATATTGCTATCTAATGTACCAGAATAGATATCACCATTATTTCTTATCCAAACCATCAAATGATTAAAGAAATAAAATATCCATTCATTAATAGTAGAAAACCAGAACAAAAGTTCTTTCTAAAATAAAAGGTACATAAGGCAATAAATTTGAAATGAAATCCTATAACTACTAAAGCAGATAAATGTCTTCCACTGCAACCGCTGCTTCCTCAACAGCTTCGCCCATGTAGACTCGAACTCTTCTTCTCTAAGTCGCCGAGTTTTCTGGAACCCCTGCATTTAGAATGCACATACCGTCAGTAGTTCCATATCTACACACCAGAATTCTGGTAGATAATACCGCTGACTATGTTTTTACGACTAAAGAAAAATTCGTACCTTTGAGAGGACAAGATATAGACCCCCAGTACTCAAACTGCTTCCCTTGGGGATATTTGCCAGAAGGCTTCTTTATCCCGCCCTTTGGTCCAAGTCCTTGAGGACTACTGGATCCCCTTGCCTTCTTCTCCTTTCCCTTATGTATGCCCTTAGGTTCGAAACCTTTGGCCTTGGCTATAAGAGCTTGCGACTGTCTCAACTCGTCTAAAAGATCTAGCATCTCAAAAACGTGTTCAAGCATTTCCTCGAAGCAACTGACCTTTATGAGTATCCTCATCGCCTCTTTTCTAGCCTTTACATCGTGTCTAAACATCAGCTTGAGTTTAAGCATGACATCATGATTAGTGGCTAATGCAAGAGCACTATCCCACTTCTTAAAGTCAACTATTTCCTCATCAGTTGAGACAATGGTAGGTCTAGGAGGACAAGTTTTGCTGAGTACATCTTTGTACTCTTTTACAGTCTGAGTAATGTCTAACTCTCTATTCCACCCAACACAGTATGGAACCAGTGCATTGAATTCCTTAAGTATCAACGAAAGTGGATTCATAGCAATTCTCTAAACCTATAAGCACATATAAACAAACAATTAATTTAATATCCGATATTATCTCCCTTTAATAATATCATTAATCACTAATTACATCTAAAATCCCATCAGGTAAGGCAAGCCACGATAGTGTGGACGTTTACCCACCCAAATGATTTTGCAATTAGATTTGCTTCGGTCGTACATCATCAATAGCGTTACTTCGATGGGAAGAATACTATGAAGCGTACCTAAGTGTAAACCATTACTCAGTAACAAGAAGTTCGTTTGGGACTCGCATATCACCGCAAGCCACGATAGTGTGGACGTTTACGTTGACATACGGATCCTTTACTCCCTTCTAAAACTGTCTAAATCAATCGTTCCAAAATCCCATTCAGTACAGCAAGCCACGATAGTGTGGACGTTTACTATACCAAAAGACTTTTACAATTGACATCCTTTTACTTGATCCATTGAATTCTCGCAAACCAGGACGCGGAGAATCATAAGTGAAACTTGAAGTTTCTAACCAGTGATTCACCATGCGAACAACCCTATCTCTCATAAATGAGGGAGCCGAGCAGACAATTGATCCACCTTCAAAAGGATGGTACGAAGGTCTCTAATTTGTGTCATCCACGTGACCAAGTGGCTTTGGCTCCATTCCACTCCCCGGGGTGTGAATGAGTCGACTTGAAATCAGTTTCAGAAAGACAAATTAGGCATTGTTTGATAAACTTAATCAATGTTTCTCGTAAGAGGAATTACAAGAATTCTCCTCCAATGACTCGTCTATACGAACTTCAAAAGTCCATAAGAGTCACCAAGAGAACAGCAATGGAGACCATGGGAATGTTTCCATCCCCTCTCCCACTTAGCTTTTTATAATAAGGGGATACGCTATCTAGTGCATAAAAAAATAAACACATATAGCATGCATACAAGTAATAAAGCACATAGTATCACATAGTCAAAATAATGCTAGAAAATTATTTTCCCGACTATCATGGCTTTATTCCATCTCCGTACGCATCTTCTAGTCTTCAGTCTTCGTTCTTGAATGCTCCATGTGACGAGAATATTAATCCCAATATTTAAATCTATTTATTTTCAATTAATCCAAAAGTTACTTAATTCGAAAATTAAGTCAATCGAATATATCAAAAATAAAATTAAATATTATTAATATTTTATTTATTTATTTTCCTATTTAATTCTATTAAATCTTTAGAATCCTATCCAAGTAAAAACTTGAATATTCTAGAAGACTTCTATAATAGAATAAAGAAAATAAAATAAATTAGGACTCTTCTACTTTCCATAATTAATTAATTTCCATCTAATGAAAATTCCAAGAATAGGAATAATCAAATAGGAAATAAATTAATTCCTAATTAATTCTTTTCCTAATCCATGAGAGTTCCCATAAAAGAGAATACTCAATAAGGAATAAAATTAATTTCAATTAATTCTTTTCCCAATCCATGAGAGTTCCTAAAAGTAAGAACACTCAAATAGGAAAACCGAATTAATTTAGGAAAGTGAATCTTGGTAGGAGTGGCATGGGTTGGGAGTCCCCGCGCCACCCACTACCATCGATCGACCGTCCGCCCACCGAGGAGGAGCCGCCGCCCAGCCACGCCGGCCAGCCACCAAACCGGCGGTAGCCCGCGGCTAGGGCAGTCGAGCCCCGGCCCCTAGCCTTCGATCGATCCATGGGGTCGATCATGGGGATGATCGGCCCCTTCGTCCATCGTCTTCTTCGTCACATCTTCGTCTTCCGGCGATCGTCTCAACATCGAACCAACGTAAATAAATTACAAGAAATAAATTTACAATTCCGGTATCGATTCTATACATGAAATCGACCCTATACATTTTCCGGAAAAACGTAGAACGTAATAATAAATCCTAAATTCGGTCAACCCCCGAATTTTTACTATTACAAGCTTTCATCCACATAAAACGAATCTCGACATGTCCGAGAGTTTAATAAACGAATAATCATGATAGTTAAACAACAATTAATTAAACTATGATAGCCGGAAATCCCTGCAAGGTAGAACGATAATAGAACACATACATGAACACGAAACCAAACGCTCTGATACCATTTGCTGGAAATCGATGTCCCGGGCTATTAAAATTTGCGGAAAATAATAACCCGAACACGCGAACCACCTCACGTCGCCGGAGCTCGACTTGAGCATCACCGCCGCGGGATAAAAGCCCGCGGCTAGAAAACCCTAGCCGAGCCCCCGCCGCGAGGGGGCTCGCGATCGCACACCGCGATCGCCAGGGCTGCCCAGCAGCCCCCGGTGGTGAGTCCGGCGACTCACCACCGCCGCCGGAGGAGGGCGGTCAGCCTCCAGCTGACCCGCCGCGTCCCAGCCGCGGCCTCCCTCGCGATCGCGCACCAGCCGCGATCGCTCACCCCGCACGAAGCCGGGGTTCCTCCCGTGCGCACGCCGCCGGTCGAGGGGTGGCCAGGGGGTTCATCCCGCCGTGGCACCAGCCCACGGCCGAACCCCCAGCGATCAACTTCACGTCGATCGCGTGCCCCGGCGTCCAGCCGGGGCTTCCCCTTCGCCCGCGCGCCGGCGGTCGAAGCCCTAGGGCTCGACCGCCACCCTCGATCCCGTCGAGGGTTTCTCGACCTTCGCCAGGGATCTCGAATCCCCGTCCCCGAAGCTCGTTGTTTTCCCGGATCGTGTGTTCATGTATGTATTACAATTAATATCACATAAAATCATGAAAGGGAGTTTATGATTTTACTTTCGATTCGTTGTTCGGAGAAACGAAATCAAACACCTTTGAAGACCTTCGAATCTTCCTACGTATTCCTTGCACTCCGTTCGAACGTCGTGTGGGCGATGATCAAATATTGATATTCTTGTCTTATGATTTATGAAGGCCATGTAGTGCTTTTATAGGCTACGTAGGGGATCTAAAGGAGGTGGAATATTGGGCTTCCAATATTGATGATTAAATTGAGCACAAGCCCAAGTCTATTAATCCTTATCAATATTAATTAATTTATTTTCCACTATATAAATTAATTGCACTCCCAATATTAAACCATATTATATCAAATAATATTTCTCCGGTAGTATTATTTATTCCGTGTATTTAAGATTTAAATATTCATGAATAAAATTAATTTATTGCTAATTAATTTATTCATCTCTTTTATCCGAGACTAGTACCGTTCAACCTTAATTATTATGCGGAATAAATCCACCTGCAGGGTTTACATAATAATTCCTTATGAACTCATCTCGGGGATATTATCAACCCTTACGGGATACACTTTCCCGTCAAGTATTCACGGCATGCCATATATAAAATATAGTGTCCCAATTTTACCGGTAATCAACCCAATAATTAAATCGGTTAATTCCTTTGGAAAATCAAAGTTACTTATATTAAATATACACACCCGCAATAGTATCGGGGATTAAGAATAAAATACTCTGAGACTTAAATCAATTATCAACGGCAATCCTAATTGATAAATCTCATGCGATCCGCCCAATACACCAAGTGTACAAGTGTGATAAAATAATTAAGACAAATTATTTTCTCTCTCACACGACGACTATACCGATGGATTGGTCCGTGTCCATCTAGGTCGTGAGCAACCGTTTGATTAAATATGAGTAACCGATAGTATGATCTTCTGTGTGACGTGGCACACCATACTAACTACAACGTATATAATCCAGGACTATATTTTGCATATATTTAATTAATAATAATTAAATGCAAACAATTGTTTATTAATTAAATAGATTAAATGCTATGACCGGGAGTTCACCAATACTTAAATCTAGACATTAAGTACACAACTCCAACGGAAAACACCTATAGGCTCAACGGACAAAATATCTCGAGGCACTGATACTGCCGCAGTGGATCAGACACTCTACCGATCCATGATAGGGAGTTTACTTTATCTTACGGCAACTAGACTAGATATCATGTATAGCGTTTGTTTGTGTGCCAGGTTTCAAGCTGATCCAAGCTGTATCAGTCGAGTTAGGCATATGGTATACCAAAGATACCACCACCGATTTAGTCGGATTTTCAGATGCCGACTGGCAGAAGACACAGATGAGCGCAGGAGTACAAGCGGAGGATGTTGCTTTCTTGGAAACAACATCATTTCATGGCAAAGCCGCAAGCAAAACTGCATTTCTCTATCCACTGCCGAATCAGAATATATTGCCGCAGGGAGTTGCTGTACCCAACTGATTTGGTTAAAGCACATGCTTGATGACTACCACCTAGATAGCAATGTTCTTACACTCTACTGCGACAATACGAGTGCCATAAATATCAGTCATAATCCAGTGCAGCACTCAAGAACCAAACACATCAGCATAAGACATCATTTCATCCGAGATTTGGTGGAGAAACGTCTCTTGAGGATTGATCACATCCCAACAGAAAATCAAATAGCTGATATCTTCACCGAACCACTGAACTCAGATCGATTCATTGCTTTAAGAAAGTCTTTGTGTATGTGCACCATGCCTTAGATGCTGATCTGCATCATGCTGCCGCATTGACATGCCTACTGAACCTCTGCCACAGCATTCTGCCTTAGTCAATTTATGAGATTAAAATTTTCCGAAGGAAGAGAAAATACCCAAACCACTTTAGGCAACATGGTCAAACCCATATACATGTAATTAATACTCAATGGGTTGAGATACTATGTACTAGGTGAACTAAGTATTTGATAATTTCATTTTTGACATGGCATTATGCTCAAGTAGAGTATAAGTACTTATGATGCAGCATGATGTTTCATTAGGATTAGATGGTCTTATCTTTTTCCTAATTTTGCTTTGTAAGCCTTGATTTTTCACACCACAAAAATATTTTACTTATTTTATTCAAAAAAAATATATATATATATATATTAAAAACAGAAAAAGAAAAAAAAACAAAAAAAAAAGGAATTTTGATTTTTGGCAACAACCTGCCGCAGAGTAATGCCCCACTTGACCGTTGGGCAGCACTCGAGTGTGCGGCAGGCAACGGTTCAGCTTCAGAAAAGTAATCGTTGCCCATCCCATCAACTGCCATCCGTTATTTCACTTAACATAAAACTCTTTCAAGTTTTATTTTTAATATTTACTGAAATTCAAAAGTCCTAATACTTTTCAAACTCTATCTTCTCCAACCTAATCCGATCAAGAGTTTGATTTTTCTGAAATTCTTTAACCCTAGTTTTTCTCTAAAACGCACAAGTATAAAATCATCATCTCCTTTGCGTTAAATCGTTTACTCTTTTTTTTCCTAAACCCTAATTTTGCTTATCAAGAATTTGAAATCAATGGCGTCATCTCCATTCGCCTTCGCTCGCTACTTCTCGGACCCACGTCTGGTGGAGATCATCAAAGAATCTCGCCCCGATGCAACTATGGAGGATATTCAGCCCGCGGATTCTCTGCCTTTCATCAACCGTCTCATTGCCATCGACGCCGCCGCCGCCGCAGCTGCCGCCGCCGCAATCGACGCCGCGTCCCAACCGCCGTCAACTACTGAGAACCAGCTGCCACACATCGAGGTCGGTGAAGGTTCAGGTAAGGCTTCTCCCATGAACATCTCTCCGGACCATGATGCAGGGGGAGAAACTGCCGCATAGGAAGACCCTGCCGCAGATGATGAGCATGTTCTTCCGAACCCAATTCCCCTCCAGATCATACTCCCTGGTCCCGGCGACTCTGAGCCGTCTAAAACTCCATGATCACCTGTGATTATTCAGGGAGTTGATGATGTCCTTGAATACGAGGCTGCCCAGAACGAACGATCACTCAACACCTCTGATTTCAAAGGGCTGTTCACACCTGAGCCCTCTGTCACTGCCGCATCCTCTGCCTTTCCCCAGGCAGACACTGAAGTGCAGCAGCAAGGCAAGAGCATGCCTTACAACAGGAGGGATGATAATGATGATTTCGACTACAGTGAGCTCTACGACAACTACCCATCTCAAAAAAAGACCAAGGATCGCAAATTGGACTCCTTATCCTTTTGCAAATCCACCCTCTGATGCGGAAGATTTCGGCCACTCAAGTCAGCAGCAGCATAATGCCGCAGATGCATCTGATACTGAATCTTGTTGGAAATCGATATCCCGGGCTATCAAAATTGCGGAAATAATAACCCGACCGAAATCCCGTCGCCGGAAACCACCGCGAACCACCGCACGAAGCCGGAGCTCGACCCGAGCATCGCCGCGGGATGAACCCGCGGCTAAACCCTAGCCGAGCCCCCGCGAGGGGCTCGCGATCGCACGCGATCGATGGGGCTGCTCGCAGCAGCCCCCGGCGGTGAGTCCGGCGACTCACCGCCACCGCCGAGGAGGGCGGTGCGTCCAGCGTATGCCCCGGCGTTCAGTCGGGGCTCCTCCTCCACGCGCCGCTGGGAGCGGAGGGGTTCCGCCACGGCACCAGCCCGTGGCACCCCGCGATCGACGTGAAGTCGATCGCATGCCCCGGCGTCCAGCCGGGGCTTCTCCCTTGCACGCCGGCGGTCGAAACCCTAGGGTTCGACCGCCACCCTCGGCGTCCAGCCTGTTGGAATTCGATATCCCGGGTTATTTAAATTTGCGGAAACCAATAACCCGAACGAACCCTTCGCCGGAGATCACATGAACGCCGACTCATCCGCCGGAGTCCGGGCTTTGGAGACCACGCGCCCGAAGGCACGCAGCCCGCCCCCAGCCGAACTCCCGCGAGTGCGGGGTTCACGCGATCAAACGGATCGCGCCATCGCGCGATCGGGTGGGGCTGCCCAGCAGCCCCCGCGGCGAGTCCGGCGACTCGCCGCTGCCAGGAGGGCTGGCCCGCCTCCAGCAGGGCCGCCGCGGGTCATAGCCCGCGGCCAGCGATCGATCGTGATGATCGATCGCACCCCCGACGTCCAGCCAGGGTTCGCCCTCCACGCCCGTGCGAAACCCTAGCCTGGGCGATCGCCCGTGCTCTGATGGCTTCGCCACCACCACGCGATCGTCCCCCGTTCATGGTTTCGTACCTCGGATCTTCGTCCTACGGTATTCTCGATAAATCAAATCGATTAAAATCATAAAGCGTGTTTAGATTTTTACCTTCGATTCGTTGTTCGGAGAAACGAAATCAAGATGACCTTGCGATCTTCCCACGTATTCCTTGCACTCCGTTCGAACGTCGGGTGGGCGACGATCTATCGAACTCCTATGGATCTTCTTCACTCTTCAAGACTTTATGATTGGCGTATCTTAGGTTAATGAATTGTGAAGACCATGTAGTGCTTTTATAGGCTACGTAGGGGATCAAAAGGAGATTAAATATTGGGCTTCTAATATTGAAGATTAAATTGGGTTCAACCCAAATCCATTAATCCTTATCAATATTAATTTTATTTATTTTCCACTATATAAATAAAATTGCACTCCCAATATTTATCCATATTATATCAAATAATATTTCTCCGGTTAGTATTATTTATTCCGTGTATTTAAGATTTAAATATCCATGAATAAAATTTATTTATTGCTTAATAAATTTATTCATCTCTTATATCCGAGAATAGTACCACTCAACCTTATTTATTATGCGGGAACAAATCCACTCGCGAGGTTTACATAATAAATCCTTATGAGCTCATCTCGGGGATATTATCAACCCTTCCGGGATACACTGTCCCTTCAAGAATTCACGGCATGCCATATACAAAATATAGTGACCCAACTTAACCGGTAATTAACCCAATAATTAAATCGGTTAATTCCTTTGGAAAATCAAAGTCACTTATATTAAATATACACACCCGCAATTGTTTCAGGGATTAAGAATAAAATACTCCGAGACTTAAATCAATTATCACAGAGCAATCCTAATTGATAAGTCTCAAGCGATCCGCTCAATACACCCAGTGTACAAGTGTGATAAAATAATTAAGATAAATTATTTTCTCTCTCACACAAAGACTATACCGATAGATTGGTCCGTGTACATCTAGGTCGTGAGCAACTGTTTGATTAAATACGAGTAACCGATAGTATGATCTTCTGTGTGCCCATGCACACCATACTAACTACAACGTATAAAATCCAGGACTATAATTTGCATATATTTAATTAACAATAATTAAAAGCAAATGAATGTTCATTATAAATAGGTAAATGAAAGTGTACATAGAGTTCAGAATACTCAAATCTAGACATTAAGTATACTACTCCATCAATCTCCCACTTATACTAAGGTCTAGTCTTATCTTCCAAACTTCTGACTCCCAAACCCTCCAAGTGCTTGTAATATACTTCCTTAGGAAGTATCTTGGTGAAAGGGTCCGCTAGGTTGTCCTCCGAAGCTATCTTGGTGACTACCGCATCGCCCCTCTTGACGATGTCTCGAATCAGGTGGTACTTGCGCTCTATGTGTTTCGTAGCACTATGGGACCGTGGTTCCTTACTGTTTGCCACTGCACCGCTATTGTCACAATAAATTGTCATAGCTTTGGGCAAACTCGGAATCACATCTAAGTCCTGGAGGAAATTAAGGAACCATACTGACTCTTTCGCTGCCTCTGAGGCTGCAACATATTCAGCTTCCATGGTAGAGTCCGAAATGCACTTTTGCTTAACACTCTTCCATGATACGGCTCCACCTCCCAAAGTGTACACATAGCCTGATGTCGACTTACGCCGGTCCTTATCAGCTTGGAAATCCGAATCTGTGTAACCCAAAGGAATCAGATTGTCTGCTCCGTATCTCAGAACATAATCCTTAGTATTTCGCAAATACTTGAAAATGCTCTTTACGGCAGTCCAATGAGCCTTTCCAGGGTTACTCTGATATCTTGCTACTATGCCAACTGCATAACAGATATCAGGCCTCGTGCATAACATTGCATACATTAAGCTTCCCACAGCCGAAGCGTAGGGAACTGCTTTCATTTCATCTTTCTCCTTCTGTGTCTGAGGACACATCTCCTTAGAAAGATAAGTTCCTTTACTGAAGGGCAGATCACCCTTCTTGGAATCTTGCATGTTAAAACGAGCTAGAATCGTGTCTATGTAAGATTGCTGGGAAAGACACAATGTTCTATTCCGGCGATCCCTTATAACTTTGATCCCTAGAACATGTCCAACTTCTCCCAAATCTTTCATATCGAATTGTCTAGACAACCATCCCTTTATGTCTGATAACATCTTCACACTGTTGCCAATGAGAAGTATGTCGTCTACATAAAGCACGAGAAACACCACCTTCTTTCCATCACGTTTTCAATACACACACGATTCGTCCATGCTTTGAATGAATCCAAAAGATTGGACTACTTCATCAAACCGCAGGTTCCACGATCTCGAGGCTTGTTTCAATCCATAAATGGATCGATTAAGCTTGCACACTAGATGATCTCGCCCCTTAGCAATGAATCCTTCTGGTTGTTTCATATAAATCGTCTCGTCAAGACTTCCATTAAGGAAAGCTGTCTTGACATCCATTTGCCACACCTCATAATCCATATGAGCTGCTATGGATAAGAGAATCCGGATCGACTTTATCTTGGCTACCGGCGAGAAGGTCTCCTCATAATGGATTCCCTCTTTCTGAGTATATCCTTTCGCAACAAGCCGAGATTTAAAGGTTTCAACCTTTCCGTCAGATCCTCTCTTTCTCTTGTAGACCCATTTACACCCAATTGGCTTTACGCCGCTTGGTGGTTCTACAAGATCCCAGACTTTATTAGAATCCATAGATTCTATTTCGGATTTCATCGCTTTCTTCCAAGAAGGCGCATCTATATCTTGTACCGCCTCATCATAGGTCCAGGGATCGACTTCATGAACTCCGGGTGCCGAGTCCGAAGACTCACCCAGTCCAATCCATCTGTCCGGTTGTTTAACAACCCTCCCACTACGACGGCGTTCCGGTGTATTAACAGTGACAGTATTAGGTGCAGGTTCTAGTGGTGTATCTATACTCGGTTCGGCTGTATCCAGGTCTTCCTCGTTACCTCTCAACTCATCAAGCATTATGTCACTTTTGGGCTTGTGGTCCATGACATAGTCTTCCTCTAAGAACCGAGCGTTAGTACTAATAACGATCTTCTGGTCCGTAGGACTATAGAACATGCCACCATTAGTTCCTTTCGGGTATCCTACAAACAACCGTATTTCTGATCTAGGTTCTAACTTATCGGCGCCTTGTCGCAACACATGTGCTGGACATCCCCAGATCCGAATGTGTTTCAAGTTAGGCTTACGCCCACTCCACAATTCCATGGGTGTAGTTGGTACCGTTTTGGTCGGAACCCTATTCAGAATGTACGCCGCTGTTTCCAAGGCAAGTCCCCAGAACATAACAGTTAAATCCGAGTAACTCATCATTGATCGCACCATCTCCATAAGAGACCTATTCCTTCTTTCTGACACACCATTTTGCTGAGGAGTATATGGTGAGGTCAGCTGGGATTCAATCCCATTCTCTGCCAAGTATGCCTTGAATTCTCCAGACAGGTACTCGCCTCCGCGATCAGATCGCAGGCATTTTATGGATTTACCACGAAGGTTCTCCACAAGAGCCTTGAATTCCTTGAACTTGTCAAAAGAATCACTCTTGTGGCGCATCAGGTATACATGTCCATATCTTGAGTAATCATCAGTAAAGGTGATGAAATACTCGTACCCTCCCCTTGCCTGAGTAGACATAGGTCCGCATACATCAGAGTGAATCAAATCCAATACTTGTTCAGCTCTATGTCCTTTACCAGAAAAAGAACGCTTGGTCATTTTACCCTCCAAACAGGATTCGCAGGTTGGAAGGTCCTCTCCTTCTATGCTGCTGATGAGACCATCAGCTTTCAACCTTTGAATTCTATTCGAATTAATATGACCTAGCCTTAGATGCCACAAGTATAATTTATTCATTTTAGAAGGTTCCTTTCTCTTATTGGTGTTCGTAGATGTGTTATTACTCTCGGTTAGTTGCATCGTGTTAGACTCAGGATTTAGAATATACAAATCGTCTACCAATGTACCAGAACAGACAATCTCACTATTTCTTCTTATGACCACAGAGTGATCAAAAGAAACAGAATATCCATTCAGAATTAACTTAGAAACTGAAATCAAATTCTTTCTAAAATTAGGTACATAAAGACAATTTTGTAAAACTAAAACCCTATCACTACTAAAACGTAAGTGAACGTCTCCCACTGCAACAGCCGCCACCTTCGCAGCATTGCCCATGCAAAATAGCAGCCTCAGAGGCAGCGAAAGTTTTGGTATAACTCCGGGATAATCTCTGGGACTTAGATGTGATTCTTAATTTGCCAAAGGCTATGTAAATAGCGGTGCAATGGCAAATGGTAAGAAATCACAAGTCCATAAGTGTAAGATAACACATAGTGCAAGTACCACCTGATACGAGTCATCGTCGAGGGAGACGACGCTGTAGTCACCAAGATAACTTCAGAGCGGCGACCTAGATTGCTCATTCACATAGTACTTCTTGGAAGTACACTTTAAGCACGTGATGAGTATGGGAGTCGGGAGTTTGGAGGAAATGACTAGACCTTAGTACAAGTGGGAGATTGTTGGAGTTGTGTACTTAATGTCTAGATTTAAGTAACGGAGACTCACGATCCATTTCCACTAATCTATTTAATTAAATAAACAATTATTTGCGTTTAATTATTTATAATTAAATATATGCAAATCATAGTCCTGGATTTTATACGTTGTAGTTAGTATGGTGCAAGCATGGGCGCACAGAAGATCATACTATCGGTTACTCGTATTTAATCGAACAGTTGCTCACGACCTAGATGGACACGGACCAATCCATCGGTATAGTCGTTGTGTGAGAGAGAAAATAATTTATCTTAATTATTTTATCACACTTGTACACTTGGTGTATTGAGCGGATCTGCTTGAGATTTATCGATTAGGATTGCCGGCGATAATCGATTTAAGTCTCAGTGTATTTTATTCTTAATCCCCGATACTATTGCGGGTGTGTATATTTAATATAAGTGACTTTGATTTACCAAAGGAATTAACCGATTTAATTATTGGGTTAATTACCGGTTAAGTTGGGTCACTGTATTTTATATATGACATGCCGTGAATACTTGACGGGAAAGTGTATCCCGTAAGGGTTGATAATATCCCCGAGATGAGTTCATAAGGAATTATTATGTAAACCCTGCAGGTGGATTCGTTCCGCATAATAATTAAGGTTGAATGATACTAGTCTCGGATATAAGAGATGAATAAATTAATTAGCAATAAATTAATTTTATTCATGGATATTTATATCTTAAATACACGGAATAAATAATACTACCGGAGAAATATTATTTGATATAATATGGTTTAATATTGGGAGTGCAATTAATTTTATATAGTGGAAAATAGAATTAATTAATATTAATGGATTAATAGATTTGGGCTTGGGCTCAATTTAATCATTAATATTGGAAGCCCAATATTCCACCTCCTTAAGATCCCCTACGTAGCCTATAAAAGCACTACATGGTCTTCTCTATTCTCATAACTTGAAGATCACAATTCTAGAGAGAGAAAGTAGAGAGGGAGATCCATGGAGTTCGGAAGATCGTCGCCCACCCGACGTCCGAGCTAGTGCAAGGAATACGTGGGAAGATCTCAAGGTCTTCAAATTGAGTTCTTCGTTTTTCCGAACAACGAGAACGAGGTAAATCGTAAAACCCCCTTTATGATTTTATCGTTTAATTATCGTGAAAATACCTTGAACCAAGATCCAAGGAACGGACCCAATAGACGAGGTCGAACCGGGCGGTGGTGGTTGGACCACCGGACCGCCGGCGGTTCGACGGCTCGGCTGGACGAAAATCGCGCGGGGAAAAATCGAGCCTAGGGCTCGATACGCGGATCGGCTGCGGGTTTTCCCGCAGCGATCAGCTGCCTGCTGCGGGTTTTCCCGCAGTGACCTGTAGCGCCCAGCAGCAGCGAGTCAGGCGACTCGCTGCAGGTTGCTGCGAGCTGCTACGGGAGATTCGCTGGGTGCTGCGGGTTTTCCCGCAGCGGACCCGTAGCGACTCAGCAGCGACTCAGCAAGTCCCAGCAGCAGCGAGTCAGGCGACTCGCTTCGGGTTGCTGCGGGCTGCTGCGAGTCACCCCGCGTGGCTGCTGCGAGGTTCGTGGGTTCACGCGAGTTCTCTCGTGTTTTTCCCGCGTAACCCTCGTATAACTTTTTCGTATGGTCATGTACGTGTTCCGGGAGTCGATTGGAGTTGTCGTTCCGCTATTTTGACAATTCCGGATATTCGATCTCCAAAGGATTTCGGTCGGAATTAATTAGATAATTAATTTTAATTAATTTATTAATTCCGGGATATCGATTTCCAACAATTGGTATCAGAGCGTTGGTTTTCGTTCACGGTATTTTTCGATAAATTGTTCTACCTTGCAGGGTTTCCGACTATTATGGCTAGATTTAATTATTTTTTAATTAATGTCATAATATTGTTCTTGATTATTAAACTCTCGGACATGTCGAGATTCGTTTTATGTGTGGTGAATGCTTGTAATAGTAAAAATTCGGGGGTTGACCGAATTTAGGATTTATTATTACGTTCTACTTTTTTCGGAAAATGTATAGGGTCGATTTCATGTATAGAATCGATACCGGATAATGTAATTTTAATTTTTGTAATTTTATTTACGTTGGATCGATGCCGAAACGACCGCCGGAAGACGAAGAAGTGTGACGAAGAAGACGAAGGACCATAGGGCCGATCATCCCCATGATCGACCCTACGATCGATCGAGTGGGAGGGGCGACGCGCCCCTCGGCCGTGGGCTGCCGCCGGTGGGTGGTGGCTGGCCGGCTGGGGTGGTGGCGGCGGGTCCTTCCCTTGGTGATCGATCGATGGTGGTGGGGGTGGTGCGGGGACTCCCAACCCGCGCTACTCCTACCATAATCCGACTTTCCTATTTGATTCGGTTTTCCTATTTGAGTGTTCTTAATTTTAGGAACTCTCATGGAATAGGAAAAGAATTAAATTGGAATTAATTTATTTCCTATTTGATTATTCCTATTCTTGGGAATTTTTAATAGATGGAAATTAATTAATTATGGAAAGTAGAAGAGTCCTAATTTATTTTATTTCCTTATTATATTATAGAAGTCTTCTAGAATATTTCAAGTTTGACTTGGATGGGATTCTAGAGATTTAATAGAATTAGATAGGAAAATAAAAATAAATAAAAATATTAATAATATTTAATTTTATTTTTGATATATTCGATTGACTTAATTTTCGAATTAAGTAACTTTTGGATTAATTGAAAATAAATAGATTTAAATATTGAGATTAATATTCTCGTCACATGGAGCATTCAAGAACGAAGACTGAAGACTAGAAGATGCGTACGGGGATGCGATAAAGCCATAATAGTCGGAAAATAATATTCTAGTATTATTTTGACTATGTGATAATATTTATGTGCTTTATTACATGTATGCATGCTATATGTGTTTACTTTATGCACTAGATAGCGTATCCCTTTATTGTAAAAAGCTAAGTGGGAGAGGGTATGGAAACATATCCATGGTCTCCATTGCTGTTCTCTTGGTGACTTTTATGGACTTTTGAAGTTCGTATAGACAAGTCATTGGAGGAGAATTCTTGTAATTCCTTTTACGAGAAACATTGATTAAGTTTATCAAACAATGCCTAATTTGTCTTTCTGAAACTGATTTCAAGTCGACTCATTCTCACCCCGGGGAGTGGAATGGAGCCAAAGCCACTTGGTCATGTCGAGGACACAAATTAGAGACCTTCGTACCATCCTTTTGAAGGTGGATCGATTGTCTGCTCGGCTCCCTCATTTATGAGAGATAGGGTCGTTCGCATGGTGAATCACTGGTTAGAAACTTCGAGTTTCACTTATGATTCTCCGCGTCTTGATTTACAAGATTGAATGATTCATGTAATTGGGAGTCAATTGTAAAAGTCTTTTGGTGTAGTAAACGTCCACACTATCGTGGCTTGCTGCATTGAATGGGATTTTGGAACGATTGATGTAGACAGTTATAGAAGGGAGTAAAGGAGCGTATGTTAACGTAAACGTCCACACTATCGTGGCTTCCGGTGAATATGCGTGTCCCAAACAATCTTCTTAGATACTGAGTAATGGTTTACACTTAGGTACTCTTCTTAGTATTCTTCCCATCGAAGTAACGCTAATGATGATGTACGACCAAAGGAAATCTAATTGCTAAATCATTTGGATAGGTAAACGTCCACACTATCGTGGCTTGCCATATCTGATGGGATTTTAGATGCGATTAGTGGTTTAATGATATTATTTGAGGGAGATAATATCGGAGATTAAATCGATTGTTTGTTGTTATATGTGCTCATAGATTAGGATATGGCTTTGAACCCACTTTATGTGATACATAAGGTTTTTAAACTCATTGGTCCCTGAATGTAATGATTGGAATAGAGATCTAGACATTACCCAAACTGTTGAAGAGTACAAGTTTATACTCAGTGAGCTTTGTCCTCCCGAGCCTACAAATGTCTTAACTGATGAGGAAAGGACTGATTTTGATATCATGTTCAAACTCAAGGAGATGTTTAGACATGGTGTAGAGGCTAGACAAGAGGCGATGAGGATACTCATAAAGGCCAGTCGATCCGAGGAAACGCTTAAACACGTTTTTGAGATGATCGACCTTTTAGACGAGTTGAGACGGAAATCGCAAGCTCTTGTAGCTAATGCCAAAGGTTTCGAGCCTATGGGCAAAATCGGGGGAAAGGAAAAGCAAGCAAAGAAACCCAGTGGTCCTAAGTTTCTTGGACCACGAGATGGGACGAGAAAGCCAAGAGGCAAGTGTTCTCGATGCAAACAGTCTGGGTACTGGAAGTCTGATTATCCTCTCAAAGAAAGTACGAAATTTTCTTTAGTCGTAAAACATAGTCAGTGGTATTATCTACCGGAACCTGGTGTGTAGATATGGAACCACTGACAGTATGTGCATTTTAAATGCAAGGGTTCCAGGAAACCCGACGACTTGGAGAAGAAGAAATCGTAGTCTACATGGGCAATGCTGTAGAGGAGACAGCAGTTGCAATGGAGGACATTTTATAGGATTTTATTTTGGGTTATTGCTTTTATGTACCTTTCATATTAGAAAGAACTTTGTTCTGGATTTCTAATGAATGGATATTTTATTTCTTTTAATCATTTGATGGTTATAAGAAGAAATAATGATATTTTGGTACATTAGCTAGCAATATATAAATGATGAATCCTGAGTCCACCACGATGCAACGAATCGTAGTATGAAACTCGTTTTACTAATAAGAGATTTCTTTATCAATTATACTTGTGGATTCTTATGCTGAGTCATGTTTATTCAAATAAGAAGTTCAAAGGTCGAAAATTGATATTTGATCAATTAAGTTGAAGGAGTGGACCTTCCGACCTAAGAATCTATTTTGGAAGATAATATGACTAAGCAATCCTTTATGGATATAAGGTATAAGATCCGGACAAGTATTAGAATTGATTAACTCTGATGTATGCAGACCTTTGTTTACTCAGACAATTAGGTACGAGTACTTCATTTTATGATTACTCGGAAAAATGGATTAGCATACCTGATGTGCCACAAAAGCAAAGTGTTTTGATAAGTCAATGGACACAAAGCTATTGTGGGGAACCATCAAGGTATATCCATTTGTAGCCTGCGATTTGATCGCGGAGGCAAGTGCCTGTCTGAGGAATGCATGGCATACTGATCAGAGATTGGGATTTGAACCCAAATGACTACACCATACACTCTTATATAGAAATGGTGTGTCGGAAATTAAGAAATGGAACTCTTATAGAAATAGTAAAAGCATGAGTTATACGGAACTACCTATGTTCTATGGATATGTCTGGAAACAACGGCGCATTCAATGCGGTTGTAGAATATCCTAGAAGAACAAAAGATGTGTGTTCAATAGTGCTATGGACCAGAAGGACGTTAAGTTCTAACGCCCGGTTCTTAGAGGAAGACTATTAGATGAACCACAAGCCCAAAGTGACGTAATACTTTGAATGAGAGAAAACGATAAGGACTGGGAACCAGCCGAACCGAGTAGCGGTACACCACTAACTGCACCTACTGTTATTACTGTTTATACACCGGAATGCCGTTGTAGTGGGAGGTTGTGGAACAACCAGAGATATTCATAAGACTAGGAGAGTCTTCGGACTCTGGACCTAGTATACATGAAATCGATCCCTAGATCTACATGAAGGCCGTACTAGATCTAAATGTGCCTTCTTGGAGAGCAATAAGGATTATTGCTAAGAGGCGAGATCATTTAGAGTACAAGCTTAGTTGATCCATTTATGGATTGAAGCAAAGCATTGAGTTCGTGGTACTTGCAAATTGATGAGATAGTCCATTTTATGGATTCATCAAAAGCATAGACGAATCGTGTGTATGAGAAACGTGATGGAAACAAGGTGGTGTTTCTCGGAGGTTTTATGTAGATGGCATTTTATCATTGGTAACAATGTAAAGATGTTGTCAGACATAAAATGATGGTTGTCTAGAAAAATCGATATATGAGATGAAGAAGAAGTTAGAGCATGTTCTTAAGATCTAGGATCTCAAGAAAAGAACATTGTACTTCTCTAGATATCTTGCGCGATTATGGTTCGTTTTAACATGCAAGATTCCGAGAAAGGTTCGTTACCTTTCAGAAAGGGAATGCATCTATCTAAGGATATGTGTTTTGGAACACAAAAGGAGATAGAAGCAATGAAAGCAGTTTCCTACACTTTGAGTATGGAAAGCTTAATAAATGCATTGTTGAAAACAAGAACCTGATATCGGCTATGCGGTTGGCATAGTGGGAGGATATCAAGGTAATCCTGGAAAGGAATATTCGACTGCTGTAAAAGTACTTTCGAAGTACTGTTCTAGACTACGAAGCAGACGAACATTTCCTTTGGATTACATTCTCTTAGATTTCTAATCGAATGAGGATCAGTGTAAGTCGATATCAGGCTATGTGTTTCACTATTGAAGGAGAAGGAGTTTTAACATGGAAGAGTGATAAGCACGATGCTTTTCGGACTCTGCCATGGGTAACCAAATAGCAGCCTCAGAGGCAGCGAAAGTTTTGGTATAACTCCGGGATAATCTCTGGGACTTAGATGTGATTCTTAATTTGCCAAAGGCTATGTAAATAGCGGTGCAATGGCAAATGGTAAGAAATCACAAGTCCATAAGTGTAAGATAACACATAGTGCAAGTACCACCTGATACGAGTCATCGTCGAGGGAGACGACGCTGTAGTCACCAAGATAACTTCAGAGCGGCGACCTAGATTGCTCATTCACATAGTACTTCTTGGAAGTACACTTTAAGCACGTGATGAGTATGGGAGTCGGGAGTTTGGAGGAAATGACTAGACCTTAGTACAAGTGGGAGATTGTTGGAGTTGTGTACTTAATGTCTAGATTTAAGTAACGGAGACTCACGATCCATTTCCACTAATCTATTTAATTAAATAAACAATTATTTGCGTTTAATTATTTATAATTAAATATATGCAAATCATAGTCCTGGATTTTATACGTTGTAGTTAGTATGGTGCAAGCATGGGCGCACAGAAGATCATACTATCGGTTACTCGTATTTAATCGAACAGTTGCTCACGACCTAGATGGACACGGACCAATCCATCGGTATAGTCGTTGTGTGAGAGAGAAAATAATTTATCTTAATTATTTTATCACACTTGTACACTTGGTGTATTGAGCGGATCTGCTTGAGATTTATCGATTAGGATTGCCGGCGATAATCGATTTAAGTCTCAGTGTATTTTATTCTTAATCCCCGATACTATTGCGGGTGTGTATATTTAATATAAGTGACTTTGATTTACCAAAGGAATTAACCGATTTAATTATTGGGTTAATTACCGGTTAAGTTGGGTCACTGTATTTTATATATGACATGCCGTGAATACTTGACGGGAAAGTGTATCCCGTAAGGGTTGATAATATCCCCGAGATGAGTTCATAAGGAATTATTATGTAAACCCTGCAGGTGGATTCGTTCCGCATAATAATTAAGGTTGAATGGTACTAGTCTCGGATATAAGAGATGAATAAATTAATTAGCAATAAATTAATTTTATTCATGGATATTTATATCTTAAATACACGGAATAAATAATACTACCGGAGAAATATTATTTGATATAATATGGTTTAATATTGGGAGTGCAATTAATTTTATATAGTGGAAAATAGAATTAATTAATATTAATGGATTAATAGATTTGGGCTTGGGCTCAATTTAATCATTAATATTGGAAGCCCAATATTCCACCTCCTTAAGATCCCCTACGTAGCCTATAAAAGCACTACATGGTCTTCTCTATTCTCATAACTTGAAGATCACAATTCTAGAGAGAGAAAGTAGAGAGGGAGATCCATGGAGTTCGGAAGATCGTCGCCCACCCGACGTCCGAGCTAGTGCAAGGAATACGTGGGAAGATCTCAAGGTCTTCAAATTGAGTTCTTCGTTTTTCCGAACAACGAGAACGAGGTAAATCGTAAAACCCCCTTTATGATTTTATCGTTTAATTATCGTGAAAATACCTTGAACCAAGATCCAAGGAACGGACCCAATAGACGAGGTCGAACCGGGCGGTGGTGGTTGGACCACCGGACCGCCGGCGGTTCGACGGCTCGGCTGGACGAAAATCGCGCGGGGAAAAATCGAGCCTAGGGCTCGATACGCGGATCGGCTGCGGGTTTTCCCGCAGCGATCAGCTGCCTGCTGCGGGTTTTCCCGCAGTGACCTGTAGCGCCCAGCAGCAGCGAGTCAGGCGACTCGCTGCAGGTTGCTGCGAGCTGCTACGGGAGATTCGCTGGGTGCTGCGGGTTTTCCCGCAGCGGACCCGTAGCGACTCAGCAGCGACTCAGCAAGTCCCAGCAGCAGCGAGTCAGGCGACTCGCTGCGGGTTGCTGCGGGCTGCTGCGAGTCACCCCGCGTGGCTGCTGCGAGGTTCGTGGGTTCACGCGAGTTTTCTCGTGTTTTTCCCGCGTAACCCTCGTATAACTTTTTCGTATGGTCATGTACGTGTTCCGGGAGTCGATTGGAGTTGTCGTTCCGCTATTTTGACAATTCCGGATATTCGATCTCTAAAGGATTTCGGTCGGAATTAATTAGATAATTAATTTTAATTAATTTATTAATTCCGGGATATCGATTTCCAACAGATATCACCGCTGACAATGTTTCAGTGACTAAGGAAAATTTCGTACCTTTGATGAGAGGACAATCAGACCTCCAGTGCCCAAACTGCTTGCATCGAAAGCATCTGCCCAAAGGCTTGCCTCTCCCAATCCGTGGTTTTAAACCACTGGGTTTCTTTGCACGCTTTTCCTCTAGCATTGCCACAAGAGCTTGTGATTCTCTTAACTTACGCACAAACTCCGCTTTCGCCGAATCCTTTTTAAGGGACTCATTGAGAGAGGATTCCGCGAGTATGTTAATCACCTCTTGCCCGGATTCCACGCTATGTCTCAACATCATCCTGAGGTCATTTCGAATGTCCTCATCAGTTGGGACAACAGTGGATTCGGAAAGCTCAACAGTCTGAACAATGTCCAGATTTCGTTCCCAATCATTACTATATGGAACCGGTGAGTTTTCATCCTTCAGTATATCACAAAGTGGGGTCACAGTCATTCTTAACCTATAAGCACATAAAACAAACAAACAATTTAATACCGATATTATCTCCCTCAAATAATATCATTAAATCACTAATTACATCTAAAATCCCATCAGGTAAGGCAAGCCACGTGGTGTGGACGTTTACCCACCCAAATGATTTAGCAATTAGATTTTCTTTGGTCATACATCACTTATAGCGTAACCTCGTGGGGAGGAATACTATAATGCGTACCTAAGTGTAAACCATTACTCAGCACCAAAGTAACTTGTTTAGAATTGCTACATCACCGCAAGACACGTGGTGTGGACGTTTACGATAACTTCACAACTTTTCACAAATACTTACAACTGTCTACATCAATTAATCCAAAATCCGTCAGCATAGCAAGCCACGTGGTGTGGACGTTTACTACACCAAGAGACTTTTATAATTGACTCCTAATTACTTGATCCATTTAATATTGTAAATCAAGACGTGGAGAATCATAAGTGAAACTCGAAGTTTCTAACCAGTGATTCACCATGCGAACAACCCTATCTCTCATAAATGAGGGAGCCGAGCAGACAATCGATCCATCTTTCAAAGAATGGTACGAAGGTCTCTAATTTGTGTCCTCTACATGACCAAGTGGCTCTGGCTCCATTCCACTCCCCGGTGTGAGAATGAGTCGACTTGAAATCAGCTTTGGAAAGACAAATTAGGCATTGTTTGATAAATTTAATCAATGTTTCTCGTAAGAGGAATTACAAGAACTCTCCTCCAATGACTTATCTATATAAACTTCAAAAGTTTATAAAAGTCACCAAGAGAGCAGCAATGGAGACCATGGGTATGTTTCCATACTCTCTCCCACTTAGCTTTTTATAATAAAGGGATACGCTATATATCTAGTGCATAAAAAATAAACACATATAGCATGCATACATGTAATAAAGCACATAGTATTATCACATAATCAAAATAATACTAGAATATTATTTTCCGACTATTATGGCTTTATCACATCTCCGTACGCATCTTCTAGTCTTCAGTCTTCGTTTCTTGAATGCTCCATGTGACGAGAATATTAATCTCCAATTTTTAAATCTATTTATTTTCAATTAATCCAAAAGTTAGTTAATTCGAAAATTAAGTCAATTGAATATATCAAAAATAAAATTAAATATTATTAATATTTTTATTTATTTTATTTTCCCTTTCCACTTCATCAAATCTCTAGAATAATCTATCCAAGATACTCTTGGAATATTCTAGATGATATCCATAATGAAATAAGGAAATAAAATAATTTAGGACTTTTCTACTTTCCAAATTTATTTTATTCCTAATCCATGAATATTCCCATGAGTAGGAATAATCAAATAGGAAAAATAAATTTAATACTAAATTAATTCTTTTTCTATTTCATGAATATTCCATAAAGAAATAATCAAAATAGGAAACCGAATTAAAATAGGAAAGTAAATTTCCGGTAGGAGTAGCGTGGATTGGGAGACCCCACGCCACCCCCACCTCGATCGACCGCCACCTAGGGCACGCCGCCGCCGCCCAGCCCACGCGCCACCACCACTGGTGGCCGGCGTGGCCGGGACTCCCACGGACAGCCCGCCTAGGGCCGTGGGTCGATCGATCCCCTCGGGATCGATCATGGGGATTGATCGATTCCCGGTCCTTCGTCTTCTCGTCACTTCGTCTTCTCCGGGGTCTTCGATTTGTCGATCCAATCGCAAAATAAATTACAACAATCTAAATTACAATTCCGGTATCGATTCTATACATGAAATCGACCCTATACATTTTCCGGAAAAACGATGAACATAATAATAAATCCTAAATTCGGTCAACCCCCGAATTTTTACTATTACAAGCATTCACCACCAAAAACGAATCTCGACATGTCCGAGAGTTTAATAAAACCAACAATCATGACAAAATAAATTAAACGAGTAATTAATCAAGCCATAATAGTCGGAACCCTGCAAGGTAGAACAATTTTATCGAAAATACCGCGAACGTAAACCTCGCTCTGATACCAATTGTTGGAATTCGATATCCCGGGTTATTTAAATTTGCGGAAACCAATAACCCGAACGAACCCTTCGCCGGAGATCACATGAACGCCGACTCATCCGCCGGAGTCCGGCCTTTGGAGACCACGCGCCAGAAGGCACGCAGCCCGCCCCCAGCCGAACTCCCGCGAGTGCGGGGTTCACGCGATCAAACGGATCGCGCCATCGCGCGATCGAGTGGGGCTGCCCAGCAGCCCCCGCGGCGAGTCCGGCGACTCGCCGCCGCCAGGAGGGCTGGCCCGCCTCCAGCAGGGCCGCCGCGGGTCATAGCCCACGGCCAGCGATCGATCGTGATGATCGATCGCACCCCCGGCGTCCAGCCGGGGTTCGCCCTCCACGCCCGTGCGAAACCCTAGCCCGGGCGATCGCCCGTGGTCCGGTGGCTTCGCCACCACCACGCGATCGTCCCCCGTTCATGGTTTCGTACCTCGGATCTTCGTCCTACGGTATTCTCGATAAATCAAATCGATTAAAATCATAAAGCGTGTTTAGATTTTTACCTTCGATTCGTTGTTCGAAGAAACGAAATCAAGATGACCTTGCGATCTTCCCACGTATTCCTTGCACTCCGTTCGAACGTCGGGTGGGCGACGATCTATCGAACTCCTATGGATCTTCTTCACTCTTCAAGACTTTATGATTGGCGTATCTTAGGTTAATGAATTGTGAAGACCATGTAGTGCTTTTATAGGCTACGTAGGGGATCAAAAGGAGATTAAATATTGGGCTTCTAATATTGAAGATTAAATTGGGTTCAACCCAAATCCATTAATCCTTATCAATATTAATTTTATTTATTTTCCACTATATAAATAAAATTGCACTCCCAATATTTATCCATATTATATCAAATAATATTTCTCCGGTTAGTATTATTTATTCCGTGTATTTAAGATTTAAATATCCATGAATAAAATTTATTTATTGCTTAATAAATTTATTCATCTCTTATATCCGAGAATAGTACCACTCAACCTTATTTATTATGCGGGAACAAATCCACTCGCGAGGTTTACATAATAAATCCTTATGAGCTCATCTCGGGGATATTATCAACCCTTCCGGGATACACTGTCCCTTCAAGAATTCACGGCATGCCATATACAAAATATAGTGACCCAACTTAACCGGTAATTAACCCAATAATTAAATCGGTTAATTCCTTTGGAAAATCAAAGTCACTTATATTAAATATACACACCCGCAATTGTTTCAGGGATTAAGAATAAAATACTCCGAGACTTAAATCAATTATCACAGAGCAATCCTAATTGATAAGTCTCAAGCGATCCGCTCAATACACCAAGTGTACAAGTGTGATAAAATAATTAAGATAAATTATTTTCTCTCTCACACAACGACTATGCCGATGGATTGGTCCGTGTCCATCTAGGTCGTGAGCAACTGTTTGATTAAATACGAGTAACCGATAGTATGATCTTCTGTGTGCCCATGCACACCATACTAACTACAACGTATAAAATCCAGGACTATAATTTGCATATATTTAATTAACAATAATTAAAAGCAAATGAATGTTCATTATAAATAGGTAAATGAAAGTGTACATAGAGTTCAGAATACTCAAATCTAGACATTAAGTATACTACTCCATCAATCTCCCACTTATACTAAGGTCTAGTCTTATCTTCCAAACTTCTGACTCCCAAACCCTCCAAGTGCTTGTAATATACTTCCTTAGGAAGTATCTTAGTGAAAGGGTCCGCTAGGTTGTCCTCCGAAGCTATCTTGGTGACTACCGCATCGCCCCTCTTGACGATGTCTCGAATCAGGTGGTACTTGCGCTCTATGTGTTTCGTAGCACTATGGGACCGTCACAGCCGAGGGGTTTTCTTGCGTGCGATCCCCGCCGGGGATCTCTCGGCCTCCGCGGTCCGGTGATCTTCGATCACCACCGCGAAGTCGATCCTCGTCCACGGGGTTCGTCCCTCGGATCTTTGTTCATGCATATACGCGAATAAATAAATAAAATCATCGAGGGGGTTTTCATGATTTTACCTTTGTTCTCGTTGTATGGAGAAACGAGATCTATGAAGACCTTGAGACCTTCCCACGTATTCCTTGCACTAGCTCGAACGTCGGGTGGGCGACGATCTTCCGAACTCCATGGATCTCCCTCTCTACTTTCTCTCTCTAAAATTGTGATCTTCAAGTTATGAGAATAGAGAAGACCATGTAGTGCTTTTATAGGCTACGTAGGGGATCTTAAGGAGGTGGAATATTGGGCTTCCAATATTAATGATTAAATTGAGCCCAAACCTAAATCTATTAATCCCATTAATATTAATTAATTTATTTTCCACTATATAAATTAATTGCACTCCCAATATTAAACCATATTATATCAAATAATATTTCTCCGGTAGTATTATTTATTCCGTGTATTTAAGATATAAATATCCATGAATAAAATTAATTTATTGCTAATTAATTTATTCATCTCTTGTATCCGAGACTAGTACCATTCAACCTTAATTATTATGCGGAACGAATCCACCTGCAGGGTTTACATAATAATTCCTTATGAACTCATCTCGGGGATATTATCAACCCTTACGGGATACACTTTCTCGTCAAGTATTCACGGCATGTCATATAAAAAAATATAGTGACCCAACTTAACCGGTAATTGACCCAATAATTAAAACGGTCAATCCCTTTGGAAAATCAAAGTCACTTATATTAAATATACACACCCGCAATAATATCGGAGATTAAGAATAAAATACACTGAGATTTAAATCGATTATCCAAGGCAATCCTAATCGATAAATCTCAAGCGATCCGCCCAATACATCAAGTGTACAAGTATGATAAAATAATCAAGACAAATTATTTTCTCTCTCATACAACGACTATACCGATGGATTGGTCCGTGTCCATCTAGGTCGTGAGCAACTGTTCGATTAAATACGAGTAACCGATAGTATGATCTTCTGTGTGGGCCCAACACACCATACTAACTACAACATATAGAATCTAGGACTATAATTTGCATATATTTAATTATAAATAATTAAACGCAAATAATTGTTTATTTAATTAAATAGATTAGTGGCAATGGATCGTGAGTTTCCGTTACTTAAATCTAGACATTAAGTACACAACTCCAACAATCTCCCACTTGTACTAAGGTCTAGTCATTTCCTCCAAACTCCCGAATCCCATACTCATCACGTGCTTAAGTTGTACTTCCAAGAAGTACTATGTGAATGAGCACTCTAGGTTGCCGCTCTGAAGTTATCTTGGTGACTACAGCGTCGTCTCCCTTGACGATGACTCGTATCAGGTGGTACTTGCTCTATGTGTTATCTTACACTTATGGACTTGTGATTTCTTACCATTTGCCATCGCACCGCTATTTAAATAGCCTTTGGCAAACTAAGAATCATATCTAAGTCCCAGAGATTATCCCGGAGCTATACCAAAACTTCCGCTGCCTCTGAGGCCGCTATTTGGTTACCCATGGCAGAGTCCGAAAAGCATCGTGCTTATCACTCTTCCATGTTAAAAACTCCTTCTCCTTCAATAGTGAAACACATAGCCTGATATCGACTTACACCGGTCCTCATTCGATTAGAAATCTAAGAGAATGTAATCCAAAGGAAAAGCTTGTCTGCTCCGTAATCCAGAACATAGTTTCCAGTACTTTGAAAGTACTTAAAACGTTCATTACAGCAGTCGAGTATTCCTTTCCAGAATTACCTTGATATCCTCCCACTATACTAGCCGCATAGCAGATATCAGGTTCTCGTTTTCAATATCGCATTTATTAAGCTTTCCACACTCGAAGTGTAGGAACCCGTTTTCATTGCTTCTATCTTCTTTTGTGTTCCAAAACACATATCCTTAGATAGATGCATTCCGTATCTGAAAGGTAACATACCTTTCTCGGAATCTTGCATGTTAAAACGAACCATAATCATTTATATGTAAGATGTCCAGGAGAAGTACAATGTTCTTTCCTAGAGATCCAAGATCTCAAGAACATGTCCAACTTCTTCCTATATCTTTCATAATGATTTATCCAGACAACCATCATTTCATGTCTGATTACATCTTTACATTGCTGCCAATGATAAAATGTTATCTACATAAAACCCGAGAAACATCACCTTGTTTCCATCACGTTTCCAATACACACGATTCGTCTATGCTTTGATGAATCCATAAAATGGACTATCTCATCAATTTGCAAGTACCACGAACTCAAAGCTTTGTTTCAATCCATGAATGGATCAACTAAGCTTGTAGTCTAAATGATCTTGCCTCTTAGCAATAATCCTTATTGCTTTCCAAGAAGGCACATTTAGATCTAGTACTGCCTTCATGTAGATCCAGGGATCGATTTCATGTATACTAGGTCCAGAGTCCGAAGACTCTCCTAGTCTTATGAATATCTTCGGTTGTCACACAACCTCCCACTACAACGGAATTCCGGTGTATAAACAGTAATAACAGTAGGTGCAGTTAGTGGTGTACCGCTACTCGGTTTGGCTGATTCCCAGTCCTTATCGCTTTCTCTCATTCAAAGTATTACGTCACTTTGGGCTTGTGGTTCATCTAATAGTCTTCCTCTAAGAACCGGGCGTTAGAACTTATAACGTCCTTCTGGTTCACAGTACTATTGAACACACGACTTTTGTTCTTCCAGGATATTCTACAACCGCATTGAATGCGCCGTTGTTTTCAAGACATATCCATAGAACATAGGTAGTTCCGTATATCTCATACTTTTACTATTTCTATAAGAGTTCCATTTCTTATTTCCGACACACCATTTCTACACAAGAGTGTATGGTGTAGTCATTTGGGATCAAATCCCAATCTCTGATCAGTATGCCATGCAATTCTCAGACAGGCACTTGCCTCCGCGATTAGATCGCAGGCTTTCAATGGATATACCATGATGGTTCCCCACAATAGCTTTGTGTCCATTGACTTGTCAAAACACATTGTTTTTGTGGCACATCAGGTATGCTAATCCATTTTTCGAGTAATCATAAAATGAAGTACTCGTACCTTATTGTCTGAGTAGACATAGGTCTGCACACATCAGAGTTAATCAATTCTCATACTTGTGCAGATCTTATATCTTATATCCATAAAGGATTGCTTAGTTATGCTATCTTCCAAATCAGATTCTTAGGTCGGAAGGTCCACTCCTTCAACTTAATTTGATCAAAATATCAATTTTTGACCTTTGAACTTCTTATTTGAAAAAACATGACTTAGCATAAGAATCCACAAGTATAAATGATTTAATAAAGAAATCTCTTATTAGTAAGACGAGTTATATAAAACGGTTCGTTGCATCCTGGTGGACTCGGGATTCATCATTTATATATTGCTAGCTAATGTACCAGAATAGATAATATAAATATTTCTTCTCATAACCATCAACTGATTAAAAGAAATAAAATATCCATTCATTAGAAATCCAGAAAAAAGTTCTTTCTAAAAGGGTACATAAAAGCAATAACTCAAAATGAAATCCACTGCAACAGCTGCCTCCTCCACAGCATTGCCCATGTAGACTACGATCTTTTTCTTTTCCAAGTCGTTAGGTTTCCTGGAACCCCAGCATTTAAAATGCACATACCGTCAGTGGTTCCATATCTACACACCAGGTTCCGGTAGATAATACCACTGACTATGTTTTACGACTAAAGAAAATTTCGTACTTTCTTTGAGAGGATAATCAGACTTCCAGTACCCAGACTGTTTGCATCGAGAACACTTGCCTCACGGCTTTCTCGCCCCATCTCGTGGTCCAAGTAGATTAGGACCACTGGGTTTCTTTGCTTGCTTTTCCATTCCCCGGTTTTGCCCTTAGGTTCGGAACCTTTGGCATTGGCTACAAGAGCTTGCGATTTCCGTCTCAACTCGTCCAAAAGGTCCATCATCTCGAAAACGTGTTCAAGCGTTTCCTCGAATCGAATGGCCTTTATGAGTATCCTCATCGCCTCTTGTCCCTATGTCATGTCTAAACATCTCCTTGAGTTTGAACATGATATCAAAATCAGTCCTTTCCTCATCAGTTAAGACATTCGTAGGTTCGGGAGGACAAAGCTCACTGAGTACAAACTTGTACTCTTCAACAGTTTGGGCAATGTCCCGATTTCTATTCCAATCATTACATTTAGGGACCAGTGAGTTAACATCCTTAAGTATCACATAAAGTGGGTTAAAAGCCATTTCCTAATCTATGAGCACATATAACAACAAACAATTGATTTAATCTCCGATATTATCTCCCTCAAATAATATCATTAAACCACTAATCACATCTAAAATCCCATCAGATATGGCAAGCCACGTGGTGTGGTCGTTTACCTACCCAAATGATTTAGCAATTAGATTTTCTTTGGTCATACATCAATTATAGCGTAACTTCGTGGGGAAGGATACTATAACGCGTATCTAAGTGTAAACCATTACTCAGCACTAAAGTGAATCATTTGGAATTGCTACATCACCGCAAGCCACGTGGTGTGGACGTTTACGACAACTTCACAACTCTTCATAATTTCTTATAACTGTCTACATCAATTGATCCAAAATCCGTTGGTATAGCAAGCCACGTGGTGTGGACGTTTACTACACCAAGAGACTTTTATAATTGACTCCCAATTACAAGAACCCATTCGATTTTTGTAAATCAAGACGCGGAGAATCATAAGTGAAACTCGAAGTTTCTAACCAGTGATTCACCATGCGAACAACCCTATCTCTCATAAATGAGGGAGCCGAGCAGACAATCGATCCACCTTCAAAAGGATGGTACGAAGGTCTCTAATTTGTGTCATCCACATGACCAAGTGGCTTTGGCTCCATTCCACTCCCAGGGGTGAGAATGAGTCGACTTGAAGTCAGCTTCAGAAGGACAAATTAGGCATTGTTTGATAAACTTGATCAATGTTTCTTGTAAAAGGAATTACAAGAATTCTCCTCCAATGACTCGTCTATACGAACTTCGAAAGTCCATAAGAGTCACCAAGAGAACAACAATGGAGACCATGGGAATGTTTACATCCCCTCTCCCACTTAGCTTTTTACAATAAAGGGATACGCTATCTAGTGCATAAAGTAAACACATATAGCATGCATACAAGCAACAAAGCACATAGTATCACATAGTAAAAATAATACTAGAATATTATTTTCCGACTATTATGGCTTTATCGCATCTCCGTACGCATCTTCTAGTCTTCAGTTTTCGTTCTTGAATGCTCCATGTGACGAGAATATTAATCCCAATATTTAAATCTATTTATTTTCAATTAATCCAAAAGTTACTTAATTCGAAAATTAAGTCAATCGAATATATCAAAAATAAAATTAAATATTATTAATATTTTTATTATTTTTATTTTCCTCTTCTAATTTCATTAAATCTATAGAATCCTATCCAAGACCCACTTGGAATATTCTAGAAGATTTCCATAATGAAATAAGGAAATAAAATAATTTAGGACTCCTAATCCTTCCAAATTAATTTCCTTTCCTAATCTATTAAAAATTCCATAAAAGAATAATTAAATAGGAAAAAATTAATTAAGGACTTTCAAAACTTTCCCAATTAATTATTTTCCTAATCTATTAAAAATTACATAAAGGAATAATTAAATAGGAGGAATAAATTAATTCTAAATTTATTAATTTTCTTGTCCATGAAAATTCCAAAATAGGAATAATCAATAAGGAAAAAATAAATTTGTTTCAATTTAATTCTTTTCCTATTCCATGAGAGTTCCCAAACTTAGGAATACTTAAATAGGAAAACCGAATCAAATAGGAAAGTCGGATTATGGTAGGAGTAGCATGGGTTGGGAGACCCCACACCACCCCCTACCATCGACCGGCCAAAGGAGAGCCGCCGCCGCCACCCCAGCCGGCCAGCCACCACCACCGGCGGCAGCCCACGGCCGAGGGCGCGACGCCCCCTCCCACTCGATCGATGGGATCGATCATGGGGTTGATCGATCCCCGGTCCTTTTCGTCTTCTTCGTCACACGTCTTCGTCTTCCGGCGATCGTCTCAACATTGAACCAACGTAAAAATTAATTTACAAAATTAAATTACAATTACGGTATCGATTCTATACATGAAATCGACCCTATACATTTTCTGGAAAAACATAGAACGTAATAATAAATCCTAAATTCGGTCAACCCCCGAATTTTTACTATTACAAGCATTCATCCACACAAAACGAATCTTGACATGTCCGAGAGTTTAATCAAAACATATTATGACAATAATTAACGGAAAAATTATATCTAGCCATAATAGTCGGAAACCCTGCAAGGTAGAACAATTTATCGCATATACACATGAACTAGAACCAACGCTCTGATACCAATTGTTGGAAATCGATATCCCGGGCTATCAAAATTGCGGAAATAATAACCCGACCGAAATCCCGTCGCCGGAAACCACCGCGAACCACCGCACGAAGCCGGAGCTCGACCCGAGCATCGCCGCGGGATGAACCCGCGGCTAAACCCTAGCCGAGCCCCCGCGAGGGGCTCGCGATCGCACGCGATCGATGGGGCTGCTCGCAGCAGCCCCCGGCGGTGAGTCCGGCGACTCACCGCCACCGCCGAGGAGGGCGGTGCGTCCAGCGCATCCGCCGCGGCTCCAGCCGCGGCTGCCCGGCGATCGAGCCCAGCTCGATCGCATGCCCCGGCGTTCAGCCGGGGCTCCTCCTCCACGCGCCGCTGGGAGCGGAGGGGTTCCGCCACGGCACCAGCCCGTGGCACCCCGCGATCGACGTGAAGTCGATCGCATGCCCCGGCGTCCAGCCGGGGCTTCTCCCTTGCGCGCCGGCGGTCGAAACCCTAGGGTTCGACCGCCACCCTCGGCGTCCAGCCGAGGGGTTTTCTTGCGTGCGATCCCCGCCGGGGATCTCTCGGCCTCCGCGGTCCGGTGATCTTCGATCACCACCGCGAGGTCGATCCTCGTCCACGGGGTTCGTCCCTCGGATCTTTGTTCATGCATATACGCGAATAAATAAATAAAATCATCGAGGGGGTTTTCATGATTTTACCTTTGTTCTCGTTGTACGGAGAAACGAGATCTATGAAGACCTTGAGACCTTCCCACGTATTCCTTGCACTAGCTCGAACGACGGGTGGGCGACGATCTTCCTAACTCCATGGATCTCCCTCTCTACTTTCTCTCTCTATAATTGTGATCTTCAAGTTATGAGAATAGAGAAGACCATGTAGTGCTTTTATAGGCTACGTAGGGGATCTTAAGGAGGTGGAATATTGGGCTTCCAATATTAATGATTAAATTGAGCCCAAGCCCAAATCTATTAATCCCATTAATATTAATTAATTTATTTTCCACTATATAAATTAATTGCACTCCCAATATTAAACCATATTATATCAAATAATATTTCTCCGGTAGTATTATTTATTCCGTGTATTTAAGATATAAATATCCATGAATAAAATTAATTTATTGCTAATTAATTTATTCATCTCTAGTATCCGAGACTAGTACCATTCAACCTTAATTATTATGCGGAACGAATCCACCTGCAGGGTTTACATAATAATTCCTTATGAACTCATCTCGGGGATATTATCAACCCTTACGGGATACACTTTCCCGTCAAGTATTCACGACATGTCATATAAAAAAATATAATGACTCAACTTAACCGGTAATTGACCCAATAATTAAACCGGTCAATCCCTTTGGAAAATCAAAGTCACTTATATTAAATATACACACCCGCAATAATATCGGGGATTAAGAATAAAATACACTGAGATTTAAATCGATTATCCAAGGCAATCAATCATAATCGATAAATCTCAAGCGATCCGCCCAATACACCAAGTGTACAAGTATGATAAAATAATCAAGACAGATTATTTTCTCTCTCATACAACGACTATACCGATGGATTGGTCAGTGTCCATCTAGGTCGTGAGCAACTGTTCGATTAAATACGAGTAACCGATAGTATGATCTTCTGTGTGGGCCCGACACACCATACTAACTACAACGTATAGAATCTAGGACTATAATTTGCATATATTTAATTATAAATAATTAAACGCAAATAATTGTTTATTTAATTAAATAGATTAGTGGCAATGGATCGTGAGTTTCCGTTACTTAAATCTAGACATTAAGTACACAACTCCAACAAATCTGACCCACTGCTGCAGGATCTTGCCTCACGGAAGCGCAAGAAGAAGCAGGTGCCCCTTACTCCTCGCCGGCCGTCCACCAGATCCACCTCTGCCTATGCAAAAGGCAAAGGCCCGGCTGTGCCCCCAACTTCAATGGAAAACCCCATTGACGTAGAGGCCACCACTGCCAAGAAATCCCGCAAGGGAAAAAGTGTTGTTGTCGCTTCCAAAACTGACAGCTCACAAAGTGGTGATGCCGCAGCACAACCTGCTGCGAAGAAGGGTGGCAAGGCACCAAAAATTGATGCCACCAAGGAGGACTCGGATTCTGACATGAAATTCGGCAAGGGATACTCGAGGAGATTTTGGTCCGAACGTCGTTCAGTGATTGGGCCCCAGTTCTACTCCAACAAGCCTATTCAACCAGACCGTGGTGGAGACTTGTCAACATGTGCTAGACACAAAGTTGATAAGTTATTATAGAAGATTAAGTTGGTCAAGGCAGTCTCTGATGGAGTTGTATTCTAAATGTCTTGTTTAGTGCAAATACGAAACTCCTTATCTATGCCTTAGTCTATACATAATTCCAACATGATTGCATTTAATGCAATAGTCCTTGATGTATACGTTGTAGATAGTATGGCGTGAGGAAACACGCGGAAGATCATACTATCGGTTACTCGTATACTATCGAACAGTAGCTCACGACTTAGATGGACAGGGACAATCCATCGGTACGTCGTAGTGTGACTGGTAGATAGTCGGTCTTGACTATCATGTTACACTCGTACACTTGGTGTATTGAGTAGGACCACGGGAGGGCGTTCGATTTATACTAATCGGAGTAATCGAACTAGACCTCAGATATTACGGATATATAAGTTCCTAATCCCTATATAATTATAGGTGCGTGTGTCCAATGCTCGGTTCCTTGATGTGCCAATGAGTGAGACTAATTGATTAGTCGAGATCCTCGGTATATTGGGAATCGGAATTGTACACGCGGCATGCTGTAGATTATAGCCAGGAAACCGTGTCCCATTTATTGGTTTGATGATGTCATCGAGATGAGCTCATAAAGTTTATCATGTAAACCCTGCAGGTGGAATCGTTCCACATGATAATAAGGATGAGTGGTACTAGTCTCGGATAATAAGAAATGAATTAATTTAATTATTAGTAATTAATTAATTCATGGACATGCGATATCTTAAACACGGGGAAAATCGTATATGTAATTTCGGCGGAATTATTATTGTTGAAATAATATTAAATTAATTTCGGGGATTCAATTATAATTTTATAGTGGAATTAATTATAATTAAAATTGTGGAATTTAATTAAAGGTTTTCTTTTAAGGACACCGGTTTAATTAAATTGCAATTTAGCCCGGGATTTATTTACCTAAGAGGTCCCTAGTGTAACTCTATATAAAGCCCCCCTTGCCTCTCTTAAACCTACGCTACGCCGCAACAATTATTTTTCTCAGAGAAATTAATAGTTCACGCAATTATAATTTTCTCTGTTAAAAATAAAAGGTTAACGCAATTATTTTTCTCACACTGAGAAAAATTAAATTAACGCTGGTTTGAGAAGAGAGAGCAGAAAAGGAGAATCCAGCAAATCGTTGCCCACACAACGGATGGAATCGGGGAAGAGGCATACGCTAGAAACGTCTAAGGTCTCAACAATTCGGCTCCTCCGAATCACGCATCAAAGGTAAAGAATCGAAAACCCTATTCCGCATTATTTCGATTCTTCTCGTACGTAATCATACAAAAAACCACGATCGGGTTTCCAAGGACCGTGGTTGATGTTCTCAGATCATTGGGCGGTCTCTGGCCGCCGGAGCAGTGGTCGGAATCGAGAAAAACGGCCAGAAACGGACCTGGAACAGCAGCGTCGCGCTGCTGTTCGCGACGCTGTCGGCCGACGGCATTTCATGTCGGCCGACATGGACTTGTCGGACGACACCAGATGGTGTCGGACGACAGAAGAGGTCAGCAGCCCCTCGTTTCGCGCGGTCGTGCCTCGGGTGCGATGGCTGGGCGCGTTTCGGGTCTGGGGCTTCGTCGTGAACACAGTAGGAACGCTGGAGGTCGACTGGGCGTGTCCGGATGTTCGAGTAGTCGAACGGACTGGTCCCTGGTAGTCGATTTCCAACAATTGGTATCAGAGCCGGTTTATCGGTTTTTTGTATTGTTCGTACGTTTTATGATGCAGGATGAACCCGATTATTATGGCCAATATTGTGATGGATGTTGTGCTTTAATTTTGTTGTGGTTTGTTAAACTATCGGGCTTGTTGAGATTGTTTGATTTTGGAAAACGTTGCTTATTTGTAATAGATAAAAACGACGGGTTGAGTCGTTAGGTTTATTTATTTTTCGTTGTATCCGGGACATGTATAGGGTCGATCACCTTGTATAGGATCGATGCCGGATTTAGTAATTTTATTTTTGTAATTTTTCTTACTAATTTTGGTGGATCGAGACGAGACCAAAACCCGGAGAAACGAGGATCGAGGAGGGCGAACCGGCAACGGGCAGCCATCGAACACACCTTGTGTTCGCGACGGGCAGCAGCGGGGATGGGGTTCGTTCGACCCCACGGACGACTCAACGAGGCTCGAGACGAGGCTCCAGTGGGAGGAGTTCGTTTCTTGACCCTCGAGCGAGTCGGTGGTGGACCGAGTCCGAGACGAGCAACGAGATGAAGTTCCAAGAGACGTGCATTGGAAAATACTTAAGGCCATAATAATCGGGGCCACGTTAATTGCTTTTTGCATGATTTACATGTTTATTATTATGCTTAATTATTTATGCATCTTATCCCTTATCGTAAAATACTAAGTGGGAGAGGGATTGGAAACAATCCCGCGGTCTCCATTCTCTGTTTTGATGGTGATGTGTATTGACTTACGAGTCGATACACGGATATCACTAGATCAAAATTCGAATTCAATTCCACTTATAAGAATCGAACAATTATATTTTTCAAAAGCAAGTGCCTAATCTGTCTTTCAAATACTAAGTTCAACTCGACTCATTCTCACCCCGGGGAGTAGAATGGAGCCAAAGCGCTTGCTTATGTCGATGACACAGATTAGAGACATTCGAGTCATTCGATGACTAGATCGATTGTCTTGCTGGCTCCCTCACCTAGTGAGAGATAGGGCTCAATTGCATGATTGATCGCTGGTTAAAAACTTCGAGTTTCACTTACGAGATATCAAGCTTTGAATAATAAAATTGTAAAATTTAATGTAAGAGTCAATTAACAAAGTTGTTTGTTTTAGTAAACGTCCACACTATCGTGGCTTGCTAAATGGAAACGGTACTTTGGGTTAATTGAGACTCTATGACATTTAAATAATTGGGATTCAATTAATAAAGTTGTTTGTTTTAGTAAAAGTCCACGCACGAGCAGCCCGCAATCGAGCCGAACGAACTCAGCCGTCCGATCGATCGCGCCGGCGCTCGCCTGGACCTTCGCCGGAACGAGCAGCTGCAACACGCCGGACTTCCGTCGACTTCCGGCGAACCATCCCACGATGGTGAACGCCAAGTCGACGAGCCCATGTGCCCAGCCGCTGCCTCCCAGCAGCCCGCGCCTCCAGCCACCTCCCCGGCAGCCCGCTCCGAGCGCGCGTTCGATCTCCTCCGGTTCGATTATTCCGAAAAATCCTCGATTTTTAATAATTAATTTTTCCGTCAAACACAAATCATACAAGAGAGAAAATCATAGACGTAGAACAATATATAGCACAATAATTTAACAATTTAAATTAATCTATGGCTATAAACAACGAGAATCAATTATCGAAACAATTAACGAAAAACGTAACCGTACGCTCTGATACCAATTGTTGGAAATCGATCACCCGGAATCGTCGTAGAACCGACTCCGATCGACGTCCCGGAAACCACGACGGAACAGCCCGGAGTCGTCGCGGAGGAGCAGCCGATCGAGCCCTAGCCACGGTGAAGCCGCGACCCACGATCGCTCCAACCGCGTGCGACAAGCCGCCGCCCAGCCGAGGGTTTCCTCCCGGTGATCCGTCCAGCCGGGTCTTGAGTCACCGGCGGTCCGGCGGTCCAAGACCGCCACCTCCCGACTCGTCCCGGTTTGGATCCCCGTTTATCGGATCTTGGTTTTTCGATAATATTTCAATAAACATGAATTAAATAGCGGAAATATTTAATTCACCTTTTGATTCGTTGTGCGGAGAAACGAGATCTTATTGAAGACCTTGAGACCTTCCCACGTATTCCTTGCACTCGTTCGAACGTCGGGTGGGCGACGATCCTCCGAACTCTATGGATCTCCTTCTCTACTTTCTCTCTCTAGAATTGTGATCTTCAAGTTATGAGAATAGAGAAGATCATGTAGTGCTTTTATAGGCTACGTAGGGGATCTTAAGGAGGTGGAATATTGGGCTTCCAATAATAGTGATTAAATTGAGCTCAAGCCCAAATCTATTAATCCTTACTATTATTAATTATATATTAATTCCACTATATAAATATAATTGCACTCCCAATATTATACCATATTATATCAAATAATATTCTCCGGTAGTATTATTTATTCCGCATGTTTAAGATATAAATGTCCATGAATAAATTATATTTATTGCTAATATTATTTATTCATCTCTTATAATTCCGAGAATAGTACCACTCAACTTTATTATCATGCGGATCAAATCCACTTGCAAGGTTTACATGATAATCCTTATGAACTCATCTCGGGGACATTATCAACCCTTTCGAGGACATGCTTTCCCGTCAAGAATTCACAGCATGTCATACACAAAATACAGTGACCCAACTTTGCCGGTAATTGACCCAATATACTAACCATTCAATTCCTTTGGAAAATCAAAGTCACTAATATTAAATGCATACACCCGCAATAATATCAGGGATTAAGAATAAAATACACTTAGACTTGAATCGATTATCTAAGGCAATCCTAATCGATAAATCTCAAGCGATCCGCCCAATACACCAAGTGTACAAGTATGATAAAATAATCAAGACAGATTATTTTCTCCCTCATACAACGACTATACCGATGGATTGGTCCGTGTCCATCTAGGTCGTGAGCAACTGTTCGATTATATACGAGTAACCGATAGTATGATCTTCCGTGTGACGACGCACACCATACTAACTACAACGTATATAATCTAGGACTATAATTTGCATATATTTAATTATAAATAATTGAACGCAAATAATTGTTTATTTAATTAAATAGATTAATGGCAATGGATCGGGAGTTCATATCACTTAAATCTAGACATTAAGTATACAACTCCAACAATCTCCCACTTATACTAAGGTCTAGTCATTTCCTCCAAACTCCCGACTCCCATACTCTTCACGTGCTTAATATGCACTTCCAAGAAGTGCCTTGTGACAGAGTAATCTAGATTGTCGTTCTGAAGTTATCTTGGTGACTACAGCGTCGTCTTCCCTGACGATGACTCGTATCAGGTGTACTTGCTCTATGTGTTATCTTACACTTATGGACATGTGATTTCTTACGTTTGCCATTGCACCGCTATTCACAATAGCCTTTGGTAAACTAAGAATCACATCTAAGTCCCAGAGGTTATCCCGGAGCATTACCAGAACTTCCGCTGCCTCTGAGGCCGCTATTCTTGGTTACCCATGGGAGAGTCCGAAAAGCATCGTGCTTATCACTCTTCCATGTTAAAAACTCCTCCTCCTTTAATAGTAAAACACATAGCCTGATATCGACTTACACCGGTCCTTATTTGATTAGAAATCTAAGAGAATGTAATCCAAAGGAAAACCTTGTCTGCTTCGTAATCCAGAACATAGTTTCCAGTACTTCGAAAGTACTTAAAATGTTCATTACAGCAGTCGAGTATTCCTTTCCAGGATTACCTTGATATCCTCCCACTATGCTAACCGCATAGCCGATATCAGGTTCTCGATTTCAACATTGCATTTATCAAGCTTTCCACACTCCAAGTGTAGGAAACCGATTTTATTGCTTCTATCTCCTTTTGTGTTTCCAAAACACATGTCTTTAGATAGATGCATTCCGTATCTAAAAGGTAACGAACGTTTCTCCGAATCTTGCATGTTAAAACGAACCATAATCATATATATGTAAGATGTCCAGGAGAAGTACGATGTTCTTTCCTAGAGATCCAAGATCTCAAGAACATGTCTAACTTCTTCCTATATCTTTCATATTGATTCATCTAGACAATCATCATTTTATGTCTGATAACATCTTTACATTGTTGCCAATGATAAGAGTGTTATCTACATAAAACCCGAGAAACACCACCTTGTTTCCATCACGTTTCCCATACACACGATTCGTCAATGCCTTTTGATGAATCCATCAAATGGACTATCTCATCAATGCGCAAGTTCCACGAATTCTAGCTTTGATTTAATTTATCAATGGATTAACTAAGCTTGTACTCTAAATGATCCTGCCTCTTAGCAATAATCCTTATTGCTCTCCAAGAAGGCACATTTAGATCTAGTACTGCCTCCAGGTAGAACCAGGGATCGATTTCATGTATACTAGGTTCAGAGTTCGAAAACTCTCCTAGTCTTATGAATATCTCTGGTTGACCCACAACCTCCCACTACAACGGCATTCTGGTGTATTAACTGTGATAACAGTAGGTGCAGTTAGTGGTGTACCGCTACTCGGTTAAGCTGGTTCTAAGTCTTTATCGTTTTCTCTCATTCGAAAGTATTACGTCACTTTGGGCTTGTGGTTCATCTAATAGTCTTCCTCTAAGAACCGAGCGTTAGAACTTATAACGTCCTTCTGGTTAATATTACTATCGAACACACATCTTTTGTTCTTCTAAGATATTCTACAACCGCATTTGAATGCGCCGTTGTTTCCAAGACATATCCATAGAACATAGGTAGTTCCGTATAACTCATGCTTCTACTATTTCTATAAGAGTTCCATTTCTTATCTCCGACACACCATTTCTACAGAGGACTGTATGGTATTTTCTCTTGGGATCCAATCCCAAGCTCTGATCATATATCAGAGTAAATCAATTCTAATACTTGTCCGGATCTTATATCTTATATCCATAAAGGATTGCTTAGTCGTATTATCTTCCAAATTAGATTCTTAGGTCGAAAGGTCCACTCCTTCAACTTAATTGATCTTACAATCAATTTTCGACCTTTGAACTTCTTATTTGAATAAATATGACTTAGCATAAGAATCCACAAGTATAAATGATTTAATAAATAAATCTTTTATTAGTAAAACGAGTTATATATAAAACGGTTCGTTGCATCGTGGTGGACTTAGGATTCATCATTTATATATTGCTAGCTAATGTACCAGAATAGACAATATCATTATTTCTTCCCATAACCATCAAATGATTAAAAGAAATAAAATATCCATTCATTAAAATTTAGAAATCCAGAACGAAGTTCTTTCTAAAATAATAGGGTACATAAAGCAATATTTCAAAATGAAATCATATGTCATCCACTGCAACAGCTGCCTCCTCCACAGCATTGCCCATGTAGACTACGATCTTTTCTTTTCCAAGTCGTCGGGTTTCCTGGAACCCTTGCATTTAAAATGCACATACCGTCAGTGGTTCCATATCTACACACCAGGTTCTGGTAGATAATACCACTGACTATGTTTTACGACTAAAGAAAAGTTCGTACCTTCTTTGAGAGGATAATCAGACTTCCAGTACCCAGACTGTTTGCATCGAGAATACTTCCCTTATGGCTTTCTCTTCCCATCTCGTGGTCTAAGCAACTTAGGACCACTGGGATTCTTTGCTTGCTTTTCCTTTCCCCCGATTTTACCCTTTGGTTCAAAACCTTTGATATTGGCTACAAGAGCTTGCGATTTCCGTCTCAACTCGTCCAAAAGGTCAATCATCTCAAAAACGTGTTTAAGCGTTTCCGAAGCGACTGGCCTTTATGAGTATCCTCATCGCTTCTTGTCTAGCCGCCTATAATAGGCTCGGGAGGACAAAGCTCACTGAGTACAAACTTGTACTCTTCAACAGTTTGGGCAATGTCAAGATTTCTATTCCAATCATTACATTTAGGGACCAGTGAGTTAAAATCCTTACGTATCACATAAAGTGGGTTCAAGGCCATTTCCTAATCTATGAGCACATATAACAACAAACAATTGATTTAATCTCCGATATTATCTCCCTCAAATAATATCATTAAATCACTAATCACATCTAAAATCCCATCAGATATGGCAAGCCACGATAGTGTGGACGTTTACCTATCCAAATGATTTAGTAATTAGATTTGCTTCGGTCGTACATCATCAATAGCGTTACTTCGATGGGAAGGATACTATGAAGCGTACCTAAGTGTAAACCATTACTCAGTACTAAGAAGATTGTTTGGGATACGCATATTCACCGCAAGCCACGATAGTGTGGACGTTTACGTTAACATACGCTCCTTTACTCCCTTCTATAACTGTCAACATCAATCGATCCAAAATCTCATTCAGTGCAGCAAGCCACGATAGTGTGGACGTTTACTACACCAAAAGATTTTTACAATTGACTCCCAATTACTTGATCCATTCGATTTTTGTAAATCAGGACGCGGAGAATCATAAGTGAAACTCGAAGTTTCTTACCAGTGATTCACCATGCGAACAACCCTATCTCTCATAAAATGAGGGAGCCGAGCAGACAATCGATCCATTTCAAAAAATGGTACGAAGGTCTCTAATTTGTGTCATCCACATGACCAAGTGGCTTTGGCTCCATTCCACTCCCCGGGGTGAGAATGAGTCGACTTGAAATCAGTTTCAGAAAGACAAATTAGGCATTGTTTGATAAACTTAATCAATGTTTCTCGTAAGAGGAATTACAAGAATTCTCCTCCAATGACTCGTCTATACGAACTTCGAAAGCTCATAAGAGTCACCAAGAGAACAGCAATGGAGACCATGGGAATATTTCCATTCCCTCTCCCACTTAGCTTTTTACAATAAAGGGATACGTTATCTAGTGCATCAATGAAATACACATAAGCATAATCACAGACATACATTTCATGCAAGTACGTACACAAATAATCAAATATTTGCTCAAGTAAAATTATTTCTCGACTATTCGTACCTTGATGAATTCCTGCATGCTTGTCTTGAGTCTTCATTCTACGTCTTGAATACTTTGCCGAGCGACGGAAAAATTCTTTGATTTTCATATTTAATTTTATTTTAAATAAAATCCAAGATTCCAATTCAAAATAAATTTGAATCAATCTAATGATTTCAACTAAAATACTCCAATTAAATAAAATCAATTCCATTGATTTCCATATTTAATTCTATTTTAAATAAAATCCAAGATTTTCAATTCAAAATAAATTTGAATCAATCTAATGATTTTAAATAAAATACTTAAATTAAATAAAATCAATATTATTAAAATCCATTGATTTCCATATTTAATTCTATTCTAAATAAAATCCAAGATTATCCAATTCAAAATAAATTTTGAATTAATCTAATGATTTTAAATAAAATACTTAAATTAAATAAAATCAATATTTTAATAATTAAAATCCATTGATTTCCATATTTAATTATATTCTAAATAAAATCCAAGATTATCCAATTCAAAATAAATTTTGAATTAATCTAATGATTTTAAATAAAATACTTAAATTAAATAAAATCAATATTTTAATAATTTCTCAATCCTATTCAAATTAGATCTCAAGAATCCTAATCAAAATCGAATTTTGATTCTTCTTAAGACTTCTAATCCAAGTAGGTATAGGATATCTAGAGAAACTATGATTTTCTTTCCTAATTTAAATCTCCATCTAATTCCATCATTTAATTCCATAATTAAGAAATATAATCCAAATATTCCATCATTTAATTCCATAATTAAGAAATCTAATCCAAATAGAATTTGAATTAATTCCAAAATTAAATTAAATAAAATTAGAAAAATTAAATTATTTGCGGAAAGATCGGATTTACCGGGACGAACCAAGAAGGAGACCTGCTCGAATCAAAGGTTCGTGCCCGATCGAACCATGCACATCACATGCATATCGACCCAAGCCATTTCTTATGCCTGGCCATGCACATTGGTTCCATGCATGTAAACATTAATTAATAAAACCATGCAATGCACTACTTCAATTAATTAATTCATGCAGCAAGTGGGTTAACACAGCCAGGCGAGAAGAAAAAATATTACGATCGTCTTACAGCGATCGTCTTCTTCGTTGAGGTTGTGCACCAGCCCTGGTCAATTTCCGGCACGACGTCTCCACTGACGACCCATGCCATCGACCCATGGTGCACCCACGCACGAGCAGCCCGCAATCGAGCCGAACGAACTCAGCCGTCCGATCGATCGCGCCGGCGCTCGCCTGGACCTTCGCCGGAACGAGCAGCTGCAACACGCCGGACTTCCGTCGACTTCCGGCGAACCATCCCACGATGGTGAACGCCAAGTCGACGAGCCCATGTGCCCAGCCGCTGCCTCCCAGCAGCCCGCGCCTCCAGCCACCTCCCCGGCAGCCCGCTCCGAGCGCGCGTTCGATCTCCTCCGGTTCGATTATTCCGAAAAATCCTCGATTTTTAATAATTAATTTTTCCGTCAAACACAAATCATACAAGAGAGAAAATCATAGACGTAGAACAATATATAGCACAATAATTTAACAATTTAAATTAATCTATGGCTATAAACAACGAGAATCAATTATCGAAACAATTAACGAAAAACGTAACCGTACGCTCTGATACCAATTGTTGGAAATCGATCACCCGGAATCGTCGTAGAACCGACTCCGATCGACGTCCCGGAAACCACGACGGAACAGCCCGGAGTCGTCGCGGAGGAGCAGCCGATCGAGCCCTAGCCACGGCGAAGCCGCGACCCACGATCGCTCCAACCGCGTGCGACAAGCCGCCGCCCAGCCGAGGGTTTCCTCCCGGTGATCCGTCCAGCCGGGTCTTGAGTCGCCGGCGGTCCGGCGGTCCAAGACCGCCACCTCCCGACTCGTCCCGGTTTGGATCCCCGTTTATCGGATCTTGGTTTTTCGATAATATTTCAATAAACATGAATTAAATAGCGGAAATATTTAATTCACCTTTTGATTCGTTGTGCGGAGAAACGAGATCTTATTGAAAACCTTGAGACCTTCCCACGTATTCCTTGCACTCGTTCGAACGTCGGGTGGGCGACGATCCTCCGAACTCTATGGATCTCCTTCTCTACTTTCTCTCTCTAGAATTGTGATCTTCAGGTTATGAGAATAGAGAAGATCATGTAGTGCTTTTATAGGCTAATTTTAAGGAGGTGGAATATTGGGCTTCCAATAATAGTGATTAAATTGAGCTCAAGCCCAAATCTATTAATCCTTACTATTATTAATTATATATTAATTCCACTATATAAATATAATTGCACTCCCAATATTATACCATATTATATCAAATAATATTCTCCGGTAGTATTATTTATTCCGCATGTTTAAGATATAAATGTCCATGAATAAATTATATTTATTGCTAATATTATTTATTCATCTCTTATAATTCCGAGAATAGTACCACTCAACTTTATTATCATGCGGATCAAATCCACTTGCAAGGTTTACATGATAATCCTTATGAGCTCATATCGGGGACATTATCAACCCTTTCGAGAACATGCTTTCCCGCCAAGAATTCACAGCATGTCATACACAAAATACAGTGACCCAACTTTGCCGGTAATTGACCCAATATACTAACCAGTCAATTCCTTTGGAAAATCAAAGTCACTAATATTAAATGCATACACCCGCAATAATATCAGGGATTAAGAATAAAATACACTGAGACTTGAATCGATTATCTAAGGCAATCCTAATCGATAAATCTCAAGCGATCCGCCCAATACACCAAGTGTACAAGTATGATAAAATAATCAAGACAGATTATTTTCTCCCTCATACAACGACTATGATTATATACGAGTAACTGATAGTATGATCTTCCGTGTGACGACGCACACCATACTAACTACAACGTATATAATCTAGGACTATAATTTGCATATATTTAATTATAAATATAGATTTAAGTGTTGTGTACTTAATGTCTAGATTTAAGTATCGGTAAACTCCCGGTCATAGCATTTTACCTATTTAATTAATAAACAATTATTTGCATTTAATTATTATTAATTAATTATGCAAAATATAGTCCTGGATTTTATACGTTGTAGTTAGTATGGTGTGCATGGGCACACAGAAGATCATACTATCGGTTACTCGTATTTAATCGAACAGTTGCTCACGACCTAGATGGACCCGGACCAATCCATCGGTATAGTCGTTGTGTGAGAGAGAAAATAATTTATCTTAATTATTTTATCACACTTGTACACTTGGTGTATTGGGCTGATCGCTTGAGATTTATTGATTAGGATTGCCTTGGATAATCAATTTAAATCTCAGAGTATTTTATTCTTAATCCCCGATATTATTGCGGGTGTGTATATTTAATATTAGAGACTTTGATTTTCCAAAGGAAATAACCAATTTAATTATTGGGTTAATTACCGGTAAAATTGGGTCGCTATATTTTATATATGACATGCCGTGAATACTTGACGGGAAAGTGTATCCCGGAAGGGTTGATAATATCCCCGAGATGAGTTCATAAGGAATTATTGTGTAAACCTCATGAGTGGATTCGTTCCGCACAATAATAAAGGTTGAACGGTACTAGTCTCGGATATAAGAGATGAATATTATTTATTGAGCAATAAATAAATTTATTCATGGATATTTAAATCTTAAATACACGGAATAAATAATACTAACCGGAGAAATATTATTTGATATAATATGGATAAATATTGGGAGTGCAATTTTATTTATATAGTGGAAAATAAATAAAATTAATATTGATAAGGATTAATGGATTTGGGTTGGACCCAATTTAATCTTCAATATTAGAAGCCCAATATTTAATCTCCTTTTGATCCCCTACGTAGCCTATAAAAGCACTACATGGTCTTCACTTTTCACAAGACAATTTAACCTACGCCAATCATAAAGTCTTGGAGAGTGAAGGAGATCCATAGGAGTTCGATAGATCGTCGCCCACACGACGTTCGGACGAGGTGCGAGGAATACGTAGGAAGATCGCAAGGTCATCAACCGATCTCGTTTCTCCGCACAACGAATCGAAGGTAAAATCATAAAACCCCTTTTATGATTTGTGCTTGATTAATTGTGATATATACATGAACGCACGATCCGGGAAAACGACGAACCTCGGGGACGGGGATTCGAGATCCCCGGCGAGGATCGAGGGAGCGGCCGAACCCTAGGGTTCGACCGCCGCATGCGCGCGACGAGGGACGAGCCCCGGCTGGACGCCGGGGCATGCGATCGACTTCGGTCGATCGCTGGGGTGCCACGGGCTGGTGCCGTGGCGGACCCCAGCCGCCCTCGACGGCGGCGTGCGCTCGAAGGGGGCCCCGGCCGAAGCCGGGGCAAGCGATCGACTCGGAAGTCGATCGCTAGGGCAGCCGCGGCTAGGCCGCGGCGGGTCAGCTGGGCTGACCGCCCTCCCCTCGATGGCGGAGGCGGTGAGTCGTCGGACTCACCGCCAGGGGCTGTTCCGAACAGCCCCGCGGGGATGCCTCGCATCCCCAGGCGATCCCCACACACGGCGATCGCGAGCCCGGGCGTGGGCGTGGCTAGGGTTTATGCTGGGATTCGATGTCCCGGGCTATCAAAAATTGCGGAACCGATAACCCGACCGAAAACCCGTCGCCGGAAACCGCACGAACACCAACTCATCCGCAGGAGTCCGACCTTTGGAGACTACGCGCCCGAAGACACGCAGCCCGCCCCCAGCCGATTTTCTCCCGCGAGTCGGAAATTACGAACGCGAACACCACGAAGAACCGGGCTCGACGAGAGCATCGCCGCGGGATGAACCCGCGGCTAAACCCTAGCCGAACCCCATCCGCGGGGTTCGCGATCGCCGTGCATGGCGATCGCCGGGGCTGTTCGGAACAGCCCCCTGGCGGTGAGTCCGGCGACTCACCGCCGCCATCCGACGGGAGGGGGACCACCAGTCGCGGGGCGAAGCCGCGACGGTCCCCGGCGATCGAGCTAGGGCTCGATCGCCCCAGCCGCGGCGTCCAGCCGCGGCCTTCTCCCTTTGCGCGCACCACCGGCGGAGGGAGGCCGGGGGGTTCGATCCACCGTGGCACCAGCCTACGGCCGAACCCCCAGCGATCGACTTCACGTCGATCGCTCACCCCGGCGTCCAGCCGGGGCTCTCCTCACGCCCGCGCGCCGGCGGTCGAACCCTAGGGTTCGGCCGCCCCTTCCTCGATCCCGACGGGGATCGCGAGATCCCCGTATCCCGGTCTCGACGTTCCCGGATCGTGCGTTCATGTATATATCACAATTATTCAACGCAAATAATCATAGAAGGGGTTTCTCGATTATACCTTCGATTCGTTGTACGGAGAAACGAAATCGGTTGACAACCTTGTGATCTTCCCGCGTATTCCTAGCACTCCGTTCGAACGTCGTGTGGGCGACGATCTATCGAACTCTATGGATCCTCCTCACTCTCAAGACTTTATGAATTCCGTAGGTCAATTAATTCTCTCTTGAAAAGTGAAGACCATGTAGTGCTTATATAGGCTACGTAGGGGATCATAAGGAGAATAAATATTGGGCTTCAATATTGAAAATTAAATTGGGTCCAACCCAAATCTATTAATTCTTATCAATATTAATTTTATTTATTTTCCACTATATAAATAAAATTGCACTCCCAATATTATTCCATATTATATCAAATAATATTTCTCCAATTAGTATTATTTATTCCGTGTATTTAAGATTTAAATATCCATGAATAAATTTATTTATTGCTCAATAAATAATATTCATTTCTTATATCCGAGACTAGTACCGTTCAACCTTTATTATTGTGCGGAACGAATCCACTCATGAGGTTTACACAATAATTCCTTATGAACTCATCTCGGGGATATTATCAACCCTTCCGGGATACACTTTCCCGTCAAGTATTCACGGCATGTCATATATAAAATATAGCGACCCAATTTTACCGGTAATTAACCCAATAATTAAATCGGTTAATTCCTTTGGAAAATCAAAGCCTCTAGTATTAAATATACACACCCGCAATAATATCGGGGATTAAGAATAAAATACTCCGAGATTTAAATTGATTATCCAAGGCAATCCTAATCAATAAATCTCAAGCTGATCCGCCCAATACACCAAGTGTACAAGTGTGATAAAATAATTAAGATAAATTATTTTCTCTCTCACACAACGACTATACCGATGGATTGGTCCGTGTCCATCTAGGTCGTGAGCAACTGTTCGATTAAATACGAGTAACCGATAGTATGATCTTCTGTGCGCCCATGCGCACCATACTAACTACAACGTATAAAATCCAGGACTACATTTTGCATAAATTAATTAATAATAATTAATTGCAAATAATTGTTTATTAATTAAATAGATTAAATGCCATGACCGGGAGTTTACCGGTACTTAAATCTAGACATTAAGTACACAACTCCAACAGTTTAGTCGCGGGTTCTCCCGCGGCGACGCCTTGGTCATGCTCTAGCTCGTCCGTGGTTCGCGTTCGTGGTTTCCGGCGATAGAGTTTTCGGTCGGGTTATCGGTTCCGCAAAAATTTTTGATAGCCCGGGACATCGAATCCCAGCAACTGGTATCAGAGCGTTTGGTTTCGTGTTCATGTATATATTCGATTATTGTTCTACCTTGCAGGATTTCCGGCTATCATGGTTGATTTAATTATTGCTTAATTAATTATCATGATTATTCGTTTATTAAACTCTCGGACATGTCGAGATTCGTTTTGTGTGGTTGAATGTTTGTAATAGTAAAAATTCGGGGGTTGACCGAATTTAGGATTTATTATTACGTTCTTTATTTTCCGGAAAATGTATAGGGTCGATTTCATGTATAGAATCGATACCGGATAGTGTAATTTTAAATTCTTGTAATTTATTTACGTTGGTTCGATGTTGGAACGATCGCCGGAAGACGAAGACGAGTGACGAAGACGAAGGGGACGAAAAATCGGGGAGTCGATCAACCCCATGATCGACCCCATGACCGAAGCCATGGGGAGGGGTCGATCGCCCCTCGGCTGGGGCTGCCGCCGGCGGTGGTGGCCGGCCAGCTGGGGTGGCGGCGGCGGTTCCCTCTTCCGGTGGTGGCGGCGGTCGATGGTGGTATGGGGATCTCCCAACCCATGCCACTTCTACCAAGATATTACTTTCCTAATTAATTCGGATTTTTCCTAATTGAGTGTTCTCCTTTTGGAAACTCTCATGGATTAGGAGAAGAATTAATTGGAATTGATTTTATTCCTATTGATTTATTTCCTTTATGGAGATGATCATGGATTAGGAATTTAATTGATTTAGTATTAATTTATTTCCTATTTGATTATTCCAATTTTTTTGGAATTTTCATTAGATGGAAATTAAATGAAAATGGAAAGTAGAAGAGTCCTAATTTATTTTATTTCCTTGTTCTATTATAGATGTCTTCTAGAATATTCCAAGTTTTACTTGGATAGATTATTCTAGAAGATTTAATAGAATTAGATAGGAAAATAAATAAATAAAAATATTAATAATATTTAATTTTATTTTTGATATATTCAATTGACTTAATTTTCGAATTAAGTAACTTTTGGATTAATTGAAAATAAATAGATTTAAATATTGGAGATTAATATTCTCGTCACATGGAGCATTCAAGAAACGAAGACTGAAGACTAGAAGATGCATATGAAGATGGAATAAAGCCATGATAGTCAGCAAAAATAATTTCCTAGCATTATTTTGACTATGTGTTCTATGTGCTTTATTGCTTATATGCATGCTATATGTGTTTACTTTATGCACTAGATAGCGTATCCCTTTATTGTAAAAAGCTAAGTGGGAGAGGGGATGGAAACATTCCCATGGTCTCCATCGCTGTTCTCTTGGTGACTCTTATGGACTTTCGAAGTTCGTATAGACGAGTCATTGGAGGAGAATTCTTGTAATTCCTTTTACAAGAAACATTGATCAAGTTTATCAAACAATGCCTAATTTGTCTTTCTGAAACTGACTTCAAGTCGACTCATTCTCACCCCGGGGAGTGGAATGGAGCCAAAGCCACTTGGTCATGTGGATGACACAAATTAGAGACCTTCGTACCATTCTTTGATAGATGGATCGATTGTCTGCTCGGCTCCCTCATTTATGAGAGATAGGGTCGTTCGCATGGTGAATCACTGGTTAGAAACTTCGAGTTTCACTTATGATTCTCCGCGTCTTGATTTGCGACATCAAATGGTTCAAGTAATTGGATTTCAAGTATATAAATCTTTTGGTGTAGTAAACGTCCACACGAACGTGGCTTGCTATACTGAATGGGATTTTAGAATAATTGATGTAGACAGTTATAGGAAATTGTGAGGGATTGCGAGTTATCGTAAACGTCCACACGAACGTGGCTTGCGGTGACGTAACAATTCTAAACGATTCGCCTTAGTACTGAGTGATGGTTTATACTTAGGTACGCTTTGTAGTATTCTTCCCAACGAAGTAACGCTATAATGATGTACGACCGAAGCAAAACTAAGTTGCTAAATCATTTGGGTGGGTAAACGTCCACACGAACGTGGCTTGCCTTACCTGATGGGATTTTAGACGCAATTAGTAATTTAATGATATTATTTGGGGGAGATAATGTCGGACATTAAATTGATTGTTTGTTTACATGTGCTTATAGATTTAGAGAATAGCTATGAATCCACTTTCTATGATACTCAAGGAACAAAAACTCACTGGTCAAAACTACATTGATTGGAAGAGAAATTTAGACATTGTCCTGACTGCTGAAGAGTACAAGTTTGTACTCTATGAGCAATGCCCTGCTGAACCCACGGCCGCCTCAACTGATGAGGAAAAAGAAGCATATCGGAAGTGGAAAAAGGCTGATGAAATGGCTAGGTGCTATATTTTGGCTTCTATGTCAAATGTACTCCAAACCCAGCATCAGTCGATGAACACTGCCGAGGATATGTTATTTAACCTCAAGGAGATGTTTGGGCATCATGACCGTGCGGGTAGGCAAGAAGCCATGAGAGTCCTCATGTCGACTACTCAGTCTGAAGGGACGCCCGTTGAGGAGCACGTTCTCAAGATGATGAGTTTGTTGAATGAATTGGAGGTCCTAGGAGCTATGATTGATGGTGAGACGCAAGTCGACATCATACTCCAGTCTCTGACCCCTAGTTTTGAGCAGTTTCGTATGAGCTATAATATGGGTAAACTATCTTATACTCTTGCGCAACTCCTGACTGAACTAAAGGCGGCAGAGGGGATCTACAAGAAGGGCAAGTCTCAAGCGCTTGTAGCTACCAAGTCCAAAAGCTTGAAAGCTGTTGGAGGTAGGGGCAAGAAAAGGAAGCAAGCCTTAAAACCCAGTGGTGCCAAGAGGAATGGACCACGAGTGGGGGCTAATAAGCCAAAGGGCAAGTGCTTCCGATGCAACAAGTCTGGACACTGGAAGTCTGAATGTCCTCTCAGAGGTACGAATTTTTCTTTAGTCGTAAAAACATAGTCAGCGGTATTATCTACCAGAGTTCTGGTGTGTAGATATGGAACCACTGACGGTATGTGCATTGTTTTAAATGCAGGGGTTCCAGAAAACCCGGCGACTTAGAGAAGAAGAGTTCGAGTCTACATGGGCGAAGCTGTTGGGGTAGCAGCGGTTGCAGTGGAAGACATTTATCTGTTTTAGGATTTCATTTTTAAGTTATTGCTTTATGTACCCCTTTATTTTGAAAAAGAACTTTTGTTCTGGTTTTCTTTATTAATGAATGGATATTTATTTCTTTAATCATTGAGTGATTTAGATAAGAAATAATGGTGTTATCTATTCTGGTACATTAGATAGCAATATATGAATGATGAATCCTTAGTCTACCACGATGCAACAAATCGTTATGTATAACTTGTTTTACTTATTAGATGTATTTCTCTTATCAATCATTATACTTGTGAATTCTTGAACTTGGTAGTATCTATTCAAAATGGATTCAAAAGGTCGAAATTGATTTGATCAATTATAGTTGGAGGAATGGACCTCCCGACCTAAGAATCGATCTTGAAAGATGATACAACTAAGTTAACCTTTCTGGATAAAGGATGGAATTCGGACAAGTATTGAAAATGATTTATGATTAATGCGGTGACATGTGTAATTAGAGAGGTACGAGTCGTTCTTTCAAGAATACTCGAAGATGGATTAGAATACTTGATGTGCCATAAAAGCGGAGTGTTTTTAACACAAAGCCATTATGGGGATCTTTCCAAGTATATCCATTGGAAGCCTGCGACTTGTTCGCGGAGGCTATCACCTATCTGAATAACACATAGCATAAATCAAAGATTGAGATTAAGTCTCAAACGACTACACCATACACTGATGTGTGGATATGGTGTGTCAGGAATAAGAAATGGAATTCTAATAGTAAAAGAACAAGTTTGTTCGGAACTACCTATGTTCTATGGATATTTCTGGATACAACGGCACATTAAATGTGATTGTAGAATATCCTAGAAGAACAAGTAATTGTATGTTCAATAGTACTACGAACCAGAGGGGTGTCCTCGCCCGGTTCTTAGTAGAAAACTATTAGATGAACTACAATTCCCTAATTGACAAAGTACTTTAGAATGAGGAAAGGAAAGACTAAGAACCAGCCTGACCGAGTAGCAGTACACCACTAACTGCACCTAATGTTATTACTATTATACACCGGAATGCCGTTGCAGTGGGAGGTTGTTAAGCAACCAGTGATGTTCATAAGACTGGAGGAGTTTTGAACTCTGGATCTAGTAGACATGAAATCGATCCCTGGTTCTGCATAGGAACTTGCGAATTGATGAGATAGTCCATTCTATGGATTCATCAAAAGGCATAGACAAGAAAGGTGTATTGGAGACGTAATGGAAACAAAGGTGGTGTTTCTCGGAATTTTTGTGTAGATAACACTTCATCGTTGGCAACAATGTAAAAGTGTTGTCAGACATAAAATAGAGGTTGTCTAAATAAATCGAGATATGAGATTAAGATGAAGTTGGATCATGTTCTTAGAAATCTTTCGATCTCTAGATAAGAACATTTGTACTTCTCTTAAGATATCTTATACGATTATGGTTTGTTTTAAACATGCACAATTCTGAGAAAGGTTATTGCCTTTCGGGAATAGAGTACATCTATCTAAAGGTATGTGTTTCGAACGCATAAAGGAGATAGATATAGACAAAGCAGTTTCCTACACTTCGAGTGTAGAGAGCTTTGTAGATGCAATGTTGAAAAACAAGGACCTGATATCAACTATGCGGTTAGCGTAGTGGGAGGATATCAAAGTAATCTGGATAAGAGATATTCGAATGCTGTAAGAGAACTTGGAAGTACTGGATTACTAAGCAAGACGAAATCTTCTTAGATTACAGTTTCTCAGATCCAACATCAGAGAAAGACCAGTGTAAGTCGATATCAGGCTATGCGTTCACTTTTAGAAGAGGTGGAACCTAAAGGATGAAATATTGATAAGCGTGATGCTTCTCTGACTCTATCATAAACCGAATAGCAGCCTCAGAGGCAGCGGAAGTTTTGGTTAGGTTCCGGAATGACCTCTGAACTTGGATAAGATTCTTGGTTCACCAAAGGCTATGTATATAGCGGTGCATGGTAAACTGGAAGAAGTCATAAGTTCAAAAGGTGATGATAACACATAGAGCAAGTACCACCTGATTCGAGTCATCGTCTAGGGAGACGACGCAGTAGTCACCAAGATAACTTCAGAGCGGCAACCTAGATTGCTCATTCACATAATACTTCTGGGAAGTATAAATTAAGCACGTGATGAGTATGGGAGTCGGGAGTTTGGAGGAAATGACTAGACCTTAGTACAAGTGGGAGATTGTTGGAGTTGTGTACTTAATGTCTAGATTTAAGTATCGGTAAACTCCCGGTCATAGCATTTTACCTATTTAATTAATAAACAATTATTTGCATTTAATTATTATTAATTAATTATGCAAAATATAGTCCTGGATTTTATACGTTGTAGTTAGTATGGTGTGCATGGGCACACAGAAGATCATACTATCGGTTACTCGTATTTAATCGAACAGTTGCTCACGACCTAGATGGACCCGGACCAATCCATCGGTATAGTCGTTGTGTGAGAGAGAAAATAATTTATCTTAATTATTTTATCACACTTGTACACTTGGTGTATTGGGCGGATCGCTTGAGATTTATTGATTAGGATTGGCTTGGATAATCAATTTAAATCTCAGAGTATTTTATTCTTAATCCCCGATATTATTGCGGGTGTGTATATTTAATATTAGAGACTTTGATTTTCCAAAGGAATTAACCGATTTAATATCCTCTCGCCCCCGCCGAAACCCTAGCGGGCGATTGGCGTGGTCCGGTGGCTTCGCCACCACCACGCGATCGTCCGTCTAATCCGGGTTCGAACTTCGGATCTTGTTTTTCGATAATTGATCAATAAACTAGAATTAAATTGCGGAAATTTAATTCACCTTTCGATTCGTTGTGCGGAGAAACGAGATCTTATGATGACCTTGAGATCTTCCCACGTATTCCTTGCACTTGTTCGAACGTCGGGTGGGCGACGATCCTCCGAACACTATGGATCTCCTTCTCTCCTTTCTCTCTCTAGAATTGTGATCTTCAAGTTATGAGAATAGAGAAGACCATGTAGTGCTTTTATAGGCTACGTAGGGGATCTTAAGGAGGTGGAATATTGGGCTTCTAATATTGAAGATTAAATTGAGCCCAATGCTCAAGTCCATTAATCCTTATCAATATTAATTAATTTATTTTCCACTATATAAATTAATTGCACTCCCAATATTAAACCATATTATATCAAATAATATTTTTCCGGTAGTATTATTTATTCCGTGTATTTAAGATATAAATATCCATGAATAAAATTAATTTATTGCTAATTAATTTATTCATCTCTTATATCCGAGACTAGTACCATTCAACCTTAATTATTATGCGGAACAAATCCACCTGCAGGGTTTACATAATAATTCCTTATGAACTCATCTCGGGGATATTATCAACCCTTCCGGGATACACTTTCCCGTCAAGTATTCACGGCATGTCATATATAAAATATAGCGACCCAACTTAACCGGTAATTAACCCAATAATTAAATCGGTTAATTCCTTTGGAAAATCAAAGTCACTTATATTAAATATACACACCCGCAATAGTATCGGGGATTAAGAATAAAATACACTGAGACTTAAATCGATTATCGTCGGCAATCCTAATCGATAAATCTCAAACGATCCGCTCAATACACCAAGTGTACAAGTGTGATAAAATAATTAAGACAAATTATTTTCTCTCTCACACAACGACTATACCGATGGATTGGTCCGTGTCCATCTAGGTCGTGAGCAACTGTTTGATTAAATACGAGTAACCGATAGTATGATCTTCTGTGTGGGCCCAACACACCATACTAACTACAATGTATAAAATCCAGGACTATAATTTGCATATATTTAATTATAAATAATTAAATGCAAATAATTGTTTATTTAATTAAATAGATTAATGGCAATGGATCGGGAGTTTCCGTTACTTAAATCTAGACATTAAGTACACAACTCCAACAATCTCCCACTTGTACTAAGGTCTAGTCATTTCCTCCAAACTTCCGACTCCCATACTCATCACGTGCTTAAGTTGTACTTCCAAGAAGTACTATGTGAATGAGCAATCTAGGTTGCCGCTCTGAAGTTATCTTGGTGACTACAGCGTCGTCTCCCTCGACGATGACTCGTATCAGGTGGTACTTGCACTATGTGTTATCTTACACTTATGGACTTGTGATCTTACCATTTGCCATCGCACCGCTATTTACATAGCCTTTGGCAAATTAAGAATCACATCTAAGTCCCAGAGATTATCCCGGAGTTATACCAAAGCTTTCGCTGCCTCTGAGGCCGCTTATTTGGTTACCCATGGTAGAGTTCGAAAAGCATCGTGCTTATCACTCTTCCATGTAAAAACTCCTTCTCCTTCAATAGTGAAACACATAGCCTGATATCGACTTACACCGGTCCTCATTCGATTAGAAATCTAAGAGAATGTAATCCAAAGGAAATGTTTGTCTGCTCCGTAATGCAGAACATAGTTTCCAGTACTTCGAAAGTACTTAAAATGTTCATTACAGCAGTCAAGTATTCCTTTCCAGGATTACCTTGATATCCTCCCACTATGCTAACCGCATAGCCGATATCAGGTTCTTGTTTTTCAACAATGCATTTTTGCATGTTAAAACGAACCATAATCGTATAAGATATCTAGAGAAGTACAATGTTCTTTTCTTGAGATCCTAGATCTTAAGAACATGCTCTAACTTCTTCTTTATCTCATATATCGATTTTTCTAGACAACCATCATTTTATGTCTGACAACATCTTTACATTGTTACCAATGATAAAATGCTATCTACATAAAACCTCCGAGAAACACCACCTTGTTTCCATCACGTTTCCCATACACTCGATTCGTCTATGCTTTGATGAATCCATAAAATGGACTATCTCATCAATTTGCAAGTACCACGAACTCAATGCTTTTGTTCCAATCCATAAATGGATCAACTAAGCTTGTACTCTAAATGATCTTGCCTCTTTAGCAATAATCTTATTGCTTTCCAAGAAGGCACATTTAGATCTAGTACCGCCTTCATGTAGATCCAGGGATTGATTTCATGTATACTAGGTCCAGAGTTCAAAACTCTCCTAGTCTTATGAATATCTCCGGTTGTCAAACAACCTCCCACTACAATGGCATTCCGGTGTATAAACAGTAATAACAGTAGGTGCAGTTAGTGGTGTACCGCTACTCGGTTCGGCTGGTTCTAAGTCTTAATCGTTTTCTCTCTTTACAAAAGTATCATGTCATTTTGGGCTTTGTGGTTCATCTAATAGTCTTCCTCTAAGAACCGGGCGTTAGAACTTATAACGTCCTTCTGGTTCATAGTACTATCGAACACACACCTTTTGTTCTTCTAGGATATTCTACAACCACATTTGAATGTGCCGTTGTTTCCAAGACATATCCATAGAACATAGGTAGTTCCGTTTAACTCATGCTTTTACTATTTCTATAAGAGTTCCATTTCTTATTTCCGACACACCATTTCTACAGAGGACTGCATGGTGTAGTTACTTGGGATCCAATCCCACGCTCTGATCATAAATCAGAGTCAATCAATTCTAATACTTGTCCGGATCTTATATCTTATATCCATAAAGGATTGCTTAGTCGTATTATCTTCCAAATTAGATTCTTAGGTCGGAAGGTCCACTCCTTCAACTTAATTGATTTTACAATCAATTTTCGACCTTTGAACTTCTTATTTGAATAAATATGACTTAGCATAAGAATCCACAAGTATAAATGATTTAATAAAGAAATCTCTTATTAGTAAAACGAGTTATATAAAACGGTTCGTTGCATCGTGGTGGACTCAGGATTCATCATTTATATATTACTAGCTAATGTACCAAAATAGATAATATCATTATTTCTTCTTATAACCATCAAATGATTAAAAGAAATAAAATATCCATTTATTAGAAATCCAGAACAAAGTTCTTTCTAATTTGAAAGGTACATAAAAGCAATAACCAAAAACGAAATCCTATAATGTCCTCCACTGCAACTGCTGCCTCCTCCACAGCATTGCCCATGTAGACTACGATTTCTTCTTTTCTAAGTCGTCGGGTTTCCTGGAACCCTTGCATTTAAAATGCACATACCGTCAGTGGTTCCATATCTACACACCAGGTTCCGGTAGATAATACCACTGACTATGTTTTACGACTAAAGAAAATTTCGTACTTTCTTTGAGAGGATAATCAGACTTCCAGTACCCAGACTGTTTGCATCGAGAATACTTGCCTCATGGCTTTCTCGTCCCATCTAGTGGTCCAAAAGGAACCACTGGGTTTCTTTGCTTTCTTGTCCTTTCCCCCGATTCATGCCTTTAGGTTCGAAAACTTTGGCATTGGCTACAAGAGCTTGCGATTTCCGTCTCAACTCGTCTAAAAGGTCAATCATCTCAAAAACATTTTTAAGCGTTTCCTCGAAGTGACTAGCCTTTATGAGTATCCTCATCGCTTCTTGTCTAGCCGCCTATGTCAATAGGCTGGGAGGACAAAGCTCACTGAGTACAACCTTGCACTCTTTAACAGTTTGGGTAATGTCTAGATCTCTATTCCAATCATTACATTTAGGGACCAGTAAGTTAAAATCCTTACGTATCACATAAAGTGGGTTCAAGGCCATTTCCTAATCTATGAGCACATATAACAACAAACAATCGATTTAATCTCCGATATTATCTCCCTCAAATAATATCATTAAACCACTAATCACATCTAACATCCCATCAGGTAAGGCAAGCCACGTTCGTGTGGACGTTTACCCACCCAAATGATTTAGCAATTAGATTTGCTTCGGTCATACATCACTTACAGCGTAACCTCGTTGGGAGGAATACTATAACGCGTATCTAAGTGTAAACCATTACTCAGTACTAAGAAGATTGTTTGGGACACGCATATTCACCGCAAGCCACGTTAGTGTGGACGTTTACGTTAACATACGCTCCTTTACTCCCCTCTATAACTGTCTACATCACTTAATCCAAAATCCCATTCAGTATAGCAAGCCACGTTCGTGTGGACGTTTACTATACCAAAAGATTTTTATAAGTGACTCCCAATTACTTGATCCATTCGATTTTCGTAAATCAAGACTCGGAGAATCATAAGTGAAACTCGAAGTTTCTAACCAGTGATTCACCATGCGAACAACCTTATCTCTCATAAATGAGGGAGCCGAGCAGACAATCGATCTAGTCATCAAATGACACGAAAGTCTCTAATTTGTGTCCTCGACATGACCAAGTGTCTTTGGCTCCATTCCACTCCCCGGGGTGAGAATGAGTCGACTTGAAATCAGTTTTGGAAAGACAAATTAGGCATTGTTTGATAAACTTAATCAATGTTTCTCGTAAAAGGAATTACAAGAATTCTCCTCCAATGACTTGTCTATACGAACTTCAAAAGTCCATAAAAGTCACCAAGAGAACAGCAATGGAGACCATGAAAATGTTTCCATTCCCTCTCCCACTTAACTTTTTATAACAAAGGGATATGCTATCTAATGCATAATTAAATACACATAAGCATAATAACAAACATACATTTCATGCAAGTACGTACACAAATAATCAAATAATTACATCAAATAATTACTCAAGTTAAATTATTTCTCGACTATTCGTACCTTGATGAATTCCAGCATGCTTGTCTTGAGTCTTCATTCTACGTCTTGAATACTTTGCCGAGCGACGGAAAAATTCTTTGATTCTCATATTTAATTTATTTTAAATAAAATCCAAGATTCCAATTCAAAAATAAATTTGAATCAATCTAATGATTTTAAATAAAATACTCCAATTAAATAAAATCAATTCCATTGATTTCCATATTTAATTCTATTTTAAATAAAATCCAAGATTTTCCAATCCAAAATAAATTTTGAATTAATCTAATGATTTTAAATAAAATACTTAAATTAAATAAAATCAATATTATTAAAATCCATTGATTTCCATATTTAATTCTATTCTAAATAAAATCCAAGATTTTTTCAATCCAAAATAAATTTTGAATTAATCTAATGATTTTAAATAAAATACTTAAATTAAATAAAATCAATATTATTAAAATCCATTGATTTCCATATTTAATTCTATTCTAAATAAAATCCAAGATTTTTCCAATCCAAAATAAATTTTGAATTAATCTAATGATTTTAAATAAAATACTTAAATTAAATAAAATCAATATCTTAATAATTTCTCAATCCTATTTAGATTAGATCTCAAGAATCCTAATCAAAATCGAATTTTGATTCTTCTTAAGACTTCTAATCCAAGTAGGTATAGGATATCTAGAGAAATTAGGATTTTCTTTCCTAATTTAACTCTCCATCTAATTCCATTATTTAATTCCATAATTAAGAAATATAATCCAAATAGAATTTGAATTAATTCCAAAATTAAATTAAATAAAATTAGAAAGATTAAATTATTTCCGGAAAGATCGGATTTACCGGGACGAACCGAAAACAATTCCGGTCATCCCAATCGAACCAACACGAATTGGTTCCATGCATATGTAAACACATGCACACCATTTCGCCCATGCATAACCGCACAAGGCCACGCATTCGCACATGCAACAAGCCATGCCATGCAAAGCACATCAACGTACAGCACCATGAATCAAATTCATTCAGCTGGCCATCAATTCACGCACCTATACAGCAGCGAGAAAATAAATCCCAGCAGCCGCATCTTCGATCGTCTTTTCCGATGGCGAGGAGCGTACAAGCAGCGTCTCTTGGTCAATCTCCGGCATGGCGTCTCCCTTGACGAACCACGCCATCGACCCGCTGCCACCACCGCACGAGCAGCCCGTACACAGCCCGCACAGCAGCCCGCTCCGAGCACGAAGCCGAAGCCGCGACTCACGAGCCGCCGCGCGTAGCGGCTGAACCGCTTGGCTTCTCGGCAGCGGTCGACCTCCGGCAACCACCACCACTGGTGGTTGATGCCGTCGACCTCCAGCCGCCATACAGCCCGGTCCCGCTACAAGCCCTCGTTCGATCGATCCGGTTCGATTTCCGAAAACCCTCGATTTTTAATATATTTTTCCGTCGATTTTTAATTTAATAAAAATTCACAAGATTCATACGAGAGAGAATACAAAGACGTAGAACAATATAGCACAATAATTTAACAATTTAAATTAATCTATGGCTATAAACAACGACAATCGATTATCGAAACAATTAACGAAAAACGTAACCATACGCTCTGATACCAGTTGTTGGAATTCGATATCCCGGGTTATTTAAATTTGCGGAAACCAATAACCCGATCAAACCCTTCGCCGGAGATCACATGAACGCCGACTCATCCGCCGGAGTCCGGCCTTTGGAGACCACGCACCCGAAGGCACGCGGCCCGCCCCCAGCCGAACCCCCGCGAGACGGGGTTCACGCGATCGAAGATCGCGTCTTGGCGATCGATGGGTGGGGCTGCTCCCAGCAGCCCCCGCGGCGAGTCCGGCGACTCGCCGCCGCTTGGAGGATCCCCACCGTCGAGGTGGGGAGGGGGACGGCACCAGCCCGTGCCCCCGGCGATCGATCCTTGGATCGATCGCAAGCCCTCGGCCCAGCCGAGGGTTCGATCCTCTCGCCCCCGCCGAAACCCTAGCGGGCGATTGGCGTGGTCCGGTGGCTTCGCCACCACCACGCGATCGTCCGTCTAATCCGGGTTCGAACTTCGGATCTTGTTTTTCGATAATTGATCAATAAACTAGAATTAAATTGCGGAAATTTAATTCACCTTTCGATTCGTTGTGCGGAGAAACGAGATCTTATGATGACCTTGAGATCTTCCCACGTATTCCTTGCACTTGTTCGAACGTCGGGTGGGCGACGATCCTCCGAACACTATGGATCTCCTTCTCTCCTTTCTCTCTCTAGAATTGTGATCTTCAAGTTATGAGAATAGAGAAGACCATGTAGTGCTTTTATAGGCTACGTAGGGGATCTTAAGGAGGTGGAATATTGGGCTTCTAATATTGAAGATTAAATTGAGCCCAATGCTCAAGTCCATTAATCCTTATCAATATTAATTAATTTATTTTCCACTATATAAATTAATTGCACTCCCAATATTAAACCATATTATATCAAATAATATTTTTCCGGTAGTATTATTTATTCCGTGTATTTAAGATATAAATATCCATGAATAAAATTAATTTATTGCTAATTAATTTATTCATCTCTTATATCCGAGACTAGTACCATTCAACCTTAATTATTATGCGGAACAAATCCACCTGCAGGGTTTACATAATAATTCCTTATGAACTCATCTCGGGGATATTATCAACCCTTCCGGGATACACTTTCCCGTCAAGTATTCACGGCATGTCATATATAAAATATAGCGACCCAACTTAACCGGTAATTAACCCAATAATTAAATCGGTTAATTCCTTTGGAAAATCAAAGTCACTTATATTAAATATACACACCCGCAATAGTATCGGGGATTAAGAATAAAATACACTGAGACTTAAATCGATTATCGTCGGCAATCCTAATCGATAAATCTCAAACGATCCGCTCAATACACCAAGTGTACAAGTGTGATAAAATAATTAAGACAAATTATTTTCTCTCTCACACAACGACTATACCGATGGATTGGTCCGTGTCCATCTAGGTCGTGAGCAACTGTTTGATTAAATACGAGTAACCGATAGTATGATCTTCTGTGTGGGCCCAACACACCATACTAACTACAACGTATAGAATCCAGGACTATAATTTGCATATATTTAATTATAAATAATTAAATGCAAATAATTGTTTATTTAATTAAATAGATTAATGGCAATGGATCGGGAGTTTCCGTTACATAAATCTAGACATCAAGTACACAACTCCAACAGGTGACATATCATAGTAATCCTAGAAAGGATCACTCGACTGATGTAAAGAACATATTTAGGCACCTGTAAAGTGTTGGAGTTGTGTACTTAATGTCTAGATTTAAGTAACGGAGACTCACGATCCATTGCCACTAATCTATTTAATTAAATAAACAATTATTTGCATTTAATTATTTATAATTAAATATATGCAAATCATAGTCCTGGATTTTATACGTTGTAGTTAGTATGGTGCAAGCATGGGCGCACAGAAGATCATACTATCGGTTACTCGTATTTAATCGAACAGTTGCTCACGACCTAGATGGACACGGACCAATCCATCGGTATAGTCGTTGTGTGAGAGAGAAAATAATTTATCTTAATTATTTTATCACACTTGTACACTTGGTGTATTGAGCGGATCTGCTTGAGATTTATCGATTAGGATTGCCGGCGATAATCGATTTAAGTCTCAGTGTATTTTATTCTTAATCCCCGATACTATTGCGGGTGTGTATATTTAATATAAGTGACTTTGATTTTCCAAAGGAATTGACCGGTTTAATTACTGGGTTAATTACCGGTTAAGTTGGGTCGCTATATTTTATATATGACATGCCGTGGATACTTGACGGGAAAGTGTATCCCGGAAGGGTTGATAATATCCCCGAGATGAGTTCATAAGGAAATATTATGTAAACCCTGCAGGTGGATTTGTTCCACATAATAATTAAGGTTGAATGGTACTAGTCTCGGATATAAGAGATGAATAAATTAATTAGCAATAAATTAATTTTATTCATGGATATTTATATCTTAAATACACGGAATAAATAATACTACCGGAGAAATATTATTTGATATAATATGGTTTAATATTGGGAGTGCAATTAATTTATATAGTGGAAAATAAATTAATTAATATTGATAAGGATTAATGGACTTGAGCATTGGGCTCAATTTAATCTTCAATATTAGAAGCCCAATATTCCACCTCCTTAAGATCCCCTACGTAGCCTATAAAAGCACTACATGGTCTTCTCTATTCTCATAACTTGAAGATCACAATTCTAGAGAGAGAAAGTAGAGAGGGAGATCCATGGAGTTCGGAAGATCGTCGCCCACCCGACGTTCGAGCTAGTGCAAGGAATACGTGGGAAGATCTCAAGGTCATCGATTGATCTCGTTTCTCCGAACAACGAATCGAAGGTAAAATCGTTAAACACCCTTGATGATTTTATTCGATTATTTATTGAAAATACCGTAGAACCAAGATCCGAGGACGAACCCCGGAACGAGGTCGAACCGGGCGATGGTGGCGAAGCCACCGGACTGCCGCGGCTCGAGGACCCCGTGGGGATCGAACCAAGAGCACCCCGGCTGGACGCCGGGGATGCGTGATCGAGGAGAACCCCGGCTGGACGCCGGGGTGCGATCGAACCCTAGGTTCGATCGCGGGGTGGCGGCTGGTGCCGCCGCGGCTCGCTGGGCGAGCTGCCCCCCTCCCCGACGGCGGTGAGTCGCCGGACTCACCGCGGGGCTGCCGTTGCAGCCCAGCTGATCGATCGCACGGCGCGATCGATCCATCAATCGTGTGAACCCCGTCTCGCGGGGGTTCGACTGGGGGCGGGCTGCGTGCCTTCGGGTGCGTGGTCTCCAAAGGCCGGACTCCGGCGGATGAGTCGGCGTTCATGTGATCTCCGGCGAAGGGTTTGATCGGGTTATTGGTTTCCGCAAATTTAAATAACCCGGGATATCGAATTCCAGCAATTGGTATCAGAGCGTGGTTTACGTTCGCGGTATTTTCGATAAAATTGTTCTACCTTGCAGGGTTCCGACTATTATGGCTTGATGATTATTCGTTTAATTATTTTGTCATGTGATTGTTGGTTTTATTAAACTCTCGGACATGTCGAGATTCGTTTTATGTGTGGTGAATGCTTGTAATAGTAAAAATTCGGGGGTTGGCCGAATTTAGGATTTATTATTACGTTCTACTTTTTCCGGAAATTGTATAGGGTCGATTTCATGTATAGAATCGATACCGGATAGTATAGAATTTATTTTGTAATTTATTCTATGTTGGATCGATGCCGAAACGACCGCCGGAGAAGAAGAAGATGTGACGAAGAAGACGAAGGGACTCGGGATCGATCATGGAGATCGACCGTGAGATGGGGGCTGCCCGCGGGACTCCTCGGCCACGCCGGCCACCAATGGAGGTGGCGCGTGGGCTGGGGTGGCGGCGGCGCTCCTCTCGGCCGGCGATCGATGGTGGGTGGCGCGGGGTCCTCGTGATCTCGTGCTCTCCCGCCGAGATTCAACTTTCCTAAATTTTTTCGGTTTTCCTAATTTGAGTATTCCTATTTTTGGGAACTCTCATGGAATAGGAAAAGAATAAATTTAGAATAAATTTATTTCCTTATTGATTATTCCTAGTATGGGAATTTTCATGGATAAGGAAGAAATAAATTTAGAATTAATTTGATCTTCCTAATTGATTATTCTTTTTGGAATATTCATGGATTAGGAAAAGAATTAATTTGGAATTAATTTATTTTTCTATTTAATTATTCCTTTATGGAATTTTTAATGGATTAGGAAAAATAATTAATTTGGAAAGTTTTGAAAGTCCTTAAATTAATTTTTCCTATTTAATTATTCCTTTATGGAATTTTTAATAGATTAGGAAAGGAATTAATTTGGAAGGATTAGGAGTCCTAATTTATTTTATTTCCTTATTCTATTATAGAAGTCTTCTAGAATGTTCCAAGTTTGACTTGGATAGGATTTTAAAGATTTAATAGAATTAGAAAGGAAAGGAAAAATAAATAAAAATATTAATAATATTTAATTTTATTTTTGATATATTCGATTGACTTAATTTTCGAATTCAGTAACTTTTGGATTAATTGAAAATAAATAGATTTAAATATTGGGATGAATATTCTCGTCACATGGAGCATTCAAGAACGAAGACTGAAGACTAGAAGATGCGTACGGGGATGCGATAAAGCCATAATAGTCGGAAAATAATATTCTAGTATTATTTTGACTATGTGATAATATTTATGTGCTTTATTTCATGTATGCATGCTTATGTGTATTTAATTATGCATTAGATAGCGTATCCCTTTATTGTAAAAAGCTAAGTGGGAGAGGGTATGGAAACATACCCATGGTCTCCATTGCTGCTCTCTTGGTGACTTTTATAAACTTATGAAGTTTGTATAGATAAGTTATTGGAGGAGAGTTCTTGTAATTCCTCTTACGAGAAACATTGATTAAGTTTATCAAACAATGCCTAATTTGTCTTTCCAAAGCTGATTTCAAGTCGACTCATTCTCACCCCGGGGAGTGGAATGGAGCCAAAGCCACTTGGTCATGTGGAGGACACAAATTAGAGACCTTCGTACCATTCTTTTATAGATGGATCGATTGTCTGCTCGGCTCCCTCATCCAATGAGAGATAGGGTTGTTCGCATGGTGAATCACTGGTTAGAAACTTTGAGTTTCACTTATGATTCTCCACGTCTTGATTTACAAGATCGAATGGATCAAGTAATTGGATTTCAATTATATAAATCTTTTGGTATAGTAAACGTCCACACGAACGTGGCTTGCTATACTGAATGGGATTTTAGAATAATTGATGTAGACAGTTATAGGGAATTGTGAAGGATTGCGAGTTATCGTAAACGTCCACACGAACGTGGCTTGCGGTGACGTAACAATTCTAAACGATTCACCTTAGTACTGAGTAATGGTTTACACTTAGGTGCGCTTTATAGTATTCTTCCCAACGAAGTAACGCTATAATGATGTACGACCGAAGCAAATCTAATTGCTAAATCATTTGGGTGGGTAAACGTCCACACGAACGTGGCTTGCTTTACCTGATGGGATTTTAGATGTGATTAGTGGTTTAATGATATTATTTGAGGGAGATAATATCGGAGATTAAATCGATTGTTTGTTGTTATATGTGCTCATAGATTAGGATATGGCTTTGAACCCACTTTATGTGATACATGAGGATTTTAAACTCACTGGTCCCTGAATGTAATGATTGGAATAGAGATCTAGACATTGCCCGGACTGTTAAAGAGTGCAAGTTTGTACTCAATAAGCTTTGTCCTCCCGAGCCTACCAATGTCTTAACTGATGAGGAAAGGACTGATTTTAAGAAGTGGGAAAATGCTTATGCAATAACCACTGATTATATCATGTTCAAACTCAAGAAGATGTTTAGACATGATGTAGAGGCTAGACAAGAGGCGATGAGGATACTCATAAAGGCCAGCCGATTCAAGGAAACGCTTAAACACGTTTTTGAGATGATGGACCTTTTTGGACGAGTTGAGACTGAAATCGCAAGCTCTTGTAGCCAATGCCAAAGGTTTCGAACCTAAAGGGCAAAACCCGGGGATAGGAAAAGCGAGCAAAGAAACCCAGTGGTCCTAAGTTTCTTGGATCACGAGATGGGGCGAGAAAGCCAATAGGCTAGAGTTCTCGATGCAAACAGTCTGGGTACTGGAAGTCTGATTATCCTCTCAAAGAAAGTACGAAATCTTCTTTAGTCGTGAAACATAGTCAGTGGTATTATCTACCGGAACCTGGTGTGTAGATATGGAACCATTGACGGTATGTGCATTTTAAATGCAAGGGTTCCAGGAAACCCGACGACTTAGAAAAGAAGAAATCGTAGTCTACATGGGCAATGCTGTAGAGGAGGCAGCAGTTGCAGTGGAGGACATTTTATAAGATTTCATTTTGAGTTATTGCTTTTATGTACCTTTCATTTTAGAAAGAACTTTGTTCTAGATTTCTAATAAATAGATATTTTATTTCTTTTAATCATTTGATGGTTATAAGAAGAAATAATGATATTATCTATTTTGGTACATTAGCTAGCAATATATAAATGATGAATCCTGAGTCCACCACGGTGCAACGAACCGTAGTACAAAAACTCGTTTTACTAATAAGAGATTTCTTTATTAAATCGATTATACTTGTGGATTCTTATGCTAAATCATGTTTATTCAAATAAGAAGTTCAAAGGTCGAAAATTGATATTTGATCAATTAAATTGAAGGAGTGGACCTTCCGACCTAAGAATCTAATTTGGAAGATAACATGACTAAGCAATCCTTTATGGATATAAGATATAAGATCCGGACAAGTATAAGAATTGATTGACTCTGATGTGTGCAGACCTTTGTTTACTCAGACAATAAGGTACGAGTACTTCATTTTATGATTACTCGAAAGAATGGATTAGCATACCTGATGTGCCACAAAAGCAAAGTGTTTTGACAAGTCAATGGACACAAAGCTATTGTGGGGAACCATCATGGTATATCCATTGAAAGCCTGCGATCTAATCGCGGAGGCAAGTGCCTGTCTGAGGAATGCATGGCATACTGATCAGAGATTGGGATTTGATCCCAAATGACTACACCATACACTCTTGTGTAGAAATGGTGTGTCGGAAATAAGAAATGGAACTCTTATAGAAATAGTAAAAGCATGAGTTATACGGAACTACCTGTGTTCTAAGGATATGTCTGGAAACAACGGCGCATTCAATGCGGTTGTAGAATATCCTAGAAGAACAAAAGATGTGTGTTCAATAGTACTATGAACCAGAAGGACGTTATAAGTTCTAACGCCCGGTTCCTAGAGGAAGACTATTAGATGAACCACAAGCCCAAAGTGACGTAATACTTTGAAATGAGAGAGAGATTAAGACTTAGAACCAGCCGAACCGAGTAGCGGTACACCACTGACTGCACCTACTGTTATTACTGTTTAGACACCGGAATGCCGTTGTAGTGGGAGGTTGTATGACAACCGAAGATATTCATAAGACTAGGAGAGTCTTCGGACTCAGGACCTAGTATACATGAAATCGATCCCTGGATCTACATAGAGGCAGTACTAGATCTAAATGTGCTCTCTTAGAAAGCAATAAGGTTTATTGCTAAGAGGCAAGATCATTTAGAGTACAAGCTTAGTTGATCCATCTATGGATTGGAACAAAGAATTAAGTTCGTGGAACTTGCGCATTGATGAGATAGTCCATTTGATGGATTCATCAAAAGGCATTGACGAATCGTGTGTATGGGAAACGTGATGGAAACAAGGTGGTGTTTCTCGGAGGTTTTATGAAGATAACATTTTATCATTGGTAACAATGTAAAGATGTTGTCAGACATAAAATGATGGTTGTCTAGAAAAATCGATATATGAGATAAAGAAGAAGTTAGAGCATGTTCTTAAGATCTAGGATCTCAAGAAAAGAACATTGTACTTCTCTAGATATCTTATACGATTATGGTTCGTTTTAACATGCAAGATTCCGAGAAAGGTATGTTACCTTTCAGATACGGAATGCATCTATCTAAGGATATGTGTTTTGGAACACAAAATGAGATAGAAGCAATGAAAGCGGTTTCCTGCACTTCGAGTGTGGAAAGCTTGATAAATGCGATGTTGAAAACGAGAACCTGATATCTGCTATGCGGCTAGTATAGTGGGAGGATATCAAGGTAATCCTGGAAAGGAATACTTGAATGCTGTAATGAACATTTTAAGTACTTTCGAAGTACTGGAAACTATGTTCTAGATTACGGAGCAAGCAAGCATTTCCTTTGGATTACATTCTCTTAGATTTCTAATCGAATGAGGACCAGTGTAAGTCGATATCAGGCTATGTGTTTCACTATTGAAGGAGAAGGAGCTTTTAACATGGAAGAGTGATAAGCACGATGCTTTTCGGACTCAGCCATGGGTAACCAAATAGCGGCCTCAGAGGCAGCGGAAGTTTTGGTATAGCTCCGGGAATCTCTGGGACTTAGAGGTGATTCTTAATTTGCCAAAGGCTATGTGAATAGCGGTGCGATGGCAAATGGTAAGAAATCACAAGTCCATAAGTGTAAGATAACACATAGAGCAAGTACCACCTGATACGAGTCATCGTCGAGGGAGACGACGCTGTAGTCACCAAGATAACTTCAGAACGGCAACCTAGATTGCTCATTCACATAGTACTTCTTGGAAGTACAACTTAAGCACGTGATGAGTATGGGAGTCGGGAGTTTGGAGGAAATGACTAGACCTTAGTACAAGTGGGAGATTGTTGGAGTTGTGTACTTAATGTCTAGATTTAAGTAACGGAGACTCACGATCCATTGCCACTAATCTATTTAATTAAATAAACAATTATTTGCATTTAATTATTTATAATTAAATATATGCAAATCATAGTCCTGGATTTTATACGTTGTAGTTAGTATGGTGCAAGCATGGGCGCACAGAAGATCATACTATCGGTTACTCGTATTTAATCGAACAGTTGCTCACGACCTACATGGACACGGACCAATCCATCGGTATAGTCGTTGTGTGAGAGAGAAAATAATTTATCTTAATTATTTTATCACACTTGTACACTTGGTGTATTGAGCGGATCTGCTTGAGATTTATCGATTAGGATTGCCGGCGATAATCGATTTAAGTCTCAGTGTATTTTATTCTTAATCCCCGATACTATTGCGGGTGTGTATATTTAATATAAGTGACTTTGATTTTCCAAAGGAATTGACCGGTTTAATTACTGGGTTAATTACCGGTTAAGTTGGGTCGCTATATTTTATATATGACATGCCGTGAATACTTGACGGGAAAGTGTATCCCGGAAGGGTTGATAATATCCCCGAGATGAGTTCATAAGGAAATATTATGTAAACCCTGCAGGTGGATTTGTTCCACATAATAATTAAGGTTGAATGGTACTAGTCTCGGATATAAGAGATGAATAAATTAATTAGCAATAAATTAATTTTATTCATGGATATTTATATCTTAAATACACGGAATAAATAATACTACCGGAGAAATATTATTTGATATAATATGGTTTAATATTGGGAGTGCAATTAATTTATATAGTGGAAAATAAATTAATTAATATTGATAAGGATTAATGGACTTGAGCATTGGGCTCAATTTAATCTTCAATATTAGAAGCCCAATATTCCACCTCCTTAAGATCCCCTACGTAGCCTATAAAAGCACTACATGGTCTTCTCTATTCTCATAACTTGAAGATCACAATTCTAGAGAGAGAAAGTAGAGAGGGAGATTCATGGAGTTCGGAAGATCGTCGCCCACCCGACGTTCGAGCTAGTGCAAGGAATACGTGGGAAGATCTCAAGGTCATCGATTGATCTCGTTTCTCCGAACAACGAATCGAAGGTAAAATCGTTAAACACCCTTGATGATTTTATTCGATTATTTATTGAAAATACCGTAGAACCAAGATCCGAGGACGAACCCCGGAACGAGGTCGAACCGGGCGATGGTGGCGAAGCCACCGGACCGCCGCGGCTCGAGGACCCCGTGGGGATCGAACCAAGAGCACCCCGGCTGGACGCCGGGGATGCGTGATCGAGGAGAACCCCGGCTGGACGCCGGGGTGCGATCGAACCCTAGGTTCGATCGCGGGGTGGCGGCTGGTGCCGCCGCGGCTCGCTGGGCGAGCTGCCCCCCTCCCCGACGGCGGTGAGTCGCCGGACTCACCGCGGGGCTGCCGTTGCAGCCCAGCTGATCGATCGCACGGCGCGATCGATCCATCGATCGTGTGAACCCCGTCTCGCGGGGGTTCGGCTGGGGGCGGGCTGCGTGCCTTCGGGTGCACGGTCTCCAAAGGCCGGACTCCGGCGGATGAGTCGGCGTTCATGTGATCTCCGGCGAAGGGTTTGATCGGGTTATTGGTTTCCGCAAATTTAAATAACCCGGGATATCGAATTCCAGCATAAAGGACTAAGATAATATGTTCTAAGTTACAAAACAGTCAAGTTGTTTCCTTTGGATTACATAGAATTGGATTTCCAACAAACAGGGATAGTCGAAAGTTGAAGTCAGGCTATGTGTTCTCACTGTAAAGTGGAGCAGGCACATGGAAAAGTGTAAAGCAGCGATGCATTACGGACTCTACCATGGAAGCTGAAAGGATAACGGCCTCTGAGGCAGCATTGCAATGCCACGAGTTTCTAGATGTGGTTTCTAGTTTACCCAAAGCTATTTTGAATAGCGGTGTATTGAAAAATTTGAAATGCCACGAGTCCACAGTGGGAGATAACACGTAGAGAGCAAGTACCACCTGATTCGAGAGATCGTCTAGTAAGACGATACAGTTGTCACCTAGATAGCATCGAGAGGATTACCTGGTAAAACCGTTCACAGAGGCTCTTCAGCGAAAGCGTTGGATAGGCGTGATAAGGTTATGGGAATCTGATGTTTGGGAGAGGGCGACTAGACTTTTAGTATAAGTGGGAGATTGATGGAGTTGTATTCTAAATGTCTAGTTTAGTGCAAATACGGAACTCCTTATCTATGCCTTAGTCTATACATAATTCCAACATGATTGCATTTAATGCAAAAGTCCTTGATGTATACGTTGTAGATAGTATGGCGTGAGGAAACACGCGGAAGATCATACTATCGGTTACTCGTATACTATCGAACAGTAGCTCACGACTTAAATGGACAGGGACAATCCATCGGTACGTCGTAGTGTGACTGGTAGATAGTCGGTCTTGACTATCATGTTACACTCGTACACTTGGTGTATTGAGCAGGACCACGGGAGGGCGTTCGATTTATACTAATCGGAGTAATCGAACTAGACCTCAGATATTACGGATATATGAGTTCCTAATCCCTATATAATTATAAGTGCGTGTGTCCAATGCTCGGTTCCTTGATGTGCCAATGAGTGAGACTAATTGATTAGTCAAGATCCTCGGTATATTGGGAATCGGAATTGTACACGCGGCATGCTGTAGATTATAGACAGGAAACCGTGTCCCATTTATTGGGTTGATGATGTCCCCGAGATGAGCTCATAAAGTTTATCATGTAAACCCTGCAGGTGGATTCGTTCCACATGATAATAAGGATGAGTGGTACTAGTCTCGGATAATAAGAAATGAATTAATTTAATTATTAGTAATTAATTAATTCATGGACATGCGATATCTTAAACACAAAGAAAATCGTTTATGTAATTTCGGCGGAATTATTATTGTTGAAATAATATTAAATTAATTTCGGGGATTCAATTATAATTTTATAGTGGAATTAATTATAATTAAAATTGTGGAATTTAATTTAAGGTTTTCTTTTAAGGACACCGGTTTAATTAAATTGCAATTTAGCCCGGGATTTATTTACCTAAGAGGTCCCTAGTGTAACTCTATATAAACCCCCCATTGCCTCTCTTAAACCTACGCTACGCCGCAACAATTATTTTTCTCAGAGAAATTAATAGTTCACGCAATTATAATTTTCTCTGTTAAAAATAAAAGGTTAACGAAATTATTTTTCACACATTGAGAATAATTAAATTAACGCTGGTTTGAGAAGAGAGAGCAGAAAAGGAGAATCCAGCATATCGTTGCCCACACAACGGCTGGAATCGGGGAAGAGGCATACGCTAGAAACGTCTAAGGTCTCAACAATTCGGCTCCTCCGAATCACGCATCAAAGGTAAAGAATCGAAAACCCTATTCCGCATTATTTCGATTCTTCTCGTACGTAATCATACAAAAACCACGATCGGGTTTCCAAGGACCGTGGTTGATGTTCTCAGATCATTGGGCGGTCTCTGACCGCCGGAGCAGTGGTCGGAATCGAGAAAAACGGCCAGAAACGGACCTGGAACAGCAGCGTCGCGCTGCTGTTCGCGACGCTGTCGGCCGACGGCATTTCATGTCGGCCGACATGGACTTGTCGGACGACACCAGATGGTGTCGGACGACAGAAGAGGTCAGCAGCCCCTCGTTTCGCACGGTCGTGCCTCGGGTGCGATGGCTAGGTGCGTTTCGGGTCTGGGGCTTCGTCGTGAACACAGTAGGAACGCTGGAGGTCGACTGGGCGTGTCCGGATGTTCGAGTAGTCGAACGGACTCGTCCCGGGTAGTCGATTTCCAACAGTCTCCTACGCAGCACCCTACTGCGAGGATTTGGTGCGCGATTTTTAACTTGCGCCCCTGCTTTGGTGATGATGGATCCAGAGGCTATGGCAAGGTGTATCTCCGTGAGAAGATATTTAACTTCACCCCTGCCGCCATTAATGCCTTCTTGGAGCGCTCTGACATCGAGTATCCTGCCGCAATTGCTGACCCCACCATTTCCGCAGTGTCTCACCGCTTGACCAGATCACCACCTGATGCCGCCAACAACATACCTTGCTCAAGGCAACATAAGGTACACGGCGCACAGCCATTACATTCATTTTGAACAGTCCATTGTCGAGATAGCCCCGACCAAGGAAAGTTCCAAACTTTGTCAAAATAAACTTCTTAGCATCAAATACAAGTTTAAAACCATGCTCAACTAGGAGAGACCCAGAGACTAAGTTCTTGCGGATGTCCGGGACATGCAGCACATCCTTCAACAGCACTTAATTTAATTTTATTTTATTTGTTTGGTGTGTAAATTTCTGGGGCAGACGAAGTTGTATTGTAGCAAGCCAAGTAATTTCTTTAGGGCTATAGAGGAGGCAGTTTCAGCCGAGAATGACCATGGAGATTCATGGTAGCAAGCCAAGTGATTTCTTTAAGGCTATAGAGGAGACCGTTTTGGTAGAGAATGACCATAGGAATTTCGCCCAAAAAACGAGGGAAAAATATTAGCCGTGGAAAATTACGGTGATGTTGAGGAAGCAACCGGTTCGAAAGAGGACTCTGAGTGTATCACACATGTTACCTGGTCCAACAAGTCTAATTTAATTAGGTGGTATTTTATATAAACGAAATTCAAAGATCCAGTTTTTTTTAATTTTATTTTATTTGGGGCTTTGCGCATTATTTAAGTTTTTTTGATTTTATCTATTTTTATACCTTTGTATTTTTATTTTATTTGCGGATTATAGTTTGTTTTGTTTTTTTATCTATTTGTAGCATTTTTTAATTTTATTTTATTTTATTGGCAACGCATTATTTAAGTTTTTTTTAATTTTATTTTGTTTGTGCTATTTTTACACTTTTATTTATATTTTTATTTGCGCATTATACTTTTTTTTTGTTTGCGCAATATACGCTCTTTTTTGCTTTGTTTTTTTTTTTTATTTTATAAACAAATAATATATATATCATGATTAAATTACTTGCATTGAAATTGCCATCAAATTTTCCAAAATTCGATTGCAAATACCAATGTTCCTCCATATGATCTTAATTCTGTTTCGGTTTACTTGCTTGAGTGTTCTGAATTGTGGCATATAAGATTAGGACATGTAAATCTAAATGCGATTAAAAGATTAATGAATTTGGAATTATTACCAACTTCAAAAATTGATTCACAAAAGAAATGTGAAATTTGTGTTGAAGCCAAAATGGCTAAGATACCTTTTCCATGGATTGAAAGGTGTACTGAACCTCTTGGTTTAATCCATACTGATATATGTGATTTGAAATTTGTACAAACAAGAGGTGGTAAAAAGTACTTCATCACGTTTATTGATGATTGTACTAGATATTGTTACTTATACTTATTAAGTAGCAAAGACGAGGCATTAGAGGCCTTTACCAAGTATAAAGCTGAGGTTGAAAATCAACTTGGTAAACGAATTAAAATAATTCGAAGTGATAGAGGTGGAGAATATGTAGCTCCGTTTGAAAAATTATGTTCTGAAAATGGTAGTGAACATAAATTTTGTTGGGTTCCAGCGTTAGACTTTATGGTCCTAAAATTAAGTGTTCAAGCAAACAACCCTTACTTACTAAGTATTGAGACGTCAAAATATGGTATTTTATATAAATAAAATTCAAAGATCCAGTTTTTATTTGTTAGATTTAATTTAATTTTATTTTATTTGTTTGGTGTGTAGATTTAGGGTCAAACGAAGTTGCATGGTAGCAAGCAAGTGATTTCCTTAAGGTCAAAATATGGTATTTTATATAAATAAAATTCAAAGATCCAGTTTTTATTTGTTAGATTTAATTTTATTTTATTTTATTTGTTTGGTGTGTAGATTTAGGGTCAAACGAAGTTGCATGGTAGCAAGCAAGTGATTTTCTTAAGGCTATAGAGATTACCGTTTCAGCCGAGAATGGCCATGAGGATTTCAACAGTTTTTTTTGTTAGATTTAATTTAATTTAATTTAATTTGTTTGGTGTGTAGATTTCAGGGGCAACGAAGTTGCATTGTAGCAAGCCAAGTAATTTCCTTAGGGCTATAGAGGAGGCAGTTTCAGCAGAATGACCTTGGGGATTCATGGTAGCAAGCCAAGTGATAGGGCTATAGAGGAGATAATTTTTGCAGAGAATGACCATAGAGATTCCGCAAAAAAAACTGAGGGAAAAACATTAGCCGTGGAAAATTAAGGTGATGTGGAGGCCGGTTCCAACTGAGTGTATCACACAAGAGGCATGTTACCTTGTCCAACAAGTCTAATGTAATTGGGACACCAAAATATGGTATTTTATATAAACGAAATTCAAATATCCAGTTCTTATTTGTTAGATTTTATTTTATTAGTGTAGTATTTTTTAATTTTATTTTATTTTGGGCTTTGTGCGTTATTTAAGTTTTTTTGATTTTATTTGCGCTTTTTTTATATCTTTGTTTTTTTTATTTTTTTTTCCCATTATAGTAGCTTGCTTTATTTTTTTTTTATCTATTTGTAATATTTTTTAATTTTATTTTATTTTATTTCCAACCATTATTTAAGTTTTTTTAATTTTATTTTGTTATTGCTATTTTTACACCTTTATTTATATTTTTAGTTGCTCATTATACTTTTTTGTTTGCACACTATATGCTCTTTTTTACTTTGTTTTTTTTATTTTATAAACAAATAAAATATATATCATGATTAAATTATTTGCACTGTTTGCCATCAAATTTTCCAAACTCGACGGTAATGATTGAAGGACAATTCGATTACAAATACCAATGTTGCTCCATATGATCTTAAATTTTGTTGGGTTCCACCGTTAGACTTTAATGTCCTAAAATCAAGTGTTCAAGCAAACAACTCTTACTTACTAAGTATTGAGACGTCAAAATATGGTATTTTATATAAATAAAATTCAAAGATCCAGTTTTTATTTGTTAGATTTTATTTTATTAGTGTAGTATTTTTTAATTTTATTTTATTTGGGACTTTGCGCGTTATTTAAGTTTTATTGATTTTATTTGCTCTATTTTTATACCTTTGTTTTTTTTTATTTGCCCATTATAGTAGCTTGCTTTATTTTTTTTTATATTTTTGTAATATTTTTTAATTTTATTTTATTTTATTTGTGCTATTTTTACACCTTTATTTATTTTTTTATTTGCGCATTATACTTTTTTTGTTTGCGCAATATACTCTCTTTTATGGTTTGTTTTTTTTATTTTTTATTTTATAAACAAATAAAATATATATCATGATTAAATTAATTACACTGAAATTGCCATCAAATTTTCCAAACCCAACGTTAATGATTGAAGGACAATTCGATTGCAAATACCAATGTTCCTCCATATGATCTTAAATATTTTTGGTGAAAGTCGCAGGCAATAAATAAAACGCAGTGAAATGCGCTGCCTAGGCAAGACAGTGTTTGCGGCAGAACAGCCGCAGCACGATGCCTTATACAGAAAATGTTTGTTTTTCGTAATTTATATATTTTAGATTGTGTATTAATGTTTTAGTTTAAGATTAATATATGTTATATATGTATATCGTTGCAGCGAATTAATTAAAAATAAATTACTTTAAAAACGAACTCACACACATGTACGTAAAGTAAAAACAAGGAATTTAAATCTTTGTATGTGTATTTAAATTATACACCTACGAAACGTCCTTACGTCCAGAAACTTTATTAAAGATACGAGTCTTTACAAAAGGTTACAAATGATTTTACCAAAGATCATACACACGTATGTCTTTGTGATAATCTATCTGAAGAGTATAATGAACAATCAACAATAAAAGACCTAGCTACTGTGATTCCATACACCTAAACTAAGTGATCAGATCATCAATGAAACAAAAGAACTCTCGAACATGTGAGAGAACGAATGGCACGAAGAACTTCACACGTGAAGCTCTCGACTCTAAAATGATGATCGATCCTAAGAAGAGAATGTGTTTCTAGGTGTGTAAAAGTATCTAGAAGTGGTACTGAATAGTGTTGGAGTCGTCCTCTATTTATAGGAGGAGATTCCCAACTGAATTCCTTAATTTGTTAGGTCAACAATCGGTTGAGAGATTCCAGGGCAGACTGCTTTGACTGCTGCCGCAGGATGCCTTCTGAAGTTCTTTTGGAATCCACTGCACACTGCAATGCCTTCCATACTATCTTGACTTCAGCATTCCCTTGCCCTTCCATCATGCTTCGCTTGATTCTCTTAACTCAACCTCTTGTCCAAGCCTTGCACTGCTGCGGCATAACACTGCCTTGCTGTACTGCGGCATAAATCTTCTATGTTGATTGTTTTTCCAAGCACGTTCCAACTAATGAACTATGCTTAATCAAATCACCAATATGACAAGTGATTACAACAGTTAAATTGTGAATAAAGAAGAAAACAAATAAATATGTTAGCAAGACTGATGGAGTTGTATTCTAAATGTCTAGTTTAGTGCAAATACGGAACTCCTTATCTATACCTTAATTCGAGATATGATTCACGAGATATGATTCAAGCATGGTTGCATTTAATGCAATAGTCCTTGATGTATACGTTGTAGACAGTATGGCGTGAGGAGACACGCGGAAGATCATACTGTCGGTTACTCGTATACTATCGAACAGTAGCTCACGACTTAGATGGACAGGGACAATCCATCGGTACGTCGTAGTGTGACTGGTAGATAGTCGGTCTTGACTATCATGTTACACTCGTACACTTGGTGTATTGAGCAGGACCACGGGAGGGCGTTCGATTTATACTAATCGCAGTAATCGAACTAGACCTCAGAAATTACGGATATACGAATTCTTAATCCCTATATAATTATAGGTGCGTGTGTCCAATTCTCGGTTCTTTAATATGCCAATGAGTGAGACTAAATGATTGGTCGAGATTCTCGGTAAATTGGGGATCGTAATTGTACGCACGGCATGCTATAGATTATAGACAGGAAACCGTGTCCCGTTTATCGGGTTGATGATGTCCCCGAGATGAGCTCATAAAGTTTATCATGTAAACCCTGCAGGTGGATTCGTTCCACATGATAATAAGGATAAGTGGTACTAGTCTCGGATAATAAGAAACGAATTAATTTAATTATTAGTAATTAAATAAATTCGTGGATGTTCGATATCTTAAACACGGGGAAAGTCGTATATGTAATTTCGGCGGAAATATTATTGTTGATATAATATTAAATTAATTTCGGGAATTCAACTATAATTTTATAGTGGAATTAATTATAATTAAAATTGTGGAATTTAATTAAAGGTTTTCTTTTAAGGACACCGGTTTAATTAAATTGCAATTTAGCCCGGGATTTATTTACCTAAGAGGTCCCTAGTGTAACTCTATTTAACCCCCCCCCCCTTCCCTCTCTTAAACCTAAGAAACGCCGCAACTATTTCTGCAGAGAAATTAAAATGCTTAGCGCAATTATATTTTTCTCTGTTTAAATAAAAGAGTTAACGCAGTTATTTTTTTCTGATGAAATTAATTGCTTAGCACAATTATATTTCTGAGAAAGAAAAATTATTCTTGCGCTGGTTTTGAGAAGAGAGAGCAGAAAAGGAGAATCCAGCAGATCGTTGCCCACACAACGGCTGGAATCGGGAAGAGGCATACGCTAGAAACGTCTAAGGTCTCAACAATTCGGCTCCTCCGAATCACGCGACAAAGGTATGAGATCGAACCTAATTCCGCGTTTTTCGATCTCTAATTTCGTTAAAAATACATCGGACGTACGATCGGGTTCCGGGTATCGTGGATCGCATTCCTCGATTACTGGGGGTTCTAGGACCTTTGGATCGGTAGTCGGATGAGGAAATACGACCCGAAAACGTGCCTGGAACAGCAACGTCGCGTTGCTGTTCGCGAACAAACGGCGGTCGCCGGAGGGCAAACGGCGGTCGCCGTTTCCCTGTTTTTCGGGCAGCCCGCTCTGGCTCGCGCGGTTGTCCTTCGGGGCAATGGCTGGGCGTGAATCGGGATACGAGCTGGCACGTGAACGGAGTAACGGACGAGGAGGTCGACTAGGGATCGTTCGGATGTTCGAGTGATCGAACGAACGCATCCCGGGTAGTCGATTTCCAACAATTGGTATCAGAGCCGGTTTTGTACGTTCTTTGTATATTTTGCGAGAATTGTTTTGCAGGTTAACCCGATTATTATGGTCATACGTTTATGTACTGTATGTTGTGGTTTGTTAAACTCTCGGGGTTGTCGAGATTTTGTTTTAAAATCGTTGCTTGAATGTAATAGTTAAAACGACGGGTTGAGTCGTTTAGGTTTTTCTATTTCGTTTTTCGTTTTATCCGGATTGTATAGGATCGATCAACCTGTATAGGATCGATGCCGGAAGTAGTATGTTTTACCTTTGTAATGTTACTGCTACTTGGTGGATCGAGAGAAGATCGGAGGCCGGACGAACGAGGGTCGAGAAGTCGAACCCGCGAGTTGCTGAAGGGCAAACGGCGGTCGCCGTTTCTTAAACAGCGGTCGCCGTTTCGCTGGATCTTGGGCAGCAGCGCCGCGGGGGTTCGACGGACACCACGGGTCGCTCGTCGAGGCCTAGGATGATACTCCAGTGGGAGGGTTTCGTCTCTTGGCACTTAGACGAGTCGGTGGTGGATCGAGATCGAGACGAGCAACGAGACGAAGATCCGAGAAGACGTGCATCGAAGATATTTAAAGACCATAATAATCGGGATCACGTTAAATGCTTATTGTGTGTTTACGTGCTTTTATTGTGCTTTACTTATTTGTGCATGTTATCCCTATCGTAAAATACTAAGTGGGAGAGGGATTGGAAACAATCCCGCGGTCTCCATTCTCTGTTTTGAAAGTGTTGTGTATCGACTTACGAGTTGGCTTTAGTGTCATCCTCCCTATCGGATAAAGTCGGTACACGGACATCACTTGATCAAAATTCGAATTAAAATTCCACTTATAAAATTGAACAATTATATTTCTCAAAAGCAATGCCTAATCTGTCATTCAAAGACTAATTTCAACTCGACTCATTCTCACCCCGGGGAGTGGAATGGAGCCAAAGCGCTTGGTTATGTCGATGACACAGATTAGAGACTTTCGAGTCATTCGATGACTAGATCGATTGTCTGATTAGCTCCCTCACCTTGTGAGAGATAGGGCTCAATTGCATGATTGATCGCTGGTTAGAAACTCCGAGTTTCACTTACGAGATGTCAAGCTTTGATTAATAAAATTGTGAAATTTAATAAATGTAAGAGTCAATTAACAAAGTTGTTTGTTTTAGTAAACGTCCACACTATCGTGGCTTGCTAAATGGAAACGGTACTTTGGGTTAATTGAGACTCTATGACATTTAAATAAGTAGGATTCAATTAATAAAGTTGTTTGTTTAGTAAACGTCCACACTAACGTGGCTTGCTGAATGGAAACGGAACTTTGAGATTAATTGAGGCTCGACAGTTATAGAAAGTCGTGGAGGACCGCATGTCAACGTAAACGTCCACATGAACGTGGCTTGCGGTGGGCATGTAGTTCCCGAGCGGTGGACTTAGTACTGAGAAATGGTATACACTTAGGTACGCTTTATAGTATCCTCCCCATCGGAGTTACTGCTATAATGATGTACGACCGAAGTAAAAATCCAATTATAAAATCGTTTGGATTAGTATACGTCCACAAGAACGTGGCATGCTAGTCTGATGGGGTTTTGGAAATGATTGGTAGTTTAATGATATCACTTGAGGGAAATGATATCGAATTAAACTCATTGTTTGTTTTATATGGTATTATTCCCATTAAAAGTCAACAAACTCACCGACCCTGTTTGTATGGATAAGAGAGGTAACTTAGACACTGTCCTAACTGCAGAGGAGTACAAATATGTACTCCAAGTCAATTGACCTGCTGAACCAAATGATGCTTCCACTACAGAGGAAAGGAAGCACATTGGAAATGGTTCAAGGCTAATGAGATGACGCGGAGCAACATTATGACTTTCATGTCAAAAGTGCTGCGACATCAGGATCATGCCATGACCATTACCTATGATATGATGCTTAACCTCAAGAAGTTTTTGGTTATCAGGACAGGACAGCCGGGCAAAGTGAAATGAGGCAACTCATGACGGCCATCATCTCGGAAAAAACGCCCGTGAGGGATCACGTTTTTAGAATGATGGGCTATCATAATGAGATAGAGATTCTGGGAGAAATGATCAATGGGGTAACCCAAGTTGATATTGTGCTCCAGTCTCTGCCGAGAAGGTTTTTGAACTTCAAGCGGCTGAGGGAATCTTTAAGGGCTCTCAAAACACTTGTGGCTGAGAAATTGGCTCTTCCTAGGCCTTCGGGCGGCAAAAGGAAGAAGAAGCAAATACGGAAACCCAGTGGGCCTAATATATCTGGACCACGGAATGGGACAAGCAAGCCCAAGGGGCAAGTGCTTCCGTTGCAAGCAGTCTGGACACTGGGAGTTTTAATTGTCCTCTCAAGCAACAAGAAGTTGACTCTTCCTTAGTCACCGAAACATGCTCAGTGGTGTTGTCCACCAGTACCTGGTGTGTGGATACGGGAACCGCTAATCATGTCTGCACCTAAATGCAGGGGTTCCAGGAAACCCGGAGACTTAGAAAGGAAGAAGTCATAACCTACATGGGCAATACTGTTAAGGTAACAGCCGTTGCAGTGGGAGATGTTAAATGGTTTTAACGGTAGGATTTTAGTTCTAATAAATTGTCTTTATGTGCCGGTATTTAGAAAGAAATTTCATTTCGGATTTCTAAATTGACTTAGAATGGATATTCTGTTTCTTCTGATAGTTTCATACCTTTCAGAGTAGGAAACTGGGTTGTTATCCATTCTGGTACATTGACAGACAATTTAATACTATATCCATATTCTTCCACGATGCAACATACCGGAGAAAATAACACATTGTCGAACCCCAATAAGAGTAAAGATCCTTCTAGGATGAATCAAATGTACTTATGGAATCTTAGGCTAGATCATTTTAACTTGAGTACGATTCAAAGGGTGAAAGCTGATGGACTACTCAGCTATGTTGAAGGAAAGGACTTTCCAACCTTCGAATCATACTTGGAAGTTTTAATGACCAAGCAACCCTTTACGGTTAATGGGAAAAGATCCAAGAAAGTACTAGAGTTGATTCGCTCTGATATATGCAGACCTCTTTGAGGAGTAAGGCATACTTATCAGAAAATGGGATTAACTCCCGACAGACTACACCATTTATGCCTCGGCAAAATAATGTGTTGTAAAGAAGGAATAGGACTCTTATAGATATGGGAAAGTATACAATGAGTTATTCGGAGTTACCTAATTCGGTTTTGGGATATGGCTTGGAAACAGCGGCGTTTATCCTGAACTTGATTCCTTTGGAAACTTGTACAGATATTCGGCTGTTTATAGGATACCCTAAGAAAACAAATTGAGATATGTAATATAGTCCAAAGGACCAGATGTTCGTTGATTGCATCAATGTTCGGTTCTTATACATGGACTATATATATGCAATAACACAAGCCCAAGAGTAGGGTAATACTTAATGTGCTTAGAGGGACTGATCAAGACTTAGAACCAGCCTAACTGAGTAGTTCACTACTGTAATCTTTAGTCACTAAAGATACACCGGAGCGTTGTCGTAGTGGGAGGGTTGTTAGACAACCCGACAGGTTCATGTTTATAAGAGAGTCTTCGGACTTGTCACCTGGAGAACATGAAGCCGACCCCTAGATCTATGACCAGACGCTGGAAGATCAAGATGCTCAGTCTTGGCAAAAGACGAAGAAATCTGAGATTGAATCTATGGATTCAAATCATGTCTGGGATCTTGTAGCACCGCCCAAAGGTGTAAAAGCCATTGGTTGCAAGTAGGTGTACAAGATGAAAAGAGGGTCTGACGGGAAGGTGTAAACCTTCAAGGCTAGGCTTGTTGCGAGAGGGTGCACTCAGAAAGAAAGGGATCGATTATGAGTAAACCTTTTCGCCGGTAGCTATGCTAAAGTCGATCCGGATTCTTTTGTCTTCACATGGAAGATGGAAGTCAAGACGGATTTCTAAATCGAAGTCTTGACGGGACCATCTATGTGGGACAGCCAGAGGGATTCATCGAAAAGAGCCAAGAGCATTCGGTAAGCAAGCTTAATCAATCTTAGGATTGAAGGAAGCTTCAAGATCTTGGACACATGCGGACCTATGAGAAAATCCATTTCATGGATTCATTCAAGGCATATTTAGGTCCTGTGTGTAATAAAGAAGTGACAGAAAAGATGTGGTGTTTTCTCATTCTTTATGTAGACGACTTCCTTCTAAATTGGCAACAATATGAAAGATGTTATCGGACATAAAGGGATGGTTGTCCGAGTAATTCAATGTAAGAGACTTAGGAGAAGTCAGGAATGTTCTTGGGATCAAAGTATTAAATGATCGCCAGAAAAGAACATAGAACTTATCTCGAGCCTCATACATAAATACAATTCTTACTCGTTGCAGCATACAGAATTCCAAGAAAGGTCTTCACCTTTTAGATGTGAAATTCATCTATCTAAAGTTTTGTGTCCGACACAATAAAGGAGATAGATGAAGATTAAGCAGTTCCCTACACCTTAATGGTGGGAAGCTTAATGTATGTAATGCTATGCACGAGACTGATATCTACTATGCCGTGGGCATGGTGGTAAGATATCATAGTAATCCTGGAAAGGATCCCTCGACTGATGTAAAGAACATGTTTAGGCTCCTATAGAGGACCAGGAATTATGTTCTGAGTTACAAAGCAGTCAAGTTGTTTCCTTTGGATTACATAGAATTGGATTTCCAAATCAAACAGGGACAGTCGAAGTCAGGCTATGTGTTCTCACTGTGAAGTGGAGCAGTCACATGGAAGAATGTAAAGCAGCGATGCATTACGGACTCTACCATGGAAACTGAAAGGATAACGACCTGTGAGGCAGTTAAAAGGTCAGTGTGACTCCAGAACTTCCTAAGGGACTTAGATGTGGTTTCTAGTTCACCCAAAGCTATTTTGAATAGCGGTATTGGAAAACTTGAAATGCCACGAGTCCACAGTGGGAGATAACATGTAGAGCGCAAGTACCACCTGATTCGAGAGATCGTCTAGTAAGACGATGCAGCTGTCACCTAGATAGCATCGAGAGGATTGCCTGGTAAAACCCGTTCACAGAGGCACTTCCAGCGAATGCGTTGGGTAAGCGTGATGAGGTTATGGGAATCTGATGTTTGGGAGAGGGCGACTAGAATTTTAGTATAAGTGGGAAATTGATGGAGTTGTATTCTAAATGTCTAGTTTAGTGCAAATACGGAACTCCTTATCTATACCTTAATTCGAGATATGATTCACGAGATATGATTCAAGCATGGTTGCATTTAATGCAATAGTCCTTGATGTATACGTTGTAGACAGTATGGCGTGAGGAGACACGCGGAAGATCATACTGTCGGTTACTCGTATACTATCGAACAGTAGCTCACGACTTAGATGGACAGGGACAATCCATCGGTACGTCGTAGTGTGACTGGTAGATAGTCGGTCTTGACTATCATGTTACACTCGTACACTTGGTGTATTGAGCAGGACCACGGGAGGGCGTTCGATTTATACTAATCGCAGTAATCGAACTAGACCTCAGAAATTACGGATATACGAATTCTTAATCCCTATATAATTATAGGTGCGTGTGTCCAATTCTCGGTTCTTTAATATGCCAATGAGTGAGACTAAATGATTGGTCGAGATTCTCGGTAAATTGGGGATCGTAATTGTACGCACGGCATGCTATAGATTATAGACAGGAAACCGTGTCCCGTTTATCGGGTTGATGATGTCCCCGAGATGAGCTCATAAAGTTTATCATGTAAACCCTGCAGGTGGATTCGTTCCACATGATAATAAGGATGAGTGGTACTAGTCTCGGATAATAAGAAACGAATTAATTTAATTATTAGTAATTAAATAAATTCGTGGACGTTCGATATCTTAAACACGGGGAAAGTCGTATATGTAATTTCGGCGGAAATATTATTGTTGATATAATATTAAATTAATTTCGGGAATTCAATTATAATTTTATAGTGGAATTAATTATAATTAAAATTGTGGAATTTAATTAAAGGTTTTCTTTTAAGGACACCGGTTTAATTAAATTGCAATTTAGCCCGGGATTTATTTACCTAAGAGGTCCCTAGTGTAACTCTATTTAACCCCCCCCCCCCCCTTCCCTCTCTTAAACCTAAGAAACGCCGCAACTATTATTTCTGCAGAGAAATTAAAATGCTTAGCGCAATTATATTTTTCTCTGTTTAAATAAAAGAGTTAACGCAGTTATTTTTTTCTGATGAAATTAATTGCTTAGCACAATTATATTTCTGAGAAAGAAAAATTATTCTTGCGCTGGTTTTGAGAAGAGAGAGCAGAAAAGGAGAATCCAGCAGATCGTTGCCCACACAACGGCTGGAATCGGGAAGAGGCATACGCTAGAAACGTCTAAGGTCTCAACAATTCGGCTCCTCCGAATCACGCGACAAAGGTATGAGATCGAACCTAATTCCGCGTTTTTCGATCTCTAATTTCGTTAAAAATACATCGGACGTACGATCGGGTTCCGGGTATCGTGGATCGCATTCCTCGATTACTGGGGGTTCTAGGACCTTTGGATCGGTAGTCGGATGAGGAAAAACGACCCAGAAACGAGCCCGGAACAGCAACGTCGCGTTGCTGTTCGCGGACAAACGGCGGTCGCCGGAGGGCAAACGGCGGTCGCCGTTTCCCTGTTTTTCGGGCAGCCCGCTCTGGCTCGCGCGGTTGTCCTTCGGGGCAATGGCTGGGCGTGAATCGGGATACGAGCTGGCACGTGAACGGAGTAACGGACGAGGAGGTCGACTAGGGATCGTTCGGATGTTCGAGTGATCGAACGAACGCATCCCGGGTAGTCGATTTCCAACAACAACTTCTGCCTAAATACATTTAAAGCATTGTAATGCCCAAACATATTTATCCTTACAAACTCCCCCTTTTTATCTTTCTTCACAAAACCATGAGGCATCAGCGCAATGAAGCACTCCCCCTCAATGAAATACATCCGACTTAGAAGTATATGAAATTTATCTTTACAAACAACTAAGGCAATGAAACTCCCCCTTAGTTGATACTTCCTAAGTAGACCAAAACATTTATTTAATAACTAACTAATAGAACAAAAACAAGTTAAACTAAGTAGGCCTTTAAATAACACACCAATTTTTCAAAAGGAAATAAATACTAGAATCTGAAGTTGTTGAAACCAAATAAAAACTTAAAACCAAATTGTTCAAAAACTAAATAACAGAAATTAAATAAATTGTTCAGAGTAAATAAAAACTAAAGCAAGAGAAGAAATAATTTTTCTTCGGGTCTTCAGAACTGCAATCCTTCCATTCTTCAATCATCGTGCTCAGGTGACGATCCACGCTCCTCTCCATCAATCTCTGCTGCAGTGTCTGCGGCAGCCTTCTCTACTGCGGCAGCTTCCATCTCTGCAGCTTCCTCAGCTTCAACCTCCTTGATGTCTTCATCAATGTGCTTCTTAAACATCTTCAAAACAGTGCTCCTTGCCAATTTGGCCTCTGCTGCTGGTACTCCCCCTTTTTGTGGAGAAATGCCTTCTTCTTCAAGAAAGAAGGTAATAGCATCCACAAGTGCCTTGGCCATGTAATCCTACATAATGACCATATGATTTGCAGCAATTTGCTCTGCAAACGCCTGGACACGAGCATGAATATTAGGCTGTGGGGCAGCTGAGCTCGGGCCAGCAGCTTGCGGCAGCTTGGGTGTCTTCTTTTGAGCTGGAGTGGGAGGCACTGCGGCAGTAGCATGAAAACCAGTCCAGGGCAAATCATTGTACTCCCGAACAGACAGCTTGTGTGGATGTGGCACAGCAGTCAGGAGATCAACACTATTAATGTATGTGAGCCCTTGAATCTTCAACATTTCCCAAATTAGTGAAGGGAACGCAAGACTCTGCGTCTGGGTGATGCGATCTTCTCAAGGATGAGTTCTCCCAAATTCACCTGCCTACCTGCACCAAGGTGAAACAAGACTTCCCCCATTTTGGTGTGCACAAAATGCACATTGGTAGTGGGAATCCAGTTGTGCCTGGCAACAGTGAACATAAAATAGTAAAAAGAAGAGAGTTTTGACTTTATGTTAGTTTCGAGCATTAATAAAAATAATTCTGTTTCGGTTTACTTGCTTGAGTGTTCTGAATTGTGGCATATAAGATTAGGACATGTAAATCTAAATGCGATTAAAAGATTAATGAATTTGGAATTATTACCAACTTCAAAAATTGATTCACAAAAGAAATGTGAAATTTGTGTTGAAGCCAAAATGGCTAAGATACCTTTTCCATCGATTGAAAGGTGTACTGAACCTCTTGGTTTAATCCATACTGATATATGTGATTTGAAATTTGTACAAACAAGAGGTGGTAAAAAGTACTTCATCACGTTTATTGATGATTGTACTAGATATTGTTACTTATACTTATTAAGTAGCAAAGACGAGGCATTAGAGGCCTTTACCAAGTATAAAGCTGAGGTTGAAAATCAACTTGGTAAACGAATTAAAATAATTCAAAGTGATAGAGGTGGAGAATATGTAGCTCCGTTTGAAAAATTATGTTCTGAAAATGGGATAATTCATCAAACGACGGCTCCTTATTCACCACAATCAAATGGTGTTGCTGAACGGAAAAACAGAACTCTCAAAGAGATGATGAATGACATGTTGATTAACTCGGGTTTACCTCAGAACATGTGGGAGGAAGCTATTTTGACAGCTAACCACATTTTAAATAAAATCCCACTTAAAGGTAAAAATGAGACGCCGTACGAATTGTGGAAAAATCATAAGCTGTCTTATAAATATCTTAAAGTGTGGGGGTGTTTGGCTAAGGTGTCTGTTCCTGAACCAAAACAAATGAGAATCGGTCCTAAGACGGTCGATTTCATTTTTATCGGATATGCATACAATAGTATGGCTTACCGATTTTTGGTACACAAGTCTGATAATCCAGACGTACATAAAGGTACCACGATTGAATCGAGAAATGCTTCATTTTTCGAAAATATATTTCCTTGTAAAGAAAGAGAAGAATCAAGTTCTAATAAAAGAACTTATGAACCTGATGTTGACACAACACCTGTTGGTGACGATCAGGTAGACGAAGAGGTTAGTGAACCTAGACGTGGTAAAAGGATAAAACGGCTAAGTCGTTTGGACCTGATTTTATTACGTATTTATTGGATGACGAGCCAAAATCCTACGGGGAAGCTCTATCCAGTCCAGATGCACCGCTCTGGGAAGAAGCTATTAATAGCGAAATGGAGTCTATTTTGCAAAATCACACGTGGAAGTTGGTTGATCTTCCACCGGGTTGTAAACCTTTAGGATGTAAATGGATCCTAAAGAAAAAGTATAAATCAGATGGAACGGTCGATAAGTTTAAAGCTCGTTTGGTAGCCAAAGGGTTTAAACAAAGAGAATGATATGATTTCTTCGATACATATTCACCTGTCACCAGAACATCATCTATTCGGGTGCTTATTGCGATTGTTGCTTTGCACAATCTCGATATTCATCAGATGGATGTAAAAACTGCGTTTCTGAACGGTGAATTGGAAGAAGAAATTTATATGGAACAACCCGAGGGATTTGTAGCACATGGACAAGAGAAAAAAGTGTGCAAATTGATAAGGTCGTTGTACGGACTTAAGCAAGCTCCTAAACAATGGCGTTTGAAATTTGATAACATAATGATATCAAATGGATATAAAATCAACGAGTGTGACAAATGTGTGTATATCAAGGGAACACCTGATTCATTTGTCATAGTTTGTCTATATGTAGACGACATGTTAATCATGGATAGTACTCGTGAATTGATCATGAATACTAAAGCAATGTTAAAAAGGAATTTTGACATGAAAGATTTGGGTGTTGCTGATTTAATCCTCGGGATTAAAATTGAAAGAACCCCAAATGGAATTGTCTTATCACAATCTCATTATGTTGAGAAAGTGTTAAAGAAATTCAATGCCCATGATGGTCCTACGAGTAGGACGCCGATTGACTTAAGTATAAATCTTACTGTCAATAAGGCTGAACCTGTAGCTCAGTTAGAGTATTCTCAAGTTATAGGAAGTCTGATGTACTTAACAAATTGTAAACGTCCAGACTTGGCCTATCCTGTGAATAAACTGAGCAGATATACTAGCAATCCATGTGTTGAGCACTGGAATGCTTTGAATCGGGTTTTAAAATATTTGAAATACACCCGAGAGTATGGGCTATACTATACGAGATATCCTAATGTACTTGATGGATATTGTGATGCTAGTTGGATATCTGATTCTAAAAGTTCACATTCCACTAGTGGTTACGTCTTCTGTATCGGGGGCGGAGCAGTTTCGTGGAAGTCAACGAAACAAACGTGTATAGCCAGATCCACTATGGAATCTGAGTTTATAGCTTTAGATAAAGCTAGTGAAGAAGCAGAGTGGCTTCGTCACTTTTTGGAAGATATTCCATGTTGGAAAAATCCTGTGTCTCCCGTTATGATTCACTGTGATAGCCAAGCAGCTATAGGGAGAGCTCAGAGCATTATGTATAACGGTAAGTCTCGACATATTCGTCGGAGACATAATACCGTTCGACAATTGATCTCAAATGGAGTAGTTTCCTTAGAGTACGTAAAATCTAAGGAAAATCTGGCTGATCCTTTGACAAAAGGAATGAATCGAGATCAATTGGGCGTGTTGCTAGAGGGAATGGGTTTGAAAAACCAAAATCCATCGAACGATCATAACGGTAACCCTACCTTAATGAATGGAGATCCCATGAACTTGGTTCAAAGGGAAAACTATGTTATGAAAGTTCAATCGAGCACTTGTACTCATCCCTAAAGGCAATTCAAGTGTTGTTTCCTGACGTGTGGTAATAGGTTAAGTTCTCGAGGAGACTTTTAATGAATCCCTACCTTGAAAAGGTTAAGTATGTCAGGATACTTATAATGGGAGGTCACCTATATAAATGTGAAGTGAGGGCCGCTTCAAATGTAAACATTTATGAATCAAAAGTGTTGTCCATGGCCAAAACGGACACAACATAGAACGGGAAATTGAACGGAATTTATTGCGTGAATAGCATTGACTTGTTGTACGTTGTGGGGGAATAGTTCAAGGCATCGTGTCCACTAGGCCTCCTGTACTTCCGATGTTGTTCACTACGGAAGGTTCAAAGCCGCAAACTACCTTTCCGGAAGCGATAGATTCTTTTGGGGAATTGAACGAAGAGTCTGCATACATGCATGCATTGATTTCCACTCATGTGGGGGATTGTTGGAAAATCTTAAGTCAAAATTGGTTTTATTCAATGTTTGACTGAGTTGACTGGCTATAAAATTAATTCAAATTGGGAAATAAATTGTACGATAATTTTCTACGTCGTTCGTAGATAATTATAGAATTTTATTTCGTCAAAAACCGATTTTCGGTGAGTGAGAAATAAATGGTTAAAGATAGCCAATTAAAAAGGCATTTAATTGAATATGTAATAAAGTGTAATACTTTATTACATTGTAATGTGTAATAGTTATTACATCCCACATTGAAAGATGTAATAAAGTTATTACACTGAATAAGTGATTGGAGGATTAATGTGTTCAACAAGTGAGTAAGACCATGACCGTTAAGGTACATGGCAATCGCCACACGCGCGTCCGTCCGTCCGTCCGCTCGGCTCGGCTTGGCTCGTGCCCGTGCCCGTGCCCGTGCTCGTGCTCGGCTCGGCTCGGCCCGTCCCGTCCCATCCCGTCCCGTCCCGACCCGACTCGACTCGACCCGACTCGCCTCGTCCTTGGACTTGGACTTGGACTTGGACTTGGACTTGGACTTGGATATTGGATCTTGGATCTTGGCAATTGGACTTTGGGCTGGACTTGGGCTTCCTTGAGCTTCCTGGGGCTCCTGGGCCTGGCCTTGAGCTTGCTGACGGGCTGAACTAGAGTTTGGGCTCACATATGGTGGTGGGCTAGTGTTGACACAATTGGATTTGGCTGAAGTTTTATAGTCAATCCTGATTAAATATTAATTATTATTATATTAATATTATTATTTTCTGAAATGGAATTCTCAACGGTCAGATGACCAGGTTCATTCCTAACGTTACAATGTTGTAATGAGGCTGAACGTTACAAGGTGGTAATGAGGTTGCATTACTCACCCGAATGAATGCCTTTGTTGACTCTTCACATGCAAGTGGACGCCTATAAATAGAGTGTCTTAGGCTGCATAACATACAGCAGAAAAACGCAAAAGCAATTCCCAGCATTTTCATACAAGTTCATACTCCCCACCTTTTCTCGTTCGAAAGTGGTTCGGCTCTGGTTGCTTCAGAGACGAACAAGAAAGTCGTTGTATCTTTGGGGACATTACGTCTGAAAACCGTAGCATACACGGGACGTATTTGTCTTGCGGATAGCGAAAGCGCCTCGACTACCCGCAATCCAGTTCTGACGTTCGATCGAAGTTGAAGACCTGTTCGTGTTTCATTCTTCTTCTTCATTTATTTTATTTAAGTTTATAGTTTCTGGAAAAGTGTAAAGATTCAGTAGTACTGATTCTAATCCAGAAACAAGCATTGTAATAGCTACGTATACCAACAAGTGTTTGAAACGTGATTCCATATCTTATATAGTTCGAAGCAAATGGAACACGGAGGAGGGTTTTTGGAACGCGTTGTGGCTGCCGAAGGTTGGCGAGAGCTGTGGGGGGCGGTGATACGAACCTCGTCGGGGATAGAAAGATAGAAGATGAACGAAGAAGAAATTGAGAAAAGATACCGGTGGAAAGGTCCAAAAACCTCTGAATCTGAATCGTGAAATAATCTAAGGACGAAACCCTAGACCCCAACACGTGATCGACGCAGCAACTCGGGGATGAGGAAGACACACGAACGAAGGGTGGATCGCTTCGTTGATTCGTCGGTTGAATTCTTTGGATAGTCGGGTAGAATTCGAACCCCAGAGAGAATTTTAGTAAAACTCACAAAAAGTAATTTTATCCATCAATAATGTTAATTGTTCTAAAATAATGAAAAGCAAATCCTTTATATAGGCATTGTTGGAAATCGATATCCCGGGCTATTAAAATTTATGCGGAACCGATAGCCCGACCGAAATCCTTCATCGCCGGAGATTGGATCCCCGACTCATCCGCAGGAGTCCGACCTTTGGAGACTACGCGCTCGAAGACACGCAGCCCGCCCCCAGCCGATTTTCTCCCGCGAGTCGGATCCACGAACGCGAACACCAACGAACCGGACTCGACGAGAGTAACACCGCCGCGGGATGAACCCGCGGCTAGAAACCCTAGCCGAACCCCGCTAGGGTTCGCGATCGCCGTGCATGGCGATCGCCGGGGATGCACGGCATCCCCGCGGGGCTGATCCGATCAGCACCCGCCGGCGGTGAGTCCGGCGACTCACCGCCACCACCTCACGGGGTGGAGGGCCCCCAGCCGCGGCACCAGCCCGCGGCTGCCCTCCGCGATCGACTTCGGTCGATCGCCCGCTCCGGCTTCGGCCGGAGCTTCCCCGCGCGCACGCCGCCGTCCAGGGAGGTCGGGGGGGCCATCTGCCGTGGCTCCAGCCCACGGCGGCTTCCCCAGCGATCGACCCTTGGTCGATCGCGTGCCCCGGCGTCCAGCCGGGGCTCCTCCTTGGCGCGGTTACCGGCGGTCGAAACCCTAGGTTTCGGCCGCCCCTTTCGATCTTCGCCGGGGATCTCGAATCCCCGTCCCCGAAGTTCGTACGTTTACCGGATCGTGTGTTCATGTATATACTACAATTAATCAACCAAAAATCATAGAAGAGAGTTCATGATTTTACCTTTCGATTCGTTGTACGGAGAAACGAATTAACGCGTTGATGACCTTGCGATCTTCCCACGTATTCCTTGCACCTTGTCCGAACGTCGTGTGGGCGACGATCTATCGAACACCTTATGGATCTCCTTCACTCTTCAAGACTTTATTGTTGGCGTAACTTAGGTTGTGAAAAGTGAAGACCATGTAGTGCTTTTATAGGCTACGTAGGGGATCATAAGGAGAATAAATATTGGGCTTCAATATTGAAAATTAAATTGGGTCCAACCCAAATCCATTAATTCTTATCAATATTAATTTTATTTATTTTCCACTATATAAATAAAATTGCACTCCCAATATTATTCCATATTATATCAAATAATATTTCTCCATCTTAGTATTATTTATTCCGTGTATTTAAGATTTAACTATCCATGAATAAATTTATTTATTGCTCAATAAATAATATTCATATCTTATATCCGAGACTAGTACCGTTCAACTTTAATTATTATGCGGATTAAATCCACCTGCAGGGTTTACATAATAATTCCTTATGAACTCATCTCGGGGATATTATCAACCCTTACGGGATACACTGTCCCTTCAAGAATTCACGGCATGCCATACATAAAATATAGTGACCCAACTTAACCGGTAATTAACCCAATAATTAAATCGGTTAATTCCTTTGGAAAATCAAAGTCACTAATATTAAATATACACACCCGCAATTATTTCAGGGATTAAGAATAAAATACTCTGAGATTTAAATTGATTATCCAAGGCAATCCTAATCAATAAATCTCAAGCTGATCCGCCCAATACACCAAGTGTACAAGTGTGATAAAATAATTAAGACAAATTATTTTCTCTCTCACACAACGACTATACCGATGGATTGGTCCGTGTCCATCTAGGTCGTGAGCAACTGTTCGATTAAATACGAGTAACCGATAGTATGATCTTCCGTGTGGGCCAGACACACCATACTAACTACAACGTATAAAATCCAGGACTATATTTTGCATAATTAATTAATAATAATTAATTGCAAATAATTGTTTATTAATTAAATAGGTTAAATGCCATGACAGGGAGTTTACCGGTATTTAAATCTAGACATTAAGTACACAACTCCAACAATCTCCCACTTGTACTAAGGTCTAGTCATTTCCTCCAAACTCCCGACTCCCATACTCATCACGTGCTTAAGTTATACTTCCCAGAAGTATTATGTGAGTGAGCAATCTAGGTTGCCGATCTGAAGTTATCTTGGTGACTACTGCGTCGTCTCCCTGACGATGATTCGTATCAGGTGGTACTGGCTCTATGTGTTATCATCACCTTTTGAACTTATGACTTCTTCCAGTTCTCCATGCACCGCTATATATATATAGCCTTTGGTGAACCAAGAATCATATCCAAGTTCAGAGGTCATCCCGGAACCTAACCAAAACTTCCGCTGCCTCTGAGGCTGCCATTCGGTTTATGATAGAGTCCGAGAAGCTTCACGCTTATCACTCTTTCATCCTTAGGTTCCACCTCTTCTAAAAGTGAACACATAGCCTGATATCGACTTACACTGGTCCTTCTCCGATTTTTGATCTGAGAAACTGTAATCTAAGAAGATTTCGTTTTTGCCAGTAATCCAGTACTTCCAAGTACTTTTACAGCATTCGAATATCTCTTATCCAGATTACTTTGATATCCTCCCACTACGCAAACCGCATAGTTGACATCAGGTTCTTGTTTTATAACACCGCATTTACAAAGCCATTTACACTCGAAGTGTAAGAATCTGCTTTGTTTATATCTATCTCCTTCATGTGTTCAAGACACATACCTTAGATAGATGCATTCTGTTCTCGAAAGGCAACAACCTTTCTCAGAATTGTGCATGTTTAAAACAAACCATAATCGTATAAGATATCTAAAGAGAAGTACAAACGTTCTTATCTAGAGATCGAAAGATTTCTAAGAACATGATCCAACTTCATCTTAATCTTATATCTCGATTTATTTAGACAACCTCTATTTTATGTCTGACAACGCTTTTACATTGTTGCCAATGATGAAGTGTTATCTACACAAAATTCCGAGAAACACCACTTTGTTTCCATTACGTCTCCAATACACCAATCTTGTCTATGCTTCTTGATGAATCCATAAAATGGACTATCTCATCAATTCGCAAGTTCACAAGTTTCAGCTTTGGTAATCCATAAATGGATTTACTAAGCTTGTACCTCTAAATGATCTTGCCCCTTTAACAATAATAAATTATTGCTATCCAAGTAGGCACATTTAGATTAGTACTGCCTCCTATGCAGAACTAGGGATCGATTTCATGTCTACTAGATCCAGAGTTAAAAAACTCCTCCAGTCTTATGAACATCTCTGGTCGCTTAACAACCTCCCACTGCAATGGCGTTCCGGTGTATAACAGTAATAACATTAGGTGCAGTTAGTGGTATATTACTCGGTTAGGCTGGTTCTCAGCCTTCTCTTTCCTCATTGTAAGGTACCTTGTCCGTTAGGGCATTGTAGTTCATCCAATAGTCTTCTTCTAAGAACCGGGTGAGGACACCCTTCTGGTTCGTAGTACTATTAAACATACAATTACTTGTTCTTCTAGGATATTCTACAACTACATTGAAAGTGTCGTTGTGTCCAGAAATATCCATAGAACATAGGTAGTTCCGAACAAACTTGTCCTTTTACTATTAGAATCTCATCTTTTATTTCTGACATACCATATCCACACAACAGTGTATGGTGTAGTCGCTTGAGACTTAATCTCAACCTTTGATTTATGCTATGTGTTGTCTAGATAGGTGATAGCCTCCGCGAACAAGTCGCAGGCTCCTAATGGATATACTTTGAAGGATCCCCATAATAGCTTTGTGTTTAAAACACTCCGCCTTTATGGCACATCAAGTATTCTAATCCATCTTCGAGTATTCTTGAAAGAATGACTCGTACCTTCTCTAATTACACATACGGCATTAATCATAAATCATTTCCTATACTTGTCCGAATTCCATCCTTCATCCAGAAAGGTTGACTTAGTTGTATTATCTTTCAAGATCGATTCTTAGGTCGGGAGGTCCATTCCTCCAACTATAATTGATCGAATCAATTTCGACCTTTTAAATCCCTTTTGAATAGATACTACCAAGTTAAAGAATTCACAAGTATAATGATTGATAAAGAAATACATCTAATAAGTAAAACAAGTTTATATATATCACGGTTTGTTGCATCGTGGTAGACTAAGGATTCATCATTCATATATTGCTATCTAATGTACCAGAATAGATATCGCCATTATTTCTTGTCTAAACCATCAAATGATTAAAGAAATAAAATATCCATAGAAATCCAGAACAAAAGTTCTTTCTAAAATAAAAGGTACAAAGCAATAAACTTGAAATGAAATCCTATAACTATCAAAAAAGATAAACGTCTTCCACTGCAACCGCTGCTTCCTCAACAGCTCTGCCCATGAGGACTCGAACTCTTCTTATCTAAGTCGCCGGGTTTTCTGGAACCCCTGCATTTAGAATGCACATACCGTCAGTGGTTCCATATCTACACACCAGAATTCTGGTAGATAATACCGCTGACTATGTTTTACGACTAAAGAAAAATTCGTACCTTTGAGAGGACAAGATGTAGACCCCCAGTACTCAGACTGCTTCCCTTGGGGATGTTTGCCAGAAGGCTTCTTTATCCCACCCTTTGGTCCAAGTCCCTTAGGACCACCGGACCCCCTTGTCTTCTTCTCCTTTCCTTTGCCTTTAGGTCCGAAACCTTTGGCTTTGGCTATAAGAGCTTGCGATTGTTTCAACTCGTCCAAAAGATCCATCATCTCAAAAACATGATCAAGTGTTTCATCGAAGTAACAGATCTTTACGAGTATCCTCATCGCCTCTTTTCTAGCCTCCCCATCATGTCCAAACAGCAACTTGAGTTTGAGCATGACATCATGATTAATGGCTAGTGAACGAGCACTCTCCCATTTTTCAAAGTCAAAAATCTCATCCTCAGTTGAGTTAATGGTGAGTCCAGGAGGACAAGTTTCACTGAGTACGTCTTTGTACTCTTTTGCAGTCTGAGCAATGTCTAACTCTTCTTTCCATTCAACACAGTATGGAACCAGTGCGTCAAATTCCTCAAGTTGTTGGAGTTGTGTACTTAATGTCTAGATTTAAGTACCGGTAAACTCCCGGTCATGGCATTTAACCTATTTAATTAATAAACAATTATTTGCAATTAATTAATTATGCAAAATATAGTCCTGGATTTTATACGTTGAAGTTAGTATGGTGCTGCATGGGCGCACAGAAGATCATACTATCGGTTACTCGTATTTAATCGAACAGTTGCTCACGACCTAGATGGACACGGACCAATCCATCGGTATAGTCGTTGTGTGAGAGAGAAAATAATTTATCTTAATTATTTTATCACACTTGTACACTTGGTGTATTGGGCGGATCAGCTTGAGATTTATTGATTAGGATTGCCTTGGATAATCAATTTAAATCTCGGAGTATTTTATTCTTAATCCCCGATATTATTGCGGGTGTGTATATTTAATACTAGAGACTTTGATTTTCCAAAGGAATTAACCGATTTAATTATTGGGTTAATTACCGGTAAAGTTGGGTCTCTATATTTTATATATGACATGCCGTGAATACTTGACGGGAAAGTGTATCCCGGAAGGGTTGATAATATCCCCGAGATGAGTTCATAAGGAATTATTGTGTAAACCTCATGAGTGGATTCGTTCCGCACAATAATAAAGGTTGAACGGTACTAGTCTCGGATATAAGATATGAATATTATTTATTGAGCAATAAATAAATTTATTCATGGATATTTAAATCTTAAATACACGGAATAAATAATACTAAGATGGAGAAATATTATTTGATATAATATGGAATAATATTGGGAGTGCAATTTTATTTATATAGTGGAAAATAAATAAAATTAATATTGATAAGAATTAATGGATTTGGGTTGGACCCAATTTAATTTTCAATATTGAAGCCCAATATTTATTCTCCTTATGATCCCCTACGTAGCCTATATAAGCACTACATGGTCTTCACTTTTCACAACCTAAGTTACGCCAACAATAAAGTTTGAGAGTGAGGAAGATCCATAAGAGTTCGATAGCTCGTCGCCCACCCGACGTTCGAACGGAAGTGCAAGGAATACGCGGGAAGATCACGAGGTCATCAACGATTCGTTTCTCCGTACAACGAATCAAGGTAATAATCGAGAAACCCCCTTCTATGATTATGTGCGTTGAATAATTGTGATATATACATGAACGTGCGATCCGGGAAAACGACGAACCTCGGGGACGGGGATTCGAGATCCCCGGCGAGGATCGAGGGAGGCGGTCGAACCCTAGGGTTCGGACCGCCCATCGCGCGACGAACGGCGTGCCCCGGCTGGACGCCGGGGACACACGATCGACTTCGGTCGATCGCCGGGGTGCCACGGGCTGGTGCCGTGGCGGACCCCAGCCGCCGTCGTCGGAGGCGCGAGGCCGCGGGAACCCTCGGCTGGAGCCGAGGGGTGCGATCGATCGCGAGGATCGATCGCGGGCGTGCTACGGGATGACCCGTAGCTGCCTCGTACGCGCTACGGGTTCACCCGTAGCGAGGCGTGCGAGGGCGATGCCCTCGCGGGCAGCGAGTCACCGCGACTCGCTGCGGGCTGCTACGAGCAGCCCCGGGGATCGCTACGAGCGATCCCCAGCGATCGTCGAGGACGATCGCGAGCCCCTCGCGGGGGCTCGGCTGGGTGCACGCGGTCTTCGGACCTCGCTGGGCATTCGGTCGGGCCCCGGCTCGTGAGGTGGTTCGCGTTCGTGGATCCGACTTGCGGGAGAAAATCGGCTGGGGGCGGGCTGCGTGTCTTCGGGCGCGTAGTCTCCAAAGGTCGGACTCCTGCGGATGAGTCAGGATTCAATCTTCGGTGATCGAGGGTTTTGATCGGGTTATCGGTTCCGCAATTTTGATAGCCCGGGACATCGAATCCCAGCACAAGTATCATCTCAAGTGGATTCATAGACATTTTCTAAACCTATAAGCACATTTAAACAAACAATTAATTTAATATCCGACATTATTTCCCTGGAATAATATCATTAAATCACTAATCACATCTAAAATCATATCAGGTAAGGCAAGCCACGTTCGTGTGGACGTTTACCCACCCAAATGATTTAGCAATTAGATTTGCTTTGGTCGTACATCATTATAGCGTTACTTCGTTGGGAAGAATACTATAAAGCGTACCTAAGTGTAAACCATTACTCAGTACTAAGGTGAATCGTTTAGAATTGTAATGTCACCGCAAGCCACGTTCGTGTGGACGTTTACGATAACTCGCAATCCCTCACAATTTCCTATAACTGTCTACATCAATTATTCTAAAATCCCATTCAGTATAGCAAGCCACGTTCGTGTGGACGTTTACCATACCAAAAAGATTTATATAATTGAAATCCAATTATTTGATCCATTTGATCTCGTAAATCAAGACGCGGAGAATCATAAGTGAAACTCGAAGTTTCTAACCAGTGATTCACCATGCGAACGACCCTATCTCTCATAAATGAGGGAGCCGAGCAGACAATCGATCCATCTATCAAAGAATGGCACGAAGGTCTCTAATTTTGTGTCATCCACATGACCAAGTGGCTTTGGCTCCATTCCACTCCCCGGGGTGAGAATGAGTCGACTTGAAATCAGTTTCAGAAAGACAAATTAGGCATTGTTTGATAAACTTGATCAATGTTTCTTTGTAAAAGGAATTATAAGAATTCTCCTCCAATGACTCGTCTATACGAACTTCGAAAGTCCATAAGAGTCACCAAGAGAACAGTAATGGAGACCATGGGAATGTTTCCATCCCCTCTCCCACTTAGCTTTTTATAACAAAGGGATACGCTATCTAGTGCATAAAATAAACACATATAGCATGCATGAAAGCAATAAAGCACATAGATCACATAGTCAAAATAATGCTAGAGAAATTATTTTCCCGACTATCATGGCTTTATCTTCATATGCATCCTCTAGTCTTCAGTCTTCGTTTCTTGAATGCTCCATGTGACGAGAATATTAATTTCCAATATTTAAATCTATTTATTTTCGATTAATCCAAAAGTTACTTAATTCGAAAATTAAGTCAATTGAATATATCAAAAATAAAATTAAATATTATTAATATTTTTTATTTATTTTATTTCCCATCTAATTCTATTAAATCTTTAGAATAATCTATCCAAGTCAAACTCGGAATATTCTAGAAGACCTCTATAATATAACAAGGAAATAAAATAAATTTAGGACTCTTCTACTTTCCATTATCAATTAATTTCCATCTAATGAAAATTCCCAAGAGTAGGAATAATCAAATAGGAAATAAATTAATACTAAATTAATTAAATTCCTAGTCCATGAATATTTCCATAAAGGAAATAAAACAAATAGGAATAAAATCAATTCAATTAATTCTTTTCCTAATCCATGAGAATTTCCTAAAAGGAAGATACTCAAATAGGAAAGTCGAATTAATTTAGGAAAGCCGGATTATGGTAGGAGTAGCACGGGTTGGGAGTCCCCGCACCACCCCCACCACCATGATCGACCGGCCACCGGAGGAGATCACCGCCGCCGCCACTCCAGCCGGCCAGCCACCACCAACGCCGGCGGCAGCCCACGGCCGAGGGGCGATCGGCCCCCTCCTCGCGGTCGATCGTGAGGGTTGATCATGGGGTTGATCGTCCCTCTCGTCCATCGTCTTCTTCGTCACACCTTCTTCGTCTTCCGGCGATCGTCTCAACATCGAACCAACGTAATAAAATTACAAGAATTAAATTACAAAATCCGGTATCGATTCTATACATGAAATCGACCCTATACATTTTCTGGAAAATAAAGTGCGTAATAATAAATCCTAAATTCGGTCAACCCCCGAATTTTTACTATTACAAACATTCAACCACACAAAAACGAATCTCGACATGTCCGAGAGTTTAATAATCATGATAATTAATTAAAAAAAATTAATTAAATCCAACCATGATAGCCGGAAATCCTGCAAGGTAGAACAATAATCGAGCATATACATGAACAAGAAACCAAACGCTCTGATACCAATTGTTGGAAATCGATATCCCGGGCTATTAAAATTTATGCGGAACCGATAGCCCGACCGAAATCCTTCATCGCCGGAGATTGGATCCCCGACTCATCCGCAGGAGTCCGACCTTTGGAGACTACGCGCTCGAAGACACGCAGCCCGCCCCCAGCCGATTTTCTCCCGCGAGTCGGATCCACGAACGCGAACACCAACGAACCGGACTCGACGAGAGTAACACCGCCGCGGGATGAACCCGCGGCTAGAAACCCTAGCCGAACCCCGCTAGGGTTCGCGATCGCCGTGCATGGCGATCGCCGGGGATGCACGGCATCCCCGCGGGGCTGATCCGATCAGCACCCGCCGGCGGTGAGTCCGGCGACTCACCGCCACCACCTCACGGGGTGGAGGGCCCCCAGCCGCGGCACCAGCCCGCGACTGCCCTCCGCGATCGACTTCGGTCGATCGCCCGCTCCGGCTTCGGCCGGAGCTTCCCCGCGCGCACGCCGCCGTCCAGGGAGGTCGGGGGGGGCATCTGCCGTGGCTCCAGCCCACGGCGGCTTCCCCAGCGATCGACCCTTGGTCGATCGCGTGCCCCGGCGTCCAGCCGGGGCTCCTCCTTGGCGCGGTTACCGGCGGTCGAAACCCTAGGTTTCGGCCGCCCCTTTCGATCTTCGCCGGGGATCTCGAATCCCCGTCCCCGAAGTTCGTACGTTTACCGGATCGTGTGTTCATGTATATACTACAATTAATCAACCAAAAATCATAGAAGAGAGTTCATGATTTTACCTTTCGATTCGTTGTACGGAGAAACGAATTAACGCGTTGATGACCTTGCGATCTTCCCACGTATTCCTTGCACCTTGTCCGAACGTCGTGTGGGCGACGATCTATCGAACACCTTATGGATCTCCTTCACTCTTCAAGACTTTATTGTTGGCGTAACTTAGGTTGTGAAAAGTGAAGACCATGTAGTGCTTTTATAGGCTACGTAGGGGATCATAAGGAGAATAAATATTGGGCTTCAATATTGAAAATTAAATTGGGTCCAACCCAAATCCATTAATTCTTATCAATATTAATTTTATTTATTTTCCACTATATAAATAAAATTGCACTCCCAATATTATTCCATATTATATCAAATAATATTTCTCCATCTTAGTATTATTTATTCCGTGTATTTAAGATTTAAATATCCATGAATAAATTTATTTATTGCTCAATAAATAATATTCATATCTTATATCCGAGACTAGTACCGTTCAACTTTAATTATTATGCGGATTAAATCCACCTGCAGGGTTTACATAATAATTCCTTATGAACTCATCTCGGGGATATTATCAACCCTTACGGGATACACTGTCCCTTCAAGAATTCACGGCATGCCATACATAAAATATAGTGACCCAACTTAACCGGTAATTAACCCAATAATTAAATCGGTTAATTCCTTTGGAAAATCAAAGTCACTAATATTAAATATACACACCCGCAATTATTTCAGAGATTAAGAATAAAATACTCTGAGATTTAAATTGATTATCCAAGGCAATCCTAATCAATAAATCTCAAGCTGATCCGCCCAATACACCAAGTGTACAAGTGTGATAAAATAATTAAGACAAATTATTTTCTCTCTCACACAACGACTATACCGATGGATTGGTCCGTGTCCATCTAGGTCGTGAGCAACTGTTCGATTAAATACGAGTAACCGATAGTATGATCTTCCGTGTGGGCCAGACACACCATACTAACTACAACGTATAAAATCCAGGACTATATTTTGCATAATTAATTAATAATAATTAATTGCAAATAATTGTTTATTAATTAAATAGGTTAAATGCCATGACAGGGAGTTTACCGGTATTTAAATCTAGACATTAAGTACACAACTCCAACAGGCATAACAAAAAGCATATTAGAAAAGGAAATAAACAAAGAAATCACGCGGAGACCTAAATTCCGCCGCCAGTTTTGGGACTTGTCGTCCGACAGGAAATGCTGTCGTCCGACATGCCCCCGTCGCTCGCAGGCTCAACCTGCGATTCGAATCTGCTCCGTACGCAATTTTCCAGGACCTGTCGCCCGACGGGTTTTTGCTGTCGCCCGACATCCAAATGTCGCCCGACGCTCTCGTAGTGCAAATTCTCTGTCGGCCGACGGCAGTACATTTTCGCCCAAAAAGTCCAAAATCCTCTCCGAACTTCGCGGCACCTTCTCGGCACTTTCCTGACTCCCATTTCGATGCTTTCTTCGTCGTCCCGGATCTTGGGTTGCATCATTCCCCTCCTCATCAAGAGGATTTGTCCTCAAATCCACATCGATGCCAGGCTTGAACACCACTCTCACGAACAAGCTCGGAACGACATAATTCTGCAGCTCACACCCTCGATGTAGCGGGAAACTAGGAAATCTATCTTCAGGGAAGACATCAAGAAATTCCTGCAAAATAAAAAAAATAGAAGGGCGTAGATATGATAGATCGTCAGTGATAAACGGATCCTTCTTGCACATCATCACCAACTTCGGCTGCCCCTCTGTCATTGCTTGTTTCTCCTCAATGGTTAGAATATCATCCTCCCCAGACTCCACCGAAACCTCCTCCTCGGACTCCATCGAAGTCGAATCTTCCTCGGAATACACCAAAACCGACTCTTCTTCAGACTCCACCAAAGTCTAATCTTCCTCGGAATACACCGAAACCGACTCTCCTTCGGGCTCCACCAAAGCCAACGGTTCTGGATTCTCGCCCTCATCAACAATTTTCACCTGTTCGACATTCCGCATCAGATGAATTCAAGGTCTCTAACAGACACCCCACCTTGCTCCACCTCTCATCGACCTCAGGCATCCTGCAAAACTGTTTGAAACAAATAAAAGAGCCCTCACCACTCTCGTGTATCACTTAAGTTTGTAGTCTCTCAGCCCTCGTATTTTCTCTCACTTTCTCTCTCTCAAGAATCGAACTCTCCCAACTTACCGGTCGATTTCAATTCTAACAACAAAAAAATCTCAACCCAACAGAGTTCACGAATGAACGAATGACTTTAAATTGCTGAACGAACAATGAACAGCAATAAAAGAATAATCGAGCAAAAATTCAAATTTTTTTTTAATAATTACTGTTCATGAACATTAATTTTCGAAAATAAAAATAATAAAAAAATATAATTTTTTTTTTTAATAATTAAGGAAGAAGAAGAAAAGAATAAGAAGAAACGAAAAAGAAAACGAGGCTACGTATTCAGAAAAATAAAGAACCCTAACCTGGGCTTTGATACCAAATGATACGAATCTCGTCTGGGATAGAAAGATAGAAGATGAACGAAGAAGAAATTGAGAAAAGATACCGGTGGAAAGGTCCCAAAACCTCTGAATCTGAATCGTGAAATAATCTAAGGACGAAACCCTAGACCCCAACACGTGATCGACGCAGCAACTCGGGGATGAGGAAGACACACGAACGAAGGGTGGATCGCTTCGTTGATTCGTCGGTTGAATTCTTTGGATAGTCGGGTAGAATTCGAACCCCAGAGAGAATTTTAGTAAAACTCACAAAAAGTAATTTTATCCATCAATAATGTTAATTGTTCTAAAATAATGAAAAGTAAAGCCTTTATATAGGCATAAAAAAAAGCATATTAGAAAAGGAAATAAACAAAGAAATCACGCGGAGACCTAAATTCTGCCGCCACTTTTGAGACTTGTCGTCCGACAGGAAATGCTGTCGTCCGACATGCCCCCGTCGCTCGCAGGCTCAACCTGCGATTCGAATCTGCTCCGTACGCAATTTTCCAGGACCTGTCGCCCGACGGGTTTTTGCTGTCGCCCGACGCTCTCGTAGTGCAAATTCTCTGTCGGCCGACGGCAGTACATTTTCGCCCAAAAAGTCCAAAATCCTCTCCGAACTTCGCGGCACCTTCTCGGCACTTTCCCGACTCCCATTTCGATGCTTTCTTCGTCGTCCCGGATCTTGGGTTGCATCATTCCCCTCCTCTTCAAGAGGATTTGTCCTCAAATCCACATCGATGCCAGGCTCGAACACCACTCTCACGAACAAGCTCGGAACGACATAATTCTGCAGCTCACACCCTCGATGTAGCGGGAAACTAGGAAATCTATCTTCAGGGAAGACATCATGAAATTCCTGCAAAATAAAAAGAATAGAAGGGCGTAGATATGATAGATCGTCAGTGATAAACGGATCCTTCTTGCACATCATCACCAACTTCGGCTGCCCCTCTGTCATTGCTTGTTTCTCCTCAATGGTTAGAATATCATCCTCCCCAGACTCCACCGAAACCTCCTCCTCGGACTCCATCGAAGTCGAATCTTCCTCGGAATACACCAAAACCGACTCTTCTTCAGACTCCACCAAAGTCGAATCTTCCTCGGAATACACCGAAACCGACTCTCCTTCGGGCTCCACCAAAGCCAACGGTTCTGGCTTCTCGCCCTCATCAACAATTTTCACCTGTTCGACATTCCGCATCAGATGAATCAAGGTCTCTAACAGACACCCCACCTTGCTCCACCTCTCATCGACCTCAGGCATCCTGCAAAACTGTTTGAAACAAATAAAAGAGCCCTCACCACTCTCGTGTATCACTCAAGTTTGTAGTCTCTCAGCCCTCGTATTTTCTTTCACTTTCTCTCTCTCAAGAATCGAACTCTCCCAACTTACCGGTCGATTTCAATTCCAACAACAAAAAAATCTCAACCCAACAGAGTTCACGAATGAACGAATGACTTTAAATTGCTAAATGAACAATGAACAGCAATAAAAGAATAATCGAGCACAAATTCAATTTTTTTTTAATAATTACTGTTCATGAACATTAATTTTCGAAAATAAAAATAATAAAAAAATATAATTTTTTTTTTTTTAATAATTAAGGAAGAAGAAGAAAAGAATAAGAAGAAACGAAAAAGAAAACGAGGCTACGTGTTCAGAAAAATAAAGAACCCTAACCTGGGCTCTGATACCAAATGATACGAATCTCGTCGGGGATAGAAAGATAGAAGATGAACGAAGAAGAAATTGAGAAAAGATACCGGTGGAAAGGTCCCAAAACCTCTGAATCTGAATCGTGAAATAATCTAAGGACGAAACCCTAGACCCCAACACGTGATCGACGCAGCAACTCGGGGATGAGGAAGACACACGAACGAAGGGTGGATCGCTTCGTTAATTCGTCGGTTGAATTCTTTGGATAGTCGGGTAGAATTCGAACCCCAGCGAGAATTTTAGTAAAACTCACAAAAAGTAATTTTATCCATCAATAATGTTAATTGTTCTAAAATAATGAAAAGCAAAGCATTTATATAGGCATAACAAAAAGCATAAAAGAAAAGGAAATAAACAAAGAAATCACGCGGAGACCTAAATTCCGCCGCCACTTTTGGGACTTGTCGTCCGACAGGAAATGCTTTCGTCCGACATGCCCCCGTCGCTCGTAGGCTCAACCTGCGATTCGAATCTGCTTCGTACGCAATTTTCCAGGACCTGTCGCCCGATGGGTTTTTGCTGTCGCCCGACGCTCTCGCAGTGCAAATTCTCTGTCGGCCGACGACAGTACATTTTCGCCCAAAAAGTCCAAAATCCTCTCCGAACTTCGCGGCACCTTCTCGGCACTTTCCCGACTCCCATTTCGATGCTTTCTTCGTCGTCCCGGATCTTGGGTTGCATCATTCCCCTCCTCTTCAAGAGGATTTGTCCTCAAATCCACATCGATGCCAGGCTCGAACACCACTCTCACGAACAAGCTCGGAACGACATAATTCTGCAGCTCACACCCTCGATGTAGCGGGAAACTAGGAAATCTATCTTCAGGGAAGACATCATGAAATTCCTTCAAAATAAAAAGAATAGAAGGGCGTAGATATGATAGATCGTCAGTGATAAACGGATCCTTCTTGCACATCATCACCAACTTCGGCTGCCCCTCTGTCATTGCTTGTTTCTCCTCAATGGTTAGAATATCATCCTCCCCAGACTCCACCGAAACCTCCTCCTCGGACTCCATCGAAGTCGAATCTTCCTCGGAATACACCAAAACCGACTCTTCTTCAGACTCCACCAAAGTCGAATCTTCCTCGGAATACACCGAAACCGACTCTCCTTCGGGCTCCACCAAAGCCAACGGTTCTGGCTTCTCGCCCTCATCAACAATTTTCACCTGTTCGACATTCCGCATCAGATGAATTCAAGGTCTCTAACAGACACCCCACCTTGCTCCACCTCTCATCGACCTCAGGCATCCTGCAAAACTGTTTGAAACAAATAAAAGAGCCCTCACCACTCTCGTGTATCACTCAAGTTTGTAGTCTCTCAGCCCTCGTATTTTCTCTCACTTTCTCTCTCTCAAGAATCGAACTCTCCCAACTTACCGGTCGATTTCAATTCCAACAACAAAAAAATCTCAACCCAACAGAGTTCACGAATGAACGAATGACTTTAAATTGTTGAACGAACAATGAACAGCAATAAAAGAATAATCGAGCACAAATTCAATTTTTTTTTAATAATTACTGTTCATGAACATTAATTTTCGAAAATAAAAATAATAAAAATATATATATATTTTTTTTTAATAATTAAGGAAGAAGAAGAAAAGAATAAGAAGAAACGAAAAAGAAAACTTGGCTACGTGTTCAGAAAAATAAAGAACCCTAACCTGGGCTCTGATACCAAATGATACGAATCTCGTCGGGGATAGAAAGATAGAAGATGAACGAAGAAGAAATTGAGAAAAGATACCGGTGGAAAGGTCCCAAAACCTCTGAATCTGAATCGTGAAATAATCTAAGGACGAAACCCTAGACCCCAACACGTGATCGACGCAGCAACTCGGGGATGAGGAAGACACACGAACGAAGGGTGGATCGCTTCGTTGATTCGTCGGTTGAATTCTTTGGATAGTCGGGTAGAATTCAATAATGTTAATTGTTCTAAAATAATGAAAAGCAAAACATTTATATAGGCATAACAAAAAGCATAAAAGAAAAGGAAATAAACAAAGAAATCACGCGGAGACCTAAATTCCGCCGCCACTTTTGGGACTTGTCGTCCGACAGGAAATGCTGTCGTCCGACATCCCCCCGTCGCTCGCAGGCTCAACCTGCGATTCGAATCTGCTCCGTACGCAATTTTCCAGGACCTGTCGCCCGACGGGTTTTTGCTGTCGCCCGACATCCAAATGTCGCCCGACGCTCTCGTAGTGCAAATTCTCTGTCGGCCGACGGCAGTACATTTTCTCCCAAAAAGTCCAAAATCCTCTCCGAACTTCGCGGCACCTTCTCGGCACTTTCCCGACTCCCATTTCGATGCTTTCTTCGTCGTCCCGGATCTTGGGTTGCATCAGGCGGGGATTGGTGGCGAGAGCTGTGGGGAGAGGGGATTGGCGATAGCACCGCCCAACGGAGTGTATTCAAGTGGTTAAGCTTCGAGAATTTTGCTTATGACGGAGGAATGTGGATATTCCGGCGAAGGGTTTAGGTCACGGACTCACGGAGACGGACTCGAGCGGCAGAAGGTGGAGTAGGGTTTTTTGTTTATGGATGAACTGAATTAAACGTGGTATTTTAAACAAATAAATATTTAATATTTTAAGTAATGGGGAGAGAAGTCGTGAGAGAAAACGTGTCCTTTAAATTAAATAATTAATAGTGACACAGCGGGTGGGTTAATATGTGAGCCGATGTCTCCAATTATTCCCTTTACGTCAGTTTATATGTATAATTCATTAATAACATCGGTCATTAAATAAGCGACGTCTATAACATATAAATGTACATCGGTCCTCCATATAACCGTTGTCTCTATAGATACTCACAACGGTTTAAATAATACCGATGTCAATAACATATAAATGTACATCGGTCCTTCATATAACCCTTGTCTCTATAGATACTAACAACGGTTTAAATAATACCCGATGTCACTAGTGTTAATTACATCGGTTCCGCAATAACAAATGTAAATTGGCCGTTGTTAAAGGTGCTTTTTGTAGTAGTGCACCTTGTTGATCGAATATTTAAATCAATTATTTAATTGGTCAATAAATAATTTCACTAAATTAAATATTGATACTTCCTTTTTATTTCAATTTATTAATATCTTAATAATCAAACGTGATGTCTCGTAAGTGAAACTCGAGGTTTCTAACCAGCGATTCATCATGCAAGCGACCCTATCTCCCATAAATGGGGGAGCCGAGCAGACCATCGAATCATGCCATCATATGGCTCGATGTCTCTAATTTGTTTTAAGAAAAACAAGTCTAGATGAATCACTCCCCGAGGTGCATTCATGTTCGACATTGAATTGTTACTTGATAACAAATTAGGCATTGTTTCGATCTATTAGATAAAAATAAATATCTTAACAGAAAAAACTAAGTCCCAATTAAACAACATTAAATCAATCAATTCAACAAACAGCTTTAGGTGATTATAATCATAGACAATTAATCAATTTCAGAACCTACGCTGATACCACTGTTGGAAAACAAAAATTTTATGAAAAACCGTTTTTCATTAATATTAATGTAAACATTTTACATTATATTGTATTTTATTTATTGAAAATCATATTTTCAATATTACATGCATTAATTGATTTAATTCAAATCTAAATAGAATAAATAATCCACCATTTAATTTAATTATCAAATAATTAAATATTTAATTCATGCATCCCAAACTACATAAATTAAATCTAGCGCAATTAAATTTATCAAATAAATTAATTACAATTATATTTATCATATAAATTAATTACACTAAACAATTAATTATGTAAACATGCGCACATAATTAATTTGCATGAAATTGACAATTAACATAATCGTATTATTTAATTCTAATCAATTAGTTTATATAAACATTCGCACATAATTAATTTGCATAATCATATTATTTAATTCTAATCAACTCGAATTGTTCAATTAAATTAATCAAATTAATTAATTACACATATATAATTAATTACATGTGCACATAATCAGTTTGCGTCAAATTGAGATAATTATATTATTTAATTTGAATCAATTTGAATTTAATTGAAATTTAAATTAATCACAATTAATTTTTTTTATCAATTAAAAATTTCATTATATATTAATATATTACACTAAACAATTAATTATGTAAACATGAGCACATAATTAATTTGCATCAAATTGACGATTAACATAATCGTATTATTTAATTCTAATCAATTAGTTTATATAAACATTCGCACATAATTAATTTGCGTCAAACTGACAATTAACATAATCATATTATTTAATTCTAATCGAATTGTTCAATTAAATTAATCAAATTAATTAATTACACATATATAATTAATTACATGTGCACATAATCAGTTTGCGTCAAATTGAGATAATCATATTATTTAATTTGAATCAATTTGAATTTAATAGACATTTAAATTAATCACAATTAATTTTTTTTTCAATTAAAAATCATATTATTTAATTTGAATCAATTTGAATTTAATTGACATTTAAATTAATCACAATTAATTTTTTTTATCAATTAAAAATCCCATTACATAGCGCAAACATTAACAGTACATAGCGCAAACATTTAACGCAAACAATTAAATCTGAATTTAATCGGACGAAACTAGGTGCACGGGTCGTGTGCGGGAAGAGCCGAGCGAGTGGCGGGGCTCTCGGCTGGACTCGTGTGTCACGGCTGGAGCGCACAGGCGCGGCTCGGGCTGTGCTCGGGCGTTCCTTCGGCGTCTTTCGTCTAATCAGGTTTCACCTCGTATAGGTAATCCAACTTACGTATTGCACTAGAAACACGTAAGGGAGAATACGACGGAAAAAAAAAGGTCCGGAAAAACGGTGCCGGAATCAGATTCCGGCGAGGGGAGGTGGCTGCCGGCGGCGGCACTAGGCGGCGGCGGGCGGCGGCTCCGGTTGTCGGCGGTCCTCCGAGGGAGGAGCCGAGGGGGCGGACGAGAGGGAAAAGGAGAGGAGAGAAAGTGAGGCTAGGGTTTTGAGCACTTCACTTTGGTGTGTCTTTCCTCTAGTCAAGAGGCTCCTTTTATAGGTGAGAAAAAAACCTTGTTGGGCTCAAACCCTAATGGATCGGATCCATTAACCCTAGTCGGCCCAATTCATTAGCCGTCATTACGTTTCTCCAAAATTGACAATCAATTTCAACTCCGAAAAATATAACGATTATATTTTCTTTCTCGTTTTAATTTTCTCATCAATATGAGATAAAAATAAAAATTTCCAATTTCACAAAATCGGAAAGCCCATTTTAAGGGTACTGCTAAATCGAGAAATTTCCCAAAATAGAAAGTGTACACCATCGTGTCCGTTTTCTTTAGCTCAGTATTATTTCCAACTCATAATCACAATTATGAATCTCGGATTCAATCATATTGACCTCCGACTATATGTACTTAATTAACAGTTAATTAATATATTATCGTATTCAATGATCGGTTTACACGAGAATGTGACCCTCAATGGTTCAGGTGTATAACTAGCCGTGGGCTCACAACATATTGTGATTCGAACAACATTTTTTTCTTATTTCAACTACTCCCAAGAGTTTTAGATTAATAATCATATTATTTAATCTCCGAACAAGTCGGTGCCCAACGAATCAGTGACGAGCGTCTAGCAGTCACGCTTCACTAATTCCCTAGATACAAATGAAGTGCCTGCAAGAACCTTGTAATATAGTTAGCGTACAGTACGATCCCTCCGATACATATGTCCCGATCAAACTAGAGATATTGGTTAATCGAGATCTCTTGTTGAGTTTGATAATTGTGCGTACGTTCTAGGTTTCGTAAAATCCAGTCGTGATTGATTCAGAGAAACACATTTCTCTAATCACCTCACTATTCAACTCTGGCCAGAGATTCCGGGACTACGAACCATCAGAACACACAGGACATCCATGATTTATATCAAGCGATCAGATCCCCTACTACCATGCACAGACTTCACATCAGATTTCGAACTGCACGACCATTGTCTCCTTTTTCGACTTACTCCCTTTCCAGGGAATCAGAGACATGTCACGATACAGATAGTCCTCTGATGAAGTCACGGTGATGTCTGGGTCTTAAGGATTAATTGTGTACAACTATATTATGGAATTCTCTACTCGATCAGTGATAACCACTTAGAGATTCCAGGGAGAGGGGGTTTAGTGAACTCATTAACAGTGAGCACCCACTCAAGTATGTCGATGTCCCAACACCGAGGCTCGAGATTAGCCCACATACACTAAGTGCTAGTCTCAAGGGGGAAAGGTCGGGTATCCTTGTTATTGGCGTAACCCATCGACTAGGAACTGAGTTTGACCAGTTACGTTGCGTTAACAGAATTATCTCTCGGTTTCCACAAAACCGAATTCATACAACATGTGTAACTGTACAGGACTATATCTATGATTCAACATTGGGAGTAGATATAGTATATGCCATTAATATAGGTTTCATTAATTAACGAAATAAACCGTTATATAACGGAATACGGTTAACCGCTCGGCCAACCGTTGGCTCGCCGGTCACCTATTCCAACACTCTCGACTTTGCGAGTAGTTGTCTATTCGGTTTGACATGAAGAATCTCGGAGAAGATCACTCGTTTCTCGGGTTAGAAATTATAAAGACAAAAGGGTATTTTGTTTCTCAACAATCTTATGCGTCAAATCTTTTGTATCGATTTGGCATTGGAGATTCAAAAGCTGCCATCACTCCAATGGAACCAAAATTCAAACTACAGAAAGTTGAAGGAGAGGCTTTGGATAATGCGACAAAGTATCGTCAGCTCGTGGGTAGTCTCTTTTACCTAACCATCACCAGGCCCGACATAGCATACTCTGTTGGAGTTGTATCTCAGTTTATGGACAACCCTTGTGTTGGTCATTGGATCGCGGCAAAGCGCATCCTTCGTTACGTGAAAGGAACATTGCAGCTTGGTCTTCTTTATAAGCAAAAAATACCTTTTCTCTTGCGAGGATTTACGGACGCGGATTGGGCTGGAGATGTCGTTGATCGTCGCTCTACGACGGGTTATTGCTTCAATATAGGTTCCGCTGCAACTTCTTGGTGTAGTAAGAAGCAAGCTACAGTTACTCTTTCCAGCGTTGAGGCTGAATATGTGGCAACCACACTGGCCACTCAAGAGTGTATTTGGCTCAAGCGACTACTTGAAGATATTGGAGTATCTTCGAACTCTCCGACCCAAATAAGTTGTGATAATGAAAGCGCTATCAAGTTAGCTGGAAATCCAGTGTTTCATGCCCGTACAAAACACATAGAGATTCATCATCATTTTGTTCGGGAGAAGGTGTTAAATCAAGAGATCGAGTTGCTGAAAATTGGAACGGATGATCAAGTTGCTGATGTGTTCACCAAAGCTCTTCCACGAGTTATGTTCGAGAAGTTTCGCAATGCTCTTGGTCTTGTTGATCGTATGTCTACACTAAGGGGGAGTGTTACAATTTAGTGCAGACTGCTACTTACCAAGGTTGAATAAATTATAATCTGTTACAAATAAGATGGAGTGGTTCCTTACTTTTAGGAATAAGGTAGAAGTGTTTTAGTATAAATATCTCTACTGTAAGCTCATCATTTCACTGGATTTTTCTATCATCTTTCATTGAGTAATAAAGCTTGGTTTTTTCTCTTTGTGTTGCTTCTATATCTGGTTCTTTTTGTCACATGGCTGTGTTGACATTTTTTTGAGAGACTAAAACATTAGTACCGGCATTTTTCAAATCAATTTAGTACACAGTTGATAGAAATATACTTCAATTCGTACCTTTCATATTTATTTGTATCTAATATATATATAAAGTTCCTAAAGCAATCAATCCGATAATTACTGGATACACATTCCTAATAAGGTGGGAATGATATCAATCCTATCACAAAATATACAAAATATACAAAATATACAGTTATACAAAATATACGGAAATATATATACATAAATAACTTATTCTAACACTCCCCCACAGTCGAAACGGGAGGAAGACGGACGTTTAGGGTGGTTCGAAACTCATCAAATAATATCAGTGGTAGGCCCTTAGTAAATATGTCTGCAATCTGAAAACGAGACGAAACGTGCAATACTCGAACTTGGCCACGAGCCACTTTTTCACGAACAAAATGGATGTCCATCTCTATGTGTTTAGTTCGTTGATGTTGAACCGGATTACCCGAAAGATATATGGCACTCACATTGTCACAATACACTAGTGTAGCTTTGTGAATGGGACAATGAAGTTCCAATAGTAAGTTACGTAACCAGCATGATTCAGCAACAACATTTGCTACACCACGATACTCGGCCTCGACACTTGAATGGGATAGAGTTGGCTGCCTTTTTGAGGACCAAGAGATTAAATTATTACCTAAAAATACACAGTAGCCCGAAGTAGAACGACTTGTATCGGCATCCATATAAGAGAGGAGAGTGGATGTCGTAGATTGTTGGAATTGTGTACTTAATGTCTAGATTTAAGTAACGGTAAACTCCCGATCATAGCATTTAATCTATTAAATTAACGAACAATTATTTGCGTTTAATTATTTATAATTAAATATATGCAAATCATAGTCCTGGATTTTATACGTTGTAGTTAGTATGGTGCAAGCATGGGCGCACAGAAGATCATACTATCGGTTACTCGTATTTAATCAAACAGTTGCTCACGACCTAGATGGACACGGACCAATCCATCGGTATAGTCGTTGTGTGAGAGAGAAAATAATTTATCTTAATTATTTTATCACACTTGTACACTTGGTGTATTGAGCGGATCGTTGAGATTCATCGATTAGGATTGCCGGCGATAATCGATTCGAGTCTCAGTGTATTTTATTCTTAATCCCTGATATTATTGCGGGTGTATATATTTAATATAAGTAACTTTGATTTACCAAAGGAATTAACCGATTTTATTATTGGGTTAATTTCCGGTTAAGTTGGGTCACTATATTTTATATATGACATGCCGTGAATAATTGACCGGACAGTGTATCCCGTAAGGGTTGATAATATCCCCGAGATGAGTTCATAAGGAATTATTGTGTAAACCTCATGAGTGGATTCGTTCCGCACAATAATTAAGGTTGAATGGTACTAGTCTCGGATTAAAGAGATGAATAAATTAATTAGCAATAAATTAATTTTATTCATGGATATTTAAATCTTAAATACACGGAATAAATAAATACTACCGGAGAAATATTATTTGAAATAATATGGTTTAATATTGGGAGTGCAATTAATTTATATAGTGGAAAATAAATTAATTAATATTGATAAGGATTAATGGACTTGGGCAGTGGGCTCAATTTAATCTTCAATATTGGAAGCCCAATATTCCACCTCCTTTAGATCCCCTACGTAGCCTATAAAAGCACTACATGGCCTTCATAAATCATAAGACAAGATTATCATACTTGATATTCTAGAGAGTTGAAGGAGATCCATAGGAGTTCGATAGATCGTCGCCCACCCGACGTTCGAACGAAGTGCAAGGAATACGTGGGAAGATCCAAAAGGTCTTCAACTTGATTTCGTTTCTCCGCACAACGAATCAAAGGTACAATCATAAACTCCTTCGTGTGAATTTATGTGATTTAATTGTGATACATGCATGAACACAAGATCCGGGAAAAACGACGAACTTCGGGGACGGGGATTCGAGATCCCCGGCGAACGTTCGAAGGACCCTCGGCTGGGAGCCGAGGGGTGCGATCGAACCTAGGGTTCGATCGCGGCGATCCGCGCGAAGGGACCCCGGCTGGACGCCGGGGCGTGCGATCGAGCTGGGCTCGATCGCGGGGGCGAGCCGCGGCTGATGCCGCGGTGGTCAGCTGGGCTGACCGCCCCTCCCGACGGCGTGGGCGGTGAAGTCGCCGGACTCACCGCCCCGGGGCTGCCGGAGCAGCCCCACGCGATCGACCGATCGCGAGCCCCGACGGGGGCTCGGCTAGGGTTTAGCCGCGGGTTTATCCCGCGGCGATGCTCGTGTCGAGCCCGGCTCCGTTTGATTGGTTCGCGTTCGTGGATCCGACTCGCGGGAGAAAATCGGCTGGGGGCGGGCTGCGTGTCTTCGGGCGCGTAGTCTCCAAAGGTCGGACTCCTGCGGATGAGTCGGTATCCGTTATCGGTTTCCGGCGACGGGATTTCGTTCGGGGTTATCGGTTCCGCAATTTTGATACCCCGGGACATCGAATCCCAGCAATTGGTATCAGAGCGTTTGGTTTCGTGTTCATGTATGTATTCAATTGTGTTCTACCTTGCAGGGATTCCGACTATCATGGTTTAATTAATTGTTAATTATTGGTTTAATTAATTGCTATTTAATTTACCATGATTATTCGTTTATTAAACTCTCGGACATGTCGAGATTCGTTTTGTGTGGATGAATGCTTGTAATAGTAAAAATTCGGGGGTTGACCGAATTTAGATTTATTATTATTGTTCTATGTTTTCCGGAAAATGTATAGGGTCGATTTCATGTATAGAATCGATACCGGAATTGTAAATTTATTTCTTGTAATTTATTTACGTTGGATCGATGCCGAGATGACCGCCGGAGAACGCGTGTGACGAAGAAGACGAAGAGGACGAAGGACCGGGGATCGATCAACGCCTTGATCGACCCCAATCGATCGCCCAAGGGACGGGGGCGTCGCGCCCCTTCGGCCGTGGGTCGTCGCCGGCGACGGTGGCGGCTGGTCGGCTGAGGCGGCGGCGGCGGGTGCTCCCTCCCGGCGGTCGGCCGATGATGGTGGGGTGGTGCGGGAACTCCCATCCCGTGCTACTCCTACCTGGATTCGCTTTCCTAATTGATTCGGTTTTCCTATTTGAGTTTTTCCTTTTTTTGGGAATTCTCATGGATTAGGAAAAGAATTAATTAATATTAATTTTATTCCTTATTCTATTATGGAAGTCTTCTAGAGTATTCCGAGTTCTACTTGGAATAGGATCCTAGAGATTTAATAGAATTAGAAAGGAATAATAATTAATTTAGGAATAATTTATTTCCTAATTGATTATTTCTATTTTATGGGAATTTTCATAGTAATGGAAATTAATTAATCTTGGAAAGTAGAAAAGTCCTAATTTATTTTATTTCCTTATTCTATTATAGAAGTCTTCTAGAATATTTCAAGTTTGACTTGGATAGATTATTCTAGAGATTTAATAGAATTAGATGGGAAAATAAATAAATAAAAATATTAATAATATTTAATTTTATTTTTGATTTATTCGATTGACTTAATTTTCCAATTGAGTATCTTTTGGATTTATTAAAAATAAATAGATTTAAATATTGGGATTAATATTCTCGTCACATGGAGCATTCAAGAACGAAGACTGAAGACTAGAAGAAGCATACGGAGATGGAATAAAGCCATGATAGTCGGAAAATAATTTTTCTAGCATTATTTTGACTATGTGCTATGTGCTTTATTACTTGTATGCATGCTTATGTGTTTAATTATGCATTAGATAGCGTATCCCTTTATTATAAAAAGCTAAGTGGGAGAGGGGATGGAAACATTCCCATGGTCTCCATTACTGTTCTCTTGGTGACTCTTATGGACTTTTGAAGTTCGTATAGATGTGTCATTGTAGGAGAATTCTTGTAATTCCTTTTACAAGAAACATTGATTAAGTTTATCAAACAATGCCTAATTTGTCTTTCTGAAACTGACTTCAAGTCGACTCATTCTCACCCCGGGGAGTGGAATGGAGCCAGAGCCACTTGGTCATGTGGATGACACAAATTAGAGACATTCGTACCATCCTTTTAAGGTGGATCGATTGTCTGCCCGGCTCCCTCATCTAATGAGAGATAGGGTTGTTCGCATGGTGAATCACTGGTTAGAAACTTCGAGTTTCACTTATGATTCCCCGCGTCTTGATTTACGAAATTGAATGCTTCAAGTAATTGGATGTCAATTGTATAAATCTTTTGGTGTAGTAAACGTCCACACTATCGTGGCTTGCTGCATTGAATGGGATTTTAGAACGATTGATGTAGACAGTTATAGAAGAAAGTATAGGATCGTGTGTTAACGTAAACGTCCACACTATCGTGGCTTGCGGTAATATGCGAGTCCCAAAAATCTTCTTAGATACTGAGTAATGGTTTACACTTAGGTACGCTCTATAGTATTCTTCCCATCGAAGTAACGCTATAGTGATGTACGACCAAAGCAAATCTAATTGCTAAATCATTTGGATGGGTAAACGTCCACACTATCGTGGCTTGCCTTATCTGATGGGATTTTAGATGTAATTAGTGATTTAATGATATTATTAAGGGGAGATAATATCGGATATTAAATTAATTGTTTGTTTAAATGTGCTTATAGGCTTAGAGAATAGCTATGAACCCACTTTCTATGATACTCAAGGAGCATAAGCTCACTGGCACCAACTATATTGATTGGAAGAGAAATTTAGACATTGTCCTGACTTCGGAAGAGTACAAGTTTGTACTCCATGAAGTATGCCCTGCTGAGCCCACGGCTGCCTCAACTGATGAGGAAAAACTGGAATATCGGAAGTGGAAAAAGGCTGATGAAATGGCTAGGTGTTATATTTTGGCTTCCATGTCAAATGTACTCCAAACCCAACATGAGTCAATGGACACTGCCTATGATATGATGTTTAACCTCAAGGAGATGTTTGGGGAGCAAGATCGTGCGGCAAGGCAAGAAGCCATGAGAGTCCTCATGTCGACTACTCAATCTGAAGGAACGCCCGTAGAGGAGCACGTTCTCAAGATGATGAGTTTGTTGAATGAACTTGAGGTCCTAGGAGCTTCCATTGATGGTGAGACGCAATTCGACATCATACTCCAGTCTCTGACCCCTAAGTTTGAGCAGTTTCGTATGAGCTATAATATGGGTAAACTATCTTATACTCTTGCGCAACTCCTGACTGAACTGAAGGCGGCAGAGGGGATCTACAAGAAGGGCAAGTCTCAAGCGCTTGTAGCTACCAAGTCCAAAGGCTTTAAGCCTGGTGGAGGTAGGGGCAAGAGGAGGAAGCAAGCCGGGAAACCCAGTGGTGTCAAGAGGACTGTACCACGAGTGGGGGCTGCAAAGCCAAGGGGCAAGTGCTTCCGATGCAACAAGTCTGGACACTGGAAGTCTGAATGTCCTCTCAGAGGTACGAATTTTTCTTTAGTCGTAAAAACATAGTCAGCGGTATTATCTACCAGAATTCTGGTGTGTAGATATGGAACCACTGACGGTATGTGCATTTTGAATGCAGGGGTTCCAGAAAACCCGGCGACTTAGAGAAGGAGAGTTCGAGTCTACACGGGCAAAAGCTGTAGAGGAGGCAGCTGTTGCGGTGGAAGACATTTATCTGCTTTAGTAGTTAAATAGGATTTCATTTCAAGATTATTGCATTATGTACCCTCTATTTTAGAAAGAACGTTTTGTTCTGGATTTCTATTTATGAATGGATATTTTATTTCTTTAATCATTGGATGATTTTGATAAGAAATGATGGCATTATCTATTCTGGTACATTAGATAGCAATATATGAATGATAGATCCTAAGTCTACCACGATGCAACAAACCGTTCTATAACTTGTTTTACTTGATTAGATATGTTTCTCTATTAAATCATTATACTTGTGAATTCTTGTACTTAGTAGTATTTTCAAATAAGATTCAAAAGGTCGAAATTGATTTGATCAATTATAGTTGAAGGAATGGACCTTCCGACCTGAGAATTGATTTTGGAGGATAATACATCTAAGCAAACCTTTCTTCATAAAGGATAGAATTCGGACAAGTATTAGAAATGATTAGATATGCAGACACATGTGTGAATTAGAAAGGCACGAGTAGTTCTTTTTCCAAGAATACTCAGATGGATTAGAGTACTTAAATGTGCCATAAGAGCAAAGTGTTTTGACTAGTCAATGGACACAAAGCTATTATGGGGAACCATTAAAGTATATCCATTAGAAGCCTGCGACTCGGTCGCGGAGGCCATCGCCTATCTAAATAACACAAAGCATAATCAAAGATTGGGATTCAATCTCAAAGGGCCGTGCCATACACTTACGTGTAGAGATGGTGCGTTGTAAGTAAGAAATGGAAATCTAAAAGTAAAAGAGAACAAGTTGTTCGGAACTACCTATGTTCTATGGATATTTCTGGAGACAATAGCACATTCTGTGTAATTGTAGGATATCCTAGGTGAACAAAGTATTGTGTGTTCTATAGTACTATGAACCAGAAGAACTTTCGTTCGGTTCATAGAGGAAGACTATTAGATGAACCACAAAGCCTGAACTGAATTAATACCTTGGAATGAGGAAAAGGACAAAAGACTGGGAACCAGCCAAACCGAGTAGAAGTACACCACACACTGCACCTACTGTTATTACTGTTATACACCGGGACGCCATTGCAGTGGGAGGTTGTTAAACAACCGGAGATATTCATAAGACTAGAGGAGTTCGGACTCTGGATCTAGTAAACATGAAATCAATCCCTAGCTCTGCATAAAGGCAGTACTGGATCTAAATGAGCCTGCTTGGAAAACAATAAGGATTATTGTTAAGAGGCTAGATCATTTAGAGTACGAGCTTAGTAAATCCAGTTATGGATGGTTACAAAGCTATGAATCGTGGAACTTGCGAATTGATGAGATAATCCATCGATGGATTCATCAAAAGGCAGAGACGATAGGTGTATTGGAGACGTAATGGAAACAAGGTGGTGTTTCTCGGAGATTCTATATAGATAATATTTTATCATTGGCAACAATGTAAAGATATTATCAGGCATAAAATAATGGTTGTCTAAATAAATCGGGATATAAGATTAAGTAGAAGTTAGAGCATGTTCTTGAGATCTTATGATCAAGGGATAAGAACATTGTACTTCTCCTGAATATCTTATACGATTATGGTTTATTCTAACAAGCATAATTCTGAGAAAGGTCGTTGCCCTTCAGAGACAGAATATGTATATCTATCTAAGGTTATGTGTTTTAAACACATTAAGGAGATAGATGATACTAAGCAGTTTCCTACACCTCGTGTGGAAAGCTCGAATGCAATGTTAGAAAACAAGAACCTGATATCAACTATGCGGTTAGCGTAGTGGGAGGATATCAAAGTAATCTGGATAAGAAGTATTCGAGACGAAATTTTCTTAGATTACATATTCTCAGATTTCAAATCAAAGAAGGACCATTGTAAGTCGATATCAGGCTATGTGTTCACTTTTGGAAAAGGTGGAACCTTTAATATGAAAGAGTGATAAGCAGGATGCTTCTCAGGCTCTCTCATAGCCAAATAGCAGCCTCAGAGGCAGCGGAAGTTTTGGTTAGGTTCCGGGATAACCTCTAAGACTTGGAAATGACTCTTAGTTTATCAAAGGCTATTTTATAGCGGTGCATGATAAACTGGAAGAAGTCATAAGTCTAAAAGTGATGATAACACATAGAGCAAGTACCACCTGATACGAGTCATCGTCAGGGAGACGACGTAGTAGTCACCAAGATAACTTCAGAGCGGCAACCTAGAGTGCTCATTCACATAGTACTTCTCGGAAGTACACTTTAAGCACGTGATGAGTATGGGAACCGGGAGTTTGGAGGAAATGACTAGACCTTAGTACAAGTGGGAGATTGTTGGAATTGTGTACTTAATGTCTAGATTTAAGTAACGGTAAACTCCCGATCATAGCATTTAATCTATTAAATTAACGAACAATTATTTGCGTTTAATTATTTATAATTAAATATATGCAAATCATAGTCCTGGATTTTATACGTTGTAGTTAGTATGGTGCAAGCATGGGCGCACAGAAGATCATACTATCGGTTACTCGTATTTAATCAAACAGTTGCTCACGACCTAGATGGACACGGACCAATCCATCGGTATAGTCGTTGTGTGAGAGAGAAAATAATTTATCTTAATTATTTTATCACACTTGTACACTTGGTGTATTGAGCGGATCGTTGAGATTCATCGATTAGGATTGCCGGCGATAATCGATTCGAGTCTCAGTGTATTTTATTCTTAATCCCTGATATTATTGCGGGTGTATATATTTAATATAAGTAACTTTGATTTACCAAAGGAATTAACCGATTTTATTATTGGGTTAATTTCCGGTTAAGTTGGGTCACTATATTTTATATATGACATGCCGTGAATAATTGACCGGACAGTGTATCCCGTAAGGGTTGATAATATCCCCGAGATGAGTTCATAAGGAATTATTGTGTAAACCTCATGAGTGGATTCGTTCCGCACAATAATTAAGGTTGAATGGTACTAGTCTCGGATTAAAGAGATGAATAAATTAATTAGCAATAAATTAATTTTATTCATGGATATTTAAATCTTAAATACACGGAATAAATAAATACTACCGGAGAAATATTATTTGAAATAATATGGTTTAATATTGGGAGTGCAATTAATTTATATAGTGGAAAATAAATTAATTAATATTGATAAGGATTAATGGACTTGGGCAGTGGGCTCAATTTAATCTTCAATATTGGAAGCCCAATATTCCACCTCCTTTAGATCCCCTACGTAGCCTATAAAAGCACTACATGGCCTTCATAAATCATAAGACAAGATTATCATACTTGATATTCTAGAGAGTTGAAGGAGATCCATAGGAGTTCGATAGATCGTCGCCCACCCGACGTTCGAACGAAGTGCAAGGAATACGTGGGAAGATCCAAAAGGTCTTCAACTTGATTTCGTTTCTCCGCACAACGAATCAAAGGTACAATCATAAACTCCTTCGTGTGAATTTATGTGATTTAATTGTGATACATGCATGAACACAAGATCCGGGAAAAACGACGAACTTCGGGGACGGGGATTCGAGATCCCCGGCGAACGTTCGAAGGACCCTCGGCTGGGAGCCGAGGGGTGCGATCGAACCTAGGGTTCGATCGCGGCGATCCGCGCGAAGGGACCCCGGCTGGACGCCGGGGCGTGCGATCGAGCTGGGCTCGATCGCGGGGGCGAGCCGCGGCTGATGCCGCGGTGGTCAGCTGGGCTGACCGCCCCTCCCGACGGCGTGGGCGGTGAAGTCGCCGGACTCACCGCCCCGGGGCTGCCGGAGCAGCCCCACGCGATCGACCGATCGCGAGCCCCGACGGGGGCTCGGCTAGGGTTTAGCCGCGGGTTTATCCCGCGGCGATGCTCGTGTCGAGCCCGGCTCCGTTTGATTGGTTCGCGTTCGTGGATCCGACTCGCGGGAGAAAATCGGCTGGGGGCGGGCTGCGTGTCTTCGGGCGCGTAGTCTCCAAAGGTCGGACTCCTGCGGATGAGTCGGTATCCGTTATCGGTTTCCGGCGACGGGATTTCGTTCGGGGTTATCGGTTCCGCAATTTTGATACCCCGGGACATCGAATCCCAGCATAGATGGAGTAAGATGTAACCCGAGAGTGAGAGTACCCTGAAGGTATCGGATGATCCGTTTCAAGGCATTTATATGGGTCACCATTGTTAGAACTTTTAATTAGTTTTACAACAATCAATATAATTTATCTGAAAAATAACACAGAAAATATAAAACACATACGCAATTATAATTATAATTTATTTGTACTCTAATTTATCTGAAAAATAACACAAAAAATATAAAACACATACGCAATTATAATTATAATATATTTGTACTCTAATTTATCACAGAAAATATAAAACACATACGCAATTATAATTATAATATATTTGTATTCATACTTGCGCTAATTATATTTTGCTTGGCTAATATATTTTGATTTTAATATATATATATATATATATATATATATATATATATATATATATATATATATATATATATATATATATATATATATATATATATATATAATCTATGCTTGCGCAAATATATTTTGCTTGCTTAAATATATTTATAAATTATTACGCAAATATTTATATATATAGAACTAACTTGTTTTGATAGAGGCCTAAGACAGAAATTCGCCCACTACAATCTGTGTATGTAGTTTTCGGACGTCTATCTTGCAGGTCTGTGTATGTAGTTTTCGGACGTCTATCTTGCAGGATACAACTATCGAACTCTCGTTGTTACACACCAACTTAATATCCTTGCAAACTCTAATTGTATCTCTCTGAAATATATTAATAAGAAGAAACTTTTTCTTGTTCTATTCTTATAATGCTTCGTGGTGTCTCTTTATATAGCCTATAAACAAGAGGAGTTACCATTTTATTAACGTTACAATTTTCTAAACGTTGCATGAGTTCATTCAAAACAAAACTCATCCAAAAGTCGTAACCTCTTGCGCTAGAATAGTATTATCAGAATATTTAATTAGAATTAATAAATAAATATAAAATAAAGTTTTAATTTTGGCACGTCGTTCAGACAAATGTCCATTACTAAAAACCACTTATTTTAGTGTACGAGTAAACTCTGATAAACTCCAATACCCCACATTTGAATAGAAAATAAGCTATAAAATACATCATCCTTATTTCCGAGATCAGAGAATCAATATGCATTGAAAGAGGTGTCTTTGTTGACTTGAACCTTTTCTTAGTAAAACGTATTACTTGGTGAGGTAGTGATTATTTCATCTTGAACTATTCACCATTTTGTAATAATACAACAATAAGGATCACACATATATCATCATCATACTTTCGAGTTTATACGGTTGTGTTCATTTTGGTCCTGAACATATCCCGACTTAATGAGAGCTCTAGAGAATTTAAAGCCATATTAATTCTCATAGATGCGACCCGACATCACTCTCATATAGGTAATGTTAATTAAGAATAGTCTGCACTATCCCACTTCATAAGGTCATCTCCAACAGAACACAAAAACCTAAACTCAAAAATAAGTTTAGTTTTAAATTTACAGTAATTTGGCTCCAACCGAAATTCCAATACTCAAACTTAAAAGAATATTCTCAAATTATTCTTTGTATACAACTTTTTATATTATTTTTATAAATAACCAATATCTTTACAAAATTATAATTTAACTCCATAACTTTTGACATTAAATTTAAAAAATTAAATAAATATTACTTTCAATTAAAAATTTTAAAAATAATAAACATAAAAAATTGAAATAAAATATTAATTAAATATGATAAAATTGCGCAAACATCAAAAAATTAATATTTAATTATAAATATTTATTTTTATTTTAAAAATAAAAGTTTATTTTAATTATTAATGATATGATTATTAAAAAAAATTACATTACAAAATATATTAAATAAAAAAATATAATAAAAGGTTAATAAGTTTTTTTTATTAATTTGTAAAATAAAAGGATCATTTTATAAATAATAAATAGTTTTTGGTTTGAGTTTAAGGTAAACGTAAATCTAAGTATTTTTTATGTGGGTCCCACCATAAAACCTATAATAAGTTTATGTTTTAGTATCGGTTGGATCATCTCCCCTACTCCAAAATAGCTTTTTGGTATCGGTTGGAGATGTTCTAAGCTATTAGCATTATTAAAAATAATAGTAATATTTATCCCTTAATCATCAAAGGAAAACACATACGTCATTACATCATAGGAATAGATTTTTGTGTGTTTCTATAATTTTGAATCTTCCTTAACCAATTTGCCTATTGAACCTAGACCATGGGATCTCCAATGTTGCTAGGTTAGGTTTCCGCCAAGTAATGATTCATTGTATTGGCTTAAGACCCATTCCCTCGATGTAAATACGACTTGCTCTTTAAGTAGGCCTTTAATCAAAGGGTCAGCTATAATTTTCTTTGATTTAATATAATTCAATGCTATTAATCCATTGAAAAGCAATTGTTAGTAACATGTCTTCTTCTTATATACCATGATTTAGCATAGTATATTTTAAACATGTTTAATGCTTCATCTTTATTGTTTATCAAATAAACATAGCAAAATTTTTCTTCAATCATCAATGAAAGAAATATAATAATTATTTCCTCCCCGTCTTTGAGAAGATTGAAAGTCACATTATTATGAATCAATCCAAACACATTAATTTTATTTTCTAGTAGAAAAAATTAATATATATATATATATATATATATATATATATATATATATATATATAATCTATGCTTTGTTAGAATATATTTGGACTAGTTACAATTATATTCGGATCACATGATTTATGATGAGTATGAGAATTAATTCAACATGGACAATGACTCTTGGCATTCTAAGGACTTTAGGAATCCGTGTATTGATTCTTAATAGAAAAACCTATTCTGATTATATAAGAATAATATCGCAGTAATACATATAGTATCTAATTAGGATTCTTGTGTCTTAAGAAGTCTTTTATGGAAGGACTCTTGAGATTTAGATCCTATAAATAAGATGGTTTTGTCCCTGTTATTCACACGGATTATTGAGCATTATTCTGTCCATATCAGAAGCTTATCGAGGTGAACTAACAGAAGACGAAGCCAAGTTGATTCTCATTTCAGGTTAAGCAAGAAGATGGATCCGATTAGAGGCGCTGACGGTATGTATTCTTATCACGCTTCTAATGTTATTATGTTAGTCTCGTGACTACTGTTATGTGAAAAGGTTTTTTGAATTTGTTCCGAGCATGATGCTTGTTATAAAAAATAGCAATTGGTATCAGAGCGCATCCTTGCTCGTGAATCAATTGCTTGAGAAATAATTTTGAAAAACAAAAATCTGAAATTTTGTAGTTGCTTAATATTCTATGCTTCCGCCTTAATAAGTTATGCAAATAGATTTTTGTTTCAAAGTTTTCTTATAAAGAATGATTCTGGAAGAAAGCATAAAGATTAGAATCTTAAAGTCTTGTTGTATTCAATTTAGGCATCAGTGAGCATAATGCACAAAGCATTCCCCATTGATGTCGTGAGAGTACCTTTTGAAAACAAGATAGAAAATTGTGTTATATGTTTAAAAAAATTTCCATTGTATCTTCCAAAGAAGTGGCTGCGTAAATTTTTTTAGAACTAATAACAGCAATATGCGTGTCAAATAAAATTATTTTCGGATACTTTGAAATTTTTCTTCTGTCTAAAGATGTGGATTGATTTCTTTGTATAACATAATTTTATTTATCATGGCTTATTGATCAAGAACTATATAATATTTAGCTTCTGCTCAAAAGTGTTGCTTTAATATTATTGATTATGGTATATGGACTGAAAGTTGCAAGTATAATGTGTTGTATTTTGTATTATGTTTTTGCTTCTAGGAAAACACTATGTGAACTTTAGTTCAGTGTTGATGCTCACTGGAACTAATTATATTGCTTGGAAAGAGTCCATAGAAAACTACATGAGCGTACAAGACAATATAGATTTCTGTTTCTACGAAGATATGCCTGAAATTCCAACTGAAAATGCAAGAAAGGAGGTTAGAGATCTTTATAGGAAGTGGACGAGGTCCAACAGGATGGCTAAGAACTTAATTAAAGCCTCTATGTCAAACTCAATAAGGGGTAGTATCACCAAACCAGAACTAGCAACCGACTTCATGGATGCTATTGCTGCAAAATTCAAAGAAAGTGAAAAGGCTGAGATAACTAGGCTTAACAAAGAATATCACATCATAGATTTTTCTCAGTCCGGATCAGTAAGAGAGCATATTCTAAAGCTAGTAAATGTCAATGCTAGGCTTAAAGAGATGTCGCATGGTGTTAAAGAAGAGTTGATAGTGCATCATGTACTTGATACACTTCCAAACACCTATAGTCATCTAAGAACTAGCTACAATGCTCAAAAAGAAAATTGGTCCATAGATGAGTTGATCTCTATATGCTGTGATGAAGAGGCTAGGATTAAGAAAGAACAAGGTGAACCTATCACTACAGTAAACTTTGTTGAAAAGCCTAAAAAGAAAAAGCCTCATCCTATGCTCAAATCTACCAAAACAATAGTCAAAGCTTCAACATCAGGTGAACCAAAGCCATTCCGGTTCAAGTGCTATTTTTGCAAAAAAATAGGACACTTGAAAAAGGATTGTACTGGATACAAGAATTGGTTGGTTAAAAAGGGTAAGCAACTTTTTGCTTTAGAAATTAATTTTTTAAATGTTGAACCTACTAGTTGGTGGTTAGATTCGGGCTCTCCGGTACATATAACAAATTCTTTGCAGGGATTAACAAGGAAGAGAACCCCCAAAAGTGATGAAATCAATCTAAAGGTAGCAAATGGCATGCGAGTAGCGGTCAAGGCAGTAGGCACATTGAGTCTTAATTTTAGATCTGGGAGTCCTTTAGTTTTAGATAACGTTTTTTATGTACCCTCCATTAGGAGGAATTTAGTTTCAGTTAGTCTTTTGGTCCAATCTGGTTGCAAAATTTTTATTGATGATAATGGATTTTTTATTTCAAGAAATTCTATAAATATTGGTTCTGGTGCATTAATTAATGGTTATTTACAGTTAAATTGTTCAACTCCTCAACATGAAATCTCTCTTGTTGAATCAGAAAGAACTCAAGAACCTATAAGCACTAAAAGTACTAACACTATCACTGGTGTTAAGAGAACCAAAATCAATGAAAAATCTGCATTTTTATGGCACCGTAGGCTTGGCCATATATCTATAGAAAGATTGAAACTTTTGATAAAAAACAATATCTTACCAGAACTAGATTTCTCGGACTTAAATGAATGTGTCGAATGCTATAAAGGAAAACTTACAAATTTAAGAAAAAAGACTGCATGTAGAAGCCAAAATTTGCTAGACTTGATCCATACAGATATCTGTGGCCCCTTTAAGCAAAGAACTATCTGTGAAAATGTGTATTTTATCACATTTATAGACGATTACTCCATATTTTGTTATGTTTTTCTACTCTCTGCTAAATCACAAGCTTTAAAAGCTTTTCAAATTTATAAAAAAGAGGTAGAAAACCAACTGGAGAGGAAGATCAAAACAGTCAGATCAGATAGAGGGGGAGAGTTTTATGGAAAATACACAGAGAAAGGCCAACATAAAGGTCCTTTTGCTTTGTTTCTTGAAGAACACGGCATAAAAGCTCAGTACACGACACCTATTAACCCCCAACAGAACGGTGTCGCTGAGAGAAAAAATAGGACACTTTTGAATATGGTTAGATGCATGATGTGCACTACTGGCCTGCCAAAATTCTTATGGGGTGAAGCTTTAAAAACAGCAAATTACATTTGCAACAGAACTCCAAGTAAAGCTATAGATAAAACCTCATTTGAATTGTGGTTTGGAAGAAAACCAAGTCTTCATCACTGTCATGTATGGGGCTGTCATACTGAAGCAAGAGTTTATAACTCAAATATTAATAAGCTTGATCCTAAAACAATTAGTTGTTATTTTATTGGTTATCCAGATAAGTCTAAGGGTTATAAGCTTTATTCTTCGAAACACTCGCCGAGAATTTTTGAAACTCATCAAGTCAAGTTTTTGAGTGAAAAAGTGCATAATACAAAATTTGAAGATTTATCTACAGAATTTGAAGAAATTATGCTGAATGAAGATATAGAAATAGCTTTACCTTTTCAAGCCAATAATTTAATTTCTGAAAGTTTTGTTGAAAATGAAAATACAGAAGATCAGATTTCTGATCATATAGATAAGGATCAAGTTGAGCATGCAGTACAGCCTGAGCCTCAAGAGAATTCGCATGAACGAAACATAGAGAATCAGAATCCTCCTGTAGAAGGACAAACCTCAGTTCCTGTACTTAGAGTTTCTAACAGAACCAAGAAACCAAAATATGGGGAGAATAGTGATTATCATGTCTACCTTAATGAGCAAGATATTGAAGTTGATTGTTCTGATGAAAATGATCCCACGAGTTTCGCTCAAGCTGTTGAGGGTTCAAATTCTATACTGTGGCAGAGAGCTATGCAAGAAGAAATTAAGTCGATGGATTATAATGCTGTGTGGAAGCTAGTTGAACCTAATTCAAAACAAAAACCTATAGGATGCAAATGGGTGTTTAAAACTAAAAGAGATGCAGCCGGAAATGTGGAAAGACATAAAGCGCGACTTGTAGCTAAAGGTTTTACGCAAAAAGAAGGAGTTGATTTTACCGAAACTTTTTCACCAGTGTCAACGAAAGATTCATTTAGGATTATCATGGCGTTAGTGGCTCACTTCGATATGGAACTACACCAGATGGATGTTAAAACGGCTTTCTTAAATGGTGATTTAGACGAGGTGATATACATGAAACAACCAGAAGGGTTTGTTAATGTTGGCAATGAGCATTTAGTTTGTAAATTGAAGAAGTCAATTTATGGATTAAAACAGGCCTCTAGGCAGTGGTATAAAAAGTTTGACTCGATAATCTCATCATTTGGATTCACTGAAAATCTAGCTGACGAGTGCGTTTACCTGAAAACATATGGTAATAATTTCATCTTTTTAGTATTATATGTTGATGATATACTCTTGGCCAGCACTAATACTAAAATGCTAAAAGATACCAAGGAATTTTTGTCAAAGAATTTTGACATGAAAGACTTAGGTGAAGCTTCATATGTACTTGGGATTGAAATTAAAAGGGACAGGACTCGCAAGCTATTGGGTTTATCTCAAAAGAATTATATTTGCAAAATTCTAAAAAGATTCAACATGGAGAAATGCTCAGTTGGTGAGGTGCCTATGTCAAAAGGTGATAAGCTGACTAAAAATAAATCTACAGATGAAAAGGAAGTTATGGATTCTAAACCATACGCAAGACTTGTAGGCAGCTTGATGTACGCTCAAGTTTGCACTAGACCAGATCTAGCTTTTCCAGTCGGTATCATGTCTAGATTTCAGTCGAATCCTAGTCATGAACATTGGGTTGCAGGGAAGAAGGTTTTAAGGTACTTGCAGGGTACTAAAAGTTATATGTTGGTATATCGGCAAGTGGAAGACTTGAAACTCACTGGTTTTTCTGATTCTGATTTTGCTGGAAATTTTCCTACGTCAAGAAAATCAACTTGTGGTTATGTGTATATGATGGCTGGAGGTGCTGTAGCTTGGAAAACCATGAAGCAGACATTGGTGACTACCTCCACAATGCAGGCTGAGTATATTGCGGTTTATGAGACTATGTGTGAGGGACTTTGGATTAGGAATTTTTTAATTCAAACAAAAGTATTAAAAAACATTGTTGAAGGTAAACTGGTGATTTTTTGCGATAACGAAGCTGCTGTATTCTTTTGTAAGAATAACAGGAGGTCGAGTAATTCAAAACATATTGATTTGAAGTACTATGATGTGAGACAAAGAGTGAAACATGGAGAAGTAAGTGTCTTGAGCATTAACACTAAGTCACAGCTTGCGGATCCCTTCACTAAGGCTCTTGCGGTAAACGTTTTCAAGGAACACGTCAAGAACATGGGAGTTTTACCAAGCCTAGAGTTTTAGGTCCAGTGGGAGTTAAAGTTAGAAGCAAATTTAGAATTTTCTTGTTGAGTTAATGTGATCTTGCTATATTTTATCTAATCACATTTTATTCATGAAACGACAACTTTCGGTTATTCAATAAATTAAAGTATTTTCAGATATTGAGTTGCTGCAGCATTATATTTTGCTTATCTGAATTTATCATGCTATTGTATTTTTTTTATTGTTGCTATCAGATGGCTTAATATCATGATGAAATTGATACTACAGTTCAAGCTTTTGGAAAGCCATCAGTGTCCAGTTTTAGCTTGAGTTTCTGGTTTAGGAAACATTAAGTGGACTTTGTTATATGTTTTTTACTTGTTAAATACACAAACATATAACAGTATTATTGCATTTAAACATGTGGACTACAGATGTTTATGCTAGTGGCTATGAAGCTCTACATTTTTTAAAGTGATTAGATGCTCTTTGCTCAGCATAAGTAGCTGTGGTTTGACAGTTTTGAGAATAGGTATGTGGTGCCATGTTATTGTCTGGCGCGCCCTCAAGTAAGTTGTTTAATTATCATGCTTACAAGTTCATTATTTCATGATTAATTGTAACAGTCCAAGTGGGAGATTGTTAGAATATATTTGGACTAGTTACAATTATATTCGGATCACATGATTTATGATGAGTATGAGAATTAATTCAACATGGACAATGACTCTTGGCATTCTAAGGACTTTAGGAATCCGTGTATTGATTCTTAATAGAAAAACCTATTCTGATTATATAAGAATAATATCGCAGTAATACATATAGTATCTAATTAGGATTCTTGTGTCTTAAGAAGTCTTTTATGGAAGGACTCTTGAGATTTAGATCCTATAAATAAGATGGTTTTGTCCCTGTTATTCACACGGATTATTGAGCATTATTCTGTCCATATCAGAAGCTTATCGAGGTGAACTAACAGAAGACGAAGCCAAGTTGATTCTCATTTCAGGTTAAGCAAGAAGATGGATCCGATTAGAGGCGCTGACGGTATGTATTCTTATCACGCTTCTAATGTTATTATGTTAGTCTCGTGACTACTGTTATGTGAAAAGGTTTTTTGAATTTGTTCCGAGCATGATGCTTGTTATAAAAAATAACATGCTTGCGCAAATATATTTTGCTTGCTTAAATATATTTATAAATTATTACGCAAATATTTATATATATAGAACTAACTTGTTTTGATAGAGGCGACAGAAATTCGCCCACTACCGTCTGTGTATGTAGTTCTCGAACGTCTATCTTGCAGGATACAACTATCGAACTCTCGTTGTTACACACAAACTTAAAATCCTTGCAAACTCTAATTGTATCTCTCTGAAATATATTAGTAAGAAGAAACTTTTTCTTGTTCTGTTCTTATAATGATTCGTGATGTCTCTTTATATAGCCTATAAACAAGAGGAGTTAGCATTTTATGAACGTTACAATTTTCTAAAAGTTGCATGAGTTCATTCAAAAGAAAACTCATCCAAAAGTTGTGACCTCTTGCGCTAACGGCATAGGATTATCAGAATATTTAATCAGAATTAATAAATAAATATAAAATAAAGTTTTAATTTTGGCACGTCATTCAGACAAATGTCCATTATTAAAAACCACTTATTTTAGTGTATGAGTAACTCTGATAAGCTCCAACAACCATTGGGTTATGCATATATAGACAAATCTGTTGGACAGCATACGAAATATCGAGTCTCGTAAACGTGAGATATTGTAAGGCACCAGCAAGGTTGCGATACAAGTGTGGGTCATCGAACGAGATCGAGGATGTGGCACTCAATTTGGACTTCGTATCAACAGGAGTAGAAGTCGGTTTGCAAGATGACATGCCGACCCGACGAATAATCTCTTCTGTATACTTGCGCTGGGAAAAAAATAAGTCTGTAGTAGAGCGAGCAACTGCTATGCCCAAAAAATAGCTTAAAAGACCCAAATCTTTCATAGCAAATTCTGTGCCGAGAAGAGATATAATTGATTTACGGAGAGAATCACTGGAGGCCGTCAAAATAATATCATTAACATAAAGGAGTATATAAGTTGTGCCTCCCGCCCAATGCCCAAAAAGTTTATAAATGGGAAGAAATAAGAATCAATCCCCTGACTTATTGGAATCCTAGAGATACTTCAGCCAAATGGGCTACAATTTTACTAAGAAAATAGTTTCTTGTATATATATATATAGTTAAAAATAAAAAAAAATCAGGGTGGGCTACAGCCCGCCCCAGCCATTGAATAGCTCCGCCCTTGCTCCGGCCCTCCATTATGATGATAAATAAAAAGAGAATTATCTGAACGACTATTACGGAAACTAATAGACAAAACAAAGTCCGCAAACCGCTTATACCAAGCGCGCGGAGCCTGTTTAAGGCCATAGAGAGACTTCTTTAACAAGCATACATGATTTGGAAGACGAGAATCTCGATACTCAATAGGTTGATGCATATATACAGTCTCTTGATAAAAATATACTTCGTACCTTTCATATTGATTTGTATCCAATATATATACAAAGTTCCTAAAGCAATCAATCCGATGATTACGGGATACACATTTCTAATAAGGTGGCAATGATATCAATCCTATCACTAAATAGACGTATACAATTATACAAAATATACGGAAATATATATACATAAATAATTTATTCTAACAATAGTGAGAAAAAGGTCAAGTGACGGATACAATTTTTTTTGTTTCTAATGTATAACATTATTATTGGTTCACACCAAGACCAAAACAAATATAATGATTTTCATCTCTGATTTTCAATGTCCACATGGCATAGAGATCACTCCAGAAGATTTAAATAACCAAATCTAAGCCGGCAATTGGATACAGAAAACCGGAAAACAAGAGTCACTTTTTGTTGTGCCAGAGAAAATGATTCACCTCAAAATTTGATTTGCTACCAAAATTCAGAAAAAATGTAATCAACTTACTCTTGTTTTTTCCCCTCACCGATCAAATTCATTTATCACACAATTTTCTCAAAAAAAACAAAAAACAAATCACGATTAATCCACTCAAAATTTATAAACTAAGGAGTATCAATCATATCCAATCATTATTTTATTGTCTATTTATTACGTCAAATTTGAAAAGTGGATCTCAAAATCCATTCCTCCTTCAAAAAATAAAACCATTACTATTTTTCGATGAAAAAAAAAATAGCAACAGCATGCCCAAATGCCCAATCACATCCTAATTATTTTGACATCTACACAATCCATTTCTCTTCATGATCTTAACATCTAAGATAAAGATAACGAGCTCATTGGTTCCAATTCACACATTGAAGCAATTAGTTTAATTCTACACAAAATACCAAATCAAGTGAGTTATGTTTGGCCTACTGCCTACATGTGCCAGATATACGGATCCACGTAACTAAAACCTGTTTACAAAGAAGAAAATAATACAGTACAATGACTTCATTCAAGTTTTTAACATTTCAGAATAGATTAATGTGTAGAAAAATGAAGGATAAATCTTTTTATCAAAAGTAACATTATTCAGCTGAGAATAAGAAAATTGAAAGAAAAAAAAATAACAGACATACAACTCAATCTACTGTAATTTTCCAATTAAATATTACTTTTAAATCTCATCATTTGCAATAATCGCGAAAAAAAATCACATATGCTGAGAGTACAATTTCAGCAATGAACGCCGTATAATTTAAAACATGAGATTATCTTTAATATCTGTAGAGGCATATGAACTTACAAAATGTAGGGGGAGACGAAGATTACCTGGATTTCAAAACCCGCGTGTTTCCAAGCGAAAATGTTTAAACCCGAAACTGATTTGGGGTTTTAGGTGCAACAAGAATATACGAAACAATAAATTGAAAAACAATAAATATCGATTTTAGAATAAAAAGAATAAAATAAATACTCATACTAAAAAGATAATAAAATAAATTAATAATGCTATAAAATAAAGATTTCATTATGTACCGACCGCGAAACTTAAACCCTAAATTCATCTTATCTCAGAATGAAAATCCAATTAGCGAAAAGAAGAAAAGAAGATGAGGAAGACGACTACGAGGTCGGTTCAGGTTCGGACAGGATCTCCGGATTGCCGGAGTGCCTATTGCTTCACATCCTCTGTTTCCTCTCCAAGAAGAAGGCAGTCCAAACTTCCCTGCTCTCCAAATCATGGCGTCACCTCGGCCCTAATCTCCCCGTAATCGAGCTCTGCGGGAACTGCGGTTACAATCACAATCACGTCAGACGAATCAGCGACGATTGTGAAAACTGTTTCCTAGGAGACAAGGAAGAATTCCTATCCGTTCTTGAGAACACATTTCAAAGGTACCACGATCAAAACCTCTTTCTACAAGAATTAGATCTGAAGATGTTCGACGTCGACTCCCGATCGAATTCGATTCTCCAAAAATGGATCCCCGAATTCGTCAATCCGGATAAGCCCGCGGTCACAACGCTTCGTCTTTGGTTCGGACGCGGGCCTTATTTTGATCTTCCCTCGGTGGTCTTCCGGGCCGAATCCCTCAGGGAGCTGCATTTGCACGGATGCAGGTTGAGCGGAATTAATGGGGCTGGTGATTGGCTGTTGAAAAATCTACAAACGCTTTCCCTCTCCCGAGTCGATTTTACCGACGAGGCTCTGGAAAAGATTATAGCCGCCTGTCCTTTGCTCGAACGTATAGTCCTCTTCCACCATCAGGTGTCCAAAACCATGTGTATTGGAAAAAAGAATCCTTGTCTCAAGCACATCGAGCTTTCTGGAATTTATGCAGAGACAAATGGGACTTTATTTAAAATCGACACCCCAACTGTTCAGAGCATCAGCATTGACCGTTGTTCGAATTGGTATCCTAAGAGGAGCGACTGCTTCCCTCGTCTCAAGTCTCTGTCTCTATCTCTAGTGAATCTGTCTACGGAGTTATTTGACAACTTCTCGTCCAGATTCCCCCGTCTTGAAGAGTTGAAGCTTGAAGAGTGCTCTGGCTTTGAAGAAATCAATCTATCTAGTCATTCGATCAAGCGCCTAATTGTTACACAATCGAAGAGTTGGTCGATGAAGAAGGTTGTTGTCGAGGTCCCAAACATACGCTACTTTGAGTTTTCATGCATGTTTTTGCAAACAGCATTATCTCTCACGACAACTTCGGGGGAGTGGAAGTCTCATTTAAATTTGGCTGATTGTTCTCTGGATGCCTACAAGAGTGTTTTACCGATTATTCTTAGGTTAATTGAGATTGTCAAGACATTAAGTCAATCTCAAACCTCTCTGACTCTTTCTGATCATTTCTATTTCAAGATAAATCAGATTGAATGGGATTTCAATAAGCACCCGATTGCACTTGAACACTTGGATCTCAGTATCAGTAAACTCCATCCTGATTCCGTGAGACATTTTTTAAATGCTTTGTTTCGTATTTTTCGTCCAAGATACACTAATGCAGTGGGAAGGTCTCAAAAGGCCGAGGAGATAGTCACTGAGTGTCTATGGAAAAGCCTGATACATGAGAAGGAAAAGACGAAATACGGCTGGGAACAATATCTGGAGGAAGTAAGCATTGAAGCCTATGACGAGAAAGCACAAGTATGGTATCATGTCCAGTGGACATTTTTGCTAGAATGGTCAAAGGATCAAAAGGTTCGTTTTCGATTGAAATGGAGAGATTAGCTAGTTTATTTATTCGGCTTGCTTATGAGAGTCTGTAATATTTTTTAGCAGTTGCTACCGTTTTTCATAATTATGTCAGTTAGGAATTTTGTTAGCCAAATTTGTTTCTATCAATTACTGCTTTTGCTGCTCTGAGGTTATCGATTTTTAATTTACGAAGGTTGAAATGCTCCAGGAAGATCAGCTCTTGTTCTTTAAATCTCAAAAAATAGTATCTAAAACATTCTAGAATTAAAAGCACTGCTGTAACAAATACACCAACTTGTTGAAACTTATTCTACAGCGTCATCATGATAATGAAGCAAGTTCTTTAAATCTGTAACACAAGCTGTTCAGATTTTGAGATGTGTTGTCCATGTGCCTTGAACACTAGGGTGCTTTGTCACGTGCCTCGTCTTCAACTTCAACACTTTCCTTCCCTGAGCATTCCTCAACCTGTTGGCGCATTGGAGTACGTCCTCTGGGCTCAAGTTCTTGACGCAGACGACCCTCTCATTCTTGTTTTCTGTGTCACAAGTTATACTTGGGATTAAATACAAGATAAAATAAAGGGACAAAGATTTAAGGCCTTGGATGAAAATAGAATATGCTTCTTATTCATTCCGTCTGATTTAATCTACCCCTAAATTCAAGTTGAATTCCTCAACCTTTCTAAGAATAATATAAAGGTTGTACTATATGAAAGAATACAAATAGAAAACGATATAAAGTAATATGACATGAACTAGTATTAAGGTAACTTTCAAGATCAGTAATTATTTATTTATTGTAGAAAATGGCAGAGTTTGGCAGTTGTAATGAACTACTGTATAAAGACTTTGGGACCTGGACCTCATAATATAGTTACACAATTAACATATAAATATTTTTATCAATTAGGATCAAATAAGATGTTTGAAAAAGATGGATACTAGAATATATGCCATATAGAAATACAAGAGAAGAAGATTTTTCCAATGGATGACAGCCGAAACACAGAGAAAAAGAATAAAAGAGTAATAAATGAATCTGGAAGTTTTTTCAGATAGTATTTGACTTATCAATATTAAAGCCACAATTTTGTTCTCCAAATTTGATCGAGTTCAAGTAGACCTAGTCACAGTTCACGAACTTCCAGTTTACAGTTCTCCAAAACGTTGATTTGAAATTGGATTTTCTCACTACTGTTTTGGTTCAAAAACTGAAACTGTCAGTCTGTCACCTCCAGTCCAGTTATAATTCCCCACCAACCGTTCTAGGTTTAACAAGAGCCATTAGTCTTTTTTCTTGCCCTATTTAAATCTGTGTAATATTTTTAATGATGTAGTTAGCTATAAATTTTATTGCATTTTACTTATATACGTATGAGAATAATACACACACACACATTGTAAGTTTTTTTACAACGGCAATTAAAGTGCTAGTTCAACAATTTTTTAGACCATGAACCGGAATCGTTCATTATGGTTCTTGTTCTGGTTATGGTTTTGAACAAAACCTTGCCATCGGTTCACAGGAACGTTGACAATGGTTCCGGATCCAGTCCGATTGACCACCCCTAAGTTCAAGTGAGCTTAGCAAATTATCTACTCATCCTAAAACCATGATGAATGTTCCAATCAAGAATCAAGTACAATGTGTCTCAAATATCAACAACAACAACTCACCAAAATGATCACATTAGAATTTAATGACAACTCCAGACGCCCAAAGCAGACCCATATATTTAGTAAATGAAGGCGATTATAGTAAATTAGTTATTTTCATAAGTTCATACACCCGACATGCATGTGATTTGTTTTGCCACTAACACACATAATTACTGGAAATATTCTTAAAATTAGATTGGAGCCAAACAGTATCATTGATTCTCCGCCGGGAAGACATGAATCAGGAACGCAAGCCGGCAGGGGCAGAGGCACTTTGATCAATGAAATTGTCAACAACCCAACCCTATGTCTATTACTTTGAAGTTGCAATAAATTATTGTCTGATCCTAGATATGGTCAAAATATTCAGAATTTCGGAGTATGAACAGAACAATGTTTTATTACATTCAAAATATAATATAAATTATTGTATGATCCTTAGATATAAATTTCTTAGAGATGTTTTTCGGAGTATACTGAAAAATATATATTACAAAGAAAGTGTCTTTGTTATAATGGAATAAAGGGAAGTGTCATGTGTGGTTAATAAATTTTCATACCTTGCAAAAGAATGTTCCAAGTTTTAATATATTAATATTTGATATAATTCGTTATGTAAAATAACATATATTTAAATTCTACAATTGAATATATGTGATGGATCTATTATTCAAGTGTTGGTCCCTCTAACTAATAATCGTCGCTCCGCCCCACCCAACCAGCCTCTACATCAAGAGTGCAAGTATTTCAAAGTAATCAATAGAAAGTAGATCAAATTAGAGAATCGATCAAACGAGACCTTTGTATGAGTAATAAATTAGCATAAATGTTTCATCTTATGTGTGCAGTCAGAATAAGCATCACTTCAGACAGGCTAACAAGTGGACATGTCAATTATATACTAGCAAATAAGTATACACTAATCATTCTTAGTTCTTAGACATCAAATCCAGAAATTATAGCAATTAAGTGCATGACAAAAACATATTCAAGGACACACAGAGAGAACTTACTATAAAATCCCTTTAAAAGTGGATGGTAACCGCGATTTAGCTCAGTAACAACCTCAAGCTGGGGATTCTTCTGAATAAATTCCGGGAGATGAGATTCCATAAATGATCTAAAACCAAATAAACAGCAATGTTAGTCCAGGTTTCACGGATTCGGCACCACTGTGTCACATGAAGTTTAACCAATAAAAATACTAACATAAATACCAATGTATGCGTTTTCTAAGTCAAGAATACACCTCAATATCTGCAGTAAGCCAGAAAATATGTGCACACACCAGCAAAATAAAAATCATAATAAAACTAATGAAACAAGCTGTGTCCATCAAAAGTCGTTGAATGATTCAACCCCTGTGAGGTACACGTTTTTTCGATTACTGAACTAATCTCTTATTCTCTTATACCATATCTAGCAAAACAAATTCGGCTAAACATAAAAACTGTACCTTCCTGCACATTACTTAACCAAAAACATGAAACAAACGATACCTCCAAATATTAATAGAAACATCAAACAAAATGACTAGAATGGTTTTCTCCTATATTACCAAATGAAATCACTCGGAAAACCCGGTCCTTCAAAACCCTAAATTAAGCCCTAAAATGCATTTCTACAAAAATGTACAGAATGAACATAAAATTATAATTAGAAAAAATGCCCAAATGCGATTCACCTGATTCCTCTGCTACTGCCACCCCAATTGCAGAAACTAACAATAAGCTTTTGCAGCTGCCATACCCCTCTGATCGACATATTTCGCCTTTCTAAGAGATTTGAGCACAGTGAGTCTCGCTTAATGCTAGGCCAAATATTGGCGGCGTTTAAGGGAACCGGTTTCTGTTATTCGACCGGTTCACCTCGGTTTTTATCGAGTTATTACTTGAGTAAAAAATTACTCATTCACTAATTGAAAAAAAAATCTACTTGTTTGGCACTTTGGCCTAGCAGAACAAACAAGTATAAAAATTTAAATCATTCACTAATTGAAAAAAAAAAATCTACTTGTTTGGCACTTTGGCCTAGCCGAACAAGTATAAAAATTTAAAGTAAAACTTGTTTTACTTTAATAAGTAAAATATAAAAAAATAATTATATAAATTATATTTTAAAATTAAATATTTCTTTTATTTATTTTTTTGTAAAATTATAAGTGAAAATAAAAGATTGAAAATATAGTTTAGATTTTCTATTTGAGAAAAATCATTTTTTTGATTTACTTTAATAAGTAAAATTAAAAAAAAAATAAGTAAAAAAATAATTATATAAATTATATTTTAAAATTAAATATTTCTTTTATTTTTTTTTTAAATTACAAGTGAAAATAAAAGATTGAAAATATAGTTTAGATTTTCTATTTGAGAAAAATCATTTTTTTTAAGAGAGAAAAATATTTCTGGTTAAAAATATAAAAAATCTACTCATTTTAACCTCTCTTTTAAAATTACACCCAATCTATACATTTTGTAAAGGAAATGTCTCATTTACCCTCCCCTTTTTCAAAACATAACTAAACAATTAAAAAAAGAAAAAAAAAAGACAAAAAAAATTAAAAAAAAATCGGTCCCCCCCAAAATCCCGTCGGTCCCCACACACCCAAAGCCACCGCCGCCGATTTTCAAGAATTCCGGCCGCCCAAATGTCGGAAAACGAGCACAATGACGAGGAGGAACCGGAGCACCAAGAGGAGCAACAATGGCCGCTCCAACCTCCGGTACGTTTTCGAAAACCTAAGTTTTGAATTTCGATTATTTCAATAATTTGTTCGATTTTATAAATGAATTGGTCGCCTAGGAGTGTATATGAGTGTTGTAGTTGGTTAGGAGTCGAAATTGTGTGTCGAAATGCGTTTAAAACGCTCTGAAATTTTCTGGATCTATGGCCCTCGGCCGACCCCTCGGCCGCGGGGAAGAAGATGACCGGCCGAGGGCACTTGGTGACCGAGCAAGTGCCCGGCCAAGTGACCGGGCGAGTGCGCTATCCGGTCACTCTGTCGGTCGACTGAGTGCACTCTGTCGGTCGACAGAGTGCATAATTTTTTTTTTTTTTTTTTTTTGATATTTACAATGTTATGTTTATTAATTAATTGTGTTTTTTTTGCAGGATGGGTTCCAGAAGAGCATAAAATCGATTTTGAGAGCCGTTGACGATACGCCCGAGGCTCACCGGGCATTCCGTCGTTCGTGTTTTGGAAGGTTGATGTACCTTCAAAGAGACGGGCGATCGAACGCGGCCATGCACCACTTGTTAGCTCGGGAGATCGTGGGTCCGACGATACCTCCGTTAGAGCATTGGCTCGATCGGGGGCAAGATCATTTGCTTCCGAGCACAGGAGTACGCCTTGGTGACCGGGCTTCGTTTTGGGAACCACGCCTTTGATACTTCGGTCCCACACATTATTCCTCCCGGCTCTTTCTTTCATAGGCACTTCGGATTCGGACGGAAAATTACAGCGCGAGAGCTTTTATCGAGATTCACTGGTAAGGACTTGGGGTCAGACCCGGCCGACTACGTGAAGGCCGCCAAGGTGGTGATGTATTACATGATGCTCCTATGCCGAGGCGATATCTACATCGAGGATTGGGTTTGGACTTTGGTAGAGGACGAGGAGGGATGGGAGACGTTTCCATGGGGCTCCCACACATTTCAGATCATGTCCTACTACCTCAGCATAGCTGCCATGCATCCCGGTCAGGTACTGAAGCCGGCCTACCACGTTTACGGCCCCATTTCGACCTATCAGCTATGGTCGTACGAGGCTATACCTAGTCTTGGGAGGGCGTGCGCGCACAAAGCCGACAGTCTGAGGATTCCTCGGCTACTGGGGTGGCACTCGATTACGTCCCACGTCGATTTTTCTGATTTCTTCGAGGACCCGGAGGTAAGCTTGTTTTAATGTTCAATTAATTGTTATATCAAATAATTAAATTAATTAACTTTATATAATTTTGATTTCTTTTCATCTTGAAGTTCACCGGTATCTAGAGCCGACGTAGGAGGAGGCGGTTGCTCCGCATTTTATTTCCGTGCGTGACAGAGCATAAGAGGTCACGTACCGTCCTCCTCCTAGACTTGGATTGCCTGCAGACGTGGCACAGGTACAGGCACAGACACCGGCACAGAAGAAGAAGAAGAAGAACTTGATGGAACGCATGGCTGGACGCGTGTCCAAGGCCGTCGACAAGATGACGGGTGACTCTGGGCCTAGTAGACGGGGTCGTGATGCCATCACACCTAATTCATCGGCAGAGCATCGTCCCTCTCAGCGACCCCGACGAGAGGGCTCTCCTGCTCCTGAGGGGTCTGATGACAGTACCGATCGACGGATTGATCGACGGTTCAAGAAAATCCTGAACGACGAGTCCAACGCGGGATTTATGGCTCGACTGACTGCCCGGATCATGAGGACACATCAGGAGAGCAACGATAGACTCCTGGAGAGTGTCAGGAGGACACGGAAAGAGGGTCACGACAGTCTGATGGAGCAGATTCGGGGGTTTTTCTGTCGCAGACGATACTCTCGGAGTCGCCCTTGTCCTGCTGATGCCTCTCAGAGCGGTTTTCCGGCTGCTCGGCATTCTATCAGCGCGCCTCCTCGCTTTCAGGACTCGGAGCCCGAGTTAGTGGATGTTGATGTCAGGGTTTCGTGTGGGGACTGGCCACACGATTTTGATGGTTATCGCAGGTCGCCACTTGTCGACCCGACCCATGCCGAGTCGACCCATGTCGAGCAGCCTCAGGCCGAGCAGCCGACCGTTGGCGATAGCTATCGCACACCGGCACAGACTCAGGCTGTCTGGGGAGATAGCAGTCATTCTTCGCCACCGAGGGCGCTGCGTGATTTTCAGGGTGACTTCGCTCCCTTCCCACCGATTCCCACCGACGGCATCTTCCCTCCGACTACTGCTTATCGGCCAGAGTATGATCCTGGTTTTACTGTACCGATTGGGGCTGATATACCGCAGGTTATCATTGATGCAGAGAGTTTTTTTCCGACTTCGTCGCAGGTCGAGTTGTTCAAGATGACATCTCCCGTGGAAAATGAACACGAAAATGAGATTGCATTGTCGGAAGATGAGAAAGAACTTGGGGCTGATGAGGAGGAGGATGATGTCGCCGAGAGTAGTCTCGGAACCCGTGTGAGGAGGCCCTCGGCAGCTCTTCGGAGCCCGTACGTCGCGCAGTTCGCACCGTCTGGCAGCAAGAAGGTTAGGGGGCTCTATTCGATGTTCCGTCGTGACGGGCATGGATTGAGTGTCTATATCCCTTTCAACCAAGTCACTCTGGACCAGAACTACTTCGCCCTGATTGAGTCACTACATCATTGGTACTCGGACATGGTAAGTTAATTTGTAGTTAAACTTTGAAATTTATAATGTTTATTAAATTGTGCTTAACTGTGATATGTATATTTTTCAGGAGAATAACATGCACATTACGTACCTACGGGACAAGATAAAGCAGAACAAGGGTTTAAAAGATGAAGTCACTCCAAAGAAGACTATAGTGTACCGAGTTCTTCGTAAGATCCAATCATCCTATCAAATACAAGTTTTTTTTATCATTTTCCTATTACTAATCGTTTAAATTTATTTTTAATTAACAGAACGCTTTGAGGACCCAGTACGCTAGGATTAAGGTGCCTACAACACATGCAAGGAGAAAGAACTTGGAGAAGAAATATGAATCCTGGGCACCGCCGGACTACATGCTGAAATACATCACGGGAGACGATAGGCACGAGAGTTGGGAACACGCACGAGAGGTAATTTAAAGAACCGTACATTTTTATTTTTTTAATTCAATTTAATATTTTAATTTAATTGTAAATAACGTTATATTTTATTTTTTATTTTTTTAGGTGATAACGGTGTGTAACCTGAACCTCTGGACTATACAGTTGTACGACTCGTTGTGGCACCGTTGTACGGATGTAACTGCCAAGTCTGCAGTACTAACTCCGGTGTTGGAGTTGTTGCCTCGTCTCTTGGTAGCTGCAGGATTTCGGGAGGGTACAAACTTTTTTCATCGAACCCACAAGACGACTCCTATGATTGTCGAAGCCCGACAGAGCAGTTTGTCCAAATCGACAACAACAACTGCGGCCCGTACGTGTACATGTATCTGGATCGTCTCGTCAACAAGTACCTCACTTACCGGGGTAAAGAACTCGACGACGCGTACTTGATGAAGTATCGCCGATATGTCGCTCGAAAAATCTTCAGTTTGAGTCATCGAGTCGATTGATTTGTATTTTGGATGATTTTAGATTTTTTCGTGTGCATGTGTTTGGATGATTTGTATTTAGGTCTGTTGTGATTGATTTGTATATGTATTGAGATTGATTCGCAGGTTTAGCTTTGATATTAACTAAATAAATCCCGTCAAAATTTTTTAAATTTTTTTATAATATATTAACTTATTTAATTTAATATAATTTGTAAAAAAAAATAAACTATTTTATTTTATAAACCAAATCAAACAAATATATGAATTTATAAAAAAAAATTATAAAAAATATTTAAATTAAGTATATAAAAAAGATAAAAAATATAATTAAATTAAGTATACAAAAAATATAATTAAAATAAGTATATAAAAATATAATTAAATTAATTATATAATAAAATTGAGTATTATAAAAAAATAAAAAAACTGCACTTGGTGGTTGCACTTGGTGGCGCCACCAAGTGCACTTGGTGGTTGGGAAAAATAAAAATATTTTTTAATTCGGCACTTGATCGATGCACTTGGTCACTGTGACCAAGTGCACTTGGTGGTGACCAAGTGCAGAGGCCACCAAATACCCCACCAAGTGCTTTAGAACATAATTACATTTTAATTGATTGTAATGCATTTTTTTCAATTGTAAAGTTGTTGTGTTAAATCAAACATCAATTTCATAGTCAAAATAATTCAAAAAACATGATCAACCTTTGAAATTGGTGAATTAAGTGATTACGCATGCGGATCATGAACAATTTGGTAAGTATGTAGATTTGTAACAATATTACTAGTTAGTTCAAAAAATAGTCAATCTTCTATGTTTCATCTTAATAGTACTAATTCGGCTTTGTTTTTCATTTTATTCGATGTTTATAGGATCCAAAATGATCTTTAATGTGAACATAACAACATAAAAACACTTTATTGGCCTAAAATTAATTAAAAAAAAAAATTATTCTAGTGCACTTGGTGGGGCACTTGGTGCACTTGGTGGTGCACTAGGTGGTCTCTGCACTCAGTCACCACCAAGTGCACTCAGTCAAAATGACCAAGTGCCGAGTAACACTCGGTTAGTTAACCGGCGACCAAGTGCACTTGGTCACTTTGACTGAGTGCACTTGGTCACTTTGACTGAGTGCAGTCACCAAGTGCAGTGACAAAGTGCAGCCTGTTTTTTTCGATTTTTTCACCAAAATCAATCCAAACAAACACCAAATCAACCCAAATAACACCAAATCAACCTAAACACATGTACATAAACGATCATAACACCTAAATAACACCAAATCGATCCAAATAACACCGAATCAACCTAAATAACACCGAATCAATCCAAATAACACCGAATCAACATAAATAACACCGAATCAATCCAAATAACATGGAACCAACCTAAATAACACCGAATCAATCTAAATAACACCGAATCAACCTAAATAACACCGAATCAATCCAAATAATACCGAATCAACCTAAAGAACACCGAATCAATCCAAATAACACCGAATCAACCTAAATAACACCGAATCAATCCAAATAACACCGAATCAATCAAAATAACACAATCCAAGTCTCAAATAAAAGCAAACCAATCAATAAAAAACTCAAACCATCAACCTCTCACTCCGTACTCACTGGACATTTTCTTCTCGTGTGACCCTCGCTTTTGCAGATGCTGCACTTCTTTTGCCTTCTCCGGCTCGACTCTTCCGTTCCCGTTTCTTGTGGAGGACCATTCAAATCAACACTCTCGGGTGGAATAAAAACAGTGCACACGCGTCTGCTGTGACCTACGCCCTTGCATCTCGAACACACCTGCACACGACGACACGATATTAGGTCTAAGCCACAACATACGTACAATGTTACTTCTGGGGGAACAAACCAGATCACGTCGTGCAGAGCTCTCAACAGCGGAACGAGCACGAGTCGTCCTCGGACGTCCAGCCTGGCTAACCACTACTGGAGGAAGAACTACGTACGATGCTGTTGGGGATCGTGCATGTATACGCATCGGAAAACAAAAATTTTATTTTATTTTATTTTATTGAAAATCCTATTTTCAATATTACATGCATTAATTGATTTAATTCAAATCTATTAAATAAATAATCCACTATTTAATTTAATTATCAAATATCAACAGTTAGTGGAATCAACAGTTTAAAATTAAATTTAAAAGTAAAATGATATCATACCTAATAGCGGCCACATCATGACGACACGGTATCAGGTCTAAGTCGAACTCCCGACATTCACACGTGCGATTCGCAATATCCACAAGATAAGACTTGTCATCCTCCTGAACTCTGTACCGGGCATTCGCATTGACCTCCCGAACGGTGAAATAACGGCTCAACATATCCTGATTAGACAACTTGGCCAATGCCTCCTCGGTCAGCTCATGCTGCTCATTCTGTCTCTCGTTAGCTTTCCATCGTTTCTCGTCAAACCATCTCTCAATCATCGCACGAATCGCCTCGAGCATCGCACAGACTGGTAATCTCCGTGGCCATTTGATAGCACCGTTGAAGACTTCGGCCGCATTCGATGTCATGAAACCATATCATCGTGCAGCACACTTTGACCTCGCCCAGGTCTCAACCCCGATATCAATAAGGCGCGTATAAGCGCTGTCACTGAGACTCTCCACATGCGATAGATGTTTTTCAAACTCATCCACCCGATAACTATAAGCAGCATTGTATACAGCTCCGACCAGCTTCTGGCCGTACCGTGCTAGATTCTTCGAGAGGTGGTGATAGCAAAACGCACGGGTCGCGTGGGGATAGACACTCCGAATAGCATTCGCGATGCTCTTATGCTGGTCGGACACAATGAGCAGATCATCGGTCCTATCGTAGCAATCTCTGAGGTGCTGGAGAAACCACGTCCACTCCTCGTCATTCTCTATCGGACCGATACCAAACGCAAGCGGGAAAATATTCTCATTCCCGTCTTTCGTGACGGCGACAAACAACACACCAGTGTTTCTCCCTTTCAAATGGGTGGCGTCGACTACTATCACCAGCCGCAGATTGTGCTGAAATGCACGAATGCACTGCCCGAGCGCAACAAACATGTGGCAAAACACGCCATCACTGGTCGTCTGAATATCATACATAGTCCCGGGATTAAGTTCTTTCAGCATGTACAAATATGACGGGAGCCTCTGATACGATCCATGATAGTCGCCGTACGCTATTTCAAGCGCCATATTCCTCGTCCGCATGGCGAAGTTGTAGTTGATGTGAACTCTGTACAATCTCCTCAAACGATCAACCATATCTTTCGGCTTCAGTTCCATATTCCCGACTAACTGGCGTGCAATGAAAGTAGCCGCAACCCTGCTCGACACCTGTCGATCCGCAGTCCTCCCCAAATTGTTACGGCACTTGTGATTCAAGTTCAGCCTCGTAATCCTCCAAAAGGTGTTATCGGAACCCGTGAAACACAATTTGAACGGGCATTTCTCACGCCCCAGCTTGCAAACGTACGTAACCCGATCAGCCGAGCGAGCAGTTTTGCACTCCACGTTATTCTCCATGTGATACATCCCCACCATCACCTTCAGATCCTGTTTCTTTCGGAACGTGGCACCGACTACCATCTGACCATAAATCGGTTGGGATTCGACAGAACGCAACGGAACAGCGGGGTCAAACGTCGGCAGTGGAATGATCCAATTGCGCAATGGATTATTCTGTGCATTCTGAAAAGCTTCGGCTTGCTCGCCGCCTCCCGCAGTAGAACTCGAGGACATATTACGGCGCGACATAATCTTTTTAACCACGCCCGGCTGCCTAATCCACTCAGTCCACTCCGTGGTCAAAGAATCCAAGAGATCGGACTGACGGGCCTCTTCCTCGTCCTCGGAAGTGTGTACCTCCTCGTTCTCGTTCTCGTTCTCTGACGGTGCGCCCCGATCACGATTTTCTTCTCCGATATTCACCTCCGGCGCAGCTTGTTGTCCCTCTACTTCGACGACGAACACAAAGCACTCAGCCCTTTGCTCGTCTAACATGCGGGACACATCCTCGTCGCATAGCATAGGAGCTCGCACGCTCCTCATGTCATAGCATCGGGTATAACAATACAACAAATACTCGACATTGGGCGGAGGGCGCAAAACCGCACGAATCCGGCTCACGAGAGTGTCGAGTGTAATTTCTTCCCTACGAAAGAAGAGACACATATCTACTCTGTCAACGTAGCCCTCTCGATCCCAACGACCACCGTAATGTACCGTGATTCGTTGATTCGACATCTACAATTACAAATAACAATTGAATTCAATTAGGAAATCAAAAATATGCATCACAATTACAAATAACATTGAATTCAATTAGGAAATCCAAAATAAACATCCAAACGTATAAAACAAGTCATTAATTAATAGACAATTTAATTTAAAAAAAAAAATAGTTTCTGCACTTGGTCAAAGTTTGACCAAGTGCACTTGGCCGCTCGGTGACCGAGGGGGGAGAATTGCTCGGTCACTTGGCCGAGCTATCTGGTCACCGAGGGCACAATTAAATTAAAAAAAAAATTTGATTCTGCACTTGGTCAAATTTGACCAAGTGCACTTGGCCGCTCGGTGACCGAGGGCCGAGAATTGCTCGGTCACTTGGCCGAGCTATCCAGTCACCGAGGGCCGAGATTTACTCGGGCACTTGGTTGGTTGACCGAGGGCCCTCGGCCAAAATTCTCGACCGAGGGCTCAAGAACCCAGTAGCCCTCGGTCGTCCCCTCGGTCACATTTTCGATCGAGGGCTTCGACCGAGGGCCAAAAAAACAGTCCGAATTTTTTTTTAAAAAAAAAACGAGGCAAGGTCGCGCGCAACGTACCTTTTTTCCGTCAAAACCTAGCTCTTTCCACGGATATTCCGACCTAGTTTTTTCATGTAGAGAGGTTTTTGTGTGAGAAAAGTTTTTTTTTTTAAATGGGTTTGAGTTATGGAGGGTGTTTTAGCACGTTTTAGTCGGGTAGTATAATACGGGGCTGGGCTGTGTATAGAGGGTTTGAAACGATACTAATACATGTAAATTTATATTCTGGAGTAGGGGTTGGACTAGATCTGGAAAAGAACAGAGGTTTTGAGCTTTGAAGCCTCTTCTGAAGGATTTCTATTATCCACTCTTTTAATATCAAGTATATTCACTAATTAGTGCCGCCCTTTAATCTGAAGGGATAAGCCCCCTATTTATAGGGATTTTGTGGAATGATTACATTCAGACCACGTACTACGTCTATAGCATTAAATGAAGCTAGTAACAGCCCGGGGCCCCTAGGATGAGCCCTTCCTCAGATACCGATCGCGCGACCCGGGCTACTGGCTGGATCTTCGTCGTCTTTACGCACGGAACACATGACGGGATCGTGAAGCGGATCAAGGGCGTGACCCGGGGTCAGTACCCCTGCATGGCTCGTTTGACGACATCGTGATCCGAGCCCCGGGACGTGCATATATCTCGCATTATATTCTTCCAAGGCTCGCCGTGACTGATCCGTGTCCCGTATCGCGGACGTGCCCCGAGTCCCTTCCCTGCGCGATTTGCCCCGAGACGTGCCCCGAGACGCGACGCGTCCCCATCGTCGTCTCCCTGCTTGGCATGTTTTGGGAAAGCCCTTGCCCGCGTGCCGTATAATCCGAGCTGCGAGCCGTGCTCGGGTCCCGTGCTTCTCTTCGCATGGTCAGCCCCGGGTGGGCCCTTGCCCACATATCCTATCTTGGATACTCGTTTTCGTATCTGGTTTTTACTCCCCCAACATTGGCCCCCGGAGAGATCGCCGGAGGTCTTTCTTTCGATGATGTCTCCGCCCGTTGGGAATATCTGATCGGTCGTTTCTCAGTCCCGTATTAGGGTAGAATCTGATGGAGTAGTATACTTAATGTCTAGATTTGAGTATTCTGAACTCTGTATGCACTTTCATTTACCTATCTATTACAGACATTCATTTGCTTTTAATTATTGTTAATTAAATATATGCAAATCATAGTCCTGGATTTTATACGTTGTAGTTAGTATGGTGTGTTGGGCCCACACAGAAGATCATACTATCGGTTACTCGTATTTAATCGAACAGTTGCTCACGACCTAGATGGACACGGACCAATCCATCGGTATAGTCGTTGTGTGAGAGAGAAGATAATTTGTCTTGATTATCTTATCACACTTGTACACTCGGTGTATTGAGCGGATCGATTGAGACTCATCAATTAGGATTGCTCGGCGATAATTGATTTGAGACTCGGAGTATTTTATTCTTAATCCCTGAAATAATTGCGGGTGTGTATATTTAATATTAGTGACTTTGATTTTCCAAAGGAATTAACCGATTTAATTATTGGGTTAATTACCGGTTAAGTTGGGTCACTATATTTTATATATGGCATGCCGTGAATTCTTGAAGGGGCAGTGTATCCCGTAAGGGTTGATAATATCCCCGAGATGAGCTCATAAGGATTTATTATGTAAACCTCGCGAGTGGATTCGTTCCGCATAATAAATAAGGTTGAGTGGTACTATTCTCGGATATAAGAGATGAATAAATTTATTAAGCAATAAATAAATTTTATTCATGGATATTTAAATCTTAAATACACGGAATAAATAATACTAAGATGGAGAAATATTATTTGGTATAATATGGAATAATATTGGGAGTGCAATTTTATTTATATAGTGGAAAATAAATAAAATTAATATTGATAAGAATTAATGGATTTGGGTTGGACCCAATTTAATTTTCAATATTGAAGCCCAATATTTATTCTCCTTTTGATCCCCTACGTAGCCTATAAAAGCACTACATGGTCTTCACTTTTCACAACCTAAGTTACGCCAACAATAAAGTTCTGAGAGTGAGGAGGATCCATAGAGTTCGATAGCTCGTCGCCCACCCGACGTTCGAACGGAGTGCAAGGAATACGCGGGAAGATCACGAGGTCATCATCGATTTCGTTTCTCCGAACAACGAATCGTAGGTACAATTCTCAACTAACTTGTTAATTGTTCGATTTGATTTATCGAGAATACCGTAGGACGAAGATCCAAGAATCGAACCCCGGGATGAGGGTCGAGCCGGCCGGTGGTGGTTGGACCACCGGACCGCCGGCGGCTCGTGGATCCCTCACGGGGATCGAACGCGTGAACCCTCGGCTGGACGCCGAGGGTCGATCGAGCCCTACGGGGCTGATCGCTAGGGCTACGGGGATGACCCGTAGCAGCTCGCAGCGAGCTGCGGGTTTCCCCGCAGCGGCTCGCTAGACGCGAGCCCTAGCCGCGTAGCAGCGGATCGCCGGATCCGCTGCGGGGTTGCTCGTAGCAACCCAGCGATCGCCCGTAGCGATCGCGAGTCCCCTCGCGGGGACTCGGCTGGGCGTCCGCGCGCCTCGTGCGCGCGACGCGTTCGGTCGGGTCCCGGTTCGCGTGGGCTCGTGGTTTCTCCGGCGATTGAGTTTCGATTGTATGAACCTCGGCTCGCGGGGGTTTGGGTGGGGGCGGATTGCGTGCCTTCGGGCGCGTGGTCTCCAAAGCCCGGACTTCGGCGGATGAGTCGGTGTTCGTATGATCTCCGGCGAAGGGTTCGTTCGGGTTATCGGTTCCGCAAATTTTGATAACCCGGGATAGCGAATTCCAACAACTGGTATCAGAGCGTGGTTTACGTTCGCGGTATTTTCGATAAATGTAGTTCTACCTTGCAGGGTTCCGACTATTATGGCTTAATTTATTATTCGCTTAATTTATTTTGTCATGATTGTTGGTTTTGTTAAACTCTCGGACATGTCGAGATTCGTTTTTGGTGGTGAATGCTTGTAATAGTAAAAATTCGGGGGTTGACCGAATTTAGGATTTATTATTATGTTCATGCTTTTTCCGGAAAATGTATAGGGTCGATTTCGTGTATAGAATCGATACCGGAATTGTAATTTAGATTTTTGTAAATTTATTTTGCGATTGGATCGACGAATCGAAGACCGCCGGAGAAGACGAAGTGACGAGAGGGACGAGGGCTTGGGATCGATTGGATCGATCCCGTGCGATGCCCGGATCGAACGGCCATGGGCTAGGGGCTGGTTGCCCTAGCCACGGCTGCCACCATCTCGGTGGTTGTCGGCGTGCTGGGCGGCGGCGGTCCTCCCCGTGGCTGGCCGGTCGGACGTGGTGGGGGGGCTCGGGGTCTCCCAACCCGGGCTACTCCTACCGGAAATATACTTTCCTAATTAATTCATTATTTCCTATTTTGAATATTTCTTTATGGAATATTCTAGAAAAATAGAAAAAGAATTAATTTAGTACTAAATTTATTTTTCCTATTTGATTATTCCTACTCATGGGAATATTCATGGATTAGGAATAAAATAAATTTGGAAAAGTATAATAGTCCTAATTATTTTATTTCTTTATTTCATTATGGATATCATCTAGAATATTCCAAGTATATCTTGGATAGATTATTCTAGAGATTTAATGAAGTGGAAAAAGAAAATAAAATAAATAAAAATATTAATAATATTTAATTTTATTTTTGATATATTCAATTGACTTAATTTTCGAATTAAGTAACTTTTGGATTAATTGAAAATAAATAGATTTAAATATTGGATGTTAATATTCTCGTCACATGGAGCATTCAAGAAACGAAGACTGAAGACTAGAAGATGCGTACGGGGATGTGATGAAGCCATAATAGTCGGAAAATAATATTCTAGTAATTATTTTGACTATGTGATCATACTATGTGCTTTATTACATGTATGCATGCTATATGTGTTTATTTTATGCACTAGATAGCGTATCCCTTTATTGTAAAAAGCTAAGTGGGAGAGGGTATGGAAACATACCCATGGTCTCCATTGCTGCTCTCTTGGTGACTTTTATAGACTTTTAAAGTTTATATAGATAAGTCATTGGAGGAGAGTTCTTGTAATTCCTCTTACAAGAAACATTGATTAAGTTTATCAAACAATGCCTAATTTGTCTTTCCAAAACTGATTTCAAGTCGACTCATTCTCACCCCGGGGAGTGGAATGGAGCCAGAGCCACTTGGTCATGTAGAGGACACAAATTAGAGACCTTCGTACCATTCTTTGATAGATGGATCGATTGTCTGCTCGGCTCCCTCATTTATGAGAGATAGGGTCGTTCGCATGGTGAATCACTGGTTAGAAACTTCGAGTCTCACTTATGATTCTCCACGTCTTGATTTACGAGATTGAATGGATCTAGTAATTGGATTTCAATTATATAAATATTTTGGTATAGTAAACGTCCACACGAACGTGGCTTGCTATACTGAATGGGATTTTAGAATAATTGATGTAGACAGTTATAGGGAATTGTGAAGAGTTGCGAGTTGTCGTAAACGTCCACACGAACGTGGCTTGCGGTGACATAACAGTTCTAAACGATTCACCTTAGTACTGAGTAATGGTTTACACTTAGATACGCGTTATAGTATTCCTCCCAACGAGGTTACGCTATAAGTGATGTATGACCGAAGTAAAATCTAATTGCTAAATCATTTGGGTGGGTAAACGTCCACACGAACGTGGCTTGCCTTACCTGATGGGATTTTAGATGTGATTAGTGATTTAATGATATTATTTGAGGGAGATAATATCGGATATTAAATTGTTTGTTTTTTTTATGTGCTTATAGGTTAAGAATGACTGTGACCCCACTTTGTGATATACTTAAGGATGAAAACTCACCGGTTCCATATGGTGATGATTGGGAACGAAATCTGGACATTGTTCAGACTGTTGAGGTTTCCGAATCCACTGTAGTCCCAACTGATGAGGACATTCGAAATGACCTCAGGATGATGTTGAGACATAGCGTGGAAGCCGGACAAGAGGTGATTAACATACTCACAGAGTTCTCTCTCAATGAGTCCCTTAAAAAGGATTCAACGAGAGCGGAGTTTGTGCGTAAGTTAAGAGAATCACAAGCTTTTGTGGCAAGGCTAGAGGAAAAGCATGCAAAGAAACCCAGTGGCTCAAAGCCACGGATTGGGAAAGGCAAGCCTTTGGGCAAGTGCTTTCGATGCAAGCAGTTTGGGCACTGGAGGTCTGATTGTCCTCTCATCAAAGGTACGAAATTTTCCTTAGTCACTGAAACATTGTCAGCGGTGATATCTACCAGCACCTGGTGTGTAGATACGGGTGCCACTGACCATGTCTGCAATTCATTGCAGGGGTTCCAGGAAACCCGGAGACTTAGAGAGGGAGAGATCGTGGTCTACATGGGCAATGCCGCGAAGGTGGCGGCTGTTGCAGTGGGAGACGTTCACTTACGCTTTAGTAGTGATAGGGTTTTAGTTTTACAAAATTGTCTTTATGTACCGAATTTTAGAAAGAATTTAATTTCAGTTTCTAAGTTAATTCTGAATGGATATTCTGTTTCTTTTGATCACTCTGTGGTCATAAGAAGAAATAGTGAGATTGTCTGTTCTGGTACATTGGTGGACGATTTGTATATTCTAAATCCTGAGTCTAACACGGTGCAACTAACCGAGAGTAATAACACATCTACGAACACCAATAAGAGAAAGGAACCTTCTAAAATGAATCAATTATACTTGTGGCATCTAAGGCTAGGTCATATTAATTCGAATAGAATTCAAAGGTTGAAAGCTGATGGTCTCATTAGCGGCATAGAAGGAGAGGACCTTCCAACCTGCGAATCCTGTTTGGAGGGTAAAATGACCAAGCGTTCTTTTTCTGGTAAAGGACATAGAGCTGAACAAGTATTGGATTTGATTCACTCTGATGTATGCGGACCTATGTCCACTCAGGCAAGGGGAGGGTACGAGTACTTCATCACTTTCACTGATGATTACTCAAGGTATGGATTTGTATACTTGATGCGCCGCAAGAGCGAATCCTTTGACAAGTTCAAGGAATTCAAGGCTTTTGTGGAGAACCTTCAAAGTAAATCCATTAAATGTCTGCGATCTGATCGCGGAGGCGAGTACCTGTCTGGAGAGTTCAAGGCATACTTAGTAGAGAATGGGATTGATTCCCAGATGACATCACCATATACTCCCCAGCAGAATGGTGTGTCAGAGAGAAGGAATAGGACTCTTATGGAAATGGTACGTTCAATGATGAGTTACTCGGACTTACCTACTATGTTCTGGGGACATGCCTTGGAAACAGCGGCGTACATTCTCAACATGGTTCCAACGAAAACGGTACCCACAACACCCATGGAAAGGTGGAGCGGGCGCAAGCCTAGTCTCAGGCACTTTCGGATCTGGGGATGTCCAGCACATGTGTTGCGACAAGGGGCCGATAAATTAGAACCTAGATCAGAATTACGGTTGTTTGTAGGATACCCGAAGGGAACTAAAGGTGGCATGTTCTATAGTCCTACGGACCAGAAGATCATTATTAGTACTAACGCTCGGTTCTTAGAGGAAGACTATGTCATGGACCACAAGCCCATGAGTAACGTAATACTTGATGAATTAAGAGGTGACAAGGAAGACTCAGATACAGCCGAACCGAGTGTAGATACACCACTAGAACCTGCACCTAATACTGTCACTGTCGATACACCGGAACGCCGTCGTAGTGGGAGGGTTGTCAAACAACCGGACAGATGGATTGGACTGGGTGAGTCTTCGGACTCGGCACCCGGAGTTCATGAAGTCGATCCCTGGACCTATGATGAGGCAGTACAAGATATAGATGCGCCTTCTTGGAAGAAAGCGATGAAATCCGAAATAGAATCTATGGATTCTAATAAAGTCTGGGATCTTGTAGAACCACCAAGCGGCGTAAAGCCAATTGGGTGTAAATGGGTCTACAAGAGAAAGAGAGGATCTGACGGAAAGGTTGAAACCTTTAAAGCTCGGCTTATTGCGAAAGGATATACTCAGAAAGAGGGAATCGATTATGAGGAGACCTTTTCGCCGGTAGCCAAGATAAAGTCAATCCGGATTCTCTTATCCATAGCAGCTCATATGGATTATGAGGTGTGGCAAATGGATGTCAAGACAGCTTTCCTTAATGGAAGTCTTGACGAGACAATTTATATGAAACAACCAGAGGGATTCATTGCTAAGGGGCGAGATCATCTAGTGTGCAAGCTTAATCGATCCATTTATGGATTGAAACAAGCCTCGAGATCGTGGAACCTGCGGTTTGATGAAGTAGTCCAATCTTTTGGATTCATTCAAAGCATGGACGAATCGTGTGTGTATTGGAAACGTGATGGAAAGAAGGTGGTGTTCCTCGTGCTTTATGTAGACGACATACTTCTCATTGGCAACAGTGTGAAGATGTTATCAGACATAAAGGGATGGTTGTCTAGACAATTCGATATGAAAGATTTGGGTGAAGTCGGACATGTTCTAGGGATCAAATTTATAAGGGATCGCCGGAATAGAACATTGTGTCTTTCCCAGCAATCTTACATAGACACGATTCTAGCTCGTTTTAACATGCAAGATTCCAAGAAGGGTGATCTACCCTTCAGTAAAGGAACTTATCTTTCTAAGGAAATGTGTCCTCAGACACAGAAGGAGAAAGATGACATGAAAGCAGTTCCCTACGCTTCGGCTGTGGGAAGCTTAATGTATGCAATGTTATGCACGAGGCCTGATATCTGTTATGCTGTTGGCATAGTAGCGAGATATCAGAGTAACCCTGGAAAGGATCATTGGACTGCCGTAAAGAGCATTTTCAAGTATTTGCGAAATACTAAGGATTATGTTCTGAGATACAGTGCAGACAATCTGATTCCTTTGGGTTACACAGATTCGGATTTCCAAGCTGATAAGGACCGGCGTAAGTCGACATCAGGCTATGTGTACACTTTGGGAGGTGGAGCCGTATCATGGAAGAGTGTTAAGCAAAAGTGCATTTCGGACTCTACCATGGAAGCTGAATATGTTGCAGCCTCAGAGGCAGCGAAAGAGTCAGTGTGGTTCCTTAATTTCCTCCAGGACTTAGATGTGATTCCGAGTTTGCCCAAAGCTATGACAATTTATTGTGACAATAGCGGTGCAGTGGCAAACAGTAAGGAACCACGGTCCCATAGTGCTACGAAACACATAGAGCGCAAGTACCACCTGATTCGAGACATCGTCAAGAGGGGCGATGCGATAGTCACCAAGATAGCTTCGGAAGACAACCTAGCGGACCCTTTCACCAAGATACTTCCTAAGGAAGTATATTACAAGCACTTGGAGGGTTTGGGAGTCAGAAGTTTGGAAGATAAGACTAGACCTCAGTATAAGTGGGAGATTGATGGAGTAGTACACTTAATGTCTAGATTTGAGTATTCTGAACTCTGTATGCACTTTCATTTACCTATCTATTACAGACATTCATTTGCTTTTAATTATTGTTAATTAAATATATGCAAATCATAGTCCTGGATTTTATACGTTGTAGTTAGTATGGTGTGTCGGGCCCACACAGAAGATCATACTATCGGTTACTCGTATTTAATCGAACAGTTGCTCACGACCTAGATGGACACGGACCAATCCATCGGTATAGTCGTTGTGTGAGAGAGAAGATAATTTGTCTTGATTATCTTATCACACTTGTACACTCGGTGTATTGAGCGGATCGATTGAGACTCATCAATTAGGATTGCTCGGCGATAATTGATTTGAGACTCGGAGTATTTTATTCTTAATCCCTGAAATAATTGCGGGTGTGTATATTTAATATTAGTGACTTTGATTTTCCAAAGGAATTAACCGATTTAATTATTGGGTTAATTACCGGTTAAGTTGGGTCACTATATTTTATATATGGCATGCCGTGAATTCTTGAAGGGGCAGTGTATCCCGTAAGGGTTGATAATATCCCCGAGATGAGCTCATAAGGATTTATTATGTAAACCTCGCGAGTGGATTCGTTCCGCATAATAAATAAGGTTGAGTGGTACTATTCTCGGATATAAGAGATGAATAAATTTATTAAGCAATAAATAAATTTTATTCATGGATATTTAAATCTTAAATACACGGAATAAATAATACTAAGATGGAGAAATATTATTTGGTATAATATGGAATAATATTGGGAGTGCAATTTTATTTATATAGTGGAAAATAAATAAAATTAATATTGATAAAAATTAATGGATTTGGGTTGGACCCAATTTAATTTTCAATATTGAAGCCCAATATTTATTCTCCTTTTGATCCCCTACGTAGCCTATAAAAGCACTACATGGTCTTCACTTTTCACAACCTAAGTTACGCCAACAATAAAGTTCTGAGAGTGAGGAGGATCCATAGAGTTCGATAGCTCGTCGCCCACCCGACGTTCGAACGGAGTGCAAGGAATACGCGGGAAGATCACGAGGTCATCATCGATTTCGTTTCTCCGAACAACGAATCGTAGGTACAATTCTCAACTAACTTGTTAATTGTTCGATTTGATTTATCGAGAATACCGTAGGACGAAGATCCAAGAATCGAACCCCGGGATGAGGGTCGAGCCGGTCGGTGGTGGTTGGACCACCGGACCGCCGGCGGCTCGTGGATCCGTCACGGGGATCGAACGCGTGAACCCTCGGCTGGACGCCGAGGGTCGATCGAGCCCTACGGGGCTGATCGCTAGGGCTACGGGGATGACCCGTAGCAGCTCGCAGCGAGCTGCGGGTTTCCCCGCAGCGGCTCGCTAGACGCGAGCCCTAGCCGCGTAGCAGCGGATCGCCGGATCCGCTGCGGGGTTGCTCGTAGCAACCCAGCGATCGCCCGTAGCGATCGCGAGTCCCCTCGCGGGGACTCGGCTGGGCGTCCGCGCGCCTCGTGCGCGCGACGCGTTCGGTCGGGTCCCGGTTCGCGTGGGCTCGTGGTTTCTCCGGCGATTGAGTTTCGATTGTATGAACCTCGGCTCGCGGGGGTTTGGGTGGGGGCGGATTGCGTGCCTTCGGGCGCGTGGTCTCCAAAGCCCGGACTTCGGCGGATGAGTCGGTGTTCGTATGATCTCCGGCGAAGGGTTCGTTCGGGTTATCGGTTCCGCAAATTTTGATAACCCGGGATAGCGAATTCCAACAGAATCTCCCCATCGGATACCCCCTGGGAGAGACGAGGTGTCTTTGCAGGTTCGAGTACCGCGGGTAGAGCGATTTTTCTCGGGGCGCGAGGTTTCTCTGCAGCCCGATCCCACACCTCGGGCCGGTGGGTGCCGCCCCTGGTTTTCAGATTACATAATCATACCACAAATAAGTGGCGGGATTATTCCCGCCTAATTTTGCCCCACTAAGCGCACCTACCCGCCCCTATAAAGGCTAGGTGTTAAGGCAATTTTGGGGAAAACTTCAGGTTGCGCTTTTTTCACTAGGCAAACATTTCTCAATGAGACCAGAAGTCCTCTCGTCCCCTTCGGGGTGGCGACGCTTGTCTCGGAAATTCAAAGGTCGATGGCACTACGGCAATTTCCCCCTCCCGATGGCATTCGTCCGGCCGTTGGAGGGTCTACTGGGTCCTGAGATCACGCTGACCGACGACGGAGGCCAGGTGTGGACGGTCTCCAAGACCCGCCTGCGCCGGCAGATAGCTCTCGGGGGTCAAGGCTGGGTCAGATTTGTTCAGCATACCGGGCTCCGGAAGGGATGGCACATCCACTTGGTGTGGAATCCAGGGTCCGGGTTTTCCATCTCCGTCTTCGATAGCCAATGGAACAGAAGGTCTTGGCTGGATTGTGCCTCAGAGAGCCCCGATTCCTCGAGCACCTGATCCGTGCGGCATTCTCTGTTTCTTTTTTCTCTCTTTGTAACTCTAGGCTTGATCTTTTGATGTAATGGGTCCTCCCCCAGCTGGAGATTTGTTTAATGAAGCTATGTTTATCTTTCGAGTCTTTCTGTCGCCAATTTTTCTCTGATCGACTCTAATACCTCTGCGGCACAAAACGATATGCCCTCCCGTTCGGTTACGCCCTTCCACCGCCGGGAACGCAGCGCGCGCGATTATCGGGATTGCGGGTCGCTTTTCTGGAACAATCCGTGTTTTGTGGCGGGAAATTCCGCGATCCGGCAGCCTATTTCCGGGGAGACGCCATACTCATCGGGACGGATCACCCTGCACGGGTACTCACCCCGTGATACGGGTCCCGGGGCGCAAACCTCTGGAATCTGTCCCGTGTCCCGGTACGCGGCCCCAAGTTAACTGTGAACGGTCCGCATTCGTTTGGGCCCCCTCTTTTGCGTGTTGGGCCTTGAGAGTACTCGAGTACTTTTATCAAAAACCGTTCCCGCTTATCCCCTTTTCGGAGCCGCTTCCCTCTATAAGAACCCCCAAAATACGCATCGGTTTCTTTTTCGCCCCTTCGATTCTGCTTTACTAACCCTAGAAATTGCCGGATTCTCGGCCCCAAGCCTTTCAGAGTTTCGCTCAAGGTAAATCCTTCGTTATCTTCCTTCAATTTTTTACAGGTTTTGATGTCGTCGTCCCGGGGAAAAGAAATCATGTTGTCGGACACCTCATCGGAGGATGCGGTGGGGGATGAAATTCCCCACGAATCGTCGTCGAACTCAGAAATGGATATGAACATCTTGTTCCAGCAGTTCGATGCGTTGATGGACGAGGAGTACCCTCCGCCCGACGTATTTCTCTGGGAGTCCTATCATCGCGAGAACCCTTATCCTGGTGCGCCACCGCGACCTCTTGCCCGCTTGCCGCATGCCTGCAGTACCCCCGAATGGGAGGCCCACGGTCGGGCGAGTATCGTGACTCCCGTTATGATAAGAAGGGAGAAATGGCGGATCCCCAATGATGTCCATGTCTACATACCTCGGGCCGGGGAATCCGCTTGCTGCCCGCCCCCGGGGATGGTGGCGATTGGGACGGAGGCGATGGAGGTAGGGCTCCGGTTCCCGTTGCATCCCAGTGTCAGCGCCGCGCTCCGGTTCTGGGAAGTTGCTCCTCACCAAATCCATCCCAACGGATGGTCACAACTCATCGGGGTGCTCTCTATGTTGGGCAACGTCGGCCTCTACCGGACACTCACGGATTCAGAGATTCGGCGCTCGTTTGTGATTTTCCGGTTCAGGGGAGACAACGGCGATTATACCGTAAAGAGCCGCCCCGGATTACCTGCCGTTGGGGTGAATGTATCCAAAGTGGACCTTCCCTGGGCCCAGTGGGTGTACGTCTCGGGAGCATGGCGGACCCAGACCCCCAGCGGGGAGATCGACATCCCCACTCGCTATCATGACAAAATCGCCAGTAAGAGTCGAGTCGTTCCCCAGTTTTTCCTGCCGTACTGATTTTAACTCTTTCTATTGATCTCACAGGCGTGAGCACTCGCCGGGAGGGACCGTTGAATTGGGACTATCAGGTCGCCCTGAAGTTCGCCGCCGCCTTGCCGTCGAGACGCCGTAGAGTTGACCACTTGTGTACTGAGGAGTCTCGGGGCGCTGCTCGCTTGATCTGTCCCCCCAAGCATCTGTTTAACCCGTACCCGGTAAGGCTGCCCTGCTTTTGTCACCAACCCGACAGACGGGTTGTTCTAGTTATTTCTTCGTGCGCTTACTGAGTTGACTGTTGTGATGTAGCCCCGTTTAATCGAGTTTTTGAAGATCGCCCCCGTGGCAAGATGTCCAAGTGCCCTGGAGTCCCTGACAGGAAACCGCCATCCTCTGTGCCGCCGCCTCGCAGGCCTGCCCTCAGAGCAAGGACCCGCGGTCTGGTCGCCGCACCGCCGCCTGTGATCCCGGCTCGATCCGCCCCCCGGGTTCGCCGAGACCGGCAATCCTCGCCGCTTCTATTGCAGGAAGCGGCGGAGTCCCGGGACTCGGGACCACTTCCCGAGATCCCTCATGGTCCCGCCATAGTGGATGCGGGAGGCGTGATCCACGTGTCTCCTTCTGGCATCCGCGTTCCCGGGCCCCGGGATGGGGGTCCCGCTGAGGTCGTCTCGGACGAGTCGTCCCCTGCGAGGGAGCCTTTGATGGGGTCCTTTCCCGATTCGCCCTTCGGCGGGCTATTTTCTCAGGATCTCCCGAAAATGCCCGACACGTCTCTGTCCCGGAAGCGGAGGGCGCCCTTCGTCCCGGAGGATGCTGGTTCCAGCCCCGGGCTAGCGTCGAGCCGCCGCAGATAGGGTCTTCCGGGGCTGTTCCGGCCATGGGGAGCACGCCGGTTTACGGGGTCGACCCGGGCGTCGCTCATAGGTATGCGCCTTTCTGCTTAGTCTTTGTATCCTGTCATGACACCCCTTCGTCGCAGTTAACGATTTCGCTTGTCGTATGTTTGTGATGACAGTGTCTCGGGTCTGGCGCCTCACTTAGCGCCGCTGCTGCTCCAGTACGCCGCGAGTCGGGGGCCCTTGCCTCCCGTATCTACCCCTGGACTCCCCGTAGGTCGGGCAATCGACTCGGTGGCCCGCTGCTGGACCCAGGAGCTACAAGCCATCAACCGGAGTCCCGATGAGGCATTCCTCCTTGCGTCCATGCTACAGAGCCAGGCCACAGTGGCCATGGTCGGGGTCCACGACTGGCTCGTGGGGCAGGCCCGCCAGATCAGGCACTGGATGGACCTGGCCAACGGGAGGGAAAGGACAATCGAGGAGCTAGGCCGCCTGAACGTGGACGTGGTCTCCCGGAACGAACAGCTGAGCGGCGAGCTTAAATAGAATGAGGAGGCTCTCCGGCAGAGCACCGAGGCTCTCGCCGCGTCGTCCGGAGACCGGGATAAGTGGCGCGCATTGGCCGATCTTCGGGGGGAGAAGCTGGAGGCGGCGGTTGCTGAGGCTGTGGCAGCGGATGTTGGAATTCGCTATCCCGGGTTATCAAAATTGCGGAACCGATAACCCGAACGAACCCTTCGCCGGAGATCGTACGTACACCGACTCATCCGCCGGAGTCCGGGCTTTGGAGACCACGCACCCGAAGGCACGTAATCCGCCCCCACCCGAAAACCCGCGAGCCGAGGTTCATACAATCGACAACCTCAATCGCCGGAGAAATCACGAGCCCACGCGATCCGGGACCCGACCGAACGCGTCGCGTGCACGAGGCACGCGGACGCCCAGCCGAGTCCCCGCGAGGGGACTCGCGATCGCTCGTAGCGATCGCACGGGATGCCTCGCGGCATCCCCGGGATGCTCGCAGCATCCCCGCAGCGGATCCGGCGATCCGCTGCTCGCGGCTAGGGCTCGCGTCCAGCGAGCCGCTGCGGGTAAACCCGCAGCTCGCTACGAGCTGCTACGGGTGAAACCCGTAGCCCTAGCGATCGGCCCCGTAGGGCTCGATCGACCCTCGGCGTCCAGCCGAGGGTTCGCGCACTCGATCCCCGCGAGGGATCCACGAGCCGCCGGCGGTCCGGTGGCTTCGCCACCACCGCCCGGCTCGACCCTCGGTCCGGGGTTCGATCCTCGGATCTTCGTCCTACGGTATTCTCAATAAATCAAATCGAACAATTAACAAGTGCGTTGAGAATTGTACCTACGATTCGTTGTTCGGAGAAACGAAATCGATGATGACCTCGTGACCTTCCCGCGTATTCCTTGCACTCCGTTCGAACGTCGGGTGGGCGACGAGCTATCGAACTTATGGATCCTCTTCACTCTCAGAACTTTTTAGTTGGCGTAACTTAGGTTAGTAAAAGTGAAGACCATGTAGTGCTTTTATAGGCTACGAGGGGGATCAAAAGGAGAATAAATATTGGGCTTTAATATTGAAAATTAAATTGGGTCCAACCCAAATCCATTAATTCTTATCAATATTAATTTTATTTATTTTCCACTATATAAATAAAATTGAACTCCCAATATTATTCCATATTATACCAAATAATATTTCTCCAACTTAGTATTATTTATTCCGTGTATTTAAGATTTAAATATCCATGAATAAAATTTATTTATTGCTTAATAAATTTATTCATCTCTTATATCCGAGAATAGTACCACTCAACCTTATTTATTATGCGGACTCGCGAGGTTTACATAATAAATCCTTATGAGCTCATCTCGGGGATATTATCAACCCTTACGGGATACACTGCTCCTTCAATAATTCACGGCATGCCATATATAAAATATAGTGACCCAACTTAACCGGTAATTAACCCAATAATTAAATCGGTTAATTCCTTTGGAAAATCAAAGTCACTAATATTAAATATACACACCCGCAATTATTTCAGGGATTAAGAATAAAATACTCCGAGTCTCAAATCAATTATCGCCGAGCAATCCTAATTGATGAGTCTCAATAGATCCGCTCAATACACCAAGTGTACAAGTGTGATAAGATAATCAAGACAAATTATCTTCTCTCTCACACAACGACTATACCGATGGATTGGTCCGTGTCTATCTAGGTCGTGAGCAACTGTTCGATTAAATACGAGTAACCGATAGTATGATCTTCTGTGTGGGCCCGACACACCATACTAACTACAACGTATAAAATCCAGGACTATGATTTGCATATATTTAATTAACAATAATTAAAAGCAAATGAATGTCTGTAATAGATAGGTAAATGAAAGTGCATACAGAGTTCAGAATACTCAAATCTAGACATTAAGTATACTACTCCATCAATCTCCCACTTATACTAAGGTCTAGTCTTATCCTCCAAACTTCTGACTCCCAAACCCTCCAAGTGCTTGTAATATACTTCCTTAGGAAGTATCTTGGTGAAAGGGTCCGCTAGGTTGTCTTCCGAAGCTATCTTGGTGACTATCGCATCGCCCCTCTTGACGATGTCTCGAATCAGGTGGTACTTGCGCTCTATGTGTTTCGTAGCACTATGGGACCGTGGTTCCTTGCTGTTTGCCACTGCACCGCTATTGTCACAATAAATTGTCATAGCTTTAGGCAAACTCGGAATCACATCTAAGTCCTGGAGGAAATTAAGGAACCACACTGATTCTTTCGCTGCCTCTGAGGCTGCAACATATTCAGCTTCCATGGTAGAGTCCGAAATGCACTTTTGCTTAACACTCTTCCATGATACGGCTCCACCTCCCAAAGTGTACACATAGCCTGATGTCGACTTACGCCGGTCCTTATCAGCTTGGAAATCCGAATCTGTGTAACCCAAAGGAATCAGATTGTCTGCTCCGTATCTCAGAACATAATCCTTAGTATTTCGCAAATACTTGAAAATGCTCTTTACAGCAGTCCAATGAGCCTTTCCAGGGTTACTCTGATATCTCGCTACTATGCCAACGGCATAACAGATATCAGGCCTCGTGCATAACATTGCATACATTAAGCTTCCCACAGCCGAAGCGTAGGGAACTGCTTTCATGTCATCTTTCTCCTTCTGTGTCTGAGGACACATTTCCTTAGAAAGATAAGTTCCTTTACTGAAGGGTAGATCACCCTTCTTGGAATCTTGCATGTTAAAACGAGCTAGAATCGTGTCTATGTAAGATTGCTGGGAAAGACACAATGTTCTATTCCGGCGATCCCTTATAACTTTGATCCCTAGAACATGTCCGACTTCACCCAAATCTTTCATATCGAATTGTCTAGACAACCATCCCTTTATGTCTGATAACATCTTCACACTGTTGCCAATGAGAAGTATGTCGTCTACATAAAGCACGAGGAACACCACCTTCTTTCCATCACGTTTCCAATACACACACGATTCGTCCATGCTTTGAATGAATCCAAAAGATTGGACTACTTCATCAAACCGCAGGTTCCACGATCTCGAGGCTTGTTTCAATCCATAAATGGATCGATTAAGCTTGCACACTAGATGATCTCGCCCCTTAGCAATGAATCCCTCTGGTTGTTTCATATAAATCGTCTCGTCAAGACTTCCATTAAGGAAAGCTGTCTTGACGTCCATTTGCCACAACTCATAATCCATATGAGCTGCTATGGATAAGAGAATCCGGATCGACTTTATCTTGGCTACCGGCGAGAAGGTCTCCTCATAATCGATTCCCTCTTTCTGAGTATATCCTTTCGCAACAAGACGAGCTTTAAAGGTTTCAACCTTTCCGTCAGATCCTCTCTTTCTCTTGTAGACCCATTTACACCCAATTGGCTTTACGCCGCTTGGTGGTTCTACAAGATCCCAGACTTTATTAGAATCCATAGATTCTATTTCGGATTTCATCGCTTTCTTCCAAGAAGGCGCATCTATATCCTGTACCGCCTCATCATAGGTCCAGGGATCGACTTCATGAACTCCGGGTGCCGAGTCCGAAGACTCACCCAGTCCAATCCATCTGTCCGGTTGTTTAACAACCCTCCCACTACGACGGCGTTCCGGTGTATCAACAGTGACAGTATTAGGTGCAGGTTCTAGTGGTGTATCTACGCTCGGTTCGGCTGTATCTGAGTCTTCCTTGTCTCCTCTTAACTCATCAAGTATTATGTCACTCATGGGCTTGTGGTCCATGACATAGTCTTCCTCTAAGAACCGAGCGTTAGTACTTATAACGATCTTCTGGTCCGTAGGACTATAGAACATGCCACCTTTAGTTACTTTCGGGTATCCTACAAACAACCGTAATTCTGATCTAGGTTCTAACTTATCGGCCCCTTGTCGCAACACATGTGCTGGACATCCCCAGATCCGAAGGTGCCTGAGGCTAGGCTTGCGCCCGCTCCACCTTTCCATGGGTGTTGTGGGAACCGTTTTCGTTGGAACCATGTTGAGAATGTACGCCGCTGTTTCCAAGGCATGTCCCCAGAACATAGTAGGTAAATCCGAGTAACTCATCATTGAACGTACCATTTCCATAAGAGTCCTATTCCTTCTTTCCGACACACCATTCTGCTGGGGAGTATATGGTGATGTCAACTGGGAATCAATCCCATTCTCTACTAAGTATGCCTTGAATTCTCCAGACAGGTACTCGCCTCCGCGATCAGATCGCAGGCATTTAATGGATTTACTTTGAAGGTTCTCCACAAAAGCCTTGAACTCCTTGAACTTGTCAAAGGATTCGCTCTTGCGGCGCATCAAGTATACAAATCCATATCTTGAGTAATCATCAGTGAAAGTGATGAAGTACTCGTACCCTCCCCTTGCCTGAGTAGACATAGGTCCGCATACATCAGAGTGAATCAAATCCAATACTTGTTCAGCTCTATGTCCTTTACCAGAAAAAGAACGCTTGGTCATTTTACCTTCCAAACAGGATTCGCAGGTTGGAAGGTCCTCTCCTTCTATGCCGCTAATGAGACCATCAGCTTTCAACCTTTGAATTCTATTCGAATTAATATGACCTAGCCTTAGATGCCACAAGTATAATTGATTCATTTTAGAAGGTTCCTTTCTCTTATTGGTGTTCGTAGATGTGTTATTACTCTCGGTTAGTTGCATCGTGTTAGACTCAGGATTTAGAATATACAAATCGTCCACCAATGTACCAGAACAGACAATCTTACTATTTCTTCTTATGACCACAGAGTGATCAAAAGAAACAGAATATCCGTTCAGAATTAACTTAGAAACCGAAATCAAATTCTTTCTAAAATTCGGTACATAAAGACAATTCTGTAAAACTAAAACCCTATCACTACTAAAGCGTAAGTGAATGTCTCCCACTGCAACAGCCGCCACCTTCGCGGCATTGCCCATGTAGACTACGATTTCTCCCTCTCTAAGTCTCCGGGTTTCCTGGAACCCCTGCAATGAATTGCAGACATGGTCAGTGGCACCCGTATCTACACACCAGGTGCTGGTAGATATCACCGCTGACAATGTTTCAGTGACTAAGGAAAATTTCGTACCTTTGATGAGAGGACAATCAGACCTCCAGTGCCCAAACTGCTTGCATCGAAAGCACTTGCCCAAAGGCTTGCCTTTCCCAATCCGTGGCTTTGAGCCACTGGGTTTCTTTGCATGCTTTTCCTCTAGCCTTGCCACAAAAGCTTGTGATTCTCTTAACTTACGCACAAACTCCGCTCTCGTTGAATCCTTTTTAAGGGACTCATTGAGAGAGAACTCTGTGAGTATGTTAATCACCTCTTGTCCGGCTTCCACGCTATGTCTCAACATCATCCTGAGGTCATTTCGAATGTCCTCATCAGTTGGGACAACAGTGGATTCGGAAAGCTCAACAGTCTGAACAATGTCCAGATTTCGTTCCCAATCATCACCATATGGAACCGGTGAGTTTTCATCCTTAAGTATATCACAAAGTGGGGTCACAGTCATTCTTAACCTATAAGCACATAAAAAAAACAAACAATTTAATATCCGATATTATCTCCCTCAAATAATATCATTAAATCACTAATCACATCTAAAATCCCATCAGGTAAGGCAAGCCACGTTCGTGTGGACGTTTACCCACCCAAATGATTTAGCAATTAGATTTTACTTCGGTCATACATCACTTATAGCGTAACCTCGTTGGGAGGAATACTATAACGCGTATCTAAGTGTAAACCATTACTCAGTACTAAGGTGAATCGTTTAGAACTGTTATGTCACCGCAAGCCACGTTCGTGTGGACGTTTACGACAACTCGCAACTCTTCACAATTCCCTATAACTGTCTACATCAATTATTCTAAAATCCCATTCAGTATAGCAAGCCACGTTCGTGTGGACGTTTACTACACCAAAAAGATTTATATAATTGAAATCCAATTACTAGATCCATTCAATCTCGTAAATCAAGACGTGGAGAATCATAAGTGAAACTCGAAGTTTCTAACCAGTGATTCACCATGCGAACGACCCTATCTCTCATAAATGAGGGAGCCGAGCAGACAATCGATCCATCTATCAAAGAATGGTACGAAGGTCTCTAATTTGTGTCCTCCACATGACCAAGTGGCTCTGGCTCCATTCCACTCCCCGGGGTGAGAATGAGTCGACTTGAAATCAGCTTTGGAAAGACAAACTAGGCATTGTTTGATAAACTCAATCAATGTCTCTTGTAAGAGGAATTACAAGAACTCTCCTCCAATGACTTATCTATATAAACTTCAAAAGTTTATAAAAGTCACCAAGAGAGCAGTAATGGAGACCATGGGCATGTTTCCATACCCTCTCCCACTTAGCTTTTTACAATAAAGGGATACGCTATCTAGTGCATAAAATAAACACACATAGCATGCATACATGTAATAAAGCACATAGTATTATCACATAGTCAAAATAATTACTAGAATATTATTTTCCGACTATTATGGCTTCATCACATCCCCGTACGCATCTTCTAGTCTTCAGTCTTCGTTTCTTGAATGCTCCATGTGACGAATATTAATTTCCAATATTTAAATCTATTTATTTTCAATTAATCCAAAAGTTACTTAATTCGAAAAATTAAGTCAATTGAATATATCAAAAATAAAATTAAATATTATTAATATTTTTATTTATTTTATTTTCTTTTTCCACTTCATTAAATCTCTAGAATAATCTATCCAAGAAAAACTTGGAATATTCTAGATGATATCCATAATGAAATAAAGAAATAAAATAATTAGGACTATTATACTTTTCCAAATTTATTTTATTCCTAATCCATGAATATTCCCATGAGTAGGAATAATCAAATAGGAAAAATAAATTTAGTACTAAATTAATTCTTTTTCTATTTTTCTAGATTATTCCATAAAGAAATAATCAAAATAGGAAATAATGAATTAATTAGGAAAGTATATTTCCGGTAGGAGTAGCCCGGGTTGGGAGACCCCGAACCACCCCACCTTCGATCGACCGGCCAGCCACGGGGGGAGCGCCGCCGCCAAGCCAAGCCGACAACCACCGAGATGGTGGCAGCCGCGGCTAGGGCAACAGCCCCCATCGCCCATAGCCCTCGATCGGGCATCCATGGGGATCGATCCAATCGATCCCTAGCCCTTCGTCCATCCCCGTCACTTCGTCTTCTCCGGCGGTCTTCGATACGTCGATCCAATCGCAAAATTAAATTTACAAAAATCTAAATTACAATTCCGGTATCGATTCTATACACGAAATCGACCCTATACATTTTCCGGAAAAACAACGAACATAATAATAAATCCTAAATTCGGTCAACCCCCGAATTTTTACTATTACAAGCATTCACCACCAAAAACGAATCTCGACATGTCCGAGAGTTTAATAAAACCAACAATCACATGACAAAATAATTAAACGAATAATTAATTGAGCCATAATAGTCGGAACCCTGCAAGGTAGAACAACATTTATCGAAAATACCGCGAACGTAAACCACGCTCTGATACCAGTTGTTGGAATTCGCTATCCCGGGTTATCAAAATTGCGGAACCGATAACCCGAACGAACCCTTCGCCGGAGATCGTACGTACACCGACTCATCCGCCGGAGTCCGGGCTTTGGAGACCACGCACCCGAAGGCACGTAATCCGCCCCCACCCGAAAACCCGCGAGCCGAGGTTCATACAATCGACAACCTCAATCGCCGGAGAAATCACGAGCCCACGCGATCCGGGACCCGACCGAACGCGTCGCGTGCACGAGGCACGCGGACGCCCAGCCGAGTCCCCGCGAGGGGACTCGCGATCGCTCGTAGCGATCGCACGGGATGCCTCGCGGCATCCCCGGGATGCTCGCAGCATCCCCGCAGCGGATCCGGCGATCCGCTGCTCGCGGCTAGGGCTCGCGTCCAGCGAGCCGCTGCGGGTAAACCCGCAGCTCGCTACGAGCTGCTACGGGTGAAACCCGTAGCCCTAGCGATCGGCCCCGTAGGGCTCGATCGACCCTCGGCGTCCAGCCGAGGGTTCGCGCACTCGATCCCCGCGAGGGATCCACGAGCCGCCGGCGGTCCGGTGGCTTCGCCACCACCGCCCGGCTCGACCCTCGGTCCGGGGTTCGATCCTCGGATCTTCGTCCTACGGTATTCTCAATAAATCAAATCGAACAATTAACAAGTGCGTTGAGAATTGTACCTACGATTCGTTGTTCGGAGAAACGAAATCGATGATGACCTCGTGACCTTCCCGCGTATTCCTTGCACTCCGTTCGAACGTCGGGTGGGCGACGAGCTATCGAACTTATGGATCCTCTTCACTCTCAGAACTTTTTAGTTGGCGTAACTTAGGTTAGTAAAAGTGAAGACCATGTAGTGCTTTTATAGGCTACGAGGGGGATCAAAAGGAGAATAAATATTGGGCTTTAATATTGAAAATTAAATTGGGTCCAACCCAAATCCATTAATTCTTATCAATATTAATTTTATTTATTTTCCACTATATAAATAAAATTGAACTCCCAATATTATTCCATATTATACCAAATAATATTTCTCCAACTTAGTATTATTTATTCCGTGTATTTAAGATTTAAATATCCATGAATAAAATTTATTTATTGCTTAATAAATTTATTCATCTCTTATATCCGAGAATAGTACCACTCAACCTTATTTATTATGCGGAACAAATCCACTCGCGAGGTTTACATAATAAATCCTTATGAGCTCATCTCGGGGATATTATCAACCCTTACGGGATACACTACTCCTTCAATAATTCACGGCATGCCATATATAAAATATAGTGACCCAACTTAACCGGTAATTAACCCAATAATTAAATCGGTTAATTCCTTTGGAAAATCAAAGTCACTAATATTAAATATACACACCCGCAATTATTTCAGGGATTAAGAATAAAATACTCCGAGTCTCAAATCAATTATCGCCGAGCAATCCTAATTGATGAGTCTCAATAGATCCGCTCAATACACCAAGTGTACAAGTGTGATAAGATAATCAAGACAAATTATCTTCTCTCTCACACAACGACTATACCGATGGATTGGTCCGTGTCCATCTAGGTCGTGAGCAACTGTTCGATTAAATACGAGTAACCGATAGTATGATCTTCTGTGTGGGCCAGACACACCATACTAACTACAACGTATAAAATCCAGGACTATGATTTGCATATATTTAATTAACAATAATTAAAAGCAAATGAATGTCTGTAATAGATAGGTAAATGAAAGTGCATACAGAGTTCAGAATACTCAAATCTAGACATTAAGTATACTACTCCATCAGCGGAGGCCCGGGTCGCGCAGATATCCACCGCGCTCACTGAGGCGACGGCCCGCGCGGCGCAGTTGGAGCATTCTCTCGACTCCCGGGACGCAGAGGTGGCGAGTCTCCGGGAACGGCAGGCTGAGGCCGATGCCCGCACGGACGAGTTGGAGGCTTACCTCGAGAGTCCCTGGACCGATCACACGATTCTTCTCGATCACTTCTATTCTCGCTCCATGGCGGATATCATCCGGCACGCTCACCGAGTCGACGATCAAGTACTTCTTGACCGCGTCCTGGCCTATTGGAAAAGGTACATGACGGGGCGCGAGCTCGATCCCGGGATCGCCGAAACCTTCCTCGATCTAGAGGAGGACTTCCACATCGACATGAAGTGGTGGCCCACCTATGACCGTTTGGTCCGACCCGGTTCGCCACCCGCTCACGCCGCCCCTTCGAGACCGGCGGGGGTTGCCTTGACTGCCGCTGAAGAGATGGCGGGAACCGCCGACCATGCCTCAGAAGTGACGGGGGAGAACGCTGGTGTGGTCCCCGAGGCGGTCCCAGAGGCGAAAGGCGATTCGGATCCCAACCAGGAGGCGATCATGGAAGAGGTGGTGTCAAGCTTCTCGGAGAAGTCTTTCGATGCCTTTATGGCCGGCGTGGACCCGGTTGGAGATGTCCCAGCGGTGCCGGCTCCCGGGCAGGAAGACCAGGTCATGGCCGAGGCGAACAACCAGCGTCCTGATGAGGTGGGGGGCTCTGAGTGATGGCAGCCCCTTTTGAGGGGTCTTTGATTATGATTATTATTATTTTTTGTTTTGCTTTCTTCTAGTAGCCGTTGGTGGCTGAGGGCGTTCAGCCCAAGACAATTCCCTTTTCTTGCTTTGGATTCTGTATTTTGTGTGGATGTTTTTTGATGGGGCTTTGCCTCTCTTTGGATAATTCGGTCGATCCTTGGGGTTCAACTTTTGTTTTTATTTGGATGTTAATTTAGCATTTTCGGCTATTTTTAATCCTTTCGGCATAGTGTCTAATGTGGCATTTTTATTTTTTATTATTTTGGGGCGCCCGCCTCGAATTTCCTTGATAAGTGGATTATACCCCCTCTCCGGAGATTTCCCGGGGTGGATTTCTGGGACGAAGCTTTTGATGATCCGAGACGCTGTCTCACTAATTCACTTCAGGACTACGGGTCCCGGGCGGAGGTTGTAGACCCTCGATGCATCCTCGCGGTCCCGTTTCGAAGAAACGGGACGCGGTCTCGGGTGTGGGTACCGGGGGCCCGTCGCGGATTTCTATACGCGATTCTGGGACCCACCTTATCCTGGTCAGGGTGGTGCGGTCCCGTGATTGCTCCGTGCTTTTTCACTGGGATGGCTCGTAGTTCGTTTGCGGAAAATATCCGTCTTTTTATATGTTCCCCCGCACGTTATGACTCTCGACCCGGAGGTCTTTGTAGGAGCTCATTAGTTTTACCGGGATCTTTGGCATTTAGCTGTGCGGAAATATCCGTTTTTATATGTTCCCCCGCACGTTATGACTCTTGACCCGGAGGTCTTTTTAGGAGCTCATTAGTTTTACCGGGATCTTTGGCATTTAGCTGTGCGGAAATATCCGTTTTTATATGTTCCCCCGCACGTTATGACTCTTGACCCGGAGGTCTTTTTAGGAGCTCATTAGTTTTACCGGGATCTTTGGCATTTAGTTGTGCGGAAATATCCGTTTTTATATGTTCCCCATTTAGGAATAAGGGTAAAAACTCGCTTTCCTTGGTCCGGGACCGCGGCGGCTCCTCCTTACTAGTAGAACCTCTTCAAGTGTCGCGCGTTCCATCGGTATTGATCCGGGGTCCCGTCTGGCAACTCCAACTCGTACGCTCCGTTTAATAGACATTTGGTGACCCGAAACGGCCCTTCCCACGTCGGTCCGAGGGCCCCGGAGTGTGTCCCGAGCAGCTTCTTCAACACAATATGTCCCCTATCTCGAACTCGCGAGAGCGGACCCGCGCGTCATAAGCCTTGGCGATCCTCTGTTTGTTCATCGCGTTGAGGGAGTCGGAGCTTAGCCTTCGCTCTTCCACAAGATCCAGCTCCAGACGCAAAACCGCTTCGTTCTCCGGGGTGATGGCCTGGGCGGTTCGGTGCGAGCGGACCGTGATCTCGGCCGGGATCACTGCTTCGGACCCAAATGCCAGGGCGTATAGCGTTTCTCCTGTGGCGTTCCGGGCCGTGGTTCGGTATGACCACAGCACTTCGGGTAACTCTTCGGCCCACTTCCCCTTCCGCGACTCGAGCTTCGCCTTAAGGGTATGCTTCAAAATTTTGTTCACTGCCTCAACTTGCCCGTTCGTCTGTGGATGGTAGGGGGTGGAAAACGTCCTCCGGATCCCCCATTGCTCACAGAACTCCGCGACCACGGTTCCGTCGAACTGCTTGCCGTTGTCCGAGATGATGGACTCGGGCAAACCGAAACGGCATATTATGTTCCTCCAGATGAACTTGATCACTTTGGCTTGATCGATCTTCTGGACCGCCTCCGCCTCGGCCCACTTGGTGAAGTAGTCCACCGCAACGATCGCGAACTTGATTCCTCCCGACGCGGGGGCTAGAGGTCCAATGATATCAATCCCCCACCGGGCGAACGGCCACGGAGAGTATATTGGCTTGAGTTCTTCAGGGGCCACAAGGATGTTTGGCCCAATAAGCTGGCACTGGAGGCATTTGCGGGCGAAGTTGGTCGCGTCCCGGCGCAAGCTCGGCCAGTAATAACCCTGGCCCATCGTCTTGTGGGCGAGAGATCGGCCCCCGGCATGGTTTCCGCATAGTCCTTCGTGGATCTCCGAAAGTACCCGCATCCCGTCTTCTTTGGAGACGCATTTCAAGAGCGGCATCGAGAAACTCCTGCGCAATAATTGAGATTTTAGGATCGTGTACCTCGCGGCGCGTATGCGGAGTTGCTTCGCTTCGACTCGGTCTGGAGGGAGGGTCCCGGACTCGATGAATCGCATCACCGGGTCGCGCCAATCCATCCCGGGTGTCGCCTCTGATGCTGTTCCGGGAACCGGGTCAACCGGCATAACTTCCGCCCGGGCCGCGATCGAGGGTGAATTCAACTGGGTCAAGATGACTCGGAACAAATCCGCGGATCCTTCGGCCGAGGCTAGTTTGGACAGGGCGTCGGCCTGCGAGTTGTGTTCCCGCGGGATTTGTTCGATACGGACGTCCGGGATTTTCTCGCAGAGGGACCACACTAAGTCCAAGTATTTCCTCATCTGTTCGCTCTTCGCCTCGTAATCACAGGTGACTTGGTTCACCACTAGTTGCGAGTCCATGAAAATGTGGAGGCGAGGAACGCTGACCGCCACGGATATTTATAAACCTGCTACCAATGCCTCGTACTCGGCCTCGTTATTAGTTGCGAAAAAATTAAACTTTACCGCGTGAGTGAACGAATCTCCGTCTGGCCCCAGGAGCACCACCCCGGCCCCCGAGCACGCGCTGGTAGAGGACCCGTCAACGTGAAGCTGCTAGGGGCGTGCTGATCCTGTGCTCCGTGGGGGAAAGGTGAGCTCCACGATGAAATCCGCCAGGGCTTGTGCCTTGATCGATGTGCGGGGTGCGAACGTCAAGTCGTATTGGCTTAACTCCAGACTCCAGCGAAGCAACCTTCCCGAGACGTCCGATCTGTGCAGCACTTGTCGTAACGGCATCGTCGTGAGTACCTCGACCGGATGTTCGAAAAGATAGGCTCTCAGTTTCCGGACCGAGACTATGAGGGCGTAGGCAAGCTTCTCGAGGGGGGTGTAGCGGGTTTCAGCTTCGTGCAACACGTGGCTTATGAAATAGATGGGCATGTGGAGGGTACCTTCGGCTCGGACCAACACGGCGCTAACCGCGCCTTCCGTCGCGGCGAGGTATAAAAACAGCTTCTCTCCCGGCTTCGGCACCGTGAGCAAGTGTGAGCCGGCGAGATATTCCTTGATCTGGGTGAACGCCTTCTGGCTGTCCTTCTTCCAATGGAACTCCTGATTTTTGATCGACCCGAAAAAAGGGCGCGTCTTGTCACCGAGGCGGGAGATGTACCGGCTAAGGGCCGCCAAGCATCCCGTGAGGCGTTGAACCCCCTTGATGTCCCGTGGTTCCTGCATGTCGATTATTGCCTTGACCTTTGCTGGATTGGGCTCGAGCCCGTTTTCTCCGAACACGTGGCCTAGGAACATCCCCTTCCGGATCCCGAAGTGGCAATTCCTGGGATTCAGCTTCATATTATACTGACCCAGAACCTCAAACACTCGGGCCAAATCTTTGACGTGGTCGAACTCGTTTTTGCTCTTGACGATGATGTCGTCGATGTAAACCTCGACCGTTTTCCCGAGTTCCCCGGCGGACATGGTGTTTACGAGCCTTTGGTAAGTGGCCCCTGCGTTTTTCAAACCGAACGGCATCCGTTCCCAGCAGTAGACATTGCTTCCTGTATAGAATGCCGTGTGCCGGGTATCGTCGGGATCCATTGGGATTTGATGGTACCCGGAGCTCGCATCCATGATTGAGAAGATGGCATGTCCCGCGGTGCTGTCCACGAGCTGGTCGATGTGCGGCATCGGGAAGTGATCTTTGGGACACGCGTTGTTGAGGTCGGTATAATCAATGCAGAGCCTCCATTTCCCCTGGGTTTTCCTCACCATGACCGCGTTCGAGACCCATGTCACGTCATGCGGGGCAAGTCGTATCAAGCCATCTTGGAGCAGCTTGTCTACCTCGGTGTTAAGCGCCTCATTTTTCTCGGGGCCCATCTTCCGGCGTCTCTGGGCTACGGCACGACGCTTGTTATCCAGCCGTAGGTGGTGGCACGCGCGTCCCGGGTCAACCCTGCCGAGTTCCCCACTCGTCCACGCAAATGTAGGCAGGTTGACTCGGAGGAATTTCTCGAGTTCGTCTTTTGTTGCGGGAGCCATTGACGATCCGATGAGCAACTGACGCGGAAGCTCGTTGCTTCCGACTTTGAGGGGGACAGTTTTCTCTAGAGCCTCGACCCCTATGTTGTCCCGGTTTCGGGTCCCCGGAAGCGAGTCATGGGGGTCACGGGTTTGATCATATAATTCCGCACTCTGTGAAGCGGGTCCGATCGCAGTTCCTTTATTTAGATAGGGTCTCGGTGATGGAGTAGTATACTTAATGTCTAGATTTGAGTATTCTGAACTCTGTATGCACTTTCATTTATCTATCTATTACAGACATTCATTTGCTTTTAATTATTGTTAATTAAATATATGCAAATTATAGTCCTGGATTTTATACGTTGTAGTTAGTATGGTGTTGCATGGGCACACAGAAGATCATACTATCGGTTACTCGTATTTAATCGAACAGTTGCTCACGACCTAGATGGACCCGGACCAATCCATCGGTATAGTCGTTGTGTGAGAGAGAAAATAATTTATCTTAATTATTTTATCACACTTGTACACTTGGTGTATTGAGCGGATCGATTGAGACTCATCAATTAGGATTGCTCGGCGATAATTGATTTGAGACTCGGAGTATTTTATTCTTAATCCCTGAAACAATTGCGGGTGTGTATATTTAATATAAGTGACTTTGATTTACCAAAGGAATTAACCGATTTAATTATTGGGTTAATTACCGGTTAAGTTGGGTCACTATATTTTATATATGGCATGCCGTGAATTCTTGAAGGGGCAGTGTATCCCGTAAGGGTTGATAATATCCCCGAGATGAGCTCATAAGGATTTATTATGTAAACCTCGCGAGTGGATTTGTTCCGCATAATAAATAAGGTTGAGTGGTACTATTCTCGGATATAAGAGATGAATAAATTTATTAAGCAATAAATAAATTTTATTCATGGATATTTAAATCTTAAATACACGGAATAAATAATACTAAGTTGGAGAAATATTATTTGGTATAATATGGAATAATATTGGGAGTTCAATTTTATTTATATAGTGGAAAATAAATAAAATTAATATTGATAAGAATTAATGGATTTGGGTTGGACCCAATTTAATTTTCAATATTAAAGCCCAATATTTATTCTCCTTTTGATCCCCTTCGTAGCCTATAAAAGCACTACATGGTCTTCACTTTTACTAATCTAAGTTACGCCAACTAAAAGTTCTGAGAGTGAAGAGGATCCATAAGTTCGATAGCTCGTCGCCCACCCGACGTTCGAACGGAGTGCAAGGAATACGCGGGAAGGTCACGAGGTCATCGATTTCGTTTCTCCGAACAACGAATCGTAGGTACAATTCTCAACGCACTTGTTAATTGTTCGATTTGATTTATCGAGAATACCGTAGGACGAAGATCCGAGATATGAAACTATGAACGGGGGACGATCGCGTGGTGGTGGCGTAGCCACCGGACCACGGGCGATCGCCCGGGCTAGGGTTTCGCGGGCATGGGGGCGAACCCTCGGCTGGGCCGAGGGTGTGCGATCGATCCATGGGATCGATCGCTGGGCACGGGCTGGTGCCGTGCCCTACCCCGCCGTGAAGGCGGGGGCCTCCTGGTGGCGGCGGGTCGCCGGACCCGCCGCGGGGGCTGCTGGGCAGCCCCACCCCGATCGCGCTTGGCGCGATCCTCTCGATCGCATGAACCCCGCACTCGCGGGGGTTCGGGTGGGGGCGGATTGCGCGCCTTCGGGCGCGTGGTCTCCAAAGCCCGGACCTCGGCGGATGAGTCGGCGTTCGTGTGATCTCCGGCGAAGGGTTCGTTCGGGTTATCGGTTCCGCAATTTTGATAACCCGGGATAGCGAATTCCAACAATTGGTATCAGAGCGTGGTTTACGTTCACGGTATTTTCGATAAAATTGTTCTACCTTGCAGGGTTCCGACTATTATGGCTTGATGATTATTCGTTTAATTATTTTGTCATGTGATTGTTGGTTTTATTAAACTCTCGGACATGTCGAGATTCGTTTTTGGTGGTGAATGCTTGTAATAGTAAAAATTCGGGGGTTGACCGAATTTAGGATTTATTATTATGTTCGTTATTTTTCCGGAAAATGTATAGGGTCGATTTCGTGTATAGAATCGATACCGGAATTGTAATTTAGATTTTTGTAAATTTAATTTTGCGATTGGATCGACGTATCGAAGACCGCCGGAGAAGACGAGGTGACGAGAGGGACGAGGGCTTGGGATCGACTTGATCGATCCCGTGCGATGCCCGGATCGATGGCTATGGGCGATGGGGCTGCTGCCCTAGCCGCGGCTGCCACCGGTTTGGTGGTCGGCGGCGTGGCTGGGCGGCGGCGCTCCTCCCCGTGGCTGGCCGATCGATCGATGGTGGGGTGGTTCGGGGTCTCCCAACCCGGGCTACTCCTACCGGAAATATACTTTCCTAATTAATTCATTATTTCCTATTTTGAGTATTTCTTTATGGAATATTCTAGAAAAATAGAAAAAGAATTAATTTAGTACTAAATTTATTTTTCCTATTTGATTATTCCTACTCATGGGAATATTCATGGATTAGGAATAAAATAAATTTAGAAAAGTATAATAGTCCTAATTATTTTATTTCTTTATTTCATTATGGATATCATCTAGAATATTCCAAGAATATCTTGGATGGATTATTGTAGAGACTTAATGAAGTGGAAAAAGAAAATAAAATAAATAAAAATATTAATAATATTTAATTTTATTTTTGATATATTCAATTGACTTAATTTTCGAATTAAGTAACTTTTGGATTAATTGAAAATAAATAGATTTAAATATTGGAAATTAATATTCTCGTCACATGGAGCATTCAAGAAACGAAGACTGAAGACTAGAAGATGCGTACGGGGATGTGATGAAGCCATAATAGTCGGAAAATAATATTCTAGTAATTATTTTGACTATGTGATAATACTATGTGCTTTATTACATGTATGCATGCTATATGTGTTTATTTTATGCACTAGATAGCGTATCCCTTTATTGTAAAAAGCTAAGTGGGAGAGGGTATGGAAACATACCCATGGTCTCCATTGCTGCTCTCTTGGTGACTTTTATGAACTTTTGAAGTTTATATAGATAAGTCATTGGAGGAGAGTTCTTGTAATTCCTCTTACAAGAGACATTAATTGAGTTCATCAAACAATGCCTAATTTGTCTTTCCAAAACTGATTTCAAGTCGACTCATTCTCACCCCGGGGAGTGGAATGGAGCCAGAGCCACTTGGTCATGTAGAGGACACAAATTAGAGACTTTCGTGCCATTCTTTGATAGATGGGTCGTTTGTCTGCTCGGCTCCCTCATTTATGAGAGATAGGGTCGTTCGCATGGTGAATCACTGGTTAGAAACTTCGAGTTTCACTTATGATTCTCCGCGTCTTGATTTACGAGATCAAATGGATCAAGTAATTGGGAGTCAATTATAAAAGTCTCTTAGTGTAGTAAACGTCCACACCACGTGGCTTGCTATGCTGACGGACTTTGGATTAATTGATGTAGACAGTTATAAGTAGTTATGAAGAGTTGTGAAGTTGTCGTAAACGTCCACACCACGTGGCTTGCGGTGATGTAGCAATTCCAAGTAATTTACTTTGGTACTGAGTAATGGTTTACACTTAGATACGCGTTATAGTATTCCTCCCCACGAGGTCACGCTATAATTGATGTATGACCGAAGAAAATCTAATTGCTAAATCATTTGGGTGGGTAAACGTCCACACCACGTGGCTTGCCTTAACTGATGGGATTTTAGATGTGATTAGTGATTTAATGATATTATTTAAGGGAGATAATATCGGATATTAAATTGTTTGTCTGTTTTATGTGCTTATAGGTTAAGAATGACTGTGACCCCACTTTGTGATATACTTAAGGATGAAAACTCACCGGTTCCATATGGTGATGATTGGGAACGAAATCTGGACATTGTCCAGACTGTTAAGCTTTCCGAATCCACTGTTGTCCCAACTGATGAGGACATTCGGAATGACCTCAGGATGATGTTGAGACATAGCGTGGAAGCCGGGCAAGAGGTGATTAACATACTCACAGAATTCTCTCTCAATGAGTCCCTTAAAAAGGAATCAACGAGAGCGGAGTTTGTGCGTAAGTTAAGAGAATCACAAGCTTTTGTGGCAAGGCTAGAGGAAAAGCATGCAAAGAAACCCAGTGGCTCAAAGCCACGGATTGGGAAAAGCAAGCCTTCTGGCAAGTGCTTTCGATGCAAGCAGTTTGGGCACTGGAGGTCTGATTGTCCTCTCATCAAAGGTACGAAATTTTCCTTAGTCACTGAAACATTGTCAGCGGTGATATCTACCAGCACCTGGTGTGTAGATACGGGTGCCACTGACCATGTCTGCAATTCATTGCAGGGGTTCCAGGAAACCCGGAGACTTAGAGAGGGAGAGATCGTAGTCTACATGGGCAATGCCGCGAAGGTGGCGGCTGTTGCAGTGGGAGACGTTCACTTACGCTTTAGTAGTGATAGGGTTTTAGTTTTACAAAATTGTCTTTATGTACCGAATTTTAGAAAGAATTTGATTTCGGTTTCTAAGTTAATTCTGAATGGATATTCTGTTTCTTTTGATCACTCTGTGGTCATAAGAAGAAACAGTGAGATTGTCTGTTCTGGTACATTGGTGGACGATTTGTATATTCTAAATCCTGAGTCTAACACGATGCAACTAACCGAGAGTAATAACACATCTACGAACACCAATAAGAGAAAGGAACCTTCTAAAATGAATCAATTATACTTGTGGCATCTAAGGCTAGGTCATATTAATTCGAATAGAATTCAAAGGTTGAAAGCTGATGGTCTCATTAGCGGCATAGAAGGAGAGGACCTTCCAACCTGCGAATCCTGTTTGGAGGGTAAAATGACCAAGCGTTCTTTTTCTGGTAAAGGACGTAGAGCTGAACAAGTATTGGATTTGATTCACTCTGATGTATGCGGACCTATGTCTACTCAGGCAAGGGGAGGGTACGAGTATTTCATCACCTTTACTGATGATTACTCAAGGTATGGATATATTTACCTGATGCGCCACAAGAGTGATTCTTTTGACAAGTTCAAGGAATTCAAGGCTCTTGTGGAGAACCTTCGTGGTAAATCCATAAAATGCCTGCGATCTGATCGCGGAGGCGAGTACCTGTCTGGAGAATTCAAGGCATACTTGGCAGAGAATGGGATTGAATCCCAGCTGACCTCACCATATACTCCTCAGCAGAATGGTGTGTCAGAAAGAAGGAATAGGACTCTTATGGAGATGGTGCGATCGATGATGAGTTACTCGGATTTACCTGTTATGTTCTGGGGACTTGCCTTGGAAACAGCGGCGTAAATTCTGAACAGGGTTCCGACCAAAACGGTACCAACTACACCCATGGAATTGTGGAGTGGGCGTAAGCCTAACTTGAGACACATTCGGATCTGGGGATGTCCAGCACATGTGTTGCGACAAGGCGCCGATAAGTTAGAACCTAGATAAGAAATACGGCTGTTTGTAGGATACCCGAAAGGAACTAAGGGTGGCATGTTCTATAGTCCTACGGACCAGAAGATCGTTATAAGTACTAACGCTCGGTTCTTAGAGGAAGACTATGTCATGGACCACAAGCCCAAAAGTGACGTAATACTTGATGAGTTGAGAGGTAACGAGGAAGACCTGGATACAGCCGAACCGAGTATAAATACACCACTAGAACCTGCACCTAACACTGTCACTGTTAATACACCGGAACGCCGTCGTAGTGGGAGGGTTGTTAAACAACCGGACAGATGGATTGGACTGGGTGAGTCTTCGGACTCGGCACCCGGAGTTCATGAAGTCGATCTCTGGACCTATGATGAGGCGGTACAAGATATAGATGCGCCTTCTTGGAAGAAAGCGATGAAATCCGAAATAGAATCTATGGATTCTAATAAAGTCTGGGATCTTGTAGAACCACCAAGCGGCGTAAAGCCAATTGGGTGTAAATGGGTCTACAAGAGAAAGAGAGGATCTGACGGAAAGGTTGAAACCTTTAAAGCTCGGCTTGTTGCGAAAGGATATACTCAGAAAGAGGGAATCGATTATGAGGAGACCTTTTCGCCGGTAGCCAAGATAAAGTCAATCCGGATTCTCTTATCCATAGCAGCTCATATGGATTATGAGGTGTGGCAAATGGATGTCAAGACAGCTTTCCTAAATGGAAGTCTTGACGAGACGATTTATATGAAACAACCAGAAGGATTCATTGCTAAGGGGCGAGATCATCTAGTGTGCAAGCTTAATCGATCCATTTATGGATTGAAACAAGCCTCGCGATCGTGGAACCTGCGGTTTGATGAAGTAGTCCAATCTTTTGGATTCATTCAAAGCATGGACGAATCGTGTGTGTATTGGAAACGTGATGGAAAGAAGGTGGTGTTTCTCGTGCTTTATGTAGACGACATACTTCTCATTGGCAACAGTGTAAAGATGTTATCGGACATAAAGGGATGGTTGTCTAGACAATTCGATATGAAAGATTTGGGAGAAGTCGGACATGTTCTAGGGATCAAAGTTATAAGGGATCGCCGGAATAGAACATTGTGTCTCTCCCAGCAATCTTACATAGACACGATTCTAGCTCGTTTTAACATGCAAGATTCCAAGAAGGGTGATCTGCCCTTCAGTAAAGGAACTTATCTTTCTAAGGATATGTGTCCTCAGACACAAAAGGAGAAAGATGACATGAAAGCGGTTCCCTACGCTTCGGCTGTGGGAAGCTTAATGTATGCAATGTTATGCACGAGGCCTGATATCTGTTATGCCGTTGGCATAGTTGCGAGATATCAGAGTAACCCTGGAAAGGCTCATTGGACTGCTGTAAAGAGCATTTTCAAGTATTTGCGAAATACTAAGGATTATGTTCTGAGATACAGTGCAGACAATCTGATTCCTTTGGGTTACACAGATTCGGATTTCCAAGCTGATAAGGACCGGCGTAAGTCGACATCAGGCTATGTGTACACTTTGGGAGGTGGAGCCGTATCATGGAAGAGTGTTAAGCAAAAGTGTATTTCGGACTCTACCATGGAAGCTGAATATGTTGCAGCCTCAGAGGCAGCGAAAGAATCAGTGTGGTTCCTTAATTTCCTCCAGGACTTAGATGTGATTCCGAGTTTGCCTAAAGCTATGACAATTTATTGTGATAATAGCGGTGCAGTGGCAAACAGTAAGGAACCACGGTCCCATAGTGCTACCAAACACATAGAGCGCAAGTACCACCTGATTCGAGACATCGTCAAGAGAGGCGATGCGATAGTCACCAAGATAGCTTCGGAAGACAACCTAGCGGACCCTTTCACCAAGATACTTCCTAAGGAAGTATACTACAAGCACTTGGAGGGTTTGGGAGTCAGAAGTTTGGAGGATATGACTAGACCTTAGTATAAGTGGGAGATTGATGGAGTAGTATACTTAATGTCTAGATTTGAGTATTCTGAACTCTGTATGCACTTTCATTTATCTATCTATTACAGACATTCATTTGCTTTTAATTATTGTTAATTAAATATATGCAAATTATAGTCCTGGATTTTATACGTTGTAGTTAGTATGGTGTTGCATGGGCACACAGAAGATCATACTATCGGTTACTCGTATTTAATCGAACAGTTGCTCACGACCTAGATGGACCCGGACCAATCCATCGGTATAGTCGTTGTGTGAGAGAGAAAATAATTTATCTTAATTATTTTATCACACTTGTACACTTGGTGTATTGAGCGGATCGATTGAGACTCATCAATTAGGATTGCTCGGCGATAATTGATTTGAGACTCGGAGTATTTTATTCTTAATCCCTGAAACAATTGCGGGTGTGTATATTTAATATAAGTGACTTTGATTTACCAAAGGAATTAACCGATTTAATTATTGGGTTAATTACCGGTTAAGTTGGGTCACTATATTTTATATATGGCATGCCGTGAATTCTTGAAGGGGCAGTGTATCCCGTAAGGGTTGATAATATCCCCGAGATGAGCTCATAAGGATTTATTATGTAAACCTCGCGAGTGGATTTGTTCCGCATAATAAATAAGGTTGAGTGGTACTATTCTCGGATATAAGAGATGAATAAATTTATTAAGCAATAAATAAATTTTATTCATGGATATTTAAATCTTAAATACACGGAATAAATAATACTAAGTTGGAGAAATATTATTTGGTATAATATGGAATAATATTGGGAGTTCAATTTTATTTATATAGTGGAAAATAAATAAAATTAATATTGATAAGAATTAATGGATTTGGGTTGGACCCAATTTAATTTTCAATATTAAAGCCCAATATTTATTCTCCTTTTGATCCCCTTCGTAGCCTATAAAAGCACTACATGGTCTTCACTTTTACTAATCTAAGTTACGCCAACTAAAAGTTCTGAGAGTGAAGAGGATCCATAAGTTCGATAGCTCGTCGCCCACCCGACGTTCGAACGGAGTGCAAGGAATACGCGGGAAGGTCACGAGGTCATCGATTTCGTTTCTCCGAACAACGAATCGTAGGTACAATTCTCAACGCACTTGTTAATTGTTCGATTTGATTTATCGAGAATACCGTAGGACGAAGATCCGAGATATGAAACTATGAACGGGGGACGATCGCGTGGTGGTGGCGTAGCCACCGGACCACGGGCGATCGCCCGGGCTAGGGTTTCGCGGGCATGGGGGCGAACCCTCGGCTGGGCCGAGGGTGTGCGATCGATCCATGGGATCGATTGCTGGGCACGGGCTGGTGCCGTGCCCTACCCCGCCGTGAAGGCGGGGGCCTCCTGGTGGCGGCGGGTCGCCGGACCCGCCGCGGGGGCTGCTGGGCAGCCCCACCCCGATCGCGCTTGGCGCGATCCTCTCGATCGCATGAACCCCGCACTCGCGGGGGTTCGGGTGGGGGCGGATTGCGCGCCTTCGGGCGCGTGGTCTCCAAAGCCCGGACCTCGGCGGATGAGTCGGCGTTCGTGTGATCTCCGGCGAAGGGTTCGTTCGGGTTATCGGTTCCGCAATTTTGATAACCCGGGATAGCGAATTCCAACACTCGGCCCCGGGTCCGAGACTATATCGTCCCGTGATGCCGACCCAAGTTCAAGATCCGAAATCGCGACGGGGTAAGTGGCCCGCCCTGCTGTTGCCGAGTCCGGTGTACGTTTTAATTCGAAATCTGGGTCATCCTTTGTCACTGCTACGAGAGACCCTACTAGTTTTTCCTCACATTTTTCATCCCGGGCCCCGGGTGTTTCGGGATTGATCCCGAGTTCCGGGTCCGCGGAGACTACTTCTTCGTGAGCATTTATTTCATCGATTCCTTCACTCAAGGAGTACAACAAACATCTTTTTGCCATTAATTGGTCTCCTCGGACGGTGCCAATGGCCCCGGAGGAGACTGGGAACTTGATACAGTAATAGTACGAGGAGGCCACAGCTTCGAAAGCTTCTAGAAAGGGCCTCCCCAAAAGTGCGTTATAACCGCTAACTTCATCGACTATTACGAAGGTCAAGTTCCTCAACAGCTTTATTTAGGGGTTCTTCTCGTCTCTCAATTCCAGAGGTAGCACCACCGTCCCGAAGGGAATAAGCACGTCTTTCCCCACGCCTTTCAGTCTCACGCTACTGGGGAGTATGTACTGCGCCATGTTGTCCATCTGGTCGAGGGCCTGCTTGTACAAGATATTGCAGTGGGCCCCGTTATCGACCAGAAGTCGCGCAACTTCTACTCCGAGTATGGCGGTAGTGATCACCAAAGCCTCGCTCTTGGGGTAGCCGACCCCTTCGCGGTCCTCCGGGGAGAAAGTGATCAAGGCGCATTCCGCGATGCTTCTAGGGGGAGCGGGGTTCGTCTCTTGGTAGACCCTCCAGATCTCCACATCACGTTTCCTCTTCCTTCTGCTCTCACTTGTGATAGGCTGCAGCCCGCCAATCATCAAGATCTGTCCGATGTGTCCTGGGGACTGGCCGCGGTTCTGCCCTCCGCGGCCCGAGGCCGCGACCACATTTCTTCCGTTGTCCGGGTTGGCCACCTGGCCGGTCCCCCGGTCCCCGGGTCTGCCGAGGAGCTCCCAGAGTTTTCCTTCCTCAAATAACTTCCATAGTTGCCTTAGCAGCTGACGACACTGGCCGGTGGGGTGCCCATGTTGCTCGTGGAAGGCGCACCATAGGCGCTTGTCGAGCTTGTCCGGCGAGATCCTCATGGGTTCCGGCTTGGTCAGAGCGTCCCCCATGGCTTGTAGTGCGTGCATCATGGCCATGGTGTCCTGTCCGATGACCTCGACCAGCCGGATCTCCATCTCGCGGTAACTCGGGGCAGGACGGTCCCGTTCCGGGGCCTTGGGAGGGCCTCTCCGGGTAACGTGAGCCGGTCTCGACTCCACGGGAGCGGGATCCTTCCGTTTCGTGTCCCCGGGAGTCTCCGTCCCGCGCATGAGGCGCTAGTACCAACACTGTGCCGCGACCTTTACGCGAAAGTCCTCGTAGGTCTGTGGATAGTTGAGCATCATATGCTTGAAAAGCTCGGAATTCTTCTGGAGCCCGTTCATCGCCGTGTGCAGCTTGAGATCGTTGCCGACCTCTTCTCCGCCGAGCAGGATGTCCCCGACTCGGTCCACGTAACGCTCGTCGCCTTCCTCCATATTTTGGCGAATGCCGATCAGTCGCTGGCTCTGCTCGAGACGGTTCACCTTAGAGGCGAAGTGCGCCACGAAACGCTGGACGAGGTCGTCGAAACAGTGGATCAAACGGGAGGAGATCCCTGCGAACCACTTGTGGGCCACATCCCCGAGGGTGAGGGGGAAAAGCCTGCACCTCGTGGCGTCGCTGGCTCCTCTCCCGGACATGTATGTGCGGAAGCGGCTGAGGTGGATCTCGGGATCCGTTTTCCCGTCGTAAAGGGTCGTCTGGAGGGGCTGGATCTCGTACTGCATGAGCGCATGCTCGACCTCCAGGGCCAAAGGCTCTTTGCAGTAGTCGACCCGCTCCGGTCGGGCCTGGGCCTCAGCCAGCTTTCTCTCCATCTCGGACACCTTGCTGTAAAGGTCCAGGAGGCCCGCCTCGGGTCCCGGTGGTCGCGGGACACGTGTCCCGGGACCTTGCTCCGGCTCGGCGCGACGAGTCTTCTCCTCGTCGTCCGCCCCGAACCGGTCTGCTGGGGCCGACTGGTTGCCGGCCTCCTCGCCGAGATCGAAAACGAGTCGTCGGGCGGGGATCGTGTAGCGGTTGGAGCCGGCACGGCCTGCTCCGAGGCAGTCGAACGCGCTGTGGCTGGCGTGACCGGGCCCCAGACAACCGAACGCGCTTCCTTTCCCAATCTTCTCCCCTGGACGAACAGAGAGGGAGGTTAGTGTACGCTTACGCTGTATGAGGTCGGACATGGCAACGTCGATCTTTTCGGGGGTGTCCAAAAGGAGGTGCAATTCCCGGGCCGGTGTCTCGGGGGGAGGTGGTCCGCGTCGGAACTCGGGATCCGAGCGATGCGCATGGCGGTGGGCCTGCTGGCGGCGTCTGAGGCGTCGGGCCTCGGAGCTGCTACGGTGGTATTGGTTGGACGTGTTGTGGCCGTCCAGCTCCCCGGTGATGACGGCGTCTTCGTTCCCGGGGATTTCCCCCGGGATCTTTGGGGAGAGTGGCGGGGCGGCGTCTGAATCGACGGCGGGCATCTTCCCTCTCTCAAGCTTCTTCCTCGTGGCGGATCGGGAGGAATCTGACGCGCTGGCTCCATCAGACATGGCTTCGGCTCTTCTCTCTTTTCCTGGGTCTAGTATAACAACCCCCTCCTTCTAGCGCCAAACTGTTTTAGCACGTTTTAGTCGGGTAGTATAATACGGGGCTGGGCTGTGTATAGAGGGTTTGAAACGATACTAATACATGTAAATTTATATTCTGGAGTAGGGGTTGGACTAGATCTGGAAAAGAACAGAGGTTTTGAGCTTTGAAGCCTCTTCCGAAGGATTTCTATTATCCACTCTTTTAATATCAAGTATATTCACTAATTAGTGCCGCCCTTTAATCTGAAGGGATAAGCCCCCTATTTATAGGGATTTTATGGAATGATTACATTCAGACCACGTACTACGTCTATAGCATTAAATGAAGCTAGTAACAGCCCGGGGCCCGTGATCCGGAGTGTAGATGATGCATGTGGGCTCACGTGGGCGATGTCTCCGTTCCCCCTGGGATGAGCCCTTCCTCAGATACCGATCGCGCGACCCGGGCTGCTGGCTGGATCTTCGTCGTCTTTACGCACGGAACGCATGACGGGCTCGTGAAGCGGATCAAGGGCGTGACCCGGGGTCAGTACCCCTGCATGGCTCGTTTGACGACATCGTGATCCGAGCCCCGGGACGTGCATATATCTCGCATTATATTCTTCCAAGGCTCGCCGTGACTGATCCGTGTCCCGTATCGCGGACGTGCCCCGAGTCCCTTCCGTGCGCGATTTGCCCAGGAGATCCGTGACCCGTGACCCGAGACGCGACGCGTCCCCATCGTCGTCTCCCTGCCTGGCATGTTTTGGGAAAGCCCTTGCCCGCGTGCCGTATGATCCGAGCTGCGAGCCGTGCTCGGGTCCCGTGCTTCTCTTCGCATGGTCAGCCCCGGGTGGGCCCTTGCCCACGTATCCTATCTTGGATACTCGTTTTTGTATCTGGTTTTTACTCCCCCAACAGAGGATTTGAGGTGGTAGAGGGGATATGCATTCATGCATGCATTTACACCCCCACCAACCTCAAAAAATCTGATTTGTGTAAGGAGTGGGCCCCGCATAAATTCTTTTTGTTTTTTTTAATTGATTTTAATTGGTTTTTATGTTATTAAAAAAGAGAAAAGAAAAGTAAGGGTATTTAGGACTTTTCTTTTTCATTTTGTATAGAATGGGTGTAGTTTTATATGTGGGTTTAAAATGAGTAGATGTTTTATATTTGTGTATGAAAAGTGGTATTCCCACTTTTTTTAATTACTCTTTTTGTCTCTTTAGATGATGTAAGTGTACCTCTTCTTAGGTATAAATTTGTGTCTTATCATATCTCACATCAAAAAAGTAAATTATAACTATCAATTTTTTTAATTTTTTTATAAAAAAGTGAGACAAGAAACTCCTCTTCTTCACCCGATCTAAAGCTCCTTGATCGGGTAAGATGTAAATGGAGGGATGTGCCCAAGTATCAGATATCAATGAAAATTTGTCCCACTCGAGAGTCAACAAGTCATGAGATAAACTTCATAATATTTCAATGAAATGGTCCGAACCTGAGTCGCCATATCATTACAGGTCTAACCACTCCGCTATGCCCCTGAAAGCTATATTATACCTACACTTCAAATTTAAGTTTTTACTTTTTTAAATCTAACCACTATAAACATTTTTTATTTTATTTACATCCATATATTAAAAAAGAAATAATAAAAAAATAAAAATGTGATAAATTGGGCCCACAATTGAATTTGTATCCGGTATCAGAATTGATATTCAAATTTTATCTTTTCTGTTTATACTTATCTATCAATGGTATATCTTATTTAAAATTTCATGTTATGTATGAGTTGTACCAACCATTTGGGATACTATTAAAAGGATGTCAATAGCAGGAAGAAAGCTCAAAATTTTCAATTTGCAAAATTTTAGACGAATTTGGAGTATGCCAAAAGGATGTTAATAAGAAATGATTAAAGAGAATAATAGTAGTATATTTTACATGCATTATTATTACTTAAAAATGAATCAAAATAGAAATTAAGAATTAAAATTGAATTGCGTTAATTTTATTTCTAGTAGAATAAAATAAAATAAAATATATAATGTATAGTATAATAAAAAAATGAATACAGTATGGAGTAACTTGTAAGACACTTGCACAAATAAACCAAGTGGGCTAAAAATAAACCTGCATTTAGCTCTTGTTTGGATCAGTGACTCATCCGTGATCCGATTAATGATTGATCATTGAACCCATCTCTCTGACTCTTCCCACTCATCCTCCGCTCCGCCACCATGGCTACGGCGGCAACGAAGACAGAAGACCCTCCGCCACAGGCCACCTATGCAGAAACAGTAGACGAAATCACCCGAATCCACAAATCGCTGCCGCCAATCAAACCCTCCGTGCACGAGGTCGAGGCGGCCAAATCCGTGCTCCAATCGGTGGAAACCGAACAAAACCTTGAGCTGGAAGAGATATCGAAATTGCATCCGCAAGACGACGTGCCGCCGGAATTGTTTTCCGTGCTTCAAGAAATAAAGAAAGGCATGGTCTCTTTCCAAAGCTACGAGCAGCGGAAAGAGGCGTCGCGATTGGTTGAGCTCGACAGAATTTTTCAGGGCTTCGACGACCTCATTCAGAAGGCCTCCTCACTAGTTTCTGGGGATTCCGATAGGGAAATCGAGGAGAAGAGTGTTGATGATGGTTTGAAGGGTTTTCAGCCTTCAATTTCAGGTATGAATGATTGATTTAATTAAATGAAAGTCAAATATATAATTATGTCGAAATGTGGAGTTTGAAATTCGAATGATATCTGGTCTTTTGCCACTGTAGTCATTTTGATTTATGTTTAATGGTTGAAAGAAGGAACTTAGAAACTAGAATCTGTATCTATTTTGAAATGTTAATAATATCTTAGCACTATGTACCTTCCTAAATCCTTACTGAACTCCAGTTTGGGTCGAGCGTATTGGTCCTACAGTCCTACAATTATATAGTAGAACAACCGAGAGGATTTATGGAGATAACTTAATTTGATGCTTTGAATATTGTTCCATCAGTGGAACATTGACTTTTGGATCGTGTTCTTGTTTTACTCTATGTTATTTTATTTAGACAATAGTCATCTAGTGTATCTGACTCTTCACGGAACAAAATCTTAGAACGGGACTAATTAGAATTACATCATACGAAATATTATAACTCAAATTGAATGAGTCTGAAGTCTGAAATTTATTTTTTAAGCTAAATCCGCACATGTAACAAGGGCATTTTCTGAAGTTGTTTCATACTATTTTTATTGCATTTGTAGTGGAAATAGAAGCAGAGAAATTGGATCTGTTACAAGTGGCTGCAGTAATTGAAAACTCTTCGAAAACCAGGGCAAGAATATTAGATCTTCAAGGAAAACTGTTGGACAAAGTTGAGTGGCTACCTTTATCTCTGGGGAAGCTATCAACTCTCACCTCATTAAATATAGCGCTTAACAGGATCATGGCTCTCCCAAATTCCATTGGTAGCCTCGAGACCTTAATGAAGCTGGATGTCCGTGCGAACCAGCTCATAAACCTCCCGAGTTCATTTGGTGAACTGGAGAATTTAACCGATCTCAATCTTTCATCTAACCAGTTAAAATCACTGCCAGATTCTTTCAAGAACTTGAAAAAACTGATCTATCTTGATTTAAGTTCAAACCGGTTCTCCAAATTACCTCTTACAGTTGGAAATCTAATTTCCCTTCAGAGGCTGAATGCGGAAACAAATGAGCTTGAAGAAATTCCTCACACAATCGGATTATGTTTGTCACTTTTAGAGTTGAGATTGACTTTCAACCAGCTCAAAGCTCTTCCGGAAGAAATAGGGAATCTCGTGCAGCTGGGGATTCTTACTCTGCACTACAACAGGCTAAGCAGACTGCCTTCTACGATGGGAAATCTCTCTCAGTTGACGGAGCTTGATGTTAGCTTCAACGAACTGGATTACATACCCGAAACACTTTATCTCAATGTGAGCCTGAAAAAATTGAACGTTGGCAAAAACTTTGCTGACCTGAGAATGCTGCCAGAATCACTGGGGAATCTAGAGATGCTTGAAGATCTCGACATTAGTGACAATCAAATAAAATATTTGCCTGATTCCTTTAGATTTCTGTCAAATTTAAGAAACTTGCGTGCTGATAACACTCCTCTGGAAGTGCCACCAAGACACATTACGAAATTGGGTGCAAGGGTATGTACATGTATTGCATGAATCGATTGTATTATTTTTCTCAACATAGAGGAATATAGTGAACACTGTATAACTTGCACAAGTTTTTCATTTTTTCAGGCCGTTGTAGAGTTCATGGCTGATTTTGTTGCTGAGAGGGATTTGGAGTACCAACAGCCACAAAAGAAAGGAGGGTTCTTTTCTTATATATGCCCACTGCTCTGTTTCGGCTTTGGGAAGGAATAATTCTCCACCAGTATAAATATCAAAGCAGTAAATAAGGTATTCGTATATGTTTGAATTTTTTTATTAATTTAAGCTTCTTCATAATATGTATACTGGTGTGAATTTATTGGGCACGAGGACTTTGTACAGAAGAGAGTGGTATTATGAATGTGGGGATGCTGTTTTTATCTAATTAGCATAATACAATCCGAAGGCAACAAAGATGCATACGGATAACACAAAACGGAGCCGGCCATACACTCAAGTGATTAAGCCTCTCCAAGAGTAATCACATCTGAACGTTCATTTGATGCCAATCCTTGCAATCACTGTATTCCCCATCGTATATCTTGTTACTTAACTTGATAGGAGTAGTTGATATTCCCTTCATTCCAAAACACTTTGCATTTCTTTATTTTCCCTCTGTCCACAACACTTTGTACATCTAAAAAAGACTCTAATTTCCGTTTTAAAGCATCTCCCGTGCAGGTGAGAAATTTTGGATGAGAAGTTCTTTCACCTCAATTTTTTTTTCTAAATCTACTCCAAAAAATTTAAATTTTATAAATTTCACCACTAATTTATTAATATATACTTATTGTTTATTATTTATATTATAAATATTATATTAATAATCTTATTTAATTATAAAATAAATGATAATAAAAAAATTTAAATGTTAGATTTTTTTGCAGAAGATTGTAAATAGGTATATTTAAGATGGTAGTTTAGTTTATCAATTTACATTTTAAATTTTATAAAATACACTTTAAGTGTAATTTTTTTAAGTTTTTTTATTAATTGACGTATTTGTTAATTTTATAATTATAAAAAAGAGTAAAATAATTACTAAAATATGTTACTCCTTCCAATCTTTTTTATTTTTCGTTCTAATTTTTTTTTTATTTTTTACAATTTGATTGTCGTTTTAAACTTTTCTCTCTTATATACCTTTATGCATTAAATACACCATTAATTAATTAAATTCAAAAAAAATCTAGAATTTTAAATATTTACAGTTTCTACTCTATTTTATTCTTTTTTTTTTTTTGCTTTGGAATTTTACGAATCTTCAAATTGTAAAGAATAAAGAGATAAAATTAATAAAATATTTTCTTTACACAATTCATTTTTCAACTATTTAGTTTTAGATTAATATTATGTTAAGAAACATTCATTACACAATTCATTTTTCAACTATATAGTTTTAGATTAATATTATGTTAAGAAACTAAATTTGATTTCGATAAAAATACTTATATATTTTAATGTAAAAAAAAAAAAGTTCAACCAATTATGAGTTTTGTGAGAAGAAATAAATGAGTAATTACTTTTAATAATTGTGTCAATGCTTAGGACTGACAATAAAAAAAACATAACTATTTAAGAAAAGGGGTAATATAATTTATCAAGTTACATCTAAAACCTCATAAAATATATTTTGAAATTTAGGGTTTATTGGTTATTTATTTTTTATTAATTAAAGTATTGCTAAAGTTATAATTATAAAGAATTAACTACATTTATTAACTGTTTTGTTATTTGTTTTCCGCCACATGTTTATTTTTTTCTTAACTGCGTTTTATTAATTAAATTCTCCTGATTTATAATTAGGAAAAGATGAGTCATTTATTTCTAAACAAACATAAAAAATTACACTCTATACAAAATCACCCTAAAAAAAATAAGAAGAAGTACTAAATAACTAACCACGTGTTATAATAAAAAGGATAATTTTGAAATATTACACAAATTTATAATTAAGAAAAACTAATACCCTAAACTACACAAAAACTTTTAAAATTATCCTTTAAATAAAATCACTCTCTTAAATATTGCATAAGAAATAAAAATGCATATTGACAATATTAATATATATATATATATATATATATATATATATATATATATATATATATATATATATATATATATATATATATATATTTCAATAAATAGTAATAAAATAATAATACAATTCTTATAATAATATAATTAACTTCTACCCAAAACTTTCTTTCAATGAAACATTATATTTTAAAATTTATAAATTTAAATATATCTATAAAAATACATCATGATAAGTGAAAAAATTATAAATTATTAACATTAAACATTGCTTAAAATTGAAAATTAGCTAGTATTTTTTAAAATAATTAACTTGAAAAATATATATATTTTTACAATTGTCATACAAATATAAGTTTTTCATTAAATAAAAATTATCTACGATATTCAATAATTTTAATTGTTGAAATATACACGAAAAATCATTTCCGGACGAAAAATCGACAAAATGCGCTTCAAGGGCAAATTGGTAATTTGCCCATATTTGAATTTCGCGGAAGAACAAAACGGCATCGTTTTGATGCTGATTTGGGCTGCGGGTGCATGGTCTAGGGCGATCGATTTCTCAGCGGATTCTTCACCAAAATGGATGATTCTTGAAGCTACATGATCCTTGCCAGCTCATCTAGGAAACGCACATGGAATTGCCTCAATTCATCGCACGGTTGAGATTTGCGAGGTTGTTATGGCTCAATGGCTAGGATGTGTTCATCGATTTTGTGCATTTCAGTTTTAGCATATAATCACTCGTGTTTGTGATTGATATGCAAGCATTGAGCTAGAGAGAGCTTTTTACAATTGTTTTGAGCTTCATATAATACCAGAACACCCCTTCCCTCCACCGTGCACGTAGATTACCTTTCCGGTGATCGAAGCACGTAAAATCGTTTGTTGTGTGAGTGTTTCTCTTCGTGTTTGAGTTCTATAAACCATATACAAACTTTATGCGCCGTGAGTTTGAGCGTTAATCGACGAGAGTGTGATTTTAGTGTTCAGTTCAGTGGTTCAGTGTTAAACTGCATTGTTCAGTGTTAATTGCGCTGTTCAGTGTTTTTGTGAGGGATTCAGTGTCGACAGAGCTCGCGTTTGTTTCTGTTTGCAGGGCTGTCATTTCCTCAACAATTGGCGCCGTCTGTGGGAAGGTGAATCACTGTAGATGAAGACTGGATCTGCCAAATTCGAGGTGGAGAAATTCACTGGGAAAAATGATTTCAGTTTATGGAGGATCAAGGTGAGGGCTGTGTTTGTTCAACAAGGGTTGATTTCTGCACTTTCACCACCAGATCCAGAAGCTGAGGCAAGGAGGAAGGAGAAGTTACCTGTGGATTCAGTGTCTGTTGCTGGTTCAAATGAGGATCTTGAAGAGATCTCTATGAAGGCACACAGTGTGATTATTCTGAGTCTTGGTGACAAGGTATTGAGGGAGGTATGTAGAGAGGCTACTGCCTATGGTTTCTGAAAGAAACTTGAATCTCTATATATGACAAAATCCCTAGCTAACAGATTGTACATGAAACAAAAGCTCTACTCATTTAAAATGCTTAGTGACAAACCAGTGTTGGACCAGATGGATGAGTTTGTGAAAATTCTTGATGATTTAGAGAACATAGATAAGAAGCTGGATGATGAAGATCAAGCTCTTTTGCTGTTAAGTTCTCTGCCTTCTTCCTTTGATCAGTTCAGAGATGCCATGATATATGGAAGGGAATATGCTCTGACACTGGATGAGGTTCAAATAGCCTTGAGAACAAAGGAGTTGCATAAGAAGGAGTCATCAAAGAAGGATACTCACCAGTCAGTGTCTGAGGGTTTGTTTACTGCAGGGAAGAAACCACACAGGAAGAAGCAGTCACAATCAAAGTCTAATAGCAGTGGAGGTGGAGCTTCTACTTCAGGAGAAAGTAGGAAGTGTTACCACTGCAAGAAGACTGGCCACTTGAAGAAGAATTGCTATGCTTGGAAGAAGCAGCAAGAAAACCAAACTCCTCAACAAGTTGATGTTACAGTTGCAGATGATAGCTGTGAAGATGTTGAGGTTCTCAATGTGACAGTAAATGGAAAGCAGAGTGAGTGGATACTTGACTCTGGTTGCACTTTTCATATGAGTCCAAAGAGACACTGGTTTGAGCAATTTCAGGAAGTGGATGGTGGCTGTGTTGTGTTGGGGAACAATGTTACCTGCAGGGTTCAAGGGATTGGATCAGTGAGTTTGAAACTTCATGATGGTTCAGTTAAACTTCTCACCAAAGTCAGATTTATACCAGAGCTGAAGAGAAATCTCATTTCACTTGGGATGATGGATAGTATGGGGTTCAGCTTCAGCTCAAAAGGTGGTTGTCTGCAGGTTAAAAGGGGTGAGGTAGTTGTCCTTGAAGGAGTTAAAAGAAATGACCTATACTACCTAAAAGGTCACACTGTGGTTGGTGAATCATCACAGGTTTCTGAGGTAGAGAAGGTTGAACTGTGGCATCAGAGATTGGGTCACCTAGGTGCAAAAGGGTTGAATGAGCTCTATAAGCAAGGTTTATTTGCTATTGACAAGTTCTCAAAGTTGAGATTCTGTGAGACTTGTGCACTGGGAAAAGCAGTGAGGGCTACTTTTGGCACTGGTAGGCATACCACTAAGGGTGTTCTTGATTATGTACACTTTGATCTCTGGGGGCCAGCTAGAAATACTACCAAGAGTGGTGGAAGGTTCTTTATGTCAATCATTGATGATTTCAGCAGGAAAGTCTGGGTCATTGTTCTTAAAGCCAAGTCAGAGGCATTTGAGAAATTCAGAGAATGGTTGATTGAGGTAGAGAAGCAGTCAGGTAGGGAGTTGAAGCATTTGAGAACTGATAATGGTCTGGAATTTCTTTCTGATGAATTCAATGACTTGTGTAAAAGCAAGGGCATTGTGAGGCACAGGACAGTTGCCTCTACTCCACAGCAAAATGGAGTGGCAGAGAGAATGAATAGAACTCTATTGGATAGAGTCAGATGTATGTTATTGAGTTCTGGTCTTCACAAGTCATTTTGGGGTGAAGCTGTTAATTCAGCAGCTTATCTCATTAATAGAAGTCCTGCTGCTGCTCTTAGTATGAAAACACTTCAAGAAGTTTGGACTGGGAGAGTTCCAGAACTTGAGCATTTGAGAGTGTTTGGAAGTTTGTGTTATGCTCACACAAAGGGTGATAAACTGGAGGCAAGGGCACTGAGGTGTGTGTTTTTGGGATATCCAAAAGGTGTGAAGGGATACAAACTGTGGTGTATTGAGCCTTGTCAGTACAAGTGTTTCATCAGTAGAGATGTCACATTTGATGAGCTCACTATGCCTATGATTTCTGAGAAAAGCTTGAAAGATACTGAGTTGTTTGAGGTGGAGCTTGAGGGCAGGGAGATTGCCTCTCAGCAGGAAGAAGGTGGATTTGAACATGAGGTTGAAAATGACATTTCAGAAATTCAAGAAAGCTCTGATGATTATCAACTGGCAAGAGATAGAACAAGAAGGGTGATACAGCCACCTCAGAGATATGCACATGCAGATGTGATATCATATGCACTTATGGTTACTGATGATGTGGATTCCAGTGAGCCAAACTCATATTTGGAGGCCATTTCATGTTCTGAAAGGGAGAAATGGTTGTTGGCTATGCAAGAAGAATTGCAGTCACTGGAAAGGAACCAAACTTGGACCATTGTCAAGAAACCTCACTCACAGAGAGTTGTTGGATGTAAATGGATATTCAAGAAGAAGCTTGAAGGTTCAGAGGGTAGAGATGTGAGGTACAAAGCCAGATTAGTTGCAAAAGGCTTCACACAGAAAGAAGGAGTTGATTTCAATGAAATTTTCTCACCTGTGGTTAAGCATTGTACTATCAGGATCCTGTTGTCCATTGTAGCTCAAAAGGATTTGGAGTTGCAGCAGATGGATGTTAAAACAGCATTTCTACATGGAGAACTTGAGGAGCAAATATTCATGAAAATTCTAGAAGGAGTTGAGGGTACTCACAGTGAGAACAGGGTGTGTTTGCTGAGAAAATCATTGTATGGTTTGAAGTAGAGCCCTAGACAGTGGTACAAGAGATTTGACACACATATGTTGCATATTGGATTTGTCAGGTGCAAGTATGACTGTTGTGTCTACTTGAAAATGAAATCTGGGAAGGTGGTTACCTACTTGCTACTCTATGTTGATGATATGTTGATGATATGTTGATTGCTAGTAGCTCAAAAGTTGAGGTGGAGTCTCTCAAGAAGCTACTTAGAGCTGAATTTGAAATGAAAGATCTAGGTGAAGCTAGAAGGATTTTGGGAATGGATATCAGGAGAAATAGAGCCTCTGGGACATTGAGTCTATCTCAAACACCCTATCTGGAAAAGGTTCTGAAAAGATTCCATATGGAAGAGTCCAAAATCTCATTAACTCCCCTGGCTCAACATATCAAACTCTCAGTTGATCAGTGTCCATCTACACAGTCTGAGATCAAGTCCATGAGCACTGTTCCCTATGCTTCTGCAGTTGGGAGTGTTATGTATGCCATGGTGTGTAGTAGGCCTGATCTGGCATATGCTATGAGCACTGTTTCCAGATTTATGTCAAATTAATCCTGGAAGAATGCATTGGGATGCAGTCAGGTGGTTGCTCAGGTATATTAAAGGTACTCTGAATCATGGGTTGTTGTTCCAGAGAAGTGATCTCACAGGAGATGCTTTGGTTGGATTTGTAGACTCTGATTTTGGGAGTAATGTGGATACCAGGAAATCCATCACTGGATATGTGTTTACCCTATTTGGTTCTGCTATTGTCTGGAAAGCCACTCATCAGGGTGTTGTTGCTTTGAGTACAACTGAGAGTGAGTATATGGCTATGCCAGAGGCAATAAAAGAAGCCATTTGGTTGAGGGGAATCCTAAATGAACTTGGAGTTGAGCAAGACACTGTTGTTGTAAACTTTGATAGTCAAAGTGCTCTGCATTTGGCTAAGCACCAAGTGTTTCATGAGAGGTCAAAACACATTGATGTGAGACTACATTTTGTGAGAGATGTAGTGGATAAAGGTATTGTCAAAGTTGAGAAGATTGCAACTGAAGGGAATCCAGGTAACAGTTTCACTAAGGTGTTGCCAGTGAATAAGTTCAAGTTGTGTCAGGATCTGGTCCAGTTGGTGGACATTTCACAATCCCAGTGAGGTTGTGGAACTTTAGACTGCAGCAGATTTGGGATGTCTGCTGTGGTTGTGGAGTTATGCAACAAAATACTCAAACTGGCAGTTTTGGGAATTTTGAGGTATGACTTGATGATCCTGTTGCTCAGTTGTGTTTCTGAGTGGTTTGACTGTGGCCTGAGGTTCATAGTCATGTATATGAACTGTGTGGATTGTGTTTTCTGCATGGTTGTTAAAGATACTTAAAGTCAATGGCTGGATTGACTGGACAGTGTCTGTTCTTGAATTACTTTGGTAGTGATTCTGTGTTGGAGGATGGTTTGTGGTGAATGAAATGTGCTGTGGAGTCACATTTCAGTGTACAAACCTAGTGGAGGTGGTTTTATGCTATTTGGTTCAGAATTGAAGAAGTTGAGTACATGAGTTTTTCAACTAAATCAGTTTTGAGTCATTTAGTCGCATTTGGGTATTTCTGGAGCTCTGGTGGATTATATGATGAGATCTTGGTATGGATTTGAAGCTAAGGATTCAAGGATCATGATGGGACTGATTAGAGATCCTAATTCCAGCCGTGGAGTGCAGGATTTGGATTCAAAGTTGGTTCTGAAATCTATTTCAGGTCAGTTCTTGAATTGAAGTCTGTTCAGTGCTTTTATGGTGTGATCAATGTTGAACACTGTGATGCTGTTGTGGTATGGAGAATTGCTGGGAGTTGATTTGTTGTGTAAGGTGGAGATTTGTTGAAATATACACGAAAAATCGACAAAATGCGCTTCAAGGGCAAATTGGTAATATGCCCATATTTGAATTTCGCGAAAGAACAAAACGGCGTCGTTTTGATGCTGATTTGGGCTGCGGGTGCATGGTCTAGGGCGATCGATTTCTCAGCGGATTCTTCACCAAAATGGATGATTCTTGAAGCTACATGATCCTTGCCAGCTCATCTAGGAAACGCACATGGAATTGTCTCACTTCATCGCACGGTTGAGATTTGCGAGGTTGTTATGGCTCGATGGCTAGGATGTGTTCATCGATTTTGTGCATTTCAGTTTTAGCATATAATCACTCGTGTTTGTGATTGATATGCAAGCATTGAGTTAGAGAGAGCTTTGTACAATTGTTTTGAGCTTCATATAATACCAGAACACCCCTCCCTTCCACCGTGCACGTAGATTACCTTTCCGGTGATCGAAGTACGTAAAATCGTTTGTTGTGTGAGTGTTTCTCTTCGTGTTTGAGTTCGATAGACCATATACAAACTTTATGCGCCGTGAGTTTGAGCGTTAATCGACGGGAGTGTGATTTTAGTGTTCAGTTCAGTGGTTCAGTGTTAAACTGCATTGTTCGGTGTTAATTGCGCTGTTCAGTGTTATTGTGAGGGATTCAGTGTCGATAGAGCTCGCGTTTGTTTCTGTTTGCAGGGCTGTCATTTCCTCAACATTAATATATATATATATTATTTTTTGAAAAATTTCTTCACTTTATTTTTGGTAGTTCATAGTAATATTGGTATAAGTATTTACTAAAGTTTCAAAAAATATATATATTTTATATATTTTTAGGATAAAATCTAAATAAATAAATACTATTTCTTTCAATTCAAAAAATGAGACAGAGGTAGTATACTCTTAAAATTTAATATTTTTAAAAATAAATAATTTGAAAATTATATATATTTTTACAATTATCATACAAATATAAATTTTTGATTAAATAAAAATTATCTACGTATTCAATAATTTTAATATTACTTATATATATATATATATATATATATATATATATATATATATATATATATATTATTTTTTGAAAATTTTCTTCACTTTATTTTTGGTAGTTCATAGAAATATTGGTATAAGTATTTACTAAAGTTTCAAAAAATATATATTTTTTATATATTTTTAGGATAAAATCTAAATAAATAAATACTATCTCTCCTAATCAAAAAAATGAGACAAGGTAGTATACTCTTAAAATTTAATGATTTTGAACGCCTAAATATATAGTATATATTTTTAAGATTTTAATAAATTTTTAAGATACATTCTCTAAATTTATAGTTGAATTTCGTTAAAAAAACACAATCCAATTAAAAAAAATAGTGATATTATCAATCATTGAATAATCCCCTGAACAAGGGCTCTACAGTAAAAATGAATTCTAATCACATTCTGTCCACGCGTTGATAAATTATTGGTTGCAGCGATTTCCCACGGATGACAATTCTATTTGAAATCTGTAACATGTTTTCAGCCGGAAATCCTGTCGCCGAGCGAAAAGGGAATTCAGGAAATGGCCTTGACCACCGCACCAAAGCTTAATCAAGCTAACCTTTGGGTTACGATTCCCAAAGCCGATTCTCTCAATCACAATCGAAATGCGCGGCCGAGAATCCCGATTGCGGCGGCGCAGTCGAGGGCCGCCGAATTCGAGGAGGGGCTTCTCAACAGACCAAAATGGAGCGGCGAAACCCCACTTTCTCGGCTGGTCGGAGCTCTCATTTCCTTCAAACCACTGTACTCTGTTCTCAAACTTGGTGCCAGACAAGTTTTTATCAGGTAAAATTTAAGATTGATTTTAATGAATTATTATTATTATTATTATTATTATTATTATTATTATTATTATTATTATTATTATTATTATTATTATTATTATTATTATTATTATTATTATTATTATTTATTAAGAAAAGTAACACAAACTAAAATTGGAAAGTGGAAAAAATAAAATTCACTGCTTAAAAAACCAACATAATTTATTTATATTTCGTCTTCTTCTTCTTGTGTTAATGTATCCATGAAATTGGGTTTTGGATTTGGACAGTACAGCTGAGAAAACCAACATTCCCTGGAGAGATATGACAAATGAGATTTTGGATTCAGATGTTTATCAGGAGAAGGATGCTATCGAGGATTCATCGATTGTTTATCCCGATTGTGATTCTCTCACTCCTAGCCTAACTCTACACGTGCTTTTCCTTTCTTATTTATTAACTTATCGATTGCAGAAAGTGTAGTTTATTTTAGAATTGCCATTGCTTTCAGTGATTATATGCCTCAGATTGGTAAAAGTCGTGGCTAATTGAATTCGATTTGCCATTAAGCCGAGATGTACTATGGTTGATAGAAATACTCATAGATTACCTAATTATATCATTATAAGTTATAACAAATACTTTGAAGCATCATATTCATCCCAAAAAACAACCTAATTATATCATTATAACAATACTTTGAAGCATCATCCCGAAAATCAGACGATGGACATATCGTAGAAAACTTGAAAAAATTGTACTATGTCGTAGTATATTCATTGGTGGAGTATCGAAGTTGCTAATGATCAAATAATTATTCATATCCATATGGCTGAGCATTATTTATGAAACAGCCGAAAACTGTTGGTCCATCTAACGTTGAAAATCTTCAAACTCCAATAGACTATTCATAAGATAGATGACGTACTTGAGTCCATTTATGTGATTAGTTAGTTCCTGTTAATTGCTTGAGCCTCTTCTACATAAATTCTAAGGGTTTTAATCTTCTCATTATTGCAGATTATCTAAATCCTTTCCATGCATACGACCAGGGCAATCTCTCATGGCTGGTAATTGATCTATGACTTTTTCTTCTCATACTGGCCTTCTTGCTTACTTGCAATGCTCTCCTGTACTGGTTAAGAGTCATAATTTTTTGTTGAACAAAATGTTTTATTAATAATTCAAATTACAACTTGAACTAGAATAGAGAATAAATATATAATTCAAATTAAAGCTTGCTCTCTTCTTGGAGGGTCCCTTTGGGGTGGTAGAGTTTTTGGCTCCTTGGGCACTTCTTCAAGGTCTAACCTCCTTAGACGCGACAGCTGTCCACGTCCTCTTCTTACCGTCAAGGCTGAAGCTCATTGACATGGTCTCGTAGTCCGTGACTACTTTGCCAATGCTTCGAAGCCATACGCCTCCTAGCACCACATCCATTCCAGCGAGATTTTTTAGTAGGTGCAGATCCACTTCTATGTGTACGCCTTGGATGTTCAACTTCATGCCTCGGACTAGTGCCTCACACTTTAGCAGCTCGCCGTTAGCGACTCGTACCTCAAAAGGTTTTACAGCCTCTGTCCTTATCCCAACCTTGTTGGGAGTGAGTTCATTGATGAAGTTGTGGGTTGCACCACTATCAACAAGTATCGATACCTCATGCTTACCGAACCATCCGTTCAGCCTCATGATTGAGGGCCTTGGAACTCTGGTCATACCATTGATCTCCTCTGGGCTAATTTTTTTGATCTCCGGATTTGGTGCTTTAGGCTCATTCCTTACAGTCGACCTTGGTGCTTCGATTGCTCTAGTTTCGGCCCGATGCTTTTCCGCTCTCTTCTCAGCCACATGGCTTTCTTTGTAGATCTCAGCCATATCCTGAGACCTAGTTGGTTGCCTCAACTTCAACTCTCGTGCCACGCTTGGCTTCAGTTTCGCCAATTGCTCATGTGGGTTGACAATTGGAGATGGTCCGAATTGAGCCATAAACTCACGTTCAAATTCCCTCCAGCTCAGAATTCTCCCCAAGTCCTCATATTGACCCCTTATCCATCGCCACCACTTGCTTGCTTCACCTTCTAGAAAGAAACAAGCCATTGAGACCTTTTCTTCGAGAGGTATCTCGTAAAGGTTGAAGTAGTGGTCAGCCTTGTCCAGCCATTCAATGGGGTCGGTTCCATCGAACCGTGGAAAATCGATCTTAGGACGCCTGATGCTTTGGACGCCTCTAACTTCACGCTCATCACGGTAATTTCTCGATTCCCTACGTGGGTAGCCTCGGTGTTGCTGAAAGCTGCCGCGTGATTCACTTCGTCGACTAGGCACGTACTCAGGTGACTCGTCTCGATAGCGCCCGAGTTGACTTAGCAAATCGTCCCTCTCGTGCCTTGGGGACTTGGGCTCAGGTCGATATGATCTACGGATCAGGCGATCAGATGGTGGTTCGTCCGCAGTGTTTCCATAACTTCAGTTTGTTTCTCAGCTGCTACGGCAATGGCTCTAACTTTCTCCTTCAATATCCCAAAATCCTCCTCCACCGCTCTAGCGTTATTCTTCTTGAGCGCATCGAGGCTTTCGTGATGAGTTCGTGTTTGGGCCATTGAACCTTGTCTCCTTCGTGAACACGTCTTCGTACGTATGATTGCCTAACCAATCACACGCACAACCTTCTCTGTGGGGATGTTGTTCCTCACGAAGATCCTCGATTAAGCCTTCTTAATCTGCCTTCCTAAGCGGGGATGTTGTTCCCAAGCTTTAGGACCCTCGACTAAGTGGTGTTCTTAGCCGGCCCCCCTCAGTACGGTTGGTTAAGTCGTACTTGGGTCCTCGATTAAGGTTGAGCTCCTTAACCGGCCACAGTGATTCAATCTTTGTAGAAAAAATGAGATTAGCTTGAGAGTTTAGAAACTATGACTGAATGAAAAATACAAAGAGTGAGAGCCCTTTATATAGGAGAGCTTCAACTTTGTGTAAATCAAATCAAATCAAATCAAATCCTGAAGATTATGGAAACTTCTTAAAATAATAAAATAACTAATTAAATAATTATTATAGCATTATTAAATGAATAATTCAGGCTTCTAGAGGCTTCGGTGCCTAATCCCGATCTCAGCCCTTAGCCATCGTGGCCTGCCACCGTCCGCCGCCTCAACCACCGCCTGCTGCTGGTGGTGACTCGCTGTCCCGAGTCACTGACTCGCTGAAGTGTCCTGGCGCTGACTCGCTGCAAACCTCCGCTGTTCTGGGAGCTGTGTATCTGACGATGACTCAGTGGTGACCGGGTCGTACTTATCAGTTTGGCACGTTTAATTTATCAGTTTTCATCTGCATATACAAATTTTATAGGGAGAGGGGTGAGTTGGAAGGTTTAAATGTTCTTAATAATTCTGTACACACTAACTATGCAACACATACTAGTTATCCGAATTTAGTATAGATAAGCAATCATCTTATGATGCCCTTTACTCGAACAGGCCGCAGCAGAAGCAGAGGCTGCAACTATGTCGATGGTGAGACGGGCTATCCCTAATGCTTCATCGCTTGATGAAGCAAATCAAATAGTTCGTGGAAATTGGCTTCAAGCAATTGAAAACCATCATCAGCAGTATTCAACAATTGGAGATTCCACAATTAGAGACATTCTAGATGTTGGGTGCTCTGTTGGTGTGAGCACAAGATTTCTTGCCAACAAATTTCCCTTGGCCAAAGTTACAGTATGTTTCGATCAATGGGCCCATTTATTGATTATGTTTGTTTTTTAGTTATTTCATAGTCATTTCTATAGCGGGAGTTTGATAAGTATACCGTTACCAATGCTTCATATTGGTTGTTCGTTATGACATATTTTAAATTTGCAGGGTCTAGATCTATCTCCGTATTTTGTCGCTGTTGCACAATACAAGGAGAGGAAAACAACCCAAAGTATACAATCAATAAGGTGGATCCATGCAAATGGTGAAAACACGGGCTTGCCATCAAAATCTTTCGACCTTGTTTCGATTGCTTACGTGGTATGTCTCGATTTCTGATAGTGTACTCCCCAATTTAAACATCACAAGCAAACGTAGTTCCGAATAGAAAAACTGGTAATGTTTTCAGATACAGAAATCTAAATGCCGAAAGAATCCGTAGTTGAAGTGTTTGGCAAAAACTAACTTTCAAGATTTCGATTTTGGATAGAATGTTTGTCACAATTATCCATATATGACAAGTATGACTATACAGTAAGGATAGTGGCAATTCTTGGAGTACATGTTTTCATCATATGTAAACCTTGAGAATTTATGTAGAAACTGTGTTTGAAAACCTGCTAAATTTAATGATCATCCCATGCTGCATTTATTGGTTGAATGTTCAACCTCATTCTATGATCTGAGAGTGTTTTAAAAAACTAAGGTGTTATGAGTCCACCACGCTTCTTGTAGTTATACATTACTTGCTTACCCGTGGTAGCTTATCAAACATATTCTTGTTTTTAACTCTTTTAACTCCAGTTTCATGAGTGCCCGGAAAGAGCTATCAAGAATATCGTACAAGAAGCATTCCGTCTTCTTAGAATTGGAGGCACTTTGGCTGTGACAGACAATTCGGTATATAGTTCAGAAACCATATTTTCCATGAGCGAATTCTTATCCGTATTCTTGTAATCATAATATATGGACGTTAAAACTATTACTAAGTTTACTCTTTTTTTTTCTTTCATTTTTTGCAGCCAAAATCAAAGATTCTTCAGGTAATATGTGTTCTAAGTTTATTGCTCTTTTAGATTAAATACTTGCATTACTTGAATTTTAGTTGAAAGAACTAATACATGACACAGCCTACATATTCTCCATCATCTATACTCTATAGGGACAGTTACAACCTATTATCAACTTAATTGAACTGATTTTCCCCTAGATGTTCGATTAGGGTTAGACTAGTATAAATAGGGTTAGACTACAGATGGGCCTGAATCCTGTTGTAACGCTTCTTGAGCCTTTGTATCTAAGCCCAATATGCATGAAAAGTGGCGGAGCGTTACATCCTTTCCCACCTGATTCGGCGACGACCACGACGCCAAAAATCATCTTCATATTCCGATGGTGCCTCGAACAATGACATTGTTTTCCATCGGGTAAGGAATTGCTTCCTTTTTTGGTACGCCACAATGCCTCTTGATTCTAGACTCGAGCACCTCTTCAATCTCCTTGTCGTAGGACTTGGTCTTCCACTTCATAGTGATATGGTCGTAACATACTCACGTGGACGACCAGATGAATCTTTAGTGAAGGGGCAAAGTATAAAGTCACCCAACAAGATACTTCGCCAACCCAAACCTCGATTGTAAATGACCCCCCTTGTGCAGAATCCGAAATGCTTTAAACTTTTGTGGCAACAGCTTGACAAGGACTCGATCGTATGCTCCTTCAAGAACACGACAATGTTATGTATTCATGTCCTAGATGCAAAAAGTGCTTGTAAGAAGGTCAAATATTTGTGGAGTGATTAAAATAATAAAGTAGTACTAATAAGAAACTTGTGTGAATCGAACTACTCATGAGTTACTTACGGCTCTCTTTGATGTTTCATATTTAGGAACTATCACCGGTGTTGTTTACATTGATGAAGAGCACGGAACCCTTTCTGGACGAATACTACCTGACTGATCTTGAAGGAATGATGAAGCAAGTTGGCTTTGTTCACGTACATACGGTTTTGACAGATCCCAGACACAGAACTATTACTGCTACTGTTCCATATTAAATGTGTATCTTTCCCTTTTTCACAGTAGCCTTATTGGGTTCAAGTTTTAACAAAAAATTGTTGGCACTCAATTTTGAGTATTTTGTTGTAGAGAATTTGCATGAATGAGTCGAGTCTGTATCTTCTTTTCCCAATTTCTAAGTTTGCATTTTCGTTTATGAGTACTTGCTTGTGTGATAAGTTAACAACGAAAACCTCCCAAACTGTTTTTTTACTAAATGCTTTGTTTGTTTTCTGTTGCAATTTATCCAAACTAGAAGGTAACTCTGATAGTAATGCTACTCAAGAGACACAAATCAGAGATAAATACTTTAGTCATTTTGCTCGAAAACAAACACTACTTAACTAGCAGATAAACAAAAATGATATCAATAACTTCTGAGAAAGAAGACAAAAAATGTATAAAATGAGACATGTGTATTCTAGGGAAAATATCATATTGGTTCTGTTGGGAAGTCAAATTCTACAAGTAGTCTTTTATCTTTAAAAATTATTAAAATGAGTCTTTTAACCTGCTATTACAGGTTAAAACATGAGGTGACAATGTGTAGACTTACTAAAAAGAGGTATAAGTTAAAACATGAGGTGACAATGTGTAGACTTACTAAAAAGAGGTATAAGAATCGACGTGGCAATGTGTAGACTTACTAAAAAGAGGTATAGGAATCGAACCTTTGACCTATATAAAATCATGCAATGTTAAATCCACTTCACCATGACCAACAATTTACAAATTATGAACCATTATAATATTTGTACTATTCAAATGATACTAATATTAATTAAATAAAATAATTAAAGTAAAAAAGAAATAATTAAATAAATATTACAGTATAAAATAAAATAAATAAATTTTAAATTAAATAAAAAAATAAAATATAACAAAATAAATTATAAATAAAATACATAAATCATTTTATAAAAAAATTAAAAATAAAATAAAATTACAAATTATTTTAATATTATATTAAAAATAAAAAATAATTACAAAAAAATCATTTTTCATGCTTTTTTAATATTATAATTTAAATTATTAAATATAAATAATTAATGAACAATGATTAATTAATTAATAAATTTAAAATACGAATTATTAAATTTGAATTATTTTTTATTTAATTAATTTTTAATGTTTTAATTTTTATTATTAGATTTTTTGATTAATGACTTTTTAACGATTAATTATTTAATAAATGTAAACTAATAGATTATTAAATTTAAATTTACTCAATAATTTATTAAATTTTATTATATTTTTTTATAAAATTAATAATCAAATTTCAATTAATTGGTATTTACTTAATTTTAAAGTTATAATTATAAATAAATTAATTGTTTTTTTTAATATTTTTATTAATAAATTATTATTGTGATTAAATATTAAATTAAGTTATTTTATTTATTTATGAAAAAAATATTTATAGTATACAGTATTAATAATATTAATATTTTATATTTTTCATTTTAGTGGTAAGTCTCTTGTGTCAAATTTTAGAAGACCAGAATTCAAACCTTAACAATTGCAATTTAAGATTTGACTTCGGACCAAATATGATATTTTTTGGACCAAATATGATATTTTCCTGTGTATTGTATATTCACAAAATTTGGTACGAAAGTTTATAAATCATGTCTTTGGTCGTTGTATTTTGTAGCCGTGTCCATCATGTGTGAATTATTTCAAATTTTCCATTCATCACATTTCTGCCTGTCATTCTTTATATGCGCAAGATCTTCAATGTTCAAATCTCCAACAACAATCGAACAAAAGAAAAAGCAGGTTTCACAGTTGTAATGAAAATGATTAAAGTCCTTATAAATTATGGAGTATTAGGAACATGTTTTCCAAAACCCATAAATTGAAATACTTTATATACCGATACTCTCCCTGGAGGCTTAGTTCTACTTTGCCATATGTTAAATATTGAACGCATGTAGCAGAAAGACAACTAAGCATGAAATGATTTCTGCAAAATTTGCTTGCACGATCATCTCTAAGTCCTCGCCTTTCCAGGATACACGGGTGTTTTAGCATCAATAGTAATAAAGAAACAATAACATATTACTTTTGTGTGTGTGTATTTATATTTATCTCTATTCACCTTGCCAGCCTTGTTGTCGAGCTCTGGTTTCCCACAAGGAAGTAATCTTCTTCTCCTTAGTGAGCAGCACCACTGCTCGTTCTCTGGCTCCCTCGCAAGTTTCAGTGGCGGCATTGCATTTCTCTGATTCCCTTTGGTATTTGGAAGCCAATCTTTTGGCCTCTCCTAGTGTAATGTTCATATGATGGGCGTGCTCTTCTCCAACTGCTTCTTGCAACTTTAACTCTTCCGATAACAAGTCCACAAATTGCTTCTCCATCTCTTCCTTGACACCAGGATCATCTCTTCCGCAATCTATATCATTATAAAAAAGCATTACTATTATATATTCATATCAGGAAACGATTCCACTAATGCTGGGTGAGTGCAACACTAATTCAGCTTCATTGAAATTCTCATCATAACAAGTACCACACATAGGAATTTTGCCTTTTCCTTTTAAAACTTCTAAATTTGCTCAAGAATTGAAGTTGCCAGAAAATCTATATTTAAACTAGAATTTCCAAGTGAGACCAGATTGACAAAGAAAGAAAGCAGCCTCTTGGTTCCATATTTCTATGAATAAATTGAGAACAGATCGTAACAATGAACATCCAATTATATCTCACGCGCACCCCTGGAAGGTTGCTTCCAAGGAGAAGGGATAGTGGGAAAAGGGGAGTTTTAGTTGCATGATATGCGTACCTGTAACAGAGAGATTCGCCAACCCTGCAGGAAAAATATCAAGAGGGAAAGCATTAGTTACGTCGAATCTTCTGTGTTCAGAAAAGCAATGAAAATGCACTCGAAACAAGAATGATATATATCAAAGGGAAAAAAGACGGGCACAAAAGTGGGTGATAGAATTGTTTGCTAGCTGTAGTCAGATTAAGAATGTGAACCAGTATGCAGTCATTTTCAGGACAAGACATTCAATTTGATAATTCTCCTTCCCCAAATCTCGTTCTTCTTTTCCTTTATTTCATGGCTTTAAAGTAGAAAAAAGGAAGAGGGGAAGGTACGGAGGGTGGAACTAAATGACAACTAGTAACAAACGCAACTTCTTGGGCATGTATGGAAATGTTTCGAACTCATTTATTTAATTTCCAATAACTAAGGAAAACGAAATTTGTTTTGATGGGTTCTTACTTGGAAGGGACTTATTTTCATTTAATACTTTTCAATGGAAATTGAAAATATCGGAAACATACCAAACAAATTTCCATTCTAATATTAATCACTCAAATCAATATCAAAATGGACATTCCAACAACCTTTTTTTCATTTTAAATCATAGAAATTCGTACAGTTCCCTATACTTGTATAGTTTTCAGAACCAAACAAATAACTACTGGATTTTTACATTTTGTACAAGGAATCCAAAAATGGAACGGAAACACTTCCACACATCACATTCGGTTTCTTACTTTCACTCTTCCGGGAAAACTGGATTTTCATGCTAATAACACGGAAAACTGCTTAATTGAAAACAAGTACATTGCAGTTTACACATTGATGTTCCTTAACTTAAGGATGCAATGACTGTTTCTTAGTCATGTATCTGTGGAAGAAGACTCTTATGAGAGCCTATTAACTTGCTAAGAAATTGTCAGTATAATATGGTTGTTTATCTGTACAGTTTACATCTTGTCCATCTAAATGAAATCCGTTAGAATATATTTAACGAAAAAATTGGCATAAAAAACTACTAATAACATTTATTAATCAACTCCTAGATTTGCATCACAGACTAATGAACTTTATTACTATCATGAATTATTATTTAATGCCTCCGAAGGACATGGTAACGAGATAAGTTAGTTCTTAACAAAAGGATCAAAAGATGGCAGATATTAGATTCCCCTTTTACGAAACAATAAACAAGAAAATAACGATTGCAAGTTGCAACCAATGTGTTCAATTGAAATGGAAAAACCCTTTCACTTCATCGCAGTACGAGGTAGTTTAAGATGCTCATATAAAATTTGCACGTGAAAAATAAAATAAATGTGTTAGATTACTTCCACAGCTAGACATAGTGCTCACATTTTATGCAAATATTTTAACAATTGCATGCATTGATTATAGAAGAAGGCATTACCTGGATTCCTTTGTATTTTTCCTACACAAACCATCTTTACAAAAATATTTTTTGGAAACCTAATTTTAAGACTATTCAACTCTCAAATTATAGTTTTTTTTAAATAAAGTCAACATCAGTTATTTATTATGGCATCCTGCCAGAAGACTTCAATTGCTTCCTCAAATGCAAGCTAATTCTATTAAATTAACATGTTGATAAGGAAATATTTCTAGTAATCTTTTTGTAACCTGAACCCCCACAGATGTTAATGTCAGATCCAATACTATATAACTTTATATCTCATTGTTATTATTAAACCAAATGAAAAAATAATTGTGATCATGAACAGCACAAAACATATGAATATAGAGCATGTATTTATTCCTTAAAAGTTATTGTAAGAACTACTACTGTTACTTTCGTTGAAATGAAGGAAGCTGTTCGCTCGTAGACTAAAGATCATCAACGATCAACGTAAAGGTCAAAATAAGAACCACAAACAACTATCATTCATCTTGCCAAAGTTACTCTAACCTGCACAGTACTTAGAGCTCGTTGATTACCAAATGTGCTTTATTGCTAAACTACACTGACATCAAAGTCCAAAGATACATCACCCATTTTTTATGGGAACGAAAACCTGAATATAATGCACCTTGCACTGATTGTTCCATAGCCATAGAAATCGACATCCAGAGAACACAAAGCAACAATATAAAATAAGCAGATTCCAGCTCAATGAAAACAAGGCGATTACCATGAAAACATAAATCAAGAATCACACAATTATCTAAGAATCCAAAAGCAAATAAAAAAAAAATAACACAATAAAGGGATCAAGAATCAGAGAAAGAGTGATACCGGGAACAATACTAAAAAGAGATTGAGGAGGAGGGCATTCGCAATTGCACGAAGGACAAGAATCTGATGATGCTCCTTTGAATTTCAAACCCTTGTTGAATTTAAAATACAGAGCCGGCCCACATACACAGAGGGCGGAGATCACCGCAAAAATCACCAAGCAACACCGTAACCAGGTCGCGGATCTCCTGCTCATCTCTTCCCTCCGGTAACTCTCTCACTGTGTGTGTCGGTGTGTGTGAAAGAAAATGAGATCTAACAGTGGTTCATTAAATCGAATATAAGATCCATTCTTTGTGTCTCTATTGTCTATTTATCGACGCGGTTTAATTTGTTATTGTTTTTTAATTTTAGGAAGGAGTCGGTGTGTACGGTGTTGTTTAAGAAATTAAATTAAAATAATTAATAGAATTAAGAGGTACTATGTGAAATTCAAAAATTCATTTCCAAATTCCAATATCAGTCCCCACTCCCCCAAAAAATAAAATAAAATAAAATCCTCACTCACTCAGTCGTACTCGTACTACTCCGATTGAAAATCAGCCGAGCTTCTTCATCCATGCCTCCGGCGAAAAAACGCAAGAGTGTGCCTGCGGCGGACCTGAGCAAGGAGCATGGCGCACCTTTCTCCATCGTCTCTCGCGAGGAAGGTTCGAGGTACAAAACCCTTCTCTCTCGCGACTTCATTCCTCCCCGATGTCTTGATTTTGGTCTAATAGAGCGTATTGGCTGTACGAGCGCTATCGATTCGTATTGCCGTAAACTTAGTTTGGAAAAACTTGTCAAAATGAAGCACCACGGTTATGAAGAGCTTATGCTAGAATTTTACACCACGTTGAGTTTTGACGAAGAAGATGAAAACAACGATAGATTTCACTGTCGGTTAATGGGGAAGAGCGTGATGGTCACGCGCAAGACGCTGTGTGATATTTTCGGGTTTCGTGTGGGTGGGCACAAAACCGTGCCTTGGGATTTTGATCCGGTGGGATTCTGGAGAGAGATATCTGTGGAGTCTGGGGATTTCAAAACCGGAAAGACACCCAGCAGCCTTATCAAAGACCTCAGTCTCCTTCACATGTACAAGTACATATCTCACGGGCTCTTCGGGAAAGATGTCGGTGAAGGACTTGTTCTATTTGTCTTGTGTATACCGTGATGCCCGTGTTTGCACGTCGAGCTTCCTCATTGGCGCTTTTAAATCTGTCCTTCAAAATAAACAGGTTAAGATGTATCTTGGCAACTTTATTACAGCGATCGCGGTTCATTTTGGCACGCTCAACCCCATAGACACGGATATGAAGGTTCTGCACATTCTGCCTCTGGGAATTTGTCTGGCCTTTAAGAAGCGTCAGCGCTACATGGAGGTGACAGAAGAGACTTCATCTTCCTCTGATGAAGCCAATGGAGAAGGCACTGATCCAATGGCCATTGATGATCAACCTGCTGTCGACACTTGGATGTTAATATCCCGTAAACTGGAGAAAATGCAGAAAGGGATGGACAGTGGGTTTAATGCCATAGAAACCCGATTTGATGGGTTGGAGAAAAAGGTGAATGCCATGCGTGTGCGCTTTAAGACTTTCGAGAGGAAATGTGTGGATTTGAGGCAGCAGGAATCAAATGGTACTAATATTGTGGAGGAACTGAAGCAGGAAAATTTCGAGGCTAAAAAATCTGTAGAGAAGTTGAGGATGGAGAAATCGGAATCTGATAAGGCAGCTGCAATATACAAAACCAGGCTTGACAAATTGTTGCCGAGAATCAAGAAGATTGAGGAGGGTCTTTCCAAGATGTCGAGTATGAAGGTGGTAGATCCTGCTAGTTTAGTTAATGACATGCGCGAGCTCGGTTCCTTCGAGGAGGGAGATGATTCTAGGGGCAAAACTGAAAGCCTGGGAAACATAAGTATGCCGGATGTTAATACTGAAGATGTAGCTGTCTTGTTGCCTGGGGTGCACTGGATTTTTAACTCTAATCGAAGTAGAAGCAAAAGATTACCAAAGAATGGTAATTTGTGTTATATGCCACTTTCTTTATCTTTTTTGCTTTTGGTTCGGAAGTCGAATGCTTGGAGTTTTCCGCAAATTTTGTTTCCATTTTGTTTATTTATAGAAGGGCCTTAATGTTTTCTATATTTTGATGTCATAAGAAAATCTGTCACATTCTAAGAAGGATCTTTTGCAGAACTGAGTTTTGATGTTAGTTTAATTTCTTTAGATGATTCATGTTGTAATTATATTAACTATTTAATATGAATCAAGAAAACTGAACACGTCTGTTGCATGGCCGCAGGTGTCGGAAGCTCTCTGCAGCCTTGGACAACAGAGGATGATAATGCACATAATGTTAAGAACTCAACACAGTCAGACCACAACCCTCCTCTACTGGGAAGTAATGAATGTACGGAGCCACTGTGTTCAGGTATGAAAATTAAAGGGCAGAATGATTCAGATATGTTCTATTTACTCAGCTTACTGATTGAGCTGTACCGATTTCAAGTGGCCGTTGCTTTTGCTAAAAACTGAGAGACATGCATTGATGTCTGTCACTTAACTCACTTTCGTTTATGTGAAGAAAAAGTCTGATTTATATACCAGTTATATATTGAACTCGAATATTATGTTTCCACTTTAACAGTTAGCAGATTATATTTTAAACTCGTGGCTACTTTGGGGAAATAGTTTTTCCAACCACATCCAATTTCCAGTTCCTTATGAAAAGTTATTTAATTCTCGAATGAAAATTAAGAATGTTGGTTCATTGTCTGTATTTCCATGTTTGGAAATGAAATAAGACTTGGTTAAATTTTTTGAAATAGATTTGTGTGATTGAAGAGAAAATTGTTTGGTTGTAGACGTAATTTCTGAAGCTTATAAGTTCTGTTTTGTTCAGGATTTCATTTTACAGTTTCATATAAAGAAAATTTATAGCTCAAATTAATTATATTTGTTTGCATCCCTTAAGTTTGCTTTTATAATTGGCACTTAACAAAATAAATGATGTGAACATTTCAGTCTCACATGCTAGTGGCACACGCTTAATATCTGGAGAGGCGCGTTTTTGTAAAACCACAAGCTCATCTTCTGTTGCTGCTGGAGATAATATCATTGAGGTACTTAATAGTGATGATGAAACAAACTCTAACAGAACAGCACAGACTTCAAAAAGAGTCCTAGATGCAGATGTGGGTAAAAAGGATATGAATTTTGTTCTGAGTAAGCGAACCAGAACAGATAGTCCGTTAATTCACGAGAAGGGAACTAAATTTCTCAAATCAAGTCATGATAATGTTGATTGTTCTCCATCCGGGGAATGTGTAGAAGCACGTGAATCTCAAAATTGTTTGAATAATGGGGTTTCTGCGGATTCAGAAGACGAGGCATTGTCCGACTCCGGAATGGAAGACTTGATTGCAAGCATTCGGAGAGAAAAATGTGTCAGGAAATTTATGTACGAAGCTGACATGTTGCTGGCCTTCCAACAGGATGAAAAGCTTTGCTTGGATGCTGTTTGCGCTCTTTATAGACAATCATTGTCTTCCCGGAAATCAAATGGACTCTTACCTTTTTCCAAGAATGGTGGATTTAGTGCCATTGATTCAGTGAGGTATAACACTATTGCTTCCTATCGGGATAAATACAAAATTTCCCTTGATGTTTGGTCTAATTACGAAAGGAAAAAAAAAACACAGTAATCTTTAAATTTTTACGAATGACCTCTTTATACATCGCAAATTCCCGTTGAGTTTTGAAAATGTCTTTTTAAGAACCTGCATGCACCTTAATAAATGTCTGAGGGATGTACTAGTTTGGTCCATTATTTCAAGGGTAGCTTTTTTTATGAATCCATGTGTTATTAATAAGTACTATCTTATAAATGCTGTTATCTTGCTACATTTGTTTTTCTTTCTTTTTTTTAATCTAAGATATTTTTTGTTGAATCTTTCTTCAGTGGATGCGCTTTGGCCGAGTATCTGATTGATGGAGATAAGGAGCTCAGGCTGAAAAAATCGCTCTCACAAGTGAAAAGAGAGCGACCCCATGTCATCACTCAATGCAGAAAGCTCGCTACTATTTACTTGGAGAAGCTATTTGAGATTTATTGTGCAGGAGATGATCCCTTGTTTTGCCAATCATAGTCGCCGTCCTGTTGAATTGTGATGTACATGTGATCATGACTAGTGCATATCTTTTGTCCAGTTCGGCTAGTATCCTTCAGCATGCGTGCCTCGATCGGGAAGTTTCCATTAGGATAGGCGTGTTTGCGCCTTTAATCTGTCGTGTCATTTTGTATTTAATCGTCTTTGTAGATTTTGCATCTGAGTTATGTGTAGTTAGTATTGAACTAACAGATGTAAGCCCAGAAAATGCAGCTCTAAAGTAGTCCTTCACCAATCAAGACATGTATTGAGCTAGGTGTCACTAATCAGGATTAACCTAAGGGTTGGTTGAAAAATTGCATCGATTACTTTTAGTTTCCACGCAAGGAACAACCAGTCAAAATCAAAAGAGATGAAGACTATGGTCGGGGTCCTATCTTGAAATCGAGCAGTACTTAGAATTACAAATAGTCGTATTCAAGAAACATTTAAATAGAATATATGGAAGTAGACAATTCTTTGGAGGATAAGGATTGAAATTTATTGCAGCTTCAATGGTTTATTATTGTGAAAATTCGAGGGAGAATATTGATGCTAAAGAGAGTGACTCGAACACTCTCGACTTAGATCAAGTGTTCATACGTGATTTTACACCTTTTTGTGGTATGCCGTTTTTATTAAAGGGAGAATATGATATTGGTAGGAAATGGAATAGTTGGGATTTTCGCATTATTTTTTTAATTTGATGATTAAATTAGTGGACTCCTCGGGATTATTAATTATTTGAACGATGTTTTATTTTTTGAGTTAAAGTTTAGCTTAATTAACACTTTAAAATGCTTTATTAAGATGATAAGGTTTTTGAGTTAAAGTTTAGCTTAATAACATTTTAAAATGCTTTATTAAGATGATAAGGTTGTGCCTAAAATCTTAAAATGCTTTATATCTCTTTGTATTAAAATTGAGTCAATAACATTTTAAAATGTCTTTATTAAGGTAGATAAAGTTGTCCACATAAGGTTGTTCTCAGTGGTGACGACGGATACAGAAATTACAGTCAGGGAGCCCATATTTAATGTTTTTTCTATCTCAATAACATATAATCTGATAAAAAAACATACTCCCTCCCACCCAAAGCAATAGTCACAGGGGGTCAACTTTGATTTTTTTTGTCCGTTCAATACATATGATAAATAGTGTACAAAAATTATGAAAAAAATACTAATATAAAATATAATAGTTATATTTTATATTAGTATATTTTTCATAATTTTTGTACACTATTTATCATATGTATTGAACGGACGAAAAAAGTCAACGTTGACCACATGTGACTATTGCTGTGGGTAGGAGGGAGTATATTTTTAAAAAATTTAATCACAATTACATCAATTTTTAACAATAAAAAAGACAATATAACTCCATTCGTTTTAAAATATAAGAACATAGGAGTAAAAATTAAGAAAACATGTTTTTTTTTTTACAAAAAGTGAAAGGTTTAAATGTATTTTTAAAGTTAAAAATTAAATAATTAAAGTTGAAAAAATAAGAGTAAAATTATATTTTAAATTCAAAAACCAAGACAATTTATTTTATTTTTTGGAAGAGTACTATTAATTATTATTGTCTAAAAAGGGAAAAATGACAATAAGGCCATTTTTCAACATTTTTTGAGGTCAATCTCTAATTTTCGTGTCAATTAGGCTTTTTTGTTCCAATTAGGCCAAAAAATGTATCTGGAAAGACGAAACTACCCCTCAATCTATCCTACCCCACCCCACCCAACCCCAACTACCCCACCCAAAGCCCCCAAACCCAGATATGCACGATCGGGAAATCGGCCAGCAACCTCCGTCGCCTCCAACCCCGTCGACCCCACGCCGCGACGCCGACGACCCCGCCCCCACCCCCACAGCCAGCTCCTCCTTTCCGCTCCTTCCCCGCCGGCGCAAATCCTCGTGTATTCGACACAGGTGAGGTATCGGCGGCCCGAATCGCAATCCTACTACTTCGTCTTCGTTCACGTCGCCTCTAACACCAATTTCTGGTCGGCCAATCGCAACACCCCCATCTCACAGTCCGGGGAGCTTCGTCTCTTGAGTCGCGAACTCTCGCTCTACGACGACGCCGGAAAACCCATTTGGTCCACGCCGAAGTCTCCATCCGTCGTATCCTCTTTGCAGATCCTGGAATCGAGAAACCTAGTAATGCTCGACTCGATGAACAACACCGCGTGGCAGAGCTTCGATTTCCCCACAGACGTAATCGTCGCCGGACAACAACTCCCGATCAGAAAATCACTCGTGTCTTCTCTGAGTGATAAGGATTTATCAAAGGGAGTTACAGATTTATCGATTCTCATACAGGAACACTGAATGGGCTCTTCGACGGGCTTCAAGGCCCGGTGTACATCCGGATGGGCTGCCTCTTCTGACGGGTCGTCCTCTTCGAGTTCTACCCGCCCCAATCGAAGGATCGCGGGGCGGGCTTCTTCTCGAGCCGACGCTGAAAACACCCTTCTAAAATTCCGAAAGAGAACAAGGCGTTGAGAATGGGCGACAACAATTTCGAAGACGAAAACGCGAACCACCTCTCGTTCCTCGGCCCAAAAATGTTCGAGAACTCGAACCTCCTCATCGACACGATCCCGGTGGCCGAGTTGTCACACTGAATAGAAATAATTGTTCATTGAATTTTGTTGACGGTGGTGTTGCTTTTTATCTTGATATTTAGTTGTTGATAAGAGATTGAAGACTTCCTTTTATGATATTCATTGTGAAAAATCTGACATTCAGTGTTTTTTATTGATATTCAGTGTTTTTTGATGATATTCAGTGTATTTTTTAATCAAACAGTGTATTAACATTCAGTGTTTTTCATTCCTATTCAGTGTGTTTCAGTCATGTTCAGTGTATTTTTTAATCAAATAGTGTATTCATGTGACATTAAGTGTTTTTCATTCCTATTCAGTGTGTTTCAGTCCTGTTCAGTGTATTTTTTAATCAAACAGTGTATGTATTAAGGTGACATTCAATATTTTTCTTCTTATTCAGTGTGTTTCAGTCCTATTCAGTGTATTTTTTAAATTCATGTGACATTCAGTGTTTTTCATTCCTATTCAGTGTGTTTCAGTCCTGTTCAGTGTATTTCAGTCTTGTTCAGTGTATTTTTTAATCAAACAGTGTATTCATGTGACATTCATTCTTATTCAGTGTTTTTCATTCCTATTCAGTGTGTTTCAGTCTTGTTCAGTGTATTTTTTAATCAAACAGTGTATGTATTAATGTGACATTCAGTGTTTTTTATTCTTATTCAGTGTATTTCAGTCTTGTTCAGTGTATTTTTTATTCAAACAGTGTATTTATGTGACATTCAGTGTATTTTTATAAAATTCAATGTGTTTTTATAATATTCAATGTGAAAATCGGACATTCAGTATTTTTAATGACATTTACTATTTTTTTATGACGTTCAGTGAGTTTTTTTGACATTCAGTGTGGTCTTTTGTTGTTGGATACATTCAGTGCAAAAATAGGACATTCAGTGTGTTTTTATGACATTCAATGTGTTTGCCGGAGACATTCAGTGTAAAAATGGGACATTCAGTGTGTTTTTATGACATTCAGTGTTAAAATATGACATTCAGTGTAAAAATGGGACATTCAGTGTGTTTTTATGACATTCAGTGTTAAAATATGACATTCAGTGTAAAAATGGAACATTCATTGTATTTTTATGACATTTAGTGTTAAAATATGACATTCAGTGTTAAATAAGACATTCAGTGTGTTTTTATGACATTCAGTGTTAAAATATGACATTCAATGTTAAAATATGACATTTAATATGTTGTTACTCATTCAGTGTGTTTGCCAGAGACATTCAGTGTAAATATGAGACATTCAGTGTTAAAACATGACATTCAGTGTTAAAATATGACATTCAGTATGTTTGCCGGAGACATTCAGTGTAAAAATGGGACATTCAGTGTAAAAATGGGACATTCATTGTGTTTTTATGAAATTCAATGTTAAAATATGACATTCAGTGTAAAAATGGGACATTCAGTGTGTTTTTATGACATTCAGTGTTAAATAAGACATTCAGTGTAAAAATGGGACATTCAGGTGTAAATAAGACACCTTCAGTGTTTTTTTATTCTTTGACCAACACTGAATGTCATAAAAAAACACTGAACGTCACAAAAACACACTGAAAATAAAATATATATTATTAAAAAAAAAAATCAATACTTCGACCCTTTCAAACATATTTACCAAAATGTATCACATGACAATTTCAATTACAAAACTTTCATACATGAAATATAATACAGATGCACTTATTCGGTTATTCGAGATTCAAACTAAATAAATAAATGATATCATCATCCTCCTGTTCCACGTGTCGGATTGCCTCGACTTTCTTTTCCTCCCTCTCTACTGATTCCTCATGTTCCACAACTTCCATATTCTTCACCTCCGATTGCGAGTTTCTCTCGACTTCCTGCCATAAATTAAAACACCAACTTCAGCCGATGGTGCGTGTAATGAACATGAATAGAATGAATAAATATATTGAAAATCAAGTAATGGAAATAAGCAACCTCGATAGTAATATGTACCAAAAAAACAGCAAATGTATTTGGAAAAAAGTTCATGTTTCTCTATATCAGGGTCTGACAATATATCTCAATATCCCTCAACTTCGCAAAGTAGAAGTCCCTCTCCTTCTCAAGGCTATCTACTGATGGTTTCAGCTCTGTGATCTGTTGTTAGGAGTATATATAGATAAATGTAATAATAAGCCACGAAGATTTCCAGAGGGTTGTAACTAACAAAAAGTACATAAACAAAGAAAATAACAAATGTTGCTAGGACCATTTCTATATTGGGTTACAAAGTAAATCAGTTGCTAGTAAAATGATGACAACAAATGCTGCTAAGAGATACCTATACCCAACCATGATAAAACAAAAATGCTCCTTTCACAAATGCGACGAGTTCAACCGCTATCATAAGCCTCTTTCGCCGCTCGGTTGAGAGACCATTGACGCCCATCAAGTCGACCAATGCTCCTTTCAGCGAGGTAAGCTCTACGAGCTCCATTACTTCCTCAACGAAACATCTGCTAGTAAACAAGTTCGCATGAATTCTCAAAACGGAAACTACAAATAAAAACGAAAGAACAACAATAGTACCTTTCCCGTGTTCGTATCAATATCGCGAGGCAACCTCAGCCAAGCTGAGAAAGACGAGAGACTCGTACACTGTGTGATTATAAAATAAAATAACAAAAAAAAAAGTAGATGGACCTCTGCAAGTAAATATAAAATAACAAAAAAGAATTCCCAGAACTGAAGCTTTGGTCACTTGGCTCTGAATCCGGAATTATATTACCTCCTCACACATTCACTTCCACTTCTCACCAGCAGCTTTATCAACCTATAGTTACACCATTTACTGTGTGTTAGAAAACACAAAACAAAACAACGGGGGAAACTTGAAAAAAACAGTACTCACAGCAGACACACAACTTCTCGTTTTTCATCCTATCAAACATCACATATACATATAACACCAAACAAATGAATCAAGAATACGATAAGCAACCAACTAAGACTAATACAACACACACAAACCTTGGTTGCCATGAATCCAGTCCTTGAGAGAGCCGTGAATCCAATCCTTGAGAGAGTCGTTCCTTGCGTACTCGAAGACGAGGAACGAGTCCGGGCCGTAGGTTAGGCACGTGCCGAGCAACGTGACCATATGACTGTGCGGCATTTCGTCAAGCAGGTTGCGGTCGAGCTCGAAAACGGAGTCCGACGCGACGCGCTTGATCGCCTCCCCGGAGACCAACCCCGTCCCCTCCGCCAGCCGATCCTCATCTCCCTCCTCCAGCATCGACTTCGACTTCTGCGTCCTTCGCGAGAGTCTCGATCGGGTGCAATCTTCCTCGAAGCCATCAGTGCCGAAGAAATCGACGACGAGGGCGGAGAGATTGGCGGAGGATTTCAGGTTCCGGTTTGTGTCGTGAATCGACAGGAGGGAGCGGGTCTCGATCTTGACGTCGGGCGGGAGGTCATCGAAATTGACCGCGAGAGGAGGAGGTCGTCAATTGCGAAGGGGAGAGAGGAGAGGAAGGCGGTCTGGGCGGCGGAGAGGGAGTCGTCGACGGCGCGGGGAAAAAGGCCAGGAATTTGAAGGCCGAGTCCTCTCCGACGGAGCCGCAGACGGCGTCGGAGGCGGCCACGAAGATGGTCTATGGTTCTGATCGAATGAGAAGATTGGATCGGATTGAATGAGCTTCGTGTGCTGGGAGATGTGGAATTTAGGGAGGGGTAATAGTGTCTTTGCACATTTTAGGCGGCCTAAATGACACGCATAATTTCTCGAAAGCTTTATTGTCGAAAAAATGTTGAAAAATAGCCTTATTGCCATTTTTCCCTTTAAATAAAGTGGTCATTTTATTATAAAATATAGAAAAAAAATATAAAGAAGTTAGTAAAAATTTATGGACAAATCAAATTTTCTTTATAATTTTTCAACAATTTTAAAATTATATTATTGTAAAAAATATTAAAAATTCCATACTTGGAGTACATAATTTAAAAAATATATATTAAGTATATAATTTATAAAATTTTATTGCATTTATTTTCAACATATATCATATTTAGTCATTTAATAAAAGAAAAAATTAAAAGAAAAACTAAAATATACTGTATATGTGTGTCAATGTGTGTGTTAAAAGCGAGGCCTAAATTAGCACACATGACTTAGAGTATGACATATTTACACACACATACATTATAATATACAATATAATATAAACATATGTATATATATAACATAGTTTTTTTTTTAGAGGGCCCAAATGCCCCCCTGGGCCCAACGTAGTTCCGTCTCTGGTTGTTCTCTAACATCTAAAATGCATATTATCAGCTATTTGCATTAATAACATCTTAAAATGTCTTATTAATGAGATAAGGTTGTCCAAGTTAGATTTGAGCATTTATATTTGAGCTTTATGAACTTAGATTTGAACACATATTTCAGCTTTATGATCTATTTCCAATACATGCATTTGACCACTTATGTTTGAGCTATGATATATTTTCAACCGATGCGAGATACTTAACACATCCCCTCACGTCGGTTTTGTCGGCTCTACTTGTGGACATAGTTCCACCTTTGAGCAAGCCAAAAATTTCATCGACTGAGGCTCCCATCATCGTGTTAGGTTCCCATCATCGTGTTAGGCTTACTCTGTACTATACTAAAATTGGATCAATAACACACTTATTAAAATGGTAAGATTACCCAACTTAGATTTGAAAATTAGGATATATTTTCAATGATGCGGGGGTGTTTCCATTTTGAATGGAAGTGTTAGTATTTGTGTTATGTAGTGGCTAGAGGATGGGTAGTATATTTCTAATGCACCTAAGTAAATCTACACACACACACACACATATATATATATATATATATATATATATATATATATATATATATATATATATATATATATATATATATATATATATATATATGTGTGTGTATGTCAAATTTCAAATGGGGGTGCTCAATGTGCGGTTCCACGCCTAGCGCACACACGAGAGCGGGAGCTCGAATATGCACTAGAGAGCCCCATTCTAACTCAAAACCATATGGTACTAAGTAGGAAAACTCCTTAGGCTTATATCATAGACTCCCCTCTCACAATTATTCGATGTGGGACAACTCACAAGTGGCCTTCACACATTAACAACTTCAACACACCCCCTCCACTCGTGAGTCCTAGTCAAAGGGTGGTCAAACCTCTCACCCCCTCCACTTGTGAGTCCTAGTCAAATGGTGGTCAAACCACTCACAAACAGGATTCTCACAAGTGGCCTTCACACATTAACAACTTCAACACACCCCCTCCACTTGTGAGTCCTAGTCAAAGGGTGGTCAAACCACTCACAAACAGGATCGAGCTCCCGCTCTGATACCATGTCAAATTTCAAATGGGGGTGCTCAACAAAGGGTGGTCAAACCTCTCACCCCCTCCACTTGTGAGTCCTAGTCAAAGGGTGGTCAAACCACTCACAAACAGGATTCTCACAAGTGGCCTTCACACATTAACAACTTCAACACACCCCCTCCACTTGTGAGTCCTAGTCCCCTCCACTTGTGAGTCCTAGTCAAAGGGTGGTCAAACCACTCACAAACAGGATCGAGCTCCCGCTCTGATACCATGTCAAATTTCAAATGGGGGTGCTCAACGTGCGGTCCCACGCCTAGCGCACACACGAGAGCGGGAGCTCGAATATGCACTAGAGAGCCTCATTCTAACTCAAAACCATATGGTACTAAGTAGGAAAACTCCTTAGGCTTATATCATAAACTCCCCTCTTACAATTATTCGATGTGGGACAACTCACAAGTGGTCTTCACACATTAACAACTTCAACAATATATATATATATATATATATATATGGGAGAGTTTCCTAATGCGCACTTCCTAACTTTTTGAATATTATATTTTATTATTTACCCTTTTTTCTCTCTCTCTATATATATATTTATTAATAAATGTTTCTCAATTCTCAAATTGATTCTATTTTTTTATTTTTCGTTGAAAATTGTGAATTATTTTATTCTATTAATTAAACAAAAAATTAATACAAATAAATAAAAATATTAGATGAAATTATATAATTAAAACGAATAAAAAATTATTAAATTTAGTTTTTCCATCAATTTAATACTACACCTTAAGAACTTAATAAGTTAGAATTAAATTGAATTAATTTTTTTATAAAAATAATAATAATTTGTACACATTCTTAAATATTTTTTTAAAATTAAGAATAATATTTTAACATTAATTTGTATTTGAAAAAATATATATTTTTAAATTAATTGAATGAAATTAAATTGAATGTATCTAAAATGAAATTAAATTATAAAAAATAAGTGTTTTCTTTCGGCTAAGTTTTTTGTGAAATTAATTAAAAATATTATCTTACAGTTATTCATAAAAAAAAACAAAAAATAAGATATATTAAAATTAATTTAATATAAAAAAATATTTGAATATTTTGTAACAAAAATATTTTGACTAGACAGTAATGAGAATTTTTTTTATTAATATATATACATAGACAAAAATTATTAATATATAACGTAGAGAAATTTTAATTTTTTAATAGAGGAGTATAGCGTAGAGAAACGAGAAACTAATAATATAATATTAAAATTTTGTTAAATTTGTACGCATTGGTCCGCATAAGAAAGGAACTCATATATATATATATATATATATATATATATATATATATATATATATATATATATATATATATATATATATATATATATATAATATTGACAAATATAATTGACACAATCACAATCGAAAGCAAACAACCACAAAATGGAAGACGAAAAACAAACAAACACGACACACTTTGTTGCCTCCATCGTCTTGTTGCGATAAATTGTGCTTCAATACAATTTACCACAACTTGATATTCAAGGCTTGCGGAAATAGTTCGAATAATATGAACCGCACACACACATTCTTGTTTGTAGCGGAGAAAAGAAATAAAAAAGTGACACACGATATTACGAGGTTCGACAACTAATGTCTACGTCATCGGGCTCACAACACACTCTTTTTATTACTTGGAGAAATGATTACAAGACACACACTTGAAACCCGAACAAGCTCGACTTTGTTCTAACTCACGCTTTAGTAATAAACTCTATTGTGTTGGGATGATTTTGATCAGCACCTTGATCACCCTTTTATAGTTGCCAATCAATGGCATGTTCATTGAACACATCAATGAAACCTTTTGGCCCTTCAAAATTTTTTGGAAGCCAAAGAGTCACTTGCCTCTTCAAATTCATGTATTCAAAGAAGCTTAAGACTTTCAACACTTACTTCAACAGTTTTCACTTGATAAACCAAGAATCGAAATTGAAAGATATTTCAAGAATTTTTCATCAAAAATTATAACCATGACTCACTCTTTATCTAATTCAACCAACGAGATTAACGAAATACAATTGATATTACAAGAGATTAGATTTCTCAAAAAATCTAACTAAATCAATTTACTCTTTCTCTTTCTCCTTCTTTTTCACTCTTAGGAAGGTTGTGTAAGTGTTGATATCGTTTTAGCTTTGATAACACGCCTGGCACCTCAGCCAAGGTTGGCTTGAGCTAAATATAAATTAAGCTCGACAAATATCTAACCAAGTCGGCACAATCGTGTAAAAATGATATGGCACCTATGGGATTGCCCAATGGTTTTGGGCCAGGCCAGCTTGGTCAGACGGTTGATCCAAACTTTTAACAAAAATAATTTATTCTTTTGAATTGAAATTGAATTAAACGAAGGGTCAAACTATTTACACCTCCAATATTACTATCTACACCACTTATCTTAATTCACCCACTAAATTTAATTTATTACTTAGTACACCCTCTAGAAATTACTCATAATACCTGTTACACCATAAAAATCCAACACCGACACGTGTCTAGACGACCGGAGCCACGTCATCAAGAAGGTGGTCAAACGGCGGACCAAAGACGGAATTGAAGTCATGTATGAAGAAAGTACTAGGCGAGCTCAACAGTAGCCCCAGGAAGACAGCCCCGTGCCAGATTAAGGGATCAGTCAGATAAGGCTCCGGGCAAGAGGCGGTGCGCCTCTGGTGACATGCAGCAAGTGGAAGACAAAATTAGTGGGTATTTAATGTAATGGCTTAAAAGTCTTCATTAGTGGGATTAGATGTGATAGGAGGCTAATAGGTGGCATTAGGAGAGCTTGCATGCTCATGCATACTACTAGTATAAAAGGGAGGGAAGAGAGAGGAGAAAAGGACTTCACCTTTTTTATTTCCAAAATACTATAAGTAATGGAAAAGAGCTTTAAGCTCAAGAACACTTGGATGTTCATCCTATTTTCCAGATTTCCGGCAACATACAAACTTCGATCTATAACTTGTCCTAACAAATAAATATCTGCTTGGTTCCCTTTCTTATATACCCCCCCGTTCCAGTAATAGTGTGATTTAGAGAAAAAGGGTCCGAACAGTGGCGGTAGAGGTTCAACCGGCGGCAAAAATGGCAGACGAGAGAGAAGGCGCGACGGCATCCGACGACTCTGGAGATTCCGGCAGGTGGCGCAACGTCATGGGCAAGGCGGTTATCGAGGATCCCAACGCTCCGGCGGCTGAGGCAGACCCAGAACCCGTCGACCGAGACGCACCACCGCCGCCAATCCAGATTGTCGATGAGGAAAGCCCCGCCGACGGCCATGCAGAAACCGATCTGCACTCGGATTCTCAGGTAAGAGCTCCTATTCGCCGTCATCGTTCTCGCCGCCGTGCTCGTCGTTTGCACCCATATGATTTGGGTGGGCCGTCGACGCCCGTTGTGGCTCCGCCCCCAATCAAATTCGGAAATCTGGATACTCCAGAAAAAATTGATGAAGCCGTGCATGCTCTTATGCACAGAAAATACGTTTTGACAACTCCATTGAAACATGCAACCGGTGCTTTCATGACACCTGGACATGCCACAACTGTGGCTCCAGAGAAGGTCAAACGCCTCCGCAGGAGAGAGCGGAAAAAGCACCCGGTGATAGATCTAAACCGGAATGCTGAATCTGTGGCCACTTCGACGGATCGTCGAAGGAAAGGCAGCCAGAGTGACATGCACCGGTATCGGGAGGGTTCTCCTGTGCCTGGGGCCCGAGGGGCTAGGACGGAGGACCCGGAGATCGTAGATCTGAAGCAGAAATATGCTGAGTTGGAGAAACGAATGAATGAGGGACAGGGTGTGCATGTACCTTCAGGTTACAAAAATGAACCCCTGGCCCCAGAGGTTGAACATGCATCCATGCAAACTGAAATCCTCCCCATGCAATCCTTAGTCTATCACGGTAAAACTGACCCATAGACTCATTTGAGTAGGTTCAGGTCTTACATGTCCGGTCGCGGCGCAACTGATGCGACGCGCTGTAGACTCTTTCCCCTTACGTTGGGTGATGTTCCCCACAAATGGTACGCGGGCCTCCCTGCACATTCGAATAAATGTTTCGATGATTTGGTGCAAAGGTTCGTGACGCATTTTGCCTCTAAGGCTGTGAGACTGGTGTTGGAATTCGATATCCCGGGCTATTAAAATTTGCGGAAACCATAGCCCGATCAAAACCATTCGCCGGAGATCACACGAACGCCGACGAACGCGCCGGAGTCCAGCCGAGGAGACCACACGCCCGAAGACGTGCGGCTGCCCCCAGCCGAACCCCCGCGTCGCGGGGTTCACGCGATCACCGATCGCGCCGTGCGATCGGTTGGGGTGGGGCTGCCCAGCAGCCCCCGCGGCGAGTCCGGCGAATCGCCGCCGCCTGGGAGGTCCCCACCGTCGAGGTGGGGTGGGGTGCGGCACCAGCCCGCGCCCCCAGCGATCGATCATAAGATCGATCGCATGCCCGCGGCCCAGCCGCGGGTCTCTCCTCCGCGCGCCCTCGAAACCCTAGAGGGCGAGCGCCGTGGTCCGGCGATCCTAGATCGCCACCACGCGTTCGTCCTCTAATCCGGGGTTCGATCTTCGGATCTTGCGTTCTACGGTATTTTACGATAAATTAAAATTGAATAAAATCAAGGGCGTTTAGATTTTATACCTTCGATTCGTTGTTTGGAGAAACGAAATCAAACACCTTTGAATCTTCCCACGTATTCCTTGCACTCCGTTCGAACGTCGGGTGGGCGACGATCTATCGAACTCCTATGGATCTCCTTCAACTCTCTAGAACTATCAAGTATTGATATTCTTGTCTTATGATTTATGAAGGCCATGTAGTGCTTTTATAGGCTACGTAGGGGATCTAAAGGAGGTGGAATATTGGGCTTCCAATATTGGAGATTAAATTGAGCCAAGCCCAAATCCATTAATCCTTACCAATATTAATTTTATTTATTTTCCACTATATAAATAAAATTGCACTCCCAATATTTACCCATATTATATCAAATAATATTTCTCCGGTTAGTATTATTTATTCCGTGTATTTAAGATTTAAATATCCATTAATAAAATTTATTTATTGCTTAATAAATTTATTCATCTCTTATATCCGAGAATAGTACCACTCAACCTTATTATTATGCGGGAACAAATCCACTCGCGAGGTTTACATAATAAATCTTTATGAGCTCATCTCGGGGATATCATCAACCCTTCCGGGATACACTTTCCCGTCAAGTATTCACGACATGCCATATATAAAATATAGTGACCCAACTCAACCGGTAATTAACCCAATAATTAAATCGGTTAATTCCTTTGGAAAATCAAAGTCACTTATATTAAATATACACACCCGCAATAGTATCGGGGATTAAGAATAAAATACTCTGAGACTTAAATCAATTATCACAGAGCAATCCTAATTGATAAGTCTCAAGCGATCCGCCCAATACACCAAGTGTACAAGTGTGATAAAATAATTAAGACAAATTATTTTCTCTCTCACACAACGACTATACCGATGGATTGGTCCGTGTCCATCTAGGTCGTGAGCTACTGTTTGATTAAATACGAGTAACCGATAGTATGATCTTCTGTGTGGGCCCGACACACCATACTAACTACAACGTATATAATCCAGGACTATAATTTGCATTTATTTAATTAATAATAATTAAAAGCAAATGAATGTTCATTATTAATAGGTAAATGAAAGTGTACAAAGAATTCAGAATACTCAAATCTAGACATTAAGTATACTACTCCATCAACTGGAATAGAGCCAACGCCTACTCGGGATAAAACAGGATGATGAGGAGTCGGATGAAAGGTATGTGGATCGAGTTGAGGAAATTCTCCTGGCTGGCGGAGAGGATATAAATGAGAATTTAAAACTCCATACCGCCATGACCGGTTTGAGAAGAAGCTCAAAGTTGTTCAAATCTATGATGAAAAATTATCCAAAATCTTATGAGGAATTTCGTGTGAAAGCTGCCGCTGAGGTAGCATATCAAAGGTTGACCAGGACCCCGCGGGGCCTGGGCGAAACCAAAAAGAAGGCCCTATTCTCTTCAGAGAAAAGGCCAAACTATATTGGAAAGAAATCTGGTGTGAAAACCGGTACTGATCCCAGAATGGATGAAATGAGAGAATTGGAAGCCAATATTCGGCGTGAAACCGGTAAAGCCTCGGAGGCCATTTTGCAGGTGTTCCTGACTCAGAGGGTAGATGTGTTAACCAGGCCCCCGCCCATTAACACTCCCCCAGAGAAGTTGAACCCGAACCTTGATGGAGTTATATTCTAAATGTCTAGTTTAGTGACAATATGGAACTCCTTATCTGTGTTTTATTATCTATTAATCAAATTGTCGGCATTTTGTCTTTCATGTACTTTATGCAATAGTCCTAGATATATACGTTGTAGACAGTATGGCGTGAGGAGACACGCGGAAGATCATACTGTCGGTTACTCGTATACTATCGAACAATAGCTCACGACTTAGATGGACAGGGACAATCCATCGGTACGTCGTTGTGTGACTGGTAGATAGTCGGTCTTGACTATCATGTTACACTCGTACACTTGGTGTATTGAGCAGGACCACGGGAGGGCGTTCGATTTATACTAATCGCAGTAATCGAACTAGACCTCAGATATTACGGATATACGAATTCCTAATCCCTATATAATTATAGGTGCGTGTGTCAAATTCTCGGTTCTTTAACTTGCCAATGAGTGAGACTAGTTGATTAGTCGAGATCCTCGGTAAATTGGGAATCGTAATTGTACGCACGGCATGCTGTAGATTATAGACAGGAAACCGTGTCCCGTTTATTGGGTTGATTACGTCCCCGAGATGAGCTCATAAAGTTTATCATGTAAACCCTGCAGGTGGATTTGTTCCACATGATAATAAGGATGAGTGGTACTAGTCTCGGATAATAAGAAACGAATTAATTTAATTATTAGTAATTAAATAAATTCGTGGACGTTCGATATCTTAAACACGGGGAAAGTCGTATATGTAATTTCGGCGGAAATATTATTGTTGATATAATATTAAATTAATTTCGGGAATTCAATTATTATTTTATAGTGGAGTTAATAATAATTAAATTTGAAATCGATTAATTAAGGAATTGCTTTTTAGTATTCCAAGTTAATTAATATTTCATTTTAGCCCCTAATTAATTTACCTAAGAGGTCCCTAGTGTAACTCTATTTAAACCCCCCCCCCCCCTTTGCCTCTCCTAAACCTATCATTCGCCGCATTCTTTTTTGCAGCAGAAATTAATTGCGTTAGCGCAAATATAATTTCTTCTGTAAAAATTAATAAAGTTTTTGCGCAATTATTTTACACAGAAAGTAAAAAGGATTATTGCGGTGGTTTATCTGAGAAGCAGAAAAAGGGAGACCCAACGGATCGTTGCCCACACAACGGTTGGATCAAGGGAAGAGCCATACACTAGCAATCGCTAAGGTCTCAACAATCGACCGAGAGGTATGAGATCGAATTCTCTATTCCGCTATTTAATTCGATCTATTTTCTCGTTGATCATACATGAACGTAGATCGGGTTCCGGGGTTGTGGGTTGTATTCCTCGACTACTGGGGGTTCAAGGACCTCCGGATCAGTAGTCGGAAGAGGAAAAACGACCCGGAAACGAGCCTGGAACAGCAACGTCGCGTTGCTGTTCGCGGACGAACAGCGCCCGCTGGTGGGCAAACGGCGGTCGCCGTTTGCAGCTCCACCAGCGACCGCTGGACTGCAATCAGCGGGCGCTGATTGGGTGCAGTCCAGCTCCGTTTCGCGCGGTTGTCCTCCGGGGCAATGGCTGGGCGTGAATCGGGTCATGGGCTGTCGTGTGAATGAAGTAACGGACGTGGAGGTCGACTGGGATCGTTCGGATGTTCGAGCGATCGAACGAACGCATCCCGGGTAGTCGATTTCCAACAAATGGTATCAGAGACGGATTTTTTGTACGTTTTATGTATCGTTTGCGAGATTTGTTTTGCAGGATCACCCGATTATTATGGTCATGTTTATTGTACTGTATTTTGTGGTGTGTTAAACTCTCGGGATTGTCGAGATCTTTTGGTTTTATCGTTGCTTGTTTGTAATAGTTAAAACGACGGGTTGAGTCGTTTAGGGTTTTTTTCCTTTTCGTTTTCGCTTATCCGGATGTATAGGATCGATCAACCTGTATAGGATCGATGCCGGAAGTAGTTAGTTTACATGTGTAATGTCACTACTGCTTGGTGGATCGAGAGGAGATCGAAGGACGGACGAACGAGGGTCGAGAAGTCGAACCCGCAGCCTGCTGTGCACAAACGGCGCCCGCTGGAGGGCAAACGGCGGTCGCCGTTTGCAGCTCCTCCAGCGACCGCTGATGGTCATACAGCGGGCGCTGTTCGAGGTTTGGCAGCAGCGGCTCGGGGGTTCGACGGACATCACGGAACGCTCGTCTTTGCCCGGGATGATACTCCAGTGGGAGGGGTTCGTCTCTTGGCACTTAGACGAGTCGGTGGTGGACCGAGACCTAGACGAGCAACGAGACGAAGATCCGAGAAGACGTGCATCGAAGAATTTTAAAGGCCATAATAATCGGGCCACGTTAAATGTTTTCTATGTGTTTACGTGCTTTATTATGCTTTAATTTTACATGCATGTGAATGTTATCCCTTTCATAAAAACTAAGTGGGAGAGGGATTGGAAACAATCCCGCGGTCTCCATTCTCTGTTTTGATGGTGATGTGTGTCGCTTACGAGTTGGCTTTAGTGTCATCCTCCCTATCGGATAAAGTGGACACACGGATATCACCGGATCAAAATTCGAATTCAATTCCATTTATAGAATTGAACACTTAAGTTTTTCAAAGCAAATGCCTAATCTGTCTTTCAAAGACTAAGTTCAACTCGACTCATTCTCACCCCGGGGAGTGGAATGGAGCCAAAGCGCTTGCTTATGTCAATGACACAGATTAGAGACATTCGAGTCATTTGATGACTAGATCGATTGTCTGGTTGGCTCCCTCACTTTGTGAGAGATAGGGCTCAATTGCATGATTGATCGCTGGTTAGAAACTTCGAGTTTCACTTACGAGATATCAAGCTTTGATTAACGAAATTGTGAAATTTATTAAATGGAATTCAATTAACAAAGTTGTTTGTTTAGTAAACGTCCACACTATCGTGGCTTACTAGACGGAAACGGAACTTTGGGTTAATTGAGGCTCGACAGTTATAGGAAATCGTAAAGGGATCGCATGTCAACGTAAACGTCCACACTAACGTGGCTTGCGGTGGATATGTACTTCCCGAGCGGTTAACTTAGTACTGAGAAATGGTATACACTTAGGTACGCTTTACAGTATCCTCCCCATCGGAGTCACTGCTGTAATGATGTACGACCGAAGTAAAAGTCCAGTTATAAAATCGTTTGGACTAGTATACGTCCACATGAACGTGGCATGCTGGTCTGATGGGATTTTAGGATTAATTGGTAAATTTAATGATATTAATTAAGGGAGTTAATATCGAATTAAATTTGACGGTTTGATTTGTCTCTTTTATAGATATGGCACTCAACCCGCTGTCTGTGATACTAAAAGAAAACAAACTCACTGGTCCAAATTATGTTGATTGGAAACGAAACTTGGACATTGTCCTAACTGCTGAGGAGTACAAGTATGTACTCCAGGTCGAATGTCCTGTTGCACCTACTGAAACATCCTCTCCTGAGGAAAAGGAAGCTCATCGGAAGTGGGTCAAGGCTGATCAGATGGCGCGGTGCTACATTTTGGCATCTATGTCAAATGTGCTGCAACATCAGCATGAAGCCATGGACACTGCCTATGATATGATGCTTAACCTTAAGGAGATGTTTGGTAGTCAGGACAGGGCAGCCAGACAAGATGCTATGAGGAAACTCATGACGGCCACTATGTCCGAAGGAACGCCCGTGAGGGATCACGTTCTTAGGATGATAGGCTATCTGAATGAGATAGAGATTATGGGAGGTGCTATCGATGGGGAAACCCAGATCGACATAGTGCTCCAGTCCTTGCCTAAGAGTTTTGAGCAGTTCCGCCTGAAATATAACATGAACAAGAGATTATATACGTTGGCGGAACTCCTGACTGAACTCCAGGCGGCAGAGGGTATCTTTAAGAACTCTCAAGCACTTGTGGCTGTGAAATCGACTCTTCCTCGCCCTTCGGGGATTAAGAAGAAGAAAAAGCAAGGACGGAAACCCAGTGGACCCAGAGTTGGTGGACCACAGAATGGAGTGAACAGGCCTAAGGGCAAGTGTTTCCGTTGCAAGCAGTCTGGGCATTGGAAGTCTAATTGTCCTCTCAGACAAGGAGGTATGAACTTTTCCTTAGTCACTGAAACATGTTTAGCGGTGTTATAATCGGTACCTGGTGTGTGGATACGGGAGCCACTGATCATGTCTGCAATTCTTTGCAGGGGTTCCAGGAAACCCGGCGGCTTAGAGAGGGAGAGATCACCATCTACATGGGCAACGCTACGAAAGTGGCGGCGGTTGCAGTGGGAGATGTTCATTTATCTTTTAATAATAATGTTTTGGTATTGAATAATTGTCTTTATGTACCGGATTTTAGAAAGAACCTTGTTTCGGTTTCTAAGTTGGTTTTGAATGGATATTCAGTTTCTTTTGATAATTCTGTGATTGTCAAAAAGAATGGTGATTATATCTGTTCTGGTGCATTGATAGGCAACTTATATATACTGAATCCTAATTATTCCACGATGCAACGAGTAGAGTCTTATAACACATCTAGTACCAATAAGAGAAAGGAGCCTTCTAGGATGAATCAAAAGTACTTATGGCATCTTAGGCTAGGTCATATTAACTTGGGCAGGATTCAAAGGTTGATAACTAATGGAATACTCAGTGATGTGAAAGATGAGGACTTTCCAACCTGCGAATCATGCCTGGAAGGAAAAATGACCAAGCGATCCTTTAGTGATAAGGGGTATAGATCCAAGGAAGTACTGGAATTGATTCACTCTGATTTGTGCGGGCCTTTATATGTCCAAGCGAGAGGAGGTTACGAATATTTTGTAACCTTCACTGATGATTACTCAAGGTATGGTTTTATATACCTGATGCGCCGCAAGAGCGAGTGCTTTGACAAGTTCAAGGAGTACAAAGATCTTGTGGAGAACCTTCATGGTAAGACCATAAAGACTCTACGATCTGATCGTGGAGGAGAGTACCTCTCGGGAGAGTTTAAGGCGTACTTATCGGAGAATGGGATTGATTCCCAGATGACTGCACCATACACGCCCCAGCAGAATGGTGTAGCAGAAAGAAGGAATAGGACTCTTATGGAAATGGTAAGATCTATGATGAGTTACTCAGAACTACCAATTTCGTTCTGGGGATATGCCTTGGAAACAGCGGCTTATATCTTGAACTTAGTTCCTTCCAAATCAGTCCCTAAGACGCCCTCGGAATTGTGGACCGGGCGTAAGCCAAACTTGAAACAGATTCGGATCTGGGGTTGTCCAGCACATGTGCTGAAGCACGGGGCTGATAAGTTGGAGTCACGTTCAGATATTCGGTTGTTTATAGGATATCCTAGAGGAACGAAAGGTGGTCTATTTTATAGTCCTAAGGACCAGAAGATCGTTGTTAGCACCAACGCTCGGTTCTTGGAAGAGGATTATATAATGGACCACAAGCCCAATAGTGAGATAATACTCAACGAACTGAGAGGGAACGATCAAGGCTTAGATCCAACCCAACCGGGTGATACGCCACCACAGTCTGCACCTGTAGTTACTGAGGTTACACCGGAGCGTCGTCGTAGTGGGAGGGTTGTTCGACAACCCGACAGGTTCATGTTTATAGGTGAGTCTTCGGACTTGTTACCTGGAGAACATGAAGCCGATCCCTGGACCTACGACGAGGCGCTTAAAGATCAAGATGCTCAGTCTTGGCAAAAGGCGATGAAATCTGAGATTGAATCTATGGATTCGAATCAGGTCTGGGATCTTGTAGCACCGCCCAAAGGTGTAAAAGCCATTGGTTGCAAGTGGGTGTACAAGAGGAAAAGAGGATCTGACGGGAAGGTGGAAACCTTCAAGGCTAGGCTTGTTGCGAAAGGGTACACTCAGAAAGAAGGGATCGATTATGAGGAAACCTTTTCGCCGGTAGCTATGCTAAAGTCGATCCGGATTCTTTTGTCTATAGCATCTCATATGGATTATGAGGTGTGGCAAATGGACGTCAAGACAGCATTCTTGAATGGGAATCTTGACGAGACCATTTATATGAGACAGCCAGAGGGTTTCATCGAGAAAGGCCAAGAGCATCTAGTGTGTAAGCTAAAGCGATCCATTTATGGATTGAAGCAAGCTTCTAGATCTTGGAACATGCGGTTTGATGAGGTTATCCAGTCTTATGGATTCATTCAAAGCATGGACGAGTCGTGTGTATACCGGAGAAGTGACGGAAACAGCGTGGCGTTTCTCGTGCTTTATGTAGACTACATTCTTCTAATTGGCAACAATGTGAAGATGTTGTCGGACATAAAGGGATGGTTGTCCAAGCAATTCGATATGAAAGACTTAGGACAAGTAGGGCATGTTCTTGGGATCAAGGTTATACGGGATCGCCAGAAAAGAACATTGAGCTTGTCCCAGGCTTCATATATTGATACGATTCTAGCTCGTTTCAACATGCAGAATTCCAAGAGAGGTTCTCAACCTTTCTGCCATGGAATTCATCTATCTAAGGATATGTGTCCCAAAACACAAAAGGAGATAGATTACATGAAGACGATTCCTTATGCTTCGGCAGTGGGTAGTCTAATGTATGCTATGTTGTGCACGAGACCTGATATCTGCTATGCCGTAGGCATGGTAGCTAGATATCAGAGTAACCCTGGACAGGGTCACTGGACTGTTGTAAAGAACATACTTAAGTACCTGCGAAGGACTAGGAATTATGTTCTGAGTTACAAAGCGTCTGAATTGATTCCTGTGGGTTACACAGATTCGGATTTCCAATCTGATAAGGAACATCGAAAGTCTACATCAGGCTATGTGTTCACATTGGGAGGTGGAGCAGTTTCATGTAGGAGTGTTAAGCAGAAATGCATTTCGGACTCCACCATGGAAGCCGAATATGTAGCAGCCTCTGAGGCAGCTAAAGAATCGGTGTGGCTCCGGAACTTCATAATGGACTTGGATGTGATTCCTGATTTGCCAAGAGCTATCACAATTTATTGTGACAATAGCGGTGCAGTGGCAAATGCGAAGGAACCACGAGCCCACAATGCGAGTAAACACATAGATCGCAAGTACCACCTGATTAGAGACATCGTCAAGAGAGGCGATGCGGTTGTCACCAAGATTGCATCAGTGGATAACCTGGCAGACCCCTTTACGAATGCACTTCCAGCGGAAGCGTTCAAGAGACACGTGAAGGGGATGGGTATCGGATGTATGGGAGAGGGCAACTAGACTTTTAGTATAAGTGGGAGATGATGGAGTTATATTCTAAATGTCTAGTTTAGTGACAATATGGAACTCCTTATCTGTGTTTTATTATCTATTAATCAAATTGTCGGCATTTTGTCTTTCATGTACTTTATGCAATAGTCCTAGATATATACGTTGTAGACAGTATGGCGTGAGGAGACACGCGGAAGATCATACTGTCGGTTACTCGTATACTATCGAACAGTAGCTCACGACTTAGATGGACAGGGACAATCCATCGGTACGTCGTTGTGTGACTGGTAGATAGTCGGTCTTGACTATCATGTTACACTCGTACACTTGGTGTATTGAGCAGGACCACGGGAGGGCGTTCGATTTATACTAATCGCAGTAATCGAACTAGACCTCAGATATTACGGATATACGAATTCCTAATCCCTATATAATTATAGGTGCGTGTGTCCAATTCTCGGTTCTTTAACTTGCCAATGAGTGAGACTAGTTGATTAGTCGAGATCCTCGGTAAATTGGGAATCGTAATTGTACGCACGGCATGCTGTAGATTATAGACAGGAAACCGTGTCCCGTTTATTGGGTTGATTACGTCCCCGAGATGAGCTCATAAAGTTTATCATGTAAACCCTGCAGGTGGATTTGTTCCACATAATAATAAGGATGAGTGGTACTAGTCTCGGATAATAAGAAACGAATTAATTTAATTATTAGTAATTAAATAAATTCGTGGACGTTCGATATCTTAAACACGGGGAAAGTCGTATATGTAATTTCGGCGGAAATATTATTGTTAATATAATATTAAATTAATTTCGGGAATTCAATTATTATTTTATAGTGGAGTTAATAATAATTAAATTTGAAATCGATTAATTAAGGAATTGCTTTTTAGTATTCCAAGTTAATTAATATTTCATTTTAGCCCCTAGTTAATTTACCTAAGAGGTCCCTAGTGTAACTCTATTTAACCCCCCCCCCCCCCCCCCCCCCCTTTGCCTCTCCTAAACCTATCATTCGCCGCATTCTTTTTTGCAGCAGAAATTAATTGCGTTAGCGCAAATATAATTTCTTCTGTAAAAATTAATAAAGTTTTTGCGCAATTATTTTACACAGAAAGTAAAAAGGATTATTGCGGTGGTTTATCTGAGAAGCAGAAAAAGGGAGACCCAACGGATCGTTGCCCACACAACGGTTGGATCAAGGGAAGAGCCATACACTAGCAATCGCTAAGGTCTCAACAATCGACCGAGAGGTATGAGATCGAATTCTCTATTCCGCTATTTAATTCGATCTATTTTCTCGTTGATCATACATGAACGTAGATCGGGTTCCGGGGTTGTGGGTTGTATTCCTCGACTACTGGGGGTTCAAGGACCTCCGGATCGGTAGTCGGAAGAGGAAAAACGACCCGGAAACGAGCCCGGAACAGCAACGTCGCGTTGCTGTTCGCGGACGAACAGCGCCCGCTGGTGGGCAAACGGCGGTCGCCGTTTGCAGCTCCACCAGCGACCGCTGGACTGCAATCAGCGGGCGCTGATTGGGTGCAGTCCAGCTCCGTTTCGCGCGGTTGTCCTCCGGGGCAATGGCTGGGCGTGAATCGGGTCATGGGCTGTCGTGTGAATGAAGTAACGGACGTGGAGGTCGACTGGGATCGTTCGGATGTTCGAGCGATCGAACGAACGCATCCTGGGTAGTCGATTTCCAACAAACCTATGGTGTGATTTCCATGAGAAACACGGCCATTCAACAAACCAGTGTCGTCAGTTACTGAGGCAACTGTGGAGGCTGTTCAATGAGGGAAAACTGTGGCAGTACCTCCCCCGTCCCGGGGCTGTAGGGAATGAGCCACGGGGTCAGAATCCCCAGGCCCCTCCACCAGCTGCACCGGGCCAGAATCAAAATATTCCGGGGGCACATGATGCCCAGGAAGTTTTGATGATTGGTGGTGTCATGCCCTTAAATGAAGACAGCAAGCGGAAACGCAAAAGAGACTTTGCTATGTGGGAAGTTCTGATGGCTACTGCGCCTTCGCAGAGCGCAACAATCTGTGACACTGTGGTGATATCTGTCACGCCACGGGATCGAGATGAGGCCAAATTCCCGAGGGATGAACCCCTGGTGATCAGGGCGAGGATCCTGGGAATCGATGTGTCTCGCACTTTGGTTGACAACGGTGCTCACTGCAATGTTCTGTATAAGAATGCCATGGATCAGATGGGCAAGCTGGCCCGTTATGTCTCACCGTGCGATCTGATACTCAAAGGTTTTGGCAACGACGTGGTACATCCATATGGCAAGATCGTTCTGCCGGTGGAGCTGAAAGATGTCAAGAATCCAGGTCTGATGTTGGTTAGAAACTTGGAATTTGTAATAATAGATAGGGAGAGCGGCTATAACGCACTCTTAGGTAGGACCTTTTTGGACGCTTTCGAAGCGGTAGCCTCATCCTACTACTATTGTGTAAAATTCCCTACTCCCTCCGGTGCGGTTGGCACCGTTAGGGGCGATCTACTAATGGCAAAGAAGTGTATTTTGTATTTCTGTGATCTTGATAACTTAGCTGTAAATGCAAATCCCCAGGAAAGTCTGGAGGAAAATATCAAAGACTCACTGGATGAGCAAACCAAAGACTCACTGGATGAGCAAACCAAAGACTCACTGGATGAGCAAACCAAAGACTTACAGTATGAGCAAACCAAGAAGTCCCGAGTGACAAACGTAACTAGTACAGGAACGGACCCTAAGCCCCTAGATATCATAAATACCGTGGGGCCCGAAGCGATCCAAGAGTCGGTTCCGGGAGTGGAAGTAAATTCCCCAGGGCAAGATCCCTGTATGGAAATAGCTTCCACCAGCCAAACTCAGGATCGTCCGGGGCCAGAGCATGAGAATTATGATCCCAGGACAGGGACCAAGTACCGAAAAGGAACTGCCATGGAAGTGGTCGAAAACTTAGACTCCATAGTGTTGGATCCCGAGCAAGCTTATAAGCAAGTTCTCGTGGGTACACATATGTTAGAGCACACTCGAAGTGGACTGATCAATTTCCTCAAGGAAAATCAGAGTACCTTCTCCTGATCAAGTGCGGATTTGGGAAAGATAGATCCCAAACATGCATGCCATCGGTTAAAAATTGACCCCAAGAGAAAACCTATAGCCCAGAGGCAAAGGAAAATGGGGCCCGAGAAGTGCGAAGCACTGGCCGGGGAAGTGAACAAATTGATTGAGAATAAATTGGTGAGGCAAGCCTCGAGCGATGCCACCTGGTTATCCAATGCTGTGATGGTATCGAAGACAGTAGGCGCCTGGATACTATGCATAGATTTTACAGATCTGAATAATGCATGTCCCAAGGACCACTTTCCGATGCCACACATTGATCACCTTGTCGATAATTTGACAGGTCATGCTATATTTTCAACAATCGATGCTAAAGCAGGTTATCATCAAATTCCGATGCACCCAAACGATATAGAGCACACGGCGTTCTACACGGAAAAAGGAGTGTTTTGCTGGGAAAGAATGCCCTTCGGTTTGAAGAACGCCGGGGCCACATATCGAAGGTTAGTAAACATGATGTTTACAGATTTAATCGGTAAAACTGTTGAAGTATATATCGATGATATCATTGTGAAAAGCAAGAATGAAGCGGATCACATAAAAGACCTTGCAGAAGTCTTTAAGATTCTGGGGCACTACAATATGAAACTGAATCCGAAAAAGTGCAATTTCGGTATCAGGAAAGGTATGATCCTAGGGCATGTAGTCGGGGAACATGGGATTGAACCCAACCCGGCAAAGATCAGAGCCATACTGGATATGCGGGAACCCCGGGATATCAAGGGTGTGCAGCGCCTAACAGGTTGCTTGGTCGCCCTGAGCCGGTATGTCTCCTGTTTGGGGGATAAAACCCGTCCTTTCTTTGCATCCATCAAAGGAAATAAATTCCACTGGAAAAAAGATGCTCAAGAAGCTTTCAAGCAAATCAAAGAGTATCTATCCAGTCCCAAAGTGGTTGTGGCTCCGAAGCCCGGGGAAAAGTTGTTTCTGTACCTAGCCGCGTCAGAACATGCCATCAGTGCAGTTCTGACGAGGGCAGATGGAATAAAACATCTTCCCGTGTACTTTGTAAGCCAAGTCCTGCATGAAGCAGAAGTACGGTACACACCGTTAGAAAAACTCACTTATGCCCTGATAGTGGCGGTGAGAAAACTCCGGGCGTATCTTTTTTAGCACCCCGTAGAGGTTTTAACAACCATGCCGCTAAGGCAAGTATTGCACCGGTCCGATGTTACTGGGAGACTCCTGAAGTGGGCTCTGGAGATAAGTCAATATGACATAACCTTCAGCCCCAGGACAGCAATCAAGGCCCAAGTGTTGGCCGATTTTATTGTGGAACTGACGTTCCCGGAAAAGTCAAATAATCAATCACGCGCGTGGAAACTGTACGTGGACGGTTCAGCAACCACAGCGTGCTCGGGGGCCGGTATAGTACTACTTGGACCCGAGGGAGTATCTATCACCCAGGCGGTTAAATTCGAGTTCCCTGCGTCGAATAATGAGGCTGAATATGAAGCTCTCGTCGCGGGACTAGAATTATCCATAGCCGTTGGTGTGAAAAAATTAATCATATTCATGGACTCCCAACTGGTTGTAAACCATGTGACTGGTGAGTATGAAGCCAAGGGAGAACAAATGATCAAATACCTGGAGCTGGTAGGATCACTTTGTAAAAAGATCCCAGAGATAGTAATCGAACAGATCCCGAGGGAACATAACTCACAGGCAGACGCCTTGTCAAAGCTAGCCTCTTCGGAAGGCTCGGCAGATTTTTCAAAAATCATGTTGACTAAGTTATTGAATCCCTCGGTAGTTCGAAGAGCAGAACAACTGCCAATTCTGCCCGTATCCGGTGAGGACTGGCGAACACCAATCCTAAGGTACATAGATACTGGGGAATTGCCGCCAGACAAAACCGAAGGCAAACAATTGCGAATTCGAGCAGCAAAATATACAATCTTAAATTTGGATCTCTATCGGAAGAGTTATTCCCTTCCACTGCTAAAATGCGTGTCGAAGGAGGAAGGACTGAGACTCTTGGAAGAGGTCCATGACGGCGTCTGTGGGAACCATGCCGGGGGGAGATCCCTGGCACATAAAATAATGGGTCAATGCTATTACTAGCCAAGCCTTCGGAAGGACGCCATTGGCTACGCCCGTAAATGCGTAAAGTGCCAAGTAATAGGGCCTACCATTAGGACTTCCCCGGAGATGCTGAGATCCCTGTACAGTCCTTGGCCATTTGCTCGTTGGGGGATCGACTTGATCGGACCACTGGCGACGGCCCGGGGAGGGGTAAAATTCGCCATAGTGGCAGTTGATTATTTCACCAAATGGGTGGAAGCAGAATCACTGAACAAGATAGACCAAGCACAGGTCATCAAATTCCTATGGAAGAATATTATATGTCGCTTCGGTTTACCGGAGACAATAATTTCCGATAACGGAAAACAATTCGACGGGGCAGAAGTGGCGGAGTTTTGTGAGAGATGGAAAATCAGAAGATTATTCTCCACTCCGTACCACCTCCAAACGAATGGACAGGTTGAAGCTGTCAATAAGATTTTGAAACACACCATTAAAGCCAAGCTCGAAGAGCGAAAAGGCAAATGGGCAGATGAACTCCCAGAAGTTCTATGGTCCTACAGGACAACAGCCAGACCGGCTACAGGAGAAACCCCATATTCATTAGCATTCGTCACCGAAGCGGTGATCCCGGCGGAGATTACGGTGCTATCACATCGAACCGCCCAGGGAGCCGAAGGTGAGAACGAGGAAGCGCTCCGTAGAGAGCTAGACCTTTTGGAAGAAAAGAGGTTAGCTTCTGACTCGTTGAATGAAATGAACAAGCAAAGAATTGCAAAATGGTATCACTCCAAGGTGAAAGCCAGAGACTTCCAAGTGGGAGATCTGGTGTTGAAAAGGATCCTGGGAGCTCATCCCGGGGCCCTGGGTCAATCCTGGGAAGGTCCGTGTAGAGTAAGCCAGTGCCTCCAGAACGGAGTGTATGAACTAGAGCTACTCGACGGCACAAAAGATCAATATTGCTGGAATGCGTTACACTTGAAAAAATTCAAGTCGACTCATTCTGAAACTGACTTCAAGTCGACTCATTCTCACCCCGGGGAGTGGAATGGAGCCAAAGCCACTTGGTCATGTGGATGACACAAATTAGAGACCTTCGTACCATTCTTTGATAGATGGATCGATTGTCTGCTCGGCTCCCTCATCCATGAGAGATAGGGTCGTTCGCATGGTGAATTACTGGTTAGAAACTTCGAGTTTCACTTATGATTCTCCGAGTCTTGATTTGCAGAAATCGAATGATTCTTGTAATTGGGAGTCAATTATAAAAGTCCCTTGGTGTAGTAAACGTCCACACCACGTGGCTTGCTATGCTAACGGATTTTGGATTAATTGATGTAGACAGTTATAAGTAATTGTGAAGAGTTGTGAAGTTGTCGTAAACGTCCACACCACGTGGCTTGCGGTGATGTAGCAATTCCAAACGATTTACTTTAGTGCTGAATAATGGTTTACACTTAGATACGCGTTATAGTATTCTTCACCACGAAGTTACGCTATAATCGATGTATGACCAAAGAAAATCTAATTGCTAAATCATTTGGGTGGGTAAACGTCCACACCACGTGGCTTGCCTTACCTGATGGGATTTTAGACGTAATTAGTAATTTAATGATATTATTTGAGGGAGATAATATCGGCATTAAATTAATTGTTTTTTTATATGTGCTTATAGGTTTAGAGAATAGCTATGAATCCACTTTCTGTGATACTCAAGGAACATAAACTCACTGGTCCCAATTACATTGATTGGAAGAGAAATTTAGACATTGTCCTGACTGCTGAAGAGTACAAGTTTGTACTCTATGAGAAATGCCCTGCTGAGCCCACGGCTGCCTCAACTAATGAGGAAAAAGAAGCATATCGGAAGTGGAAAAAGGCTGATGAAATGGCTAGGTGTTATATTTTGGCTCCCATGTCAAATGTACTCCAAACCCAACATGAGCCGATGGACACTGCCTATGATATGATGTCTAACCTCAAGGAGATGTTTGGGGAGCAAGATCGTGCGGCAAGGCAAGAAGCCATGAGAGTCCTTATGACAACTACTCAATCTGAAGGAACGCCCGTTGGGGAACACGTTCTTAAGATGATGAGTTTGTTGAATGAACTTGAGGTCCTAGGAGCTATGATTGATGGTGAGACGCAAGTCGACATCATACTCCAGTCTCTGACTCCTAGTTTTGAGCAGTTTCGTATGAGCTATAATATGGGTAAACTATCTTATACTCTTGCGCAACTCCTGACTGAACTGAAGGCGGCAGAGGGGATCTACAAGAAGGGCAAGTCTCAAGCGCTTGTAGCTACCAAGTCCAAAAGCTTGAAAGCTGTTGGAGGTAGAGGCAAGAAAAGGAAGCAAGCCTGGAAACCCAGTGGTGCCAAGAGGAATGGACCACGAGTGGGGGCTAGTAAGCCAAGGGGCAAGTGCTTCCGATGCAACAAGTCTGGACACTGGAAGTCTGAATGTCCTCTCAGAGGTACGAATTTTTCTTTAGTCGTAAAAACATAGTCAGCGGTATTATCTACCAGAATTCTGGAGTGTAGATATGGAACCACTGACGGTATGTGCATTGTTTGAATGCAGGGGTTCCAGAAAACCCGGCGACTTAGAGAAGAAGAGTTCGAGTCTACATGGGCGAAGCTGTTGGGGTAGCAGCGCTTGCAGTGGAAGACATTTATCTGCTTTTAGTAGTTTTAGGATTTCATTTCAAGGTTATTGCTTTATGTACCCCTTTATTTTGAAAAAGAACTTTTGTTCTGGTTTTTCTTTATTAATGAATGGATATTTATTTCTTTAATCATTCAGTGATTTAGATAAGAAATAAAGGTGTTATCTATTCTGGTACATTATATAGCAATATATGAATGATGAATCCTTAGTCTACCACGATGCAACAAATCGTTATGTATAACTTGTTTTGCTTATTAGATGTATTTCTTTATCAATCATTATATTTGTGAATTCTTGAACTTAGTAGTATTTATTCAAAAGGGATTCAAAAGGTCGAAATTGATTTGATCAATTATAGTTGGAGGAATGGACCTCCCGACCTAAGAATCAAATTTTGGAAGATGATACAACTAAGTTAACCTTTCTGGATAAAGGATAGAATTCGGACAAATATTGAGAATGATTTATGATTAATGCGGTAACATGTGTAATTAGAAAGGTACGAGTCGTTCTTTCAAAGAATACTCGAAGATGGATTAGAATACTTGATGTGCCATAAAAGCAAAGTGTCTTTCAGTAGACACAAAGCTATTATGGGGAACCTTCAAAGTATATTCATTAAAAGCCTGCGACTTGTTCGCGGAGGCTATCACCTATCTAAATAACACATAGCATAAATCAAACATTGAGATTAAGTCTAAAATGACTGCACCATACACTGGAGTGTAGACATGGTGTGTCAGGAATAAGAAATGGAATTCTAATAGTAAAAGGATAAGTTTATTCGGAACTACCTATGTTCTATGGATATTTCTGGATACAACAGCACATTCAATGTGGTTGTAGAATATCCTAGAAGAACAAGTAATTGTATGTTCAATAGTACTATTAACCAGAGGGGTGTCCTCGCCCGGTTCTTAGAGGAAGACTATTAGATGAACTACAAAGCCCTAACTGACAAAGGTACTTTGAAATGAGGAATAAAGAAAGACTGAGAACCAGCCTAACCGAGTAGTAGTACACCACTAACTGCACCTAATGTTATTACTGTTATACACCGGAACGCCATTGCAGTGGGAGGTTGTTAAGCAACCGGAGATGTTCATAAGACTGGAGGAGTTTTGAACTCTGGATCTAGTAGACATGAAATCGAGCCCTAGTTCTGCATAGGGGGCAGTACTAATCTAAATGTGCCTACTTGGATAGCAATAAGTATTATTGTTAAGAGGCAAGATCATTTAGAAGTACAACCTTAGTGAATCCATTTATGGATTATTACAAAGGTGTATTGGAGACGTAATGGAAACAAAGTGGTGTTTCTCGGAACTTTATGTAGATAACACTTCATCGTTGGCAACAATGTAAAAGTGTTGTCAGACATAAAATAGAGGTTGTCTAAATAAATCGAGATATAAGATTAAGATGAAGTTAGATCATGTTCTTGGAATCTTTCGATCTCTAGATAAGAACATTTGTACTTCTCTTAAGATATCTTATGCGATTATGGTTTGTTTTAAACATGCATAATTCTGAGAAAGGTTATTGCCTTTCGGGAACAGAATGCATCTATCTAAAGGTATGTGTCTTGAACACATAAAGAAGATAGATATAGACAAAGCAGTTTCCTACACTTCGAGTGTGGAGAGCTTTGTAGATGCAGTGTTGTAAAACAAGAACCTGATATCAACTATGCGGATAGCGTAGTGGGAGGATATCAAAGTAATCTGGATAAGAGATATTCGAATGCTGTAAAAGTACCTGGAAGTACTAGATTACTAAGCAAGACGAAATCTTCTTGGATTACAGTTTCTCAGATCCAAAATCAGAGAAAGACCAGTGTAAGTCGATATCAGGCTATGTGTTCACTTTTAAAAGAGGTGGAACCTAAAGATGAAAGAGTGATAAGCATGATGCTTCTCGGACTCTATCATAAACCGAATAGCAGCCTCAGAGGCAGCGGAAGTTTTTGGTTAGGTTCCGGGATGACCTCTGAGCTTGGATATGATTCTTGGTTCACCAAAGGCTATGTATATAGCGGTGCATGGTAAACTGAAAGAAGTCATAAGTTCAAAAGGGGATGATAACACATAGAGCAAGTACCACCTGATTCGAGTCATCGTCTGGGGAGACGACGCAGTAGTCACCAAGATAACTTCAGAGCGGCAACCTAGATTGCTCATTCACATAATACTTCTGGGAAGTATAACTTAAGCACGTGATGAGTATGGGAGTCGGGAGTTTGGAGGAAATGACTAGACCTTAGTACAAGTGGGAGATTGTTGGAGTTGTGTACTTAATGTCTGGATTTAAGTATCGATAAACTCGCGGTCATAGCATTTAACCTATTTAATTAATAAACAATTATTTGCATTTAATTATTATTAATTAATCATGCAAAATATAGTCCTGGATTTTATACGTTGTAGTTAGTATGGTGTGTCGGGCACACACAGAAGATCATACTATCGGTCACTCGTATTTAATCAAACAGATGCTCACGACCTAGATGGACCCGGACCAATCCATCGGTATAGTCGTTGTGTGAGAGAGAAAATAATTTATCTTAATTATTTTATCACACTTGTACACTTGGTGTATTGGGCGGATCGCTTGAGATTTATCAATTAGGATTGTCGTTGATAATTGATTTAAATCTCAGAGTATTTTATTCTTAATCCCCGATACTATTGCGGGTGTGTATATTTAATATAAGAGACCTTGATTTTCCAAAGGAATTAACCGATTTAATTATTGGGTTAATTACCGGTAAAATTGGGTCGCTATATTTTATATATGACATGCCGTGAATACTTGACGGGAAAGTGTATCCCGGAAGGGTTGATAATATCCCCGAGATGAGTTCATAAGGAATTATTGTGTAAACCTCATGAGTGGATTCGTTCCGCACAATAATTAAGGTTGAACGGTACTAGTCTCGGATATAAGAGATGAATATAATTTATTGAGTAATAAATAAATTTATTCATGGATATTTAAATCTTAAATACACGGAATAAATAATACTACCGGAGAAATATTATTTGATATAATATGGTTTAATATTGGGAGTGCAATTAATTAATATAGTGGAAAATAAATTAATTAATATTGATAAGGATTAATAGATTTGGGTTGGGCTCAATTTAATCTTCAATATTGGAAGCCCAATATTCCACCTCCTTTTGATCCCCTACGTAGCCTATAAAAGCACTACATGGCCTTCATAATTCACACGCCAATCATAAGTCTTGAATAGTGAAGGAGATCCATAGGAGTTCGATAGATCGTCGCCCACACGACGTTCGGACGAGGTGCAAGGAATACGTAGGAAGATCGCAAGGTCATCAACGTTTGAATTCGTTTCTCCGCACAACGAATCGAGGTAAATAATCATAAACCCCCTCCATGATTATATGTTCGTTTAATTGTGATATATACATGAACAAGACGATCCGGGAAAACGACGAACCTCGGGGACGGGGATTCGAGATCCCCGGCGAGGATCGAAGGGGCGGCCGAACCCTAGGGTTCGACCGCCGCATGCGCGCGACGAGGGGCGAGCCCCGGCTGGACGCCGGGGCATGCGATCGACTTTGGTCGATCGCTGGGGTGCCACGGGCTGGTGCCGTGGCGGACCCCAGCCGCCCTCGACGGCGGCGTGCGCTCGAAGGGGGCCCCGGCTGAAGCCGGGGCAAGCGATCGACATGGAGTCGATCGCTAGGGCAGCCGCGGCTGGGCCGCGGCGGGTCAGCTGGGCTGACCGCCCTCCCCTCGACGGCGGTGGCGGTGAGTCGCCGGACTCACCGCCAGGGGCTGTTCCGAACAGCCCCGTGGGGATGCCGTGCATCCCCGGCGATCGCCATACACGACGATCGCGAGCCCCAGCGGGGGCGTGGCTAGGGTTTAGCCGCGGGTTCTCCCGCGGCGACGCCTTGGTCATGCTCTATCTCGTTCGGTGTTCGCGATCGGTTTCCAGCGACGGGGTTTCGGTCGGGTTATCGGTTCCGCAATTTTTTTTGATAGCCCGGGACATCGAATCCCAACACATCCTTCATCTCTTCATCTTCTTTGTCTTCTTCTTCTGTTGCAGCAATGGGCAGTTCACCAGGCATGCAGAGCTTGTCATAAGTGGGCCACCACTTCATATCTATGCCAAACTCGACCTCAAGATCATTGAATGGCTGCGGCACCCGGTCATCGAGTGTGTCCTCCTTCATGTAATCTTTGAGTGTCTTGAGGGCAAAGTCTTTGACAACTTCGTTCTGCTCCTTAGCCGCTGACCTAACCATTCCAACATAAGCAGTCACATAAAGAAGGTTAGATAAGATTCGAGGATTATGCGCCGAAGACTCTAGCATATCGCAGGCATTATCGAAGTTATCCGTGGTCTCCTTTAGATCAGCTTCGGTCTGGGCCAGTTTGGCTTTCAAATCTTTGATTTCCCGGGACGTCTCGTCCTGGGCCTGCTCCATCATCTTTTCACCCTCTTTAACAGTCTTCAGGGCCTCCTCCAACTCAGACTTCAGTGTCGCCTTTTCAGATCGCTCAGTGTCAATGACTTTCCGGCAAATGTCCCTATCCCCGGCTGCAGATTTGTACGCCTCGTTGAGCTCCTTGATGTGCTGATCGAGCTTTTTTGCATTGGTCTCGTGTGCTACGATTGCTTCGAGCATTTTCTCTGTACGAGTATGAGCACCGGCGATAGCCACTGTAGCTTGACTGGTTAGCTTGAGCGCCAGGGAAAGCGCATGGTTATCGTGGTCCATCAAGTCATTGAACTCGGTAGTCCAGCACCGGCCAACTGCATTAATAGCCTCACCCACAGGGCTGTTCTGAGTAGACACCGGAGGAATGGGACCTAGCCCGGAATAGAATGACACGAGCACTGGAGGAATTGGAGGATCGTGGAGGGACAGTCTGAAGTATGGTACAATGAAAAGAATGAGTGTAGAGTAGAAGACTCAGAATAAATTATATTTATTTTTAGAGTGTAAAAGAAACAAGTAAAAATACTTACTTGGAGAACAGCTCAGCATGTAACCCATACATAGCGTTTTCGCTAGTGTTAGAGGAACGTGGTGGAGAGTCTGTAACATCAATTATGGCCCCCTGGGCCCCCTTGCGTTTTTTCCCTTCTTCCTGCTTAACCTTGAGCAGTGACGTAGCTCCAGAAGGTGGCAACCCAGTGCTCGGGGCAGCTTCAGACATCACTGTGTCAGAGGTCAGAGGAGTTTCTTGATAAGAATCCACCACATTCATCAGCCCGTGAGGATCGGATTTCGTTCCCGGGTTGGACGGAGTGTGGGATCGGGTTCGGCCTGCGGGAGTGTTTGATGAACCACCCCGTGTTTTCACAGCACTCTTTCCTCGACCAGCCGATGTGCTGGCTTTAGCTTTTCGCCCTTTGGTGAAAAGTGCAGCGTCCACGATGCCAAGGGAGCCAAATATATCTCTGTTGTCAGCCATGCCTTCAGGTTTTTCAGTAAAGACAGTGTTGAAATACTCTGCACAGGAAACACACAAATCATTACACCGGGAGGTCTGAAAAGATATCCCAGGGCAGTTTTGGTTTATAACACAATGGAGTACCGGGAAGTCTTTTTAGATATCCCAGGGAAGACCATTTAAAAAACAAAAATACAACTAAGTACCAGGGAGTTGAAAAACTCCCGGAGAAACTAATACTCGGTTGTTAAGTAGAATACCATGGGACTTGAAAAAGTCTCACAGGGAAAACTTAAACACTTTGAGAGAAGGTACCTGGATATTCTCGACCTTCGATGTACGGTGGGTAGTATAAACCGGCTTCGTCTCGAACGTCATCGTTGTACAAATTGCAATCTCTCTTTTCCGATGGTATACACAGTGCTAGGAGATTCGCCGTCTCTAAATCCCACGGGAGATTTATGGTTTTCGACAATCGACCACCTGCACCATTGAAAAGAGTTTAGATCAGTCAATATTGTACAATAGTGAGTTTGAGATGCTTACAGTCGGGTTTTTCAGAATAAGTGACAGGAATGTCAATTTCCCCGTCACGGGTTTGAGTTTTCCAGCGCCCAGAAACAAATAGCCATCGATCCCACCAGCGAACGTCTGTGAGCTTGGGTTCCTTAATCTTCACCTTGTTCGGCCTGAGGCGAATCGTGTAATCCCCGCGGGAGGAGGAGTTGGAGACGACAGGACTGAAGAATTGATGGAATTCGGCACCGGTTATGGGTCGAGAAAGTCCCACCTGGCCCAACGCGGTGAGTACACCGTATAGTTGGCCCCATCCGTTAGGATGAATTTGGTGGGGAGCTAATCCCCAATGATTGAGAATCCCAGAAATGGAGGGGTGAAGCGGGAACCGCAACCCCACATTCAGCGCGTCTTCTCCAACAGCCACCATCCCCGCCGGAGGGCAGCACGCCGATTCCCCAGGTAACGGTACGTACAAATGAACATTGTTTGGAATCCTCCACTTCTTTCGTTTTTCCAGTAATGTTGAAGGGTCTACTGTACTTTTCCGGCCGTGAGCGCCCCAATCTTGGTGATCTGGATCGGGCCCCACCGGTATCGATTTTCTCGTAACCGGTTGGTAAGGCCCCTCGGTATCCGGATCTGGCGCCTCCGGCGACGGAAGATCAGGCACGGCTCCCTCCATGAAAGATTTGTATTCTCTGCCGAAGACAACGTGAGGAGCTTCGGGTGGTTGATACCTCCCTCGAGGGCCTCGTCTCAGTCGCGGCATGATTCGATTTACAGTCGATGAAAAATAAAACGCAAAAACAATAGATTTCGTAAGGGAAAAAAGATAAATCGAGAGCGAATTTTTCTTACCCAAAATATGAATTCTGAATTGTGCAAAGTGATTTCAAAAAACTTTGAAATCGAGAATAATGATATGGAAACTGTAAGGACGCTGTAATTGCGTGTGGGAGAGAAGGGGGGCGGTTACCGAGGAAAAAGCACTCAATTACTGCCCCACTATCTCATAACCCTATCAAATCACTCTGTAACCGCCAGGCCACGTGGCCAGAAAAACCTGCAAAAAGGTAACCTTTGAAGAGTCAAATCTTTTCGAATCTTTTCCATTTCCTTTTTGATTTATTTTAATCAATAAAAAATACCGAATTTATGTCGGCACATGAAACGTCTTCCCGCATATACAGGGAAAGAAAATACATGTTCTCAGTACCATTATAAATGTTGTTACAGGGGAGTCTTAAGACAAAACCCCGTGAGAAAAATACTTTATTTTCTCGTCCAAGGATATTGTGTGTCCATTATAAAAATACTAATCGGGAAAAATCCCGAAAGAAATTTTTGATCAATACGGTACAAAAGTCCAGAACGATGGAATCACAACCTCCTCTCACTCTCCCGATGAAGTATATTTCAAGACCACACTAGAGCCACCTAGAATCAAATATATCCCAAGAAGATCCCACGCCAAAAGCCACTGCTGACAAGATCCACAAGTCAAATATCAACTCCGAAGAGTATCAAGAGTCGATTACCAGGAGATCCAAGACCAAACTTAAGGAAAAAAGATGTTATAATCCATCAATTTTCCTGGGGGCCAATGTTACACCATAAAAATCCAACACCGACACGTGTCCAGACGACCGGAGCCACGTCATCAAGAAGGTGGTCACGGCTGACCAAAGACGGAATTGAAGTCATGTATGAAGAAAGTACCAGGCGAGCTCAACAATAGCCCCAGGAAGACAGTGCTGGGATTCGATGTCCCGGGCTATCAAAATTGCGGAACCGATAACCCGATCAAAACCCTCGATTACCGAAGACTGAATCCCGACTCATCCGCAGGAGTCCGACCTTTGGAGACTACGCGCCCGAAGACACGCAGCCCGCCCCCAGCCGATTTTCTCCCGCGAGTCGGATCCACGAACGCGAACCACCTCACGAGCCGGGGCCCGACCGAATGCCCAGCGAGGTCCGAAGACCGCGTGCACCCAGCCGAGCCCCCGCGAGGGGCTCGCGATCGTCCTCGACGATCGCTGGGATCGCTACGGGCGATCCCCGGGGCTGCTCGTAGCAGCCCCGCAGCGATTCGATGACTCGCTGCCCAGCGGGGCGTAGTCCCCGCACGCATCCGCTGCGGGCGAACCCGCAGCACGTACGGGGTCGCTGCGGGTGAACCCGCAGCTTACCCGCGATCGATCCGAGGATCGATCGCACGCCCTCGGCTCCAGCCGAGGGCTTTTCCCGTGCGCCGCCGCCACGCGCCTCCGACGAGGTGGCTGGGGATCCGCCGTGGCACCAGCCCACGACATCCCCGGGGATCGACCGAAGTCGACCCCATGCCCCGGCGTCCAGCCGGGGCTTGTTCCTTGTCGCGCGTCCGGCGGTCCGAACCCTAGGGTTCGACCGCCGCGTTCGATCCTCGCCGGGGATCTCGAATCCCCGTCCCCGAGGTTCGTCGTTTTTCCCGGATCGTGCGTTCATGTATACATCACAATTATTCAACGCACAAATAATCATAGAAGGGGGTTCTTGATTATTACCTTGATTCGTTGTACGGAGAAACGAATCGTTGATGACCTCGTGATCTTCCCGCGTATTCCTAGCACTCCGTTCGAACGTCGTGTGGGCGACGATCTATCGAACTCTTATGGATCTTCCTCACTCTCCGAACTTTATTGTTTGCGTAACTTAGGTTGTGAAAAGTGAAGACCATGTAGTGCTTATATAGGCTACGTAGGGGATCATACGGAGAATAAATATTGGGCTTCAATATTGAAAATTAAATTGGGTCCAACCCAAATCCATTAATTCTTATCAATATTAATTTTATTTATTTTCCACTATATAAATAAAATTGCACTCCCAATATTATTCCATATTATATCAAATAATATTTCTCCATCTTAGTATTATTTATTCCGTGTATTTAAGATTTAAATATCCATGAATAAATTTATTTATTGCTCAATAAATAATATTCATATCTTATATCCGAGACTAGTACCGTTCAACCTTTATTATTGTGCGGAACGAATCCACTCATGAGGTTTACACAATAATTCCTTATGAACTCATCTCGGGGATATTATCAACCCTTCCGGGATACACTTTCCCTTCTAGTATTCACGGCATGTCATATATTAAATATAGCGACCCAACTTTACCGGTAATTAACCCAATAATTAAATCGGTTAATTCCTTTGGAAAATCAAAGCCTCTAGTATTAAATATACACACCCGCAATAATATCGGGGATTAAGAATAAAATACTCCGAGATTTAAATTGATTATCCAAGGCAATCCTAATCAATAAATCTCAAGCTGATCCGCCCAATACACCAAATGTACAAGTGTGATAAAATAATTAAGATAAATTATTTTCTCTCTCACACAACGACTATACCGATGGATTGGTCCGTGTCCATCTAGGTCGTGAGCAACTGTTCGATTAAATACGAGTAACCGATAGTATGATCTTCTGTGCGCCCATGCAGCACCATACTAACTACAACGTATAAAATCCAGGACTATATTTTGCATAATTAATTAATTGCAAATAATTGTTTATTAATTAAATAGGTTAAATGCTATGACCGGGAGTTTACCGGTACTTAAATCTAGACATTAAGTACACAACTCCAACAATCTCCCACTTGTACTAAGGTCTAGTCATTTCCTCCAAACTCCCGACTCCCATACTCATCACGTGCTTAATTTATACTTCCCAGAAGTATTATGTGAATGAACAATCTAGGTTGCCGCTCTGAAGTTATCTTGGTGACTACCGCGTCGTCCCTCTGACGATGACTCGTATCAGGTGGTACTGGCTCTATGTGTTATCATCACTTTTCGAACTTATGACTTCTTTCAGTTCTCCATGCACCGCTATGTACACAGCCTTTGGTGAACCAAGAATCATATCCAAGTTCAGAGGTCATTCCGGAACCTAACCAAAACTTCCGCTGCCTCTGAGGCTGCTATTCGGTTTATGATAGAGTCCGAGAAGCATAACGCTTATCACTCTTTCATCCTTAGGTTCCACCTCTTCTAAAAGTGAACACATAGCCTGATATCGACTTACACTGGTCTTTCTCCGATTTTTGATCTGAGAAACTGTAATCTAAGAAGATTTCGTTTTGCCAGTAATCCAGTACTTCCAAGTACTTTACAGCATTCGAATATTTCTTATCCAGATTACTTTGATATCCTCCCACTACGCTAACCGCATAGTTGATATCAGGTTCTTGTTTTTCAACATTGCATCTACAAAACTTTCTACACCTGAAGTGTAGGTAAATGCTTTGTCCATATCCATCTCCTTCATGTGTTCGAAACACATACTTTAGATAGATGCATTCTGTTCCCGAAAGGCAATAAACTTTCTCAGAATTGTGCATGTTTAAAACAAACCATAATCGCATAAGATATCTAAAGAGAAGTACAAATGTTCTTATCTAGAGATCGAAAGATTTCTAAGAACATGATCCAACTTTATCTTAATCTTATATCTCGATTTATTTAGACAACCTCTATTTCATGTCTGACAACACTTTTACATCGTTGCCAATGATAAAGTGTTATCTACACAAAATTCCGAGAAACACCACCTTTGTTTCCATTACGTCTCTAACACACCTTTCCTATGCAGAACTAGGGATCGATTTCATGTATACTGGATCCAGAGTTCAAAACTCCTCCAGTCTTATGAACATCTCTGGTTGCTTAACAACCTCCCACTGCAATGGCGTTCCATTGCATAACAGTAATAACATTAGGTGCAGTTAGTGGTGTACCGCTACTCGGTTAGGCTGGTTCTCAGTCTTTCCTTTCCTCATTTTTAAAGTACTATGTCAGTTAGGGCATTGTAGTTCATCTAATAGTCTTCCTCTAAGAACCGGGTGAGGAAACCCATCTGGTTCGTAGTACTATTGAACATACAGTTACTTGTTCTTCCAGGATATTCTACAACCACATTGAATGTGCCGTTGTATCCAGAAATATCCATAGAACATAGGTAGTTCCGAACAAACTTGTCCCTTTTAGAATCTTATCTCTTATTTCTGACACACCAGGTCTACACTCCAGTGTATGGTGTAGTCGCTTTGAGACTTAATCTCAATCTTTGATTTATGCTATGTGTTATTTAGATAGGTGATAGCCTCCGCGACAAGTCGCAGGCTTCCAATGGATATACTTTGAAGGATCCCCATAATGGCTTTGTGTTGAAAAACACTCCGCTTTTATAGCACATCAAGTAATCTAATCCATCTTCGAGTATTCTTGAAGGAATGACTCGTACCTTCTCTAATTGCACATACCGCATTAATCATCAATCATTTTCTATACTTGTCCGAATTCCATCCTTTATCCAGAAAGGTTAACTTAGTCGTATCATCTTTCAAGATCGATTCTTAGGTCGGGAGGTCCATTCCTCCAACTATAATTGATTGAATCAATTTCGACCTTTTGAACCCCTTTTGAATAGATACTACCAAGTTCAAGAATTCACAAGTATAATGATTAATAAGAGAAATACATCTAATAAGTAAATCAAGTTATACATAACGGTTTGTTGCATCGTGGTAGACTAAGGATTCATCATTCACATATTGCTATCTAATGTACCATAATAGATATCACCATTATTTCTTATCCAAACCATCCAATGATTAAAGAAATAAAATATCCATTAATAAAGAAAACCAGAACGAAGTTCTTTTTCAAAATAAAGGGGTACATAAGCAATAACTGAAATGAAAACTTAAAACAGATAAATGTCTTCCACTGCAACCGCTGCTACCCCAACAGCTTCGCCCATGTAGACTCGAATTCTTCTTCTCTAAGTCGCCGGGTTTTCTGGAACCCCTGCATTTAAAGAAATGCACATACCGTCAGTGGTTCCATATCTACACACCAGAATTCTAGTAGATAATACCGCTGACTATGTTTTTACGACTAAAGAAAAATTCGTACCTCTGAGAGGACATTCAGACTTCCAGTGTCCAGACTTCTTGCATCGGAAGCACAAGCCCTTTGGCTTACTAGCCCCCACTCGTGGTCCATTCCTCTTGGCACCACTGGGTTTTATGGCTTGCTTCCTTTTCTTGCCCCTACCTCCAATAGCTTTCAAGCTTTTGGGCCTGGTAGTTACAAGCGCTTGAGACTTGCCCTTCTTGTAGATCCCCTCTGCCGCCTTCAGTTCAGTCAGGAGTTGCGCAAGAGTATAAGATAGTTTACCCATATTATAGCTCATACGAAACTGCTCAAACTTAGGGGTCAGAGACTGGAGTATGATATCGACTTGCGTCTCATCATCAATGGATGCTCCTAGGACCTCAAGTTCATTCAACAAACTCATCATCTTAAGAACGTGCTCCCCAACGGGCGTTCCTTCAGACTGAGTAGTCGACATAAGGACTCTCATGGCTTCTTGCCTCGCCGCACGATCCTGCTCCCCAAACATCTCCTTGAGGTTAGTCATCATATCCCGGGCAGTGTCCATCGGCTCATGTTGGGTTTGGAGTACATTTGACATGGAAGCCAAAATATAACACCTAGCCATTTCATCAGCCTTTTTCCACTTCCGATATGTTGCCTTTTCCTCATCAGTTGAGGCAGCCGTGGGCTCAGCAGGGCATTTATCAGAGAGTACAAACTTGTACTCTTCAGCAGTCAGGACAATGTCCAAATTTCTCTTCCAATCAATGTAATTGGGACCAGTGAGTTTATGTTCCTTGAGTATCACAGAAAGTGGATTCATAGCTATTCTCTAAACCTATAAGCACATGTAAACAAACAATCAATTTAATATCCGATATTATCTCCCTCAAATAATATCATTAAATTACTAATTGCGTCTAAAATCCCATCAGGTAAGGCAAGCCACGTGGTGTGGACGTTTACCCACCCAAATGATTTAGCAATTAGTTTTTCTTTGGTCATACATCAATCATAGCGTAACTTCGTGGGGAAGAATACTATGACGCGTATCTAAGTGTAAACCATCACTCAGCACTAAAGTATATCGCTTGGAATTGCTACGTCACCGCAAGCCACGTGGTGTGGACGTTTACGACAATTTCACAACTCTTCACAATCACTTATAACTGTCTACATCAATTAATCCAAAATCCGTCGGTACAGCAAGCCACGTGGTGTGGACGTTTACTATACCAAGAGATTTTTATAATTGACTCCCAATTACAAGATCCATTCGATTTCGTAAATCAAGACTCGGAGAATCATAAGTGAAACTCGAAGTTTCTAACCAGTGATTCACCATGCGAGCGACCCTATCTCTCATAAATGAGGGAGCCGAGCAGACAAACGACCCACCTATAAAAGAATGGCACGAAAGTCTCTAATTTGTGTCATCCACATGACCAAGTGGCTCTGGCTCCATTCCACTCCCCGGGGTGAGAATGAGTCGACTTGAAGTCAGTTTCAGAAAGACAAATTAGGCATTGTTTGATAAACTCGATCAATGTTTCTTGTAAGCGGAATTACAAGAATTCTCCTCCAATGACTTGTCTATATGAACTTAGAAAGTCCATAAAAGTCACCAAGAGAACAGTGATGGAGACCATGGGAATGTTTCCATCCCCTCTCCCACTTAGCTTTTTACGATAAAGGGATACGCTATCTAGTGCATAAAATAAACACATATAGCATGCATGAAAGCAATAAAGCACATAGCACATAGTCAAAATAATGCTAGAGAATTATTTTCCCCGACTATCATGGCTTTATCTTCATATGCATCCTCTAGTCTTCAGTCTTCGCTTCTTGAATGCTCCATGTGACGAGAATATTAATTTCCAATATTTAAATCTATTTATTTTCAATTAATCCAAAAGTTACTTAATTCGAAAATTAAGTCAATTGAATATATTAAAAATAAAATTAAATATTATTAATATTTTTATTTATTTATTTTCCTATCTAGTTCTTATTAAATCTTTAGAATAATCCATCCAAGTAAAACTTGGAATATTCTAGAAGATATCTATAATAGAACAAGGAAATAAAATAAATTAGGACTCACTACTTTCCAAATTTATTTTTATTCCTAATCCATGAATATTCCCATGAGTAGGAATAATCAAATAGGAAAAATAAATTTAGTACTAAATTAATTAAATTTCTAATCTATGAGTATTTCCATGAAGGAAATAAATCAATAGAAATAAAATTAATTTAAATTAATTCTTTTCCTAATCCATGAGAGTTTCCTAAAAGAAAAGTACTCAAATAGGAAACCCGAATTAATTGGGAAAGTAGATCTTGGTAGGAATAGCATGGGATTGGGAGATCCCACGCCATCCCCACCATGATCGACCGTCGGCCACCAGGGGAGGGGCGCCGCCGCCTTGCCACGCCGGCAAGGGCTTCGATCGACCATCATCATCATGGGATCGATCCATCGATCCCAAGTCCTAGCCTCTTCGTCACTTCTTCGTCTTCCGGCGATCGTCTCATCATCGAACCAACGTAATTAAAATTACAAAATTTAAATTACAATTCCGGTATCGATTCTATACATGAAATCGACCCTATACATTTTCCGGAAAATAAAGTGCGTAATAATAAATCCTAAATTCGGTCAACCCCCGAATTTTTACTATTACAAACATTCAACCACACAAAACGAATCTCGACATGTCCGAGAGTTTAATAATCATGATAATTAATTAATAAAAACAATTAATTAAATCCAACCATGATAGCCGGAAATCCTGCAAGGTAGAACAATAATCGAACATATACATGAACACGAAACCAAACGCTCTGATACCAATTGCTGGGATTCGATGTCCCGGGCTATCAAAATTGCGGAACCGATAACCCGATCAAAACCCTCGATTACCGAAGACTGAATCCCGACTCATCCGCAGGAGTCCGACCTTTGGAGACTACGCGCCCGAAGACACGCAGCCCGCCCCCAGCCGATTTTCTCCCGCGAGTCGGATCCACGAACGCGAACCACCTCACGAGCCGGGGCCCGACCGAATGCCCAGCGAGGTCCGAAGACCGCGTGCACCCAGCCGAGCCCCCGCGAGGGGCTCGCGATCGTCCTCGACGATCGCTGGGATCGCTACGGGCGATCCCCGGGGCTGCTCGTAGCAGCCCCGCAGCGAGTCGATGACTCGCTGCCCAGCGGGGCGTAGTCCCCGCACGCATCCGCTGCGGGCGAACCCGCAGCACGTACGGGGTCGCTGCGGGTGAACCCGCAGCTTACCCGCGATCGATCCGAGGATCGATCGCACGCCCTCGGCTCCAGCCGAGGGCTTTTCCCGTGCGCCGCCGCCACGCGCCTCCGACGAGGTGGCTGGGGATCCGCCGTGGCACCAGCCCACGACATCCCCGGGGATCGACCGAAGTCGACCCCATGCCCCGGCGTCCAGCCGGGGCTTGTTCCTTGTCGCGCGTCCGGCGGTCCGAACCCTAGGGTTCGACCGCCGCGTTCGATCCTCGCCGGGGATCTCGAATCCCCGTCCCCGAGGTTCGTCGTTTTTCCCGGATCGTGCGTTCATGTATACATCACAATTATTCAACGCACAAATAATCATAGAAGGGGGTTCTTGATTATTACCTTGATTCGTTGTACGGAGAAACGAATCGTTGATGACCTCGTGATCTTCCCGCGTATTCCTAGCACTCCGTTCGAACGTCGTGTGGGCGACGATCTATCGAACTCTTATGGATCTTCCTCACTCTCCGAACTTTATTGTTTGCGTAACTTAGGTTGTGAAAAGTGAAGACCATGTAGTGCTTATATAGGCTACGTAGGGGATCATGAGGAGAATAAATATTGGGCTTCAATATTGAAAATTAAATTGGGTCCAACCCAAATCCATTAATTCTTATCAATATTAATTTTATTTATTTTCCACTATATAAATAAAATTGCACTCCCAATATTATTCCATATTATATCAAATAATATTTCTCCATCTTAGTATTATTTATTCCGTGTATTTAAGATTTAAATATCCATGAATAAATTTATTTATTGCTCAATAAATAATATTCATATCTTATATCCGAGACTAGTACCGTTCAACCTTTATTATTGTGCGGAACGAATCCACTCATGAGGTTTACACAATAATTCCTTATGAACTCATCTCGGGGATATTATCAACCCTTCCGGGATACACTTTCCCTTCTAGTATTCACGGCATGTCATATATTAAATATAGCGACCCAACTTTACCGGTAATTAACCCAATAATTAAATCGGTTAATTCCTTTGGAAAATCAAAGCCTCTAGTATTAAATATACACACCCGCAATAATATCGGGGATTAAGAATAAAATACTCCGAGATTTAAATTGATTATCCAAGGCAATCCTAATCAATAAATCTCAAGCTGATCCGCCCAATACACCAAGTGTACAAGTGTGATAAAATAATTAAGATAAATTATTTTCTCTCTCACACAACGACTATACCGATGGATTGGTCCGTGTCCATCTAGGTCGTGAGCAACTGTTCGATTAAATACGAGTAACCGATAGTATGATCTTCTGTGCGCCCATGCAGCACCATACTAACTACAACGTATAAAATCCAGGACTATATTTTGCATAATTAATTAATTGCAAATAATTGTTTATTAATTAAATAGGTTAAATGCTATGACCGGGAGTTTACCGGTACTTAAATCTAGACATTAAGTACACAACTCCAACAGACAGCCCCGTGCCAGATTAAGGGATCAGTCAGATAAGGCTCCGGGCAAGAGGCGGTGCGCCTCTGGTGACATGCAGCAAGTGGAAGACAAAATTAGTGGGTATTTAATGTAATGGCTTAAAAGTCTTCATTAGTGGGATTAGATGTGATAGGAGGCTAATAGGTGACATTAGGAGAGCTTGCATGCTCATGCATACTACTAGTATAAAAGGGAGGGAAGAGAGAGGAGAAAAGGACTTCACCTTTTTTATTTCCAAAATACTATAAGTAATGGAAAAGAGCTTTAAGCTCAAGAACACTTGGATGTTCATCCTATTTTCCAGATTTCCGGCAACATACAAACTTCGATCTATAACTTGTCCTAACAAATAAATATATGCTTGGTTCCCTTTCTTTTATACCCCCGTTCCAGTAATAGTGTGATTTAGAGAAAAAGGGTCCGAACAATACCCATTCAATTAAGATCATGATATTTACACCTCTAATACGTATGTTAACTATTATTCTATTTTTTTACACATGATTGGACCCTGTTCTTGGGCTGCGGTGACCCCAGATCGTAAGCACGGCAAATAAAGCTTCATATTAATTTCCTTTGTTAAGTCCAAGAGGGTCGCCGACGAAGTTGTCAGAAAAATAAAGTAAAACGAAGAGACTCACCCATAGCTTTTGGCTTCCACTCTCTCCACCACTATTCTTATTTTCAATACTATTAAATAATATTACCATCAATTAATCAATCGATTTATACATTTATTAGGTTTAATTAATTTTCCTTTTTCTTTTAATTTCTTGGAAATTAATTATTGAAGGTGCCTTTTTTTTAAGGATTTGTTGAAGCCTGAAGGTAGTATCGTCGCCGAGTGAAGCATGCCTTTCGATCCCTCATCAAGGTCAGTAGTGTCTACGCCGCCGCACACAATATCTCCGCCACATTTCGCCTACTCGGGTTGGGTCTCTTCTCCGACAAGGTCGTTGTTAGAGGAAATCAGATCTCTATCGAGATCTAAAAATTCTGTGTATGTTTTGCGAAGTCAGCGACCAATTTCCGCTTTTGAAGTTTAAGAAATCTAAGTCGTTAATGGCGTTCAAAACAATATTTACTGTATTCTTCTGTTTATTTGTTTATTTATTAGTTTTTATAAAAGGGTATTATAGTCATTTAATAATACAAGTAAAAAACATAAAAACTAAAAGGGGTATGTACAGTAAAGATGGAGGTGTAAATAGTCTGTGCCTTAAATGAATCTTAAGTGAAATGAATTTGAAGTTAACTAAATTAATTTTTATACAAAAATTATAAATTGTTAAATATTTTTTAAAAAATATTTATAATATTATTGTATATCTTAAATATTATTTTTTTAATTCAATTTAAAAAAAATATTATTATTATTATTATTATTATTATTATTATTATTATTATTATTATTATTATTATTATTATTATTATTATTATTATTATTATTATTATTATTATTATTATTATTATTATTATTATTATTATTATTATTATTATTATTATTATTATTAGGGAGTATAAAAAATGATCAATTCAAAGATTTACTCCCTCCTTCCCCAACACAACGCATAGAGAAACTTGCACGTGGATTAAGATAAAATTAAGTTTTTGTGTGTTTTATAATATAAAATGAGTAAGTAATAAAGAAATTAGTTGAAAAAGTAGTGGTATAAAAGTAAATAAGTGTGTACTGAGAGGATAAAGTTGTGAAAAAACATTTCATTTATGGAATGTGTACTGTTTTAAGAGATGGACTAAAAATGAAAGTATGCATTGTTTTATGGAAGTATGCATTTTAAAGTCAGTCATTCGATCCGGCTTGTCACATCGTTTAGACTCTATGGTTTGATGACTTTATGATTGATTTTTATAGATTTTTATAAATTTCAAAAAGTTGTAAAATATACTTTTATTTATTTATGTAAACTTTCGAAGACTTCAAATACAAATTTATATAATAAAAAATCAATTTAAAAAAAATAATTATTATTTTTATTTTTATTTTTATCACTTTTGTAGTTAAAACTCATTGTTTACTTCTCTCTCATTTTAGCAAATACTTGTTCTCCATAAATAAATAAATTATTATTTTAATTTTTATTTTATAACTTTTATACTTGTAACTCATTGTTTACCTCTCTCTCGCTTTAGTAATATCTGTTCTTCATTTATCAATTTTCATTAGTTGACTTTGAAATATCAATTGTTTTTTAAAAAATCTTCATTAGTGTCTAGACGTGGTGAATTTACTCTCCATTTATCAACTTTCAAATATCATTTTTTTTAAAAAAATCTTTATCAGTGTCAAGACGTGATGAATTTTGATCATATTCTATCGAATATTAAACAATATAACATTGTAAATAAATCATCATAAATAAAATTTTAAATAAATTGAATAATAATATTAATAATTAAATTTATTATATTTGAATTTTTATTGAAAAACATATTGTTGTACATAATAAATACAAAATAATTTATTATTAATATAATATATAAATAATTATTTTTATAACAATATGATAAGATCACTTTTCTCAAATATAATTTTGATTATTTTATATAAATTTGTGTAATACTCTTGTTAAATGACATTGTTTTTTTTTTTTACTTTTCGTGTTGGAAATAAATCCGTCGAAATCTCTCCTAATTATGGAGAGATTTTGAAAAGTCAAATCTAATTATAATTTTTAAAGAGAATTCATTAAAATCCACAAACTATTAAAATCCATAGAGTGTGTTGAATACCTATGAATTTTTTAAGACTTTTTAAAATAATAATTCCAAATTTTAATGGACTTTTAAAAATTCGAATTGAAAACATTTGAAAAGTTCATTAAAATTCTATAGACTTCTGAACTAATACATACCACTTAAATTGGTATAAAGGGGTGTACTTATAGTTTTGAAGGTGCAAGTAAGCAATTCCCTTTTACAATATACTCTGAAAATATATTACTTGTAGACTTGTTAGACTTGTAGTAGTAACTGGGGTTTGATCTTCAAAAAGGCGAATGTACATAGCAATGGTCGGATAATTGTGCCCTATCAAAATTGAACTTGAGAACAAAAGGAAAGGAAGAATAAATAAATACTGTAAAAAAGTAGGTGCTGGAGAATGGTGAAGGTCACGGCGTTGATGGTTCTGAAGTGCAGTCCGGACGGATCCGATCCCATTATTCTGGCAAACGTATCAGATGAAAGCAGTTTTGGGTATTTCCAACGGTACAGCGTTCAGGAATTCATCGTCTTTTTTGGTCGGACCGTGGCGAAGCGGACCCCGCCGGGCAACGCCAATCCGTCCAGCATGACGGTTCGATGCTATTCTCTGTTTGCTTCTTTCGTTAAAATTCTTATTGATGTATTATGGTTGGTGTTGGTTTTTGCGATTAAGGTTTTATGGTACTACGTGGTTCAACGTGTTTTTTTTCTTCTTTTTCATTTGGGTAGTTTGATTATGGGATGTATCTAATCACCTGGGTTTCTGCTGTTTGATTTTGATATGCGGAACGAATTTGCGGAATTCCGATTTCTGTTTTAGGGAGTTTTGACATAAATAATGACATAGTTCAGTTTGGGGTACTTTGTGCATTGATTCAGTTTGTCCATTTGATGCTAGTGCTGAAGTTATATAACATTTGTATATACTATGTGTGTTTTGACTCTAATTATGCGACCTACTGTTGATGAGAGTTTTCCCTTTTTAAGGAACAATTATATGCAACAGCTGAATAATTATCTTTTCTAAAACAGAATACAAAGTTCATTCATTCAATCGAAACGGCTTGTGTGCGTTGGGTTTTATGGACGACCACTACCCTGTCCGAAGTGCTTTTTCATTGCTCAACCAGGTACACTTTCTATTGGCATAAGCTACGGTGATGAAGTACTTTAATTAGTGAATTCTGCCTTTGTGGTTTTTTTTTTCTTAGGTCTTGGATGAATACAAAAAGAGCTTTGGTGATTCTTGGAATACTTTGCAAGCTGATAATGCTAAACCGTGGCCTTATCTTACTGAGGCTCTGACTAAATTTCAGGTACTTGGGTTTGTCCCCACTCTGTTGATTGGAAATCTTAAGCATGCATAAGCATCAGTGAAAATGTTTGATACAAAATTCTCCTTTTTCTGTTTCATCTTTGATATTCTTTTATTACAGGGATTTATTAACTGATTATCTTAAAACGTATTAGGACCCTGCTGAGGCTGACAAGCTGTTGAAGATTCAGCGTGAGTTGGATGAAACAAAAATTATTCTTGTAAATGTTGATTTTGGCGACAACGTTTTTGTACTTGTGTTTTTGTGTTTGTTGATTTTCAAGTTTGCAGGTGCATGGAAAAGGAGACTAGAGTCTCCGTTTTTTTTGGACCCTTGAAATGTGCATGGAAACGGCGACAGGAGTCGCCGCCTTGAGTGAGTGCAAGGAACAGCGACCACAATCGCCGCTTTTGGTTTTGGATGCATGGCGTGGAACGGCGACAAATGTCGCCGCTTGTGGCAGGCGTGGAACGGCGACTGGTGTCGCCGTTTGTGTGACAAATGTCCCATGTCTTGGAATCGGCGACTGGACTCTCCGCATCTGTATTACCTTGGAACGGCGACCAGCGTCGCCGTTTTTGGCATCCTTGGAACGGCGACCAGTGTCGCCGTTTATGTGCATATTGGCTTGACATGGAATCGGCGACAGCAGTCGCCGGTTTTGACTATGGCACGGCTTCGGCGACGCTTGTCCTCAAGGCACGGTGCCAGCGACTATGACATTCTTCAACGACGATTTTCACCTAAGTACTTTCAACGTGATTCCTTTCACCAAGTACACATATCAAGGAATGAAGAATGGTTCCAGTGTTTTCTACTTCAATGATGTCGACGACCATGAAGACGATGAAATTCCGAGGCTTCAACACTTAGAGTTTTTCACGAGAGTTTAAAGATGAAGAATTGAGATCGATGGAGTCAAGATTGAATTGAAGTCTGATTTTGAAATTGAAGATTCAAGATTCAAAGATTCAAGAATCAAAGATTCAAGATTCCAAGATTCAAGAATCCAAGTTCTACAAGAGTGATGTCATCCATGGAGAAGTGACATCAGCCAAGCATGTGACCAACCAGAACGTGCCACGTCATCACCTCACATGTGCGGGCTGCCTATATAAACCCATGGATTTCGATTTCACCAGTTGACGATTTTGAGAGAACGAAATCTGATTTTTAGAATCGTGACCGACAGCTTCGAGCTTCGAGTTTGTGTAGTAGCTTTTGCGCCTTGTGCCAAGATTAGAGTTAGGAGATTTAGCTCTAGGTACTCGTGTGCTAGATTGCAAGTTAGTGGGAGTTGTTGCGACACTCGGGAAACTTCTTGTAATCGTTTTGCCTACCATACTCAGTGTAATAGTTTAGTTTCGTTTTTCAATGGAATGAAACATATTACATAACTTTGTCTTCCGTCTTTCATTCCACGAACTTGTGTGAGTGTTACCTTGACTGAAACTGCTGTTCGTGCGTTTTAGTCCAACTTCGCGAAAAGTTGGTATCATACGTCGAAGACGTAATTTCAATTGGTATCAGAGAGGGACGTCATACGTATAAGACGTGATCCGTTACTTGACTTCATATTTCCGCTACAATGGAGTTGTCCATGTTTGTCCAGAAACCGATTATGCTAACTCATCAGAACTACTCAAACTGGAAGGCCAAAGTGTCTGCTAGAATTAAGGGTTTTGACTCTAGATCTTGGATGGCAGTGTTAGAGGGATGGGAACGCCCATATACTGAAGACGCCGATGGCGTAAGAATTCCGAAACCGGAACGTAGTTGGACGAGAGAGGAACATGACTTGTCCACGGCTAACAGCAAAGCCTTACTTCTTATCTGTGAATGGCTGGACCTCAGCATGTATCAGCTGGTCAAAAATTGCACATCTGCCAGAGATGCATGGGGAACGTTACAAAGAACTTGTGAGGGAAGTCATGCTGTTAAGCGATCGAAAATCCGAACTATCACTGCTCAATTCCATCAACTCCGGATGAGGGAAGATGAAGACATCAATGACTACTTGGACAAGATCATGAGATATGTGAATGAGGCTTTTGAACTTGGAGAAATCTTTCCTGCCCCCATGGTCTATGAGAAAGTCCTCTCCAGTGTTAGCACTAGGTTCGAGAGCAAGGTGCTGACTATCGAAGCACGAAATGACGAGAACCAAAACTGGGATTATGCCGACTTGATGGCTGATTTGAGAAACTATGACCTGACTCTCAAAGTTCGAAGCAACCCAGACATGTCTCTTGTCTACGAACCAATGACTGCTCTCAAGATTTCAGATAAAGGAAAAATTTCAAGAAGCTCTAACTCTCGAAAGACTCATTTGAAAAATGAGAAAACTGAAAGTAGTTTTTCTGCTGATTTGTGTGAATCAGATGATGAGGAAGCTGAGGATATTGAGAGACTGATGAACTCCAATAATCCGGACAAACTTGCTGCACTGACTGAGATAGTCACCTATCTTGTGAAACAAGAGTTTAAGAGGAAGAACCGTGCTCGAAACTTTCGAAAATTTCAGAAAAGTTCAAACTCATATCCAAATACTCCTGACAACCGAAATCAGGGATCGTCGTTGGACAAAAAGTTTAAAGGGACAAAGCTCTCACCATACTCCTCTACTGGCAAGGATGTCTCCAAGATGCAATGCTATGAGTGTAAGGGATATGGACACGTTAAAAATGAATGTCCTAATTTACATCGTAAAAGGAAGCTACCAGTTAGCTATGTTGTGATTGACGATGAGGATGTCATTTCTGAGAACGACGAGTCTGAGGACAATAATTCTGACGATGATGAAGACAACGCTCTAGTTGTTACTTTTGGTGAATCTTTTGATCTCGAAAATGTGGAGGTCGAAAATTTTGTTTTTGATGCTTTTTTGAAAGACACTGCAACTGCAGAAAACATCTTCCGTGTGGCATCGACAAACCGAAATTTCTGTGATGATGATATTTTCTCGGATGTTGAATCTGAGACTGAGACCGAAAGGGAAGAGATGACATCTGATGTCCATCATAGTGAGACCGAGTCTGCTGAACTGCTTGATCTGAAAGAGAGTTGCTCTAAACTCGAAGAATTGTGTGACACAGCTGTCAATGAAAATAGCGCTCTTGAAGTGTCATTGAAATTCCTAAAAGAATCTCTTGATGAACTCTCTGAAGAGAAACGGAAAATGCATGATGAGGCTGTAGTGTTGAGAAACTCAGTTGAGAAGACTGGGGATGAGAAGAAGAAGTTGAACATTTCTCTGACAATTCTTAAAGTCAAATTTGATGACCTTTTCGAAGAAAAGCATAAGTATTTCAAGGAAGTTGTCGAACTGAGAGAATTGTGTGAGAAGTTGAGTTCTGAAAACTCAAAGCTGAAGATGTCACTGAAAAAGGAGTCAACTGAAGTGAAGAAACTGCAGACTCTGTTTAAAAACTCCGATGCTGAAAATGATGAACTAAAGTCTTCACTAATGAAAGTTCAAACTGACCTTGCCATGACTGACAAGGAACGATATGTGTTGAAAGAAAAACTTCATATGACTGATGAGCTACTAAGGAAAATGAACACGAACTCTTCCGTGTTTGACAATGCTGCTTCATATATGAATCCTAATCGTTACGGACTTGGATTTCAAAAAGTTTTTGAGTCTATTTACTCGACACCTGAAAAGAAAAAAGATGTGAGTTTTGTTAAGGCGTCGGTTGATCTGTCTGAGGATAAAAGCAAGGATGCCGTTGAATCATCTAAACGAAAGGAGATTGCTGAAGGGAAGAAGATTGCTAAGTCTCCAGAACCTAAAACTCAAAAGTCATCCTCGACTTCAAAATCAGAATCTGAGACATATCAATTTCCAAAGAATATTGTCAAACATCCTCGTGGTATCCTACCGTATGAAAAGACGTTGCTGAAGAACTTAGACATATCTCAGAACGTGAAGAGAAATGGACAATCCTCTCGCACTAAAACTGCCTTGGTCAAAACGTCTATGAAGGTTGAAACTCGTCAAAGGAGAAAGTATGTATGTCACTACTGTGACCAACCTGGACACATTCGACCATTTTGTTATCAGATGAAGGATGACATGAACAGAGAGTTGATGACAATGAAGAAAAAGGCCGAGAGTGCTAAGGAAATGAAGAAATCTATTTCTCCAAATCCGAAAACTAAGCAAATTCCGAAAACTGTGACTAAGAGAAATGTCCAAATGAATGGCAAGAAGAAATGGGTGCCTAAGTCTCAAAAGAGTAAAGTTGAACTTAACTCTAAAACCAGCTGTTGGCAACCAAGAGAACTGATTTTCTGCAATGTTGCACTTAATGCGTCTGAAGCTGGAAACAAAGGCATATGGTACTTTGATAGTGGCTGCTCCCGACATATGACCGGCACTAAGAAATTCTTGAAAGAATATGAGCCGATGACTGGTTCCCCCGTGGTGTTTGGAGGGGGAGCAAAAGGTGTTGTCAAGGGAAAGGGGACGCTCCAAATCAAAGGATTGCCTCCGATCAGAAATGTTGTCCATGTCAAGGGACTTGTTACCAATCTTATCTCTATCAGTCAGTTATGTGATGAAGGCTTTAATGTCAGTTTTGATAAGGAATCTTGCAGAGTTTTTGATGCTGAGGGAAAATGTATCATGGAAGGTCCACGCGCCAAAAACAATTGCTATACTACAGAGTATAGTTGCTTCTCCGTGACCGTTCCCGATGAAGTTGACTTGTGGCACCAACGACTTGGCCACACCAGCACTCGAAATTTGAGCAAATTGGTTAAGGGGGAGATAGTTCGAGGAATCTCTCAACTCCCTAAAATCGAGAAAAGAGTGTGTGGTGACTGTCAGAAGGGCAAGCTAACACGAACCCCTCATCCAGCACTTCCAACACTCATGAGTACTTCCGCTCCTTTCGAACTTCTACACATGGACTTGATGGGTCCAATGGAGGTGAAAAGCATAGCTAAGAAAGAATATGTGTTGGTTGTTGTCGATGATTTTTCTAGATATACTTGGACAAGATTTCTGGCGTCAAAGGACGAAACGTTTGATGCCTTCAAAGGGATAGTAAAATGGATACGAACTAATCATGAAGCTAAGGTTAAAAGGATCAGGAGTGATCACGGCACTGAATTTGAAAATGCTAGCTTCAATGAATTTTGTATGATGAAGGGAATTCATCATGAGTACTCGGCCCCAAAAACGCCTCAACAAAATGGGATCGCCGAACGAAAGAATCGAACAATGCAAGAGATGGCGCGTGTGATGTTAATCTCCAAAAATCTGGCTCGAACTTTTTGGGCAGAAGCCGTCTCTACAGCTGGCTACATTTTGAATCGAATAAGTATTCGATCTGGCACTACTGCCACTGCCTATGAACTTGTCAATGGCAAGAAACCTTCGGTGGCACACTTTCGTGTCTTTGGCTGTACTTGCTATATTTTGAAGGATCGTGATCCTCTAAAGAAATTTGAATCCAAAGCTGATCGTGGAATTTTCGTTGGCTATAGTCAAAATAGTCATGCCTACCGTGCCTACAATCTTCGAACTAGGAAAGTCATCGAGACTGTGAACATCAACTTTGATGAACAAGACTTTCTTGGAAAAGATGCAGAGGCTGATTGGGTTAAGGAAGGAATCCTTGAGAGTCGAACTTTTCCTTCAACACCCTCTACTGAAACTCCTGAAAATGCTACTCCAAATACTTCACCCGAAGTTGGAGACTCTAGCAACCGAAACGATGACATTTCAGGAACTGAGGATGACGAGGATGATCAAGTTGAGAACCCAGCTGATGCTCCGAGAGAAGCACCAGGTCATATTCAAAAACGTCATCCACCAAACCAAATGATTGGAAGTTTGAATGAGCGAACTACACGCTCAAAGAAACCAATGAATTCTCCCGACGAACTCTACAACAGTATGTAATGAAATCGGCATCACTTGCTTTCTCTCTGAAAATGAGCCGAAAAATTACAAGGAAGCCATGCAAGATGATTTTTGGATCATGGCCATGCAAGAAGAGTTGAATGAGTTCACACGGAATAATGTTTGGTCCTTAGTTCCCCGAACGTCAAACATCAATGTTGTTGGAACTAAATGGATTTTCAAGAATAAAACAGATGAGCATAACCAAGTTGTCCGAAACAAAGCTCGTCTTGTTGCCCAAGGATATGCCCAAGTGGAAGGCATAGATTTTGATGAAACTTTTGCCCCGGTCGCACGAATTGAGTCCATCAGACTCTTAATTGCTATTGCATGCCATCTTGGCATCAAACTTCGACAGATGGACGTCAAAGCTGCCTTCTTGAACGGTGTGCTGGAAGAGGAAGTCTACGTTGCCCAACCTAAGGGTTTTGAGGATCCTAAAAAGCCAAACCATGTCTACAAGCTTCACAAAGCTCTATATGGCTTGAAACAAGCGCCTCGCGCCTGGTATGGGTGTCTCACGGATTTTCTTCTAAAATTCGGCTTTGAGCGTGGATCGGTGGACAAAACCTTGTTCATCAAGCGAGATGGCAAACACATGATTGTTGCCCAAATTTACGTTGACGACATTGTCTTCGGAGCTACTTGTTCTAAACTCGTGACTGCATTCACAGAAGCTATGTCCTCAAAATTTCAGATGAGCCTTGAGGGAGAGTTGCATCAATTTCTTGGCCTTCAGATTTCTCAACGACCAAATGGGATATTTGTATCTCAAAGTAAGTATGCTAAAAACATGGTTGAGAGGTTTGAAATGCATCATGCCAAGCCAGCTAACACTCCTATGGCAACTACGGAACGCTTGTCTACGTCAACGAAAAGTCGGAGTGTAAACCAAACTCTTTATCGTTCCATGATTGGGAGTTTACTTTATTTAACTGCCACTCGTCCTGACATTATGTTTAGTATTTGTATGTGTGCCAGGTACCAAGCTGATCCAAAGGAAGACCATCTACGAGCTGTGAAACGGATTCTCCGCTACATCTCTGGGACTTCTCAGCTAGGTCTGTGGTATGCGCACGACACTTCATCCAACCTTGTCGGTTTTTCTGATGCCGACTGGGCGACGGACACGGACGAAAGAAAAAGTACCTCCGGATGTTGTTGCTTCCTTGGCAATAATATCGTGTCTTGGCATAGTCGAAAGCAAAACTGTATTGCACTGTCAACTGCCGAGTCGGAGTACGTTGCAGCTGGAAGTTGCTGCACTCAACTACTTTGGTTGAAACAAATGTTGAATGACTATCTTCTTGAGAGTGCGCCATTAGTGTTGTATTGTGATAACCAGAGTGCTATCAAAATCAGCGAAAATCCTGTCCAGCACTCAAGAACTAAACACATCGACATTCGACATCATTTCATTATAGATTTGGTTGATCGTGATATAGTCAGTCTACAGCATATTTCAACGGAAAAACAGCTTGCTGACATCTTTACCAAACCTCTTGACTTTGAGAGATTTAAGAAACTAAGAAATTCTCTCTGCATGTGTTCTCTCTAAGAGTTCACGGAAAAATTTTGAAGTCTGAAAGAGTAGTTTCTTTACTTCTGAATATGCACTTGGCGTCGTCGTGGATTAGTCTCATCAGTTGAACATGGATTCGAGGCCGCTTTAGTCTTCGGACCCAAGAGTATTTATTCCTCTGAGTGCAAACATGTGAACATGGCTTACAACTCCTCGCTTCATTTGCATAGATCCATAAAGCCAAGTAACGGAGGACGCCGGTTACCCCGGCTCCCCTCTTCGAAAGGTTGTACATGGACGCTAATCTTTAAGACACTCTCCTTTCACACTTTGGAGGACGCAAGTGAACCCTGCTCCCCTCAGACTGCTGTAATGAGTGTCTGTTGCATTTTATTTAAAGCTAAAAACTCGTCTGGAGGACGCCGGTTACCCCGGCTCCCCTCTGATTGAAGTAATGCTAGTTCCTGATCGGAGTGCCTTAAGTGTTCACCTTGCATTCATGAATTAAAATCTCTTGTGCGGTGCTAACTCTGCCAATATGTTTCGACGAAACACGACTGCTTCCTTGTGACTGAGACGAAGGACAAGTAAACATGTCTATCACATACTTCGGTCCATCTCACCGGTTTTAATATGAGAGATTTTTTTTTTACCTCAAAGTTCTTTTCACCTCGTGTGAAATTTTTGTTTTGGAAAATGATGAAAGTGTCTCTTTTCTGGGAAAATATTTGCTCTTTATTGCCTAATATCACCCCTCGAATCTCCACTAAAATGTGTTTGAATGTTTGTGTGTGTTGAACTCTTGAATGTCTAACTCGGGATGTGTTGTTTTTGTTTTGGCATTTCTGCAGTTCATATCCAGGACTATGTGGTTTACCATCTCGAAAGTCTAAACATTGAGTGCAGCGACGACCAAGGCAAAATTGGCCTAATGCCAAAACCGGAGACTGAACTCTTCCAGGATCGTTGGCATGTCCAAACTGCCAATACCGGCGACACACAAACAGGAGACCACAGTCGCCGAAAAAGCGGCGACTGGAAAAAGTGGCGACACCAAACCGGAGACTCCTGTCGCCGGATTTTCGGCGATTCTGGTCGCTGGATTCGGCGACTCGAACTGTGCCATCCAGCGACACGACCAAACTCGGATTCTAGAACTTCGGAACTCAAACCGTTGGCAATCAACTTCGTCTTTCCGACTCTCGGTTTGATCTTCGGTTTTTCATATTTTTATTTATTTATTTTTATTTCTTATTTTTGAAAATCATTATTTTAATAATATTTTCAAATTAATAAAATTTTGTTCGTCTAATGGGCTCAAATTTTCTTCTTGAGATGGGCTTTTTACAGGTCTTGAGCTGTGTATTTTAAATCCGGACGGGCGGCCCAAAATTTTCCTATATATAGCCCCTGGGGTGATTCTACCTTGGTACGCTTACATCGAACTTTTGAATTCACGAACTCTCGACTCTCAGCTGCTGACTGCTAGTCCGACATTCCTAGGCTCTTAGTTTTTCCTAATTCCGTTGCATCCGGCAACTCTAGCTTTGCGCATCCGGCGCCCTGTCCTCATTTCCGTGGTTGAAGAAAATTTTTCTAAGTGTTGAATTTTTTTTTTCCAAGTATTGAAACCTTTCTTCGAAATGGCAGCAGCTAAGAACTTGGATGATATGTTGGCTGACATGACTGTGTACCTCAACGAACAATTCCAAAACGCCCCATCTCCGAAATCCAAGAAAGCCGCATTCAATGAACTCCAGGCTCACCTGGAAAAGGTGGATCAACGCAAAGCCCTGTCTGCTGAACCTTTGCCTGACTCTTCAAAATCCGCTATTCCAGCACAGTCAGGTTCTCAGAAAACGACTAAGTACAAAAAGGGCTTCATGCGCTGTTTCAAAGGCGTTGTATCGCCAACTGAGTGGAATAGACTTGTTGAGGAAGGGATTATGGACAAGGATGGAAACAAAATTGTTAAACCTTCGGCTGCGACTGTGACTGCTGCCAAGGACCCTAAACTTACAAAGCCATCTGGCTCAGGTAAGACGTCGGCGACTCCAGCTGGGAGTGCCGAAGGCAAGAAACTGCCCGTCAGTGGACAAGTCACCAAGTCTCGAACTCACAGTTCACAGAAACCGCCACTCTCTTCGGGAACAGCTGGATCCCAACGGTCGACTGATACCTTCAAGTATATCTCGGAATTTTCCGAGTGTCCGAAACCTCACTCTCCTGATTTCTTCACTGCGACTGCTGAACGTCGTCACAAACTTATTCAGACTCTACCGATCCTTACCGATCGAACTATTCTGAAAGAAGACTACGAACGTCACGGCATCACGGATTTCCTTTCCAAGATGCACATGCTGAAGTCGGTCAACCTTACTTACCGATATTCCATTCCCATTCTCTACAAATTCTACGCCAGCCTGTCTCCTGATTTTGCGAATCCGAGGAGTCGGTTGTATGGCTGCTTTGTTTTTCGCAGCAAGTTGTATAAATTTCGTCCATTCTCCATCAACAAGTTTTTGGAAAGGTTGGAAGTGGATTCAAACTGGACTTCCCCCTCGGCTGAGGAAAGGGCTGAAGACTTAACCATCGGCACCTTCATTACTCAAAAGAAGGTTAGGTCTGAACTGCCGCCGCCGTCCAAGCTGTCGGCCTTTTACGGCATTTTGCAACGACTAGGGATGTCCAACTGGACAGCTTACAAGGACGAATCCGTGTTGACTCCGGAACTGATGCATATCATTTTTCGCCTCGGCTGTGGCGAACAAATAAATCTTGGAAAAATTATTTTCAATGACTTATGCAAGATTGCTAAAACGACGGACGAGACTATCATTCGGCAAGCTGAGTTGCCAGAGGAGAAGAGACTTCAGCTTACTCATCCGTGCTTGATCTATGGCATGCTTCATGCCTAAGGTTTTACACCTGATACTGACTTTGAGAAAAAGTTGAAGAAAAATGGCGCTGTCAAGATCACTGGCACATACTTGAATCCGAACAAGCGTGTCATCGATCTCCCTTGGCTTGAGGCGGTTGACAGGAATGCGCTTCCAGAGATTCTAACTCCTCCGCCATCGCCTCAGAAAAAGAAAAGAAAATCGGTTGCCAAGAAAGCTAAGTCTCCTGCGGCCAAGAGACAAAAGAATGAATCGACAGCTGCAGCTGCTGAGGCGGAACCTCAAACTCAACAACAGCCCAGAATCGTTCCTCGCGGTTTTGGTCCTAACTCTAAAGTTCCGCCTTACAGAAATCCATATCACCCTATCCACAGTCATCGTGCTGTGGTGCCATCAGCTTGCGTCAAAGAGTTCTATGCCGACACCCTTGCTCTGGAAAAGTGTCAGGAAGAACATGCCTATGCCTACAACAGGATGATAGACGCCCAAAAGAAGCAGAAGTTATCTTTCGAAAAACTTCAACGAGAGATCCAACAAGGGGGAGGACTCGGTGATGTTGGAGCCCCCGATGCAAGTTTGAAAGATACTTTCATTCTGAAGATGGTGAGGGACGCGATCCAAGAGGCGCACGTGCAGCTGGCAAAAGGCAACAACATAGCCGTTGAACAGGTGGAACGAGGTGACGATGGCGAGAAGACGGATGATGATATTTTTGAAGGATGTATGTGTTGGGATATGTCCTTCGATCCTACGTGTGCAATCGATAAAGTCATAAGGTCGTCTATGGATGTTAAATGATTATTCGATAATATTAATTGTTGGGAACAATATAATATTGATCTATAAATCATACCTACAGGGTCACACACGGACTTGATGATGTACTATGTAGCTTGTTAATTATATTGATTTAGAATCAATATTTACGTGGATTAATACATGCATGGGATGCATGGCTTGCATGGAATGCATGTCACATAGTGTGACATGGCATGCCACACTAGCAAGTGGGACCACATATCATGATTTGGCATGATTATGTGGAGGTGTCTTTTCATCTCCCCATTAACCACCATTACTTGTGCATTATGATGCACATAATGGGGGGGTTACATGGAGTGGTAAATGGACATGAATATAGACATGAAAATCTGATTTTCATATCACTTATGCTTACCCACGAAATTCACACAAAAAGGAGAGAATAGAGAGTGTTCTTGGAGAACCACTTCAAGCAAGCAAGGTGTTCATCATCCGGGGTCGTGTGCAACACGTAGAGGCCGGGCCATTTGTGCGGCTTCCACATCCGGACGATCAAAAGGAGTGACGAGGTCATTCTCAAGGAGAGCATCTAGTGGCTGATCCATGAAGGTGGTTCAATCGACTCAACACCACCTTCACCAACATCAACGAGGCACGCTACACCGATTGTAAGTGTTCTCGTTAATCCTTATATATATATATATATATATATATATATATATATATATATATATATATATATATATATATATATATATATATATATATATATATATATATATATATATATATATATATATATATATATATATATATATATAAATATGTGTCTATACATATATATGTGTGCACTAGATCTTATAGTTCGTGTTCTATTGTTTTACACGCTTCCGCACACACGAACAAGGTAATCGAGCGATTGGATCGGCGTCGAAAACCTTCAATTGGTATCAGAGCCTAGGGCTCGTGCACACTTTTGTGTTGGACACAATATGTTTAAATCAACATAAATGGCTTAATTGTGATTATGTTATTATGTGATTAGATATAAGGCCGGCCACCGTTAGTGGTCGGGTGAATGATTTTGTCGTTTTTTACGTTTCGATTGGCCGTAGTATTTAAGGGCTGCGTCCCTTGGAATCATTTGTAATAGATAGGTTTTTCTATTATATTTGTATTATACTACTTGTAAGCGATGGACTTGGTCCATGGTTCGATGGAGGATCTCGGCTCTCCGGCGAAAACGAGAAGAAACGAAGCAAAATGAGCGAAACCGGGGCTGTCAGAGAAAAACGACGACCGTCGTTTTGGAAACGACGACCGTTGTTTTGATTTGACGACCGTCGTTTTAGAAACGACGACCGTCGAAATGCTGATTTTGGGTCAGATTTTTCCAAACCCTTTCGGCGGGCGCCGTTTTGGAAACGGCGACCGCCGGTGGTGTTCGGCGACCGCTGATTGTGAAACGGCGGGCGCCGTTCGTGGTTTTTTGGGTACGGAATAGATTTGACCAAAATCGGAGGGCGCGGAACTGAAACGGCGGGCGTGGACCAGTCCAAAAGATGTTCAAGGCCTATTTTGTTGCTTTTAATCTTTTCGTTTGAGAGTTGTGAGGTTCTAGGGGCCTTTCGAATACGTATTTATTTGCTTTGCTAGTTATAGGTTGTTTTATGTTATAAAGGTTCAACTTACATATAAACAAACCTATGCATGCAAGTTCCCAAAATAATGAGTATAATGTCTTGTCCAAAAACATCACACTCATGAAGCCCTCGATCATAAGTTGGTAGGTCCGCCTCAGCGGGGTACTACTTGTTATCTTGGGATAAGTGGGAGTAAAGGTTAGACCTTTACACGTGAGTTTGGTTTTCTCATCGATAGATCCACTGCAGGCGTGGCTATCGAGACATGAGATGAGAATGGGACTCTCATCGACCGAGAGTGACATTAGATGTCATTGACATGGGATGTCTACCTATCTTGGACTTCTTAAGTGCGGACTCAGTCGGCTTAAGAATTTGCAAGATGAGGGTCTTGGGATTGTTTTGTTCAAGGGAACAAAGATATTAGATATCGATTGAACAAAATGGAATAAATAAGTAGCTTGTTAGACAACCTTATTTGTTTACCGCTTTGTGAATGTTTACATACTTTATTTATCTTTCTTTTGTAGTTTATCATGTTAATTTCAACTCGATTCAAGTTTGGTTCAATTCTTGATTATGAAAAATTGAACAACATAAATTTTCTTGATTCACAACGTAATTTGAGGATGGTCCTCAAATACGAAGACAATGAAAATGTGTTAAATGACCACATCCTAAGATATCATTGAACAACTCAATAGCATGTTCGGGGAATATGCTAAGATTGAGCGGTTCGGTATAACCAGGGTCATCGCTTCAGCTAGACTGGAAAAATGGAAATCTATGGAATCACATGTGCAACAAATGATTGGATTATTTGCTTCAAGTGACCGCCTAGATTTTTCCTATGATGATTATTTGGCAATCGATTTCATACTTCAATCTCATGATGGTTATAATGCCTTTAGGCTAAAATTTCCACATGAATGGTTTGAAGAAATCGCTTCGTGAGCTCCAAGGGATGCTCAAGGCTGCTGAGCCGGCGATAGATAAGGACCCTAAGAGGGAAATTCTTATGATAGAGGATATGGTATTCAAAAGAGCATGGGAAAGAAGGCTACTAGGGTTTCTAGGGAATCTCAATCCGTCTACTGCAAAAGTGTTGGACACTACTTGCAAACATATAAAAAAAAATCATATTTTATTCAATTTCAAAACAAATGCGTAATTTGTCTTTCATTTGATGGATTATAAGGTTAGGATTATTTACACCTCGGGGAGTGATTTAATCCAAAACACTTAAGTTCATAAATGACACAAATTAGAGACTTTCGAGCCATTGGATGGCGTGAAACGATTGTCTGGTTGGCTCCCTCATATTTTATGAGAGATAGGGCTTCAATTGCATGATAATATCGCTGGTTAGAAAACTTCGATTTTTCACTTACGATTTATCACGTTTTGACATTGTATTAATTTTGAATGGGAAATTTGAATGAGACTCAATTATTGGGAATAATTGAATTTGCCCAAAGTTCAAAGAAGATGTGAAGAACGGGGTTGCTTCATCTTCAAGTATTAATGATATAGACATTAAACTTCACAAATTCTACTTCTTGGGTATTGGATGCCAAATGTGGTTCTCACATTTTTATGTGGAGGAACTACATAGAAGTATAAGTTTGGTGAATAGAGATGTCGATCTACGGGCAAGAAATGGAGCGAAGGTCGCTGCATTAGCCATATGATCATATGATGTTGTTTTGCCTTAGGGCCTTGTTTTAGTATTATAACTATGTAATTTCGTACCTTCAATAAACAATGAATATTGGTTCAGTATTAGATACTGATGGATTAGTTTTTTCACTATTAAATAGTTTGGTAACTATTTTAATTGTGAATTATTCTTTGTTTTGGTACGATTATTATATTGTTTATGCATACTTTTAACTTGACAAATCATATATATCATTAAGACCAAAGGCCAAATCGAATAAGTATCGATGAGACATAACTGAAACATTGTTGATTAGATCAAATCAAAATCTAAACATGTAACGAAGCTTCTTTTAGAAGGAATTTTAGAATCATTTGACTTGGAGTCATTTGATACATGTGAATGATGTGTGATTGAAAAGATAACAATGTCATCTTTCTTGGAGAAAGGAGAACATGTGAGTAATTAGGGATGATCCATACTGATGTATGTGTAACCTATTAGTTCACAAGCACATGAAGGTTATGTTTCGGAAAAGAGAAAACAAACTATATTAGATATAGTTCGACCATTCGATGAGAGGTCTAAATGAACTACTGGTCTCTTTTGGGAACACACAATTCTAGACTTCAACTTTTACACTGAATAGGACGCTGTCAAAAGCTGTTGATAAGACACCATACTAGGTATGGAAAGGGAGGGTCCCTAAATTGTTTTCATCAAAATTTGAGGTTCTAAAAGCTTCTCTGACGAGATTTATCTCTATAGAGCTTGAACTCAAATGGGATAAAAGTTTCCTTATGGTATGTCCATAAGAAACTCGAGGGTACAACTTCTACGATCTATTTGAGAACAATATTTTGTTGCTCGAGATAGTGATTTTCTTGAAAAGAGTTATCTTTCCTAGAAATTCAGTGGGAGCTCGGTTGTCTTGAACGAGGTTCAAGTGAAACAACCAATGATGAATACTCAAGACTGGGTTGAGAGTATTCTTATGGTTTTGGAAGCCATACCAACCCTCGTAGGTCCGGAAGGCATAGATCTATCTCTATTATTCAAATACTTAGATATTGTGACCAATGAGAGATATGAATCCATGCTTTTGGAAAGCGATGAACCTTCGACCTATATTCAAGCTATGACGAGTCCAGCTACTTAAAATTGGCATGGTGCCATGAAATCTGAGATGATATCAATATCTGATAATCAAGTTTTGAACTTGATATATTTGCATCACGGGGTTAGACCCAATGAATGCTAATAGATCTTTAAGATCTAAACAGACAGATGGAAAACCTAGGGTTTTCAAAGCAAGGTTGATGGTAAAAGTTTTATTCACGAGGTGGATTATGGAAAAACTTTCACCAGTTGCTTTGATTAAATCATTCAGATTATCTTAGCCATTGCTACTCATCTTGATAATGAGTTATGGTAATATTGGATGCTAAAACTAACTTCTTGAATTGGATTCTAGAAGAGAATGTGTTTTGACACAGCCAAAGAGTTTTATCGATCCTAATAAGGCTGAGAAATTATGCAATCTTATAATTCCATTTATGGAATAAAGCAAAGCATATCGGAGTAGCAGTCTTCAGTTCAATGAATCCATACTGGGTTTTGTATTTCAGAGGAACTCGTAAGAATCTTGTTTTACAAGAAGAACAGTGAGAGTTACGTTGTATACATTGGGCATCAAGATCTATCGGAACAGATCGAAAATGATGTTTGCACTTAGTCAAGTGACCTATATTGATAAGGTACTTGATAAGTTCAGAATGAAAGACGCCAAAAGGGTCTCATTCCAATGAGTCATGGCACATCTCTTAGCAAGATGCAAGGCCCTACGGGACTTGATGAGCAAAAGAGGATGGAAAACATTCCTTATGCTTCGGCAATAGGGTCTATAATGTACACCATGATATGTACACGACCGGACGTATCATATGCTTTGAGCATGACGAGTCAGTTTCAAGGAAATCCAGGTGAGGCGCATTAGACTGCGGCCAATAATATTCTTATGTACCTTAGATGGACTAAAGAATATTTTGTTGTCTTTGGAAGACAAAAAGAGTTGATATTAACAAGTTGTTTGAATGCTAACTTCAAAACAGACTAAGATAATTTCCGATTTTAATCTGGTTATATCTTTTGTCTGGTTAGAGGTGAAATTTGCTGGAATAGTTCCATGCAATGCAATATAGCTGATTAAACTACAGAAGCTGAGCACGGTATTGCATTGGATGCAATAATGTTGGCAGTCAAGATTTGAAAGTTCTTGAATGAACTAGGTGGCGTAACTAGCTCAGCCCATCCGATAGTTCTCTATTTATAGTAGAGTTATCGCGCAAGCCAATGAGCTAGGAAGCACCACAAGTCTAAAACTGGTGCTCAGGAAGTTCCACATTATCTGGGAGATAGTTTTGTGGAGACATCAAGATAATAAAGTTGCAACTTTTGGTAAGGTTGCAAACCCGTTTTCTAAACCTCTCTAGCAGTTTAAGCTTAAGGCTTTCACGACTGCAATAGAGATCAGACATCTTAGAGATGGGTTGTGATTTCTATTACTGTATTAGATACTTTTGGAGATTTGGTAAACATTCACTTATATGTATAATACATATTTCTTCATATAAATATGGTTTAATTTATATGAATTGTCCAAATGATTAAGTGATATCAATTGGGTTATGAGGTCGACTTACCGCATAATGAAGTCCCAATAGTTGAATTGATATACTTGAATCATATGATTGTTCCTGGTTCGTATCATCGAGTACGGACAAACCGATAATACAATGAACTAGATTGCAATGTGTACTATAGCGCCACTTCATGGGCTAGTGACGTGGGACGTCAAGTACAGTTGCATAGATATTAGTTGGGAGCTAATGATCGAACAGACCCGACTGAAATAGTATTTGAGATTTCGAGTCATAATACTATTTCATTGACTGTCGAGCAATTTCCTCTGACCTGAGTAGTCCAGAGTGATTCCATTGTGAAATGGTGTACTTTGATACAAGTAAACGCCTTTCGTCAAAGGAGGTTATAAAACTTGTTATTAGGTATATCAGGAAGCAAGTGGGAGAGCTTGGATTGACAAGATGGGATTGTCCTCCATTTTATAATGGGATACATGTCTTAGCGGCCACTTGGAGAGTCGAGACTGTGGAAAATACGTGGCCACGTCCAGATTCGTATCATAGTGATAAATCTGGTTTTACAGTCTGACTCATAGTCCAAGAAAGGTTTGAACCGATTGAGGATGACTCAAGTCTTTCCTCAAGTTCAAACTTAGACATAAAGTGACAACAGGAAATTGGCAGCACACTGGCTCTGAAGGCCAAGTGGAAGATTGTTGGGATATGTCCTTCGATCCTACGTGTGCAATCGATAAAGTCATAAGGTCGTCTATGGATGTTAAATGATTATTCGATAATATTAATTGTTGGGAACAATATAATATTGATCTATAAATCATACCTACAGGGTCACACACGGACTTGATGATGTACTATGTAGCTTGTTAATTATATTGATTTAGAATCAATATTTACGTGGATTAATACATGCATGGGATGCATGGCTTGCATGGAATGCATGTCACATAGTGTGACATGGCATGCCACACTAGCAAGTGGGACCACATATCATGATTTGGCATGATTATGTGGAGGTGTCTTTTCATCTCCCCATTAACCACCATTACTTGTGCATTATGATGCACATAATGGGGGGGTTACATGGAGTGGTAAATGGACATGAATATAGACATGAAAATCTGATTTTCATATCACTTATGCTTACCCACGAAATTCACACAAAAAGGAGAGAATAGAGAGTGTTCTTGGAGAACCACTTCAAGCAAGCAAGGTGTTCATCATCCGGGGTCGTGTGCAACACGTAGAGGCCGGGCCATTTGTGCGGCTTCCACATCCGGACGATCAAAAGGAGTGACGAGGTCATTCTCAAGGAGAGCATCTAGTGGCTGATCCATGAAGGTGGTTCAATCGACTCAACACCACCTTCACCAACATCAACGAGGCACGCTACACCGATTGTAAGTGTTCTCGTTAATCCTTATATATATATATATATATATATATATATATATATATATATATATATATTGGATATATATATATATATATATATATGTGTCTATACATATATATGTGTGCACTAGATCTTATAGTTCGTGTTCTATTGTTTTACACGCTTCCGCACACACGAACAAGGTAATCGAGCGATTGGATCGGCGTCGAAAACCTTCAGTATGGACATTCGTGATAAGGGAAAAGGGAAGGTTGGTGAAACTTCCAAAGCGATGCCGTCTGGTGGACTGAAAGATCAGGATGATGATGATGATGTCAACATTCTTGATGTTGAAGATGATGGCGGAAATGATCTCGGCGAGTTCGAGATATTTGGTCTGGGTGATGAGTCAGATGAGGATGAGAAAGAAGACTCAAGTTCTGATGATGGCTTCGTCTATGGCGAAGATGAAGAAGATGTGGTCGAGAGTCCGGAACATGTTTCATCTCCAGCTGGCTCGCCGAAGGAATGAAGTTTCAAGATCTTAAGTTTCAGATTCCGAAGTCAAGTTTTTATTTCAAGTTTTTATTTCCTGTTTGACATATCTCTTGAACTCGTATTTCGTACTTTGTTTTCAGCATGCATACAACTTTGAACTCATTCGTCCATGCATTGTTTTTCATATTTTTTCTATCTCTGGATAATGTTTTTGAGTTGAATATTTATCTAAGTTTTTATCCTTTGGTTTGAATTTTTGGCTAAGTTTTTTATGGTTTTTCATTGATTGTATGATTGATGTTTTTCCATCTTTTACTTAGTTATTTTTGATGGTTTGTTTGGTTGAGGGGGAGATACTACTATCTCATGTTTTACTTAACCTCGTTTTCATGGGTTGTGCCAAAAAGGGGGAGATTGTAAATGTTGATTTTGGCGACAACGTTTTTGTACTTGTGTTTTTGTGTTTGTTGATTTTCAGGTTTGCAGGTGCATGGAAAAGGAGACTAGAGTCTCCGGTTTTTTTGGACCCTTGAAATGTGCATGGAAACGGCGACAGGAGTCGCCGCCTTGAGTGAGTGCAAGGAACGGCGACCACAATCGCCGCTTTTGGTTTTGGATGCATGGCGTGGAACGGCGACAAATGTCGCCGCTTGTGGCAGGCGTGGAACGGCGACTGGTGTCGCCGTTTGTGTGACAAATGTCCCATGTCTTGGAATCGGCGACTGGACTCTCCGCATCTGTATTACCTTGGAACGGCGACCAGCGTCGCCGTTTTTGGCATCCTTGGAACGGCGACCAGTGTCGCCGTTTATGTGCATATTGGCTTGACATGGAATCGGCGACAGCAGTCGCCGGTTTTGACTATGGCACGGCTTCGGCAACGCTTGTCCTCAAGGCACGGTGCCAGCGACTATGACATTCTTCAACGACGATTTTCACCTAAGTACTTTCAACGTGATTCCTTTCACCAAGTACACATATCAAGGAATGAAGAATGGTTCCAGTGTTTTCTACTTCAATGATGTCGACGACCATGAAGACGATGAAATTCCGAGGCTTCAACACTTAGAGTTTTTCACGAGAGTTTGAAGATGAAGAATTGAGATCGATGGAGTCAAGATTGAATTGAAGTCTGATTTTGAAATTGAAGATTCAAGATTCAAAGATTCAAGAATCAAAGATTCAAGATTCCAAGATTCAAGAATCCAAGTTCTACAAGAGTGATGTCATCCATGGAGAAGTGACATCAGCCAAGCATGTGAACAACCAGAACGTGCCACGTCATCACCTCACATGTGCGGGCTGCCTATATAAACCCATGGATTTCGATTTCACCAGTTGACGATTTTGAGAGAACGAAATCTGATTTTTAGAATCGTGACCGACAGCTTCGAGCTTCGAGTTTGTGTAGTAGCTTTTGCGCCTTGTGCCAAGATTAGAGTTAGGAGATTTAGCTCTAGGTACTCGTGTGCTAGATTGCAAGTTAGTGGGAGTTGTTGCGACACTCGGGAAACTTCTTGTAATCGTTTTGCCTACTATACTCAGTGTAATAGTTTAGTTTCGTTTTTCAATGGAATGAAACATATTACATAACTTTGTCTTCCGTCTTTCATTCCACGAACTTGTGTGAGTGTTACCTTGACGAAACTGCTGTTCGTGCGTTTTAGTCCAACTTCGCGAAAAGTTGGTATCATACGTCGAAGACGTAATTTCAATTCTTGTGAGTATCACACTTCAACTTCTTCCAAAGCCTTCAATACTCGCGTGTGATGTCATTTGTTAGCTGTCGCTTGTTGATGCTTGACAGGTGTGTAAGAATTGAATAGTTAACCGGGCATGATGTGTATGCATGCTTGTTTGCAAGCCTAGTAAATACAAAGTGAAAAAATGACCACTTACAAGAATCAGAATTCTAAAGTCTTCTATAATACTTCCTCCTATTCAAATTATAAGTCTTCCTAAGCTCATGCATACATATTAATAAAAATATATCAACTCTTCATTTTACCCTTCATATTTTGTTTTTGAAAATCTAAATCAAACATTAAACTAATTAATATTTAAATAATTTTAATTAATGTTAAGGGCAATTATGGAAAAAAACTCATTTAATTTACATTGAAAAACCCAAAACGACATCAAAATTGAAAAGAATTCAAAAGGCCAATACGACTTGTATTGAAAATAGTAGGGACTCCCTTGTATTTTTATAATTCTAGCATAAACTGTAAAGATAGCAATTTAATAGTATAACTTTCAAATTTTAAAAATGTTTATGGTTTTATCCTATGAATTCATACTAATATACAAAATATTGGGAATCAGTACTCGAACAATACTAATACCATTGTGAAGGTAATGTCGTACATGCTTAGAAAACCAAATCAATAGATCTCTAGGTTTTGGAGATCAATTATACAGTAATCTGTGACAAGATTAATGGAATATGCATGGGGTTGAACAATAATAAGAACTAGGAGACTCGGGTAAAAAATCAGACAGTTGAGACAGTTTTGTTGCTTGATTTTGGAAAATAGAAATCATACAGTTGTGGTTTGGCCGTTTGGGTATAAAAAAAAAACCGAAATCCGCACTATAATAAAGTATTTTGAATACAGCATGTATTTATTTTTTCATAAAAAGCCTTATTGGAAAATTGTGTCTGTTGATTCTTTCAATTATGTCCAATTAAGATCTCTTTCTCCATGTAATATCTTGTTTGCATATTCCATATTTTCTATTGCTTTCTTGAAATTATTTATTTGAAGACCTGTTTGTTTACTTGTCTAATCATTTTGTACAATCAATTTAATACGGATTGGGGTGAATACCTAAAAAATATCACTTTAATTTAAGAAAATGTTTGTTTGGATGTATCCATGATTTGATTCTTATAAAGGATAACTGTAACTAGACATTTTGGCTACTATTTGTAATAAATATACTGTGGGATAATTATCTCTCTTGATTTGTACCGTTTACTCTACTTGTTCTCCATCTCCACCATGACAAATGCAACAATTGTGCCATTGGATATCTGCAAGTTGATGCAACACGCATTAGCAATGGTCAACTAATTGACGTATAATCCGTGTTTTTGTTTATTATAAGAAATTGATAAGGTAGAACTAATAAAGTATATTTTTTTTCCATTATATCAGCACAAAACTATCGACAGTATCCTTGAACGAGGGGAGAAACTTGATAGTTTGGTTGACAAGAGTTCAGATCTCAGTGCAGCATCTCAGGTTTGTGTTTCTTTTTTTTAATTTTCACTCCAGTGAAACCATTGAGCACACGTAACTAATTTTATTTTCTCTGTTTACTTGAATAATGAGCACACACTTACGTCTATTTCCAAACACCGAGATATACAGTCGAATTACAGAAAAAGGAAATGGTGTTTAAACCTTTATGTTATTTTTCATTTGAAAATGTTATTTTGAATTTCCATGTCCATTTTTCATCACTTAACAATCACACCCTCGATTTCCATCACTTATCAGTTTCTGTTGTTAATGAAGAAATGATGAGTTTCACAGCTCATGAAAGTGATTAGTAGATTTAGATTGAATTTTATTTTATCGTATGTGGGGACTGCACTGCTTGATGAATGGACCCTTTAAGCTCGATTCGAGGTCGACCAGGGATTTCCATCAAGCCCATGGTTGACCTCAACTCCCATCTTTAGCATGTGGATTCCCCCCTCTCTCCCTATGTCCCTTATGTTGGGTATTTGATATGCGGAATAAAAAAATTATAGAAGAAAAGGGAGTTTTTATTATGGAGTTTTTAGTTTTTATTTGTTTTTATTGGATGATAAATAAACATGATCAAGAACACAATTTATAGGAGAGGAATGGATACAAAGAGACACTCCATTCCAAGTCCCAAGTTCTTAAGAGAAGTAAAGAGTAGTCAAAGAATACACTTAGACTTCTACAAGTTGGAATGATGTTCCAACTTATTATTGAAAATATGAATTATTATTTTCAACACCCCTTCTTAATTCATAATTTTCAGCATCTTCTTGAACTTCTCAAACTTCTCGATCGTCACGGCTTTGGTAAGAAAATCGGCGGCTTGATCATTGGTGTTGATGAACTCCAATGAAATTTCTCCTTCGTTGACGAGATCACGAATGTAGTGATGACGAAGCTCGATATGCTTGGACCTTGCATGAAAGACCGGATTTTTAGTCATTGCAATTGTTGACATGTTGTCACAAAAGATGGTAGTAGCTCCAGCTTGTTTTTCTTGCAAATCCGAGAGTATTCTCCTAAGCCAAACGGCTTCACAAGCGGCATCCGTCGCTGCGATATACTCGGCTTCACTTGAAGATAAAGCAACCGTCTTTTGCTTTTTAGAACTCCATGCAATCACCTTAGTACCAAGAGAAAAAACATACCCCGAAGTACTTTTTCGATCGTCCAACGAACCTGCCCAATCACTATCCGTGAAACCAATCAAGGAATTATTTTCTTCTTTTTCATATTTCAAACCTTGATTTTTTGTTCCATGAAGGTACCGTAGGATCCTCTTTGCGGCTGCATAATGAAGCTTGCTTGGATCACTCATAAACCTCGAAACATAGCTAACGGAGTGCACTATGTCGGGTCTAGTATTTGTGAGATAGATCAGCGAACCAACAAGGCTTCTATATATTTTTGAATCCATTTTTTCAGCACCATCATCTTGTTGCAACTTCTCATTTACCGCCAAAGGTGTTGCCACGGGCTTGCAATTTTCCATGTGGAATTTTTTAAGCAAGTCGACCACATATTTTTCTTGAGATATAAAAATCTCGCCCTCTTTTTGTTTCACTTGAATCCCAAGAAAATATTTCATGAGACCCAAATCGGACATCTCAAATTCTTGCATCATATTTTTCTTGAATTCCTTCACCATTTTTTCGTTAGTACCAAGATAAATAAGATCATCGACGTAGAGACAAATGATCAAAAAATCTTGAGTACCTTCTTCCTTTTTTACGTACAGCGAGGGCTCACTTGGACTCTTGTGAAATCCATTTTTGTTGAAATATCCATCAATTTTGCTATTCCAAGCACGAGGCGCTTGTTTTAATCCGTAGAGAGCTTTCTTCAAACGGTAGACTTTTTCCTCCTTTTCGGCAACTTCAAAGCCTTGAGGTTGATGAACGTAGACTTCCTCTTCAAGCTCTCCATTTAGGAATGCGGATTTCACATCAAGTTGATAGATATTCAGCCCCAATTGAGCTCCAATCGCAAGTACACACCGAATTGTTTCCATTCGAGCTACCGGTGCGAACGTCTCGTTGAAATCTATCCCGGGCTGTTGTGAATAGCCTTTTGCAACAAGTCTTGCCTTGTGTTTTTGGACAGAACCATCTTCATTGAGTTTGGTTTTGAACACCCACTTCAAGCCGATCAAATCTTTCCCTTGTGGCAAGTCCACAAGCTCCCAAGTTTTATTTTTTTCAATTGTTTCTATTTCGGCTTCCATGGCTTTTCTCCAAACTTCTTCTTGCTTTGCTTCTTCATAATTCTTAGGTTCACAACCAAAGAAAGCAACATCACAATGCTCATAGATATCTCTCAAAGATCGGTATTTTAATGGAGGCGATTCGGAATCCGAACTCGACGAACTTGAGGGACTTCTTTGAGGTGTTCTTTGAGGACTTGTTTGAGGTGTTTCATCCTCATGTTGCTGCTGCCCATTTGGAGTATTAGGTGATTCCACAGAATCATTTAACACCAAATTATTTGGTGAATAATTTTCCTCCTTTTTCCATTTGGCCATTTCATCGAAAATCACGTCTCTTGAGACGATGAGTTTTTTATTTTCCGGATTATAAAGCCGATAACCCTTCGACTCATCGCTGTAGCCAACATGAATTAATTTTTCACCTTTTTTATCGTATTTTTCTCGGTTTGGAGTTGAAACATGTGAGTACGCAATGCTTCCAAAAACTCTCAAATGATCAACCGTTGGCTTCTTTCCATGCCAAGCTTCGTACGGTGTTTTATCAAGGACCGCCTTTGTTGGAGATCGGTTGAGAATGTAGATAGCCGTGTGTACAGCTTCAGCCCAAAATTGTTTTTCCAAGTTTTTCTCTTGTAGCATGCTCCTCGCCATCTCGACGATGGTTCTATTTTTTCTTTCGGCGACACCGTTTTGTTGTGGACTTCTACGAACAGTGAGTTGCCTTTGGATCCCATTTTTATTGCAATACTCCATGAATGGTTTGTAGAGAAACTCACCACCTCGATCCGTCCGCAACGACTTGATTTTTAATCCACTTTGATTTTCTACAAGAGCTTTGAATTGTAGAAAAGTGGAGAATGCTTCTGATTTTTCACTCAAAAAATATATCCACATCATTCTTGAAAAGTCGTCGACAAAAAGAATGAAGTATCTTTTGTTACCGAGAGATGGAGTCCTCGTAGGACCGCAAATATCCGAATGGACCAGCTCCAAAGGACATTTGGCTCTCCAAGAATTTTTAGGAAAAGGTAGCCTGTGCATTTTTCCAAAAATGCACCCTTCACAAACTTGCTCCTTTCTTTCGATGGATGGAAGACCAACGACCATATTTTTATTCTTCAAAAATTCCAGCCCCTTGTTGTTAAGATGACCATATCTCAAATGCCACAGATGGAATTTATTGATGTTTTCTCCTTTGAAGGCCACTTCGTTTTTCGACGGCATGACGAAGGGAAACACCTTGTTTGATGTCATTTGGATCGTCATCACGTGATTTTTATTTTTCTTATCAAAGATGCTGCACTTGTCATCATCAAAGGATAGCCGATATCCTTTTTGCATGAGTTGGCCAACGCTCAATAAATTTTGAGAGATGTTCGGGACGAAAAGAACATCGGTAATGAACTTTTGGTTACCTCCTTTCTTGTTGACAACAATAACACCTTTTCCATTTGCTTCGAGAATGCTTCCGTCTCCAAGTTTTATTTTGGAAGTGTGACTAGTATCCATCTCCACAAAGATACTACGATCACCACACATGTGATTGCTACATGCGCTATCGACATACCACACGTTCTCAAATTCTTGTTGCTCGTTCATACAAGAAAAGAGTTGGTCTTCTTGTTGCTTGGAGAAGTTGGCTTCGTCTTTCTCGTTATTGTTCTTTTTCGGACACTTAGAATACGAGTGGTCCGCATCCTTGCAGCTCTTGCATTTAAAGAAACAAGCTTTCGTTTCATGGTTCGATTTTTTGCAAATACGACAACACGAAGACGAATTTTCAGCTTGTTGTTGTTTTCCTCCTTTGAAGAATTTTCCTTGCTTTTTTTCTTTGTTGTTGAAGCCGCCTTTTCCACCTTGCCAACTTGATTTGTTCTTGCCCGAAATATGAAGTTTCGATTGAAACGCTTGATCAACGGGCTGATTTGATGATCGATTCAACCTTTCCTCATGAACTTGAAGAGAGCTCATAAGTTCATTAAAAGTGTAGGTGGCAAGATTCTTGGATTCTTCTATGGCTGCAACAACATGATCGAATTTCGCCGGAAGACTTCGTAGGATTTTTAGGACAATTTTACGTTCTTCGATAACATCACCAAGGCTTCGAATTTGGTTGACGATTTCAGCAACTTTCGAAAGAAATGATTGCATCCCATCGCCTTCTTTCATCGCCATGTTATCGAAATCTCTCCAAAGAGATTGTAACTTCAAGGAGGTGACTTTCTCATCTCCTTTGTAACTTTGTTGAAGGATTTCCCAAGCTTCTTTCGCCTTTTTCGCTCCGAAAATTCTCGGAAAGATGGTTTTACTCACGCCTTGTTGGAGATATCTCAAGGCACTTGCATCTCTCCGAATATTATCCTTGTAGAGTTTTTGATGATCTTCACTCCAGGTTGTACTCGAAGCTTGTTTCGGTGGCTCGGCGTATGTATTTTCCACGATATCCCAAAGATCCAATGAGATATATAGAGTTTGCATTTGACTACTCCAATAGTCGTAGTGTTCTCCATCAAAGATGGGTACTTGGTTGGGGGTAAGAGCAAACATGGTGGATTTTTATTTTTAGTGTGCGAGATTAGCCAAGAAAACTAACTCGGCTCTGATACCAAATTTGTTGGGTATTTGATATGCGGAATAAAAAAATTATAGAAGAAAAGGGAGTTTTTATTATGGAGTTTTTAGTTTTTATTTGTTTTCATTGGATGATAAATAAACATGATCAAGAACACAATTTATAGGAGAGGAATGGATACAAAGAGACACTCCATTCCAAGTCCCAAGTTCTTAAGAGAAGTAAAGAGTAGTCAAAGAATACACTTAGACTTCTACAAGTTGGAATGATGTTCCAACTTATTATTGAAAATATGAATTATTATTTTCAACACCTTAGTGTGTGTGTGTGTTTTAGTTCAATACAAAAAATATGTAATAATACTTTGTATTAATGTGCATCTGTGAAGCCCGTCTCGTCTCCAGAAGCCTCTATTATATCGTTTGCTTGTTCAGTTTAATTATATTTGCTGTTTAAAATGTTGCCTTATCATCATCTCCACATGTTTTTGGAACTACATTTTGTTTATTTGTTTTTGCTGAACATGAAGTCTCATTGTACATAAATTGTTACATGGTTGGGAAACATTTGGCTTAAGGGCTTAATTACCCTTTTTCGTTATTTTTTTTAATTGTGTTAGCCTAAATCTATGAAAATGCATTACTTTGAGGAGATAATATCAATTTACGTTCTGTAACTAAGACCGAATCCAATTTTGGTCCTGTTTCTTTCAAAATTATCAAATGTCATCCTTTCCGTCTAATTTTGCAGAGTACCGTTAACTATTGCTGACGTGACAAAGATTTCCGTCTAACCAAAGCTACGCGGTGCGCCGAATCCAATTTTGGTCCTGTATCTTTCAAAATCATCAAATTTCATCTTTTTCGCCAATTTTGCAGAACACCGTTAACGATTGCTGACGTGGAAATCATTTTCAATTTCTTATTAATTTGCAATGGTTTTTCGTAATATTTGACTGCGTATTCCTTTTTAAATTCGGATAATCTCATTTCCCCATTGTAACCCTATTTGTTGAAGACTAAATCCATTGAATATGTACCGTCGACGACAACAAGAATCGGTGTAACCCTATAAATCAGCAAGAAGTTTGAAAACGAAAAGAAGAGTCTGATCGAGGACAAGCAAAATCTGAGCATATGGGTGAAGGAAATGGAGGATAAGCTCAGGTGAGTCGAGAGTTTAAACAAGAACGTAGAGAATCAGATCACGAATCTCCAGACGAATTTTTACGAGGCTCGTTCGTGCCTCGACCACCTCTCGGATAAGATAAGCTCGGTGAAGCCGAACGTGGAAGACGTTGATGAAGCTGTCAAGATCACTATATCTTAAAACAGTAATGTTCAACATGTTGAAATCATAGATGACACTAACAAAGTTACAAGGGTTGGAAGAAAAGAAAGAAAAGGATCACCAATTCCACGTGACCATTCAGATGAGAGACCTCAAGCAAGGCATCCTGAAAAGGGACCAAGAGATCGAACTCGTCCGTGATAAACTCAGCCACGCGCAAGGAAACAACAATAACAAAGTTGATGAACTACCCCGAAATCGAAGCGAAGCTGCAAGGGGAGATCCTGAACATGAAGCAGGAGAATACGAAAGTGCGGGGGGAGTTGCAGACGGTGTTGGACCACGTGAGCATGCTGCAGGTGCAGACGGAGAAGACGCTGATGTAGGTGACAGAGGAGTTTTGGATCTCGGCGGATCAACCGAAGCTTCAACATAATTTGAGCAAGGCGCAGGTCCCGGTGCGCGCGTTTATATTCGGGTTTATAGTTGGATTATTGTGCTTTTGATTTCGAATTTTGGCTCTCTCAGTTCTAAGGTTCAAAGGAGAATGAATAGAATTTCATGATAATTCCCCAAATTACGATTCAATAATTTTGAGGGTGTCAAAATATTGGTGTTTATAGCTTTTAATTACGGAATATGTCATCCATTTTTTAAGGGGAGGAATGCATCCCAATATACGTGGCATAACGACCCCCGATATATTTGTGTCGTGGATTTAGGTTAGACGGAGGTCTTTGTCACGTCAACAATCGTTGTTCTGCAAAATTGGACGGAAAGGATGTCATTTGATGATTTTGAAAGATACAGGATTAAAATTGAATTCGGCGCACCGCGTAACTTTGGTTAGACGGAGATCTTTTCCACGTCAGCAATAGTTAACGGTTATTTGCAAAATTGGACGGAAATGATGACATTTGATGATTTTGAAAGACACAGGACTAAAATTGGATTCGACCTTAATTACAGGACTTAATTACAAGACGTAAATTGATATTATCTCTTACTTTGAGCGCTCATGGTTGACGTAAAATTCAAATCAAGCTTCGACTGGAAAGCTGAATATTTTGAAAATATTTGTCAATTTTATTGTTTTTCTAATCCTAGATTTTTTTCGGAACAGCTGTTTTACCAGCAGGCAAAGACAACAAATCAGTGTTGTACAATCTTGTAATTGCTACTGGGGGGAGATTGATCTGAGATCGTGTATAGTTTACTAGCTGGTGTCTTGAATATAGGAGTTAATATGCAAAGCTACAGACCTTGAATTCTTTGGTTCTTTTTTCGTTTTCTTTAAAGGATGAGATCAAAGATAATCATGGTTAAATGTTGGTTTTATTTTGTTTTGATAGTACAGTAGCTTATTTTTATTCTTTGATATATGAGGTGTTTCTCTTCATTTCTTTATTTCTGAATGCCATCCAAATAAGCAAATGCAATATTATCAAAAGATAGTACCAAGACACCCCATAAATTAATCAGGAAGTTATTTGTTTGAATAACATCATCCATCTTCAAGGGTAGTTCATTGTGATAATCAAATTCCTCTAAATTGATTTTTGATTATTGATGAAACATGACATGGCCTAGCTAACGATTTTACTACACAATTACACTAGAGACGATTGTGACACTCCACAATTCTCCCTCACATCCTTGATCGCATAATTACACTAGAGACATTGTGAAACTCCACAATTCTCCCCCACATCCTTGATCGCATAATTACACTAGAGACACGATTGTGACACTATTTGTATTTGTTCTTGTGCTATTTTCAGTTCTTCCATAAAGTGGAGTACCAAATAAATAAAAATCCTAAATTTAAAATTGAATAAAAAACAGATCTCAATAAATACTAATAGTTATAATAAATCTAAATGAAATTAGGCTCAGATCTGTGGTAGAGTAGTGATCGGGCAAGTATTCGCCAAGCCCGCCATGGCTGCAGATTTACCGGTTGCATCCGAGAGATGCCATCCGGGTTGCCCCGCCAAGATACGGGTCTGACCGTCTTACTGCCCGATCCAAAAGCTCAGAGGAAACAAAAAAAACATCATCGTCACAGCCCCTTTCGTATTAGATAGATAGATACAGAGAGAGAGAGATTGAGATGCCTGTTTATATTATATATGTATGGATGTGTGTATATATATAATTAATTTATAGAGGTTATACTGTATATTTCTTCCTTTTTCTTCTTTCAGGGGCTGTTTGTTTGTTTGAAAGAAAAGAAATCATGGGGTTTGCAGTGAGGAGGCAACCGCCCCCAGATAAATCCGACATCCTCACTGAAAAAGAAAACCCTCATTCTCGTTCCTCTCTAAGCTTTTCTTTCTACCATCAATTATTGAATGAAGTCGGCTGGTGAACTTGTTTTTATATAAACACGGACCGAAGTCATTTTATATATATGCCCCTGCTTCTAGGTCTTATTGCCAAGCTTACCACTTGATATCTACTGCCAGGGCGAAGGCCATTGCAGTCAATTCACTCACCAGCTAATATGGGCTGCAGACCTAGAATGTGAAGGTGGGTTGGGCTTGTGAGTATCGTTACTAGTATTTCAAAGTTTTCCAATCTACATTATCTAATTTATTTTTCAAAATTGATAACAGTATTTTTATTTATTTACCTGTGTAAAAAATATAGTCCGTGTATTTGTAAATTTACATTCACAGGTCTTCAGATTATCCACAATAATTCTCTAAATTTTCAATGATGAAATTTCTATATATCATAGTGAGAGTGAGAGTACTATTGTATATTTTGAGAAGTGACTCGAATTTTATTGAATTAAAAGTAACTTGGATTAAAGCGGATTAACGAAATAAAACACAGAAGCAAAGGAAGGGTAAGGAAGGGTCGCTTGCTTATAATTAAAACAAGTGATATTAGAGTATGCGACTTATAATTCATGCAGTGCTTGAGAATATTTTTAAAAATGACAATAAAGTACGATATTATTTTGATATTTTATAGAAACATTAGGTTATGAACATGAAAATTCAAGATGAAAGTGATTTTCACTCATTTTGATCTAGAAGAGAGAGACTTAGTTGCGAAGTCAATCATTGTGATGCGTTTTAAACTTTTTTAAATATTCAAATATGAAATACCTAATTCATTTTTAAATTATTAAAACTCGGATTCAATAGCAAAATATATAGTCTTTGTGTTCTATATTAGTTGTCCCAGTTCTTTTATAAATAACAAATGAAGTGTGACAACTGTCAAATGGAGAAAGTACTTAGTAAAAATGTACAATTATGATTCGTACACAAATCTACTCCTAAAATGTTGTAAATTTTCCATATCATGTTTTTTTGGCAGTGAAGTCTTCAATAGAAGCTCATCATATCGACATCCGACAACCTTTTATCTAGAGGATCGATTATTAGAATATGAAGCTGCATTTGCAACACCATGCCTTCTGGTAATTTGCAAATGAAATGAAAAGTGAAGAAAATAAAATTTTGATGTCGTCACACCATTAAATACTCCATTAAAAAAACCATGTATGTGTGCTGATGAATTTACACGAGTTGGGATACAAAAACTAATTAATACTCATTCACAATGAAATTCCACATTTGGGTATTGAAAAATAATATTTTTCCTTTAAAGACAAGCACAATCACTCTATTTCTTCTATAGCAAATGCATATACATATACATATATGTACCTTGTTGTACCTCAATGCAAAAATCGAATCATGAACTTGAGAGCGTCAAGTGGGAAGTACGTAGATGCTGAAAATCAAAATAACTCCCGTCCAGCCCCATCCTATGCCGCTGATTTTCGCAAACTCCCAATCCGCGTACACAGCAATGATTGTAGCAACCTGCAGAAATCAACAATTCAAAATTAAAGCTTTTGATATATAACAAGGAAAACAAATCGATTCATTTTTCACTACAACTCACCAACTGGGCTAACAAGAAAGCTCCGACAAGCAAGAATTCAGGGCGTTCGACAAATGACCAGCCTCTTGATCTAGTCACGAAGATGACTGCTTGACTTATAATACTCACTTGAAGGTAAAGGGCGTCGGTAAGCTCGTCTGGGCTGTCCCTCAATGATCTCACATCAAACATTTTCTAAAAACAATTAACCGAAAACAACATTTTAGTAATTAAATTACTCCCTCCGACGAAGATCTCATTCAGCTTCCAAGAATCAGGCAACTGAGACGTCTTGACTCTGTCCTTCAAGATAGTCATGATAGTCCCGTCGTTGAGTACAACGATGACCAAACACATGAAGGGCGAAAAGTCGGACTTCCAGATGAGGGCAATAAGCATGAACCCCATCACAATACGAATCGTTATCGAAACAGCATAGATCGTGTAGTTCTTCATCCTCTGGAAGATAGCTTGGCTCGTCAAAACCGCACTCACCATATCACTAAGTCCAGGCTCGGTCAACACACTGTCCAAACTTCTTGCAGCATCAGTCGCATCAGCCACAGCAATTCGGATGTCATCCCGCATATGGGATTTAATTGATCAACATCCATAAAGTAATCAGAAGAGTTATTTGACTGATCAACATCCATCTTTAAGGGTTTGTTCATTGTGATTATCAAATTCCTCTAAATTGATTTTTGATTATTGATGAAACATCACAAATTTTATCGCATAATTACACTAGAGACTATTATCGATGAAACATCACAAATTTGATCGCATAATTACACTAGAGACACGATTGTGACACTATTTGTATTTGTTCTTGTGCTATTTTCAGTTCTTCCATAAAGTGGAGTACCAAATAAATAAAAATTCCTAAATTTAAAATTGAATAAAAAACAGATCTCAATAAATACTAATAGTTATAATAAATCTAAATGAAATTAGGCTCAGATCTGTGGTAGAGTAGTGATCGGGCAAGTATACGCCAAGCCCGCCATGGCTGCAGATTTACCGGTTGCATCCGAGAGATGCCATCCGGGTTGCCCCGCCAAGATACGGGTCTGACCGTCTTACTGCCCGATCCAAAAGCTCAGAGGAAACAAAAACCATCATCGTCACAGCCCCTTTCGTATTAGATAGATAGATACAGAGAGAGAGAGAGAGAGATTGAGATGCGTGTATATATATGTATGGGTGTGTACATAAATAATTAATATATAGAGTTTTTACTGTATGTTTTTGTTTTTGTTTTTCTCTTTTCAGGGGCTGTTTGTTTGTTTGTTTGAAAGAAAAGAAATCATGGGGTTTGCAGTGAAGAGGCAACCGCCCCCTGATAAATCCGACATCCTCACTGAAGAAGTAAACCCTCATTCTCGTTCCTCTCTGAGCTTTTCTTTCTACCATCCATTATTGAATGAAGTCGGCTGGTGAACTTGGTTTTATATAAACACGGACCGAAGTCATTATATATATATGCCCCTGCTTCTAGGTTTTATTGCTAAGCTTACCACTTGATATCTACTGCCAGGCGAAGGGTACTGTGGTCAATTCACTCACCAGCTAATATGTGCTCCAGACCTAGAATGTGAAGGTGGGTTGGGCTTGTGAGTATTGTTAGTATTTTATTTCAAAGTTTCGCAATCTACATTATCTAATTTATTTTTCAAAATCGATACATTATATTTTCATATATTTAACTATGTAAAAAATATAGTCCGTGTATTTGTAAATTTACATTCCCAAGTCATCAGATTATTAACAATAATTCTCCAAATTTTCAATGATGAAATTTTCTAGATCATAGAGAGTGAAAGTACAATTGTATATTTTGAGAAGTGATTGAATCTTAACAAATTAAAAGTAACTCGGATTAAAATGGATTAACGAAATAAAACACGCTTGCTTGTGAGTTTTAAGTCGTTGGCTTTGGAAATAATTTTTGTTTGAGTGAAAATCTTTGGCATATGGGCCCAAGCCAATTAAAATTGGGATGGACTTTGTGATTTGTGAGAATTACTACTATTATTACAAAAGAAAAGAAGTGTTTATATTTAATTTTTTGGAACATGAAAATAAAGTATTGTTAGTTGATCTTGTGACAAGTAATATTTTCCACTATAGTAATAGTTAAGTTATACTCTCTCGGTCAATGATGACGTTTTTATTGTTATTTGTAAAGAAAGTGTGATCATTGCTTTGGGATAAAGGTAGTATTTATTGACTCTAGTAAAAAAATTCTTAAACCTGAACTATACTATACTAACTTTTGAAAAATGAAACAAGTGGAAACCCCAGTACCCAGATAAAGAGACGAATGGGGATCGGATTCGGGAGCCATAGCCATATATATATATATGAGAGGCAGTTGATTAATGAATTTTGTGTTTGTTGACTGACGTTATTCCAGCAGGGTTAGGACTTAGGAGAGCTTCATTAATAATGCATCAAAGAGACGAAGTAGAATACAAATGAGAAAGATTAATGACCTACCCTATTCAAATACTAGTCCTATAGTGTTGTAAATTTTCCATATCTTGATCGTGTTTTTTCCCCGTGAAGTCTTCAATAGAAGCTCATCATATCGATATCCGACAACCTTTTGTCTAGAGGATCGATGAATAAAATATGAAGCTGCATTTGCAACATCATATCTTCTGGTAATTTGCAAGTGAAATGGAAAGAGAACAAAACAAAAATCTGATGTCGTCACACTGTTAAATATTATAAAAGAACCATATGTGTGTTGATGATCAAATTTACAAAAACTAATTAATAGTAATACTCATTCACAATGAAATTTAACATTTAGGTATTGAAAAATGATATTTTTCCTTTAGAGACAAGCACTCTCTATTTCTTCTATAGCACATGAATATACATATACATATATGTACCTTGTTGTAACTCAGTGCAAAAATCGAATCATGAACTTGAGAACATCAAGTGGAAAGTACGTAACGATGCTGAAAATCCAAATAACTCCGGCCCATCCCCATCCGATGCCGCTGATTTTCGCAAACTCCCAATTCGCATACACAGCAATGATTGTAGCAACCTGCACAAATCAACAATAGAATAATATATGAGTCTTGATTGATAACAAGAAAAAAAAACCGATTCTCATTTTCGCTACAACTCACCAACTGGGCTAACAAGAAAGCTCCGATAAGCAAGAATCCAGGGCGTTCGACGAACGACCAGCCTCTCGACCTAGTCACGAAGATGAGTGCTTGACTGATAATGCTCACTTGAAGGTAGAGTGCTGCGGTAAGCTCGTCCGGGCTATCCCTCAGTGATCTCACATCAAACATTTTCTAAAAACAATTAAGCAAAAACGACATTTAGTAATTAAAATAATACTCCCTCCGATTCTGAAGAGTCTGTAAACTAAACATACTGAGAAGAAGTCCGTATCAGCAGCTAAGTAGAAGAACAGGACTGTCATGAGTGCCATATACGTTCCAAGCACAATCCCGGTGGCAAAGATCTCATTCAGCTTCCAAGAATCGGGCAATGGAGAAGGCTTGACTCTGTCCTTCGAGATAGTCATGATAGTCCCGTCGTTGAGTACAGCAATGACCAAACACATGAAGGGCGAGAAGTCGAACTTCCAGATGAGGGCAATGAGCATGAACCCCATCACAATACGGATCGTGATCGAAACCGCATAGATGGTGTAGTTCTTCATCCTCTGGAAGATAGCTCTGCTCGTTAAAACTGCGCTCACGATAACACTAAGTCCCGGCTCGGTCAACACAATGTCCGAAGCACTCCTAGCAGCATCAGTCGCATCGTCCACAGCAATCCCAATGTCGGCCTTCTTTAGTGCGGGAGCATCGTTGACTCCGTCTCCGGTCATTCCGCATATGTGATTCTTTTCTTGGAGCCTCTTCACAATCTCGTATTTATGCTCTGTTGAATGTATTGGAGAATATATTTTTAAAATAAATGTGAAGTTGTCGAAAATCTCTATCAGTTCGAGCTTTTAGGTGAAGCGAGTTCTAACAGATTTATTTTGAAATAATTTTTCTTAGGGGTTCTTGATTGTTACCTGGGAATACTCCGGCGAAGCCGTCGGCCTTCTCGATGAGTTCGTCGATGGGGATGGAAGCGATGGACTCGTCTTTGCTCTGGCCGAGGAGGGCTGAAGAGGGATACATGTTGGTGCCCATTCCGAGCCTTCGTCCGGTTTCTATACCGATGGCGAGTTGGTCACCGGTGATCATCTTTACGCTGACACCGAGTTCGAGGGCTTTGCGGATAGTCTCCGCACTGTCGTGCCTCGGAGGGTCGAACAGAGGCAACAAACCAACAAACTCCCAAGGCTCGCCGGAACTCTCTTTGGTTTTCTCATTTACAGTCTACGAATACAGAAAAGTCAATTAAAGAGATCATGAGTTGACTCCTTTTGGATCAGCTTGGTTTTAATGTAAATTTATGTTTGAATAAAATAATAAATGTTTTTTTTTTTTGTTAAAGCTTAAAGATCTATTTTAAAAAAATTACCAAACAAATCGTTAGAGCTTTTAAGCAGCTTATAAGTTCGACCAAACACTCTATATTTCCTTCCTTTAAATTAATCTGACCTGTCTAGAAACGCCGAGAGAACGAAGACCACGGTTTGCAAAGTTATCGATGATCTCGTGGGACTTCTTCAGGAGATCCCCTTTGAGCTCACAAAGTTCAATAATCTGTCAAGGTTATGAAACAAAATCGTTGGAGTGAAAGGTGCCGTTTATATTGTATTCAAATATCGGTTATTTACTTGCTCTGGAGCGCCCTTGCTGCACCTATGCCACTCTCCATTGCTGTCAATATAGGTGATCGCAGTGCGTTTATCCACGGGGTTAAACGGAAGGAAATGAACCTCGGTGATTCCTGCTCTTGCCTCCTTGGGGTCAGCGAGCATGCTAACAATCGAGGCATCGATAGCGTCTTGATTCTCGACTCTCGAAGCCCTAGCAGCAAGAAGGACAACAGTGTCTTTATCCAAGTTGTTGGGGAATACCTCGATCAAACTCTTGTCGACGGTGAGCTTGTTGAGAGTAAGTGTTCCCGTCTTGTCACTGCAGAGCACGTCCATGCCGGCCATCTCCTCGATCGCTGTCATCCTCTTTGTGATTGCTCCTTGTTCAGAGAGCCGGTGAGAACCGATAGCCATCGTCACCGACAAGACAGTCGGCATGGCTATCGGAATGCCTCCGATGAGGAGAACCAAAAGGTTGTCGATGCCTTGCCTGTAGTTCCTTTTCTGGATGAAGTACATCACTATGATCTCGAGCAGCATCCCCACACCGATCGAGCAGATGCAAAAGTTACCGATCGCGGTCAGCACCTGATGATACGAACGAAAGGTCATATATACTGTCAAAATTGGGTCAATAATACATTGGTACAAACTAAAGGTCATATATATACGCCAAAATTGGACCAATAACACCTTAAAAGGTGATAAAGTTGTCCAACTTATATGTGAGCTCAATGTTTATTTATGCAATTGATGTAGGATATCTCTAACACTTTGATGTGGGATATCTCTAACACCTCCTCTCACTAAGATGGAAATTTCATCGGCAGAAGCACCCACAATCGAAAAAGTTATTTATCCAATTGATGTGGGATATCTCTAACACTTCCTCTCACAACTCTCACAAGTAAGCCGAGATATCTCTAATACTTTGATGTGGGATATCTCTAACATTTTCTCTCACGAGTAAGTCGGAAATTTCATCGACAGAGACACCCACAATCGGAAATTTCATCGATTGGGACATCCAAATCGCATTGGGCCTGCTTTGGCCTTTGATACCATGTCAAAGTTGGGTCAATAACATCTTAAAAAACTTTTTTAATTTGATAATGTTGTCAGCTTATAATGTGAGCTCAAGGTTCTTTATCCAATCCAGTCGATGTGGGATATCTCTAACATATACCTTCCTTTGATATACCTTCCTTTGTAAGAGGGTTACTTCATTAACGATACTATCCGTCGACACCTACCTTTTGGAAGTGTCCGACGTTGTTGGTATTGTCGACAAGATGAGCCGCCTTGCCGAAGAAAGTGTGGACCCCGGTGGCGATTACCACGGCCTCGATCTCACCTTGCTTGCAGGTGGACCCCGAATAGACTCCCTGACCGGGGTACTTTGTCACGGGAAGCGACTCACCTGTCAGAGCCGACTGATCGATTTTCAGGGGATCGCCTTCCAAAAGACGAGCATCGGCTGGGATGATGTCACCCAATTTCACGCTGATCAAGTCCCCCGGGACGAGGATCGAAGCTTCCTGCTCACTCCACTTGCCATCTCTTAAAACCTACAATATAAAATGTTATAAACCTTTTATATGAAATGTTATAAACCAATGGAAACTATATTTATATACCTTAGTTTTGGGAGCAAGGCCAGCCATGAGAGCAGCTGCAGCGTTTCCTGCGTTGTTTTCCTCGATGAAACTGATAGTCGAGTTGATGAAAAGAAGCACCACGATACCAACAAAGTCTTGCCAATCCGGACCCTTGCCCTGTACGTAAGATTTTATGTGAGAAATCGATCCACATTTTTATGTGAGAAATCGATTTTTACGTACCCCTCCGTTGGCCAACACAATGGCCATGATTGCAGCGCTCTCCATGACCCAAGACAAGGGGTTCCACATGAAGCCCAAGAACTTGAGGAACTTGCTCTCGTTTTTTTCCTCGAGCTTATTGTGCCCGTAGATCTCGAGTCTTTTGGCTCCTTCATCGGATGTCAGACCGTCTCTCGAACATTTCAACTCTGTGAATACTTGTTCGATGGGAATTTTCTCCTACATGCATATATATATATATATATATATATATATATACAACACATTTTTTCTTACCAAATTGCATAAGAAAATTACATAAAATTATGAAACTTACCAGATTGACTGTTTCATTTTCTGAGGCCATTTTTATCCTTTTTTTCTCTGTTTTTCCTTTTTTTTGAAGGAAAAGAGATTGAGAGTGCTAATGCTCTCTGTCTCCTTCCCCTGTGTTTATTTTATTTTTTTAATTTTTATATTTTTACATGAACCAAATCTCTTTTAATGAGAGAGACATGCAGAAATTATATAGTGTACTTTTTGCAAAACATGGAGAGGCGTGCATGTTTACAAGGGGGGCCTCCCGCTTATGTATAGTAACCCCAAACACTTGTGGATATATGCCACAATTTTTTTTTACTATATTTGATATATGTACAATCTATATATATATATATATATATATATATATATATATATATATATATATATATATATATATATAATTCTTGGATCCATTAATCTACAAGTACCAATGAGAGAAGACTTTATTAATACTATGTTCACACTTATTAATCCACATGTACTGAGAGAAGACTTTATTAATACTATGTTCACACGGCAAAATAAATAATAAAAAATAAAAAATATTTATAAATTTAAATATTGAATAATTTCTTTTTTGATAATTGTACAAGATTTAATAATTAGTTTATTCATATTTATTTATTTTTAGTAGTAATAAATTAATAATTACTAATTTTCTACGTTGATCCGAGGAAAAAACCCTATCACACGGATAGCATACGGGGTTGTCCTCTTTTTCCAGCCCCGCGTTGATCCGAGGACTTTCTTTCACACTTCCAGTTTCATCCAACGTCCATGAACATCAATCAATTTGTAGTGGATCTGTCATTCAAAATTCGACATCTGGAATATGTTTGTTTTTCATATGAAGTATAAGTTTTAAGGGCCTTTATATTTTTTTGTTTAACTTCATATTCACATAACTAAATTTGAATAGTATTAATATTATAATAAAACATTAACGATCATGATACAAACATCGACTAAAGCACAAGAAGAGCATAGATATGCCAATAAATCCAATCAACAACGTTTCGTCAATACTCCAGGTAACTACTTTACCAGATCTGTTTTTTTTGTACCTTTTTTCTTGTGATTTTTAATTCGTACGTTTTGTTTTGGATTCGTTATTTGTTCCGGTTCAATTAGTGAATTAAAATCTGAATTTGGTTAATTTTGTTACTGTGTTATTGACTGTGTGTGTGACTTCGAAGGTTGTGTATTTTTTAGAATGTTGATAATTATTTTATGTTTTTACATTTCTTGATTCAAACTATATTCTGACCACTATAAAACTAATACTTATTTTGAAAAAAGATCTCTTTTGTGGAATTTTTTCTACGGGTTGATGTTATATTTTTAGATTAGATACATGTTTGTATCATTCTTTGTATGCTTCTCTTATTTTGTTTTTGTTTGTTTAGTTTGAGATAAGAAAAAAAATATGTCCAATCATCTTTTTTTTTCTTCATTCAATCGAGTCTATAGTTCTTTTGAACCTTTTTTTTAAACCTTTTTTTCATGTTTTTTTACAGGTGGTGGACCATTGGATTCTAGGAGCCGTGTTGTTTGAGATGCTAGAGGGGCTGCGCGGGTTCTACGAACAGGATCCCGATGAGAGATCGAAGTGGTACACGAGGTATATATGAAGATAAGCTAGATTTACAATAACAACTTTGATTTGTACAGACTACAGCGCAGCAGCAGGTGCGAACTAGAAGGATGACTCCCCGTTTTCCAAGCCCCGAGGAACTGCCTATATATAGTGCATTCTCTACTATTATTCCGTGTACATCGATTGACCGGTATTTGTTTTGTTAATTTGTTGTTTTTACAGGTCGAATAATAAGTTTGATTTTTCGATTTTATTGCTTGGACGTTGTGTCGCATAATTTATCAGGTTTCCTAATTAATTTTGCATGAAGTTCATCACATCGCCCGACCCTTTTCCCGGTCCCACATCACGTAGTGCGCCACCTCAGTAAGGTTTGTATTGTTGTTTTAATACATAGAGTAATCATACCGGAATTATGTTTTTTTAATTACACGTGGGCGATGGTTTTAATTTTAATGTTGCAGTCTTGCAGCCAACCCAACTCCTCTTCAGCTACTCCTCTAGCTACCTGGTACGAACCTCGTTGGACGAAGAAGATAGAACAAGGAAGATGAACGGAATTGAAAAGGATAGAAGATACAGGCGGAAGTCCCAAAACCTCTGGATCGACTCACGAAATGATTTAGATTCGATAATCTAAACCCCGACGTGTAGTTGTCTGACGCTACCGTCATGGAGTAGCGCAAAATAATATTTATAAAGCCAAAACTATTCACTAGCACAAGTACTAGTAGCAAGTATAGGGTCGATCCCAAGAGGAGGCGAATTAGCTTTATAGTTTTCCCGGCTTTGATTGCTCAATTGGGTTGTCACGTTTAAAAAGGTTTGTTTTGGAAAGGAGTTGGGCACTGCCGAACCGTGGTCACCGTGTTTACTTGACTCGAAAATAATAAATAACTTTAAAGGAAAATAAACTAGCATGCAACTTAACTAATAGACTGAGCAATTAACAGACTTGACTTAACAGATAAGAAGAAACAAATAAAGAATAAAGTTTCCAGGCATTGACTCCCCTGACTTCCCCCTTGACCTATGTGCTGCCGATCATTGGTACGTATATCATTTTGCTAACAGTTTTGTCTTCTAGTTATAGATCCCAAGTATTAACATCCCTATAATGTCACGCAAATTAATACCCCGAACCCTCATTCGCTCTTATGTTTAAGTCCTATTAGATCTCTCTCAATAGGTCTCCTGACGTTGACCAATTCGACACTATGTGAGCGCATGAGTCTAAGTTGATCAAGTCGCCTTCATCCTCCAAGCAAACCCGGAATGGCCAATAGCATGCCTGGAAAGACCCAAGTCATACGACCACATCTCCAGCAACATGTTGTACTTCGCAGACGCCCAGTCTCCCGGTCGCGTTGATCCACGTACTCCTGTGTTAGGCAAGTCGGGGTTCCCACTGGTCATTGTAAGATTGCCCAAGTCCCTAACATGCTTAAGTTACTACACTGTTGAATCGGGAAAAAAACTCAGCTAGTTGCTGTCCTCACTAAGCCTCCCGGCATGATCACGTCTTAGGGTTGGTCAGGTTCTGTCTTTGCCCAGATACAAACAGATTAGCTACTCATGGAAATAAACGAAAATAAAACAAGGACAAGAAATTGACGAACTACGAATTGCATTATGGAAAAGAAGTTGTTCAAACGGAAATAAAAACTAAGTACGAAATCAAAAACATGAAAACATAAAATAAATTGTTTTTAGCCCGAGGGCTTAACAAGAAATAAATGCCGACGAGTTGGTTTGCTCACGCGGCTGCCTTCTTCGCTGCTGGTCAGGGAGGGTTTTGATCCGGTTTGCTCGCTGCTCATGTGTGTACATCTTCTTCATCAGTCACTCCACTTATATAGACGGGCTTCAGCTGATGGGAGACGTGTGGGGGAATACCTCTAAGATCGGACGAGAGTCCATCTTTATCTTTATCTCTGAATCTGGTCACTTTGAAGAGTCCACGAATTTCAGAATTATGGGTACACCGATTGCCCAACGTTCCGTCTCCGTCAATGTTAGCGCTTGCCCATGTACTTCCTTGTCTGACTGACTGAGGTAGCGGACCATGTGCGGTACTTGGTCGAACTCAAGTCTTGCTCCACCTGCTGACATCCTAGTTGCTTGCTCAACTCTGCTGGACCCTTTTCGTCAGTCTGGCTTGCTCAACGAGTGTTCCTGACCATGGAAGGTGATTTCCTTGCCTCTTTCACACAGTGCGCTCCTCTTTTCACTCCTTTACCTGCCCACCTGCAAAACTTGCCCAAGTACCCAAACGTGCCCTCCCAGACACAAATAAAGTAAAAACAAACTAAGGACTCGATTTACTTGACTCTAAAAACCTAAAAATGAGCCAAAAAATATGGCTCATCACACGCACACACTTTACTTCGCTTGTCCTCAAGCGTGTACGGTGACTTGCCTGCTCAAGCGGAAAACAACAGGGGGTAGAGATAGAAAGAAAATAGAAGACACAAGGACAACATGCTTATCAAAATACAGAGAGTTGATCAAGTGAACAGATAGTCAAAATCATAGTCAATGGAATGCATAAAAAACTGTCAAGAGTTTGCAACAGGATTTTGGGATTCTCACTAAATGTTTCTCTCTATGTAGTGGATGGGTAGTGTTTCGCTCAATGCTGTTTTAAAAGAAGTTCTGCTTTGGGCTTGACCAAGTTCTATCCTGTGAAATTTTTAATTGAGTTGGGCAATATCATTAGGGCTTTCTAAGGTGACTGTATAGGCTAGATTGGGCAATGCCCAGGATTGATCTTAGGTAGGACATGCATTTTACTTAGCAAATTTCCTCCTAATTTCTTCTCTCTCTTACGGGCCTTAGCACACCCTTTTATTTATGGATCTATTTTTTTTTCTTTTTTTGTTTTTTTTTCATTTTCTTTTTTTTTCTATTTTTTTTAGAGAAGTCGTTGCCCTGACTTGCTCTTTTTATGAACTTGAGCATATCTGCAGGTTTGGTCAGGGCAGTGAGAGTTTTCCCCCAGGTGATCAAGAAATATTGGCTCGGCTCAAGGGGCTAACAAGGGTCTTCTTTTAATTTGCAGTACAGAACAAAATGCCTAAATCATTTACTACTCAACTCAATTTTCAAATAATCACAATGGTCAGAACTTGGGCAAGCTTCAGCATCACAAACATTTTAAACAGCTACTCTCAAGAAAGAAATATCACACACAATGTAGGCTCAAATCCTCACAGCTTACCTAGTTGCAATTCCATCGTCCCTAATATTTTTCATGCATAAACTATTAATTTTGAAAACTGTTCAAATTGATCAAGGTATTTATCAATCATGCGACTCGATCAAACTATGGGGTTGCTCTTGCCGTTCCCCCACTCACACACTTTGCCTCTGGCAAAGTGTGCAAACAATAATAAGTTGGGCAAGCACCCCCCCTGACTCCGACTCCAACGATGTTGGCGCACCTTCCCACATACATGTTGGAATTGTGTACTTAATGTCTAGATTTAAGTATCGGTAAACTCCCGGTCATAGCATTTAATCTATTTAATTAATAAACAATTGTTTGCATTTAATTATTATTAATTAAATATATGCAAAATATAGTCCTGGATTCTATACGTTGTAGTTAGTATGGTGTGCGACGTCACACAGAAGATCATACTATCGGTTACTCGTATTTAATCGAACGGTTGCTCACGACCTAGATGGACACGGACCAATCCATCGGTATAGTCGTTGTGTGAGAGAGAAAATAATTTTTCTTAATTATTTTATCACACTTGTACACTTGGTGTATTGGGCGGATCGCTTGAGATTTATCAATTAGGATTGCCGTTGATAATTGATTTAAATCTCAGAGTATTTTGTTCTTAATCCCCGATACTATTGCGGGTGTGTATATTTAATATAAGTGACTTTGATTTTCCAAAGGAATTAACCGATTTAATTATTGGGTTGATTACCGGTAAAATTAGGTCGCTATATTTTATATATGGCACGCCGTGAATACTTGACGGGAAAGTGTATCCCGTAAGGGTTGATAATATCCCCGAGATGAGTTCATAAGGAATTATTGTGTAAACCTCATGAGTGGATTCGTTCCGCACAATAATTAAGGTTGAATGGTACTATTCTCGGATATAAGAGATGAATAAATTAATTAGCAATAAATTAATTTTATTCATGGATATTTAAATCTTAAATACACGGAATAAATAATACTACCGGAGAAATATTATTTGATATAATATGGTTTAATATTGGGAGTGCAATTAATTTATATAGTGGAAAATAAATTAATTAATATTGGAAGGGATTAATGGATTTGGGCTAGGCTCAATTTAATCTCCAATATTGGAAGCCCAATATTCCACCTCCTTTTGATCCCCTACGTAGCCTATAAAAGCACTACATTGCCTTCATAATTTACATACATCATAAGACAAGAATATCATACTTGATATTGCTTGAGAGTTGAAGGAGATCCATAGGAGTTCGATAGATCGTCGCCCACACGACGTTCGAACGGAGTGCAAGGAATACGTAGGAAGATTCGAAGGTCTTCAACGTTTTGATTTCGTTTCTCCGCACAACGAATCGAGGTATAAAATCATAAACCCCCTCCATGATTTTATGTGATATATAATTGTGATATATACATGAACGCACGATCCGGGAAAACGATGAACTTCGGGGACGGGGATTCGAGATCCCCGACGAAGGTTCGAAGGACCCTCGGCTGGGAGCCGAGGGGTGCGATCGAGCCCTAGGGCGTCGATCGCGGGGCCCACACGAGGACGCCCCGGCTGGACGCCGGGGCATGCGATCGACCTTACGGTCGATCGCGGGGGCAGCCGCGGCTGAGCTGTGGCGGGTGCGCTGGGCGCACCGCCCTCCTCGGCGGTGGCGGTGAGTCGCCGGACTCACCGCCGGGGGCTGTTCGGAACAGCCCCACGGGGATGCGCGTGCATCCCCAGCGATCGCTAGGGCAGCGATCGCGAGCCCCGGCGGGGGCTCGGCTAGGGTTTCGGCCGTGGGTTCATCCCGCGGCGATGCTCGGGTCGAGCCCGGCTCCGTTCGGTGGTTCGCGGTTTTCCGGCGACGGGATTTTGATCGGATTATCAGTTTCCGCATATTTTGGTAATCCGGGATATCGATTTCCAGCAAATGGTATCAGAGCGTTTGGTTTCGTGTTCATGTATATGTTCTATTATCATTCTACCTTGCAGGGATTTCCGGCTATCATGGTTTAATTAATTGTTGTTTAATTATCATGATTATTTGTTTATTAAACTCTCGGACATGTCGAGATTCGTTTTGTGTGGATGAATGTTTGTAATAGTAAAAATTCGGGGGTTGACCGAATTTAGGATTTATTATTATTGTTCTATGTTTTCCGGAAAGTGTATAGGGTCGATTTCATGTATAGAATCGATACCGGATTTGTAATTTAATTTTGTAAATTAAGTTTACGTTGGATCGATGTTGAGACGATCGCCGGAAGACGAAGACGTGTGACGAAGACGAAGGGGACGAAAAACCGGGGGGTCGATCAACCCCATGATCGATCAAAGGGGAAGGGGGCGTCGCCGGCAACGGTGGCGGCTGGCCGGCTGGAATGGCGGCGGTGGGTGCTCCCTCCCGGTGGTCGGTCGATCATGGTGGGGTGGTGTGGGGTCTCCCAACCCATGCCACTTCTACCAATATTTACTTTCCTAAATTGATTCGTTTTTCCTATTTGAGTGTTCTTATTTTTAGGAACTCTCATGGATTAGGAAAAGAATTAATTGGAATTAATTTTATTCCTTATTGAGTATTCTCTTTTATGGGAACTCTAATGGATTAGGAAAAGAATTAATTAGGAATTAATTTATTTCCTATTTGATTATTCCTTCTTGGAATTTTCATTAGATGGAAATTAATTAATTGTTGGAAAGTAGAAGAGTCCTAATTTATTTTATTTCCTTATTCTATTATAGAAGTCTTCTAGAATATTCAAGTTTTACTTGGATAGGATTCTAGAGACTTAATAGAATTAGATGGGAAAATAAATAAATAAAAAATATTAATAATATTTAATTTTATTTTTGATATATTCGATTGACTTAATTTTCGAATTAAGTAACTTTTGGATTAATTGAAAATAAATAGATTTAAATATTGGGATTAATATTCTCGTCACATGGAGCATTAAAAAACGAAGACTGAAGACTAGAAGATGCATATGAAGATGGAATAAAGCCATGATAGTCAGAAAAAAATAATTTTCTAGCATTATTTTGACTATGTGATACTATGTGCTTTATTACTTGTATGCATGCTATATGTGTTTATTTTTATGCACAAGATAGCGTATCCCTTTATTGTAAAAAGCTAAGTGGGAGAGGGGATGGAAACATTCCCATGGTCTCAATTGCTGTTCTCTTGGTGACTCTTATGGACTTTCGAAGTTCGTATAGACGAGTCATTGAAGGAGAATTCTTGTAATTCCTTCTACAAGAAACATTGATCAAGTTTATCAAACAATGCCTAATTTGTCTTTCTGAAGCTGACTTCAAGTCGACTCATTCTCACCCCGGGGAGTGGAATGGAGCCAAAGCGACTTGGTCACGTGGATGACACAAATTAGAGACCTTCGTACCATCCTTTTGAAGGTGGATCGATTGTCTGCTCGGCTCCCTCATTTATGAGAAATAGGGTTGTTCGCATGGTGAATCACTGGTTAGAAACTTCGAGTTTCACTTATGATTCTCCGCGTCTTGGTTTGCGAGAATTCAATGGATCGAGTAAAAGGATGTCAATTGTAAAAGTCTTTTGGTGTAGTAAACGTCCACACTATCGTGGCTTGCTATACTGAATGGTGGATCGATTGTCACGTGGATGACACAAATTAGAGACCTTCGTACCATCCTTTTGAAGGTGGATCGATTGTCTGCTCGGCTCCCTCATTTATGAGAAATAGGGTTGTTCGCATGGTGAATCACTGGTTAGAAACTTCGAGTTTCACTTATGATTCTCCGCGTCTTGGTTTGCGAGAATTCAATGGATCGAGTAAAAGGATGTCAATTGTAAAAGTCTTTTGGTGTAGTAAACGTCCACACTATCGTGGCTTGCTATACTGAATGGGATTTTGGAACGATTGATGTAGACAGTTTTTAGAAGGGAGTAAAGGATCCGTGTGTCAACGTAAACGTCCACACTATCGTGGCTTGCGGTGATATGCGACTCCCAAACGAACTTCTTGGTACTGAGTAATGGTTTACACTTAGGTACGCTTCATAGTATTCTTCCCATCGAAGTAACGCTATTGATGATGTACGACCGAAGCAAATCTAATTGCGAAATCATTTGGGTGGGTAAACGTCCACACTATCGTGGCTTGCCTTACCTGATGGGATATTGGATGTAATTAGTAATTTAATGATATTATTTGAGGGAGATAATATCGGACATTAAATTGATTGTTTGTTTATATGTGCTTATAGGTTTAGAGAATAGCTATGAATCCACTTTCTATGATACTCAAGGAGAATAAACTCACTGGTCCCAATTACATTGATTGGAAGAGAAATTTGGACATTGTCTTGACTGCTGAAGAGTACAAGTTTGTACTCTATGAGTCATGCCCTGTTGAACCCACGGCTGCCTCAACTGATGAGGAGAGAGCAGCATATAGGAGGTGGACAAAGGCTGATGAAATGGCTAGGTGCTATATTTTGGCTTCTATGTCAAATGTACTCTAAACCCAACATGAGTCGATGGACACCGCCGAGGATATGTTGTTCAACCTCAAGGACATGTTTGGGCATCAAGACCGTGCGGCTAGACAAGAGGCCATGAGAGTCCTCATAACAACTACTCAGTCTGAAGGGACGCCCGTTGAGGAGCACGTCCTTAAGATGATGAGTCTGTTGAATGAGTTGGAGGTCCTAGGAGCTCAGATTGATGGTGAGACGCAAGTCGACATCATACTCCAGTCTCTGACCCCTAGTTTTGAGCAGTTTCGTATGAGTTATAATATGGGTAAACTATCTTATACTCTTGCGCAACTCCTGACTGAACTGAAGGCGGCAGAGGGGATCTACAAGAAGGGCAAGTCTCATGCGCTTATAGCTACCAAGTCCAAAAGCTTGAAAGCTGTTGGAGCTAGGGGCAAGAAGAGGAAGCAATCCTGGAAACCCAGTGGTGCCAAGAGGAATGAACCACGAGTGGGGGCTAACAAGCCAAGGGGCAAGTGCTTCCGATGCAACAAGTTTGGACACTGGAAGTCTGAATGTCCTCTCAGAGGTACGAATTTTTCTTTAGTCGTAAAAACATAGTCAGCGGTATTATCTACCAGAATTCTGGTGTGTAGATATGGAACCACTGACGGTATGTGCATTTGTTGAATGCAGGGGTTCCAGAAAACCCGACGACTTAGAGGAGAAGAGTTCAAGTCTACATGGGCAAAGCTGTTGGGGTAGCAGCGGTTGTTGCAGTGGAAGACATTTATCTGCTTTTAGTAGTTATAGGATTTCATTTCAAGATTATTGCTTTATGTACCCCTTTATTTTGAAAAGAACTTTTGTTCTGGTTTTTCTATTAATGAATGGATATTTATTTCTTTAATCATTTGGTGATTTAGATAAGAAATAATGGTGTTATCTATTCTGGTACATTAGATAGCAATATATGAATGATGAATCCTTAGTCTGCCACGATGCAACAAACCGTTATATAACTTGTTTTACTTATTAGATGTATTTCTTTGTTAATCATTATACTTGTGAATTCTTGAACTTAGTAGTATTTATTCAAATAAGATTCAAAAGGCCGAAATTGATTTGATCAATTATAGTTGAAGGAATGGACCTTCCGACCTAAGAATCAAATTTGGGAGATAGTACAACTAAGCAAAACCTTTATGGATAAAGGATATAATTCGGACAAGTATTGAAAATGGTTTATGATTGATGCAGAGATATGTGTAATTAGAAAGGTGTGAGTAGTTCTTTCAAAGAATACTCAAAGATGGATTAGAATACTTGATGTGCCATAAAAGCAAAGTGTTTTGCCTAGTCAATGGACACAAAGCTATTATGGGGAACCTTCAAAGTATATCCATTAGAAGCCTGCGATTTGATCGCGGAGGCTACCACCTATCTAAATAACACATAGCATAAATCAAAGATTGAGATTAAGTCTCAAAGGACTACACCATGCACTCACGTGTAGATATGGTGTGTCGGAAACAAGAAATGGAATTCTAATAAGAAAAGGGACTACCTACGTTCTATGGATACTCCTGGAAACAACAAGCACATTTAATATGGTTGTAGGATATCCTAGTAGAACAAGTGATTGTATGTTCAATAGTAATATGAACAAGAGGGGTGTTCTCGCCCGGTTCTTAGAGCAAGACTATTAGATGAACTACAATGCCCTAACTGACAAAAGTACTTTGAAATGAGAAAAAGGACGAAAGACTGAGAACCAGCCTCACCGAGTAGTAGTACACCACAAACTGCACCTAAATGTTATTACTGTTATACACCGGAACGCCATTGCAGTGGGAGGTTGTTAAGCGACCAGAGATTTTCATAAGACTAGAGGAGTTGTGAACTCTGGATCTAGTAAAGATGAAATCGATCCCTAGCTCTGCATAGGGGCGGTGCTAATCTAAATGTGCCTACTTAGAGAGCAATAAGTGTTATTGTTAAGAGGCAAGATCATTTAGAGTAGAAAGTGTATTAGAGACATAATGGAAACAAGGTGGTGTTTCTCGGAGTTTTATGTAGATGACATTTTGTCATTGGCAACAATGTAAAAGAGTTGTCAGACATGAAATAATGGTTGTCTAAATCGAGATATAAGATTAAGAAGAAGTTGAATCATGTTCTTGGAATCTTTCGATCTCTAGATAAGAACATTATACTTCTCCTAAGAATCTTATACGATTATGGGTTGTTTTAAACATGCATAATTCTGATAAAGGTTATTGCCTTTCGGGGACAGAATACATCTATCTAAGGGTATGTGTCTTGAGCACATAAAAGGGGATAGATAAAGCAGTTTCCTATACCTTGGTGTATGGAAAGCTTAATGGATGCAATGTTGAAAAACAAGAACCTGATATCAACTATGCAGTTTGTATAGTGGGAGGATATCAAAGTAATCTTGTCAAGAGATATTCGGATGCTGTAAAAGTACTTTCGAAGTACTAGATTACAACATGAATACTTCTTAAAGAATTACATTTTCTCAGAACCCAAATCAGAGAAGGACCAGTGTAAGTCGATATCAGACTATGTGTTCACTTTTGGAAGAGGTGGAACCTTGAGATGAAAGAGTGATAAGCATGATAATTCTCGGACTCTATCATAATCCGAATAGCAGCCTCAGAGGCAGCGGAAGTTTTGGTTAGGTTTTGGAATGACCTCTGAACTTGGATATGATTCTTGGTTCACCAAAGGCTATGTATATAGCGGTGCATGGTAAACTGAAAGAAGTCATAAGTTCAAAGGGTGATGATAACACATAGAGCAAGTACCACCTGATTCGAGTCATCGTCTAGGGAGACGACGCAGTAGTCACCAAGATAACTTCAGAGCGGCAACCTAGATTGCTCATTCACATAGTACTTCTTGGAAGTACAATTTAAGCACGTGATGAGTATGGGAGTCGGGAGTTTGGAGGAAATGACTAGACCTTAGTACAAGTGGGAGAATGTTGGAGTTGTGTACTTAATGTCTAGATTTAAGTATCGGTAAACTCCCGGTCATAGCATTTAATCTATTTAATTAATAAACAATTGTTTGCATTTAATTATTATTAATTAAATATATGCAAAATATAGTCCTGGATTCTATACGTTGTAGTTAGTATGGTGTGCGACGTCACACAGAAGATCATACTATCGGTTACTCGTATTTAATCGAACGGTTTCTCACGACCTAGATGGAAACGGACCAATCCATCGGTATAGTCGTTGTGTGAGAGAGAAAATAATTTGTGTTAATTATTTTATCACACTTGTACACTTGGTGTATTGGGCGGATCGCTTGAGATTTATCAATTAGGATTGCCGTTGATAATTGATTTAAATCTCAGAGTATTTTGTTCTTAATCCCCGATACTATTGCGGGTGTGTATATTTAATATAAGTGACTTTGATTTTCCAAAGGAATTAACCGATTTAATTATTGGGTTGATTACCGGTAAAATTGGGTCGCTATATTTTATATATGGCACGCCGTGAATACTTGACGGGAAAGTGTATCCCGTAAGGGTTGATAATATCCCCGAGATGAGTTCATAAGGAATTATTGTGTAAACCTCATGAGTGGATTCGTTCCGCACAATAATTAAGGTTGAATGGTACTATTCTCGGATATAAGAGATGAATAAATTAATTAGCAATAAATTAATTTTATTCATGGATATTTAAATCTTAAATACACGGAATAAATAATACTACCGGAGAAATATTATTTGATATAATATGGTTTAATATTGGGAGTGCAATTAATTTATATAGTGGAAAATAAATTAATTAATATTGGAAGGGATTAATGGATTTGGTCTAGGCTCAATTTAATCTCCAATATTGGAAGCCCAATATTCTACCTCCTTTTGATCCCCTACGTAGCCTATAAAAGCACTACATGGCCTTCATAATTTACATACATCATAAGACAAGAATATCATACTTGATATTGCTTGAGAGTTGAAGGAGATCCATAGGAGTTCGATAGATCGTCGCCCACACGACGTTCGAACGAGGTGCAAGGAATACGTAGGAAGATTCGAAGGTCTTCAACGTTTTGATTTCGTTTCTCCGCACAACGAATCGAGGTATAAAATCATAAACCCCCTCCATGATTTTATGTGATATATAATTGTGATATACTGTATACATGAACGCACGATCCGGGAAAACGATGAACTTCGGGGACGGGGATTCGAGATCCCCGGCGAAGGTTCGAAGGACCCTCGGCTGGGAGCCGAGGGGTGCGATCGAGCCCTAGGGCGTCGATCGCGGGGCCCACACGAGGACGCCCCGGCTGGACGCCGGGGCATGCGATCGACCTTACGGTCGATCGCGGGGGCAGCCGCGGCTGAGCCGCGGCGGGTGCGCTGGGCGCACCGCCCTCCTCGGCGGTGGCGGTGAGTCGCCGGACTCACCGCCGGGGGCTGTTCGGAACAGCCCCACGGGGATGCGCGTGCATCCCCAACGATCGCTAGGGCAGCGATCCCGAGCCCCGGCGGGGGCTCGGCTAGGGTTTCGGCCGCAGGTTCATCCCGCGGCGATGCTCGGGTCGAGCCCGGCTCCGTTCGGTGGTTCGCGGTTTTCCGGCGACGGGATTTTGATCGGATTATCGGTTTCCGCATATTTTGGTAATCCGGGATATCGATTTCCAGCAATACACAGTGTGCCTTGGGCAAAGTGTGCAAATAAAGAGGTCGACCCCATCAGACATGAGTCAGGCAGACTCAAGACCAAATAAAAAAAAATAAAGAAACAAAATAAAATCCTAAGCTACTAAAAACAAAGGGAGGGTACATTTAGGTTTTGGGTTCAGGTGGGTACCTGAAACCAACGTGGGCTAAGTATTCCATCAGGGCAGCGTGCAGCTCGTCCTGCCTCTCTCCAATTCGATCCTGCTTCTCCTCGAGGACATCCAATTGCTCAAGGATCTCCTCCTTATGCGACTCAACCCTCTCACTTGGTCGACTCACAGGCTCGGTCTTCACTTTCGCCTTAGCTTCCAATGCCAAGGCCTTCACTTCCTCGGGGTTTGTGAACACCCAATCCTCTCCTTCAACTCTTATATCAGCCATCCGGTTCAAACAAGCATGGTCAAACTTCTCTTCAGTCATCATCTCCATCAACTCAAAGTCAAGCTTCAAATTCATCTTCTAGGCATAGACACCTGGAAAGTGGGCAAGGGACAACCTCTGTGCTGGCTTGCTCAAGATAATCTTCAGTTGTGCGCACAAGAAAGCTCCAAAATTGACCTTGATCTTCTTGGTCATGCACCACAGTAGATCAAGCTCGGTTAGGGAGACACTGTTGCTGTTGTCCTTCTTCCCATAAAAATTGTACGCTAGTATACGGTGGCAGATGCGCAACGCGTCATCCTTGAGCTGGTGATTTTTGGCCTCCTTTGACTTGAACACCTTCTCCTTGCTCAAGGCCCTCCAGATCTCGTTTCTCTCCTTCTGCGTGCGCTCTGGTGGCGTGGTCAACCTGTCCTGGTTCTCTTTGGAAAATTTGTCTTAGAAACTGGCCGCTCCAATGGCCATGTTGATCTCGAAGATGCTTGCTTCATTATACGAACCCATCAGTTTAAAAGAAATGCCCAACGGCCCACCTTCTTGATTCATCCTCACCTCCAAGTTCTCATAGAACTCCTTGACCAATTTCTCAGAGACTTGCCCTGGACAGGTCAAGAAGTCCTCCCATCCTATTGCTTCAAAATAACCCTTCACTTTAGCATCAATGTTCAAATCAGCAAGGGTTTCAAAACATACCGTCTTGGGCACGACAACTGCCCTTTTTTGAATGTTGGATGGTGGGGGTGCTGACTGCTTGCCCTTGCCACGGGTGGTTCGGGTCGACGCCGGAGTTTTGGATTTCCCAACTGGAGTTGCCGGAATCGACTTCTCCGTTTCCTCCTCTTTCTCCTCCGTCTCGTCTTCTTCAGCTCCCTCACCGCCGGCAGTGGACATGTCGCCGGCCTTCTCGTCAGACGATGACTCCATGGTGGCGGGTGGCGTGGCTTCTCTTAGATTCTTAAACTTGCCCTTCTCTTCCACCGTGAACTTTCTCTTCTTCGTGATGTCCTCGCTCGGCTCACCGCTCTGGCTCACCGGAGCTGATTCAGTCGACGGTTTGGGAGTCACGTCAAGGTCGGCGAGGATGGGTGCGTCGATTTCTTTCCCTAGTTGCTCCACCAGTACGGTATTGATGGGGGCTGGGCTGTTCTCACGCGTCGGGCTTGGCGACGGCGTGCTCACTTTCTTCGGTGACGGAGTTTTCTCCGGTGGTGGCGGTGGTGTTTTCTCCTTCGCGGGTACAGCGGCGACGGCGGCTTTGGACGACTTTCCTCCGGCCATCTTTTTCGACGATTACGGTTGGGGATTGGTGAGATCGATTTGGGTACCGGTTGGGATTTTATTTAAGTTAGTATCTATGGATGAATAGGTGAAAGTGAGTGGAAGTGATTTAGATAGAATGACATTTCTTATTGAGAAAGATTGGTGTGACCCTAATGGGAAGGGAAAACTGTTTTAAAGTTCACACTAATTATTCGAGAAACGTTTTAAGGTTCACACTATTAATTTTGTAATTCATTTACACTATTGATTCTGTAATTTATTTTATCAAGACTCCTACCGATGATTTCTTCTTAGTTACCCTATTATATATATTATATATTTTTACTTTTTTCGCTATTATATATTTTTATTTTGTTTTTTAGTGCTAATGTACTACTTGCACAATATTTTAGTTGCGCTATTATGTATTTTTATTTTGTATGGAATATTTTATTTGCACAAGTATATATTTTTATTTTGTATTTTTAGCTACTAATTGCCTATTATATATTTTTATTTTGTATTGAATATTTTATTTGCACTATTATATATTTTTATTTTGTATTTTTAGCTACTAATTGCGCAACTTTATTTGTTTGAAATATTTTAGTTCCACTATTATATATTTTCATTTTGTATTATTATTTTGTGCCTATTGTTGGAGTTGTGTACTTAATGTCTAGATTTAAGTATCGGTAAACTCCCGGTCATAGCATTTAACCTATTTAATTAATAAACAATTATTTGCATTTAATTATTATTAATTAATTATGCAAAATATAGTCCTGGATTTTATACGTTGTAGTTAGTATGGTGTGTCGGGCCCACACAGAAGATCATACTATCGGTTACTCGTATTTAATTGAACAGTTGCTCACGACCTAGATGGACACGGACCAATCCATCGGTATAGTCGTTGTGTGAGAGAGAAAATAATTTATCTTAATTATTTTACACTTGGTGTATTGGGCGGATCGCTTGAGATTTATTGATTAGGATTGCCTTGGATAATCAATTTAAATCTCAGAGTATTTTATTCTTAATCCCCGATACTATTGCGGGTGTATATATTCAATATTAGAGACTTTGATTTTCCAAAGGGATTAACCGATTTAATTATTGGGTTAATTACCGGTAAAATTGGGTCGCTATATTTTATATATGACATGCCGTGAATATTTGACGGGAAAGTGTATCCCGGAAGGGTTGATAATATCCCCGAGATGAGTTCATAAGGAATTATTGTGTAAACCTCATGAGTGGATTCGTTCCGCACAATAATAAAGGTTGAACGGTACTAGTCTCGGATATAAGAGATGAATATTATTTATTGAGCAATAAATAAATTTATTCATGGATATTTAAATCTTAAATACACGGAATAAATAATACTAATCGGAGAAATATTATTTGATATAATATGGATTAATATTGGGAGTGCAATTTTATTTATATAGTGGAAAATAAATAAAATTTAATATTGATAAGGATTAATGGATTTGGGTTGGACCCAATTTAATCTTCAATATTAAGAAGCCCAATATTTAATCTCCTTATGATCCCCTACGTAGCCTATATAAGCACTACATGGTCTTCACTTTTCACAACACATAATAATTGACCTACGCCAATCATAAAGTCTTGGAGAGTGAAGGAGATCCATAGGAGTTCGATAGATCGTCGCCCACACGACGTTCGGACGAGGTGCGAGGAATACGTAGGAAGATCGCAAGGTCGTCAATTGGATTCGTTTCTCCGTACAACGAATCGAGGTAATAATCATAAACCCCCTTCATGATTATTTGTGCGTATTAATTGTGATATATACATGAACGCACGATCCGGAAAAACGACGAACCTCGGGGACGGGGATTCGAGATCCCCGGCGAGGATCGAAGGAGGCGGTCGAACCCTAGGGTTCGGACCGCCGCAACGCGCGACGAAGGAGGAGCCCCGGCTGGACGCCGGGGCATGCGATCGACTTCGGTCGATCGCCGGGGTGCCACGGGCTGGTGCCGTGGCGGACCCCAGCCGCCGTCGTCGGAGGCGCGTGCTGCGCGAAGCCCTCGGCTGGAGCCGAGGGGCGATCGAGCCCGTGAGCTCGATCGCGGGCGTGCTACGGGATGAATCGTAGCTGCCTCGTATGCGCTACGGGTTCACCCGTAGCGAGGCGTGCGAGGGCAACGCCCTCGCGAGCAGCGAGTCACGCGACTCGCTGCGGGGCTGCCGCGAGCAGCCCGGGGATCGCCCGTAGCGATCCCAGCGATCGTCCGTAGACGATCGCGAGCCCCTCGCGGGGGCTCGGCTGGCGCACGCGGCTTTCGGGCCTCGCTGGGCGTTCGGTCGGGCCCCGGCTCGTGAGGTGGTTCGCGTTCGTGGTTTCCGACTCGCGGGGGACTTCGGCTGGGGGCGGGTTGCGTGTCTTCGGGCGCGTAGTCTCCAAAGGTCGGACTCCTGCGGATGAGTCGGTGTCCGCAATCTCCGGCGATCTAGGGTTTTGATCGGGTTATCGGTTCCGCAATTTTTGATAGCCCGGGACATCGAATCCCAGCAACTGGTATCAGAGCGTTTGGTTTCGGGTTCATGTATATATTCGATTATTGTTCTACCTTACAGGATTTCCGGCTATCATGGTTGATTTAATTATTGCTTAATTAATTATCATGATTATTTATTAAACTCTCGGACATGTCGAGATTCGTTTTTCTGTGGTTGAATGTTTGTAATAGTAAAAATTCGGGGGTTGACCGAATTTAGGATTTATTATTACGTTCTTTTTTTTCCGGAAAATGTATAGGGTCGATTTCATGTATAGAATCGATACCGGAATTGTAATTTAGATTATTGTAATTTATTTTACGTTGGTTCGATGTTGAGAGGATCGCCGGATGACGAAGAAGTGACGAAGAGGCTAGGACTTGGGATCAATGGATCGATCCCATGATGTTGATGGTCGATCGAAGCCTTTGCCGGCGTGGCAAGGCGGCGGCGCCCCTCCTGGTGGCCGGCCGGTCGGTCATGGTGATGGTGGTGTGGGGATCTCCCAACCCATGCCACTTCTACCAAGATATTACTTTCCTAATTAATTCGGATTTTTCCTATTTGAGTGTTCTCCTTTTGGAAACTCTCATGGGTTAGGAAAAGAATTAATTTGAATTAATTTTATTCCTATTGATTTATTTCCTTCATGGAATTATTCAAAGATTAGGAATTTAATTAATTTAGTACTAAATTTATTTTTCCTATTTGATTATTCCTACTCATGGGAATATTCATGGATTAGGAATAAAAATAAATTTGGAAAGTAGTGAGTCCTAATTTATTTTATTTCCTTGTTCTATTATAGATATCTTCTAGAATATTCCAAGTTTTACTTGGATAGATTATTCTAGAGATTTAATAGAACTAGATAGGAAAATAAATAAATAAAAAAATATTAATAATATTTAATTTTATTTTTAATATATTCAATTGACTTAATTTTCGAATTAAGTAACTTTTGGATTAATTGAAAATAAATAGATTTAAATATTGGAGATTAATATTCTCGTCACATGGAGCATTCAAGAAACGAAGACTGAAGACTAGAAGATGCATATGAAGATAAAGCCATGATAGTCGGGAAAAATAATTCCTCTAGCATTATTTTGACTATGTGATCTATGTGCTTTATTGTTTACATGCATGCTATATGTGTTTATTTTATGCACTAGATAGCGTATCCCTTTATCGTAAAAAGCTAAGTGGGAGAGGGGATGGAAACATTCCCATGGTCTCCATCACTGTTCTCTTGGTGACTTTTTTGGACTCTCGAAGTTCATATAGACAAGTCATTGGAGGAGAATTCTTGTAATTCCTCTTACAAGAAACATTGATCAAGTTTATCAAACAATGCCTAATTTGTCTTTCCAAAACTGATTTCAAGTCGACTCATTCTCACCCCGGGGAGTGGAATGGAGCCAGAGCCACTTGGTCATGTAGAGGACACAAATTAGAGACCTTCGTACCATTCTTTGATAGATGGATCGATTGTCTGCTCGGCTCCCTCATTTATGAGAGATAGGGTCGTTCGCATGGTGAATCACTGGTTAGAAACTTCGAGTTTCACTTATGATTCTCCGCGTCTTGATTTACAACATCAAATGGATCAAGTAATTGGATTTCAATTATATAAATCTTTTGGTGTAGTAAACGTCCACACGAACGTGGCTTGCTATACTGAATGGGATTTTAGAATAATTGATGTAGAAAGTTATAGGAAATTGTGAGGGATTGCGAGTTATCGTAAACGTCCACACGAACGTGGCTTGCGGTGACGTAACAATTCTAAACGATTCGCCTTAGTACTGAGTGATGGTTTACACTTAGGTACGCTTTGTAGTATTCTTCCCAACGAAGTAACGCTATAATGATGTACGACCGAAGCAAACCTAATTGCTAAATCATTTGGGTGGGTAAACGTCCACACGAACGTGGCTTGCCTTACCTGATGGGATTTTAGACGCAATTAGTGATTTAATGATATTATTTGAGGGAGATAATATCGGATATTAAATTGATTGTTTGTTTACATGTGCTTATAGGTTTAGAGAATAGCTATGAATCCACTTTCTGTGATACTCAAGGAACATAAACTCACTGGTCCCAATTACATTGATTGGAAGAGAAATTTGGACATTGTCCTGACTGCTGAAGAGTACAAGTTTGTACTCTCTGATAAATGCCCTGCTGAGCCCACGGCTGCCTCAACTGATGAGGAAAAGGCAACATATCGGAAGTGGAAAAAGGCTGATGAAATGGCTAGGTGCTATATTTTGGCTTCCATGTCAAATGTACTCCAAACCCAACATGAGCCGATGGACACTGCCCGGGATATGATGACTAACCTCAAGGAGATGTTTGGGGAGCAGGATCGTGCGGCAAGGCAAGAAGCCATGAGAGTCCTCATGTCGACTACTCAGTCTGAAGGAACGCCCGTTGGGGAGCACGTTCTCAAGATGATGAGTTTGTTGAATGAACTTGAGGTCCTAGGAGCTTCCATTGATGATGAGACGCAAGTCGACATCATACTCCAGTCTCTGACCCCTAAGTTTGAGCAGTTTCGTATGAGCTATAATATGGGTAAACTATCTTATACTCTTGCGCAACTCCTGACTGAACTGAAGGCGGCAGAGGGGATCTACAAGAAGGGCAAGTCTCAAGCGCTTGTGGCTACCAAGTCCAAAAGCTTTAAAGCTGTTGGAGGTAGGGGCAAGAAAAGGAAACAAGCCATGAAACCCAGTGGTGCCAAGAGGAATGGACCACGAGTGGGGGCTAGTAAGCCAAGGGGCAAATGCTTCCGATGCAACAAGTCTGGACACTGGAAGTCTGAATGTCCTCTCAGAGGTACGAATTTTTCTTTAGTCGTAAAAACATAGTCAGCGGTATTATCTACCAGAATTCTGGTGTGTAGATATGGAACCACTGACGGTATGTGCATTATTTTAATGCAGGGGTTCCAGAAAACCCGGCGACTTAGAGAAGAAGAGTTCGAGTCTACATGGGCGAAGCTGTTGGGGTAGCAGCGGTTGCAGTGGAAGACATTTATCTATTTTAGGATTTCATTTCAGTTATTGCTTTATGTACCCCTTTATTTTGAAAAAGAACTTTTGTTCTGGTTTTCTTTATTATTAATGGATATTTTATTTCTTTAATCATTTGATGGTTTGGATAAGAAATAATGGTGATATCTATTCTGGTACATTAGATAGCAATACATGAATGATGAATCCTTAGTCTACCACGATGCAACAAACCGTTATGTATAACTTGTTTTACTTATTAGATGTATTTCTCTTGTCAATCATTATACTTGTGAATTCTTGAACTTGGTAGTATCTATTCAAAAGGGATTCAAAAGGTCGAAATTGATTTGATCAATTATAGTTGGAGGAATGGACCTCCCGACCTAAGAATCGATCTTGAAAGATGATACAACTAAGTCAACCTTTCTGGATAAAGGATGGAATTCGGACAAGTATTGAAAATGATTTACGATTAATGCGGTGACATGTGTAATTAGAAAGGCACGAGTCGTTCTTTCGAGAATACTCGAAGATGGATTAGAATACTTGATATGCCATAAAAGCGGAGTGTTTTCAACACAAAGCCATTATGGGGATCCTTCAAAGTATATCCATTAGAAGCCTGCGACTTGTTCGCGGAGGCTATCACCTATCTGAATAACACATAGCATAAATCAAAGATTGAGATTAAATCTCAAAAGACTACACCATACACTGATGTGTGGACATGGTGTGTCAGAAATAAGAGATGGAATTCTAATAGTAAAAGAACAAGTTTGTTCGGAACTACCTATGTTCTATGGATATTTCTGGATACAATGGCACATTCTATGTGGCTGTAGAATATCCTAGAAGAGCAAGTAATTGTATGTTCAATAGTACTACGAACCAGATGGGTGTCCTCACCCGGTTCTTAGAGGAAAACTATTAGATGAACTACAATGCCCTAACTGACAAAGTACTTTAAAATGAGGAAAGGGAAGACTGAGAACCAGCCTAACCGAGTAGTAGTACACCACTGACTGCACCTAATGTTATTACTGTTATACACCGGAACGCCATTGCAGTGGGAGGTTGTTAAGCAACCAGAGATGTTCATAAGACTGGAGGAGTTTTGAACTCTGGATCTAGTATACATGAAATCGATCCCTAGTTCTGCATAGGAACTTGCGAATTGATGAGATAGTCCATTCTATGGATTCATCAAAAGGCAAGGAGAGGTGTGTTAGAGACGTAATGGAAACAAGGGTGGTGTTTCTCGGAATTTTGTGTAGATAACACTTCATCGTTGGCAACAATGTAAAAGCGTTGTCAGACATAAAATAGAGGTTGTCTAAATAAATCGAGATATAAGATTAAGATGAAGTTGGATCATGTTCTTAGAAATCTTTCAATCTCTAGATAAGAACATTTGTACTTCTCTTAAGATATCTTATACGATTATGGTTTGTTTTAAACATGCACAATTCTGAGAAAGGTTATTGCCTTTCGAGAGCAGAATGCTTCTATCTAAAGGTATGTGTCATAAACACATGAAGGAGATGGATATAGACAAAGCAGTTACCTACACTTCGAGTGTAGAGAGCTTTGTAGGTGCAATGTTGAAAAACAAGAACCTGATATCAACTATGCGGTTAGCGTAGTGGGAGGATATCAAAGTAATCTGGATAAGAAATATTCGAATGCTGTAAAAGTACTTGGAAGTACTGGATTACTAGCAAAACGAAATCTTCTTAGATTACAGTTTCTCAGATCCAAAATCAGAGAAGGACCAGTGTAAGTCGATATCAGGCTATGTGTTCACTTTTAGAAGAGGTGGAACCTAAAGGATGAAAGAGTGATAAGCGTGATGCTTCTCGGACTCTATCATAAACCGAATAGCAGCCTCAGAGGCAGCGGAAGTTTTGGTTAGGTTCCGGAATGACCTCTGAACTTGGATATGATTCTTGGTTCACCAAAGGCTATGTACATAGCGGTGCATGGAGAACTGGAAGAAGTCATAAGTTCAAAAAGATGATGATAACACATACAGCCAGTACCACCTGATTCGAGTCATCGTCAGGAGACGACGCAGTAGTCACCAAGATAACTTCAGAGCGACAACCTAGATTGCTCATTCACATAATACTTCTGGGAAGTATAACTTAAGCACGTGATGAGTATGGGAGTCGGGAGTTTGGAGGAAATGACTAGACCTTAGTACAAGTGGGAGATTGTTGGAGTTGTGTACTTAATGTCTAGATTTAAGTATCGGTAAACTCCCGGTCATAGCATTTAACCTATTTAATTAATAAACAATTATTTGCATTTAATTATTATTAATTAATTATGCAAAATATAGTCCTGGATTTTATACGTTGTAGTTAGTATGGTGTGTCGGGCCCACACAGAAGATCATACTATCGGTTACTCGTATTTAATCGAACAGTTGCTCACGACCTAGATGGACACGGACCAATCCAACGGTATAGTCGTTGTGTGAGAGAGAAAATAATTTATCTTAATTATTTTATCACACTTGTACACTTGGTGTATTGGGCGGATCGCTTGAGATTTATTGATTAGGATTGCCTTGGATAATCAATTTAAATCTCAGAGTATTTTATTCTTAATCCCCGATACTATTGCGGGTGTATATATTCAATATTAGAGACTTTGATTTTCCAAAGGGATTAAACGATTTAATTATTTGGTTAATTATCGGTAAAATTGGGTCGCTATATTTTATATATGACATGCCGTGAATATTTGACGGGAAAGTGTATCCCGGAAGGGTTGATAATATCCCCGAGATGAGTTCATAAGGAATTATTGTGTAAACCTCATGAGTGGATTCGTTCCGTACAATAATAAAGGTTGAACGGTACTAGTCTCGGATATAAGAGATGAATATTATTTATTGAGCAATAAATAAATTTATTCATGGATATTTAAATCTTAAATACACGGAATAAATAATACTAATCGGAGAAATATTATTTGATATAATATGGATTAATATTGGGAGTGCAATTTTATTTATATAGTGGAAAATAAATAAAATTTAATATTGATAAGGATTAATGGATTTGGGTTGGACCCAATTTAATCTTCAATATTAAGAAGCCCAATATTTAATCTCCTTATGATCCCCTACGTAGCCTATATAAGCACTACATGGTCTTCACTTTTCACAACACATAATAATTGACCTACGCTAATCATAAAGTCTTGGAGAGTGAAGGAGATCCATAGGAGTTCGATAGATCGTCGCCCACACGACGTTCGGACGAGGTGCGAGGAATACGTAAGAAGATCGCAAGGTCGTCAATTGGATTCGTTTCTCCGTACAACGAATCGAGGTAATAATCATAAACCCCCTTCATGATTATTTGTGCGTATTAATTGTGATATATACATGAACGCACGATCCGGAAAAACGACGAACCTCGGGGACGGGGATTCGAGATCCCCGGCGAGGATCGAAGGAGGCGGTCGAACCCTAGGGTTCGGACCGCCGCAACGCGCGACGAAGGAGGAGCCCCGGCTGGACGCCGGGGCATGCGATCGACTTCGGTCGATCGCCGGGGTGCCACGGGCTGGTGCCGTGGCGGACCCCAGCCGCCGTCGTCGGAGGCGCGTGCTGCGCGAAGCCCTCGGCTGGAGCCGAGGGGCGATCGAGCCCGTGAGCTCGATCGCGGGCGTGCTACGGGATGACCCGTAGCTGCCTCGTATGCGCTACGGGTTCACCCGTAGCGAGGCGTGCGAGGGCAACGCCCTCGCGAGCAGCGAGTCACGCGACTCGCTGCGGGGCTGCCGCGAGCAGCCCGGGGATCGCCCGTAGCGATCCCAGCGATCGTCCGTAGACGATCGCGAGCCCCTCGCGGGGGCTCGGCTGGCGCACGCGGCTTTCGGGCCTCGCTGGGCGTTCGGTCGGGCCCCGGCTCGTGAGGTGGTTCGCGTTCGTGGTTTCCGACTCGCGGGGGACTTCGGCTGGGGGCGGGCTGCGTGTCTTCGGGCGCGTAGTCTCCAAAGGTCGGACTCCTGCGGATGAGTCGGTGTCCGCAATCTCCGGCGATCTAGGGTTTTGATCGGGTTATCGGTTCCGCAATTTTTGATAGCCCGGGACATCGAATCCCAGCACCTATGATATATATTTACTTTTTGGCTATTATATATATTTTTTTATTATTATTTTGCTTATATATTTTTAATTTTTGTGCTATTATATATTTTTACTTTTTGGCTAGTGTTGCAGTTGGTGCATCAGAGATGAACTCGACGTTCTAGCAGAAAGTGTCGGAGGGAGACTCTTCTTTGCCGGCGAGGCCACCAACAGGAACTATCCGGCAACCATGCATGGTGCTTTTCTCAGCGGGTTCAGATAAGCCGGTAAATCGCCTTAAGTATATGAACTAAGGGAAAAAAATCACAAATAAAAAATACATTCGCACACGAACGTGAATATATAATTTATTAAGGCAGCCTGACGTGAAAGTCAGCTAATTTGACATACTTTATAGTCAAAAGGAAGTTAGTTGGTTAACGATTTTAAGGGTTACACTTTACGAACGAAATAAATTTGATGAGCTTTGTTCGGCTTACCCGCTCTTTGAGCACGAGATAAATTTGATGAGCTTTGTTCGGCTTACCCGCTCTTTGAGCAACTTCATTCTAAATTAAACCAGAAGAAGTCTCACTTCTATAGGTAAGTATCTATGGATGAATAGGTGAAAGTTAGTGGAAGTGATTTAGATAGAATGACATTTCTTATTGAGAAAGATTGGTGTGCCCTAATGGGAAGGGAGAACTGTTTTAAAGTTCACACTAATTATTCGAGAAACGTTTTAAGGTTCACACTATTAATTCTGTAATTCATTTACACTATTGATTCTGTAATTTATTTTATCAAGACTCCTACCGATGATTTCTTCTTAGTTACCCTATTATATATTATATTTTTTTTCTTTTTTCGCTATTATATATTTTTATTTTGTTTTTTTAGTGCTAATGTACTACTTGCACAATATTTTAGTTACGCTATTATATATTTGTTCGTAATATTTTAGTTGCGCTATTATATATTTTTATTTTGTATGGAATATTTTATTTGCACAATTATATATTTTTATTTTGTATTTTTAGCTACTAATTGCCTATTATATATTTTTATTTTGTATGGAATATTTTATTTGCACTATTATATATTTTTATTTTGTATGGAATATTTTACTTGCACTATTATATATTTTTATTTTGTATTTTTAGCTACTAATTGCGCAACTTTATTTGTTTGGATTATTTTAGTTCAGCTATTATATATTTTCATTTTGTATTATTATTTTGTGGCTATTATATATTTTTACTTTTTGGCTATTATATATATTTTATTATTATTATTTTGCTTATATATTTTTAATTTTTGTGCTATTATATATTTTACTTTTTGGCTCGTACTCTAGTGTTGCACTTGGTGCATGGAGATGACCTCGACGTTCTAGCAGAAAGTGTCGGAGGGAGGCTCTTCTTTGCCGGCGAGGCCACCAACAGGAACTATCCGGCAACCATGCATGGTGCTTTTTTCAGCGGGTTCAGAGAAGCCGGTAAATCGCCTTAAGTCTAAGAAATAAGGGAAAAAAAATCACAAATAAAAGATACACCCGCACACGAACGTGAATATATGATTTATTAAGGCAGCCTGACGTGAATGTCGGCTGCTTTGACATACTTTATAGTCAAAAGGAAGTTAGTTGGATAACGATTTTAAGGGTTACACTTTACGAACGAGATAAATTTGATGAGCTTTGTTCGGCTTACCCGCTCTTTGAGCAACTCCATTCTAAATTAAACCAGAAGAAGTCTCACTTCTATAGGTAAGTATCTATGGATGAATAGGTTAAAGTTAGTGGAAGTGATTTAGATAGAATGACATTTTTTATTGAGAAAGATTGGTGTGTTCCTAATGGGAAGGGAGAACTGTTTTAAAGTTCACACTAATTATTCGAGAAATGTTTTAAGGTTCAAACTATTAATTCTGTAATTCATTTACACTATTGATTCTGTAATTTATTTTATCAAGACTCCTACCGATGATTTCTTCTTAGTTACCCTATTATATAGGTTGTTCCTCGGTTGAATGCCGTGAACAACCGCTGCCAGTCATATGCCGTGAACAACCGCTGTCGAAGTACCAGGAAGCGTCCTTGGTAGTCTTGAGAGCAATGAAAACCATATTGCACATAGGTTGTTCCTCGGTTGAATTTGTTACATTCGAGGCAGCAGGTGCAGCACCAACAATTGGTTTACGTACCCAGATTTTGGATGTAGTAACTTTGGTGAGACATAATGCTGCATCATTGCTGATTTTCCCTTTTCGAGGATCCATCTTTGTTCGGATTCTCTTTGGCTTTTGGCGTTTGTGGACGTGTTTGTTTGTCTTCCATGGTCCAACGTTTGAGTATAGGAGAGATCCATTCCTAATGTCCTCTTCTTGTCTCCAACAATATGGACGAATGTGACCTGGAACAAGACAATAGTGACAAACATAGTGTCGCCTATAATTCTTTATAGGCTTGATGGGGGCTCTTTTGAGTTTGGACGGACGTGATGCAGCATGACTTCCTTTATCATGCTTGTTCGTGCGATTTATAGGTTTAGCCACTGCATTACGTGGAGGTTTGTCTTTAACCGCAGATTGTTGTCCTGTTGCAGCATGAGTGGGGGTTTCATTGTTGATAGTGGGTGTGTTTGAATTAAAACTCTCAGAGAAGTCGTCCGTCGACTTCACAAAGGTGATCCCTGAGGATATCCTCTTTGGTGGAAACACTGCATCAACGGTTTTTTGAAAGCCAAGTCCTTGTCTTTCAACGTTTGCAATACTCATGGCTGCATCGAGTTTGGAGGTGCCTGTGCTGAGCTTCTGGAATGTGTTGTGTGCAACTTCCAGCTTTCCATTTGTGCGATCAAGCTCGATCCTTAGCCGATCAATCTCCAGATCCTTCCTTGTAAGGTCCACGTCAAACTTTTTGAGTCTTTCTTCGTGTGTGGCCTTGTTTGTTGACAGGAGTTTCACCATCTTGTCTTTTTGTTGGAACTCCATACGAAGATTATCAAATTGTTCTTTTAGTTCGATGAACAATTCAATAGGAATCGGTTCTGGTTCTTCCTCAATCTCGGAAATGGATGTGGCGAAACAAAAGAAATCTTTAGGTGATGCAGCAGTGGGTTGGGTTACTGCGGCAGGACCTTCATCGTCTGATAGGCAGCATCCTTCAGCACGAGCAGTTAAAGCCGTTTCCGGATCAGCTCCTTCGTATTGCTCCAGGAAGTCGGAGTCATTGTGAGCTACCATGTTAGCCACGTGTCCAATGTTTCGATTTTTGGATGGACATTCGGACGAGAAATGACCAATTCCTTGGCAAGTGTGACACGTGAGTTTGGACCAATCCCTGTCTTGACTTGTATTTGGATTAGGTCTTCGAGGGGCAGCCCTGTTGTCTTGACTTGATGCATTTCTTGGGTCATTCTTCCTTTTACGAGGATCATAGGTGCCTTTAAGCGAGCGTACAAGGACCGCATCAAGCTTTTGTGAAATTAAGGCATATTTGTCTCCACCATTCTCTTCATGTCCAAGAAGGCCATAAATTTCCTCATCGGTGAGTGTACTCTTGCTGCTGCAGGAGTCAGATTTTGAGAAGGTGTTTGGCTCCGTGGCTGTAAACGCCAGTGACTTTTCACGTGGTCGACCAAAGTTTGCCCGGTCTTGCTGGTTTAATTCATAGGTCTTGAAAACAGCCATGAGGGTGATATAGTCCTCCGAGGATCCCAAAGGTCCGTCCTCGATTTCAGTGACTTTTGCTTGAAATTTCGAGTTCAAGGACCGCATCACCTTGCTGCATACAGCCGTGTTGGAGATAGGTCCTCCAAGATCAGCGCATTCGTTGACAATGGCCATGATATCTCCAAAATACTGCCTTGTGGACTCATCCTCACGCATTCGCAAATTTTCAAAGCGAGTCATGAGCATGCGCAACTTCGTTTTCTTCACTGCGGTATCCCCCTCACAGTGAAGTTGAAGTTGGTCCCAAATGTCTTTGGCTGAACCGCATTGCTTGACGAGTTTATACATCTCGCAATCAATGGATTCAAGAATCGCGCATCTAGCACGATCATTGGCCGTTGCAGCCTCCATTTCTTCTTTAGTCCATTTTTCAGGAGCTTTTTCAAGCTTGGACCCTTCCTCAGTGGACTGAGGTGGTTTCCATCCTCTAAGGACCGACAACCAAGAATTACGGTCAATGGATTTGATTCTCGCTTCAATACGAGTTTTCCAAAAACCGTAATTTGTACCATCGAGAACAACTTGTGATCTAACGATGTACGAGGGGTATGACATTGTGTGTGAGTAATCAGAGGACCGAAGCACTAATTGAGTCTAGTGTTGGCTCTGATACCACTTGAAAGTCGTAGTGCTTAGGTATTATGAAGAATACGCAGCACTGCACAGGCAGCGCACTGCAGCTATAACAACTAGGTGTTGCGGCAGTGCGTTGCAGTAAATAAATTCGTTTGTTTATGATTTAATTTACTTTGTTTGAGTAGATTATTTATAGTATCAGAAATATATAAATGTATATTCTGATACGATATTAAAGAGTGCAGCGGAATAATGAAAAACGTTAAACACAAACAAACGAACACACACACACACCAAGTGAAATGCAAGAGAAGACAACGAAATTAATCTTGTATGGGTATTTAAATTATACCCATACGAATGTGCCTTACGGCAAAAATGATTTATTAAGAACGATGAATCGTCTCTTACAAATATCGATCTTGAACTACAATCGACAACCTTTTGGACATACACATGTATTCCTTTTGGTTTCGTGTTCAAGGATCTCGACTCAATCAACACTACAAAATACTACGATATACAACTGATTTACTTCAACTCTTCGTAGTAAAAAGACTCGACTATTCTCAAAGAACCGAGACTATCGAAGCAAAAGAGCTCGAGTTAATTTCTCTAACTCGTAAAATGTGTTGTGGAAGAGATGAATAATTGTGCTGAAGACTCCTTCAATATATAGACCCAGCCTTGTAACCAACTCCCTTGAAAAGCGAGAGTCAAGGCGGTTTCTATAATTTAGGAAATCTGTTTTGACCGTTGCTGCAGCACCTGCGTTAGTCAGCGACAATGCAGCCACGCCTTGCGTCAGTGTCTTCAATGTCTTGCTGCAACGGCTTGAACTTTAAGTCTTCAGACATTAATCTTGAACAACGCCTTGATGCATCATGTGTAGAGTCCCATGGCTGCATCAGGTCTTCAATCTCTTTAAGTCTTGATTGAGTGCGTCAAGCACGCAATGTGCTACATCAGATCATACATGATGTGTATGATACATACCAGTATAAATGGTGAAGAAAGGGTAAAATCTAATATGCAATATGCACGCAATGCCTTGCACAGCGACCTGCTGCAGCAGTGCCCTGCAGTGCATATCACACTTACAAACTCCCCCTTTTTATCTTTTCTTCACCAAACATAAGGATGAGCAATGAAGTGATTTTGCTCCCCCTTAATGAAAACTTCCCTTCAAACATTACTAAGGAAGTAAGAACCACTCCCCCTTAGTAAGTACTTATCTAACCAAAATAACAACTACGTCTATCAAATAAAATTTGAGACCACACCAATAAAAGAAATAAAATGTTCAACATAAAAACAGAATTAAAAACATGAAATTGTTCAAAAACAACAGAAATAAAAATAGGAGTTCAAAAGTAATTAAAAACAAGTAAAAACAGCTGATGCATAGAACTATGCATCGTCCTCATCATCCTCATCGTCTTCTCCATCATCTTCATCAGAGTCCATCTCGATCTCCACATCCTCACTTTCATCCTCCATGAACGGCTCATCAGCTGGGTCAGAATCTTCTGGCACTTCAAACTCCTTCTCTTCATCACTTGCATGCTCATCATCCCCATCTCCCCCTTTTGGTGTGAAAAGATGCTGCAGAAAGTCCACCACTGCAGCTTCCAGGCCCTGAGTAACTTGGGCAGTGAAGAAACGAGCTAATTCCCCAATATTTGCAGAATGTGCAGTTGGCAGTGCAGCATGAGAGGAAGAGGCATCAGTAGTCGAAGCCTTGGGAAATCCTTTCCATGGGAGGTCTTCTGGCTCGCGAGCATGCACTGGATAAGGGGCCCTTTTGGAGGTAAGATTCTTCAAGTCAGTGGGAAACACTGTGAGGCCTTGTTCTTTAAGCATTTCCCAAACTAAGGAGGGGAATGGGAGTGCAGGCTCTGCAGCAAGGCTTTCAGCAAGAAGTGCTATTTTGATGAATATTTGACGCCCAATATCCACCTGGTTGCCAGCTCCAAGATTATAAATAATCTCGAGTGTAGGATTATGCACTGCGTGCATGTGTGTAGTGGCAGTCCAGTTGGTTCGGGCGATGCTGAATAGCCAGAAATAAAAAGCTGTCAATTTTGGCACCGGCGGCGAGACGACATCAGTGGTTGAGTTGCGAAGACGGCGACTCATGGCTTCGGGAGTGGCAGCAAGCTTCGTTGGAATGGTGACTTGGCTGCGCTCCAGGAAGGTGTTGATAGTGTTGGAGTTGTGTACTTAATGTCTAGATTTAAGTACCGGTAAACTCCCGGTCATGGCATTTAACCTATTTAATTAATAAACAATTATTTGCAATTAATTAATTATGCAAAATATAGTCCTGGATTTTATACGTTGTAGTTAGTATGGTGCTGCATGGGCGCACAGAAGATCATACAATCGGTTACTCGTATTTAATCGAACAGTTGCTCACGACCTAGATGGACACGGACAAGTATATATTTTTATTTTGTATTTTTAGCTACTAATTGCCTATTATATATTTTTATTTTGTATGGAATATTTTATTTGCACTATTATATATTTTTATTTTGTATGGAATATTTTATTTGCACTATTATATATTTTTATTTTGTATTTTTAGCTATAATTGCGCAACTTTAGTTGTTTGGATTATTTTAGTTCAGCTATTATATATTTTCATTTTGTATTATTATTTTGTGACTATTATATATTTTTACTTTTTGGCTATTATATATATTTTATTATTATTATTTTGCTTATATATTTTTAATTTTTGTGCTATTATATATTTTACTTTTTGGCTCGTACTCTAGTGTTGCAGTTGGTGCATGGAGATGACCTCGACGTTCTAAAAGAAAGTGTCGGAGGGAGGCTCTTCTTTGCCGGCGAGGCCACCAACAGGAACTATCCGGCAACCATGCATGGTGCTTTTCTCAGCGGGTTCAGAGAAGCCGGTAAATCGCCTTAAGTATATGAACTAAGGGAAAAAAATCACAAATAAAAAATACACCCGCACACGAACGTGAATATATAATTTATTAAGGCAGCCTGATGTGAAAGTCAGCTGATTTGACATACTTTATAGTCAAAAGGAAGTTAGTTGGATAACGATTTTAAGGGTTACACTTTACGAACGAGATAAATTTGATGAGCTTTGTTCGGCTTACCCGCTCTTTGAGCAACTCCATTCTAAATTAAACCAGAAGAAGTCTCACTTCTATAGGTAAGTATCTATGTGTGAGAGTAGAAATAATTATCACCGATGATTTGGTGATTGATGTATTACGGGAATAAATAGAGAAAGATACAACAACATAACCGGAGCCTAAGGAGAGATAACTACACATTATACAAATAATAAATACAATATTTATCTGAAATTATTATTTGCGTTAACACTCCCCGTCAAGCGGTGCGTGGGATGTAAGCAAACGCAGAGCTTGGAACGTAAGAACTCAAAGGCTGGTCGTGGAAGACTTTTGGTGAATATGTCGGCGAGCTGGAGATTAGTAGGGACGAACTGAGTGCGGAGCTTGCCAGAGGAGACGAGTTCTCGAACGAAGTGACAGTCAAGGTCAATGTGTTTGGCACGTTTGTGAGCAACCGGATTCTGACTAAGAAAAATTGCACTTTTGTTGTCGCATAATAGGAGAGGGCGAGACTGAGGTAGTTGGCGGATTTCTCGGAGAAGATTGGTGAGCCAGACAGTTTCCGAGGCGGTGTTAGATAAGGCTCGGTACTCAGATTCACAGCTTGATCGAGAAACCGTAGGCTGTTTCTTAGCACTCCAAGATACAAGGTTGCCACCCAAAAAAATAGAGTAACCGTATGTCGATCTTCTGGTTTCGATGCAGCGTGCCCAGTCAGCATCAGAATAACCGACAATAGAAGGATCGGGAGCATGAGTGAAGGAGAGACCATAGTGAAGAGTTCCTTTGACATAGCGAAGAATTCGTTTTACGGCAGAAAAATGATCGTCAGTAGGAGAGTGAAGAAACTGACTCACCGTGTTGACAGCATAAGATAGGTCCGGCCGAGTGATGGTGAGGTACTGTAAAGCACCAACTAATGAACGATATAAAGTCGGGTCTTGAAATGTCGTGCCATTGCTAACCAGAGACACGCCAGGAACAAGAGGTGTAGCAATAGGTTTGCAGTCCAGTAGTTTTGCTCGGTCGAGAATGTCATGAGCATACTTGGCTTGACCAATAAATAGTCCAGTGGGCGTATAAGAGATTTCAAGCCCCAAAAAATAGTTCAGCTTGCCAAGATCTTTGATGGCGAATTCGGAGTGAGTGCGATCGATGAAGCGACGAAGCAATGTGGAGTCATTCCCGGTGAGAATAATGTCGTCAACATATAGAAGAAGATAAAGCACCGAGGAGCCTCGTAAAAAGTAGAATAGCGAGGAGTCAGACTGAGATTGCCGAAATCCCAATGCGAGCAAGTAAGAGCTGAACCTCTGAAACCAAGCTAAGGGGGCTTGGCGAAGACCATATATAGCCTTTTTGAGACGGCATACGTGCGTTGGGTGAGACGCATCAATAAAGCCCGGTGGTTGCGACATGAAAACGGGCTTGGTGAGCACACCGTTTAAGAAGGCATTCTTGACATCTAACTGATGTAACGACCACTTATTATGAACCGAGAGAGCTAATATAGTGCGGACGGTGGTGGCTTTAACGACGGGACTAAAGGTGTGATGAAAATCGGAGCCGGGAACCTGAGTGAATCCCTGAGCCACGAGACGAGCCTTATGACGCTCGATGGAACCATCCGAGAGAAATTTTGTACGAAAGACCCACTTCGAGCCAACAATATTTGTGTTTGGAGGAGGAGGGACTAAATCCCATGTTTCATTCGTTTTGAGAGCGCCGATCTCTTCTTGCATAGCACGGACCCAATGAGGATGTTTAGAGGCTGTCTTGAAACCTTTAGGGACGGACGTAGTGGCAAGAGACGTCAGCAGAGCAGTGGATGCAAAATTGGTTGGGTATTTCGGTTTGAAAATACCCGCTCGTGCTCGTGTGGTCATCGAATGAGTAGATGTGCATGGTGCGATAATAGGCGAAGATGAGGCGGAAGAAGGGGCGAGGGACGGCGCCAAAATGACTGGTGCGAGTGGCTCTTGTGGCGGCACCGTGGGTGGTTCGGTGATAGGCTCGGTGGCATGCTCAGAGTCTTGGTGAAGACGACAAGGAGTCAGTCGAGGAGGCGGACTCGATACGTCTGTAGGAGTTGCTGGCATAGACGGGGAGTCAACATCCATAAAAGTCGAGAGCGGTAGCGTAGTAGACGAAGCGATAGTGTCACCAGCAAAAGGAAATACCTGCTCATCGAATTGAGCATGCCGAGTGAGAAATATTCTGGCGGAAGAAGGATCGTAACATCGAAAACCCTTGTAGGCACTGCTGTAGTCCAAAAAAATGCATGCGCGACTGCGAGGTGATAGCTTGTGCTGAGTATAATCCCGAAGATAGGGAAAAACTCGACAACCAAACGGCTTAAATACAGCGTAGTTGGGGACAGAGTGAAAGAGCATTTCGTAAGGAGATTTGTTCATCAAAGTAGCCGAGGGTAGACGATTAATAACAAACACAGCGGTGACAAATGCATCAAACCAATAAGAAGCCGGTGCAGAAGCCTGAAAAAGCATGGATAGACCGGTTTCAGTGATGTGGCGATGCTTGCGTTCGGCGCGACCATTTTGCTGTGGAGTGTGAGGACAAGAGATGCGGTGGAGGATGCCGTGAGTTAGCATGAATTCATTTACACGTCTGTTGACGAATTCAGTACCGCCGTCAGACTGAAATACTTTCAACTTTCTCGAGAATTGGGTGCAGACAAAGGTGTAGAATCGTACAAGTATATCGTAAAATTCTGACTTTGCATGCATAGGATAAAGCCAAGAAAACCGTGAATAATCATCTACAAAAACAACATAGTAACGATAACCAGCAGACGATGTAATAGGAGCAGGTCCCCATAAATCACAATGTACCATATCAAGAACACATGCAGCACGTTTATCATTTAATGGAAACGACAATTTTTTGCTTTTAGCCAACTGACAAGGCGAACAAATAGTAGGGTTCGGTAATAAAGATGTCACCGACAAATGTCCCAATTTATTAAGCAAAGTCAAAATATCAAAGGAAACATGTCCAAGGCGTAAATGCCATAAAGAATAACTAGCTCGTAGGTCTTTTGGTTGGAGTGCAGCAACTAGAGCCGAACTGCATTGCTCCAAAATATAAAGTCCCTTATCACGCCGACCGGTAGCCAGGGGGGCTTTGGTTTCTCGGTTCTGAATGACAAAAGATTGATCAGAAAAGACAACATCAACAGGATAATCCGATGTCAATTTACTGATAGATAAAAGGTTCTTGGTCAAATTAGGCACGACCAAAACGTCCAATAAATTAACATTAGAAAAAAATCTGACGAGAACCAATATGAGATATAGGTAGAGCTTTGCCATTGCCGATAATAACGGAACCATTACCCGTATAAGGAGCGAAGGAGTCCAGATGATTTGGCTGAGACGTCATATGAGCCGATGCACCCGAGTCGACATACCAATCCGGAGTAGTGGTTGAATCGGAGACCGAACATGCAGCCTGAAAGGCCTGTGCAAGGTTGGCCGAACCAACAGGGGCTGAACCATGGGGAGGAGCACCTGCACGAGTTTTAAGTTGCAAGTATTGAGGACATTTGTCTGCATAATGCTCACCTCGGCATAGTTGACACCGTGGCACGTAGGGCCGACGAGCTCCGGGGGCTGCTCCTGCCCCACGACCAGCAGCAGCACCGGCACGACCATGTCCAGTCGAGGTGTCCCGAGAGGCTGCAGCAGTCTGCTCCGAAGTTCGAGACGGACGAGGTCGTGAATTATTACCGGAGCTGGAGGCAATGAACGCAGCCTGGGTAGTAGGTGAACCCTCCATAGCTGCAGTAATAAGCTCAAATTGTATGGCTTGATGAAGTAAATCACGAAGAGGAGGGACAGGGGTCATAGCCATTCGAGTGTCGGCAAAGTTGGCAAATTTATGACCGAGACCGCGGAGGAACCAATGGCTCTTATCGCCCTCGTCGACGGGCTTTCCTATGGCAGAGAGTTGAGCACATAGAGATTTGAAACTTTTACCGTATTCTGCCACGGGTAAATATTCATGACGAAGAGATAGCAACGCCTCTCGAAGTTGATTGACACGAGAGGTAGACGCGTTGGCAAAAATCGACTCGAGTGTGAGCCATGCCGATCGAGAGGATGTACAGTCGAGCACCTCTACCATTGCTTCAGGTTCAAGGGTGGCAAAAAGGACCCCGAGTAATTTCTGATCTCGTAAGTACCATGCCGTGTAGGCTGGATTTGTGGTCTGTTCACCGGTTGTAGAGACGATAGTAAGCGAAGGCGCAGACGAAGAACCATCGATGATGTCCATCATCTCGAAAGTGGTAGCCATGGAGAGGAATTGTCGTTTCCACATCAGGAACGTGGAAGACGATAGTTTGATCTGGACTAGATTGATCATTGCCGTGGTGGAGAGAGGAGCAGCAGTTGCGGTGGTTGCCATGGCGAAGGGGACCTGTTCGCACAACACACAGAAAGAAGAAGAAAAAAAGGATTAGAAAAAAAATTTAGGGTTTATTCGATGGTGGCTCTGATACCATGTGAGAGTAGAAATAATTATCACCGATGATTTGGTGATTGATGTATTACGGGAATAAATAGAGAAAGATACAACAACATAACCGAAGCCTAAGGAGAGATAACTACACATTATACAAATAATAAATACAATATTTATCTAAAATTATTATTTGCGTTAACACTATGGATGAATAGGTTAAAGTTAGTGGAAGTGATTTAGATAGAATGACATTTCTTATTGAGAAAGATTGGTGTGGCCCTAATGGGAAGGGAGAACTGTTTTAAAGTTCACACTAATTATTCGAGAAACGTTTTAAGGTTCACACTATTAATTCTGTAATTCATTTATACTATTGATTCTGTAATTTATTTTATCAAGACTCCTACCGATGATTTCTTCTTAGTTACCCTATTATATATTATATTTTTTTACTTTTTTGGCTATTATATATTTTTATTTTGTTTTTTTAGTGCAAATGTACTACTTGCACAATATTTTAGTTGCGCTATTATATATTTGTTCGGAATATTTTAGTTGCGCTATTATGTATTTTTATTTTGTATGGAATATTTTATTTGCATAATTATATATTTTTATTTTGTATTTTTAGCTACTAATTGCCTATTATACATTTTTATTTTGTATGGAATATTTTATTTGCACTATTATATATTTTTATTTTGTATGGAATATTTTATTTGCACTATTATATATTTTTATTTTGTATGGAATATTTTATTTACACTATTATGTATTTTTATTTTGTATTTTTAGCTACTAATTGCGCAACTTTATTTGTTTGGATTATTTTAGTTCAGCTATTATATATTTTCATTTTGTATTATTATTTTGTGGCTATTATATATTTTTACTTTTTGGCTATTATATATATTTTATTATTATTATTTTACTTATATATTTTTAATTTTTGTGCTATTAATATTTTACTTTTTGGCTCGTACTTTAGTGTTGCACTTGGTGCATGGAGATGACCTTTCTAGCAGAAAGTGTCGGAGGGAGGTTCTTCTTTGCCGGCGAGGCCACCAACAGGAACTATCCGGCAACCATGCATGGTGCTTTTCTCAGCGGGTTCAGAGAAGCCGGTTAATCGCCTTAAGTCTAAGAACTAAGGGAAAAAAATCACAAATAAAAGATACACCTGCACACGAACGTGAATATATGATTTATTAAGGCAGCCTGACGTGAAAGTCGGCTGCTTTGACATACTTTATAGTCAAAAGGAAGTTAGTTGGATAACGATTTTAAAGGTTACACTTTACGAACGAGATAAATTTGATGAGCTTTGTTCGGCTTACCCGCTCTTTGAGCAACTTCATTCTAAATTAAACAAGAAGAAGACTCACTTCTATAGGATGAATAGGTGAAAGTTAGTGGAAGTGATTTAGATAGAATGACATTTCTTATTGAGAAAGATTGGTGTGGCTCTAATGGGAAGGGAGAACTGTTTTAAAGTTCATACTAATTATTCTAGAAACGTTTTAAAGTTCACACTATTAATTCTGTAATTCATTTACACTATTGATTCTTTAATTTATTTTATCAAGACTCCTACCTATGATTTCTTCTTAGTTACCCTATTATATATTATATTTTTTCACTTTTTTGCTATTATATATTTTTATTTTGTTTTTTTAGCGCTAATGTACTAATTGCACAATATTTTAGTTGCACTATTATATATTTGTTTAGTTGCGCTATTATATATTTTTATTTTGTATGGAATATTTTATATGCACTATTATATATTTTTATTTTATATTTTTAACTACTAATTGCCAACTTTATTTGTTTGGAATATTTTAGTTCACCTATTATATATTTTCATTTTGTATTATTATTTTGTGGCTATTATATATTTTTACTTTTTGGCTATTATATATATTTTTTATTATTAGTTTGCTTATATATTTTTAATTTTTGTGCGATTATATATTTTTACTTTTTGGCTCGTACTCTAGTGTTGTAGTTGGTGCATGGAGATGACCTCGACGTTCTAGCAGAATGATACGAACCTCGTCGTGAATCTAAAGATAGAAGATAAACGATTAACGAAAAGATAAAAGATACCGGCGGAAGGTCCCAAAACCTCTGAATCTGATTCGTGAAATAATCTAAGGACGAAACCCTAGACCCCAACACGTGATCGACGCAGCAACTCGGGGATGAGGAAGACACACGAACGAAGGGTGGATCGCTTCGTTGATTCGTCGGTTGAATTCTTTGGATAGTCGGGTAGAATTCGAGCCCCAGAGAGAATTTTTAGTAAAACTCACAAAAAGTAATTTTATTCATCAATAATGTTCTAATTAAAACAATGCGTTGGGGAGCTTTATATAAGCAATGCCCTAATTATTAAATAAAAAGAAATAAAGAATTAAAATCAAAACAATTAAAAATTGACGCAAATAAAACAATTAAAATCAAAACAATTAAAAAACTGACGCAAATAAAACAATTAAAACTGACGCAAATAAACTTAACGCTGAACCGTTGCGTTACTTTTCTGAAGATGTCGGCCGACAGAATATGGGTGTCGGCCGACACCAACCCAAACTCGGGTTCTTCCTCGGGTTGAGCCGCGGGATCGTCAGAATCTCGATTTTCTGCACTCCTGTCGGCCGACAAGCCTTGGTGTCGGCCGACACCAAGCCAGAAACTCGACCGAACTTCACGGCGCGTCCTCGGCACACTCTCGACCTCCGTTCTACCGTCTTCGTCGTCGTTCTAGCTTGAAACAGAACTCGGGTCGCATCACAGAAAGTGTCGGAGGGAGGCTCTTCTTTGCCGGCGAGGCCACCAACAGGAACTATCCGGCAACCATGCATGGTGCTTTTCTCAGCGGGTTCAGAGAAGCCGGTAAATCGCCTTAAGTCTAAGAACTAAGGGAAAAAAATCACAAATAAAAGATACACCTGCACACGAACGTGAATATATGATTTATTAAGGCAGCCTGACGTGAAAGTCGGCTGCTTTGACATACTTTATAGTCAAAAGGAAGTTAGTTGGATAACGATTTTAAGGGTTACACTTTACGAACGAGATAAATTTGATGAGCTTTGTTCGGCTTACCCGCTCTTTGAGCAACTTCATTCTAAATTAAACAAGAAGAAGACTCACTTCTATAGGATGAATAGGTGAAAGTTAGTGGAAGTGATTTAGATAGAATGACATTTCTTATTGAGAAATATTGGTGTGGCTCTAATGGGAAGGGAGAACTGTTTTAAAGTTCAGACTAATTATTCTAGAAACGTTTTAAAGTTCACACTATTAATTCTGTAATTCATTTACACTATTGATTCTTTAATTTATTTTATCAAGACTCCTACCTATGATTTCTTCTTAGTTACCCTATTATATATTATATTTTTTCACTTTTTTGCTATTATATATTTTTATTTTGTTTTTTTAGCGCTAATGTACTAATTGCACAATATTTTAGTTGCACTATTATATATTTGTTTAGTTGCGCTATTATATATTTTTATTTTGTATGGAATATTTTATATGCACTATTATATATTTTTATTTTATATTTTTAGCTACTAATTGCGCAACTTTATTTGTTTGGAATATTTTAGTTCACCTATTATATATTTTCATTTTGTATTATTATTTTGTGGCTATTATATATTTTTACTTTTTGGCTATTATATATATTTATTATTATTATTTTGCTTATATATTTTTAATTTTTGTGCGATTATATATTTTTACTTTTTGGCTCGTACTCTAGTGTTGTAGTTGGTGCATGGAGATGACCTCGACGTTCTAGCAGAAAGTGTCGGAGGGAGGCTCTTCTTTGCCGGCGAGGCCACCAACAGGAACTATCCGGCAACCATGCATGGTGCTTTTCTCAGCGGGTTCAGAGAAGCCGGTAAATCGCCTTAAGTCTAAGAACTAAGGGAAAAAAAATCACAAATAAAAGATACACCCGCATACGAACGTGAATATATGATTTATTAAGGCAGCCTGACGTGAAAGTCGGCTGCTTTGACATACTTTATAGTCAAAAGGAAGTTAGTTGGATAACGATTTTAAGGGTTACACTTTACGAAAGAGATAAATTTGATGAGCTTTGTTCGGCTTACCCGCTCTTTGAGCAACTTCATTCTAAATTAAACCAGAAGAAGTCTCACTTCTATAGGTAAGTATCTATGGATGAATAGGTTAAAGTTAGTGGAAGTGATTTAGATAGAATGACATTTCTTATTGAGAAAGATTGATGTGGCCCTAATGGGAAGGGAGAACTGTTTTAAAGTTTAAACTAATTATTTGAGAAACGTTTTAAGGTTCACACTATTAATTCTGTAATTCATTTACACTATTGATTCTGTAATTTATTTTATCAAGACTCCTACCGATGATTTCTTCTTAGTTACCCTACTATATATTATAGTTTTTTACTTTTTTTGCTATTATATATTTTTATTTTGTTTTTTTAGTGCTAATGTACTACTTGCACAATATTTTAGTTGCGCTATTATATATTTGTTCGCAATATTTTAGTTGCGCTATTATATATTTTTATTTTGTATGGAATATTTTATTTGCACAATTATATATTTTGTATTTTTAGCTATATATATTTTGTATTTTTAGCTACTAATTGCCTATTATATATTTTTATTTTGTATGGAATATTTTATTTGCACTATTATATATTTTTATTTTGTAGGGAATATTTTATTTGCACTATTATATATTTTTATTTTGTATTTTTAGCTACTAATTGCGCAACTTTATTTGTTTGGATTATTTTAGTTCAACTATTATATATTTTCATTTTGTATTATTATTTTGTGGCTATTATATATTTTTACTTTTTGGCTATTATATATATTTTATTATTATTATTTTACTTATATATTTTTAATTTTTGTGCTATTAATATTTTACTTTTTGGCTCGTACTTTAGTGTTGCACTTGGTGCATGGAGATGACCTCGACGTTCTAGCAAAAAGTGTCGGAGGGAGGTTCTTCTTTGCCGGCGAGGCCACCAACAGGAACTATCCGGCAACCATGCATGGTGCTTTTCTCAGCGGGTTCAGAGAAGCCGGTAAATCGCCTTAAGTCTAAGAACTAAGGGAAAAAAAAATCACAAATAAAAGATACACCTGCACACGAACGTGAATATATGATTTATTAAGGCAGCCTGACGTGAAAGTCGGCTGCTTTGACATACTTTATAGTCAAAAGGAAGTTAGTTGGATAACGATTTTAAGGGTTACACTTTACGAACGAGATAAATTTGATGAGCTTTGTTTGGATTACCCGCTCTTTGAGCAACTTCATTCTAAATTAAACCAGAAGAAGTCTCACTTCTATAGGTAAGTATCTATGGATGAATAGGTTAAAGTTAGTGGAAGTGATTTAGATAGAATGACATTTCTTATTGAGAAAGATTGGTATGGCCATAATGGGAAGGGAGAACTGGTTTAAAGTTCACACTAATTATTCGACAAATGTTTTAAGGTTCACACTATTAATTTTGTAATTCATTTACACTATTGATTCTGTGATTTATTTTATCAAGACTCCTACCGATGATTTCTTCTTAGTTACCCTATTATATATTATATTTTTTTTACTTTTTTTGCTATTATATATTTTTATATTGTTTTTTTAGCGCTAATGTACTAATTGCACAATATTTTAGTTGCGCTATTATATATTTGTTTAGTTGCGCTATTATATATTTTTATTTTGTATGGAATATTTTATTTGCACTATAATATATTTTTATTTTGTATTTTTAGCTACTAATTGCGCAACTTTATTTGTTTGGAATATTTTAGTTCTGTTGGGTAATTCGCGTCCGAAGTCCCCGCTTGAAAAACAATACGGACAAACAAGAATGAAAAATACGTAATAAAGGAGACACGAGATTTATAGTGATGGAGGGCTACGTCCACCTATGCCGCTGCAATTCTTTTACTAGCAATTCTTTTACTAGCAATTCTTTTACTAGAACAATTATAAAACGTAATTACAAGACTCGTAATAGCTATAATCTCAATTCTAGTTCTAGAGGTGTTAATAACGAGGGCTACGTGCACTCTTGCCGCTGCAATTCTTTTACTAGCAATTCTTTTACTAGAACAATTATAGAACGTAATTACAAGACTCGTAATAGCTATAATCTCAATTCTAGTTCTGGAGGTGTTAACCCTAAAACTCGCGCACATAGGGTTTAAATAGGGGGAATAAAACTTGGGGGACAAGAAAAACGCGTCACCAAAAATAGGCAAAACGGCGACCGCCGTTTTGCTTTCGGCGACCGCCGAATCCGCCCGGCGACCGCCGGAGATCTTTTGACGCCCGCCGAATGGGCCCAAAACATGCAGATTGTCGATCCGTCTTTCCCCCGGATTCAGCGACCGCTGAACCCTCAGCAGCGCCCGCTGCTTGCCTCCAGCGACCGCTGGATCAAAACGGTGGTCGCCGTTTTCTTGGATCGTCCTCTTCGTCTTCTCGGCGTGAATTCAGCCTCCACACTCAACAATCTCCCACTTGGAGCTAATTCACGACCCCCTATCTTCTCTTTCCATTGCAGCGACGTTCCCGGTCCTCATCCCAGAAGACCAACCGAGGTTGAACACAACCTCAACTTCTCGCACGGCACCACCTTCGTAAACATGTCGGCCGGATTCTTACTCCCAAGAATCTTCTCCAACACCAAGATGCCTTCCTCCAAGGCCGATCGAATGAAGTGATATCTCAGCTGGATATGCTTCGTTCGAGCATGGTACACCGGATTCTTCGCCAAGTGAATGGCGCTCTGACTGTCGGAATACAAGATACTCCTCGAGTGGTCTTGCCTCAGCTCAAGCAGAAAAGCCTGTAGCCACATCATCTCCTTTGCGGCTTCAGTCACAACGACGTACTCCGCCTCGCAACTCGACAATGCTACGATCTTCTGCAACCTCGACACCCAGCTAATCGCGGTGCCCCCGAAAGTGTACACGTACCCAGTAGTGCTCTTCCTACTATCCACGTCACCCCCGTTATCTGCGTCCACGAACCCGAGTAACCCCGAATCTGATTTTCGGAACCTCAAAACAAAACCGGAAGTCCCTCTCAAGTATCGAAAGATCCACTTGACGGCTTCCCAATGTTGCTTCCTCGGATTACTCATAAAACGACTGACTACTCCCACTGCATGGGCAATGTCAAGCCTCGTGCACACCATAGCATACATAAGGCTCTCAATCGCAGAGGCGTAAGGGACCTTATCCGTGTGCTCCATCTCCTTCTCGCTCGTCGGCGAGTCCTCCTTTGACAAACGAAAGTGACTAGCCAAAGGAGTGCCAACAGGTTTAGCATCCTCCATGTTAAACCTTAACAGTACCTTCTTCAAGTATTCCTCTTGAGACAACTCAAGACCCTCTTTACTCCTCGTGATTCTCATTCCCAGGATTTGTTTGGCAGCACCCAAATCCTTCATAGAGAACTCCCTCGATAGACTCTTCTTGAGCTTGTCGATCTCCGCCAAACTCGCCCCGACTATCAGCATATCATCTACATAAAGGAGTAATATTATGTATTTACCTCTTCCAAGACTCTTGAAATATCAGCAGTGGTCCGCCTCGCACCGCGTGAACTCGACTCGCTTCATGAACATGTCGAACTTCTTGTACCACTGCCTCGGAGCTTGCTTCAACCCTTACAAGCTCTTCTGAAGCTTACACACCAGCTTCTCCTTGCCTCGGACTTCGAAACCCTCCGGTTGCTTCATATAGATTTCTTCATCTAGGTTCCCATGAAGAAATGCGATCTTTACATCCATTTGCTGAAGATGTAAATCCTCCTTTGCCACCAAGCTAAGCACCACCCGGATGGTTACCATCTTGACTACCGGAGCAAAGATCTCCGTGTAGTCGATCCCTTCCTTCTGCTGGAACCCTTTCACCACTAACCTTGCCTTGTACCGAACGCTTCCATCATGCTCTTCCTTTGCCCGGAAGACCCATTTATTGTGCAAGGCCTTCTTCTCCTTCGGAAGCTCGGCTAGTTCCCAAGTCTGATTCGACGTTAATGAGCTCACCTCCTCTTTCATGGCAGACTCCCACTTGATCGAATCCCTCGCTTGTATAGCCTCGGTGTAGCTCTCTGGCTCACCCCTATCAGTCAGCAAGATATAGTTAAGGGAAGGTGAAAATTTATGGGGAGGTCTTCTTACCCTAGTCGACCTCCACGGCTTCGGTGTGACTGGATCGATGTTGGGATGGGCATTTTCATCTTGCTCATCCTCGCTGCTCGTGATGACCTCCTCGATCTTCTCGGTCTCCACGACCTCCACCGGAACCTCCTCCGTGTCTCCCACGGGATCAATGCTTTCTTCAACAACCTCGCCTTTACCCTTTTACAAGACCGCCTCGTTGAAGATCACATTCTTGCTTCGGATCACCTTATGATTTTCGGCATCCCAAAATCGGTACCCGAACTCCGTGCCGCCATATCCAATGAAGAAGCACTTCTTGGATTTAGGATCAAGCTAGCTACGAGCAGCTTCGTCGATATGGACATACGCCAGACACCCGAACACCCTAAAGTAGGACAGATTCAGCTTCTTCCCACTCCAAACTTCCTCAGGAATCCGAAATTCCAAAGGAACCGACGGTGCTGTTGGAATTAGATATCCCGGGCTATTAAAATTTGCGGAAACAATAACCCGAACGAAAACCTTCGCCGGAGATCACATGAACATCAACTCATCCGCCGGAGTCCGGCCTTCGGAGACCACGCGCCCGAAGACACGCAGCCCGCCCCCGGCCGAACCCCCGCGAGCCGGGGCTCACGCGATCGAACATCACGTTCGATGGGGCTGCATCAGGCAGCCCCCGGCAGCAGGTCCGGCGACCTGCTGCCCGCCGTGGAGGAGACCCGACCGTCGAGGTGGGGAGGTGACGGCACCAGCCCGTCACCGCCGGCGATCGCGCCCCATGGCAGCGATCGCCCCCTCGGCCGAAGCCGAGGGCTCCTCTTCGCGCGCCGAACCCTAGGCGGGCGATCCCCACGCGGTCCGGTGGCTTCGCCACCACAGCGTGGTCGTTCGTCTAATCCGGGTTCGATCCTTCAGATCTTGCGTTCTACGGTATTCTCGATAAATCAAAACCGAATAATATCGAGGGTGTTAGGATATCATACCTTTCGATTCGTTGTTCGGAGAAACGGAATCAAGATGACCTTTGAATCTTCCCACGTATTCCTTGCACTCCGTTCGAACGTCGGGTGGGCGACGTGTTGGAGTTGTGTACTTAATGTCTAGATTTAAGTACACAAATCCATACCTTGAGTAATCATCAGTAAAAGTGATGAAGTACTCGTACCCTCCCCTTGCCTGAGTAGACATAGGTCCGCATACATCAGAGTGAATCAAATCCAATACTTGTTCAGCTCTACGTCCTTTACCGGAAAAAGAACGCTTGGTCATTTTTCCCTCCAAACAGGATTCGCAGGTTGGAAGGTCCTCTCCTTCTATGCCGCTAATGAGACCATCAGCTTTCAACCTTTGAATTCTATTCGAATTAATATGACCTAGCCTTAGATGCCACAAGTATAATTGATTCATTTTAGAAGGTTCCTTTCTCTTATTGGTGTTCGTAGATGTGTTATTACTCTCGGTTAGTTGCATCGTGTTAGACTCAGGATTTAGAACATACAAATCGTCTACCAATGTACCAGAACAGACAATCTCACTATTTCTTCTTATGACCACAGAGTGATCAAAAGAAACAGAATATCCATTCATAATAAGTTTAGAAACCGAAATTAAATTCTTTCTAAAGTTGGGTACATAAAGACAATTATGTAAAACTAAAACCCTATCACTACTGAAGCGTAAGTGAACGTCTCCCACTGCAACAGCCGCCACCCTTGCAGCATTGCCCATGTAGACCACGATCTCTCCCTCTCTAAGTCTCCGGGTTTCCTGGAACCCCTGCAATGAATTGCAGACATGATCAGTGGCCCCCGTATCTACACACCAGGTGCTGGTAGATAACACCACTGATAATGTTTCAGTGACTAAGGAAAATTTCGTACCTTTGATGAGAGGACAATCAGACCTCCAGTGTCCAGACTGCTTGCATCGATAGCACTTGCCTCGCGGCTTGCTCTTCCCACTCTGTGGTTTGGAACCACTGGGCTTCTTTGCTTGCACTTCCATCTTAGCCACAAGAGCTTGTGACTTTCTGACCATACTTATAAGTTCAGCTCTTTTCAAATCGTTTTTAAGCGATCCTCTAAGAGGACTGAATTTACAGAGTATGTCAATCACTTCTTTTCCGGCTTCCACACTATGTCTTAACATCATTCTGAGGTCATTCGAAATGTCCTCATGAGTTGGGTCATCAGTGGATTCAGAAGGCTCAACAGTCTGGACAGTGTCCAGATTTCTTTTCCAATCAGTACTATATGGAACCAGTGAGTTTTCATCTTTAAGTATATCACAAAGTGGGGTCACAGTCATTCTTAACCTATAAGCACATAAAACAAACAAACAATTTAATATCCGATATTATCTCCCTTAAATAATATCATTAAATTACTAATCACATCTAAAATCCCATCAGGTAAGGCAAGCCACGATAGTGTGGACGTTTACCCACCCAAATGATTTAGCAATTAGATTTCCTTCGGTCGTACATCATCAATAGCGTTACCTCGATGGGAGGAATACTATGAAGCGTACCTAAGTGTTAACCATCGCTCAGTACTAAGAAGTTTGTTTGAGACTCGCATATCACCGCAAGCCACGATAGTGTGGACGTTTACGTTGACACACGGATCCTTCACTCCCTTCTATAACCGTCTTCATCAATCGATCTAAAGTCCCATTCAATACAGCAAGCCACGATAGTGTGGACCTTTACCATACCAAAAGACTTATACAATTGAAATCCAATTACTTGATCCATTTGATTTTGTAAATCAAGACGTGGAGAATCATAAGTGAAACTCGAAGTTTCTAACCAGTGATTCACCATGCGAACAACCCTATCTCTCATAAATGAGGGAGCTGAGCAGACAATCGATCCATCTATCAAAGAATGGTACGAAGGTCTCTAATTTGTGTCCTCTACATGACCAAGTGGCTCTGGCTCCATTCCACTCCCCGGGGTGAGAATGAGTCGACTTGAAATCAGCTTTGGAAAGACAAATTAGGCATTGTTTGACAAACTTAATCAATGTTTCTCGTAAGAGGAATTACAAGAACTCTCCTCCAATGACTTATCTATACAAACTCCAAAAGTTTATAAAAGTCACCAAGAGAGCAGCAATGGAGACCATGGGTATGTTTCCATACCCTCTCCCACTTAGCTTTTTACAATAAAGGGATACGCTATCTAGTGCATAAAATAAACACATATAGCATGCATACATGTAATAAAGCACATAATATTATCACATAGTCAAAATAATTACTAGAATATTATTTTCCGACTATTATGGCTTTACTCCATCCCCGTACGCATCTTCTAGTCTTTAGTCTTCGTTTCTTGAATGCTCCATGTGCCGAGAATATTAATCTCCAATATTTAAATCTATTTATTTTCAATTAATCCAAAAGTTACTTAATTCAAAATTAAGTCAATTGAATATATCAAAAATAAAATTAAATATTATTAATATTTTTTTTTATTCATTTTATTTTCCCTTTCCACTTCATCAAATCTCTAGAATAATCTATCCAAGATATTCTTGGAATATTCTAGATGATATCCATGATGAAATAAGGAAATAAAATGATTTAGGACTCCTCTACTTTCCAAGATTAATTAATTTCCATTACTATGAAAATTCCCATGAAATAGGAATAATCAATTAGGAAATAAATCAATCCTAAATTAACTTTTATTCCTTTCCAATTCTATTAAATCTCTAGGATCCTATTCCAAGTAGAACTCGGAATACTCTAGAAGACTTCCATAATAGAATAAGGAAATAAAATTAATTCCAATTAATTCTTTTCCTAATCCATGAGAATTTCCAAAAAAAGAAAAAAACTCAAATAGGAAAACTTGAATTAATTAGGAAAGCGAATCACCGGACCGGGATATCACAGGGTGGGGATCCCCGCGCCACCCATCGACCGCCGCCTAGGAGGTGGCCGGCCACCGTCGCCGGCGGCCCCTCCAAGGGTCGATCGATCGATCCTCATGGATCGACCATGGGGATGGTCGATCCTCGTCCCTTCACCCTCACGATCATCTCCTTCGTCACATGTCTTCTCCGGCGGTCGTTTCGGCATCGATCCAACGCAAAATAAATTACAAAATTGATTTTACACTATCCGGTATCGATTCTATACATGAAATCGACCCTATACAATTTCCGGAAAAACGAAGAACGTAATAATAAATCCTAAATTCGGTCAACCCCCGAATTTTTACTATTACAAGCATTCACCACCAAAAACGAATCTCGACATGTCCGAGAGTTTAATCAAACCAACAATCATGAAAAAATAAATTAAACGAATAATAAATTAAGCCATAATAGTCGGAAACCCTGCAAGGTAGAACAATTTTATCGAAAATACCGCGAACGTAAACCACGCTCTGATACCAATTGTTGGAATTCGATATCCCGGGCTATTAAAATTTGCGGAAACAATAACCCGAACGAAAACCTTCGCCGGAGATCACATGAACATCAACTCCTCCGCCGGAGTCCGGCCTTCGGAGACCACGCGCCCGAAGACACGGAGCCCGCCCCCGGCCGAACCCCCGCGAGCCGGGGCTCACGCGATCAAACATCGCGTTCGATGGGGCTGCATCCGGCAGCCCCCGGCAGCAGGTCCGGCGACCTGCTGCCCGCCGTGGAGGAGACCCCACCGTCGAGGTGGGGAGGTGACGGCACCAGCCCGTCACCGCCGGCGATCGCGCCCCATGGCAGCGATCGCCCCCTCGGCCGAAGCCGAGGGCTCCTCTTCACGCGCCGAACCCTAGGCGGGCGATCCCCACGCGGTCCGGTGGCTTCGCCACCACCGCGTGGTCGTTCGTCTAATCCGGGTTCGATCCTTCAGATCTTGAGTTCTACGGTATTCTCGATAAATCAAAACCGAATAATATCGAGGGTGTTAGGATATCATACCTTTCGATTCGTTGTTCGGAGAAACGGAATCAAGATGACCTTTGAATCTTCCCACGTATTCCTTGCACTCCGTTCGAACGTCGGGTGGGCGACGTGTTGGAGTTGTGTACTTAATGTCTAGATTTAAGTAACGGAAACTCACGATCCATTGCCATTAATCTATTTAATTAAATAAACAATTATTTGCGTTTAATTATTTATAATTAAATATATGCAAATTATAGTCCTGGATTTTATACGTTGTAGTTAGTATGGTGTTGCATGGGTACACAGAAGATCATACTATCGGTTACTCGTATTTAATCGAACAGTTGCTCACGACCTAGATGGACACGGACCAATCCATCGGTATAGTCGTTGTGTGAGAGAAAAAATAATTTATCTTAATTATTTTATCACACTTGTACACTTGGTGTATTGAGCGGATCGCTTGAGACTTATCAATTAGGATTGCTCTGTGATAATTGATTTAAGTCTCGGAGTATTTTATTCTTAATCCCTGAAATAATTGCGGGTGTGTATATTTAATATTAGTGACTTTGATTTTCCAAAGGAATTAACCGATTTAATTATTGGGTTAATTACCGGTTGAGTTGGGTCACTATATTTTATATATGGCATGCCGTGAATTCTTGAAGGGACAGTGTATCCCGTAAGGGTTGATAATATCCCCGAGATGAGCTCATAAGGATTTATTATGTAAACCTCGCGAGTGGATTTGTTCCGCATAATAAATAAGGTTGAGTGGTACTATTCTCGGATATAAGAGATGAATAAATTTATTAAGCAATAAATAAATTTTATTCATGGATATTTAAATCTTAAATACACGGAATAAATAATACTAAGTTGGAGAAATATTATTTGATATAATATAGATAAATATTGGGAGTGCAATTTTATTTATATAGTGGAAAATAAATAAAATTAATATTGATAAGAATTAATGGATTTGGGTTGGACCCAATTTAATTTTCAATATTAGAAGCCCAATATTTAATCTCCTTTTGATCCCCTACGTAGCCTATAAAAGCACTACATGGTCTTCACTTTTCACAACCTAAGATACGCCAATCATAAAGTCTTGAAGAGTGAAGAGGATCCATAGGAGTTCGATAGATCGTCGCCCACCCGACGTTCGAACGGAGTGCAAGGAATACGCGGGAAGATCACGAGGTCATCGATTTCGTTTCTCCGAACAACGAATCGTAGGTACAATATCTAAACCCCCTTGATAATTGTTCGATTTTGGATTTATCGAGAATACCGTTGAACGCAAGATCCGAAGGATCGAACCCGGATTAGACGAAGGACCACGCGGTGGTGGCGAAGCCACCGGACCGCGTGGACCGCACGCCTAGGGTTCGGCGCGCGTAAGGAGAACCCTCGGCCTCGGCCGAGGGGGCGATCGCTGGGAGCGATCGCCGGCGGTGACGGGCTGGTGCCGTCACCTCCCCACCACGACGGTGGGGGCTTCTCCACGGCGGGCAGCAGGTCGCCGGACCTGCTGCTGGGGGCTGCCAGATGCAGCCCCATCGATCGCGATGATCGACGCGATCCATGATCGCGCGAACCCCGGCTCGCGGGGGTTCGGGTGGGGGCGGATTGCGCGCCTTCGGGTGCGTGGTCTCCAAAGCCCGGACTCCGGCGGATGAGTCGGCGTTCGTGTGATTTCCGGCGAAGGGTTCGTTCGGGTTATCGGTTCCGCAATTTTGATAACCCGGGATATCGAATTCCAACAATTGGTATCAGAGCGTGGTTTACGTTCGCGGTATTTTCGATAAAAATTGTTCTACCTTGCAGGGTTCCGACTATTATGGCTTGATTAATTATTCGTTTAATTTATTTTGTCATAATTGTTGGTTTTATTAAACTCTCGGACATGTCGAGATTCGTTTTTGGTGGTGAATGCTTGTAATAGTAAAAATTCGGGGGTTGACCGAATTTAGGATTTATTGTTATGTTCATGCTTTTTCCGGAAAATGTATAGAGTCGATTTCGTGTATAGAATCGATACCGGAATTGTAATTTAGATTTTTGTAAATTTATTTTGCGATTGGATCGACGAATCGAAGACCGCCGGAGAAGACGAAGTGACGAGGAGACGAAGGACCGGGATCGATTAATCCCCATGATCGATCCCGAGGGGATCGATCGACCCGCGGCCCTAGGCGGGCTGTCCGTGGGAGTCCCGGCCATGTCGGCCACCAGTGGTGGTGGCGCGTGGGCCGGGCGGCGGCGGCGTGCCCTAGGCGGCGGTCGGACGTGGTGGGGGTGGCTTGGGGTCTCCCAACCCGGGCTACTCCTACCGGAAATATACTTTCCTATTTTAATTCGGTTTTTCCTATTTTGATTATTTCTTTATGGAATATTCAAGAAATAGAAAAAGAATTAATTTAGTACTAAATTTATTTTTCCTATTTGATTATTCCTACTCATGGGAATATTCATGGATTAGGAATAAAATAAATTTGGAAAAGTATAATAGTCCTAATTATTTTATTTCTTTATTTCATTATGGATATCATCTAGAATATTCCAAGAATATCTTGGATAGATTATTCTAGAGATTTAATGAAGTGGAAAAAGAAAATAAAATAAATAAAAATATTAATAATATTTAATTTTATTTTTGATATATTCAATTGACTTAATTTTCGAATTAAGTAACTTTTGGATTAATTGAAAATAAATAGATTTAAATATTGGAAATTAATATTCTCGTCACATGGAGCATTCAAGAAACGAAGACTGAAGACTAGAAGATGCGTACGGGGATGTGACAAAGCCATAATAGTCGGAAAATAATATTCTAGTATTATTTTGACTATGTTAATACTATGTGCTTTATTACATGTATGCATGCTATATGTGTTTATTTTTATGCACTGGATAGCGTATCCCTTTATTGTAAAAAGCTAAGTGGGAGAGGGTATGGAAACATACCCATGGTCTCCATTGCTGCTCTCTTGGTGACTTTTATAAATTTTTGAAGTTTATATAGATAAGTCATTAGAGGAGAGTTCTTGTAATTCCTCTCACGAGAAACATTGATTAAGTTTATCAAACAATGCCTAATTTGTCTTTCCAAAGCTGATTTCAAGTCGACTCATTCTCACCCCGGGGAGTGGAATGGAGCCAGAGCCACTTGGTCATGTAGAGGACACAAATTAGAGACTTTCGTACCATTCTTTGATAGATGGGTCGTTCGTCTGCTCGGCTCCCTCATTTATGAGAGATAGGGTTGTTCGCATGGTGAATCACTGGTTAGAAACTTCGAGTTTCACTTATGATTCTCCACGTCTTGATTTACGAGGTTAAATGGATCAAGTAATTGGGAGTCAATTATAAAAGTCTCTTAGTGTAGTAAACGTCCACACCACGTGGCTTGCTATGCTGACGGACTTTGGATTAATTGATGTAGACAGTTGTAGGTAATTATGAAGAGTTGTGAAGTTATCGTAAACGTCCACACCACGTGGCTTGCGGCGATGTAGCGATTCCAAGTAATTTACTTTGGTACTGAATAATGGTTTACACTTAGATACGCATTATAGTATTCCTCCCCACGAGGTTCCGCTATAAGTGATGTATGACCAAAGAAAATCTAATTGCTAAGTCGTTTGGGTGGGTAAACGTCCACACCACGTGGCTTGCCTTACCTGATGGGATTTTAGATGTGATTAGTGGTTTAATGATATTATTTGAGGGAGATGATATCGGATATTAAATCGATTGTTTGTTATTATATGTGCTCATAGATTATGGATGGCTTTGAACCCACTTTATGTGATACTTAAGGATTTTAACTCACTGGTCCCTGATTGTATTGATTGGAATAGAGATCTGGGCATTGCCCAGACTGTTAAAGAGTACAAGTTTGTACTCAAGTGAGCTTTGTTCTCCTGGGCCTACCAATGTCTTAACTGATGAGGAAGGGACTGATTTTAATATCATGTTCAAACTCAAGGAGATGTTTAGACATGACGTAGAGGCTAGACAAGAGGAGATGAGGATACTCATAAAGGCCAGTCAATTCAAGGAAACGCTTAAACACGTTTTCGAAATGATGAACCTTTTAGACGAGTTGAGACGGAAATCGCAAGCTCTTGTAGCCAATGCCAAAGGTTTCGAACCTAAGGGCAAAACCGGGGGAAAGGAAAAGCAAGCAAAGAAACCCAGTGGTCCTAAGTTTCTTGGATCACGAGATGGGACGAGAAAGCCAATAGGCAAGAGTTCTCGATTCAAACAGTCTGGGTACTGGAAGTCTGATTATCCTCTCAAAGAAAGTACGAAATCTTCTTTAGTCGTAAAACATAGTCAGTGGTATTATCTACCGGAACCTGGTGTGTAGATATGGAACCATTGACGGTATGCGCATTCTAAATGCGAGGGTTCCAGGAAACCCGACGACTTGGAAAAGAAGAAATCGTAGTCTACATGGGCAATGCTGTTGAGGAGGCAGCTGTTGCAGTGGAGGACAATTATATAGGATTTCATTTTGAGTTATTTCTTTTATGTACCTTTTAGAAAGAACTTTGTTCTGGATTTCTAATGAATGGATATTTTATTTCTTTTAATCATTTGATGATTATAAGAAGAAATAAGGATATTACCTATTTTGGTACATTAGCTAGCAATATATAAATGATAAACCCTAAGTCCACCACGATGCAACGAACCGTAGCACAAAACTCGTTTTACTTTTAAAAGATATTTCGGTAATGAATCATTTATACTTGTGGATTCTTATGCTAAGTAATGTTTATTCAAATAAGAAGTTCAAAGGTCGAAAATTGATATTTTGATCAATTAAGTTGAAGGAGTGGACCTTCCGACCCAAGAATCTAATTTGGAAGATAACATAACTAAGCAAACCTTTATGGATATAAGATATAAGATCCGGACAAGTATTAGAATTGATTAACTCTGATGTATGCAGACCTTTGTCCACTCAGACAATAAGATACGAGTACTTCATTTCATGATTACTCGAAAATGGATTATCATACCTGATGTGCCACAAAAGCAAAGTGTTTTGACAAGTCAATGGACACAAAGCTATTGTGGGGAACCATCATGGTATATCCATTAAAAGCCTGCGATCTAATCGCGGAGGCAAGTGGCTGTCTGAGGAGTGCATGGCATACTGATCAGAGATTGGGATTTGATCCCAAATGACTACACCATACACTTTTGTGTAGAAATAGTGTGTCGTAAACAAGAAATGGAACTCTTATAGAAAAAGTAAAAGCATGAGTTATACGGAACTACCTATGTTCTATGGATATGTCTGGAAACAACGGCACATTCAAATGCGGTTGTAGAATGTCCTGGAAGAACAAAAGATGTGTATTCAATAGTACTATGAACCAGAGGGACGTCATAAGTTCTAACGCCCGGTTCTTAGAGGAAGACTATGTGATGAACCACAAGCCCAAAGTGACGTAATACTTTGAAATGAGAGAGAACGATAAAGACTTAGAACCAGCTTAACCGAGTAGCGGTACACCACTAACTGCACCTACTGTTATTACTGTTGATACACCGGAACGCCGTCGTAGTGGGAGGGTTGTTAAACAACCGGACAGATGGATTGGACTGGGTGAGTCTTCGGACTCGGCACCCGGAGTTCATGAAGTCGATCCCTGGACCTATGACGAGGCGGTACAAGATATAGATGCGCCTTCTTGGAAGAAAGCGATGAAATCCGAAATAGAATCTATGGATTCTAATAAAGTCTGGGATCTTGTAGAACCACCAAGCGGCGTAAAGCCAATTGGGTAAATGGGTCTACAAGAGAAAGAGAGGATCTGACGGAAAGGTTGAAACCTTTAAAGCTCGGCTTGTTGCGAAAGGATATACTCAGAAAGAGGGAATCGATTATGAGGAGACCTTCTCGCCCGTAGCCAAGATAAAGTCGATCCGAATTCTCTTATCCATAGCAGCTCATATGGATTATGAGGTGTGGCAAATGGATGTCAAGACAGCTTTCCTTAATGGAAGTCTTGACGAGACAAACAACTAGAAGGATTCATTGCTAAGGGGCGAGATCATCTAGTGTGCAAGCTTAATCGATCCATTTATGGATTGAAACAAGCCTCGAGTTCGTGGTACTTGCAAATTGATGAGATAGTCCATTTTATGGATTCATCAAAGCATAGACGAATCGTGTGTATGGGAAACGTGATGGAAACAAGGTGGTGTTTCTCGGGTTTTATGTAGATAACATTTTATCATTGGCAACAATGTAAAGATGTAATCAGACATGAAATGGTGGTTGTCTGGATAAATCATTATGAAAGATATAGGAAGAAGTTGGACCTGTTCTTGAGATCTTGGATCTCTAGGAGAGAACATTGTAATTCTCCTGGACATCTTACATATATATGATTGTGGTTCGTTTTAACATGCAAGATTCCCAGAAAGGTTCGTTACCTTTCCGTGTATTTAAGATATAAATATCCATGAATAAAATTTATTTATTGCTTAATAAATTTATTCATCTCTTTTATCCGAGACTAGTACCACTCAACCTTATTTATTATGCGGAACAAATCCACTCGCGAGGTTTACATAATAAATCCTTATGAGCTCATCTCGGGGATATTATCAACCCTTCCGGGATACACTGTCCCGTCAAGAATTCACGGCATGCCATATATAAAATATAGTGACCCAACTTAACCGGTAATTGACCCAATAATTAAACCAGTCAATTCTTTTGGAAAATCAAAGTCACTTATATTAAACATACACACCCGCAATTGTATCGGGGATTAAGAATAAAATACACTGAGTCTCAAATCAATTATCGCCGAGCAAACCTAATTGATGAGTCTCAATCGATCCGCTCAATACACCAAGTGTACAAGTGTGATAAAATAATTAAGATAAATTATTTTCTCTCTCACACAACGACTATACCGATGGATTGGTCCGTGTCCATCTAGGTCGTGAGCAACTGTTTGATTAAATACGAGTAACCGATAGTATGATCTTCTGTGCGCCCATGCTTGCACCATACTAACTACAACGTATAAAATCCAGGACTATAATTTGCATATATTTAATTAACAATAATTAAAAGCAAATGAATGTTCGTTATTAATAGGTAAATGAAAGTGTACAAGGAGTTCAGAATACTCAAATCTAGACATTAAGTATACTACTCCAGCAGGTGCTCTGTTGATTAAATGAGCTGCCATGTCGATGGCATATGCCCAAAACATCTTAGGCATCCCCGAGTGTAACCGCATACTTCGGGCCTTCTCATTTAGCGTCCTGTTCATTCGCTCCGCTATTCCGTTTTGTTGTGGGGTCCCCGGAATAGTCTTCACCATCTTGATCCCACTCTCGACACAAAACTGTTTGAAGTCGGCGTCAATGTACTCACCACCGTTGTCGGACCTCAAACACTTCACCTTGAGATTTGTTTCATTCTCAACCTCGGCTTTCCATTTCCTGAAAACAGAGAACACGTCACTCTTATTTTTCATGAAGTATACCCATACTTTCCGTGTGGAGTCATCGATGAAGGTAACATAGTAGAGTGATCCTCCGAGTGAGGCGACGGGAGCTGGCCCCCAAACATCCGTGTGTACTAGTTCTAGCTTCTCCGCCTTGGGCTCCCTTCCACCTTTGGAAAAACTCACTCGTTTCTGCTTTCCAAAAATGCAGCTCTCGCACGTGTGAGACTCAATCGCCTTGAGTTCGGGCAGCAGCCCGTTCTTTGCCATGATCTTCATCCCTTTCTCACTCATGTGCCCCAGCCTGCAATGCCACAACTCGGTCTTCTGGGTGCCATCAACAACACCAACCGAGTCCATCATGCTCGTCGTCAAGTAAAGAGTGCCCGTCTTATGACCTCGAGCAATGGTCATGGCGTTCCTCGAAACCTTCCACGACCCATCTCCAAATGACGTCCGGTAGCCATCATTATCAAGCTGGCCCACCAAAATTAGGTTCCTCATCAACCCCGGCACATGTCTGACCTTGGTAATCTTCCAGGTTTGCCCATTAGACAACTTTAGGTTGATATCTCCCATCCCGACTATATCGAGTGGCTCGTCATCTGCAAGAAAAACCTTTCCATAGTCACCCGAAACGTAATTAAGCATTACCTCCCGCTGTGCAGTAGTATGGAAAGAAGCCCCTGAGTCCAGTACCCAGGAATCGATCGGTGAGTCGACCGAACAGAGGAGGACGTCCCCATCGTCGTCATCCTCTTGTACCACCGCATTGGCGGTACCCTTCTTCTTGTTGTCGTTATTCCCCCGAGAGCGACAGTCCCTCTTGAAGTGCCCCGTCTTCCCACAATTCCAGCACTCGTTATCCTCGGACCTCGAGCTATCTCTTCCATTCCTAGACTTGGATCTCCCTCTGTTCCTGTTAGCATTCCTGCCCGAGTTTCTCCCCAGGCTCTCTACACTCAAGGCCGATTTAGGAGACTTTCCCTTGAAATCTTTTCTCCGGATTTCCTCGGCAAGGATCTTATCTCTAACTTCGGAGAACTGCAGATTCTCCTTCCCCATAGAGTTGCTAACAGCTGCCCTCATGGGCTCCCAACTATCCGGTAGAGACGCAAGTAGGATCAAGGCGTAAATTTCGTCATCGAAGTTCACCCCGACTCCCTTCAACTTGTCCAAGATGGAATTCAGCTCGTTGATATGGTTGGCTGCGTTTGCATTGTCCGACATCTTCAGGTTGAACAACTGCTTCATGAGATACACCTTGTTGTTCGCTGAAGGTTGCTCGTACATGTTCGATAGGGCAGCCATCAAACCCTTGGTTGTGGGAATTGAGCGCACATTGAATGACACGTTTGAAGCTAGTGACAAACGTATCAATCCCAACACGTGCCTGTCGAGGCTTTCCCATTCCTCGCCATCCGTGATCTTCTCCGGTCTACCCTTCAAAGGAATTCCGAGACGCTTCCCATAAAGTTAGTCCTCGATCTGCATCTTCCAGTGTCCATAGTTATTCCCGTCAAATTTCGTAACCCCGAACGAGGTTGTGGTGTCCTTCATCGCTTTTCCCCGATCGCTATAACCCTAGCGCTCTGATACCAGTTGTTGGGTAATTCGCGTCCGAAGTCCCCGCCTTAAAAACAATACGGACAAACAAGAAAGAAAAATACGAAATAAAGGAGACAGGAGATTTATAGTGGTTCACCCGTTAACGAGGGCTACGTCCACTCTTGCCGCTGCAATTCTTTTACAAGAACAATTATAGAACGTAATTACAAGACTTGTAATAGCTATAATTGCTGGGTTTCGATGTCCCGGGGTATCAAAATTGCGGAACCGATAACCCCGAACGAAATCCCGTCGCCGGAAACTGGATCCCCGACTCATCCGCAGGAGTCCGACCTTTGGAGACTACGCGCCCGAAGACACGCAGCCCGCCCCCAGCCGATTTTCTCCCGCGAGTCGGATCCACGAACGCGAACTCCACGATGTCCGGAGCTCAACCGGAGAATCGCCGCGGGATGAACCCGCGGCCGAAACCCTAGCCGAGCCCCACCGCGGGCTCGCGATCGCTAGCCCTAGCGATCGCCGGGGATGCACGCGCATCCCCGTGGGGCTGTTCCGAACAGCCCCCGGCGGTGAGTCCGGCGACTCACCGCCACCGCCGAGGAGGGCGGTGCGCCCAGCGCACCAGCCGCGGCCCAGCCGCGGCTCGCCCGGCGATCGACCACGCGGTCGATCGCATGCCCCGGCTCCAGCCGGGGCGTCCTCGTGTGGGCCCGCGATCGACGCCCCTAGGGCTCGATCGCACCCCTCGGCTCCCAGCCGAGGGTCCTTCGAACCTTCGCCGGGGATCTAGAATCCCCGTCCCCGAAGTTCGTCGTTTTTCCCGGATCTTGTGTTCATGCATGTATCACAATTAAATCACATAAATTCACACGAAGGAGTTTATGATTGTACCTTTGATTCGTTGTGCGGAGAAACGAAATCAAGTTGAAGACCCTTGGATCTTCCCACGTATTCCTTGCACTTCGTTCGAACGTCGGGTGGGCGACGATCTATCGAACTCCTATGGATCTCCTTCAACTCTCTAGAATATCAAGTATGATAATCTTGTCTTATGATTTATGAAGGCCATGTAGTGCTTTTATAGGCTACGTAGGGGATCTAAAGGAGGTGGAATATTGGGCTTCCAATATTGAAGATTAAATTGAGCCCACTGCCCAAGTCCATTAATCCTTATCAATATTAATTAATTTATTTTCCACTATATAAATTAATTGCACTCCCAATATTAAACCATATTATTTCAAATAATATTTCTCCGGTAGTATTTATTTATTCCGTGTATTTAAGATTTAAATATCCATGAATAAAATTAATTTATTGCTAATTAATTTATTCATCTCTTTAATCCGAGACTAGTACCATTCAACCTTAATTATTGTGCGGAACGAATCCACTCATGAGGTTTACACAATAATTCCTTATGAACTCATCTCGGGGATATTATCAACCCTTACGGGATACACTGTCCGGTCAATTATTCACGGCATGTCATATATAAAATATAGTGACCCAACTTAACCGGAAATTAACCCAATAATTAAATCGGTTAATTCCTTTGGTAAATCAAGGTTACTTATATTAAATATATACACCCGTAATAATATCGGGGATTAAGAATAAAATACACTGAGTCTCAAATCGATTATCGCCGGCAATCCTAATCGATGAGTCTCAACGATCCGCTCAATACACCAAGTGTACAAGTGTGATAAAATAATTAAGATAAATTATTTTCTCTCTCACACAACGACTATACCGATGGATTGGTCCGTGTCCATCTAGGTCGTGAGCAACTGTTTGATTAAATACGAGTAACCGATAGTATGATCTTCTGTGCGCCCATGCTTGCACCATACTAACTACAACGTATAAAATCCAGGACTATGATTTGCATATATTTAATTATAAATAATTAAACGCAAATAATTGTTCGTTAATTTAATAGATTAAATGCTACGATCGGGAGTTTACCGTTACTTAAATCTAGACATTAAGTACACAACTCCAACAATCTCCCACTTGTACTAAGGTCTAGTCATTTCCTCCAAACTCCCGGTTCCCATACTCATCACGTGCTTAAAGTGTACTTCCGAGAAGTACTATGTGAATGAGCACTCTAGGTTGCCGCTCTGAAGTTATCTTGGTGACTACTACGTCGTCTCCCTGACGATGACTCGTATCAGGTGGTACTTGCTCTATGTGTTATCATCACTTTTAGACTTATGACTTCTTCCAGTTTATCATGCACCGCTATAAAATAGCCTTTGATAAACTAAGAGTCATTTCCAAGTCTTAGAGGTTATCCCGGAACCTAACCAAAACTTCCGCTGCCTCTGAGGCTGCTATTCGGTTATGAGAGAGTCCGAAAAGCATCCTGCTTATCACTCTTTCATATTAAAGGTTCCACCTTTTCCAAAAGTGAACACATAGCCTGATATCGACTTACACTGGTCCTTCTCTGATTTGAAATCTGAGAATATGTAATCTAAGAAAATTTCGTCTCGAATACTTCTTATCCAGATTACTTTGATATCCTCCCACTACGCTAACCGCATAGTTGATATTAGGTTCTTGTTTTCTAACATTGCATTCAAGCTTTCCACACAAGGTGTAGGAAACTGCTTAGTATCATCTATCTCCTTAATGTGTTTAAAACACATAACCTTAGATAGATATACATATTCTGTCTCTGAAGGGCAACGACCTTTCTCAGAATTATGCTTGTTAGAATAAACCATAATCGTATAAGATATTCAGGAGAAGTACAATGTTCTTATCCCTTGATCATAAGATCTCAAGAACATGCCCTAACTTCTACTTAATCTTATATCCCGATTTATTTAGACAACCATTATTTTATGCCTGATAATATCTTTACATTGTTGCCAATGATAAAATATTATCTACATAGAATCTCCGAGAAACACCACCTTGTTTCCATTACGTCTCCAATACACCTATCGTCTCTGCCTTTTGATGAATCCATCGAATGGATTATCTCATCAATTCGCAAGTTCCACGATTCACAGCTTTGTAACCATCCATAAATGGATTTACTAAGTTCGTACTCTAAATGATCTAGCCTCTTAACAATAATCCTTATTGTTTTCCAAGCAGGCTCATTTAGATCTAGTACTGCCTTTATGCAGAGCTAGGGATCGATTTCATGTTTACTAGATCCAGAGTCCGAACTCCTCTAGTCTTATGAATATCTCCGGTTGTTCAACAACCTCCCACTGCAATGGCGTCCCGGTGTATAACAGTAATAACAATAGGTGCAGTGTGTGGTGTACTTCTACTCGGCTTGGCTGGTTCCCAGTCTTTTGTCCTTTTTCTCATTCCAAGGTATTAATTCAGTTCAGGCTTTGTGGTTCATCTAATAGTCTTCTTCTATGAACCGAACGAAAGACGTCCCTCTGGTTCACAGTACTATAGAATGCACAACACTTCGTTCATCTAGGATATCCTACAATCACACAGAATGTGTTATTGTCTCCAGAAACATCCATAGAACATAGGTAGTTCCGAACAACTTGTTCTCTTTTACCTTTAGATTTCCATTTCTTATTTTCAACGCACCATTTCTACACGAAAGTGTATGGCGCGGCCCTTTGGGATTGAATCCCAATCTTTGATTATGCTATGTGTTATTTAGACAGGCGATGGCCTCCGCGACCGAGTCGCAGACTTCTAATGGATATACTTTAATGGTTCCCCATAATAGCTTTGTGTCCATTGACTAGTCAAAACACTTTGCTTTTATGGCACATTTAAGTACTCTAATCCATTTGAGTATTCTTGGAAAAAGAACTACTCGTGCCTTTCTAATTCACACATGTGTCTGCACGTTTAATCATTTCCAATACTTAGTCCGAATTCTATCCTTTATGAAAAAGGGTTTGCTTAGATGTATTATCCTCCAAATTTAATTCTCAGGTCGGAAGGTCCATTCCTTCAACTATAATTGATCAAATCAATTTCGACCTTTTGAATTTTATTTGAAAAATACTACTAAGTACAAGAATTCACAAGTATAATGATTTAATAAAGAAACATATCTAATCAAGTAAAACAAGTCGTAGAACGGTTTGTTGCATCGTGGTAGACTTAGGATCTATCATTCATATATTGCTATCTAATGTACCAGAATAGATAATCCCATCATTTCTTATCAAAATCATCCAATGATTAAAGAAATAAAATATCCATTCATAAATAGAAATCCAGAACAAAACGTTCTTTCTAAAATAGAGGGTACATAATGCAATGATCTTGAAATGAAATCCTATTTAACTACTAAAGCAGATAAATGTCTTCCACCGCAACAGCTGCCTCCTCTACAGCTTTTGCCCGTGTAGACTCGAACTCTCCTTCTCTAAGTCGCCGGGTTTTCTGGAACCCCTGCATTCAAAATGCACATACCGTCAGTGGTTCCATATCTACACACCAGATTTCTGGTAGATAATACCGCTGACTATGTTTTTACGACTAAAGAAAAATTCGTACCTCTGAGAGGACAAGATGTAGACCCCCAGTACTCAGACTGCTTCCCTTGGGGATATTTGCCAGAAGGCTTCTTTATCCCACCCTTTGGTCCAAGTCCCTTAGGACCACTGGACCCCCTTGTCTTCTTCTCCTTTCCTTTGCCTTTAGGTCCGAAACCTTTGGCTTTGGCTATAAGAGCTTGCGATTGTTTCAACTCGTCTAAAAGATCCATCATCTCAAAAACATGATCAAGTGTTTCATCGAAGTAACAGATCTTTATGAGTATCCTCATCGCCTCTTTTCTAGCCTCCCCATCATGTCCAAACATCAACTTGAGTTTAAGCATGACATCATGATTAATGGCTAATGAACGAGCACTATCCCATTTTTCAAAGTCAAAAATCTCATCCTCAGTTGAGTTAATGGTGAGTCCAGGAGGACAAGTCTCACTGAGTACGTCTTTGTACTCCTTTACAGTCTGAGCAATGTCTAACCCTTCCTTCCATTCAACACAGTATGGAAACAGTGCGTCAAATTCCTCAAGTATTAACTCAAGTGGATTCATAGCAATTCTCTAAACCTATAAGCACATTTAAACAAACAATTAATTTAATATCCGATATTATCTCCCCTTAATAATATCATTAAATTACTAATTACATCTAAAATCCCATCAGATAAGGCAAGCCACGATAGTGTGGACGTTTACCCATCCAAATGATTTAGCAATTAGATTTGCTTTGGTCGTACATCACTATAGCGTTACTTCGATGGGAAGAATACTATGGAGCGTACCTAAGTGTAAACCATTACTCAGTATCTAAGAAGATTTTTGGGACTCGCATATTACCGCAAGCCACGATAGTGTGGACGTTTACGTTAACACACGATCCTATACTTTCTTCTATAACTGTCTACATCAATCGTTCTAAAATCCCATTCAATGCAGCAAGCCACGATAGTGTGGACGTTTACTACACCAAAAGATTTATACAATTGACATCCAATTACTTGAAGCATTCGATCTCGTAAATCAAGACGCGGGGAATCATAAGTGAAACTCGAAGTTTCTAACCAGTGATTCACCATGCGAACAACCCTATCTCTCATTAGATGAGGGAGCCGAGCAGACAATCGATCCACCTTAAAAGATTGGTACGAATGTCTCTAATTTGTGTCATCCACATGACCAAGTGGCTCTGATGGAGTTGTATTCTAAATGTCTAGTTTAGTGCAAATACGGAACTCCTTATCTATACCTTAGTTCGAGATATGATTCAAACATGATTGCATTTAATGCAATAGTCCTTGATGTATACGTTGTAGACAGTATGGCGTGAGGAGACACGCGGAAGATCATACTGTCGGTTACTCGTATACTATCGAACAGTAGCTCACGACTTAGATGGACAGGGACAATCCATCGGTACGTCGTAGTGTGACTGGTAGATAGTCGGTCTTGACTATCATGTTACACTCGTACACTTGGTGTATTGAGCAGGACCACGGGAGGGCGTTCGATTTATACTAATCGCAGTAATCGAACTAGACCTCAGATATTACGGATATACGAATTCTTAATCCCTATATAATTATAGGTGCGTGTGTCCAATTCTCGGTTCTTTGACTTGCCAATGAGTGAGAATAAATGATTAGTCGAGATTCTCGGTAAATTGGGAATCGTAATTGTACGCACGGCATGCTATAGATTATAGACAGGAAACCGTGTCCCGTTTATCGGGTTGATGACGTCCCCGAGATGAGCTCATAAAGTTTATCATGTAAACCCTGCAGGTGGATTCGTTCCACATGATAATAAGGATGAGTGGTACTAGTCTCGGATAATAAGAAACGAATTAATTTAATTGTTAGTAATTAAATAAATTCGTGGACGTTCGATATCTTAAACACGGGGAAAGTCGTATATGTAATTTCGGCGGAAATATTATTGGTAAAATAATATAGATTAATTAATTGGGAATTCAATTATAATTTTATAGTGGAATTAATTATAATTAAAATTGGATTTAATTAAAGGTTTTCTTTTAAGGACACCGGTTTAATTAAATTACAATTTAGCCTAATTAATTAATTGTCCTAAGGTCCCTAGTGTGGCCTATATATACCCCTCAATCTCTCTTCTCTTAACCTACGAAACGCCGCTATAATTAATTCTGTGGAGAAATTATTTTGTTAGCGCAATTATTTTCTTCTCTGCTTAATTAATTTAGATTAGCGCAGTGTTTTTATTTCTGTAGAAATTAATTTGCTAGCGCAAATATATTTCTGGAGACAGAATAATTAAAACGTGAAAAAGAGGGTTTGAGAGAGAAGAAGAAGAGAAGACTCCGGTGGATCGTTGCCCACACGACGTCCGGCGTCGAGGTCTAGGATACACACTAGAAGATCTCAGGGTGTTCGCCTATTCGGCTTCTCCGAATCACGCATCAAAGGTATAAGAAATCGAAAACCTATTTCCGCATTATTTCGATTCTTTTCGTACGTAATCATACAACGAACCTCCGATCGAGTTCCGGGATCGTGGTTGGTGTTCCTAGATCACTGTGGAGTCGCTGACTTCAAGAGCGGTGGTCGGAATCGGAAAAACCAGCCGGAAACGAGCCTGGAACTGCAGCGTCGCGCTGCTGTTCGCGACGACTGTCGGCCGACATGTATAGCTGTCGGCCGACATTGGCTTGTCGGACGACACCTTCTGGTGTCGGACGACAGAGAGGCCAGAAGCCTCTCGTTTTGCGCGGTCGTGCCTCGGGTGCGATGGCTGGGCGTTAGACGGGTCAGGGGCTTCGTCGTGGACACAGTAGGCACGCTGGAGGTCGACTGGGCTTGTCCGGATGTTCGAGTAGTCGAACGGACATGTCCCGGGTAGTCGATTTCCAACAATTGGTATCAGAGCCGGTTTATCGGTTTGTTGTATTGTTCGTACGTTTTGTGATGCAGGATGAACCCGATTATTATGGCCAATGTTGTGATGGATGTTGTGCTTTAAATTTTGTGGTTTGATTAAACTCTCGGGCTTGTCGAGATTGTTTTGTTTTTGGAATAACGTTGCTTGTTTGTAATAGATAAAAACGACGGGTTGAGTCGTTAGGTTTATTTATTTATTTCGTCGTTTCCGGGCATGTATAGGGTCGATCACCTTGTATAGGATCGATCCCGGATTTAGTAGATTTATTCTTGTAATTTTTCTTACTAATTTTGGTGGATCGAGACGAGACCAAAACCCGGAGAAACGAGGATCGAGGAGGGCGAACCGGCAACGGGCAGCCATCGAACACACCCCGTGTTCGCGACGGGCAGCAGCGGGGCTGGGGTTCGTTCGACCCCACGGACGACTCAACGAGGCTCGAGACGAGGCTCCAGTGGGAGGAGTTCGTCTCTTGACCCTCGAGCGAGTCGGTGGTGGACCGAGATCGAGACGAGCAACGAGATGAAGTTCCAAGAGACGTGCATTGGAGAATACTTAAGGCAATAATAATCGGGGCCACGTTAATTGCTTTTTATGTGATTTACGTGCCTTTTTATTATGCTTAATTATTTTATGCATGTTATCCCTCAATAGTAAAATACTAAGTGGGAGAGGGATTGGAAACAATCCCGCGGTCTCCATTCTCTGTTTTGAATGTGATGTGTATTGACTTACGAGTTGGCTTTAGTGTCATCCTCCCTATCGGATAAAGTCGATACACAGATATCACTGGATCAAAATTCGAATTCAATTCCACTTATAAAAATCGAACAATTATATTTTTCAAAAGCAAGTGCCTAATCTGTTTTTTCAAAGACTAAGTTCAACTCGACTCATTCTCACCCCGGGGAGTGGAATGGAGCCAAAGCGCTTGCTTATGTCGATGACACAGATTAGAGACATTCGAGTCATTCGATGACTAGATCGATTGTCTGGTTGGCTCCCTCACCTAGTGAGAGATAGGGCTCAATTGCATGATTGATCGCTGGTTAGAAACTTCGAGTTTCACTTACGAGATATCAAGCTTTGAATAATAAAATTGTGGTATTTAATAAATGTAAGAGTCAATTAACAAAGTTGTTTGTTTTAGTAAACGTCCACACTATCGTGGCTTGCTAAATGGAAACGGTACTTTGGGTTAATTGAGACTCTATGACATTTAAATAAATGGGATTCAATTAATAAAGTTGTTTGTTTTAGTAAACGTCCACACTAACGTGGCTTGCTAGATGGAAACGGAACTTTAGGATTAATTGAGGCTCGACAGTTATAGGAAGTCGTGGAGGACCGCATGTCAACGTAAACGTCCACATGAACGTGGCTTGCGGTGGGCATGTAGTTCCCGAGCGGTGGACTTAGTACTGAGAAATGGTATACACTTAGGTACGCTTTATAGTATCCTCCCCATCGGAGTCACTGCTATAATGATGTACGACCGAAGTAAAAATCCAATTATAAAATCGTTTGGATTAGTATACGTCCACAAGAACGTGGCATGCTAGTCTGATGGGATTTTGGAAATGATTGGTAGTTTAATGATATTATTTGAGGGAAATGATATCGAATTAAACTAATTGTTTGTTTTATATGGTATTATTCCCATTAAAAGTCAACAAACTCACTGAACCTATTTTGTATGGATTAAAGAAGAAACTTGGACATTGTCCTAACTGCAGAGGAGTACAATTATGTACTCCAAGTCAATTGACCTGCTGAACCAAATGATGTTTCCACTACTGAGGAAAGGAAGCTCATAGAAATGGATCAAGGCTCTGAGATGACGCGGAGCTGCATTATGGCTTTCATGTCAAAATATGCTGCGACATCGGGATCAAGCCATGACCATTACCTATGATATGATGCTTAACCTCAAGAAACTTTTTGGTTATCAGGACAGGACAGCCGGGCAAAATGCAATAAGGCAACTCATGACGGCCATCGCATCCGAAGGAACGCCCGTGGGGAATCACGTTCTTAGGATGATGTGCTATCTGAATGAGATCGAGATTCTAGGATCAGTTATCGATGGGGTAACCCAAGTCGATATTGTGCTCCAGTCTCTGCCGAGAAGTTTTGAGCAGTTCCGCCTGAACTATAACATGAATAAGGGGTCTTACTCATTGGCGGAACTCCTGATTGAACTTCAAGCGGCTGAGGGAATCTTTAAGGGCTCTCAAGCACTTGTGGTTGAGAAATTGGCTCTTCCTAGGCCTCCGGGCGGCAAAAGGAAGAAGAACCAAATACGGAAACCCAGTGGGCCTAATATATCTGGACCACGGAATGGGACAAGCAAGCCCAAGGGGCAAGTGCTTCCGTTGTAAGCAGTCTGGATACTGGTAGTTTTAATTTTCTTCTAAAGCAACAAGAAGTTGACTCTTCCTTAGTCACCGAAACATGTTTAGTGGTAGTATCTGCCAGTACCTGGTGTGTGGATACGGGAACCACTTATCATGTCTGCACCTAAATGCAGGGGTTCCAGGAAACCCGGAGACTTAGAAAGGAAGAAGTCATAACCTACATGGGCAATACTGTTAAGGTAACAACCGTTGCAGTGGGAGATGTTAAATGGTTTTAACGGTAGGATTTTAGTTCTAATAAATTGTCTTTATGTGCCGGTATTTAGAAAGAAATTTCATTTCGGATTTCTAAATTGACTTAGAATGGATATTCTGTTTCTTCTGATAGTTTCATACTTTTCAGAGTAGGAAACGGGGTTGTTATTCATTCTGGTACATTGACAGACAATTTAATACAAAATCCATATTCTCCCACGATGCAACATACCGGAGAAAATAACACATAGGTCGAACCCCTATAAGAGTAAAGATCCTTCTAGGATGAATCAAATGTACTTATGGAATCTTAGGCTAGATCATTTTAACTTGAGTATGATTCAAAGGGTGAAAGCTGATGGACTACTCAGCTAGGTTGAAGGAAAGGACTTTCCAACCTTCGAATCATACTTGGAAGTTTAAATGACCAGGCAACCCTTTACGGTTAAAGGGCATAGATCCAAGAAAGTACTAGAATTGATTCGCTCTGATATATGCAGACCTCTTTGAGGAGTAAGGCATACTTATCAGAAAATGGGATTAAACCCCGACAGACTACACCATTTATGCCTCGGCAAAATAATGTGTTGTAAAGAAGGAATAGGACTCTTATAGATATGGGAAAGTAGACAATGAGTTATTCGGAGTTACCTAATTCGTTTTTGGGATATGGCTTGGAAACAGCGGCGTTTATCCTGAACTTGATTCCTTTGGAAACTTGTACAGATATTCGGCTGTTTATAGGATACCCTAAGAAAATGAATTGAGATATGTAATATAGTCCAAAGGACCAGATGTTCGTTGATTGCATCAATGTTCGGTTCTTAGACATGGACTATATATATATGCAAGATCACAAGCCCAAGAGTAGAGTAATACTTAATGTGCTTAGAGGGACTGATCAAGACTTAGAACCAGCCTAACTGAGTAGTTCACTACTATAATCTTTAGTCACTAAAGATACACCGGAGCGTCGTCGTAGTGGGAGGGTTGTTAGACAACCCAACAGGCTCATGTTTATAGGTGAGTCTTCGGACTTGTTACCTGGAGAACATGAACCCGAACCCTGGATCTATGACGAGACGCTGAAAAAATCAAGATGCTCAGTCTTGGCAAAAGTCGATCAGGATTCTTTTGTCTTCACATGGAAGATGGAAGTCAAGACAGATTTCCTAAATCGAAGTCTTGACGGGGCCATCTGTGTGGGACAGCCAGAGGGATTCATCGAAAAGAGGCAGGAGCATTCGGTAAGCAAGCTTAATCAATCTTAGGATTGAAGGAAGCTTTAAGATCTTGGACACATGCGGACCTATGAGAAAATCCATTTCATGGATTCATTCAAGGCATGTTTAGGTCCTGTGTGTAATAAAGATGTGACAGAAAAGATGTGGTGTTTTCTCATTATTTATGTAGACGACATCCTTCTAAATTGGCAACAATATGAAGGATGTTGTCGGACATGAAGGGATGGTTGTCCGAGTAATTCAATGTAAGAGACTTAGGAGAAGTCGAGAATGTTCTTGGGATCAAAGTTACAAATGATCGCCAGAAAAGAACATAGAACTTATCTCGAGTCTCATACATAAATACAATTCTTACTCGTTGCAGCATACAGAATTCCAAGAAAGGTCTTCACCTTTTAGATATGGAATTCATCTATCTAAAGTTTTGTGTCCGACACAATAAAGGAGATAGATGAAGATTAAGCAGTTCCCTACACCTTAATGGTGGGAAGCTTAATGTATGTAATGCTATGCATGAGACTGATATCTACTATGCCGTGGGCATGGTGGTAAGATATCATAGTAATCCTGGAAAGGATCACTCGACTGATGTAAAGAACATGATTAGGCTCCTGCAGAGGACCAGGAATTATGTTCTGAGTTACAAAGCAGTCAAGTTGTTTCCTTTGGATTACATAGAATTGGATTTCCAAATCAAACAGGGACAGTCGAAAGTCGAAGTCAGGCTATGTGTTCTCACTGTGCAGTGGAGCAGTTACATGGAAGAATGTAAAGCAGCGATGCATTACGGACTCTACCATGGAAACTGAAAGGATAACGGCCTGTGAGGCAGTTAAAAGGTCAGTATGGCTCCAGAACTTCCTAAGGGACTTAGATGTGGTTTCTAGTTTACCCAAAGCTATTTTGAATAGCGGTATTGGAAAACTTGAAATGCCACGAGTCCACAGTGGGAGATAACATGTAGAGCGCAAGTACCACCTGATTCGAGAGATCGTCTAGTAAGACGATGCAGTTGTCACCTAGATAGCATCGAGAGGATTGCCTGGTAAAACCCGTTCACAGAGGCACTTCCAGCGAAAGCGTTGGGTAGGCGTGATGAGGTTATGGGAATCTGATGTTTGGGAGAGGGCGACTAGACTTTTAGTATAAGTGGGAGATTGATGGAGTTGTATTCTAAATGTCTAGTTTAGTGCAAATACGGAACTCCTTATCTATACCTTAGTTCGAGATATGATTCAAACATGATTGCATTTAATGCAATAGTCCTTGATGTATACGTTGTAGACAGTATGGCGTGAGGAGACACGCGGAAGATCATACTGTCGGTTACTCGTATACTATCGAACAGTAGCTCACGACTTAGATGGACAGGGACAATCCATCGGTACGTCGTAGTGTGACTGGTAGATAGTCGGTCTTGACTATCATGTTACACTCGTACACTTGGTGTATTGAGCAGGACCACGGGAGGGCGTTCGATTTATACTAATCGCAGTAATCGAACTAGACCTCAGATATTACGGATATACGAATTCTTAATCCCTATATAATTATAGGTGCGTGTGTCCAATTCTCGGTTCTTTGACTTGCCAATGAGTGAGACTAAATGATTAGTCGAGATTCTCGGTAAATTGGGAATCGTAATTGTACGCACGGCATGCTATAGATTATAGACAGGAAACCGTGTCCCGTTTATCGGGTTGATGACGTCCCCGAGATGAGCTCATAAAGTTTATCATGTAAACCCTGCAGGTGGATTCGTTCCACATGATAATAAGGATGAGTGGTACTAGTCTCGGATAATAAGAAACGAATTAATTTAATTGTTAGTAATTAAATAAATTCGTGGACGTTCGATATCTTAAACACGGGGAAAGTCGTATATGTAATTTCGGCGGAAATATTATTGGTAAAATAATATAGATTAATTAATTGGGAATTCAATTATAATTTTATAGTGGAATTAATTATAATTAAAATTGGATTTAATTAAAGGTTTTCTTTTAAGGACACCGGTTTAATTAAATTACAATTTAGCCTAATTAATTAATTGTCCTAAGGTCCCTAGTGTGGCCTATATATACCCCTCAATCTCTCTTCTCTTAACCTACGAAACGCCGCTATAATTAATTCTGTGGAGAAATTATTTTGTTAGCGCAAATATTTTCTTCTCTGCTTAATTAATTTAGATTAGCGCAGTGTTTTTATTTCTGTAGAAATTAATTTGCTAGCGCAAATATATTTCTGGAGACAGAATAATTAAAACGTGAAAAAGAGGGTTTCAGAGAGAAGAAGAAGAGAAGACTCCGGTGGATCGTTGCCCACACAACGTCCGGCGTCGAGGGCTAGGATACACACTAGAAGATCTCAGGGTGTTCGCCTATTCGGCTTCTCCGAATCACGCATCAAAGGTATAAGAAATCGAAACCCTATTTCCGCATTATTTCGATTCTTTTCGTACGTAATCATACAACGAACCTCCGATCGAGTTCCGGGATCGTGGTTGGTGTTCCTAGATCACTGTGGAGTCGCTGACTTCAAGAGCGGTGGTCGGAATCGGAAAAACCAGCCGGAAACGAGCTTGGAACAGCAGCGTCGCGCTGCTGTTCGCGACGACTGTCGGCCGACATGTATAGCTGTCGGCCGACATTGGCTTGTCGGACGACACCTTCTGGTGTCGGACGACAAAGAGGCCAGAAGCCTCTCGTTTTGCGCGGTCGTGCCTCGGGTGCGATGGCTGGGCGTTAGACGGGTCAGGGGCTTCGTCGTGGACACAGTAGGCACGCTGGAGGTCGACTGGGCTTGTCCGGATGTTCGAGTAGTCGAACGGACATGTCCCGGGTAGTCGATTTCCAACAGGCTCTGGCTCCATTCCACTCCCCGGGGTGAGAATGAGTCGACTTGAAGTCAGTTTCAGAAAGACAAATTAGGCATTGTTTGATAAACTTAATCAATGTTTCTTGTAAAAGGAATTACAAGAATTCTCCTACAATGACACATCTATACGAACTTCAAAAGTCCATAAGAGTCACCAAGAGAACAGTAATGGAGACCATGGGAATGTTTCCATCCCCTCTCCCACTTAGCTTTTTATAACAAAGGGATACGCTATCTAATGCATAATTAAACACATAAGCATGCATACAAGTAATAAAGCACATAGCACATAGTCAAAATAATGCTAGAAAAATTATTTTCCGACTATCATGGCTTTATTCCATCTCCGTATGCTTCTTCTAGTCTTCAGTCTTCGTTCTTGAATGCTCCATGTGACGAGAATATTAATCCCAATATTTAAATCTATTTATTTTTAATAAATCCAAAAGATACTCAATTCGAAAATTAAGTCAATCGAATAAATCAAAAATAAAATTAAATATTATTAATATTTTTTTATTTATTTATTTTCCCATCTAATTCTATTAAATCTCTAGAATAATCTATCCAAGTCAAACTTGAAATATTCTAGAAGACTTCTATAATAGAATAAGGAAATAAAATAAATTAGGACCCTTCTACTTTCCAAGATTAATTAATTTCCATTACTATGAAAATTCCCATAAAATAGAAATAATCAATTAGGAAATAAATTATTCCTAAATTAATTATTATTCCTTTCTAATTCTATTAAATCTCTAGGATCCTATTCCAAGTAGAACTCGGAATACTCTAGAAGACTTCCATAATAGAATAAGGAATAAAATTAATATTAATTAATTCTTTTCCTAATCCATGAGAATTCCCAAAATAGGAAAAACTCAAATAGGAAAACCGAATCAATTAGGAAAGCGAATCTAGGTAGGAGTAGCACGGGATGGGAGTTCCCGCACCACCCCACCATTATCGGCCGACCGCCGGGAGGGAGCACCCGCCGCCGCCGCCTCAGCCGGCAGCCGCCACCGTCGCCGGCGACGACCCACGGCCGAAGGGGCGGGACACCCCCGTCCCTTGGGCGATCGATTGAGGTCGATCAAGGTGTTGATCGATCCCCGGTCCTTCGTCCTCTTCGTCTTCTACGTCACACGTGTTTTCCGGCGGTCATCTCGGCATCGATCCAACGTAAATAAATTACAAGAAATAAATTCACAATTCCGGTATCGATTCTATACATGAAATCGACCCTATACATTTTCCGGAAAACATAGAACAATAATAATAAATCTAAATTCGGTCAACCCCCGAATTTTTACTATTACAAGCATTCATCCACACAAAACGAATCTCGACATGTCCGAGAGTTTAATAAACGAATAATCATGGTAAATTAAATAGCAATTAATTAAACGAATAATTAACAATTAATTAAACCATGATAGTCGGAATCCCTGCAAGGTAGAACACAATTGAATACATACATGAACACGAACCAAACGCTCTGATACTAATTGCTGGGTTTCGATGTCCCGGGGTATCAAAATTGCGGAACCGATAACCCCGAACGAAATCCCGTCGCCGGAAACTGGATCCCCGACTCATCCGCAGGAGTCCGACCTTTGGAGACTACGCGCCCGAAGACACGCAGCCCGCCCCCAGCCGATTTTCTCCCGCGAGTCGGATCCACGAACGCGAACTCCACGATGTCCGGAGCTCAACCGGAGAATCGCCGCGGGATGAACCCGCGGCCGAAACCCTAGCCGAGCCCCACCGCGGGCTCGCGATCGCTAGCCCTAGCGATCGCCGGGGATGCACGCGCATCCCCGTGGGGCTGTTCCGAACAGCCCCCGGCGGTGAGTCCGTCGACTCACCGCCACCGCCGAGGAGGGCGGTGCGCCCAGCGCACCAGCCGCGGCTCGCCCGGCGATCGACCACGCGGTCGATCGCATGCCCCGGATCCAGCCGGGGCGTCCTCGTGTGGGCCCGCGATCGACGCCCCTAGGGCTCGATCGCACCCCTCGGCTCCCAGCCGAGGGTCCTTCGAACCTTCGCCGGGGATCTCGAATCCCCGTCCCCGAAGTTCGTCGTTTTTCCCGGATCTTGTGTTCATGCATGTATCACAATTAAATCACATAAATTCACACGAAGGAGTTTATGATTGTACCTTTGATTCGTTGTGCGGAGAAACGAAATCAAGTTGAAGACCCTTGGATCTTCCCACGTATTCCTTGCACTTCGTTCGAACGTCGGGTGGGCGACGATCTATCGAACTCCTATGGATCTCCTTCAACTCTCTAGAATATCAAGTATGATAATCTTGTCTTATGATTTATGAAGGCCATGTAGTGCTTTTATAGGCTACGTAGGGGATCTAAAGGAGGTGGAATATTGGGCTTCCAATATTGAAGATTAAATTGAGCCCACTGCCCAAGTCCATTAATCCTTATCAATATTAATTAATTTATTTTCCACTATATAAATTAATTGCACTCCCAATATTAAACCATATTATTTCAAATAATATTTTTCCGGTAGTATTTATTTATTCCGTGTATTTAAGATTTAAATATCCATGAATAAAATTAATTTATTGCTAATTAATTTATTCATCTCTTTAATCCGAGACTAGTACCATTCAACCTTAATTATTGTGCGGAACGAATCCACTCATGAGGTTTACACAATAATTCCTTATGAACTCATCTCGGGGATATTATCAACCCTTACGGGATACACTGTCCGGTCAATTATTCACGGCATGTCATATATAAAATATAGTGACCCAACTTAACCGGAAATTAACCCAATAATTAAATCGGTTAATTCCTTTGGTAAATCAAGGTTACTTATATTAAATATATACACCCGTAATAATATCGGGGATTAAGAATAAAATACACTGAGTCTCAAATCGATTATCGCCGGCAATCCTAATCGATGAGTCTCAACGATCCGCTCAATACACCAAGTGTACAAGTGTGATAAAATAATTAAGATAAATTATTTTCTCTCTCACACAACGACTATACCGATGGATTGGTCCGTGTCCATCTAGGTCGTGAGCAACTGTTTGATTAAATACGAGTAACCGATAGTATGATCTTCTGTGCGCCCATGCTTGCACCATACTAACTACAACGTATAAAATCCAGGACTATGATTTGCATATATTTAATTATAAATAATTAAACGCAAATAATTGTTCGTTAATTTAATAGATTAAATGCTACGATCGGGAGTTTACCGTTACTTAAATCTAGACATTAAGTACACAACTCCAACAATAATCTCAATTCTAGTTCTGGAGGTGTTAACCCTAAAACTCGCGCACATAGGGTTTAAATAGGGGGAATAAAACTTGGGGGACAAGAAAAACGCGTCGCCAGAAATAGGAAAAACGGCGACCGCCGTTTTGCTTTCGGCGACCGCCGAATCCGCCCGGCGACCGCCGGAGATCTTTTGACGCCCGCCGAATGGGCCCAAAACATGCAGATTGTCGATCCGTCTTTCCCCCGGATTCAGCGACCGCTGAACCCTCAGCAGCGCCCGCTGCTTGCCTCCAGCGACCGCTGGTTCAAAACGGCGGTCGCCGTTTTCTTGGATCGTCCTCTTCGTCTTCTCGGCGTGAATTCAGCCTCCACACTCAACAAGTTCAACTATTATATATTTTCATTTTGTATTATTATTTTGTGGCTATTATATATTTTTACTTTTTGGCTATTATATATATATTTTTATTAATATTTTGCTTATATATTTTTAATTTTTGTGCTATTATATATTTTTACTTTTTGGCTCGTATTCTAGTGTTGCAGTTGGTGCATGGAGATGACCTCGACGTTCTAGCAGAAAGTGTCGGAGGGAGGCTCTTCTTTGCCGGCGAGGCCACCAACATGAACTATCAGGCAACCATGCATGGTGCTTTTCTCAGCGGGTTCAGAGAAGCCGGTAAATCGCCTTAAGTCTAAGAACTAAGGGAAAAAAAATCACAAATAAAAGATATACCCGCACACGAACGTGAATATATGATTTATTAAGGCAGCCTAACGTGAAAGTCGGCTGCTTTGACATACTTTATAGTCAAAAGGAAGTTAGTTGGATAACGATTTTAAAGGTTACACTTTACGAACGAGATAAATTTGATGAGCTTTGTTCGGCTTACCCGCTCTTTGAGCAATTTCATTCTAAATTAAACCAGAAGAAGTCTCACTTCTATAGGTAAGTATCTATGGATGCATAGGTGAAAGTTAGTGGAAGTGATTTAGATAGAATGACATTTCTTATTGAGAAAGATTGGTGTGGCCCTAATGGGAAGGGAGAACTGTTTTAAAGTTCACACTAATTATTCAAGAAACGTTTTAAGGTTCACACTATTAATTCTGTAATTCATTTACACTATTGATTCTGTAATTTATTTTATCAAGACTCCTACCGATGATTTCTTCTTAGTTACCCTATTATATATTATATTTTTTTACTTTTTTCGCTATTATGTATTTTTATTTTGTTTTTTTAGCACTAATGTACTACTTGCACAATATTTTAGTTGCGCTATTATATATTTGTTCGGAATATTTTAGTTGCGCTATTATATATTTTTATTTTGTATGGAATATTTTATTTGCACTATTATATATTTTTATTTTGTATTTTTAGCTACTAATTGCGCAACTTTATTTGTTTGGAATATTTTAGTTCAGCTATTATATATTTTCATTTTGTATTATTATTTTGTGGCTATTATATATTTTTACTTTATGGCTATTATATATATTTTTTTATTATTTGCTTATATATTTTTAATTTTTGTGCTATTATATATTTTTACTTTTTGGCTCGTACTCTAGTGTTGCAGTTGGTGCATGGAGATGACCTTGACGTTCTAGCAGAAAGTGTCGGAGGGAGGCTCTTCTTTGACGGCGAGGCCACCAACATGAACTATCCGGCAACCATGCATGGTGCTTTTCTCAGCGGGTTCAGAGAAGCCGGTAAATCGCCTTAAGTCTAAGAACTAAGGGAATAAAAATCACAAATAAAAGATACACCCGCACACGAACGTGAATATATGATTTATTAAGGGATACACTATTTGATGAGCTTTGTTCGGCTTACCTGCTTTTTGAGCAACTTCATTCTAAATTAAACAAGAAGAAGTCTCACTTCTATAGGTTAGTATCTATGGATGAATATGTGAAAGTTAGTGGAAGTGATTTATATAGAATGACATTTAAAGATTGGTGTGGCCCTAATGGGAAGGGAGAACTGTTTTAAAGTTCACACTAATTATTTTAAGGTTCACACTATTAATTTTGTAATTCATTTACACTATTGATTCTGTAATTTATTTTATCAAGACTCCTACCGATAATATCTTCTTAGTTACCCTATTATATATTATATTTTTTTACTTTTTTCTCTATTATGTATTTTTATTTTGTTTTTTTAGCGCTAATGTACTAATTGCACAATATTTTAGTTGCGCAATTATATATTTGTTATGAAATATTTTAGTTGCGCTATTATATATTTTTATTTTGTATGAAATATTTTATTTGCACTATTATATATTTTTATTTTGTATTTTTAGCTAATAATTGCGCAACTTTATTTGTTTGGAACATTTTAGTTCCACTATTATATATTTTCATTTTGTATTATTATTTTGTGGCTATTATATATTTTTACTTTTTGGCTATTATATATATTTTATTATTATTATTTTGCTTATATATTTTTAATTTTTGTGCTATTATATATTTTACTTTTTGGCTCGTACTCTAGTGTTGCACTTGGTGCATGGAGATGACCTCGACGTTCTAGCAGAAAGTGTCGGAGGGAGGCTCTTCTTTGCCGGCGAGGCCACCAACAGGAACTATCCGGCAACCATGCATGGTGCTTTTTTCAGCGGGTTCAGAGAAGCCGGTAAATCGCCTTAAGTCTAAGAACTAAGGGAAAAAATCACAAATAAAAGATACACCCGCACACGAACATGAATATATTATCAGTGATTTATTCAGGCAGCCTGACGTGAAAGTCGGCTGCTTTGACATACTTTATAGTTAAAAGGGAAGTTAGTTGGATAACGATTTTAAGGGTTACACTATTTGATGAGCTTTGTTCGGCTTACCCGCTTTTTGAGCAACATCATTCTAAATTAAACAAGAAGAAGTCTCACTGTTGGGGGGGAAAAAATCCAAATACGAAAATGTGTATCCGAGGATAAAGGCGCGCGGGCAAGGGCCATCCGGAAGCATGCCAGGCGGGGGAACGACGCGTGGGACGCGTCGCGGCTCGGATCACGGGTCACGGATCATCCGAGGTGAGCCCTGCAAAGATATGACGCGGGGTGCATGCTCGTCCCGGGGCCCGGATCACGATGTCGTCAGACCAGCCATGCAGGGGTTACGACCCGGGTCAAGCACTTGGTCCGCTACGCGAGCCCCTCATGCGTTCCGTGCGAAGAGACGACGAAGTCTCAAGATCCAGCCCGTGGCCCGAGTCACGCAATCATTGTCTGGGGGAGGGCTCATCCCAGGAAGGACGGAGACATCGCCCATGTGAGCCCACATGATTCGCCTACACTCCGGACCACGGGCCCCGGGTCGTTACTAGCTTCATTTAATGCTTTAGACGTAGTACGTGGTCTGATTGTAATCATTCCATAATTCCCTATAAATAGGGGACTTATCCCTTCAGATTAAAGGGCGCACTAATTAGTGAATATACTCGATATTAAAAGAGTGGATAATAGAAATCCTTCAGAAGAAGCTTCAAAGCTCAAAACCTCTGTTCTTTTCCAGATCTAGTCCAACCCCTACTCCAGAATATAAATTTACATGTATTAGTATCGTTTCAAACCCTCTATACACAGCCCAGCCCCGTATTATACTACCCGATAAAAACGTGCTAAAACATTTGGCGCTAGAAGGAGGGGGTTGTTATACTAGACCCAGGAAAAGAAAGAAGAGCCGAAGCCATGTCTAATGGAGCCACCGCGTCAGATTCCTCCCGCTCCGCCACGAGGAAGAAGCTGGAGAGAGGGAAGATGCCCGCCGTCGAGTCAGACGCCGCCCCGCCACTCTCCCCAAAGGTCCCGGGGGACGTCCCCGGGAACGAAGGCGCCGCCATCCCCGGGGAGCTGGACGGCCACAACACGTCCAACCAGTACCTCCGAAGCAGCTCCGAGGCCCGACGCCTCAGACGCCGCCAGCAGGCCCACCGCCATGCACATCGCTCGGATCCTGAGTTCCGACGCGGACCACCTCCCCCTGAGACACCGGCCCGGGAATTGCATCTCCTTTTGGACACCCCCGAAAAGATCGACGTTGCGATGTCCGATCTCATACAGCGTAAGCGTACTTTAACCTCCCTCTCTATTCGTCCAGGTGAAAAGATTGGGAAAGGAAGCGCGTTCGGCCGTCTGGGGCCCGGTCACGCCAGCCACAGCGCGTTCGACCGCCTCGGGGGATGCCGTGCCGGCTCCAACCGCTACACAATCCCCGCCCGACGGCTCGTTTTCGATCTCGGCGAGGAGGCCGGCAACCAGTCGGCCCCGGCAGACCGGATCGGGGGAGACGGCGAGGAGAAGACTCGTCGCGCCGAGCCGGAGCAGGGTCCCGGGACCCGTGTCCCACGACCACCGGGACCCGAGGCGGGGCTCCTGGACCTCTACAGCAAGGTGTCCGAGATGGAGAGAAAGCTGGCCGAGGCCCAGGCTCGACCGGAGCGGGTCGACTACTGCAAAGAGCCCTTGGCCTTGCAGGTCGAGCATGCGGTCATGCAGTACGAGATCCAGCCCCTCCAGACCACCCTGTACGACGGGAAGACGGATCCCGAGATCCACCTCAGCCGCTTCCGTACATACATGTCCGGGAGAGGAGCCAGCGACGCCACGAGGTGCAGGCTTTTCCCCCTCACCCTCGGGGATGTGGCCCACAAATGGTTCGCGGGGATCTCCTCCCGCTCGATCCACTGTTTCGACGACCTCGTCCAGCGTTTCGTGGCGCACTTCGCCTCCAAGGTGAACCGTCTCGAGCAGAGCCAACGGTTGATCGGCATTCGCCAAAGTATGGAGGAAGGCGACGAGCGATACGTGGACCGAGTCGGGGACATCCTGCTCGGCGGAGAAGAGGTCGGCGACGATCTGAAGCTGCACACGGCGATGAACGGGCTCCGGAAGAATTCCGAGCTTTTCAAGCATCTGATGCTCAACTATCCACAGACCTACGAGGATTTCCGCGTGAAGGCCGCGGCACAGTGTTGGTACCAGCGCCTCATGCGCGGGACGGAAGCCCCCGGGGACACAAAACGGAAGGATCCCGCTCCCGTGGAGGCGAGACCGGCTCACGTTCCTAGGAGAGGCCCTCCCAAGGCCCCGGAACGGGACCGTCCTGCCCCGAGTTACCGCGAGATGGAGGTCCGGCTGGTCGAGGTCACCGGGCAGGACACCATGGCCATGATGCACGCACTCCAAGCCATGGGGGACGCCCTGACCAAACCCGAGCCCATGAGGATCTCGCCGGATAAGCTCGACAGGCGCCTATGGTGCGCTTTCCACGAGCAGCACGGGCACCCCACCGGCCAGTGTCGCCAGTTGTTAAAGCAGCTATGGAAGTTATTTGAGGACGGGAAACTCTGGGAGCTCCTCGGCAGACCCGGGGACCGGGGGACCGGCCAGGCAGCCAACCCGGACAACGGAAGAAATGTGGTCGCGGTACCGGGCCGCGGAGGTCAGAACCGCGGCCAGTCCCCGGTACACGTCGGGCAGATCCTGATGATCGGCGGGCTGCAGCCCATCACTAGTGAGAGCAGAAGGAAAAGGAAGCGCGAGGTGGAGATATGGAGGGTCTACCAGGAGACGAACCCTGCTCCCCCTCGAGGCATCTCGGAACGCGCCTTGATCACGTTCTCTCCGGAGGACCGCATAGGGGTCGGCTACCCCAAGAGCAAGGCCTTGGTGATCACTAGCGCCATACTCGGAGTGGAAGTTGCGCGGCTTCTGGTCGATAACGGAGCCCACTGCAATATCTTGTACAAGCAGGCCCTCGACCAGATGGACAACATGGCGCAATACATACTCCCCAGTAGCGTGAGACTGAAAGGCGTGGGGAAAGACGTGTTGATTCCCTACGGGACGGTGGTACTACCTATGGAATTGAGAGACGAAAAGAACCCCGAAATAAAGCTATTGAGGAACTTGAACTTCGTAATAGTCGATGAAGTTAGCGGATATAACGCACTTTTGGGGAGGCCCTTTCTAGAAGCTTTTGAAGCTGTGGCCTCCTCGTACTATTACTGTATCAAGTTCCCAGTCTCCTCCGGGGCCATTGGCACCGTCCGAGGAGACCAATTAATGGCAAAAAGATGTTTGTTGTAACTCCTTGACTAAAGGAATCGATGTAATAAATACTCACGAGAAAATAGTCTCCGCGGACCCGGAGCTCGGGATCAACCCCGAAACATCCGGGGCCCGGGATGAAATATATGAGAAAAACCTAGAGGGGTCTTTCGTAGCAATGGCAAAGGATGACCTGGATTCCGGATTGGAACATGCACCGGACGCGGCAGCTGCAGAGGGGACCTCGGACCCCGACGCGGTTCCTGGTCTCGAACTCAGCGGGACATCACGAGACGATATAGCCTCGGACCCAGGACCGAAACCCTATCTGGATAAAGAACCGGCAATCAGACCCACTTCATGGAATGCAGAACCCGGTAGTCAAACCCGTGACACCCAGGACATGCTTCCGGGAACCCGAAACCGGGACAGCATAGGGGTCGAGGCTCTAGAGAAAACTGCCCCCCTCGAAGTCGGAAGCAATGAGCTTCCGCGACAGCTGCTCGTCGAAACGTCTCTGGCGCCCGCAACGAAGTACGAACTCGAGAGATTCCTCCAAATCAACCTACCCACGTTTGCATGGGCCAGCGGGGAACTCGGCAGGGTTGACCCGGGGCACGCGTGTCACCACCTACGGCTGGATAAGCAAACGCCGTGCCATAGCCCAGAGACGCCGGGAGATGGTTTCCGAAGGAAATGAGGTACTGAACACCGAGGTAGACAAGCGGCTCCGAGACGGGTTGATCCGACTCGCCCCGCACGACGTGACATGGGTCTCGAGCGCAGTTATGGTGAGGAAAACTCAGGGGAGATGGAGGCTCTGCGTTAATTATACCGACCTCATCAGGGAGCTCACCTTTCCCCCACGGAGCACATGGTCAGCACGCCCCTGGCAGCCTCACGTGGACTGATCCTCTACCAGTGCGTGCTCGGGGGCCGGGGTGGTGCTCCTGGGGCCAGACGGAGATTCGTTCACTCACGCGGTAAAGTTTAATTTTTTCGCAACTGATAACGAGGCCGAGTATGAGGGATTGGTAGCAGGTTTGGAAATGTCCGTGGCGGTCAGCGCTCCCCGCCTCCACATATTCATGGACTCGCAACTAGTGGTGAACCAAGTCACCGGTGATTACGAGGCAAAGTGATCAAGTTCATCTGAAGGAATACTTGGACTTAGTGTGGTCCCTCTGCGAGAAAATCCCGGACGACCGTATCGAACAAATCCCGCGGGAGCACAACTCGCAGGCCGACGCCTTGTCCCGAGTCATCTTGACCCAGTTGAACTCGCCATCGATCGCGGCCCGGGCGGAAGTTATGCCAATTGACCCGTTTCCCGGGACGGCTCCAGAACCGACGCCCGGAATGGATTGGCGCGACCCGGTGGACCAGTGCATCGGGTCCGGGACCCTCCCCTCAGACCGAGTCGAAGCAAAGCAACTCCGCATGCGCGCCGCGAGGTACACGATCCTAAACCCTAAATTATTCCGCAGGAGTTTCTCGATGTCGCTTTTGAACTGCGTCTCCAAAGAAGCCGTGATGCGGGTACTTGTTGAGATCCACGTAGGACTATGCGAAAACCATGCCGGGGGACGATCTCTCGCCCACAAGACGATGGACCAGGGCCATTACTGGCCGAGCTCGCGCCGGGACGCGTCCAACTTCGCCCGCAAATGCCTCCAGTGCCAGCTTATGGGGCCAAACATCCGGGTGACCCCTGAAGAGCTCAAGCCAATGTACTCTCCATGGCCGTTCGCCCGGTGGGGGATTAATATCATTGGACCTCTAGCCCCCGCGCCGGGAGGAGTCATGTTCGCAATCGTGGCGGTAGACTACCTCACCAAGTGGGCCGAGGCGGAGGCGGTCCAGAAGATCGATCGAGCCAAAGTGATCAGGTTCATCTGGAGGGACATAATCTGCCGTTTCGGTTTGCCCGAGTCCATCATCTCGGGCAACGGCAAGCAGTTCGACGGAACCGTGGTCACGGAGTTCTTTGAGCAATGGGGGATCCGGAGGACGTTTTCCACCCCCTACCAACCACAGACGAACGGGCAAGTTGAGGCAGTGAACAAAATCTTGAAGCATACCCTTAAGGCGAAGCTCGAGTCACGGAAGGGGAAGTGGCCCGGGCCCGAAGAGTTACCCGAGGTGCTGTGGTCATACCGAACCGCGGCCCGGGACTCCACAGGAGAAACGCCGTACGCCCTAGCTTTTGGGGTTCCGAGACCACGGCTCGCTCGCACCGAACCATCCAGGCCATCGCCCCGGAGGACGAAGCGGTTTTGCATCTGGAGCGGGATTTTTCTTGAAGAACGAAGGCTTAGCTCCGACTCCCTCAATGCAATGAACAAACAGAGGATCGCCAAGGCTTATTACGCGCGGGTCAACTCTCGAGTTCGGGATAGGAGACATGGTGTTGAAAAAACTGATCGGGACGCACTCCGGGGCCCTCGGACCGAGTTGGGAAGGACCGTCGCGGGTCACCAAAAGTCTACTGAACGGGGCGTACGAAATTGAAGCTTCCAGGCGGGACCCCAAATTAGTACCGATGGAACGCACGACACTTGAAGAGGTTCTGCCGGGGAGAAGGAGCCGTCACGGTCCCGGACCAAGGAAAGCGAGTCTGTACTTGGGTTCCTAAATGGGGAACATATAAAACCGGATATTTCCGCACAGCTAAATGCCAAAGATCCCGGTAATACTAATGAGCTCCTAAAAAGACCTCCGGGTCAAGAGTCATAACGTGCGGGGGAACATATAAAACCGGATATTTCCGCACAGCTAAATGCCAAAGATCCCGGTAATACTAATGAGCTCCTAAAAAGACCTCCGGGTCAAGAGTCATTGTTGGAATTCGATATCCCGGGTTATTAAAATTTGCGGAAACCAATAACCCGAACGAAAACCTCAATCGCCGGAGAAACCACGAGCCCACGCGAACCGGGACCCGACCGAACGCGTCGCGCGCACGAGGCACGCGAACGCCCAGCCGAGTCCCCGCGAGAGGACTCGCGATCGCTGCGGGCGATCGCTGGGTTGCTACGAGCAACCCCGCAGCGGATCCGTTGATCCGCTGCTACGCGGCTAGGGCTCGCGTCTAGCGAGCCGCTGCGGGGAAACCCGCAGCTCGCTACGAGCTGCTACGGGTCACGCCCCGTAGCCCTAGCGATCAGCCCCTTAGGGCTCGATCGATCCTCGGCGTCCAGCCGAGGGTTCGCGCGTTCGATCCCCATGAGGGATCTTCGAGCCGCCGGCGGTCCGGTGGTTCGACCACCACCGCCCGACTCGACCCTCGTCCCGGGGTTCGATCCTCGGATCTTCGTCCTACGGTATTCTCGATAAATTCAAATCAAACAATATCAAGGGCGTTTAGATATTATACCTTCGATTCGTTGTTCGGAGAAACGAAATCAAGATGACCTCGTGATCTTCCCGCGTATTCCTTGCACTCCGTTCGAACGTCGGGTGGGCGACGATCTATCGAACTCCTATGGATCTTCTTCACTCTTCAAGACTTTATGATTGGCGTATCTTAGGTTAATGAATTGTGAAGACCATGTAGTGCTTTTATAGGCTACGTAGGGGATCATAAGGAGATTAAATATTGGGCTTCTAATATTGAAAATTAAATTGGGTCCAACCCAAATCCATTAATTCTTATCAATATTAATTTTATTTATTTTCCACTATATAAATAAAATTGCACTCCCAATATTTATCCATATTATATCAAATAATATTTCTCCGGTTAGTATTATTTATTCCGTGTATTTAAGATTTAAATATCTATGAATAAAATTTATTTATTGCTTAATAAATTTATTCATCTCTTATATCCGAGAATAGTACCACTCAACCTTATTTATTATGCGGGAACAAATCCACTCGCGAGGTTTACATAATAAATCCTTATGAGCTCATCTCGGGGATATTATCAACCCTTCCGGGATACACTGTCCCTTCAAGAATTCACGGCATGCCATATATAAAATATAGTGACCCAACTCAACCGGTAATTAACCCAATAATTAAATCGGTTAATTCCTTTGGAAAATCAAAGTCACTTATATTAAATATACACACCCGCAATTCTTTCAGGGATTAAGAATAAAATACTCCGAGACTTAAATCAATTATCACAGAGCAATCCTAATTGATAAGTCTCAAGCGATCCGCTCAATACACCAAGTGTACAAGTGTGATAAGATAATCAAGATAAATTATCTTCTCTCTCACACAACGACTATACCGATGGATTGGTCCGTGTCCATCTAGGTCGTGAGCAACTGTTCGATTAAATACGAGTAACCGATAGTATGATCTTCTGTGTGGGCCCGACACACCATACTAACTACAACGTATAAAATCCAGGACTATGATTTGCATATATTTAATTAACAATAATTAAAAGCAAATGAATGTCTGTTATAAATAGGTAAATGAAAGTGTACATAGAGTTCAGAATACTCAAATCTGGACATTAAGTATACTACTCCATCAATCTCCCACTTATACTAAGGTCTAGTCTTATCCTCCAAACTTCTGACTCCCAAACCCTCCAAGTGCTTGTAATATACTTCCTTAGGAAGTATCTTGGTGAAAGGGTCCGCTAGGTTGTCTTCCGAAGCTATCTTGGTGACTATCGCATCGCCCCTCTTGACGATGTCTCGAATCAGGTGGTACTTGCGCTCTATGTGTTTCGTAGCACTATGGGACCGTGGTTCCTTACTGTTTGCCACTGCACCGCTATGATGGAGTTGTATTCTAAATGTCTAGTTTAGTGCAAATACGGAACTCCTTATCTATACCTTAATTCGATATATGATTCAAGCATAATTGCATTTAATGCAATAGTCCTTGATGTATACGTTGTAGACAGTATGGCGTGAGGAGACACGCGGAAGATCATACTGTCGGTTACTCGTATACTATCGAACAGTAGCTCACGACTTAGATGGACAGGGACAATCCATTGGTACGTCGTAGTGTGATTGGTAGATAGTCGGTCTTGACTATCATGTTACACTCGTACACTTGGTGTATTGAGCAGGACCACGGGAGGGCGTTCGATTTATACTAATCGCAGTAATCGAACTAGACCTCAGAAATTACGGATATACGAATTCTTAATCCCTATATAATTATAGGTGCGTGTGTCCAATTATCGGTTCTTTAATATGCCAATGAGTGAGACTAAATGATTAGTCGAGATTCTCGGTAAATTGGGGATCGTAATTGTACGCACGGCATGCTATAGATTATAGACAGGAAACCGTGTCCCGTTTATCGGGTTGATGACGTCCCCGAGATGAGCTCATAAAGTTTATCATGTAAACCCTGCAGGTGGATTTGTTCCACATGATAATAAGGATGAGTGGTACTAGTCTCGGATAATAAGAAACGAATTAATTTAATTATTAGTAATTAAATAAATTCGCGGACGTTCGATATCTTAAACACGGGGAAAGTCGTATATGTAATTTCGGCGGATTTATTATTGTTGAAATAATATTAAAATTAATTTCGGGAATTCAATTATTATTTTATAGTGGAGTTAATAATAATTAAAATTGAAATCAATTAATTAAGGAATTGCTTTTACGTATTCCAAGTTAATTAATATTTCAATTTAGCCCTTAATTAATTTATCCTTAGGTCCCTAATGTAACTCTATATAAACCCCCCCTTGCCCTCTCCTAAAACCTACAGAACGCCGCAATAATTATTTCAGCAGAGAAAAAAAAAAAATTATTTTGCTTAGCGCAAATAAAAGTTTTCTCTGTTAAAATAAAAGTTAACGCAAATAAATTATTTTCTCACCAGAGAATAATTCATACGGTGGTTTGAGAAAGGAGAGAGCAGACAAGGACGTACCCAGCGGATCGTTGCCCACACAACGGCTGGAGTCGGGAAGAGTCATACATTAGAAGCTCTAAGGTCTCAACAATCGACCGAGAAGGTATGAGATCGATTCTTATTCCGCAATTAATCGATCTAAAATTTATCTCGTTGAACATACATGAACGTAGATCAATTCCCGTGGCTTGGATGTGATATTCTCGGACTGCTGGGAGGTTTCTGACCTCCGGCGTGGCAGTCGGATCGAGAAAATCGCGTCGGAACAGCCGGAACGGGCGAACGGGGTCGCTGTTCGCAGCGACGAGGCGCCCGCCTGAGGGGCAAGCGCCCGCTCGCGACAGGCAGCAGGCGCTAGCCTGGTCAGCAGGCGCTCGCTTGCTCTGCTGCGCGAGCGCTCGCTTGGTAGGCAAGCGGTCGCTTGCTCCGGGCAGATCGCGAGCCGCGGTTTCGGCTGCGGCGGACGCGCGATCTCTTGGGCGGGCGGCCATGGCTGTCTAAGGGTGACCTCCAGAAGTCGATTGGGGACGTCCGGATGTTCGATGGTTCGAACGGACGTGTCCCGGGTAGTCGATTTCCAACAATTGGTATCAGAGCCGGTTTTGTTCGTTCTTTGTATTGTTTGCGAGTTTTGCCTTGCAGGTTGAACCCGATTATTATGGCCAATTTATTTTTGATATTTTGTGCTGTATGTATGTGGTTTTGATTAAACTCTCGGGCTTGTCGAGATCGTTTTATTTTTGGAAAGTTGCTTGTTTGTAATAGATAAAAACGACGGGTTGAGTCGTTAGGTTTATTTATTTATTTCGTCGTTTCCGGGCATGTATAGGGTCGATCACCTTGTATAGGATCGATGCCGGATTTAGTAGATTTATTCTTGTAATTTTTCTTACTAATTTTGGTGGATCGAGACGAGACCAAAACCCGGAGAAACGAGGATCGAGGAGGGCGAACCGGCAACGGGCAGCCATCGAACACACCCCGTGTTCGCGACGGGCAGCAGCGGGGCTGGGGTTCGTTCGACCCCACGGACGACTCAACGAGGCTCGAGACGAGGCTCCAGTGGGAGGAGTTCGTCTCCTGACCCTCGAGCGAGTCGGTGGTGGACCGAGATCGAGACGAGCAACGAGATGAAGTTCCAAGAGACGTGCATTGGAGAATACTTAAGGCCATAATAATCGGGGCCACGTTAAATGCCTTTTACGTGTTTTACGTGCTTTTATTATGCTTAATTATTTTATGCATGTTATCCCTCAATCGTAAAATACTAAGTGGGAGAGGGATTGGAAACAATCCCGCGGTCTCCATTCTCTGTTTTGAATGTGATGTGTATTGACTTACGAGTTGGCTTTAGTGTCATCCTCCCTATCGGATAAAGTCGATACACGGATATTACTGGATCAAAATTCGAATTCAATTCCACTTATAAAAATCGAACAATTATAATTTTCAAAAGCAAGTGCCTAATCTGTCTTTCAAAGACTAAGTTCAACTCGACTCATTCTCACCCCGGGGAGTGGAATGGAGCCAAAGCGCTTGCTTATGTCGATGACACAGATTAGAGACATTCGAGTCATTCGATGACTAGATCGATTGTCTGGTTGGCTCCCTCACCTAGTGAGAGATAGGGCTCAATTGCATGATTGATCGCTGGTTAGAAACTTCGAGTTTCACTTACGAGATATCAAGCTTTGATTAATAAATTGTGAAATTTAATAAATGTAAGAATCAATTAACAAAGTTGTTTGTTTTAGTAAACGTCCACACTATCGTGGCTTGCTGAATGGAAACGGTACTTTGGGTTAATTAAGATTCTATGACATTTAAATAAGTGAGATTCAATTAATAAAGTTGTTTGTTTTAGTAAACGTCCACAAGAACGTGGCTTGCTAAATGGGAACGGAACTTTGGGATTAATTGAGGCTCGACAGTTATAGAAAGTCGTGGAGGACCGCATGTCAACGTAAACGTCCACAAGAACGTGGCTTGCGGTGGGCATGTAGTTCCCGAGCGGTGAACTTAGTACTGAGAAATGGTATACACTTAGGTACGCTTTATAGTATCCTCCCCATCGGAGTCACTGCTATAATGATGTACGACCGAAGTGAAATCCAATCATAAAATCATTTGGACTGGTAAACGTCCACAAGAACGTGGCTTGCTATGTCTGATGGGATTTTAGAAATGATTGGTAGTTTAATGATATCACTTGAGGGAAATGATATCGAATTAAACTCATTGTTTGTTTTATATGGTATTATTCCCATTAAAAGTCAACAAACTCACTGAACCTGATTGTATGGATTGGAAAAGAAACTTGGACATTGTCCTAACTGCAGAGGAGTATAAATATGTACTCCAAGTCAATTGACCTGCTGAACCAAATGATGCTTCCACTACTGAGGAAAGGAAGCTCATTGGAAATGGATCAAGGCTATGAGATGACGCGGAGCAACATTATGACTTTCATGTCAAATGTGCTGTGACATCAAGATCATGCCATGACCATTACCTATGATATGATGCTTAAACCTCAAGAAGCTTTTTGGTTATCAGGACAGGACAGCCGGGCAAAATGCAATGAGGCAACTCATGACGGCCATCGCATCCGAAGGAACACCCGTGAGGGATCACGTTCTTAGGATGATGTGCTATCTGAATAAGATAGAGATTCTAGGATCAGTTATCGATGGGGTAACCCAAGTCGATATTGTGCTCCAGTCTCTGCCGAGAAGTTTTGAGCAGTTCCGCCTGAACTATAACATGAATAAGGGGTCTTACTCATTGGCGGAACTTCTGATTGAACTTCAAGCGGCTGAGGGAATCTCTAAGGGCTCTCAAGCACTTGTGGTTGAGAAATTGGCTCTTCCTAGGCCTCCGGGCGGCAAAAGGAAGAAGAAGCAAATACGGAAACCCAGTGGGCCTAATATATCTGGATCACGGAATGGGACAAGCAAGCCCAAGGGGCAAGTGATTCCGTTGTAAGCAGTCTGGATACTGGGAGTTTTAATTGTCCTCTCAAGCAACAAGAAGTTGACTCTTCTTTAGTCACCGAAACATGTTTAGTGGTAGTATCTGCAAGTACCTGGTGTGTGGATACGGGAACCACTAATCATGTCTGCACTTAATGCGGGGGTTCCAGGAAACCCGGAGACTTAAAAAGGAAGAAGTTATAACCTACATGGGCAATACTTTTAAGGTAACAGCCGTTGCAGTGGGAGATGTTAAATGTTTTAACGGTAGGATTTTAGTTCTAACAAATTGTCTTTATGTGCCGGCATTTAGAAAGAAATTTCATTTTGGATTTCTAAATTGGCTTAGAATGGATATTCCGTTTCTTTGGATGGTTTCCTACATATCAGAGTAGGAAACGGGGATATTATCTATTCTGTTACATTGATAGACAATTTAATACTAAATCCGTGTTCTTCCACGATGCAACACACCGGAGCTAATAACATATTGTCAAAACCCAATAAGAGTAAAGATCCTTCTAGGATGAATCAAATATACTTATGGAATCTTAGGATAGATCATTTTAACTTGAGTACGATTCAAAGGGTGAAAGCTGATGGACTACTCAGCTATGTTGAAGGAAAGGACTTTCCAACCTTCGAATCATACTTGGAAGTTTTAATGACCAAGCAACCCTTTACGGTTAAAGGGAAAAGATCCAAGAAAGTACTAGAGTTGATTCGCTCTGATATATGCAGACCTCTTTGAGGAGTAAGGCATACTTATCAGAAAATGGGATTAACTCCCGACAGACTACACCATTTATGCCTCGGCAAAATAATGTGTTGTAAAGAAGGAATAGGACTCTTATAGATATGGGAAAGTAGACAATGAGTTATTCGGAGTTACCTAATTCGATTTTGGGATATGCCTTGGAAACAGCGGCGTTTATCCTAAACTTGATTCCTTTGGAAACTTGTACAAGATATTCGGCTGTTTATAGGATACCCTAAGAAAACGAATTGAGATATGTAATATAGTCCAAAGGACCAGATGTTCATTGATTGCATCAACGTTCTGTTCTTAGACATGGACTATATATATGCAAGATCACAAGCCCAAGAGTAGAGTAATACTTAATGTGCTTAGAGGGACTGATCAAGACTTAGAACCAGCCTAACTGAGTAGTTCACTACTATAATCTTTAGTCACTAAAGATACACCGGAGCGTCGTCGTAGTGGGAGGGTTGTTAGACAACCCAACAGGTTCATGTTTATAGGTGAGTCTTCGGACTTGTTACCTGGAGAACATGAAGCCGAACCCTGGATCTATGACGAGACGCTGAAAGATCAAGATGCTCAGTCTTGGCAAAAGTCGATCAGGATTCTTTTGTCTTCACATGGAAGATGGAAGTCAAGACAGATTTCCTAAATCGAAGTCTTGACGGGGCCATCTGTGTGGGACAGCCAGAGAGATTCATCGAAAAGAGCCAAGAGCATTCGGTAAGCAAGCTTAATCAATCTTAGGATTGAAGGAAGCTTCAAGATCTTGGACACATGCGGACCTATGAGAAAATCCATTTAATGGATTCATTCAAGGCATGTTTAGGTCCTGTGTGTAATAAAGATGTGACAGAAAAGATGTGGTGTTTTCTCATTATTTATGTAGACGACATCCCTCTAAATTGGCAACAATATGAAGGATGTTATCGGACATAAAGGGATGGTTGTCCGAGTAATTCAATGTAAGAGACTTAGGAGAAGTCGGGAATGTTCTTGGGATCAAAGTTATAAATGATCGGCAGAAAAGGACATAGAACTTATCTCGAGCCTCATACATAAATACAATTCTTACTCGTTGCAGCATACAAAATTCCAAGAAAGGTCTTCACCTTTTAGATGTGGAATTCATCTATCTAAAGTTTTGTGTCCGACACAATAAAGGAGATAGATGAAGATTAAGCAGTTTCCTACACCTTAATGGTGGGAAGCTTAATGTATGTAATGCTATGCACGAGACTGATATCTACTATGCCGTGGGCATGGTGGTGAGATATCATAGTAATCCTGGAAAGGATCACTCGATTGATGTAAAGAACATGTTTAGGCTCCTGCAGAGGACCAGGAATTATGTTCTGAGTTACAAAGCAGTCAAGTTGTTTCCTTTGGATTACATAGAATTGGATTTCCAAATCAAACAGGGACAGTCGAAAGTCGAAGTCAGGCTATGTGTTCTCACTGTGAAGTGGAGCAGTCACATGGAAGAATGTAAAGCAGCGATGCATTACGGACTCTACCATGGAAACTGAAAGGATAACGGCCTCTGAGGCAGTTAAAAGGTCAGTGTAGCTCCAGAACTTCCTAAGGGACTTAGATGTGGTTTCTAGTTCACCCAAAGCTATTTTGAATAGCGGTATTGGAAAACTTGAAATGCCACGAGTCCACAGTGGGAGATAACATGTAGAGCGCAAGTACCACCTGATTCGAGAGATCGTATAGTAAGACGATGCAGTTGTCACCTAGATAGCATCGAGAGGATTGCCTGGTAAAACCATTCACAGAAGCTCTTCCAGCGGAAGCGTTGGGTAGGCGTGATAAGGTTATGGGAATCTGATGTTTGGTAGAGGGCGACTAGACTTTTAGTATAAGTGGGAGATTGATGGAGTTGTATTCTAAATGTCTAGTTTAGTGCAAATACGGAACTCCTTATCTATACCTTAATTCGATATATGATTCAAGCATAATTGCATTTAATGCAATAGTCCTTGATGTATACGTTGTAGACAGTATGGCGTGAGGAGACACGCGGAAGATCATACTGTCGGTTACTCGTATACTATCGAACAGTAGCTCACGACTTAGATGGACAGGGACAATCCATCGGTACGTCGTAGTGTGACTGGTAGATAGTCGGTCTTGACTATCATGTTACACTCGTACACTTGGTGTATTGAGCAGGACCACGGGAGGGCATTCGATTTATACTAATCGCAGTAATCGAACTAGACCTCAGAAATTACGGATATACGAATTCTTAATCCCTATATAATTATAGGTGCGTGTGTCCAATTATCGGTTCTTTAATATGCCAATGAGTGAGACTAAATGATTAGTCGAGATTCTCGGTAAATTGGGGATCGTAATTGTACGCACGGCATGCTATAGATTATAGACAGGAAACCGTGTCCCGTTTATCGGGTTGATGACGTCCCCGAGATGAGCTCATAAAGTTTATCATGTAAACCCTGCAGGTGGATTTGTTCCACATGATAATAAGGATGAGTGGTACTAGTCTCGGATAATAAGAAACGAATTAATTTAATTATTAGTAATTAAATAAATTCGTGGACGTTCGATATCTTAAACACGGGGAAAGTCGTATATGTAATTTCGGCGGATTTATTATTGTTGAAATAATATTAAAATTAATTTCGGGAATTCAATTATTATTTTATAGTGGAGTTAATAATAATTAAAATTGAAATCAATTAATTAAGGAATTGCTTTTACGTATTCCAAGTTAATTAATATTTCAATTTAGCCCTTAATTAATTTATCCTTAGGTCCCTAATGTAACTCTATATAAACCCCCCCTTGCCCTCTCCTAAAACCTACAGAACGCCGCAATAATTATTTCAGCAGAGAAAAAAAAAATTATTTTGCTTAGCGCAAATAAAAGTTTTCTCTGTTAAAATAAAAGTTAACGCAAATAAATTATTTTCTCACCAGAGAATAATTCATACGGTGGTTTGAGAAAGGAGAGAGCAGACAAGGACGTACCCAGCGGATCGTTGCCCACACAACGGCTGGAGTCGGGAAGAGTCATACATTAGAAGCTCTAAGGTCTCAACAATCGACCGAGAAGGTATGAGATCGATTCTTATTCCGCAATTAATCGATCTAAAATTTATCTCGTTGAACATACATGAACGTAGATCAGTTCCCGTGGCTTGGATGTGATATTCTCGGACTGCTGGGAGGTTTCTGACCTCCGGCGTGGCAGTCGGATCGAGAAAATCGCGTCGGAACAGCCGGAACGGGCGAACGGGGTCGCTGTTCGCAGCGACGAGGCGCCCGCCTGAGGGGCAAGCGCCCGCTCGCGACAGGCAGCAGGCGCTCGCCTGGTCAGCAGGCGCTCGCTTGCTCTGCTGCGCGAGCGCTCGCTTGGTAGGCAAGCGGTCGCTTGCTCCGGGCAGATCGCGAGCCGCGGTTTCGGCTGCGGCGGACGCGCGATCTCTTGGGCGGGCGGCCATGGCTGTCTAAGGGTGACCTCCAGAAGTCGATTGGGGACGTCCGGATGTTCGATGGTTCGAACGGACGTGTCCCGGGTAGTCGATTTCCAACACGCTATTATCACAATAAATTGTCATAGCCTTGGGCAAACTCGGAATCACATCTAAGTCCTGGAGGAAATTAAGGAACCACACTGACTCTTTCGCTGCCTCTGAGGCTGCAACATATTCAGCTTCCATGGTAGAGTCCGAAATGCACTTTTGCTTAACACTCTTCCATGATACGGCTCCACCTCCCAAAGTGTACACATAGCCTGATGTCGACTTACGCCGGTCCTTATCAGCTTGGAAATCCGAATCTGTGTAACCCAAAGGAATCAGATTGTCTGCTCCGTATCTCAGAACATAATCCTTAGTATTTCGCAAATACTTGAAAATGCTCTTTACGGCAGTCCAATGAGCCATTCCAGGGTTACTCTGATATCTCGCTACTATGCCAACGGCATAACAGATATCAGGCCTCGTGCATAACATTGCATACATTAAGCTTCCCACAGCCGAAGCGTAGGGAACCGCTTTCATGTCATCTTTCTCCTTCTGTGTCTGAGGACACATCTCCTTAGAAAGATAAGTTCCTTTACTGAAGGGTAGATCACTCTTCTTGGAATCTTGCATGTTAAAACGAGCTAGAATCGTGTCTATGTAAGATTGCTGGGAAAGACACAATGTTCTATTCCGGCGATCCCTTATAACTTTGATCCCTAGAACATGTCCGACTTCTCCCAAATCTTTCATATCGAATTGTCTAGACAACCATCCCTTTATGTCTGATAACATCTTTACACTGTTGCCAATGAGAAGTATGTCGTCTACATAAAGCACGAGGAACACCACCTTCTTTCCATCACGTTTCCAATACACACACGATTCGTCCATGCTTTGAATGAATCCAAAAGATTGGACTACTTCATCAAACCGCAGGTTCCACGATCTCGAGGCTTGTTTCAATCCATAAATGGATCGATTAAGCTTGCACACTAGATGATCTCGCCCCTTAGCAATGAATCCTTCTGGTTGTTTCATATAAATCGTCTCGTCAAGACTTCCATTAAGGAAAGCTGTCTTGACATCCATTTGCCACACCTCATAATCCATATGAGCTGCTATGGATAAGAGAATCCGGATCGACTTTATCTTGGCTACCGGCGAGAAGGTCTCCTCATAATCGATTCCCTCTTTCTGAGTATATCCTTTCGCAACAAGCCTAGCTTTAAAGGTTTCAACCTTTCCGTCAGATCCTCTCTTTCTCTTGTAGACCCATTTACACCCAATTGGCTTTACGCCGCTTGGTGGTTCTACAAGATCCCAGACTTTATTAGAATCCATAGATTCTATTTCGGATTTCATCGCTTTCTTCCAAGAAGGCGCATCTATATCTTGTACCGCCTCATCATAGGTCCAGGGATCGACTTCATGAACTCCGGGCGCCGAGTCCGAAGACTCACCCAGTCCAATCCATCTGTCCGGTTGTTTAACAACCCTCCCACTACGACGGCGTTCCGGTGTATCAACAGTGACATTATTAGGTGCAGGTTCTATTGGTGTATCTACACTCGGTTCGGCTGTATCTGAGTCTTCCTTGTTACCTCTCAACTCATCAAGTATTATGTCACTCATAGGCTTGTGGTCCATGACATAGTCTTCCTCTAAGAACCGAGCGTTAGTACTTATAACGATCTTCTAGTCCGTAGGACTATAGAACATGCCACCTTTAGTTCCTTTCGGGTATCCTACAAACAACCGTAATTCTGATCTAGGTTCTAACTTATCGGCCCCTTGTCGCAACACATGTGTTGGACATCCCCAGATCCGAAGGTGCCTGAGGCTAGGCTTGCGCCCGCTCCACCTTTCCATGGGTGTTGTGGGTACCGTTTTTGTTGGAACCATGTTGAGAATGTACGCCGCTGTTTCCAAGGCATGTCCCCAGAACATAGTAGGTAAGTCCGAGTAACTCATCATTGAACGTACCATTTCCATAAGAGTCCTATTCCTTCTTTCCGACACACCATTCTGCTGGGGAGTATATGGTGATGTCATCTGGGAATCAATCCCATTCTCTACTAAGTATGCCTTGAACTCTCCAGACAGGTACTCGCCTCCGCGATCAGATCGCAGGCATTTAATGGATTTATTTTGAAGGTTCTCCACAAAAGCCTTGAACTCCTTGAACTTGTCAAAGGATTCGCTCTTGCGGCGCATCAAGTATACAAATCCATACCTTGAGTAATCATCAGTAAAAGTGATGAAGTACTCGTACCCTCCCCTTGCCTGAGTAGACATAGGTCCGCATACATCAGAGTGGATCAAATCCAATACTTGTTCAGCTCTATGTCCTTTACCAGAAAAAGAACGCTTGGTCATTTTACCCTCCAAACAGGATTCGCAGGTTGGAAGGTCCTCTCCTTCTATGCCGCTAATGAGACCATCAGCTTTCAACCTTTGAATTCTATTCGAATTAATATGACCTAGCCTTAGATGCCACAAGTATAATTGATTCATTTTAGAAGGTTCCTTTCTCTTATTGGTGTTCGTAGATGTGTTATTACTCTCGGTTAGTTGCACCGTGTTAGACTCAGGATTAAGAATATACAAATCGTCTACCAATGTACCAGAACAGACAATCTCACTATTTCTTCTTATGACCACAGAGTGATCAAAAGAAACAGAATATCCATTCAGAATTAACTTAGAAACTGAAATCAAATTCTTTCTAAAATTCGGTACATAAAGACAATTTTGTAAAACTAAAACCCTATCACTACTAAAGCGTAAGTGAACGTCTCCCACTGCAACAGCCGCCACCTTCGCGGTATTGCCCATGTAGACCACGATCTCTCCCTCTCTAAGTCTCCGGGTTTCCTGGAACCCCTGCAATGAATTGCAGACATGGTCAGTGGCGCCCGTATCTACACACCAGGTGCTGGTAGATATCACCGCTGACAATGTTTCAGTGACTAAGGAAAATTTCGTACCTTTGATGAGAGGACAATCAGACCTCCAGTGCCCAAACTGCTTGCATCGAAAGCACTTGCCCAAATGCTTGCCTTTCCCAATCCGTGGTTTTACACCACTGGGTTTCTTTGCACGCTTTTCCTCTAGCCTTGCCACAAAAGCTTGTGATTTTCTCAACCTACGCACAAACTCCGCTTTCGCCGAATCCTTTTTAAGGGACTCATTGAGAGAGAATTCTGTGAGTATGTTAATCACCTCTTGTCCGGCTTCCACGCTATGTCTCAACATCATCCTGAGGTCATTTCGAATGTCCTCATCAGTTGGGACAACAGTGGATTCGGAAAGCTCAACAGTCTGAGCAATGTCCAGATTTCGTTCCCAATCATTACTATATGGAACCGGTGAGTTTTCATCCTTAAGTATATCACAAAGTGGGGTCACAGTCATTCTTAACCTATATGCACATAAAACAAACAAACAATTTAATTCCGATATTATCTCCCTCAAATAATATCATTAAATCACTAATCACATCTAAAATCCCATCAGGTAAGGCAAGCCACGTTCGTGTGGACGTTTACCCACCCAAATGATTTAGTAATTAGATTTGCTTCGGTCATACATCACTTATAGCGTAACCTCGTTGGGAGGAATACTATAATGCGTATCTAAGTGTAAACCATTACTCAGTACTAAGGTGAATCGTTTAGAATTGTTACGTCACCGCAAGCCACGTTCGTGTGGACGTTTACGACAACTCGCAACTCTTCACAATTCCCTATAACTGTCTACATCAATTATTCTAAAATCCCATTCAGTATAGCAAGCCACGTTCGTGTGGACGTTTACTATACCAAAAGATTTATATAATTGAAATCCAATTACTAGATCCATTCAATCTCGTAAATCAAGACGTGGAGAATCATAAGTGAAACTCGAAGTTTCTAACCAGTGATTCACCATGCGAACGACCCTATCTCTCATAAATGAGGGAGCCGAGCAGACAATCGATCCATCTATCAAAGAATGGTACGAGGGTCTCTAATTTGTGTCCTCTACATGACCAAGTGGCTCTGGCTCCATTCCACTCCCCGGGGTGAGAATGAGTCGACTTGAAATCAGTTTTGGAAAGACAAATTAGGCATTGTTTGATAAACTTAATCAATGTTTCTTGTAAGAGGAATTACAAGAACTCTCCTCCAATGACTTATCTATATAAACTTTAAAAGTTTATAAAAGTCACCAAGAGAGCAGCAATGGAGACCATGGGTATGTTTCCATACCCTCTCCCACTTAGCTTTTTACAATAAAGGGATACGCTATCTAGTGCATAAAATAAACACATATAGCATGCATACATGTAATAAAGCACATAGTATTACCACATAATCAAAATAATACTAGAATATTATTTTCCGACTATTATGGCTTTATCACATCTCCGTACGTATTTTCTAGTCTTCAGTCTTCGTTTCTTGAATGCTCCATGTGACGAGAATATTAATATCCAATATTTAAATCTATTTATTTTCAATTAATCCAAAAGTTACTTAATTCGAAAATTAAGTCAATTGAATATATCAAAAATAAAATTAAATATTATTAATATTTTTTATTTATTTTATTTTCTTTTTCCACTCCATTAAATTTCTAGAATAATCTATCCAAGATACTCTTGGAATATTCTAGATGATATCCATAATGAAATAAAGAAATAAAATAATTATTTAGGACTCTTCTACTTTCCAAATTTATTTTATTCCTAATCCATGAATATTCCCTTGAGTAGGAATAATCATATAGGAAAAATAAATTAATGCTAAATTAATTCTTTTCTATTTTATGAATATTCCATAAAGAAATAACCAAAATAGGAAACCGAATTAAAATAGAAAAGTGAATTTTCCGGTAGGAGTAGCACGGGTTGGGAGACCCCACGCCACCCCCACCTCGTCCGACCGCCGCCTAGGTCACGCCGCCACCGCCCAGCCCACGCGCCACCACCACTGGTGGCCGGCGTGGCCGGGACTCCCACGGACAGCCCGCCTAGGGCCGCGGGTCGATCGATCCCCTCGGGATCGATCATGGGGATTGATCGATCCCGGTCCTTCGTCTCCTTGTCACTTCGTCTTCTCCGGCGGTCTTCGATTCGTCGATCCAATCGCAAAATAAATTTACAAAATCTAAATTACAATTCCGGTATCGATTCTATACACGAAATCGACCCTATACATTTTCCGGAAAAACAATGAACATAATAATAAATCCTAAATTCGGTCAACCCCCGAATTTTTACTATTACAAGCATTCACCACCAAAAACGAATCTCGACATGTCCGAGAGTTTAATAAAACCAACAATCATGACAAAATAAATTAAACGAATAATTAATCAAGCCATAATAGTCGGAACCCTGCAAGGTAGAACAATATTTTATCGAAAATACCGCGAACGTAAACCACGCTCTGATACCAGTTGTTGGAATTCGATATCCCGGGTTATTAAAATTTGCGGAAACCAATAACCCGAACGAAAACCTCAATCGCCGGAGAAACCACGAGCCCACGCGAACCGGGACCCGACCGAACGCGTCGTGCGCACGAGGCACGCGAACGCCCAGCCGAGTCCCCGCGAGAGGACTCGCGATCGCTGCGGGCGATCGCTGGGTTGCTACGAGCAACCCCGCAGCGGATCCGTTGATCCGCTGCTACGCGGCTAGGGCTCGCGTCTAGCGAGCCGCTGCGGGGAAACCCGCAGCTCGCTACGAGCTGCTACGGGTCACGCCCCGTAGCCCTAGCGATCAGCCCCTTAGGACTCGATTGATCATCGGCGTCCAGCCGAGGGTTCGCGCGTTCGATCCCCATGAGGGATCTTCGAGCCGCCGGCGGTCCGGTGGTTCGACCACCACCGCCCGACTCGACCCTCGTCCCGGGGTTCGATCCTCGGATCTTCGTCCTACGGTATTCTCGATAAATTCAAATCAAACAATATCAAGGGCGTTTAGATATTATACCTTCGATTCGTTGTTCGGAGAAACGAAATCAAGATGACCTCGTGATCTTCCCGCGTATTCCTTGCACTCCGTTCGAACGTCGGGTGGGCGACGATCTATCGAACTCCTAAGGAGATTAAATATTGGGCTTCTAATATTGAAAATTAAATTGGGTCCAACCCAAATCCATTAATTCTTATCAATATTAATTTTATTTATTTTCCACTATATAAATAAAATTGCACTCCCAATATTTATCCATATTATATCAAATAATATTTCTCCGGTTAGTATTATTTATTCCGTGTATTTAAGATTTAAATATCCATGAATAAAATTTATTTATTGCTTAATAAATTTATTCATCTCTTATATCCGAGAATAGTACCACTCAACCTTATTTATTATGCAGGAACAAATCCACTCGCGAGGTTTACATAATAAATCCTTATGAGCTCATCTCGGGGATATTATCAACCCTTCCGGGATACACTGTCCCTTCAAGAATTCACGGCATGCCATATATAAAATATAGTGACCCAACTCAACCGGTAATTAACCCAATAATTAAATCGGTTAATTCCTTTGGAAAATCAAAGTCACTTATATTAAATATACACACCTGCAATTGTTTCAGGGATTAAGAATAAAATACTCCGAGACTTAAATCAATTATCACAGAGCAATCCTAATTGATAAGTCTCAAGCGATCCGCTCAATACACCAAGTGTACAAGTGTGATAAGATAATCAAGATAAATTATCTTCTCTCTCACACAACGACTATACCGATGGATTGGTCCGTGTCCATCTAGGTCGTGAGCAACTGTTCGATTAAATACGAGTAAACGATAGTATGATCTTCTGTGTGGGCCCGACACACCATACTAACTACAACGTATAAAATCCAGGACTATGATTTGCATATATTTAATTAACAATAATTAAAAGCAAATGAATGTCTGTTATAAATAGGTAAATGAAAGTGTACATAGAGTTCAGAATACTCAAATCTAGACATTAAGTATACTACTCCATCAGTCATAACGTGCGGGGGAACATATAAAACCGGATATTTCCGCACAGCTAAATGCCAAAGATCCCGGTAATACTAATGAGCTCCTAAAAAGACCTCCGGGTCAAGAGTCATAACGTGCGGGGGAACATATAAAACCGGATATTTCCGCACAGCTAAATGCCAAAGATCCCGGTAATACTGATGAGCTCCTAAAAAGACCTCCGGGTCAAGAGTCATAACGTACGGGGGAATATAGAAAAATGGATATTTTCCGCAAACAAGCTACGAGCTATCCCCGGTAAAAGAACACAGGGCAAATAACGAGACCGCACCACCCCAATCAAGAAAAGGTGGATCCCGGAAACACGTAAAAAGATCCGCGACGGGACCCTGGTGCTCACACTCGAGACCATCCCGAATCCACAAAGTAGGGCCGCAAGGTTGCATCTCGGATTCACAAACTCCACCCGGGACCCAAGTCCCGAGACAAATCGATGAGGCAACATCCCGGACCTTTAGGGGTTTCCATCTCGGAAATCCACCCCGAGAAATCTCTGTAAAAAGGGTACGATCCACCTACCAGGTAGATTCGGGGCGGGCCACGAGACATACAAAAGAAAACCAGTGCTACATTGAAAATTATACGCTGAAACTAGCTAAAAGAACACCGATCGAACATCCAAATAAAAAACCAAAACCAAACCCATGGCTCGATTATAAATATCCAGGGAGACGGAGCCTCGCCAAAAAACAACCACACAAGGTACATAATCCAAAAAGAAATTGTCTTAGGCTAAATGCCCTCGGCCACCAACGGCCGCAGAAAGAAAGCAAAAACAAAAAGCATCGTTAATCAAAAGGCCTCTCACGGGGACTGTCATCACTCAGAACCACCCACCTCTTCGGGACATTGGCTATCCGCCTCGGCCATCACCTGATCCACCTGCCCGGGAGCCGGCACTGCTGTAGCATCTTCAACGGGATCCATGCCGGCCATGAAGGCATCAAAAGACTTCTCCGGGAAGCTCGAAACCACCTCCTCCATAACCGCCTCCTGGGTGGGATCCAAGTCGCTTTTCCCTTCCAGGGTCGCCTCCGGGACCACGCCAGCACTCTCCCCCACCACTCCCGGGGCATGGGCGGCGTTTTCCACCGTCGCTTCGGCAGCATCCGAAGTACCACCCGCCGGTCTGGAAGGAGCGGCGTGAGCAGGAGGAGAGCCAGGACGGACCAGGCGATCATAGGTGGGCCACCACTTCATATCGATGTGGAGGTCCTCCTCTAAATCGAGAAAGGTCTCGGCAATCCCTGGATCAAGCTCGCGCCCCGCCATGTACGTTTTCCAATAAGCAAGGACGCGATCGAGGAGTACCTGGTCATTGACATGGTGAGCGTGCCGGATGAGGTCCGCCATAGAGCGAGAGTAGAAGTGGTCCAGGAGAATTGTGTGGTCAGTCCAGGGACTCTCGAGGTAGGCCTCCAACTCGTCCACACGAGCATCAGTCTCTGCCTGCCGTTCTCGGAGAGACGCCATTTCTGCATCCCGGGAGGCGAGGGATTGATCCAACTGCGCCGCGCGGGCCATCGCCTCGGAGAGCGCAGTAGATATCTGCGCCGCCCGGGCCTCCGCCGCCGCAGTCCCGGCAACCGCCATCTCTAATTTCTCCCCCCGGAGATCCGCCACGGCACGCCATTTATCCCGGTCTCCTGACGAAGCGGCGAGGGCCTCGGTGCTCTGCCGGAGAGCCTCCTCGTTCTCCTTAAGCTCGCCGCTTAGCTGCTCGTTCCGAGAAACCACGTCCATATTCATTCGACCCAGCTCCTCGATCGTCCTTTCCCTCCCATTGGCGAGATCCATCCAGTGTCTGATCTGGCGGGCCTGCCCCTCGAGCCAGTCGTGCACCTCGGCCATGGCCACGGTCGCCTGGCTCTGCAGCATGGACGCGAGGAGGAAGGCCTCGTCGGGCCCCCGATTGAAGGCTTGCAGCTCTTGGGTCCAGCAGCGGGCCACCGAATCGATCGCCCGGCCTACGGGAAGTCCAGGGGTGGACACCGGAGGCAGGGGCCCTCGACTCGCGGCATACTGAAGCAGGAGCGGCGCCAGGTGGGGCGCAGAACCCGAGATGCTGTCACCATAAGCAAACAACAAGTAAATCGCCGGTCGTGGCGAAAGGGAAAGCACAAGGATAAGGGGCGAGACACCTACCTCTGGGCGACGCCCGGATCAACCCCGTAAACCGGTGTGCTGCCAACGGGCGGGACATTGCCGAGAGACCCGGTCTGCGGCGGCTCGACAGGGGCCCGAGGGCCGGAGCCTCCGCCCTCCGGGTCGGAGGGCGCCCTCCTTTTCCGGGACAAAGAGGGCTCGGGCAGCTCTGGGAGATCTTGAGAGAACAGCCCGCCTCGGGGCGAATCTGGAAAGGACCCCGTCAACGGCTCCCGCGCGGAAGGCGACTCGTCCGAGACAAGGTCCACGGGACCGCCTTCCCGGGACCCGGGAACGCGGCCACCAGGGGAAGACGCGTGAATCACGCCTCTCGCGTCCATTATAAAAGGGCCGTGAGGGATCTCGGGCAGTGGCCCCGAGTCACGGGACTCCACCACCTCTTGCGATAGAGGCGGCGAGGACGGCGGGGCTCGGCGAACCCGAGAGGCAGACCGGGCCGGGATCACGGGCGGCGGTGCGGCGACCAGACCGCGGGTCTCACCCGGGGCGCGGGTCTCCGCGGCGGCGGCGCGGCGGATGGCAACTTCTTATCTGGAACTCCGGGGAACTTGGACATTTTGCCGCGGGGGCGATCTTCAAAAATTCTAGTAAACGGGGCTGCAGCACAATACCCAACTCCATAAGCAAGCGAGGGAGAATCTATAGAATGACCTGTATATGAAGATAATGCGAGAACAGGGTGACATTACCTGGGTACGGATCAAACAGGTGCTTGGGGGGACAGATCAACCGAGCGTCGTCCCGCGACTCCTCTGTGCACAAATAGTTGGCTCTGCGGCGCCTCATCGGCAGGGCACCAGCAAACCCCAACGCAACTTGGTAGTCCCAGTTCAACGGCCCCTCTCTGCGAGTGTTCACACCTATGAAAGCACAAGAGGGAGTTAAAATCAGTACGACGGGGAAAACTTATAAACGACTCAAGTCTTACTGGCGATTTTGTCATGGTAGCGAGTGGGGATGTCGATCTCCCCGTTCGGGGTCTGGGTCCGCCAGGCCCCGGCAACGTACACCCATTGCGCCCAGGGGAAGTCCACTTTGGACATTTTCACCTCCACGACAGGGATCCCGGAACGCCCCTTGACGGTGTAATCGCCGTGGCTCCCCCCAAATCGCGCGATCGTGAACGAGCGCCGGATCTCTGAATCAGTGAGGGTCCGATAGTGGCCGACGTTGCCCAGCATCGAAAGGACCCCGATGAGCTGCGACCACCCGTTGGGATGAATCTGATGCGGGGCCACTTCCCAGAACCGGAGAACGGCACTAACGTTGGTGTGTAAGGGGAACCGGAGTCCGAATTCTAACGCCTCTGTCCCGATCGCCACCATCCCGAGAGGCGGGCAGCAGGCGGACTCCCCAGCACGAGGGAGATAGATATGAACATCAATCGGGATCCTCCACTCCTCTCGCTTGTCCTTTAACATGGCAGAAGTGACTATGCTCGCCCGGCCGTGGGCCCCCCAAGCGGGGGTGCTACAAGCGCCCGGCGAACGGGCAGGGGGCCGTGGCGGCGCGCCGGGATAGGGATTCTCGCGGAAGTAAGAATCCCAGAGAAACACAGCAGGCGGAGGATATTCCTCGTCCATCAGCGAGTCGAACTGCTGAAAAAGGGCATTCATGTCCGGCTCCGTGTCCGACGATGACCCGCCTCGACCTTCTCCTCTCGCCGCGTCCTCGGACGAAGAATCCGACAACATGATCTCTTTCCCCCGGGACGACAACATCGGAACCTGTGAAAAAGGAAATAAGAAAAGGGTGATGAGAACTACCTTGAGCAACTTCCCAGAGGTTCTGGATCTGGAGTCCGGCAATTTCTAGGGTACGAGGCGAATTTGCAGGTGCGAAAAGAGAAACCGCTGCGTAATTGGGGGGTTTTTATAGAAGGAGACTGCACCTAAGAGGGGATAATTAGGAACGGTTATTGATAAAAGCAATCAAGTATTCTCGAAGCCCAACACGCATAAAGGGGCCCAAGCGAATTTGAACCGTCCACAGAACACGAAGGGCCGTGTACCGGGACACGGGACGAAGCCCAAAGTGTTGCGATCCGGAACCCGTGTTGCGGGGCTAGTACCTATACCGGGGGAATCGTGGTTTTCGGAATAGGGCACCTCGCCAACCACGCGATACCGCGTCCCGGGATGACACTATGTCCACGGATGTTCACGGGTCACGGTCTCGCAGAATCCGGCGGCCCGCCATCCCGTTGTTCCCGCGCGCCGCTTCCCCGGCGGCGGCGGGAGAAGAGGAAGGCAGGACAAAAGGTCGTGGCCTCTGTCGCCGCGAGCGCAATTAACACAAGCGAAAAGAATTCAAGAAAAGGGGTTTTTTCACTGACAAAGCTCCTTGAGGGGGAGAACCCTTTACATCAAAAAGAAAGAAAAAACACACACCCTCGTAATTACAGAGGGAAAGTCAGAAATTCCCTACAAAAGACTACACAAAAACCGGTCCGCACCGCCGTCCTAAAGATGCCCTATCTAGGCCTAGTCTGAGCAACGCCGTGTTCATCGGTCACGCGAATCCGAGAAACCCCGTCCGGCGACCAGTTGATCCAGACACGCCACCCTCTTCGAGCTCCCAGGTGGCGGTAGAAGGAACGCCAGCCTTTCCCTCTTACCCGGAGCCGGTCTCGGAGCCGGGTTATCTTCATGGGCCAGTTCTGACCCAGGGCATCTTGAACCGAGACCCTACGGTCCTCCACACCGGCGAAAGGCGCGGAGAGAGGTGGCGGTAAGGGCAGGCCCATGCGTCGCCAGAACGCCGGCCGAGTGCGTGAATGCCAAAACTGGGTGGCTTCCACCGTGTGCTCGATGGAAAGGTGACTGTCTCCGGCGTCCGGGTCGGAATCCGATGAAATCTCGACCACCTCCGGCGGGGCTCGCGCGGGCTCGGCCTCAAGCTCCGCGTCCGAATCGGAGGGGACGTAGATGATCTCCGGCGCGTTAAAGTCATTACTGCCGACGGAAGAACTCACCATGACTTCTGCTTTTGTGTAAACGGAAGAAGAAATTGTTGGAAGTCCGGGGAAGAAGATGTGGGCGACAGTATCTTTAAAGATCCCCAGGAGACGTGACGTGCATAAAGCGTCATCATTACCCTGGGGAATCGGTGTGGCTTTTCGACTCCCGAGGGACCGAACAGTCCCGCGCGGCAAAAACCCGAGATCCGGGCTCGTAACCCGGATCCGCAACCCGGCACGCGGAATAAATTAATCGTGTTTTTCTCTCCCTTTTTTAATTTTTATTTATTAAAAGAAAATCAAAGACCAATACAGGCATGAAGGCAAAGCGAAATTTTCAACTAATTATTAAAGGAACATGGGAGGTAGAAAGCAAATCGGCCACCCCAACTTAAAGGGGGCCATTGGGCCGCAACGGGTACAGGGACCAGGGAACCATCGTCACGGAAAACGGCGATGTTGATATCCTCCACCGCCGACCAGCGCAGCTCCACTCTCCATCCTTCCTGCAGTTGCATGTGCTTGACGAAGACGGCCCATCCGATACCCCCGACCCCCAAGCGATTCCCACCGGGGATCAAGTCAAAGACCCACAGGCAGCATGATGAATCAGTGACCGCGAGCAAAGCGGGCCACACGTGCCCATACATCTGCGAAAAAGGAGACGGCATCAGAAGCACTTCGCGATGGTATTGAGGGTGAAACTTCCGGGACACGATGAAGCGCTTAACCCCAGACTCCAGAGTAGCCACCAGTGATTCTTCTCCGGGCTCACGTTCCCGGGGATGAGTCATGGGCCCCACGCCGGAGTTAGCAGTGCTCAGAGGAAGGCTCGACATGATTTATTCTTCTAGGGATAGATAGAACCAAAAGCTCAGCGGCCTTATGAAGACCCCGGATTGCGAAAACCAAGGCCACCGTCTAGGCACGATTCCCGGGTGCATTAAATGGTTTTTCAGTGTCACAGTAGCGGGCCAGAAATACTCAGACGATCACGATTGCCCGGGCCGGGCGGCGAAGTGCAGGAAAGGGGCCACCTACCAACCCCCACAATTAAAGTCAGACAGTCGCCAGGGGACAGCTGACCGAAAATCCCCAACGGGCGGAGACATCCCCGGAAGTGCAAAACCTCCGGCGATCTCTCCGGGGGCCAATGTTGGGGGGGAAAAAATCCAAATACGAAAATGTGTATCCGAGGATAAAGGCGCGCGGGCAAGGGCCATCCGGAAGCATGCCAGGCGGGGGAACGACGTTTAGTGGAAGTGATTTAGATAGAATGACATTTCTTATTGAGAAAGATTGGTGTGGCCCTAATGGGAAGGGAGAACTGTTTTAAAGTTCACACTAATTATTCAAGAAACGTTTTAAGGTTCACACTATTAATTTTGTAATTCATTTACACTATTGATGCTGTAATTTATTTTATCAAGACTCCTACCGATGATTTCTTCTTAGTTACCCTATTATATATTATATTTTATTTGCACTATTATATATTTTTATTTTGTATTTTTAGCTACTAATTGCGCAACTTTATTTGTTTGGAATATTTTAGTTCAGCTATTATATATTTTCATTCTGTATTATTATTTTGTGGCTATTATATATTTTTACTTTTTGGCTATTATATATATTTTTTTATTATTATTTTGCTTATATATTTTTTATTTTTGTGCTATTATATATTTTTACTTTTTTGGCTCGTATTCTAGTGTTGCATTTGGTGCATGGAGATGACCTCGACGTTCTAGCAGAAAGTGTCGGAGGGAGGCTCTTCTTTGCCGACGAGGCCACTAACATAAACTATCCGGCAACCATGCATGGTACTTTTCTCAGCGGGTTCAGAGAAGCTGGTAAATCGCCTTAAGTCTAAGAACTAAGGGAAAAAAAATCACAAATAAAAGATACACCCGCACACGAACGTGAATATATGATTTATTAAGGCAGCCTGACGTGAAAGTCGGCTGCTTTGACATACTTTATAGTCAAAAGGAAGTTAGTTGGATAACGATTTTAAGGATTACACTTTACGAACAAGATAAATTTGATGAGCTTTGTTCGGCTTACCCGCTCTTTGAGCAACTTCATTCTAAATTAAACCAGAAGAAGTCTCACTTCTATAGGTAAGTATCCAGTTAGAATCACAAATGGTCCCATTGAAAAAAGTCATTCTCACAAAAGCCCCATAAGTCAGCACTTTCTAACTGTTCATCCTTTTTGACACTGTTTCGGCAGAAATCTCACTGTTCCGGCAGAAACCTCGCCAATCCACGTCAGCATTCCGGCGCCACGTCAGCGTCACGTGACTTTCACGTGTGATTCCTGTCGGAACAGTGTAAAAAAGGATGAACAGTTGAAAAGTGTTGACTTATGGGGCTTTTGTGAGAATGACTTTTTTCAATGGGACCATTTGTGATTCTAACTCGGTAAGTATCTATGGATGAATAGGTGAAAGTTAGTGGAAGTGATTTAGATAGAATGACATTTCTTATTGAGAAAGATTGGTGTGGCCCTAATGGGAAGGGAGAACTGTTTTAAAGTTCACACTAATTATTCAAGAAACGTTTTAAGGTTCACACTATTAATTTTGTAATTCATTTACACTATTGATTCTGTAATTTATTTTATCAAGACTCCTACCGATGATTTCTTCTTAGTTACCCTATTATATATTATATTTTTTTACTTTTTTCGCTATTATATATTTTTATTTTGTTTTTTTAGCGCTAATGTACTAATTGCACAATATTTTAGTTGCGCTATTATATATTTGTTCGAAATATTTTAGTTGCACTATTATATATTTTTATTTTGTATGAAATATTTTATTTGCACTATTATATATTTTTATTTTGTATTTTTAGCTACTAATTCCGCAACTTTATTTGTTTGGATTATTTTAGTTTCATTATTATATATTTTCATTTTGTATTATTATTTTGTGGCTATTATATATTTTTACTTTTTGGCTATTATATATATTTTTTTATTATTATTTTGCTTATATATTTTTAATTTTTGTGCTATTATATATTTTTACTTTTTGGCTAGTGTTGCAGTTGGTGAATCGGAGGACGTTCTAGCAGAAAGTGTCGGAGGGAGACTCTTCTTTGCCGGCGAGGCCACCAACTGGAACTATCCGGCAACCATGCATGGTGCTTTTCTCAGTGGGTCCTAAGCCTCATACAAGCATTAAAAATCAAGTTGGCATTTAATCAAACACCTTGAATGCGATCGTAAATCTCTAACCCTAATTCATGTTTAAATCCCCCTAACCTTAGCAAGAAAATTAGCTACTCATATGGATATTGAACAAGAACAAGCAATCAAAAAGCAAGAAATTCATGTTGAAGATATTTATTGGAATAGAAGAACAATTGAATAAAAAAGCATAAGTATTATATCAAACTAAATTAAAATAAAGCTTACTAGAATTTGAATGAGAATTCAAACAAATGAAATCAAGCTACACTATAGATGATCCGAGCAATTTGATGTTAACAATCTCCACGTGAAAAAGTACCCTAAGCCTAGTCTCCAAGTCTCCAAAAACGTGCGTGATGATGTGTCTATCAAATTAGGACCAAAACCCTATACATAGTACCTGAAAATGAGGGTCAAACGGTGAGTCAACTGCTGGAAACCCGTCGGGCGGGCGCCTGGGGGGTCAGGCGGGCGCCTGGGGTGATCCTCGTGGTAATCCTCGTGTTTCTCAGTAGATAGGGGGCAAGCGGGCGCCTGGGGGGTCAGGCGGGCGCCTGGTCCTGCTGGGGTCCTTTCGTGTGCAGCTTCTCGACTTTCGTCATAACTTCTTCGTCCGAACTCCGATTGCCTTGATTCAAAATTCTCCGGAATCTAGGCTTCAAGAGTTTCGCGTCCATATACCCCACAATCTATAATTCCCAGTGAGCAGTAGCAGATTCGGACGTGAAGTTACTGCACTTTTCCGGTTTGGCTCGTCATTTCGTTTTAGCTCGATCGTGAGCGTTTCTTCGACCTTTTTCGCCCATGCATGCAAAAAAACCTAAACACTAAATAAAACATCAACCATACCTCAAACCAAGAGAATGACACTACAAATGACTCAAAACGACCCGACTCACACACAATTAGAACACGAAAAACATAACAAAATAGTATCAATCAGGCAGCAAAGGATACACAACATTACGCATCGAGAAATCGAGAGAGCCGCCGGTCCCGAAGTTCGCCGCCGCCGTCGGAGGAGTCGCCGGAGAGAGATCGGAGTTGTTCGTACGAGTCTCTTTTCTTTGTTTTTAAGTAGCACCAGCCTTCGGGCTGAGAAACAATTTCGTTTTATGTTTTGTTTTTAAGTTTTTAATTCCGTACTTCTATTTCCTTCAAGAACGATTTCGATTTGAAGGCATGAATAATATAGTTCTATTTCCTTTAATTATTTCGTCTTTTAATTTCTGTATGATTGGCTAAGTTGTTTTGCATCTGGGCAGGGACGGATCGATGGTGATTTTAGGGTTTTAGTTTAAGCCGCGAGGTCGATGGGGCTAGAGTAGCCGGTTGGGCGTTTGTTCCCGAGGCAAAGTTGGTTGAGGTTTATTTCCAGGGAGTTTGGGTAAACTAGGACGACCACTAGTGAACCTTTACAAACTGGGATACTGGTGATTGGCAAACCGCATAGATGTACCTTGTAGTATTGTTGCGGGCATAGCACTAGAACTTGCAGGAGATGCGGTCGTATGTTTCGAGCATGCTATTTGCCGAGCGGGTCTGTCTAGAGAGTAATGCGGGTTTGGGCAAACTAGATTCATGTTTGGTCGCATAGGTTATCGAATTGTTCAGATCCAGGGGTTTAGGCATAGTGTTAGCTTGCATTCTCTTACACAGTAAGGATAGATGAGGGGTGGGGCAATTGCTGGGCGTGACGCAATAGGACCACTTTTGTTTTTGCACCCTATAACTGCTGACAAACCGCTGGTAGAAATCCTTAGTGCCGATGACCAGTAGTTTGCCCTAATGATCCTGAGTGATGTTGTCTGCCCGGATGCCTTGTTTATCATTTGATTTATGTTTTCCTTTTAGTATTCTGTTAGATCTGAGTGTTTGCTTTGTTTACTTTTAGATTTATTTATTTGCATGTTATTTCTGTTAGCCGTAGTTAGATCGAAGTGTTTGAAACGATTGCAAAACCGTTGTGCACACAGCAAACCAAACTCAAAATCTTTTTGTGACAACCCCTTGGGCAAAGCCGAGATCACCTACTGTAATTGCCTCCTTGTGGGACCGACCCCACGTACTTGCCATTATCTACGTTTTGTAGTTATAAGAGTACTGGCTAAATATAAAATTCATTTTGACAGCGCGTTTTCTCAAACGACAAGTATTCGCGCTCGTCACTGTGATACGTGTGTGTGCGTTTGTAAACTCCCAGAGTCGTCTATTATTATTCTAGTGAAAGATCTGCAGCGGCGAGAGTGAACGTAGCCTATTTGGGTGAACCACTATAATTCTTGTGTTCTTCTATTCTCGTTTATTTTCGTTCGTGTTTGTTTATCGTTTCTTGTAGACGGAATTGTTGGGATGTGGAGTCAAATTAGGAGAATAATTAGTTGGGTAATTAATTATTGAGGAAGATTCTAGATGTGATCTTGTGTCCTTTTATGATTTGGACTCCTACCTATTTTATGATTAGGGTTTAGGTTTCTACCCTTATAAATAGAGATCCCCATCCATGTATTTTATTATCCCCACCATCGTGAAAAATACTAGAGTTCTAGAATAGACGAGAGCGTGAGAATACTGAGATACGCGTGTGCGTTTGTAAACTCCCCGGAGTCGTCTATTATTATTCTAGTGGAAAGATCTGCAGCGGCGAGAGTGGACGTAGCCTATTTGGGTGAACCACTATAATTCTTTGTGTCGTTTATTTTTCTCGTTTATTTTCGTTCGTGTTTATCGTTTCTTGCAGCGACGGAATTGGGTGCAAATCCCAACAGGAATTGGGCGCAAATCCTAACAGTTGTATCAGAGATGACCTAGAGCCGAGGAGGGAGACTCTTCTTTGCGCCAGGCCACCAACAAGATCTATCTGGCAACCATGCATGATGCTTTTCTCAGCGTGTTCAGAGAAGCCGCACCAGTAAATCGCCTTAAGTCTAAGAACTAAGGGAAAAACATCACAAATAAAAGATACACCCGCAAAAGAAGGTGAATATATTTCCGTGATTTATTCAGGCATTTTACCCGCACTTTGAGTTTAGTATCTATGGATGAATTGGTGAAAGTTAGTGGAAGTGATTTAGATAGAACTAGTCCTCTTACCCGTTCGATGCACGTGCATTTAATTCAACTATTTGTTAGTCAGAGTAGTACTCTTTCGGCTTAATATTAGATGTAGATATTGATAATAGACAAATAAATAATAAGTGAATGATCTAATTGAAATAATACAATAAAGAAAATTACATTCATGCTACAAATTATGGAATACTTCTTTATAGACTACGTTTGTTCTATTCATAAGACGAACACGCTGGTCACAAAGCAGAAGCTTCAACCCGGTCGTGTCTGTTACTCTAGACAATTACAATTGATCGTGAGTAAATACTGGTTTTTTCAAAAATATTCCATCATTTGTCCACGACTGACCTTGACTCTTATTAATAGTCATGCATACGATATTATAATCGAAAATTGTATTCGTTGAAAAGCAAACTGGAATTTTTATTCGAGGGCGTGAGAGCAAATCGAGTATTAAAAACAATTTCTCCAAAATTATTTCTCTTAATACTTTCGCGTTGATAATATCAAGTAATGTTACAACCATCCTAGTACCATTGCATAGTCATGTATCAAAAACTATATACCATGTCACAACATTTAATTAATTCGTATATTATATACAATAAATAGAATATAACATGACTATATAAATTGTTGCTTAAAGAAAAATAAGTTTATATATATATATATATATATATATATATATATATATATATATATTACTATATTAATTAATATATTTAGATTTTAGTAAAAAAAAATTATAATAATACCAACCTTCAAGTTCATGGTTTGGTAGTTTGGAACACTTGTTATTTAAGAACTCAATAGAATGCTAAAAAAAATTATTAATGATGATGATAATAACATTATTTAAGAACTCAATAGAATGCTAAAAAAATTATTAATGATGATGATAATACCAATAATGCATTATCAAAAATTTTAATACGTAAATAAATCATAATCATATTAGAAAATATAATTTTTCAAATTTTAGAATAAATAAAAGTTGAAGACATTTTATAGGGGTAAAATTGAATTAATTTTTCTATAATTTTTGAAAATTAATTGAATAAAAATCGCAAATTATAGAATCAAATCGGGATATTTTGGTTGAAAATTTATAATTTAATTCACTGAAAATAAGGTAAATTAAATTAAATGCAACCAAATTTACTTAATATTAATATATTAATATGATATTATGATTAATACAAATTAATATTAATACTATTATTTATTAAGATTTATATGATAAAGTAAATAAATAAATAATATATGATAAATAAAGAACAATTTATTTAATAACTTGAATTTTTCAAGTCAATCTTTACTATAATTAAAGAATTTATAAAGATAAATTATATAAAATCAAATAAGAAAAATATAAATATTATTATTTATATATTAATTACGTATTTCATATTTACTTAATAAATTGAATAAGATTAAATATTAATAAATATTAGTGTGAACAAAATTCTTAATCTAAAAATTAATATTTTTTAATAAATGTGAACACAAATAAATCAAACGCTTAAAATATACTTCCTCTCATCCCACTAATAGTCACACTTCCTTCACAAAATACAAAGGAAGTGTGACTATTACTCTGAGTCCTTCACAAAATACAAAAGACGTGTGACTATTACTCTGGTTTGGAGGGAGTATGCCACAAATGATAGTGAATTATATATTATAAGAATTAAATAAAAATACGATTGCGTAAGTTACAACCGAAATAAAATAAGAATAAAATTAAATAAAAATATTATAAATTTTATTAAAATCATAATTGTGAGTTACATAAAACATTATAAATAACATTATAAAATAAAAGATAAATAAATTATTAACGCAAAATATTCTAAAATTATTAAAACTTGATTCAATTTAAACCTTTTGCAATCCAATATTTTGATCTTTTTCGATTTGTAGAGTCTTTTACTTATAAATAAACCTACAAAATAAAAAATAAAAAAGTAAGAAATACAAAAAGCATGCAAAAAAATAATCTTTAAAAAGACTAAAAAAAATTCAAAAACTGGAAAAAAAATACAAAAAGTATTAACAAATAAATTGTTATATTTACAATACATTTATAATCAATAAACAATAATATTAAAACTAAAATTCGAATTAATAAAAAATACTTACATTGAAGTACTGCAAAAAAATAAAAATATTAATGATCAAACAATAATATTAAAATTAAAATTTAAATTAGTAAAAAATACTTACATTGAAGGTTGTCTACAAAAAATAAAAATATTAATGATTAAACGATAATATTAAAATTAAAATTAGAATAATATTAAAATTAAAATTCGAATTAGTAAAAGATACTTACACTATAAAAAATAAAAAGTGCAAAAAATAAAACAAAACAAAACTTAAATACAATTCTGCAAAAAAACAAAAGTGTGAGCATTAACAAATAAAAAAAATAGAATAGGGAGAGGTAGAGAGTGAGTAATGATGACGAAATTTATATATAAATACAGATTTGAATTATTCATGATTATAGTAGATAATATCAAATTTATTTAGTTGCTTAAATAAGGAATAGATTTACCTAAATAGCCAATATTATTGTTTATATAATATAAATGGATTAATTAACGATTAAATATATTAATAAAAATATGTAAAAATCTCTCTCATCGCCTTTAATTACGCTAATTAATTTTAGTACTATAAATAAATAGTAATATAATAGAATAAAGTAATTAAATGAGATAAATAAGGATTTAAATATTTCAAGTCAATATTTACTATAATTACCTCGTCTCTTACCAACGAGTCTCTTACCAAAGGAGAATTTACATCTTCAGCAAATGGATGTAAAGACTGCATTTCTTCATGGGGACCTAGATGAAGAAATCTACATAAATCAACTGGAGGGTTTCGAAGTCCGAGGCAAGGAGAAGCTGGTGTGTAAGCTTCAGAAGAGCTTGTATGGGTTGAAGCAAGCTCCGAGGCAGTGGTACAAGAAGTTCGACATGTTCATGAAGCGGGTCGAGTTCACGCGGTGCGAGGCGGACCACTGCTGCTATTTCAAGAGTCTTGGAAAAGGTAACTACATAATTTTGCTCCTTTATGTAGATGACATGCTAATAGTCGGGGCGAGCTTGGCGGAGATCGACAAGCTCAAGAAGAGTCTATCGAGGGAGTTCTCTATGAAGGATTTGGGTGCTGCCAAACAAATCCTGGGGATGAGAATTAGCAGGAGCAAGGATGGTCTTGAGTTATCTCAATAGGAGTACCTGAAGAAGGTACTAGCACGGTTTAACATGGAGGATGCGAAACCCGTGAGCACCCCTTTGGCTAGTCACTTCCGTCTGTCAAAGGAGGACTCGCCGACGAGCGAGAAGGAGCTAGAGCATATGGATAAGGTCCCTTACGCCTCCGCGATTGGGAGCCTTATGTATGCCATGGTGTGCACGAGGCCTGACATTGCCCATGCAGTGGGAGTGGTCAATCGGTTTATGAGTAATCCGAGGAAGCAACATTGGGAAGCCGTCAAGTGGATCTTTCGATACTTGAGAGGGACTTCTGGTTTTGTTTTGAGGTTCCGAAAATCAGATTCGGGGTTACTTGGGTTCGTGGACGCAGACAACGGAGGAGATGTGGATAGTAGGAAGAGTACTACTGGGTACGTGTACACTTTCTGGGGTACCGCGATTAGCTGGGTGTCGAGGTTGCAGAAGATCGTAGCATTGTCGAGTTGCGAGGCGGAGTACGTGGCTGTGACGGAAGCCGCGAAGGAGATGATGTGGCTACAGGCTTTCCTGCTAGAGTTGAGACAAAATCACTCGGGGAGTGTCTTGTATTGCGACAGTCAGAGCGCCATCACTTGGCGAAAAATCCCGTGTACCATGCTCGAACGAAGCATATCCAGCTGAGATATCACTTCATTCGATCAGCCTTGGAGGAAGGCGTCTTGGTGTTGGAGAAGATTCTTGGGAGTAAGAATTCGGCCGACATGTTTACGAAGGTGGTGTCATGCGACAAGTTGAGGTTGTGTTCAACCTCGGTTGGTCTTCTGGGATGAGGACCGGGGACGCCGCTGCAATGGGAAGAGAAGATAGGGGTCGTGAATCTGCTCCAAGTGGGAGATTGTTGAGTATGGAGGCCGATTCACGCCGAGAAGACGAGAAAACGACGAAGGAAGAAACGACGGTCGCCGGAGGAGCATCGGCGACCGCGGGCCATGTTTGGCGGGCGCCAAATGAGTTTCGGCGGGCGCCGAAACTAGGAGGAAACGAAGCTGGACAATCTGCCAAGAATTGGCCCTTTCGGCGGGCGCCGAAAGGTCTCCGGCGATCATAGAAGAATTTCGGCGGGCGCCGTTTTGTGTCTGGCGGTCGCCAGTCCAATGTCGGCCGACATTGGATTACACTGGTTTTGACGTCGGCCGACATTTGGGGGGCTTTTATGCAGAAGCGGGTTTTTTCTCCCAGTTTCGTTTTTTCTTCCCCTATATAAGAACCCTATGCGTGTAAAATAGGGTTAACACCTCCAGAAAGTCTAAAGTCGATTTATAGCATTACAAAGTCGTGTAATCAAGTCTTATAATCGTTCTAGTGAATTATTGCAGCGGCAAGAAGTGGACGTAGCCCTCGTTAACGGGTGAACCACTATAATCTTCGTGTTCTTTAATTTCCGTATTTTCGTTCTTGTTTGTTCGTATTGCTTTTCAGGCAGGGATTTCGGACGCGAATTTCCCAACAGGGAAAAACATCACAAATAAAAGATACACCCGCACACGAACGTGAATATATATATTTTCAGTGATTTATTCAGGCAGCCTGACGTGAAACTCGGCTGCTTTGACAAACTTTATGGTCAAAAGGAAGTTAGTTGGATAACGATTTTAAGGGTTACACTTTATGAAAGAGATAAATTTGATGAGCTTTGTTCGGCTTACCCGCTCTTTGAGCAACTTCATTCTAAATTAAACCAGAAGAAGTCTCACTTCTATAGGTTAGTATCTATGGATGAATAGGTGAAGGTTAGTGGAAGAGATTTAGATAGAATGACATTTTTTATTGAGAAAGATTGGTATGGTGGGAAGGGAGAACTGTTTTAAGGTTCACACTAATTATTTGAGAAACGTTTTAAGATTCACACTATTGATTCTGTTATGAGAAAATAATGTTTTCCTCAAGTGAATAATTTCATTGAACTGAAATATATAATACAAGGAGTCCCGTAAATAAAGGAGATGAGATAAACAATAGCAACAGATAAACTTAAATCACGTAATATTATTAACACCCCCCCCCCCCCCCCCCCACAAGCGAAGCGTGGGACAAAGTTGAACGCGAAGCTTGGAGCGAAACATCTCAAACAATGGTCGAGGGAGACTCTTTGTGAAAATGTCAGCGAGCTGCAAAGCGGATGGAACAAAGCGAGTGGAAAGTCGACCAGATTCAACGAGCTCTCGAACAAAATGACAATCAATGTCAATGTGTTTCGCGCGTTTGTGCGAGATGGGATTCTGAGTTAGAAAAAGTGCGCTGCGGCTGTCGGTGAGGAGTACGGGTGGCTGTGATGGAACAGCAGAAAGATCGCGAAGAAGATGAGAGACACAAACAAGTTCGACGGACGTGTTAGCTAAGGCGCGGTACTCAGATTCGCAACTTGAGCAGGACACGGTTGGTTGTTTCTTAGCACTCCAGAAGATGAGGTTTGGACCCAAAAATATTGCATAGCCATAGGTAGACCGGCGGGTGTCGAGACATCTAGCCCAATCGGCATCGGAATATCCAAGGAGTGAAGAAGGACCGGGCGAAAATGAGAGACCATAACCGAGAGTTCCTTTGACGTAACGAAGGATACGTTTAACAGCCTGGAAATGTTCAACAGTAGGTGCTTGCTGAAATTGTGAGACAGTGTTGACCGAGTATGATAAGTCAGGCCGAGTGATCGTCAAGTATTGAAGAGCGCCAACCAAAGAACGATAAAGCGTCGGATCAGAAAAAGCAGTACCGGCAGCAGTAAACGAGGCTCCGGGTGAAAGAGGAGTGGCGACTGGCTTTGAATCCAAAAGATCCGCACGAGTAAGAATGTCACGAGCATATTTGGATTGACTAAGAAATAAACCAGAAGATGGATAAGATACTTCCAAGCCAAGAAAATAACCGAGACGACCAAGGTCCTTCAACGCAAACTCTGTACCTAGGCGATGCATCAGAGAGCGAAGAGAGGTGGTGTCGTTACTAGTGATGATGATATCGTCGACATATACGAGGAGATAAACCAGCAGGGTCTTTCGACGAAGAATGAATAGAGAGGTATCGGCATGACTGCAAGTGAAACCTAAGTGCAAGAGAAAAGCACGAAGACGCTGATACCAAGCGAGGGGTGCCTGTCGTAATCCATAAAGCGCCTTGCGAAGGCGACACACATGAGTGGGATGTAAAGGGTCGATATAACCAGGTGGTTGCTCCATATAAACGGGCTTATCAAGAACGCCGTTGAGAAAAGCATTCTTTACATCCAATTGGTGAAGTGGCCATGAGTTCATAACAGCTACGGACAAAATTATACGAACGGTGGATGCTTTAACGACCGGACTGAATGTATGAGTAAAATCGAAACCAGGAATTTGGCTGAAACCCTGTGCGACAAGGCGAGCCTTGTAACGATCAACAGAACCATCGACAAGAAACTTAGTACGGTAGACCCATTTGGAGCCGACGACGTTAGTATGAGGGGGTCGAGGGACGAGTTCCCATGTTTGGTTACGTTGAAGGGCTGTCATTTCTTCATCCATTGCGTTAACCCATGCAGGATTTTTAAGTGCGGTTTTAATTCCTTTGGGCTCGGAGACAGCCGTAAGAGCCGAATATAAACTACTGGACTGAAGAAGTGCAATATCAAGAGGATATCGTGGTTTGATGATACCGGACTGAGCTCGGGTGCGCATTGGATGAGTGCGCATTTTTGGCGGTTGCGTAGATTGATCGGGTACAGAACCAGTCTGAGGTGGAGGCGGGTGCAGACCGTGCGGTGGTGCTGGCAGCGGTGTCGGAGCTGGTGGATGTGCAGCAAGTGGACAAATAAGATGTAGTGGAGTGGCAGGGGGCATAATGTCCGATGACGAGGGAGTCGGCGTTTGAACGGGCGATTCAGCAACGTCAAGAAATTGAGAGAATCTGAGAGATGAAGTAGGGCTAGAGTTGCTAGTAGTAGCAAATAGAAGACACGTTTCATCAAAACGAGCATGCCGAGTTATATAGATGCGACGAGCTGAAGTGTCGAGGCAGCGAAAACCCTTGTGCTGAGAGTTGTACCCCAAGAATACACATGGTAAGCTACGAGGAGCGAATTTTGTTTTATTGTAATCTCGAAGACATGGGTATACTCGGCAGCCAAAGACGTGAAAGGAGTCGTAGGCGGGTGTGCGTCCAAAAAGTATTTCAAAAGGAGATTTTTCGCCGAGGATGGTAGTGGGCAGCCGGTTGATGATGTATACAGCGGTGCTAAACGCGTCAACCCAAAACGATAAAGGGACGGACGAGTGAAACAATAGGGCAAGTCCCATTTCGGTTATGTGGCGATGTTTTCGCTCGGCGCGACCGTTCTGAGCAGGAGTGTGCGGGCATGAAATAAGATGTTGAATTCCTGAGGACGCAAAGTGAGATCGTAAACGGTTATTTGTAAATTCCGTACCTCCATCACTCTGAAATTGTTTAATATTCCGGGAAAATTGAGTTTCGACAAATGTTTGAAACTGGAGAAATATGTCCACAAATTCCGACTTTGCATGCAAGGGGTAAAACCAGCAAAAGCGAGTATGATCATCAATGAAGATCGCGTAATATCGAAAACCCATAGTCGCAGTAACGGGTGCAGGACCCCATAAGTCGCAATGAATTAAATCCAAAATACCCGAGGCTCGTTTGACATTATTCAGAAAATGCAAACGAGTACTCTTTGCAAGTTGACATGTTTGACATAAAGTAGGTGACGACAATAATGAAGTGACAGATAATAAGCCGAGTTTATTTAATAATGAAACAGTAGAAGAGGCAACATGCCCAAGTCGAGAATGCCATAATTCAAAAGAAGCCTTCAACCGTCTGTGCTCATGAACTGCAGTGAAAACATGATTTGGAGAGTCCAATAAGTAGAGGCCGCAATCAAGAGTTCCGGTTGCGAGGACTTGGCCTGTTATTCAGTTCTGAATAGAAAATGAAGAGTTATGAAATACCACTTTGACCGGGTGATCCCGAGTTAATTGACTGACAGATAGCAAGTTTTTAGTTAAGCCCGGCACGACAAAAACATTACGTAGCGTAAGATGGTGCGAGATATTTAGAGTACCAATATGAGAAATAGAAAGGTTCGCACCGTTGCCGATAGTGACGTGATCAGTACCAGCATAGGGGGACGTATGGTCGAGCGATGTCTGGTCGGCAGCCATGTGAGCTGAAGCACCCGTATCTAAGTACCAGTCAGACGACGCGGCTGGAGACACGTTGCAACCGGCGGAAAAAGCCTCAGCAAGGTTGGCAGTGTTAGCTGGACGACATGATCGATCATAAGAGCGATTGAAACGCTTAGGACAGTCAAAACCATCATGATCCGTCTCACGACAAAAGAAACATCGCGGAGTAAAATTTCGGCGCCCTCGATTTGTATTGGAACTGGTGATGGGGTTGTTAAAATTACCACGACCCCGAGCAGTAGATGATCCACGTGCTCGATTGTTACCATATCCGCGTCCACGACTGCGAGTGACAGCGGAGAAAGCAGCCTGGGAGGTAACCTGCAAAGAGTTAGTTTGATCAATGGATTTCTGGAAAAGTTCATGAGATTGGGCCCTTGCAAAAAGGGTAGGAAAATCAGGCAAGGGGTCTTGCGCCATTTGAGCTGCTGTGAAGCCGGCGAAGTCGGAGCCAAGTCCCCGAAGGAACCAGTGGGATTGATCAGATGCGTCAATAGGACGACCGATAGCGGTGAGTTGGTCGGAGAGGGCTTTGAAGTGGCGCGCATACTCAACAACTGATTTGTCGCCGTGTTTGGTGGAGAGTAATTCATCCTTGAGGCTGAGTTCACGAGCCTTCGAGTTGTGGCTGTAGGATCGAGAGAGAGCGTCCCATACTTCTTTGGCGGTTTTGCAGCCGATGACCAAAGCCATTGATTCCTCGGTAAGAGTCGAGACGAGGAATAGTTTGATGGTTTGGTCGCGTTGTTGCCAGGCGACAAAGTCAGGATTGGGTGCGGTGCTATTATTTGCGGTGCGTGCCGGGGCAGGAGAGGATCCGTCGAGCATCGGCATGAAGGCTTGACTGGTAAGTAGAGGTTCGATTTGAGCGTGCCAAAGAAGGTAATTTGATGACGTTAATTTGATGTTCACCATATGGATCATGGTGGAAAGAGGGAGAGTGGGGACCTCGAGAGCAGCCATTGGAGAAGAGAGGCGACGGAAAAGAAGAAGATATTAGTGAGAAAATAATGTTTTCCTCAAGTGAATAATTTCATTGAACTGAAATATATAATACAAGGAGTCCCGTAAATAAAGGAGATGAGATAAACAATAGCAACAGATAAACTTAAATCACGTAATATTATTAACAGATTCTCTAATTCATTTACACTATTGATTCTGTAATGAATTTTATCAAGATTGTTAAGATGATTTCATCTTAGTTGCTCTATCATATACTATAAATTTTTACATTTTTGTTATTATATATTTTTCTTTATATTATTATTTTGCTTATATATTTATACTTTTTGCGCTATTATATATTTTTATTTTGTTTTTTTAATGTACTAATTGCAAAATATTTTACTTGCGCTATTATATATTTTTATTTTGTATAGAATATTTTATTTGCACTATTATATATTTTTATTTAGTATTTTTAGCTACAACTTTATTTGTTTGGAATATTTTAGTTTCGCTATTATATATTTTCATTTTATATTATTATTTTGTGGCTATTATATATTTTATTGGCTATTATATATATTATATTATTATTATTTTGTTTATATATTTTTAATTTTTGTGCTATTATATATTTTTACTTTTTGACTCGTACTCACTACAAGAAAAAACTAATTCAGCGACAAAATTATTTGCTACAAATTTAGTTTTTGTCTCAAAAGCCAATTTTTGAGAAACGAAAATTGAAAAAGTGACAAATTAATTTTGTAACAAAAATAATTTTTATTAAAATAAAATAAAATATAAAGACTTTCTTCCCACTTACACAATGAGTCTCGTCCACTTCTCACGATACTTGTGATTTATTGGAGTAAAGTATTTTTTTTAGTAGATCTCTCTCTTTGATCTATTCCAACTTGTTTCTCAATTATAAAAAAATCTACACCCGATGAATATCGTCAGTTGCCATTGAGAGGTCGTCTACAATCATATAGGATCCGATTTATCCCAACCGGCTGACCGACGATATCTCGCCTGTAATTGTGAGTTTTTCGATAATGGAAATTCTTAAATTTCAAAAACAATCGGCTCAACGAGAAATTAACCGATACAATCGGCTATCTCATTGCCTTGACTAAGATATACTTCTCAATTTCGCCGATGAAATCCTTCTAATTTTGGGACTTTGAAGAAGTTACAGGTTCTTTATTTATTTCCGGCCCGATTTCAATTGATCTTTTGAAACTTAGAACCCTACAAGATTTAGATTTATTTGCATTTTTTTTGTTCTTTCGATTTCTGCTCATGAATTGTTATTATTGCTTCCACTTTTGACTGTCGTTTTGTTTTTGATTTGTATTTTTGATGGGTGTGGATTTCCAGGATATGCTGCTTATAGGTAAGCATAAAAATAAACATTTTCTTGGTAATCTTTATTGTGTATAGATTGCAATTTGATTTAGGCTTTTTCATTTGTATATTTTTTTTTTTGTTTTTTGCAGTATTTTGTATAAACTCATACTCCCTCGGTCCCAACCTTATAGGCTGACTGGGCACAAATTTTAAGAAAAGTCAATTTTTTTTGTTTTTGGGCTGAAAGTTGAGGGGCATTTGTGTCCTTTCAGTGGACTGATTAACTTTTTATTAAAGTTAATTCTAAAGTACTTAATTGATAATTATTCCCACCATAACACATTTCAAATAAAATTCAAACAAGATTCAAGATTAAAAGTACTGTTCAAACCCAGAAATATTCAAGAACTAAAATTACAAAAAATAAAATTACATGAACAACATGAACAATATTCAAAAAACAGAATTTCTTCAAATCACTGATTCTTGTTCTTGGCTATGTTCATGCTTCAAATCCTGCAAAAAAAAAAAGTTAATTTTGAACAGTAATAAAATTTGGAACAGTAAAAAATTGAACTTTTCACTTCCCTCCACTTTTTCCCCCTTTATTTTCCCCCCAAAACAGAAACTACTTTAAAGATCACCTAATCACACTTCTATAAATAGAATTTGCACATTCAAAGCAAGCTTTTACTGCCAACTACCTTAAAAAAAATGGAGTTTTCTCACAGCCCCACACCAAACAAAAGAACAGAGGTCCCACAAGATGTTAAAAATCACATTTCACAATATCTCATGTCAAATGCAGTGGACAATGTTATCCACCATGGCAAGATCAAACAAGCTGCTGAAAAGTTTGGCTACTCAAGGAGGACAGTTCAAAGGATTTGGGCAGCATCAAGAGATCAAATAAGTCAAGGTAATCCAGTTTTATTCAAGTCTAAAAGGATAGGTGTTGCATTACCAAAAACAGTTGTTTTAGACAAAGAAAGAATGGAAAGAATTCCTTTTTCATTAAGAACAAGTATCAGAACACTTGCTGCTGGCCTAGGAGTGAACAAAAGCCAAGTGGGTAGATGGGCAAAAAGTGGGGTGATCAGAGCTCACACAAATGCAATAAAACCACAATTGACAGAAAAAAACAAGCAAGAAAGGTTGCAGTACACTCTCAGTGCATTAAGGGCAGACAAAGACACATTGCAAATCAAGTTTGAAGGAATGCACAACATTGTCCACATTGATGAGAAGTGGTTCTACATGACCAGAAACACAGAGAGATACTACATGGTTCCAGAGGAGCCAGAACCTCACAGAACTATTCAATCAAAGAGGTACATTCCTAAAGTGATGTTTATGTGTGCAGTAAGTAGGCCTATCCTAAACACTCTAGGGGAAGTGGTATTTGATGGCAAAATTGGGCTGTGGCCATTCACAAAGCAAGAACCAGCAAAAAGGAGTTCAAAAAACAGAATTGCAGGAACTATGGAGACAAAAGCAATGGATTCAGTCAACAAACAGGTTATAAAAGAGTGCATGCTGACTCAAATACTACCAGCTCTGAAAGCTAAGTGGCCAGCAGGTGCTAGCAAAAGGATATTCATTCAACAAGATAATGCAAGGCCTCACATATCAAATAAAGATCCAAATTTTAGGGCAACTGCCACAGCAGATGGATTTGATATCCAATTGGTGTGCCAACCTGCCAACTCACCAGATTGTAATGTTCTAGACCTAGGGTGGTTCAGAGCTATTCAATCACTGCAAATAGAGACAGCAAGCTACAATGTGGATGAACTGGTAACTAATGTGATTGAATCATATGATAAAATGGATCCCAGTAGTCTGAATAAGGTGTTCCTAAGTCTACAAGCCTGTTTGGTGGAGGTTTTAAAAGTGAAAGGCCACAACAAGTACAAGCAGCCACATATGAACAAAGACAGACTCATCAGAGAGGGCAGACTGCCAATGTCATTAGATGTGGATGAAGTGTTGGTAAGGGAAAGCATACAACTTGTGCTAGAAGGTGGGAACAGAGATGCTTTCTCAGAAGAATTGAAGGAACTACTTTCAGTGCTAGGGTACTAGCTTACACAAGGTAGCTTTTTGATTCTTACATCATGAACATTACCTCCTTCTTTTGGTAAAAATATGTTAAGGAGATGTTCAGTGTGTAAGAGAACTTTTGGAGGGGTTTTTTGCTTGTTTTTATATCTGCCCTCAGACCTTAGATAATTGGTCATCCTTGGGAGTTTTTGAATCTGTCAATTGTGTTTTTTTTTTGCAATCATTTTGTACAAAGCCTCATTCACTGTGAAAGCAGCCTATGGGTTACAAATTGAATGCAGCCTAACATAGAAATGCAAACACAGTGGTTGCTAATGCACATTAATTCAAACTGACCACCATTTCAAATGCAGAATCATCATTTCACCACATATACACTGATCACCCATCTTAGCCCACATTTTTACAAACTTTTCATGCACAAGATATCCAAACAGAAATCAGAAACCAACAACACAGATTGCACACACAGGTAACACAAGAAATTCAGAGGACACAGAACACAGAGCTCATATTTCACACACAAGGCACAGAAGATAAACTGAGATTCCAGAGTACCTAAATCCTCAAAGACCCGCATCATCAGCCCATTTTCAGACCCGCATCATCAGCCCCTCTTCAGACCCGCATCATCATCCTCATTCAGACCCGCATCATCATCAGCTCTCAGATCAGCTGCACCGCTCTCGATCCGACCCGCTGCTCCCGCCGCTCTCACACGCTCATCATAAGCAGCCATGCATGTATCTACACAGAAAATTGAAACAAGTTTAAGAAATTAAACGCATGCATTCAGATCTAGGGTTTTTTGTAAAATTAAAATAAAAAACGGAATAATTACCTGTGTAATGAGGGAGGAAGATCCCATACATCTGCTTCATAAATTCACGGTCAGGTATAGGTGCAAGACAAGGATCTGCATCGGAAATTGGCGGGGGCGGGTCGGAGATCTGCAGATCTGCATCGGATATTGGCGGCGGTGGATCGTAGATCTGCAGATCTGCATCGGACAGCGGCAGATCTGAGCAAGAGGGTGTCGAATCGGCGAGAACACGAAAGGTATCCGGCACATACCCGAAATACATCCATAGATCTACGCCGCTGAGGTCCATCAGTGAATCAGTGTCTATTATCGGTTGATTCATGATTTCCGGCGACTGTGAAAATGATTCAAGATCACTCTGAGAATTGGGTATTTCTTCCATGCGGATCAGAGCAAGCCAGATGATGGGAGGATGAGAGCAAGTGAGAATAGAGGATGAGAGCAAGTGAGAAGTGAGGATGAGAGCAAATATGTTTAGGGTTTACAGAAAAAATGAGAGATGAAAATGAGAGAGACGAGTGTGATGAATGTGAGGGGGCGGATGAGTATTGATGAGTGTGTTCAGTTAGGGTTTGTGATAGAGGTAGTGGGATGGGAATGTGTGTGTTAGTGGGTAGTGTAATTAATTGTGTGTTTGTTGTAATTAAGTTGTTTAAGTTAAATTATGAAGTAAAAATCTGATTTAAATGTTATGGCATTTAGGTAATATTGAGATATTTTAAGTGTAAAGATGTAGTAAAAACTTTCCTTTTTTGGAGTGTGACTATAAGTATGGAACATCCCAAAAAGGAAAGTGTGTCTATAGCTTCGGGACCGAGGGAGTAATAAATACTGAAAAAAAGTTTCTCAAAGGTCAAGATGTATGAGCTGCCATTGTTGCTCACTCAGGGTAAGTTTCTGTTCCTCCTATCCATTGTAATGTTGTTTGTTTTGCTTCCTAGAGTTCTCTTTTTTCGGTGAAATCGAACACACCGAGATCGGCAAGTGAGCCTGCTTGTTGTTCACCATTTGTTATTCTATAGTCGCAGAAAAAGTACTACCGAAGTGGATGAATTTCCTTCTCAGAAAAGATGACTACGAGAAAACGAAAAGGAGAGTCTACTTCATCTTCGGGATTGTCCGCGCGCTCGCACTATTTGTAAAATTTGGAGTTTTATTTTACTGTTCATGGTTATGTTGTTTCCATTTCCGATTTACATTTGTTATTTCTTTCTCAAAATAATATAGGTTTAGTGTATTAGTATAATGTACTTTAATTCATTGTACAATGTAAGTTACTTTCTTTATTTAATAAAAAAAGTTTAATTTTATTTTTTTAATTATAATTCTGTTATTTTTCATTCTTTAGTTTGTCATATAGTAAAACTATAAGTTTGTTTTCAATATTCAGCCAAGAATAAAAAACCAAAAAATAAAAAAATTGAATTTTGGCAAGATTATAAACATATTTTTGGTAACAAAATACTTGACATTAGTGAGAAATAAGATTTTGATTCAAATTTTTATTAGTGAAAAAAAATATAATTTGTCATTAATAAGAATCTGCTACGCACTATTAGAGACAAATCTAGTGACAAAACGTTTTCCTCACCTATAATTTTTAGTTACCAAATTACATCAATTAGAGACAAAAACAATTTGTCTCTAAAATGGTTTTTTCTTGTAGTGTCTAGTGTTGCAGTTGGTGCATCGGAGATGACCTCGACGTTCTAGCATAAAGTGTCGGAGGGAGGCTCTTCTTTGCCGGCGAGGCCACCAACAGGAACTATCCGGCAACCATGCATGGTGCTTTTCTCAGCGGGTTCAGAGAAGCCAGTAAATCGCCTTAAGTCTAAGAACTAAGGGAAAAACATATCAAATAAAAGATACACCCGCACACGAACGTGAATATATTCTCTGTGATTTATCAACGTGAAAGTTGGTTGCTTTGACATACTTTATGGTCAAAAGGAAGTTAGTTGGATAACATTTTAAAGGTTACACTTTACGAAAGAGATAAATTTGATGAGCTTTGTTGGGCTTACCCGCTCTTTGAGCAACTTTATTCTAAATTAAACCAAAAAAAGTCTCACTTCTATAGGTTAGTATTTATGGATGAATAGGTGAAGGTTAGTGGAAGTGATTTAAATAGAATGACATTTCTTATTGAGAAAGATTGGTGTGGCCGTAATGGGAAGGGATAACTGTTTTAAAGTTCATACTAATTATTCGAGAAACGTTTTAAGTTTTACACTATTAATTCTGTAATTCATTTACACTATTGATTCTTAATTTATTTTATCAAGACTCTTATGATGATTTCTTCTTAGTTACCCTATTATATATTATATATTTTTACTTTTTTTCTATTATATATTTTTCTTTGTATTATTATTTTGTTTATATATTTGTACTTTTTTCGCTATTATATATTTTTATTTTGTTTATATTTTGTTTTTTAGCGCTAATATGTTAATTCAACAATATTTTAGTTGGCTATTATATATTTGTTTGAAATATTTTAGTTGCGTTATTATATATTTTTATTTTGTATTTTTAGCGCTAATTTATTAATTACCCAACTTTATTTGTTTGGAATATTTTAGTTACCTTATTATTTTACTTATATATTTTTACTTTTTGTGCTATTATATATTTTTACTTTTTGGCTCGTACTCTAGTGTTATAGTTGTTGTATCGGAGATGATCTAGAGCCGAGGAGGGAGACTCTTCTTTGCGCCAGGCCACCAACAAGATCTATCCGGCAACCATGCATGGTCCTTTTTCTCAACGGGTTCAGAGAGGCCGCGCCAGTAAATCGCCTTAAGTCTAAGAACTAAGGGAAAAACATCACAAATAAAGATTATACCCGCAAAAGAAGGTGAATATATTTTCCGTGATTAATTCAGGCATCTTACCCGCACTTTGAGTTTAGTATCTATGGATGAATTGGTGAAGGTTAGTGGAAGTAATTTAGATAGAATGTCATTTCTTATTTAGAAAACTTGGTGTGGCCCTAATGGGAAAGGAGAACCGTTTTAAGGTTCATACTATTGATTCGAGAAACGTTTTAAGTTTTACAACATTGATTCTGTAATTCATTACACTATTGAGGCTGTAATGAATTTTATCAAGATTGTTAAGATGATTTCATTACACTATTTATTCTGTAATGAATTTTATCAAGATTGTTAAGATGATTTCATCTTAATTGCGCTATCATATACTATAAATTTTTACATTTTTGCTATTATATATTTTTCTTTGTATTATTATTTTGCTTATATATATATAATTTTTGCGCTATTATATATTTTTATTTTGTTTTTTAGCGCTAATGTCAAAATATTTTAGTTGAGTTATTATATATTTGTTCGGAATATTTTAGTTGTGCTATTATATATTTTTATTTTGTATGGAATATTTTATTTGCACTATTATATATATTTTTTTTGTATTTTTAGCTACTAATTGCTCAACTTTATTTGTTTGGAATATTTTAGTTCCGCTATTATATATTTTCATTTTGTGGCTATTATATATTTTTACTTTTTGGCTATCATATATATTTTTTTAGGCACAGTTTATTTACACCTCCAAGTTTACTGAACACACCCCACCGATTAATTCACCTCTTCTCATTTATTGATTTGATAATCATACCCTAGCGTAATATCAATTTTACCCTTATTATTAAACAATACTTTAATCTTCTCACCCCTTCCCTACCAAGCGTTTGACCGGAAAAATGAAACCACAATCGTGAATTCGTAAGTTTTTTTTGTTCTTTCACTCATGTTCTTCCATCTTCAACTTTCAAATCAAAAAATCAATTTACAAGGGAAAACAAAAAATAAAAAAAAAGGTTCAAAGTCAAATCCATTTATATATCAACTCTATTTACACTTTTGGTTTCTATCAGTTATAAGCACAGTCCTTGTACGAAAACACGAATGACGGAGACAATGCCCTCCTCGCACTGACCTTATCACCATTCCCTCCGCCGCTAACACTCGGCCGCTTCCTCCATCGTTCGACACCCCGAATCCAGCAGCCCTCCCCACCGCGAGCGGTGAAAGCCATCCAAATACTACTCCGTGGGGTAATCCTCGATCTATCGTACACAACCTCGATCGAGAATTCAATTTATTATTCCCTTTTTTATTTTGAGGCGGAGCTGGAGAAAGGGTTCAAAGGGGCGAAAGATGTTAATAATCTTAATATGTTAATAAGTTAATTGAGGATAGTTTAGATATTTTACATTTGCCTTAAAAAATAAAATTTAAAAGAGGGGTGAGTTTAGTAAAATGGAGGTGTAAATAAACTCAGCCATTTTTTATTATTATTTTGTTTATATATTTTTACTTTTTGTGCTATTATATATATTTTCTTTTTGGCTCGTACTCTAGTGTTGCAGTTGGTGCATCGGAGATCACCTCGACGTTCTAGCAGAAAGTGTCGGAGGGAGGCTCTTCTTTGCCGGCGAGGCCACCAACAGGAACTGACAACCATGCATGGTGCTTTTCTCAGCGGGTTCAGAGAAGCCGGTAAATCGCCTTAAGTCTAAGAACTAAGGGAAAAACATCGCAAATAAAAGATACACCCGCACACGAACGTGAATATATTCTCAGTGATTTATTCAGGCAGTCTGACGTGAAACTCGCTGCTTTGACATAATTTATGGTCAAAAGAAAGTTAGTTGGATAACGATTTTAAGGGTTACACTTTATGAACGAGATAAATTTGATGAGCTTTTGTTAAGATTGAGCATGCAACGAGCCATGCAGATTAGGGTTACGAATTTACATGAGTTATTTATTTATGATAATCATTGTATTTTAGGATTCGCTTTTTATATGGGAATTCTGTTGGAGTGATTAGGATTAGTGTTTCACCCTTAGCCGCTCGTATCCATCTATAAATATGGAGAGCTAGGGTTCATTGTAAGTTTTTTCAGATTAATAAAAAACTCCTTCTTTCATCATACTATTATTCTTTTATGGTATCAGAGCAATTGTGATCTTTTGGCCGTGATCATTAATTGACTCTTTTAAAAAAAAATGTCTACTACGCAAGTGCAGCAACCACAAGGACAACTTGTGACAGTCAAGTTGAATGAATCCAATTATTTGGTGTGGCGCCACCAGATCCTTGCATCCATTCGAGGATATGGATTGGAGGGGTATCTCAACGGTGACGTTCAACAACCTAAAAAATTCAAGAAGGACTCAGCAGGTGATGATGTCATAAACGATGACTACCTGTTTTGGATGAGGCAAGATCAACTCATTGCCTCCTGGTTACTATCATCTCTCTCAGAAAGTCTATTGATTGGGACAGTCGGCTTGACGACTGCAGCAGAGATATGGAAAAGCTTAGAAAACAATTTTTCGATTCAATCTAAGGCCAAGATTTTGCAGCTCAAAGAACAGCTACAAAATGTCAAGAAAGGGAATACTCCTATGAGGGAATACCTAAATAAGGTTAAAGGGTATTTTGATGCTCTTAACGCTGCTGGACACAAAATCAATGACGAAGATCACCTCCTCCACATCATGTCTGGACTAGGGGCTGAATACAATCCAGTCATGGTCTCAGTTACCTCTAAGGTAGATCCTATATCCATTATGGAAGTAACATCTCTTCTTCTCACTTTTGAATCCAGGTTGGAAAGGGTTGACAAGGCTCTCACAAACTCTGAGGGATCAAACCCTACTGTGAATTATGCCTCTCAAAACCATGACACAAGAGGAGGTTACAACAATTATAGAGGAAGAGGTTACACAAATTCCAGAGGAGGCAGAAACAACAATTCAAGAGGTGGTCAATCCAATAAAGGTAGAGGTAGGTCCACTGGCAAAGGGTTTGTTAAGTGTCAAATCTGCTATAGGACCAACCACACTGCAGATAAATGGTATTATAGAGCTGATCTTGATTATGTACCTAATCTTGAGCCCCAGCAACAACAGCAGCAACAGTACAATGCTAATTACACTCAACAAAGTCCAGGCACCAGTACAAACAAGTCAGCAACAAATTTCACTGATGCAGCATGGTTCCCAGATTTTGGGGCCAATAGTCATGTCACATATGACTTAAACAACCTCAGCCTTGGCTCAGAATATCAAGGACCAGATAAAGTTCACATGGGCAATGGTACAGGTTTGTCAATATCTCATCTTGGTAATTCCATTGTCAAATCTCCATCCCTTCCTCAATCTAGACAATTTCTGCTAAAAAATCTCTTACATGTTGTTGGAGTTGTGTACTTAATGTCTAGATTTAAGTATCGGTAAACTCCCCGTCATAGCATTTAGCCTATTTAATTAATAAACAATTATTTGCAATTAATTATTATTAATTAATTACGCAAAAATATAGTCCTAGATTTTATACGTTGTAGTTAGTATGGTGTGCATGGGCGCACAAAAGATCATACTATCGGTTACTCGTATTTAATCGAACAGTTGCTCACGACCTAGATGGACACGGACCAATCCATCGGTATAGTCGTTGTGTGAGAGAGAAAATAATTTATCTTAATTATTTTATCACACTTGTACACTTGGTGTATTGGGCGGATCGCTTGAGATTTATTGATTAGGATTGCCTTGGATAATCAATTTAAATCTCAGAGTATTTTATTCTTAATCCCCGATATTATTGCGGGTGTGTATATTTAATATTAGAGACTTTGATTTTCCAAAGGAATTAACCGATTTAATTATTGGGTTAATTACCGGTAAAATTGGGTCGCTATATTTTATATATGACATGCCGTGAATATTTGACGGGAAAGTGTATCCCGGAAGGGTTGATAATATCCCCGAGATGAGTTCATAAGGAATTATTGTGTAAACCTCATGAGTGGATTCGTTCCGCACAATAATAAAGGTTGAACGGTACTAGTCTCGGATATAAGATATGAATATTATTTATTGAGCAATAAATAAATTTATTCATGGATATTTAAATCTTAAATACACGGAATAAATAATACTAATCGGAGAAATATTATTTGATATAATATGGATTAATATTGGGAGTGCAATTTTATTTATATAGTGGAAAATAAATAAAATTTAATATTGATAAGGATTAATGGATTTGGGTTGGACCCAATTTAATCTTCAATATTTAGAAGCCCAATATTTAGTCTCCTTATGATCCCCTACGTAGCCTATATAAGCACTACATGGTCTTCACAATTCATTAACCTAAGATACGCCAATCATAAAGTCTTGAAGAGTGAAGGAGATCCATAGGAATCCGATAGATCGTCGCCCACACGACGTTCGGACGAAGTGCGAGGAATACGTAGGAAGATCGCAAGGTCGTTTGATTTCGTTTCTCCGTACAACGAATCGAGGTAATAATCATAAACCCCCTTCATGATTATTTATGCTTGTTAATCGTGATATGTACATGAACAAGACGATCCGGGAACGTCGAGACCGGGATACGGGGATCTCGCGATCCCCGTCGGGATCGAACAAGGGGCGGCCGAACCCTAGGGTTCGACCGCCGGCGCGCGGGCGTGAGGGAAGCCCCGGCTGGGACGCCGGGGCAAGCGATCGACGTGAAGTCAATCGCTGGGGGTTCGGCCGTGGGCTGGTGCCACGGCGGGTCGAACCCCCCGACCTCCCTTCGCCGGTGGTGCGCGCAAGGAGAAAGGGCCGCGGCTGGACGCCGCGGCTGGGGCGATCGAGCCCTAGCTCGATCGCCGGGGACCGTCGCGGCTTCGCGCCGCGACTGGTGGTCCCCCCTCCTGTCGGTGATGGCGGTGAGTCACCGGACTCACCGCCCGGGGCTGCCGGAGCAGCCCAGCGATCGCCATGCACGACTATCGCGAACCCCAGCCGCGATGGGGTTCGGCTAGGGTTTAGCCGCGGGTTCATCCCGCGGCGACGCTCTTGTCGAGCCCGGTTCTTCGCGTGAGGTTCGCGTTCGTGATTTCCGACTCGCGGGGGATTTCGACTGGGGGCGGGCTGCGTGTCTTCGGGCGCGTAGTCTCCAAAGGTCGGACTCCTGCGGATGAGTCGGTATTCGTGCGATCTCCGGCGACGGGTTTTCGGTCGGGTTATCGGTTCCGCAATTTTTGATAGCCCGGGACATCGAATCCCAGCAATTGGTATCAGAGCGTTTGGTTTCGTGTTCATGTATATGTTCGATTATTGTTCTACCTTGCAGGATTTCCGGCTATCATGGTTAATTTAATTATTGCTTAATTAATTATCATGATTATTCATTAAACTCTCGGACATGTCGAGATTCGTTTTTGTGTGGTTGAATGTTTGTAATAGTAAAAATTCGGGGGTTGACCGAATTTAGGATTTATTATTACGTTCTTTATTTTCCGGAAAATGTATAGGGTCGATTTCATGTATAGAATCGATACCGGAATTGTAATTTAAATTTTGTAATTTATTTACGTTGGTTCGATGATGAGACGATCGCCGGAAGACGAAGAAGTGACGAAGAGACTAGGGCTTGGGATCGATCCCATGATGGAGATCGATCTATGGCCTAGCCGGCGTGGCTAGGCGGCGGCGGCGCTCCTCCCCGAGTGGCCGGCCGATCCATCATGGTATGGTGGTATGGGGTCTCCCAACCCATGCCACTTCTACCAAGATATTCACTTTCCTAATTAATTCGGATTTTTTCTATTTGAGTGTTCTCCTTTTTGGAAACTCTCATGGATTAGGAAAAGAATTAATTGGAATTAATTTTATTCCTATTGATTTATTTCCTTCATGGAATTATTCATGGATTAGGAATTTAATTAATTTAGTACTAAATTTATTTTTCCTATTTGATTATTCCTACTCATGGGAATATTCATGGATTAGGAATAAAAATAAATGGAAAGTAATAGTCCTAATTTATTTATTTTATTTCCTTGTTCTATTATAGATATCTTCTAGAATATTTCAAGTTCTACTTGGATAGATTATTCTAGAGATTTAATAGAATTAGATAGGAAAATAAATAAATAAAAATATTAATAATATTTAATTTTATTTTTAATATATTCAATTGACATAATTTTCGAATTAAGTAACTTTTGGATTAATTGAAAATAAATAGATTTAAATATTGGAAATTAATATTCTCGTCACATGGAGCATTCAAGAAACGAAGACCGAAGACTAGAAGATGCATATGAAGATAAAGCCATGATAGTCGGGAAAAATAATTTCTCTAGCATTATTTTGACTATGTGATCTATGTGCTTTATTGCTTACATGCATGCTATATGTGTTTATTTTATGCACTAGGTAGCGTATCCCTTTATCATAAAAAGTTAAGTGGGAGAGGGGATGGAAACTTAACATTCCCATGGTCTCCATCACTGTTCTCTTGGTGACTTTTATGGACTTTCGAAGTTCATATAGACAAGTCATTGGAGGAGAATTCTTGTAATTCCTCTTACAAGAAACATTGATCAAGTTTATCAAACAATGCCTAATTTGTCTTTCTGAAACTGACTTCAAGTCGACTCATTCTCACCCCGGGGAGTGGAATGGAGCCAGAGCCACTTGGTCATGTGGATGACACAAATTAGAGACCTTCGTACCATTCTTTGATAGGTGGGTCGATTGTCTGCTCGGCTCCCTCATTTATGAGAGATAGGGTCGCTCGCATGGTGAATCACTGGTTAGAAACTTCAAGTTTCACTTATGATTCTCCAAGTCTTGATCTACGAAATCGAATGGATCTTGTAATTGGGAGTCAATTATAAAAATCTCTTGGTGTAGTAAACGTCCACACCACGTGGCTTGCTATGCCAACGGATTTTGGATTAATTGATGTAGACAGTTATAAGTGATTGTGAAGAGTTGTGAAATTGTCGTAAACGTCCACACCACGTGGCTTGCGGTGACGTAGTAATTCCAAGCGATGTACTTTAGTGCTGAGTGATGGTTTACACTTAGATACGCGTTATAGTATTCTTCCCCACGAAGTTACGCTATGATTGATGTATGACCAAAGAAAATCTAATTGCTAAATCATTTGGGTGGGTAAACGTCCACACCACGTGGCTTGCCTTACCCGATGGGATTTTAGACGCAATTAGTAATTTAATGATATTATTTGAGGGAGATAATATCGGACATTAAATTGATTGTTTGTTTACATGTGCTTATAGGTTTAGAGAATAGCTATGAATCCACTTTCTGTGATACTCAAGGAACATAAACTCACTGGTCCCAATTACATTGATTGGAAGAGAAATTTGGACATTGTCCTGACTGCTGAAGAGTACAAGTTTGTACTCTCTGATAAATGCCCTGCTGAGCCCACGGCTGCCTCAACTGATGAGGAAAAGGCAACATATCGGAAGTGGAAAAAGGCTGATGAAATGGCTAGGTGCTATATTTTGGCTTCCATGTCAAATGTACTCCAAACCCAACATGAGCCGATGGACACTGCCCGGGATATGATGACTAACCTCAAGGAGATGTTTGGGGAGCAGGATCGTGCGGCGAGGCAAGAAGCCATGAGAGTCCTCATGTCGACTACTCAGTCTGAAGGAACGCCCGTTGGGGAACACGTTCTTAAGATGATGAGTTTGTTGAATGAACTTGAGGTCCTAGGAGCTTCCATTGATGATGAGACGCAAGTCGACATCATACTCCAGTCTCTGACCCCTAAGTTTGAGCAGTTTCGTATGAGCTATAATATGGGTAAACTATCTTATAGCCTTGCGCAACTCCTGACTGAACTAAAGGCGGCAGAGGGGATCTACAAGAAGGGCAAGTCTCAAGCGCTTGTGGCTACCAAGTCCAAAAGCTTGAAATCTATTGGAGGTAGGGGCAAGAAAAGGAAGCAAGCCATAAAACCCAGTGGTGCCAAGAGGAATGGACCACGAGTGGGGGCTAGTAAGCCAAGAGGCAAGTGCTTCCGATGCAACAAGTCTGGACACTGGAAGTCTGAATGTCCTCTCAGAGGTACGAATTTTTCTTTAATCGTAAAAACATAGTCAGCGGTATTATCTACCAGAATTCTGGTGTGTAGATATGGAACCACTGACGGTATGTGCATTATTTTTAAATGCAGGGGTTCCAGAAAACCCGGCGACTTAGAGAAGAAGAGTTCGAGTCTACATGGGCGAAGCTGTTGGGGTAGCAGCGGTTGCAGTGGAAGACATTTATCTGTTTTAGGATTTCATTTTAAGTTATTGCTTTATGTACCCTTTTATTTTGAAAAAGAACTTTTGTTCTGGTTTTCTTTATTATTAATGGATATTTTATTTCTTTAATCATTTGATGGTTTGGATAAGAAATAATGATGATATCTATTCTGGTACATTAGATAGCAATATGAGAATGATGAATCCTTAGTCTACCACGATGCAACAAACCGTTATGTATAACTTGTTTTACTTATTAGATGTATTTCTCTTATTAATCATTATACTTGTGAATTCTTGAACTTGGTAGTGTCTATTCAAAAGGGATTCAAAAGGTCGAAATTGATTTGATCAATTATAGTTGGAGGAATGGACCTCCCGACCTAAGAATCGATCTTGAAAGATGATACAACTGAGTTAACCTTTCTGGATAAAGGAAGGAATTCGGACAAGTATTGAAAATGATTAATGATTGATGCGGTGATATGTGTAATTAGAGAGGTACGAGTCGTTCTTTAAAGAATACTCGAAGATGGATTAGAATACTTGATGTGCCATGAAAGCGGAGTGTTTTCAACACAAAGCCATTATGGGGAACCTTCAAAGTATATCCATTGGAAGCCTGCGACTTGTTCGCGGAGGCTATCACATATCTAAATAACACATAGCATAAATCAAAGGTTGAGATTAAGTCTCAAACGACTACACCATACACTGATGTGTGGACATGGTGTGTCAGAAGTAAGAGATGAGATTCTAATAGTAAAAGGACAAGTTTGTTCGGAACTACCTGTGTTCTATGGATATTTCTGGATACAACGGCACATTCAATGTGGTTGTAGAATATCCTAGAAGAACAAGTAATTGTAGGTTCAATAGTACTACGAACCAGAAGGGTGTCCTCGCCCGGTTCTTAGAGGAAAACTATTATATGAACTACAATGCCCTAACTGACAAAGTACTTTAAAATGAGGAAAGGGAAAGACTGAGAACCAGCCTGACCGAGTAGTAGTACACCACTAACTGCACCTAATGTTATTACTGTTATATACCGGAACGCCATTGCAGTGGGAGGTTGTTAAGCAACCAGAGATGTTCATAAGACTGGAGGAGTTTTTTGAACTCTGGATCTAGTAGACATGAAATCGATCCCTAGTTCTGCATAAGAATTTGCGAGAAAGGTGTGTTAGAGACGTAATGGAAACAAAGGTGGTGTTTCTCGGAATTTTGTGTAGATAACACTTCATCGTTGGCAACAATGTAAAAGTGTTGTCAGACATAAAATAGAGGTTGTCTAAATAAATCGAGATATAAGATTAAGATCAAGTTGGATCATGTTCTTAGAAATCTTTCGATCTCTAGATAAGAACATTTGTACTTCTCTTAAGATATCTTATACGATTATGGTTTGTTTTAAACATGCACAATTCTGAGAAAGGTTATTGCCTTTCGAGAACAGAATGCATCTATCTAAGGTATGTGTCTTGAACACATGAAGGAGATAGATATAGACAAAGCAGCTACCTACACTTCAAGTGTAGAAAGCTTTGTAGATGCAATGTTGAAAAACAAGAACCTGATATCAACTATGCGGTTAGCGTAGTGGGAGGATATCAAAGTAATCTGGATAAGAAATATTCGAATGCTGTAAAGTACTTGGAAGTACTGAATTACTGGCAAAACGAAATCTTCTTAGATTACAGTTTCTCAGATCCAAAATCAGAGAAGGACCAGTGTAAGTCGATATCAGGCTATGTGTTCACTTTTAGAAGAGGTGGAACCTAAGGATGAAAGAGTGATAAGCGTGATGCTTCTCGGACTCTATCATAAACCGAATAGCAGCCTCAGAGGCAGCGGAAGTTTTGGTTAGGTTCCGGAATGACCTCTGAACTTGGATATAATTCTTGGTTCACCAAAAGGCTATGTGCATAGCGGTGCATGGAGAACTGGAAGAAGTCATAAGTTCAAAAGGTGATGATAACACATAGAGCCAGTACCACCTGATACGAGTCATCGTCAAGGGAGACGACGCAGTAGTCACCAAGATAACTTCAGAGCGGCAACCTAGATTGCTCATTCCCATAATACTTCTGGGAAGTATAACTTAAGCACGTGATGAGTATGGGAGTCGGGAGTTTGGAGGAAATGACTAGACCTTAGTACAAGTGGGAGATTGTTGGAGTTGTGTACTTAATGTCTAGATTTAAGTATCGGTAAACTCCCCGTCATAGCATTTAGCCTATTTAATTAATAAACAATTATTTGCAATTAATTATTATTAATTAATTACGCAAAAATATAGTCCTAGATTTTATACGTTGTAGTTAGTATGGTGTGCATGGGCGCACAGAAGATCATACTATCGGTTACTCGTATTTAATCGAACAGTTGCTCACGACCTAGATGGACACGGACCAATCCATCGGTATAGTCGTTGTGTGAGAGAGAAAATAATTTATCTTAATTATTTTATCACACTTGTACACTTGGTGTATTGGGCGGATCGCTTGAGATTTATTGATTAGGATTGCCTTGGATAATCAATTTAAATCTCAGAGTATTTTATTCTTAATCCCCGATATTATTGCGGGTGTGTATATTTAATATTAGAGACTTTGATTTTCCAAAGGAATTAACCGATTTAATTATTGGGTTAATTACCGGTAAAATTGGGTCGCTATATTTTATATATGACATGCCGTGAATATTTGACGGGAAAGTGTATCCCGGAAGGGTTGATAATATCCCCGAGATGAGTTCATAAGGAATTATTGTGTAAACCTCATGAGTGGATTCGTTCCGCACAATAATAAAGGTTGAACGGTACTAGTCTCGGATATAAGATATGAATATTATTTATTGAGCAATAAATAAATTTATTCATGGATATTTAAATCTTAAATACACGGAATAAATAATACTAATCGGAGAAATATTATTTGATATAATATGGATTAATATTGGGAGTGCAATTTTATTTATATAGTGGAAAATAAATAAAATTTAATATTGATAAGGATTAATGGATTTGGGTTGGACCCAATTTAATCTTCAATATTTAGAAGCCTAATATTTAGTCTCCTTATGATCCCCTACGTAGCCTATATAAGCACTACATGGTCTTCACAATTCATTAACCTAAGATACGCCAATCATAAAGTCTTGAAGAGTGAAGGAGATCCATAGGAATCCGATAGATCGTCGCCCACACGACGTTCGGACGAAGTGCGAGGAATACGTAGGAAGATCGCAAGGTCGTTTGATTTCGTTTCTCCGTACAACGAATCGAGGTAATAATCATAAACCCCCTTCATGATTATTTATGCTTGTTAATCGTGATATGTACATGAACAAGACGATCCGGGAACGTCGAGACCGGGATACGGGGATCTCGCGATCCCCGTCGGGATCGAACAAGGGGCGGCCGAACCCTAGGGTTCGACCGCCGGCGCGCGGGCGTGAGGGAAGCCCCGGTTGGGACGCCGGGGCGAGCGATCGACGTGAAGTCGATCGCTGGGGGTTCGGCCGTGGGCTGGTGCCACGGCGGGTCGAACCCCCCGGCCTCCCTTCGCCGGTGGTGCGCGCAAGGAGAAAGGGCCGCGGCTGGGGCGATCGAGCCCTAGCTCGATCGCCGGGGACCGTCGCGGCTTCGCGCCGCGACTGGTGGTCCCCCCTCCTGTCGGTGATGGCGGTGAGTCGCCGGACTCACCGCCCGGGGCTGCCGGAGCAGCCCAGCGATCGCCATGCACGGCTATCGCGAACCCCAGCCGCGATGGGGTTCGGCTAGGGTTTAGCCGCGGGTTCATCCCGCGGCGACGCTCTTGTCGAGCCCGGTTCTTCGCGTGAGGTTCGCGTTCGTGATTTCCGACTCGCGGGGGATTTCGACTGGGGGCGGGCTGCGTGTGTTCGGGCGCGTAGTCTCCAAAGGTCGGACTCCTGCGGATGTGTCGGTATTCGTGCGATCTCCGGCGACGGGTTTTCGGTCGGGTTATCGGTTCCGCAATTTTTGATAGCCCGGGACATCGAATCCCAGCACATGTGCCTCTTATCAAAAAGAATTTACTCAGTGTGTCCCAATTTGCAAAAGATAACAATGTATTCTTTGAGTTTCACTCTAATTTCTGCCTTGTCAAGGACCAGCTCACCACTCAAACTCTACTCAAGGGCACAGCTAAAGATGGGCTCTACTCTTTTGACCTCAGTTGTATCCATCCAAGTTCACCCTCCTTGTCCAGTCAAGTCCCACACCATTCATCATCACCTTGGATTCATTCAGCTAACAAGATTTCTAGTCTTAAAATCTGGCATGACAGATTAGGTCATGCACCTTTTGATATTGTTAAAACTCTTTTGCATTCGGATGGTATTTCATTTAAAAATTCAGATTTGAATAAACTTTGTGTTCCTTGTGCGCAGTCAAAGAGTCATAAACTTCCTTTCACTTCTTCTCAATCCCATAATTATCAATTGCTTGAAGTTATTCATAGTGACCCATGGGGTCCTTCACCCATTATATCCAGGAATGGTTATAGATATTATGTCACATACATTGATGATAAATCAAGATATACCTTGATTTATTTTTTGAAAACCAAGTCAGAAGTCAAAGACACCTTCATCCACTTCAAAACCATGGCTGAAAAACAATTTAACCATAAAATTAAAATCCTTCAAACTGATGGAGGGACAGAATATCTCACACTACTCCCTTTCTTGAAAACAATGGCATCATACATAGAAAATCATGTCCTTATACACCTGAACAAAATGGTTTAGCTGAGAGAAAGCATAGACACATTGTTCAAATGACTCTCACCCTTTTATCCACCTCCTCAGTTCCCACAACCTTTTAGGATGATGCTTTTGCCCACAGTGTTTACCTAATCAACCTTACTCCCACTCCTGTTCTCAAAAACACTTCACCAGCTACTGTTCTTTATGGTCAATCACCAAGCTGTTCTGACCTTAAGATTTTTGGTTGTCTTAGCTTCCCTCACATCAAACCCTATAATGACCACAAGCTTCAACCTAGAGCCATGGCTGCTGTTTTTCTTGGTTACAGTCATCAATACAAAGGTTATAAGCTCTATCTACTGGAGTCAAAGAAAATAATTATGAACAGACATGTTATCTTTGATGAAAGTGTGTTTGCTTTTGCTCATTCATCATACTCTACAAACTCATTTCCAGCTCAATTTACAACCTTATCTCCTCCACTAGTTCTTCATTCTACTCCCACTCAAATCACAACTACCACTCCAAACCCTACTCCACCTCCCACACCTCCCACACAACCTATCCATTCTGGTGTAATACCTACCCCTACTGATACTTCCACCACCATCACTGATCCCCATAACCTGTTTGTTCAACTACCTATCCCAACTGGTCCTTCCTCAGGTCAACCAACTTCTACTGTAGCTCCTTCTCACTCCATGAAAACTAGGTCTCAATCTGGAATTACCAAGAAAAAGGTATTGACTCTTACTGCTCCTTTGCACCTCAGAGATCCTACTTCTTATGAGGAAGCCCTTACCTCTCCTCACTGGGCTGCAGCTATGCAATCAGAGTATGCTACCCTCTTAAAAAACCACACTTGGAATCTCACTACATTACCTACTGGACAGTCATCAGTTGGTTGTAGATGGATCTTCAAATTAAAGACTCATGATGATGGTAGTATCTCCAGATATAAGACACGTTTGGTTGCAAAAGGCTACTCTCAGATCCCTGGTTTTGACTATCATGATACTTTTAGTCCTGTGGTAAAACCTACCACAATAAGAATCATCCTCACCATTGCTCTTATGCATTCTTGGCCTCTTAAGCAGCTTGATGTGGAGGGTTCCTTTCTCAATGGAGACATGGACACCACTCTCTTTATGGATCAACCACCAGGATTTGAGCAAGGGGCAATATGGTTTGTAAACTCAACAAATCTATTTATGGTCTAAAGCAGGCATCTAGAACTTGGACAACAAAGTTTGCTTCTGTCCTTCAAGCTCACCAATTCACATCATCCAAAGCTGATAGCTCACTGTATTTTAGAAAGTCTCATGGCTCTATCATCTTTATCCTTATATATGTTGATGATATTATCATAACAGGATCTAACCAATCAGATATACAAGGAGTTATCAGTGCCTTAAACAACCACTTTACACTCAAAGATCTGGGATGCCTTAATTACTTTCTGGGAGTTGAGATTGCTCAAACCTCTGATGGTATGTTCCTTGGGCAGCAAAAATATATTGAGGGTGTTTTAAAGAAAGCAAACATGTCTGAAGCAAAGGGATTCACTACTCCCATGGTAAGCAGCAACTTCCTTTCTAAATATTCAGGACAACCATTTGAGGATGGAAAGCTATATAGGAGCATGGTTGGAGCACTTCAGTATGCAACTATAACCAGGCCTGATATTGCCTATTCAGTTAATAAGCTCAGCCAATATATGCAAAACCCTACTGATGTCCACTGGAAAGCTATCAAAAGAGTTTTGAGATACTTACCACATACACGGGATCTTGGTTTACATTTCAGAAAGCCAACCAATCTCAACATCATTGCTTTTGCAGATGCAGCTTGGGCAACGGATCTTGATGATAGAAAATCAACAAGTGGATACTGTGTATACATGGGAGGAAATCTTATCTCTTGGAGCTCAAAGAAACAACCAACTGTTTCTAGGTCCAGCACTGAAGCAGAATATAGAAGTTTGACAAATGTAACTTCTGAAGTTGTGTGGATTAAATCCTTACTATATGAACTTGGCTTCCTCTCCAAAACAGCACCAGTTGTGTGGATAGACAACACTGGTGTAGTCTCCCTCTCAGCCAATCCTACTGCGCATTCAAAGACAAAACATGTTGAGCTTGATATTCATTTCGTACGAGACAAAGTTAATTCAGGAGAAATTTCAGTGAGACATGTTCCAGCTATTGATCAAGCAGCCGACTCCTTTACCAAAGCATTGAGTGGTCAATTCTTCTTGCGTATGCGTGACAAGATCAACATCACTTCTAAATCTGCACTCGAATTGAGGGGGCATGTTATGATTGAGCATGCAACGAGCCATGAAGATTAGGGTTACAGATTTACATGAGTTATTTATTTATGATAATCATTGTATTTTAGGATTCGCTTTTTATATGGGAATTCTGTTGGAGTGATAAGGATTAGTGTTTGAGAAAGATTTTTCGGAGGGAGACTCTTCTTTGCGCCAGGCCACCAACAGAAACTATCCGTCAACCATGCATGGTGCTTTTCTCAGCGGGTTCAGAGAAGCCATGCCGGTAAAATCGCCTTAAGTCTAAGAACTAAGGGAAAAACATCACAAATAAAAGATACAAAAATCGCAAAAAAAGGTGAATATATTTTCGGTGATTTATTCAGGCATCTTGACGTGAAACTCGGCTGCTTTGACATACTTTATAGTGAAAGAAGTTAGGTGGATAGCGATTTTAAGGGTTACACTTTAAGAACAGGATAAATTTGATGAGCTTTGTTTTGTCTTACCCGCACATTGAGTTTAGTATCTATGGATGAATTGGTGAAGGTTAGTGGAAGTGATTTAGATAGAATGAAATTTTTTATTCAAAAAACATAGTGTGGCCCTAATGGGAAAGGAGAATCGTTTTAAGGTTCACACTATTGATTCGAGAACCTTTTAAGGTTCACAATATTGATTCTGTAATTCATTTACACTATTGATTCTGTAATGAATTTTATCAAGATTGTTAAGATGATTTCATTTTAGTTGCGCTATTATATACTATAAATTTTTACATTTTTGCTATTATATATTTTTCTTTGTATTATTATTTTGCTTATATATTTATACTTTTTGCCTATTATATATTTTTTTTGTTTTTTTTTGTACTATTATATATTTGTTCGAATATTTTAGTTGCGCTATTATATATTTTTATTTTGTATGGAATATTTTATTTGCACTATTATATATTTTTATTTTGTATTTTTAGCTACTAATTGCGTAACTTTATTTGTTTAGAATATTTTAGTTCCGCTATTATATATTTTCATTTTGTATTATTATTTTGTGGCCATTATATATTTTTACTTTTTGGTTATTATATATATATTTTTATTATTATTTTGCTTATGTATTTTTACTTTTTGTGTTATATATTATATATTTTTACTTTTTGGCTACTCTAGTGTTGCAGTTGGTGCATCGGAGATGACATCGACGTTCTAGCAGAAAGTGTCAGAGGGAGGCTCTACTTTGCCGACGAGGCCACCAACAGAAACTATCCGGCAACCATGCATGGTGCTTTTCTCAGCGGGTTCAGAGAAGCCGGTAAATCGCCTTAAGTCTAAGAACTAAGGGAAAAACATAACAAATAAAAGATACACTGTAAGTCTGGGTGCTTAAGTATTATAATGAATACGCAGCACTGCACATGCAGCGCACTGCAACAGCAACAACTTGGGTGTTGCGCATTGCAGAAAATAAATTCGTTCTTTTATTATATGATTTACTTTGTTTGAGTGGATTATATATAATACCAGAAATATATAAATGTATATTCTGATACGATATTAAAAGAGTGCAGCGGAATAATGAAAAATGGGAAAAAACAAACTAACGAACACACACACTAAGTAAAAAGCAAGAGAAGAAACGAAATTAATCTTGTATGAGTATTTAAATTATACCCATACGAATGTGCCTTACGGCAAAAATGATTAATAAAGATCGAATGTCTTTACAAAGTTTGATCTCGAATAAATATTCGACTACCTTTCGGACATACACATGTATTCCTTAGGTATCGTATTAAAGGATCACGACCCAACCAACACTAAAGAAACTACAGCTGAATATGTTCTGTTACAATGCTTGTAGTTGAAAGGTTCAACACTCTCAGTGAAATGAGAGCAATCGAAGTAGAAAAGCTCGGGTGAGACTTTTCACAAATATGAAAAAGTGTTATGTAAGAGGTAAGTAAATGTGCTGAAGACTCCTTCAATTTATAGGCCCAAAACCGTAACCAACTCCCTTGAAAAGCGAGAGGTAAGTCGAATCACCAAGAAAAATACAAAACCCAGTGCACGATACTCTGCCTCGGTGGATGAACGGGAAACTACATCTTGTTTCTTACTTCTCGAAGAAATAAGAGAATCACCAAGAAAAATACAAAACCCAGTAGTGGACTTCCGAGAAGTCGAATCACCAGCCCAATCGGCATCAGAAAAGGCACGGAGCTCCAATGAAGAAGTGGATGGAAACAAAAGACTCTGATAACGAGATCCCCGTAGGTAACGTAAAGTACGCACAACATCAGCCCAATGTACAGTCGTGGGTGCTGAAACAAACTGACTAACAATGTGAACAGCATAGGCAATATCAGGACGAGTGATCGTTAAATAAACAAGACTACCAACAATGGACCTATACAGAGTGGGATCTTGTAGAGGAATGCCATCATCTAGAGTATACTTTGCGTTCAGCTCGAGAGGAGTGTCGGAGGTGCGAGTGTCGGTGAGTCGTGCACGGTGAAGAATATCAGCAACATACTTGGACTGAGAGAGGAGGTAACCTCGAGGAGAGGAGGCAACTTCAATTCCCAGAAAGTATCGTAAAGGGCCCAAATCTTTCATCTCAAAACAACGGGACAAGGTGTCTTTCAAACCCACAATACCATCAACATCATCACCCGTAATAATCATATCATCAACATATAACAGAAGGAGAACACGGCCGGCAGAAGTCGATCGAACAAATAAAGCCGAGTTATAAGGGCTAGAGACAAAACCAAGGGAAATCACAACTCGAGAAAATCTATCATACCAAGCACGAGGGGCTTGTTTAAGGCCATACAACGCCTTCTTAAGGCGGCAAACCTGTCCTGGAGCATGAGAGACGCCTGGTGAGGGAACCAAATACACTTCTTCTTTCAATTTTCCATTCAAAAAAGCATTTTTAACATCCATCTGAGATATGTGCCACTGTTGAACAGAAGCAACAGCAATGAGAACACGAACTAAAGTCATCTTGGCTACCAGAGCAAAAGTCTCCTCATAATCTAAACCATACTCTTGAGCAAACCCCTTAGCAACTAAGCGGGTCTTGTATCGCTCAATAGAACCATCAGATTTCGTCTTAACTTTGTACACCCATCTAGAACCAATAGCCTTTTTACCTGCAGGAAGATCAACAAGGTACCAGTCTTGTCTAAGGCAGACAGTTCCTCAGCCATAGCATTTTGCCAATCACGGGATCGGACAGCCTCCTTATAGGAGGAAGGCTCAGAGATTGGATCAATGGAAACAAGAAATGACGCAAATGACTTAGAATAACAAGAGTATGCAAAATCAGGTAATTGAGTAGACTTACGTATGCGTACTGGATAGCGTGGCGCAACAAGATCCGTAGTCACAAGCGGTGATTGGGTAGCCGTGTCAGGGGTCGGAGAATCGTCAACAATAGGTACAGTAGGAGGTGAAGAGACAGAATAGAAGGGATCAATGTGAATAAGATCGGATGTAGTCAAGTTGTGTGTGCTGGAGGGAATGGTAAAGAAGGGGATATGCTCAAGGAAGGAGACATGGCGATAGACATATAATTTTCTAGAGGAAGGATCATAACAACAATAACCTTTTTGACCTATAGCATACCCAAGAAAAACACATATAGCATGTAACAACCCAAAATTTACCTTTAACTCATATCCCAAATTAAATTAAATAAATTTTCAATTTACTAAAAATTAAATAAAATAAATAAAACAAATATTATTTTAATTTAATATCCTAATCCTTTAGAATTTATATGACCAAAACCAAAGTTATTTTATCTTAGCCCAATTAATTTATTTGTTTAATCCCAAACCAAATAAACATGCCTTAGCAAGCAAGACATGCCAAAAACGTAGTATCTAAACCCTACAAAGCCATAAGCCCCCCTATAAATACCCATTACTTCTCCCTACAATTCACAACCCAGATCGGCAAGAAGCAGAAACACGCCCCCACTCGTACGACAGGTACATGATTTCTCTTTTCCTCCTTTTGTTTGCTTTCAACCTCACGCAACTCATAGCTAAACATGAGATTTTTTTATCCTGCGGAATTACCGTTCTCTGCCATAGACATACACCTAATCTTATAAGTAGGTCATGCAATTAAACATCCATAAGAACCCATCCCCAACTCAAAACACCACTGTAGAGTCCGTCACCGTACCGTTAATCCCAGTCACCATGTACAACCTATATCTAAACCCGAAAAATAAAAACCATGGTCGCGCTTGAGCATCATCTTTCTTCAATCGAGTCTGCTTCCGTAGGCGATTCATGTGAAGCCATCTCCTTAAATTTTTCCAACCCCCACTCTCTGTCTACCACCGAAAGTAGAAAAGGGGATAAAAGTAATTGAAACTTCTATAGACATTACCTTTAGTTAATAATCAATATTGCAGGAGAGTCCTTGAAGAGTTTTGTTTATGAGGGGTCAACCCACCTTGTGCTTAAGAAAATATTAATAAGCCCACTTCATATTTTAAAAAAATTTCAATCCCAGCCACTGAACTCTACGGCCCAAAATCTCACAATTAAAGCACAAAACCAAATCACAGCAATTCATATTATTATTCTCATTGCAATTGGAATACTCAATTAACTTAAGGATACCTACGTTTGTAGAGGACAAGACACACGAGCCTTAGGGGAGCCAACGCTTAGCATTCACGTCACGACCTTTTCGAGGTAGGTGTCAGATTGTCGATTTACCTCTTCTATTACTTGTTTCATTATATGTGTCTCTATGTGCGCATTTATGTGAATTTATTAAAAATATATTTTCCGTTGTAACCGGAGACCGGGGAAAATGGTCGAAAGGGACCAACGCAATAGTTGGCGCAACTCGCAATATCCAGATTATTAAATGGATCTCATGTTTATTAAAATTACAATGTTTTCATGTTATCCAAATTATTAAATGAATCTCATTGATGAGCTATATTTTTTGGCTCATTTTTAGGTCTTTTGAGTCAAGTAAATCGAGTCATTAGTTGTTTTTACTTTTGTTTGTGTCTGGGAGGGCACGTTTTGGGTCTGTGGTCAAGTGATGCAGGTACACAACGAAAGAGGAGCAAATTGTGAGAAAGAGGCAAGGAAATCACCTTCCTGGTCAAGAGTGCAAGTTGAGCAAGCTGATCTGACTGGAGTGTCCAAGTGGAGTTGAGCAAGTTGGGACAGAGTCAGCAAGTGGAGCAAGATTAACGCACGACCAAGTACAGCGCATGATATGCTACCTCGTAAATGAAGAAGGCTATCAGAGATAAAGCAATTGGGCAAGAGCAACAATTGACCGAGACGGAACGTTGGGCAATCGGTGTACCCAGAATCCTGAAAATCCTGGACTCTTCGAAAGTGACCAGGTTCAGAGACAAAGAAGAGATGGACTCTCGTCCAGTCTTAGAGGTATTCCCCCACACGTCTCTACATCAATTCAAGCCCTATAAATACAAGAAGACGCTGGAGAACATGAGAGGAACGAAATAGACACGAAAAATCCCAAAAAAACAATCCGACGCACGAAGACGGCGAAACCCTACCTGACCAGCGAAGAAGACTGAGCAGCCGCGTGATGCTACCACTCACCGGCGTTTTGATTGATTCATAGCCTTCGGGCCAAAAACAATTTCTTTATGTTTTATGCTTTTAATTTCCGTACTTAATTTTATTTTCTTGTTGAACAATTTCCCGTTTTAATGCATAATATAGTTCGTCTTATTTCCTTTGTTTTATTTTCTGTTTTAATTATGTCAAGTAGCTAATCTGTTTGTATCTGGGCAAAGACAGAACCTGACCAACCCTAAGACGTGATCATGCCGGGAGGCTTAGTGAGGACATCAACTAGCTGAGTTTTGTTCCCGATTCAACAGGGTAGTAACTTAAGCATGTTAGGGACTTGGGCAATCCTACAGTTGTTGGAGTTGTGTAATTAATGTCTAGATTTAAGTATCGGTAAACTCCCGGTCATAGCATTTAACCTATTTAATTAATAAACAATTATTTGCATTTAATTATTATTAATTAATTATGCAAAATATAGTCCTGGATTTTATACGTTGTAGTTAGTATGGTGTGTTGGGCCCACACAGAAGATCATACTATCGGTTACTCATATTTAATCGAACAGTTGCTCACGACCTAGATGGACACGGACCAATCCATCGGTATAGTCGTTGTGTGAGAGAGAAAATAATTTATCTTAATTATTTTATCACACTTGTACACTTGGTGTATTGGGCGGATCGCTTGAGATTTATTGATTAGGATTGGCTTGGATAATCAATTTAAATCTCAGAGTATTTTATTCTTAATCCCCGATACTATTGCGGGTGTATATATTCAATATTAGAGACTTTTATTTTCCAAAGGGATTAACCGATTTAATTATTGGGTTAATTACCGGTAAAATTGGGTCGCTATATTTTATATATGACATGCCGTGAATATTTGACGGGAAAGTGTATCCCGGAAGGGTTGATAATATCCCCGAGATGAGTTCATAAGGAATTATTGTGTAAACCTCATGAGTGGATTCGTTCCGCACAATAATAAAGGTTGAACGGTACTAGTCTCGGATATAAGAGATGAATATTATTTATTGAGCAATAAATAAATTTATTCATGGATATTTAAATCTTAAATACACGGAATAAATAATACTAATCGGAGAAATATTATTTGATATAATATGGATTAATATTGGGAGTGCAATTTTATTTATATAGTGGAAAATAAATAAAATTTAATATTGATAAGGATTAATGGATTTGGGTTGGACCCAATTTAATCTTCAATATTAAGAAGCCCAATATTTAATCTCCTTATGATCCCCTACGTAGCCTATTTAAGCACTACATGGTCTTCACTTTTCACAATACATAATAATTGACCTACGCCATGTTGGAAATCGATATCCCGGAATTAATAAATTAATTGAAATTAATTATCTAATTAATTCCGACCGAAATCTTTCGGAGATCGAATATCCGGAATTGTCAATGCGGAACGACAATTCCAATCGACTCCCGGTTGCCGGAACATCCGGCCACGAACCACGACGAATCCGGACTCAACCGAAACCCTAACCGCGGGCGAACCCACGGCTATTAGGTCGAGCCCTCGCGTGGGCTCGCGGCTGTCCATGGCAGCCGCCTAGGGCTGCTCGTAGCAGCCCGCTTACGGTGCCGGAGACTCATGCGAACAGCCCTTAAGACCTCCCGGAGGTCAGCCCCAATCGAGCCCTAGCCACGACCCGAGTCGCGGCTGCTCAATCGAACCACGCGCTCGCATCCATGCGAGCGCTAGGGTTTAGCTCGTAGAGCTCCGCACGCAACCAGCGAAGCCCCCGTGTGCGATCCGCAGCGCCTCGCGGATCCGCTGCGGGAGAACCCGCAGCCCGTCGCTGCCAGCCACACGAGGCGGGCGCCTGGGTACGAAGCGCTCGCGCGCGACATGGACCAGGCGGGCGCCTGGTCCTCAAGCGAGCGCTTGCCTCCCCAGGCAGCGGCTCCGTTCGATCCACGCCGCCGGGTCGCTCCAGCCGCGGCGGTCCGGCGATCCTCGATCGCCACCGCTCGACTCGACCCCGGCGAGGATCCCAAAAACTCGGATCTTGGTTCACGATATTTCTACGATAATTAAACGATTAAATCATAAAGGGGGTTTTACGATTTACCTCGTTCTCGTTGTTCGGAAAAACGAAGAACTCAATTGATGACCTTGAGATCTTCCCACGTATTCCTTGCACTAGCCCGGACGTCGAGTGGGCGACGATCTACCAAACTCCATGGATCTCCTCCACTCTTCAAGAACTTTATGATTGGCGTATCTTAGGTTAATGAATTGTGAAGACCATGTAGTGCTTTTATAGGCTACGTAGGGGATCAAAAGGAGATTAAATATTGGGCTTCCAATATTGAAAATTAAATTGGGTCCAACCCTAATCTATTAATTCTTATCAATATTAATTTTATTTATTTTCCACTATATAAATAAAATTGCACTCCCAATATTTATCCATATTATATCAAATAATATTTCTCCGGTAGTATTATTTATTCCGTGTATTTAAGATTTAAATATCCATGAATAAATTTATTTATTGCTCAATAAATATTATTCATTTCTTATATCCGAGAATAGTACCGTTCAACCTTAATTATTATGCGGATTAAATCCACCTGCAGGGTTTACATAATAATTCCTTATGAACTCATCTCGGGGATATTATCAACCCTTACGGGATACACTTTCCCGTCAAATATTCACGGCATGTCATATATAAAATATAGCGACCCAACTTGACCGGTAATTGACCCAGTAATTAAACCGGTCAATTCCTTTGGAAAATCAAAGTCACTTATATTAAATATACACACCCGCAATAGTATCGGGGATTAAGAATAAAATACACTGAGACTTAAATCGATTATCGCCGGCAATCCTAATCGATAAATCTCAAACGATCCGCCCAATACACCAAGTGTACAAGTGTGATAAAATAATTAAGATGAATCATTTTCTCTCTCACACAACGACTATACCGATGGATTGGTCCGTGTCCATCTAGGTCGTGAGCAACTGTTCGATTAAATACGAGTAACCGATAGTATGATCTTCTGTGTACCCATGCACACCATACTAACTACAACGTATAGAATCCAGGACTATAATTTGCATATATTTAATTATAAATAATTAAACGCAAATAATTGTTTATTTAATTAAATAGATTAATGGCAATGGATCGGGAGTTTCCGTTACTTAAATCTAGACATTAAGTACACAACTCCAAAAATCTCCCACTTGTACTAAGGTCTAGTCATTTCCTCCAAACTCCCGACTCCCATACTCATCACGTGCTTAAGTTGTACTTCCAAGAAGTACTATGTGAATGAGCAATCTAGGTTGCCGCTCTGAAGTTATCTTGGTGACTACAGCGTCGTCTCCCCTGACGATGATTCGTATCAGGTGGTACTTGCTCTATGTGTTATCTTACACTATTGGACTTGTGATTTCTTATCATTTGCCATCGCACCGCTATCTACATAGCCTTTGACAAATTAAGAATCACATCTAAGTCCCAGAGATTATCCCGGAGCTATACCAAAACTTCCGCTGCCTCTGAGGCCGCTATTTGGTTACTCATGGTGTTGGAATTCGATATCCCGGGTTATCAAAATTGCGGAACCGATAACCCGAACGAACCCTTCGCCGGAAATCACACGAACGTCGACTCATCCGCCGGAGTCCGGGCTTTGGAGACCATGCATCCGAAGACGCATAGCCCGCCCCCACCCGAACCCCCGCGAGCCGGGGTCCATGAGATCAAAAGGATCGCGCCACCGCGCGATCGAGGGGACCGATCGCATGGAGCGATCGATCGAGGTGGGGCTGCACAGCAGCCCCCGCGGCGGGTCCGGCGACCCGCCGCCGCCTGGGGTGGCCCGCGTCCAGCTGGGCCGTCGTGCCCAGCAGCTGCCCGCGATCGATCATGTGATCGATCGCGCCCCGGCGTCCAGCTGGGGATCGCCCCATGCGCCTACCGCCGAAACCCTAGGCGGCGATCGCGCGGTCCGGTGGCTTCGCCACCACCGCGTGATCGTTCGTCTAATCCGGGTTCGACTTTTCGGATCTTGCGTTCTACGGTATTCTCAATAATCGAATCAAAACAAATCATAAAGCGCGTTTAGATTTTACCTTCGATTCGTTGTTCGGAGAAACGAAATCAAGATGACCCTTGAATCTTCCCACGTATTCCTTGCACTCCGTTCGAACGTCGGGTGGGCGACGATCTATCGAACTCCTATGGATCTCCTTCAACTCTCTAGAATATCAAGTATGATAATCTTGTCTTATGATTTATGAAGGCCATGTAGTGCTTTTATAGGCTACGTAGGGGATCTAAAGGAGGTGGAATATTGGGCTTCCAATATTGAAGATTAAATTGAGCCCAATGCTCAAGTCCATTAATCCTTATCAATATTAATTAATTTATTTTCCACTATATAAATTAATTGCACTCCCAATATTAAACCATATTATATCCAAATAATATTTCTCCGGTAGTATTATTTATTCCGTGTATTTAAGATATAAATATCCATGAATAAAATTTATTTATTGCTTAATAAATTTATTCATCTCTTTTATCCGAGACTAATACCACTCAACCTTATTTATTATGCGGAATAAATCCACTCGCGAGGTTTACATAATAAATCCTTATGAGCTCATCTCGGGGATATTATCAACCCTTCCCCGATACACTGTCCCGTCAATAATTCACGGCATGCCATATATAAAATATAGTGACCCAACTCAACCGGTAATTGACCCAATAATTAAATCGGTCAATTCCTTTGGAAAATCAAAGTCACATATATTAAATATACACACCCGCAATTGTATCGGGGATTAAGAATAAAATACACTGAGTCTCAAATCAATTATCGCCGAGCAAACCTAATTGATGAGTCTCAATCGATCCGCTCAATACACCAAGTGTACAAGTGTGATAAAATAATTAAGATAAATTATTTTCTCACTCACACAACGACTATACCGATGGATTGGTCCGTGTCCATCTAGGTCGTGAGCAACTGTTCGATTAAATACGAGTAACCGATAGTATGATCTTCTGTGCGCCCATGCTTGCACCATACTAACTAAAACGTATAAAATCCAGGACTATAATTTGCAAATATTTAATTAACAATAATTAAAAGCAAATGAATGTTCGTTATTAATAGGTAAATGAAAGTGCATACAGAGTTCAGAATACTCAAATCTAGACATTAAGTATACTACTCCATCAATCTCCCACTTATACTAAGGTCTAGTCTTATCCTCCAAACTTCTGACTCCCAAACCCTCCAAGTGCTTGTTATATACTTCGCTAGGAAGTATCTTGGTGAAAGGGTCCGCTAGGTTGTCCTCTGAAGCTATCTTGGTGACTACCGCATCGCCCCTCTTGACGATGTCTCGAATCAGGTGGTACTTGCGCTCTATGTGTTTCGTAGCACTATGGGACCGTGGTTCCTTACTGTTTGCCACTGCACCGCTATTGTCACAATAAATTGTCATAGCTTTGGGCAAACTCGGAATCACATCTAAGTCCTGGAGGAAATTAAGGAACCATACTGACTCTTTCGCTGCCTCTGAGGCTGCAACATATTCAGCTTCCATGGTAGAGTCTGAAATGCACTTTTGCTTAACACTCCTCCATGATACGGCTCCACCTCCCAAAGTGTACACATAGCCTGATGTCGACTTTCGCCGGTCCTTATCAGCTTGGAAATCCGAATCCGTATAACCCAAAGGAATCAGATTGTCTGCCCCGTAACTTAGAACATAATCCCTAGTATTTCGCAAATACTTGAAAATGCTCTTTACGGCAGTCCAATGAGCCTTTCCAGGGTTACTCTGATATCTCGCTACTACGCCAACTGCATGGCAGATATCAGGCCTCGTGCATAACATTGCATACATCAAGCTTCCCACGGCCGAAGCGTAGGGAACTGCTTTCATTTCATCTTTCTCCTTTTGTGTCTGAGGACACATCTCCTTAGAAAGATAAGTTCCTTTGCTGAAGGGTAGATCACCCTTCTTGGAATCTTGCATGTTAAAACGAGCCAGAATCGTGTCTATGTAAGATTGCTGGGATAGGTACAATGTTCTATTCCGGCGATCCCTTATAACCTTGATCCCTAGAACATGCCCGACTTCTCCCAAATCTTTCATATCGGATTGTCTAGACAACCATCCCTTTATGTCTGATAACATTTTCACACTGTTGCCAATGAGAAGAATGTCGTCTACATAAAGCACGAGAAACACCACCTTCTTCCCATCACGTTTCCAATACACACACGATTCGTCCATGCTTTGACTGAATCCAAAAGATTGGACTACTTCGTCAAACCGCAGGTTCCACGATCTCGAGGCTTGTTTCAATCCATAAATGGATCGATTTAGCTTGCACACTAGATGATCTCGCCCCTTAGCAATGAATCCTTCTGGTTGTTTCATATAAATCGTCTCGTCAAGACTTCCATTTAGGAAAGCTGTCTTGACATCCATTTGCCACACCTCATAATCCATATGAGCTGCTATGGATAAGAGAATCCGGATCGACTTTATCTTGGCTACCGGCGAGAAGGTCTCCTCATAATCGATTCCCTCTTTCTGAGTATGTCCTTTCGCAACAAGCCGAGCTTTAAAGGTTTCAACCTTTCCGTCAGATCCTCTCTTTCTCTTGTAGACCCATTTACACCCAATTGGCTTTACGCCGCTTGGTGGTTCTACAAGATCCCAGACTTTATTAGAATCCATAGATTCAATTTCGGATCTCATCGCTTTCTTCCAAGAAGGCGCATCTATATCTTGTACCGCCTCATCATAGGTCCAGGGATCGATTTCATGAACTCCAGGTCCAGAGTCTGAAGACTCACCCAGTCCAATCCATCGGTCTGGTTGCTTAACAACCCTCCCACTACGACGGCGTTCCGGTGTATTAACAGTGACAGTAGGTGCAGGTTCTAGTGGTGTATCACTACTCTGTTCGGCTGTATCTAGGTCTTCCTTGTTTCCTCTCAACTCATCAAGTACAATGTCACTCAAGGGCTTGTGGTCCATGACATAGTCTTCCTCTAAGAACCGAGCGTTAGTACTTATAACGATCTTCTGGTCCGTAGGACTATAGAACATGCCACCCTTAGTTCCTCTAGGATATCCTATAAACAACCGCACTTCAGTACGAGGTTCTAATTTATCGGCACCTACCTTCAACACATGTGCAGGGCACCCCCAGATCCGAACGTGTCTTAAGCTAGGCTTGCGCCCGCTCCATCGTTCCATGGGTGTTGAAGGAACCGTTTTTGATGGAACCAAGTTTAGAATGTGCGCTGCTGTCTCTAAGGCATATCCCCAGAACATGATAGGTAAGTCCGAGTAACTCATCATTGATCTCACCATTTCCATAAGAGTCCTATTCCTTCTCTCCGACACACCATTCTGCTGGGGAGTATATGGTGATGTCATTTGGGAATCAATCCCATTCTCTGCCAAGTATGCCTTGAATTCTCCAGACAGGTACTCGCCTCCGCGATCAGATCGCAGGCATTTAATGGATTTACCTTGAAGGTTCTCCACAAGAGCCTTGAATTCCTTGAACTTGTCAAAGGACTCGCTCTTGTGGCGCATCAAGTATACAAATCCATACCTTGAGTAATCATCAGTGAAAGTGATGAAGTACTCGTACCCTCCCCTTGCCTGAGTAGACATAGGTCCGCATACATCAGAGTGAATCAAATCCAATACTTGTCCAGCTCTATGTCCTTTACCAGAAAAAGAACGCTTGGTCATTTTACCCTCCAAACAGGATTCGCAGGTTGGAAGGTCCTCTCCTTCTATGCCGCTAATGAGACCATCAGCTTTCAACCTTTGAATTCTATTCGAATTAATATGACCTAGCCTTAGATGCCACAAGTATAATTGATTCATTTTAGAAGGTTCCTTTCTCTTATTGGTGTTCGTAGATGTATTATTACTCTCGGTTAGTTGCATCGTGTTAGACTCAGGATTTAGAACATACAAATCGTCCACCAATGTACCAGAACAGATAATCTTACTATTTCTTCTTATGACCACAGAGTGATCAAAAGAAACAGAATATCCATTCATAATAAGTTTAGAAACCGAAATTAAATTCTTTCTAAAACTGGGTACATAAAGACAATTTTGTAAAACTAAAACCCTATCACTACTAAAGCGTAAGTGAACGTCTCCCACTGCAACAGCCGCCACCCTTGCAGCATTGCCCATGTAGACCACGATCTCTCCCTCTCTAAGTCTCCGGGTTTCCTGGAACCCCTGCAATGAATTGCAGACATGATCAGTGGCCCCCGTATCTACACACCAGGTGCTGGTAGATAACACCACTGATAATGTTTCAGTGACTAAGGAAAATTTCGTACCTTTGATGAGAGGACAATCAGACCTCCAGTGCCCAAACTGCTTGCATTGATAGCACTTGCCTCGCGGCTTGCTCTTCCCAATCCGTGGTTTAGAACCACTGGGTTTCTGTGCACGCTCCTCCTCTAGCCTTTCCACAAAAGCTTGTGATTTCCTTAACCTACGCACAAACTCCGCTCTTGCCGAATCCTTTTTAAGGGACTCATTGAGAGAGAAATCTGTGAGTATGTTAATCACCTCTTGTCCAGCTTCCACGCTATGTCTCAACATCATCCTGAGGTCATTTCGAATGTCCTCATCAGTTGGGACAACAGTGGGTTCGGAGGGCTCAACAGTCTGAACAGTGTCCAGATTTCGTTTCCAATCAGTACTATATGGAACCAGTGAGTTTTCATCTTTAAGTATATCACAAAGTGGGGTCACAGTCATTCCTAACCTATAAGCACATAAAACAAACAAACAATTTAATATCCGATATTATCTCCCTTAAATAATATCATTAAATCACTAATCACATCTAAAATCCCATCGAGTAAGGCAAGCCACGATAGTGTGGACGTTTACCTACTCAAATGATTTAGCAATTAGATTTCCTTCGGTCGTACATCATCAATAGCGTTACCTCGATGGGAGGAATACTATTAAGCGTACCTAAGTGTTAACCATCGCTCAGTACTAAGAAGTTTGTTTGAGATTCGCATATCACCGCAAGCCACGATAGTGTGGACGTTTACGTTGACACACGGATCCCCACTCCCTTCTATAACTGTCTACATCAATCGATCTAAAGTCCCATTCAATATAGCAAGCCACGATAGTGTGGACGTTTACTATACCAAAAGACTTATACGATTGAAATCCAACTACTTGATTCATTTAATCTCGTAAATCAAGACGTGGAGAATCATAAGTGAAACTCGAAGTTTCTAACCAGTGATTCACCATGCGAGCAACCCTATCTCTCATAAATGAGGGAGCCGAGCAGACAATCGATCCATCTATCAAAGAATGGTACGAAGGTCTCTAATTTGTGTCCTCTACATGACCAAGTGGCTCTGGCTCCATTCCACTCCCCGGGGTGAGAATGAGTCGACTTGAAATCAGCTTTGGAAAGACAAATTAGGCATTGTTTGATAAACTTAATCAATGTTTCTCGTAAGAGGAATTACAAGAACTCTCCTCCAATGACTTATCTGTATAAACTCCAAAGTTTATAAAAGTCACCAAGAGAGCAGCAATGGAGACCATGGGTATGTTTCCATACCCTCTCCCACTTAGCTTTTTACAATAAAGGGATACGCTATCTAGTGCATAAAAATAAACACATATAGCATGCATACATGTAATAAAGCACATAGTATTATCACATAGTCAAAATAATTACTAGAATATTATTTTCCGACTATTATGGCTTTATTCCATCCCCGTACGCATCTTCTAGTCTTCAGTCTTCGTTTCTTGAATGCTCCATGTGACGAGAGTATTAATATCCAATATTTAAATCTATTTATTTTCAATTAATCCAAAAGTTACTCAATTCGAAACTTAAGTCAATCGAATATATCAAAAATAAAATTAAATATTATTAATATTTTATTTATTTTATTTTCTTTTTCCACTTCATTAAATCTCTAGAATAATCCATCCAAGATATACTTGGAATATTCTAGATGATATCCATAATGAAATAAAGAAATAAAATAATTAGGACTCTTCTACTTTCCATATTAATTAGTTTCCTAATCCATGAATATTTCCATAAGAATAGAAATAATCAATTAGGAATCCTAATTAATTCCAAATTGATTCTTTTCCTAATCCATGAGACTTCCCAAAAATAGGAATTCTCAAATAGGAAAAACCCGAACCAATTAGGAAAGAGAATATCCGGACGGGGATAGCACGGGGTGGGGTTCCCCGCGCCACCCATCGACCGCCGCCACCGAGCCGCCGCCGTCCAGCCCACGCGCCACCTCCCTTGGTGGCCGGCGTGGCCGGAGCTCCCGCGGGCAGCCCTCTAGGGCGTGGGTCGATCGTCCTCATGGGATCGACCATGGGGATGGTCGATCCGAGCCCTCCTCCCTCTCGATCATCTCCTTCGTCACGCGTCTTTTCCGGCGGTCGTTTCGGCATCGATCCAACGCAAAATAAATTACAAAATAAATTTTACACTATCCGGCATCGATTCTATACATGAAATCGACCCTATACAATTTCCGGAAAAACGAAGAACGTAATAATAAATCCTAAATTCGGTCAACCCCCGAATTTTTACTATTACAAGCATTCACCACCAAAAACGAATCTCTACATGTCCGAGAGTTTAATCAATCCAACATACATGACAAAATAAATTAAAAAAAATTAATTAAGCCATAATAGTCGGAATCCCTGCAAGGTAGAACAATTTTATCGAGAATACCGCGAACGTAAACCACGCTCTGATACCAATTGTTGGAATTCGATATCCCGGGTTATCAAAATTGCGGAACCGATAACCCGAACGAACCCTTCGCCGGAAATCACACGAACGTCGACTCATCCGCCGGAGTCCGGGCTTTGGAGACCATGCATCCGAAGACGCATAGCCCGCCCCCACCCGAACCCCCGCGAGCCGGGGTCCATGAGATCAAAAGGATCGCGCCACCGCGCGATCGAGGGGACCGATCGCATGGAGCGATCGATCGAGGTGGGGCTGCCCAGCAGCCCCCGCGGCGGGTCCGGCGACCCGCCGCCGCCTGGGGTGGCCCGCGTCCAGCTGGGCCGTCGTGCCCAGCAGCTGCCCGCGATCGATCATGTGATCGATCGCGCCCCGGCGTCCAGCCGGGGATCGCCCCATGCGCCTACCGCCGAAACCCTAGGCGGCGATCGCGCGGTCCGGTGGCTTCGCCACCACCGCGTGATCGTTCGTCTAATCCGGGTTCGACTTTTCGGATCTTGCGTTCTACGGTATTCTCAATAATCGAATCAAAACAAATCATAAAGCGCGTTTAGATTTTACCTTCGATTCGTTGTTCGGAGAAACGAAATCAAGATGACCCTTGAATCTTCCCACGTATTCCTTGCACTCCGTTCGAACGTCGGGTGGGCGACGATCTATCGAACTCCTATGGATCTCCTTCAACTCTCTAGAATATCAAGTATGATAATCTTGTCTTATGATTTATGAAGGCCATGTAGTGCTTTTATAGGCTACGTAGGGGATCTAAAGGAGGTGGAATATTGGGCTTCCAATATTGAAGATTAAATTGAGCCCAATGCTCAAGTCCATTAATCCTTATCAATATTAATTAATTTATTTTCCACTATATAAATTAATTGCACTCCCAATATTAAACCATATTATATCCAAATAATATTTCTCCGGTAGTATTATTTATTCCGTGTATTTAAGATATAAATATCCATGAATAAAATTTATTTATTGCTTAATAAATTTATTCATCTCTTTTATCCGAGACTAGTACCACTCAACCTTATTTATTATGCGGAATAAATCCACTCGCGAGGTTTACATAATAAATCCTTATGAGCTCATCTCGGGGATATTATCAACCCTTCCGGGATACACTGTCCCGTCAATAATTCACGGCATGCCATATATAAAATATAGTGACCCAACTCAACCGGTAATTGACCCAATAATTAAATCGGTCAATTCCTTTGGAAAATCAAAGTCACATATATTAAATATACACACCCGCAATTGTATCGGGGATTAAGAATAAAATACATTGAGTCTCAAATCAATTATCGCCGAGCAAACCTAATTGATGAGTCTCAATCGATCCGCTCAATACACCAAGTGTACAAGTGTGATAAAATAATTAAGATAAATTATTTTCTCACTCACACAACGACTATACCGATGGATTGGTCCGTGTCCATCTAGGTCGTGAGCAACTGTTCGATTAAATACGAGTAACCGATAGTATGATCTTCTGTGCGCCCATGCTTGCACCATACTAACTAAAACGTATAAAATCCAGGACTATAATTTGCAAATATTTAATTAACAATAATTAAAAGCAAATGAATGTTCGTTATTAATAGGTAAATGAAAGTGCATACAGAGTTCAGAATACTCAAATCTAGACATTAAGTATACTACTCCATCACATGGTAGAGTCCGAAAAGCATCGTGCTTATCACTCTTCCATGTTAAAACTCCTTCTCCTTCAATAGTGAAACACATAGCCTGATATCGACTTACACTGGTCCTCATTCGATTTAGAAATCTAAGAGAATGTAATCCAAAGGAAATGCTTGTTTGCTCCGTAATCCAGAACATAGTTTCCAGTACTTCGAAAGTACTTAAAATGTTCATTACAGCAGTCGAGTATTCCTTTCCAGGATTACCTTGATATCCTCCCACTATACTAGCCGCATAGCAGATATCAGGTTCTCGTTTTTAACATCGCATTTATTAAAGCTTTCCACACTCCAAGTGTAGGAAACCGCTTTAATTGCTTCTATCTCCTTTTGTGTTCCAAAACACATATCCTTAGATAGATGCATTCCGTACCTGAAAGGTAACGAACCTTTCTCGGAATTTTGCATGTTAAAACGAACTATAATCATAATGATTTATCCAGACAACCATCATTTCATGTCTGATTACATCTTTACATTGTTGCCAATGATAAAATGTTATCTACATAAAAACTTCCGAGAAACAGCACTTTGTTTCCATCACGTTTCCTATACACACGATTCGTCTATGCTTTGATGAATCCATAAGATGGACTATCTCATCAATTTGCAAGTACCACGAACTCAATGCTTTGTTCCAATCCATAAATGGATCAACTAAGCTTGTACTCTAAATGATCTTGCCTCTTAGCAATAATCCTTATTGCTTTCCAAGAAGGCACATTTAGATTTAGTACTGCCTCCGTGTAGATCCAGGGATCGATTTCATGTATACTAGGTCCAGAGTCCGAAAACTCTCCTAGTCTTATGAATATCTCTGGTTGATCCACAACCTCCCACTACAACGGCATTCCGGTGTATAAACAGTAATAACAGTAGGTGCAGTTAGTGGTGTATTGCTACTCGGTTCGGCTGGTTCCCAGTCCTTATCTCTTTCTCTCATTCAAAGTATTACGTTACTTTGGGCTTGTGGTTCATCTAATAGTCTTCCTCTAAGAACCGGGCGTTAGAACTTATAACGTCCTTCTGGTTCATAGTACTATTGAACACACATCTTTCGTTCTTCTAGGATATTCTACAACCGTACTTGAATGCGTCGTTGTTTCCAGACATATCCATAGAACACAGGTAGTTCCGTATAACTCATGCTTTTACTATTTCTATAAGAGTTCCATTTCTTATTTCCGACACACCATTTCTACACAAGAGTGTATGGTGTAGTCATTTGGGATCAAATCCCAATCTCTGATCAGTATGCCATGCATTCCTCAGACAGGTACTTGCCTCCGCGATTAGATCGCAGGCTTTCAATGGATATACCATGATGGTTCCCCACAATAGCTTTGTGTCCATTGACTTGTCAAAACACTTTGCTTCTGTGGCACATCAGGTATGCTAATCCATTCTTTCGAGTAATCATAAAATGAAGTACTCGTACCTTATTGTCTGAGTAAACAAAGGTCTGCACACATCAGAATCAATCAATTCTTATACTTGTCCAGATCTTATATCTTATATCCATAAAGGATTGCTTAGTCATGTTATCTTCCAGATTAGATTCTTAGGTCGGAAGGTCCACTCCTTCAACTTAATTGATCAAATATCAATTTTCGACCTTGGAACTTCTTATTTGAATAAACATGATTTAGCATAAGAATCCACAAGTATAATCGATTTAATAAAGAAATCTCTTATTAGTAAAACGAGTTTTGTACTACGGTTCGTTGCAACGTGGTGGACTCAGGATCCATCATTTATATATAGCTAGCTAATGTACCAGAATAGATACTATCTTTATTTCTTCTTATAATCATCAGATGATTAAAAGAAATAAAATATCCAGTCATTAGAAATCCAGAACAAAGTTCTTTCTAAAGGTACATAAAAGCAATAGCTCAAAATGAAATCCTATAATTGTCCTCCACTGCAACAGCTGCCTCCTCAACAGCATTGCCCATGTAGACTATGATTTCTTCTTTTCCAAGTCGTCGGGTTTCCTGGAACCCTCGCATTTAGAATGCGCATACCGTCAATGGTTCCATATCTACACACCAGGTTCCGGTAGATAATACCACTGACTATGTTTTGTGACTAAAGAAGATTTCGTACTCTCTTTGAGAGGATAATCAGACTTCCAGTACCTAGACTGTTTGCATCGAGAATACTAGCCTATTGGCTTTCTCGCCCCATCTCGTGATCCAAGAAACTTAGGACCACTGGGTTTCTTTGCTTGCTTTTCCTATCCCCCGGTTTTGCCCTTAGGTTCTAAACCTTTGGCATTGGCTACAAGAGCTTGCGATTTCCGTCTCAACTCGTCTAAAAGGTTAATCATCTCAAAAACGTGTTTAAGCGTTTCTTCGAAGCGACTGGCCTTTATGAGTATCCTCATCGCTTCTTGTCTAGCCGCCTATGTCATGTCTAAACATCTCCTTGAGTTTGAACATGATAAAATCAGTTCTTTCCTCAACAGTCGAGACATTAGTAGGTTCGGGAGAACAAAGCTCACTGAGTACAACCTTGTACTCTTTAACAGTCTAGGCAATGTCTAGATCTCTATTCCAATCAATTTAGGGACCAATGAGTTAAAATCCTTAAGTATCACATAAAGTGGGTTCAAAGCCATCCATAATCTATGAGCACATATAATAACAAACAATCGATTTAATATCCGATATTATCTCCCTTAAATAATATCATTAAACCACTAATCACATCTAAAATCCCATCAGGTAAGGCAAGCCACGTGGTGTGGACGTTTACCCACCCAAACGACTTAGCAATTAGTTTTTCTTTGGTCATACATCACTTATAGCGGAACCTCGTGGGGAGGAATACTATAATGCGTATCTAAGTGTAAACCATTACTCAGTACCAAAGTAAATCGTTTGGAATTGCTACATCACCGCAAGCCACGTGGTGTGGACGTTTACGATAACTTCACAACTCTTCACAATTACTTACAACTGTCT